>CM074787.1:9821163-11306184 GCA_037355745.1 Pseudo-nitzschia multiseries | reverse complement strand
GCCCGAACCAAAAGGGAAAGCTGTTATTACTACATGTTTTGTAGATGCGGATCATGCGGGATGCAAGGCTACCAGAAGATCTCATACAGGAGTCATCATCTTTGTTAACAGAGCACCTATTTTGTGGTTCTCCAAGAGGCAAACAACTGTTGAGACATCTACATTCGGCTCGGAAATAGTCGCACTGAGAATAGCAATCGAGATGGTAGAGGGGCTAAGGTATAAACTACAAATGATGGGCATACCTATAGAAGGACCCACCAATATCTACTGTGACAATGAGTCAGTTGTGAAGAACACTACACGACCGGAAAGTCCTTGTAAGAAGAAGCACAATAGTGTCGCCTATCATAAGGCAAGGGAGTGTATAGCAGCAGGAACCATCCGGATTGCAAAGGAGCCAGGCGAGTCAAATATTGCTGACTTACTCACTAAACTAATGAGTGGGACAAGGCTAATTGAGCTAGCTATGAGGTGCATGTGGAGAGATGGCGTTGATGAGAAAGAAAAATGAGGTCCGCGGGATAAGTATCTTCTACTAGTATTATGGTACTACCACGAAGACACGGGGACTCTAGAAATCACGTGGTGGCAAGTACAGACAGACCGTAACGTACGGCTGGCGGATGTAACTGTTTATACAATTCATTTAAGAGTCAACGTACATGCCAAATACGATTAATAAAGAGAGGAGGAATAGAGGTGCAATTCAAATATCACTCCTATTCCTACTGCTCACAATTTTAGAACCTAATCAATTTTACAACAAAATCTATCTAACAACACGAAGTAGAAATCAAATCAAGTAATGATTAAATGTTTGCGAAATCCTATTGACAACGGTCAAAGTTGGTTATCCACAGATACTAACAAACCCTATCCCGACAGTTGTATGATTATCCATTTTCCATCATATCGATTCATTGCTGGCTCAACAGGTACGAAACTACCCCCTTATCAATAATTGATTTGGTAAAGGGTCAAACTGCGTATTCAGACAGTAATTGAGGCATATATCTCAACGAACGAATACTTTGTTCTAATTCTACACTACTATTTGTTAAACTTCTTCCCAAAAGGAGATCATTGTTCTGTTTTCGATTGCTGCTTTCTTTGCATCCATCCTCGTCGAGAATTCCAGCGATGTCGTGCCGAGAGCTTCGGGGCCGTTAGAGTGGTGGCTTCGTCGTTGTTGTGTGTGGAGCCTCCTCCTGTGTTTCCTTCCACTCTGCGAACAATCGATTCTATTTCTTGAATCATGAGATCGAGCGGTGGGATTTCCAGATCGGTATCAGATACCAACTGATCCTTTGCAACAATACTTTCTATGCCCCTTATCATATCCGGGATAGTATTTGGAATCTCTCGTGCTGGTGGCGCGGATTTCCCTTTCTGTTCTGTTTGGAGATTTGAACTACCATCCTCTGGCATTGCTCCATCAATTCCTTCCACACTTGAGATCGGTTACTGCTGTATTCATTGGGTTTTCGACTTTGATTTCGTTGAAATTGGGTTCTGGAACATTGGGTGGCGAATCAGAATCGGACAATGACGATACTACTTCCGATTCTTCGACGCTTTCACTATCGATACTATGCTCACCATGCGGCTGGATCAAACTCTTCTGGTCACCATCGACTATCTCATCACTCTCAAAGGATAGCGGTGCTTCGTCGATGATTTCCTTGCCATCCGGTTCATCGACGCTTTCTTCTACTACCTCTTCTTCTGCCCTAGATTCCTCCAGTGGTTGCTGGTCGTCAGAGGTGATCGAATCGTAGTCTCCCTCTGGATCGGATTTATCCTGCTCTTCAATCAATAGCTCCTGCGATTCCTGTTCGATGTTTTTTTTGTCTAATGGTTTCTGGGTGATAGCCTCGGAATCGTTGTCGAGTACAGCGGGGTTGCCAACGTGTCCATCTGAAGATTCAAGATACTCTTGTTCGTGGAACTCATCCACTCGTTCATTTACATCCTCTCCCTCAGTGTACATTCCATCGAGTGCTTCCTTCTCGTCCACAACTGGGATCGAATCCCGAGTCCCCGTGGAATCTTCGTCACCCTTTTGATCGAATCGGTCCTGTTCTTCCGTTAGTGAATCTCGATTTGCGTCTTGATCTAAGGCATTTTCGGGTTCTTCGTTGGTTTGATCGGGAGTTTGAACATCGTGTAGCTCGTACAACTCATCAATGTTCCCTTCTGCGAACTGTTCCTCTGTGCTTTTCTCGTCTGGTGATTTCTCGTCTTCAGAGGTGCTCGAATCCCGCACCACCGTATAATCGGATTCCTGCGTGGCGATATCTTCGTCTGCCGACTCGCTGCCGATCTTTTCGGAGTGGCCGTCAAGTGCAGTTGGTTCATCGTCGTTTTCGTTTAGCGTTGGGAGAGCCTCCGGATTGTGTAGGCCGCCTTTGTGGTCTTCTACCGATTCTTCTTTTGCGCTTGTTTCGTAGAATGGTTTCTGATCGTCTGAGGGGAGCGAATCGGTCCCGACCATTGATTCGTGCTCGTCTGTGAGTGGTTCTACCTCGTCTGGTAATGGTTCCTGTTCGATGATTTTGTCGTCGTCGGACTGGTTGCTGCTACTACTAGTCTCGGGAATGTTGTCGAGTGCGGGAAGATCTGTTGATGCATTCACGAAGGGTTCTGTTTGATCTATGACTGCAGACTCTTGCTCATCTGTGAGTGTTTTTGCCTCGTCTGGTAATGGTTCCTGTTCAATGATTTTTTCGTCTTCGGACTGGTCGCCGGTAGTCTTGGGAGTGTTGTCGAGGGCGGGAAGATCTGTCGATTCATCCACCAAGGGTTCTCCTGTTTGATATATGACTGTAGACTCTTGCTCATCTGTGAGTGGTTCTGGCTCGTCTGGTAATGGTTCCAGTTCGATGATTACGTTGTCTTCGGACTGGTCGCTGCTACTACTAGTCTCGGGAATGTTGTTGAGTGCGGGAAGATCTGTCGAAACGTCAACCAAGGGTTCTCCTGTTTGATCCATGGCCGTCTCTTCATCGACAGGGATTTCGGGACCATTGTCGGCTTCCAACGACTCGTCGAGTTCTAGTTCGGCATCGGCGATTTCCGCGTCGTTTGGTACGGCGATCGACTCCGTCGAGTCCATCGACTCCGGATGCGCAGCAGCATTGGTCGGGAGTTCGCCCCCGGCAGCCTCGATCGATTCTTCTTCCTTGTTGGATTCCAGGCGCTCTTCTTCCTCGGTGCACTCCTCCGTCACGGAATCGTCGTTGCCGTTGTTGTCATTGTCGTGGCTGCTGTCCTTCGTTGTTGCCACCACCACAATGTCCCGGTCGCCTTCCAGCACGGGCGGCGGCCTCAGCCGCAGGTACTCCGCCAGCGGGCTGCTCGTATAGTAGGCACCGATCTTTTCCAGGAGTTGCGTCTTTGCCTCGTCGATGACCGTCATGTTCTCCGGGCCGATGGTAGCCTCCAGGGTCTTTTCTAGCCTAGCGAGGTAGTCCTTCAGTCCACTTTCCTCGTAGAACTTGGCCATGGTATCCCCGATCTCCGAAAATTTCTGGTAGACCTTCGCGTCCTCGTCTAGGACGTGCGTGTTCAGGACCCGCTTGGCCAGGCTGTTGGTCCACGTGTCCTGTGCCCGTTGTAGGGTTTCCGTCCCACACACCAGCTCCAGCGTCTTTTGAATCGAATCCGCGAGGCCTCCGTACACGGACGAACCACCGTTGTGGATTCCCCTGATTTGTTCTCCCCAGGTGCTGTTTCCGTTGCTGTTTCCGCCAAAGGATTGCAAAAAGAGCTCTAGAGCCACCGTTGCGTTCCGAATGTCCACCAGGTCCGAATAGTACTTAGTGAGCACGGCAAGGAGCTGGGACTCGGGTTGTTCGTCGGACGTCTTTTCGTGTGCATGCTGAATGATTTCCTGGTGCTCGTAGATGCGCTCGAGGACCTGGTTCTTGCGGTGACCCAGCGACTCGAGGATCTCCCCCACCGCCTCGCGCAGGTACGACTGTGTCCGATCGTAGGTAACCTGGAGAATGTCCTCTGCGTCCTCGTACATGGTTTCAAGCCAAGCTGTCGTGTTCGTGTTTTGGGCCTGCTGTTCATCCCCGGTCGATGAATCAACCGAACCATCCGATTCCCCGCGGTCGTTCTTGATGTCGTCGTGCTCACCACTGGCAACCGAAGCCGAAGCCCCGCGCAGCGCATTTGCCTCTTCGAGCAGGTAGGTTGCGAGAGGATATCTCCGTATCCGGTCGAGGAACTCATTGATGCCTTTCGCGTTGGTCGTCTGTGGAACGAACAGAGTGGCTCCCACTGCCAGGATTGCTAGGGCGGTGATGGACATCATTATGCGCGTCCAGCCAGGAAACGGACCGTGCAGGCGGCGTTGCTGCTGCTGCCGGGCCGTGTCCTTGGTCACCGGATCGTCGCTCTCGTCGTTGTGCTTGTGCTTTTTCAGTGGTGCTTCGGAGCTCGGAGATGTTTCTGTTTCGTCACAAACCGGTTCCTCGTCTTCGTCGTTATCTTTATCTTCGCACTCGCCACCGGGAAACAAGACTTTTTTCGTGCCCTCCATGGTATCGACAGATGTCGGAGAGGTCTCCTCCGACGGCATAATCGAGGATGACGCTCCGATATCCTCCACCAGGGGAGGAGGATTGTCGCTGCTTCCACCGCAACCGCTGGGAATCGCATCAGCCTCGGACTCGGAGGTCGCCCCCTGCTGCTGCTGCTGTTGAGGCGAATCGGTCGGTTGGTGCTCGGACAGATACAGGTCGTACCCATCGCCCTGCTTCTCGTCGTTGTCGGGTTCGTAGGCGCTGGCACTACTGGCGCTGCCAGTCTTGAGGGGATCGCAGATTCTGATTCCGCCCGTCAGTAGTTTGCGCAGGCTCTTCACGGTCGACCGGACCGTGTCGTCACGTTCCGTGTCGACGAGGGTCGTCGGTTCGGGAGGCAGGGGCGCCGTTGTTGGATCGGGCTCTTCTGCAGGCGGCGGCATAGTGCGCGTATGTGTGTGTGTGCGTGCGCACGCGCGTTGTGTCTGTCGTTGTGTATCGTTGTGTGGTTGCTTTGGAACGAATCACAGGCGCAACCGTAGTATCGCTCGTCTCGTTCAGTTCGGCTCTAGTGTCTCGTCTCTGTATGTTGCGCTTCGTTCGGCTTGTCGGGACTGTCTTTGCTGGTCACCGGTTTCGCCTTTGTCGGTCTCAGAATAAGGCAGGGTGTATTTGCAAGTGCCGGTACGATACTCGTACTGATTATTGTATTCGGTGTGTGGAATCAATCAATCCATAATTACTCGTAGTTTCCTGAACGGAGTTGTTCTTCAACAAGCTAAGAATTCAGAATCAATCCTTCGAACTTATGTACCGGTACGGTAGTTTTGCTCTCGTCTGATTTCTACCTCGTATCGCCTTCTCGTAAGTATCTTACTATATTATGTAACTACCCCTCCTCCGTTTTGGTTGGCACGTGTCAACCCCTCTCTTAGACTAAAGAAAAATTCGAGATTACGGTATGTAACTACCCCTCCTCCGTTTTGGTTGGCACGTGTCAACTCCCTCTCTAAAGAAAAATTCGAGGCGCGCGCCGATAATTTTTCTTTAGATAGGAGTTGATTCGTGCCAACCAAATCGACTCGGCCCTCGGAAAAAGGAAGCATCCTAAAGAAAACTCCCCCCCGATACTACGAGGAGGAGAGCAAGGAGGAGGGGTAGTTAGGTATGTAATACCATGGTCGTAAGGGAGAGCACAAAGGGAAGGAGGGGGGGGAGCTTCTGCTTGCTATCGAGCGCCGGTTGCTTGTTGTTGCTGCTGTTGGGGTGGGTGTTGCTCCGATGCTGCAGTTTCACGGGGGGACAAGGATAAACCTGCTCTCCCCACAACCGGTTTTGGTACTATAGGTAACACCCCGTCCTCCGTTTTGGTTGGCACGTGTCATCCCCTCTCTAAAGAAAAACTCCCTTAAGAAAAATCCGAGGCGCGAACCAAATCGACTCCGAGTATCATCTGTGAGGAGGAGGTAAAGGAGGAAAGGGGTGTTGACATGGTAATCTCTATGGCTTCGGAAGGACAGGCACAAAGGAGGAGGAGGGGTTCCTTGTTGCTAGCTACGGGCGTATTGGTGTTGCTTACAGTACTCGTAGCGTTTCGATGCTGCTACAGGGGGAGTAGGAGCTGTTGTTGCTGCTACAGGGGGGACAGGGAGAAGGGTAAACTGGTACCGATTGGTGGTACCGAGGAGTACTCATAGGAACAAGTACAAGATGTACGGTAGGGATCAGTGGTACCATTTTGGTGGTACCGGAGTACCACTCGCTTGTTAAGTAACAATTTTTTCAACGCATTGCACGTGTTTTTAGGTATACTCAAGCGTAAAGAGGGAGCAAACGCGCGGGATTCGCAGCAGCAGCAGCAGGATTTGGTTGATTCCTTCTTGACACCACATGTGTAGAATATAGTAGCATTCCTGCTACAAACTGGATTTTTGCTGTTTTTTCCCCGGTTGTAATTCATAATTTTGAAATCAACCACTTTCAAAAGAAAATTGCTCCCCGACCATGGGAATAGACCCTTTTCGCTGCTTCCTTTCCTATTACAACAACAAGAAACCCATTCTATCACACTGTTAGTCATTGCCCGTCCTTTGTTTGCTGGGAAGGGGAGATGTTCAGGCTGTTTCGATTTGATTTGTTGTTGTCGTCATTTCTTTATTCAATCACTCACAACACGCTTCTTCTTCTTTTTGCTTCTCTGACCATGGGAATAGTAGCCCTTTCCAGCAACCATGGATCGTACCATTCCACCCAAGAAGAGCAAGAAGGCTGCTCCAGCTCCTCGGACTCGGTCTGCTATTAAATTCCTTTCGTACGTATGAGACAGTTATGGTACTCGAACCTATGTACGTACATTCCTACGTAACTCACAGTACTGCAGCTGGAATGATACGATAATACGAGTCGAAGATAGGAATAATGAGACCTCTTTCTCTATGTGAGATTGGAATAAGACCGAAACAGAGGTGCAATCGTCATTCTGACACCCAAATTCGATACTTAGTGATCGAACAACAGTCATTCTGACACCCAAATTTGATACTTAGTGATCAAACGACAGTCATTCTTACGATCGACGTTCGATACTTAGTAATCGAAGAAGAACACACACTGGAGGTTCACACATGCAATCTCTTGTTAAGTGTGCTGTTTTCAAGAGAAGACAGCAGCGGTTCGAAGCGCTGCTCACGAACTTGTTACTTGTTTTCTGTATAAAATACGTGCTGTATTAGCGGCAACACGTAAATTCGCGTGCTGTATTAGCGGCAGCACCGATCTTTAGAAGAGACACTTGCTCTCCAGCAAGAAACATCTCTTCATCTTATACTTTTAGATTATTTGATTATTCAACCTTAAACCTTGCACAACGGACGCCTCCTTTTGCGTCCCATTTGTAGAACTACAAGCCTAAGATCTAACTGATTGCGTCGATTGGTCGATAGACAGAATAGATCTGGTTGGATTAGCATCCAATCGTAGTGGATATCAGAGAAATATTGGACACAACAGACCGGCACCTCAACCGGCCTGCAGCTAAAGCTCCTGTTGCTCTTCTTTGCCTTTGGATTGAATCAGCTCAACAGCCAGTTTCAGAAGGAAATTAACATCTGCTGCTCCAGCTCCTCAAGTTCTTCGGTCTCGAACTCGGTCGTCATCTACCTGTAACACACTAGGGGTAGAATTGAGTAGGAGTGATAATTATAAATGGATTAATACTTTACGAAAATGGATGGAAACTTAACAGATAAAATAATGAGCGATCGGGCCATGCTGGCTTCTATCGCCCATGGATATTCATATAGAGTAGCGATATGAATCGTGCGCCTGTCTGGCATCGGCATACCATTGTATACAGATAATGCTTCGCTACTTAATGATTCTTAGAGTAGCCCAAGTTTCATTCATTTGATCGTATGTATCCTTCGATGGAATCTTGGATAGTATGACTTGTACTGTAGATTGCAGTACGTACTCGTAGTAAGTACCAAGGTCCGCAAGTACCTTGGTATGTATGGCAACAGTACGTTACAGAGTCCCCCAATGAGTGACTTGAGGATTCCTAGAATTGTTTCACTAGACTTCTTCCATATCTAGATCATTGTTTGCTGCATCTTGTGCTGGGTCATCGTTTGCTGGGTGCTCTTTGTATGGGGTGAGCTTTCGAATGTTGACTGTTTCAGTGACATTTGGAGACAGCCTCAACTTCACTGTCCCATTGGTATGTACTTGCACAATTTGATATGGGCCTTTCTTCTGAGGTTGTAATTTGTCTGGATCTGGTTCTTTCATCCATACCTTATCATCAACCTTGAAAACATGCTTGATGCGTTTGGCATTCTGTCGGAGCAGATTCATGTTGATGCCCTGCTGCCGAATTTGTTGTAGGGCAATGAGATTGGATGTGAGTGGGATATCCAACAGCATGTCCCTGTTGAAAACCAGGGCTCCTGGGGATGAGCCCATGGATGCATTGATTGAGCATCTGGTTGCGTGCATGCAAGTAGCTAACGCATTGTCCATGAGCTGTGTGGCCTGTGTGTTGGTTTGAGGTGGATTCACATGTACCAATATGCGCAGCGTGTCTGCAATGGTATGACGGGCCCTTTCGCAGACAGCATTGCTCTGAGGATTCTTGGACTGTGGTAGCCACACCTTCAATTCCATAGGCTGCCAACGTATTTTGGAATTCATGGCCTAGGAACTCTCCACCATTGTCATAGACACATTTTACCGGTCTTGGATATCTGGATAACCAGCAGTTGGTGAATTGGTTGGAGACATGTTGACTTGATTTATCTCTGATGCGAATGATTTCCAGCAGGTTGGTAACTGGGTCAATGCATGTGAGAGCCTTGAAGTTGTAGACTTTTCCTTGGGCTGTTACCTTCCATGGTCCAATCAGATCCACATGCACTTCACTGAATGGTGCCAATGGCGCTTGCTTGGGCGCCAGCAATCCATAACTAGCATTTCTGCTCTTGTACTTGATGCAATCATCCGGGCATATGTATTCTTGGCATAGCTTCGCAAGACGTTCCACATGGAACCTGGCAGCTATTGTTTGGTTGAGCCTGGTGGATCCACAGTGCCCTAATAGTAGATGGTACCACTTGAGTAGTTGTGGAGCAAGGGAGGTTGGAATGTAGATTTTCCATTCTTCTCTGGTTTCTGCTTTGGAGTAGCATGCAATTTCCTGATTACCGAGTTGTTGTTTGAAGAAGGTTGGTAATTGTAGCTTGGCTGGTAGCTGTTGTTACTCTAAAAATCGACCAAAGGTATATGATGTTAAAATTTAAAGAGATGTGAGCATATCGTGAGATTGCTCTGTTACTGGTATTTTACTGTATTTGACCGGTATCCCTGTGTTAGTGTTGTATGTAGGGATGTCTAAACCGGTCGTCGATCATGTGTAATTCGTCATAAGACAGAGAACACATGATGTGACGTAGATATCTTGATACTTGAAGTCATTTTATCTCTGTAGGAGTATAAGTAACTTTTCAAGTGTAGAATGGATATTATTCCCGTAGAATGTACGTAAGTAGAGTACGTGTATTTTTGACCGACAACACACCCCTTGATTCAACACTTAGTGAAGGAGTGTTGAATTACAAGTCGGTTCTCCATCTTGTAGAACTCTAAAAACTTAAGTATGGGCTTAGATATCGAATCGGAAGGTTGTAATCGTAGAATCGAACCAATCGTAAATCAGTGAGGAAGGAGAGGTGCTTGAGTATGATGTAGTGGTCGTGAAATCGATGAGAGGGAAACGCTGATGGATAGGAGATCAAAGATCTGATTAGGATATCGATTGAATGGCTAACGAATCATCAAGTCAGAGGACATCGAATATGGTTGATAGATTGTAGGAATCAAGACCGTATCAAACGTGGGGAAGAAGAATGTGACTGGGGAATCTGAATCGACTCAAAGAAACTTGATCGTAGGTAGTCTTAGATTCACGGCAGTTGCTGAGGCGAAGGAAAACCAATGATTCAAATTGCTGAGAATCGAAACGTGTTGAGTATTGACCAATCGTAGATGATCATCAACACAAAGACGGTGGATTGGATGTAGATCCAGGAAGAAACAGAGGTCAATATAACGAGACACTTGAGAGTGACGTGAAAGTCGTGAGATTGTAGATCAAACCGTAGAATTGTAGACATCGTTTGGTTGTAGATCGGAGCGTCGTAGGATTTCAAAGAGACTTGACGTAGAAACGAATGGAATCGGAGTAGCATTGAAGGAATGCAAGGGAAGGAATCGATCCAAGGAGGAGATATGATCGTAGAATTCGATTGAGAGGTAGGAAAGAAATTCGGTCGGTGGAGCGAATGGTAGATTGGAGAATCACGTAGAGAGGGGCCATAGACGAAACGAATTAGGCGAATCAATTGAGCTGGAGCGGAAGATTCAATTGAGGATCTCAACGGAGGGGAGAGCCATGAGTGATCTTGTATTGGAAAATCAAATTGAAGGCAAGGCGGAATATTGATTTGTAATTGATCGTTGCAGACGATCGTGGAGATTGGATCAATCGTTTGACGTGGATTGGAGAATCCGAATCGATTCATAGAAGCTCGATTGTAGATGGTCTTAGATTCAATTGTGGAATGATATCAAAGAGAAGAAGAGATCGCAGAGTGAACGTTGATGGAGAAGGGGGACGGATCGTTCAATCGCGAAGAGACGTGTCCGCGGAGGAGAGGAAAACAGAATCGATCATGGTGGAATCCAAAATGGGAGAGAAGAGGAATGCTTGTGGGGTATCGCGGATGGGATAACAAACAAGAAGAATGGATCATAAATCGTAGGGACAAAGTGGAATGTTTGAAATCGATTTCAGTCGTAGGTTCAATTCAGGACAAATCGAACTCATGTATATCGATCGAAGATGGTAGATTGAAAGTAATCGTAGTGCTGATTAGATTGGGGTTTGAGATCGTCTAAGGGAATCAATTGGCTTGTCGTGGCATTGTGTGATGCCGTAGAAAAAGGTAGAGACGTGTCGTAGAAACGAATGGAATCGAAGGGGATTCATTTCTGACTTGGTAGGAAAAAGATCTATCGATTCCAGCAGAATCAAATATCATATCAAACGCCGACCAAGGGATTGACGCAGGATTGAATGTATCGCCGATCGAATGGTGGAATGGAGAATCAGAATCGTCAAATAAGATCAAATGGTATTGTTGTAGGGAGACGATGCTGGATATCAAGTAAATTGCTGGAATTTGAATCGACGCATAGAAACTCGATAAGTAGATTCATTTCAACTTGGTAGGAAGCAGATCTATCAATTCCAGAATCAAATAGCAATCGGTTGAGTGTGGAATACGATTGAGAGATCGGAATCAATATGATCGGTGGATGCCGTAGAAACACAAAGAGATGTGCCCTTGGAGGAGAAGAGGAAGGCGGACCAACGGCAAGCCGTACAGATGGAATCAGCATCAACCGTATCGTTCGATCAGATCCAACTTAGTAGGGAAGATGGATCGAGACAGAAAGATGTTTGAATCAAACGTTAGGTAGAAGTTGCGTTGAAGGAATGCAAGGGAAGGAATATCAAGGCAAGGATTGAAGATCGGGGTCCAAAGCCGATTTGTAGACTTCTTCTGTTTGAGGTCTCATCTAGCTTGTATGTTAATTAAGCTTTGAATCATATCTTCGTATTGATACCGTCAGAACCGGCAACACACCCCTTGATTTGACACTTGGTGGAGGAGTGGCGAATTATCAGTCGGTTCGTATTTCAGGTTGTTTTCAGTGGGATCCGTGTCGCGTGCGGGCGATGATAAGTAAATTGGTGGAGGCTTATGAGGGAATGATCTGTAAGGTAGATGTGTCCAAATTAAGCGGCATGTGGTGATCCAATGCACACCCCTTGATTTAGATGTACACCCCTCAATTCAACACTGATGGGATTCAATTCCATGGTTCAATCGAATTCCATGGTGGTGAAGGATACATTGATTTCAGTGGGATCGCAAGACTGGAAATGCCCGGAGACAGATATAAATTTCTTTAAGTGTATCAAGGAAAATTCTGGAATTTGTGCACGTGCACGTCCTAATTGAGCGCCATGCAGTCATCCAATGTAATCCCTGGATTGTGATGCACACCGCTCGATGCAGATACACACTCCTTAATTCACACTTAAAGAATCGAATTCTATGGTTCAATAGAATTCCATGGTTGTAAATGATACAAAACCGTAGGGCGAAATCCGATGTGCCATCAACGGCTGAGGCAAGGATACCAAGGGAAGGAATTGATAATGGTGGATCGAATGCAACTCGTCGAACGAAATGGTTGAAGAAGCAGGCGGTTGGCGAAATCAATCAATCAAGAGTATCATAGAACCAATTCATCGACAAGACGTTGGCATAGAGATGATACAGATTGACCTTGAGGGCATCCCGATGGCGTTTGGAGAGTCGAAGGACAGGCGAATGATTAAGTCTAGAGGAAATTGGATTATGGCATGGAGAATGCAATGACCGGATGTACGCAGGAGCGGCGGGGGGATGGTTAGTGTCCTCAGCAAGTGTCTCAGATGGTGGTGGGGGAACAGATTTTGGTACACGTCGGAATGTTGCAATTTCTTTCTGAGGATTGAAGGTCCATCCGAAGTTAGTAGGAGCCGAAGGTGGGATAGATGGGGTTTCGTGTGATGTAGTCACATGGGACTGGTCCTGGCATTGGATTGGAGTTATACGGGACTTGTCCTGCTGACATCGGACACGACAACTTGAAGAGGAAGTGGAGCGTTGGAAGGAGATGGAGTTGGATCGGACTCGGTGGAAGGAGACAGAGCCACTGTTGGGGGAGTATTTCCATGTCCATGCGTAGCTCGGAGGAAAGGCCATGCGATAAATTTGTTTAAACGCAATGTATTCAAAATAGGGATCTGGTAGGTCCAAGCAAAATTCATTTTCGCGGGAGATGATTCTTCTGGAGAATTTGAGGATATTTGCCACGCGATTGTCGTATGACACAGCCGTAGGCATTGGCTCCAGAGACTTTGATGTCTCGAGTGCTGTTGCTCCACCGTTTTTGTCATACACCTTGGTAAATTCGTATGGAAACCATCCACTTCGGAACCCCCAATGTTGGATGCTGAGTTCCAATTGGATGGTAGGATCCTTATTCCCATCATAGTCGTACCTCGCCGTGCGTGCCGCGATAGCCAGTACTTGATCATCTTGAACCAGTTGTCTCATGCCGTGGTTGTCAACGTACCAAATGTTAGTCTTGTCAAGAAGCAGTCGGATGTGTTCTTTGTATTTGGCAGATACCTCTGATTCAGGGAGATCTTTTGTGATGGATGCAGCGACGAGGGATTTGATGTTGGGAATTGCGCCTGGTCTGAGGGTCGCGGTGCCGTATTTGTAGGATATGAGGCTGGTGATATCAGTTAATTTTTTGGCGTACGCCGCATTCAGGTAGTTTTGGGTGGCAATCCCGTCAGCGTCTATGAACGAGAACTGTATGGCGTTGACATAGTTCCAGTCGGTGAGTTGTAGCTTCATGGCGAAATGGGAAGAGCGGAGGAGCCGGAAAAATGTCCGGAGACGGGGATGATCGTTGGCGTCAAAGGGGGCGTCAGACAAAATGACCGAGCGAAGGAATGTTCCGAAGGAGGAAAAGCAATCGGAGTAGACCGAAGTATGGAAAAAGACTGTTCCGATGAAGGAAGAAGGAAATCGTCAGAGTAGACAGTTGAATATGCGGAGGAAGAAAAAAATCCGTCAGGGAAACGATTGATGAGGTTGTATCGAGATTGCAGGGCGTTGCGCTGAGCAATTGGCGGATTATCGCGGAACGATCCTCGGAGGTGCAGAAATAACCGAAGGAATATCGACGGGCGGTGTTGCGGTGTAGTTAATAAAGCAACTATCGTAGGATGAGTTGCAGTCTGTTAGTTGGTTTGTTTGAAGTGGTGCTTAGCACAATCAAAATGGGCGTCGGTGGTCCTTTATAGGGATGATGGACGCGGAAGAAGAAATAGGGTTGAGTGATTGCAATCGGCGTGTCCGGTGCAATGGGCTTTCATTAAAGACGGTGGTGGTCTTTAGTGTGTAACCGTGTCAATCCAGAGAGCTGGTTGTGGGTTACAAGGCTTGTGATAGCGAGTACACCCCCTGATCCACAAGCTGGGAACAGAAGGACGAGGTACAGTCCAGGGTGCGGCCCTCAAGGGAGGCGCCACAAGAAACGAAACCTGGAGTGGAGGTCTAGAATGTGCCGCACAGGGAGCTAAGCACACAATTGCCTCTGGTGTTAACCGTCAGTTGAGGTGCTGATCGGGCGGAGATAGAGGGCTCTATAACCTGTTGTTACTCTAAAAATCGACCAAAGGTATATGATGTTAAAATTTAAAGAGATGTGAGCATATCGTGAGATTGCTCTGTTACTGGTATTTTACTGTATTTGACCGGTATCCCTGTGTTAGTGTTGTATGTAGGGATGTCTAAACCGGTCGTCGATCATGTGTAATTCGTCATAAGACAGAGAACACATGATGTGACGTAGATATCTTGATACTTGAAGTCATTTTATCTCTGTAGGAGTATAAGTAACTTTTCAAGTGTAGAATGGATATTATTCCCGTAGAATGTACGTAAGTAGAGTACGTGTATTTTTGACCGACAACAGTAGCGTCTCATCGTTTTGTTGATGTTGAGCAATATTGGTGTAATTCACTGGGCATTCCATTTCCTGGAGTGTTGGCAGGTTGACCAGACACTCATTGTTCAGTAGACATGAATATAATTCAGCGTCTGCGTCATGGCATAGGTTTGGGAATACCTCTGGGAATTCTTGTAGAAAAAGCTCTTCATCTGCTTGTTCAGGGACGTCTAACTTGAGAAAATCGATTAAAGTTCCTTTGCCTTGCGTCTGTTTCTCCCCCACTGTAGGTGGATCCATCCTGGGTAATCTTGAGAATGCATCTGCGAGCACATTCTTGGGTCCTTCCACATAATTCCACTTGAGGTTGTATTCTTGTAGAAAGAGATTCCATCGGAGTACTCGCTGCGGAGAGAGGGTTTTGAAGGTGAGATTCTTGTGGTCTGTGTAAATGTTGAGTTCACAGCCTAATAGTAGTTTCCTGTATTCCTTGCAACACAAGACTATTGCAAGGAGTTCCTTTTCTGTCGTAGTATAATTCTACTGAGCTGCATTCAGCTTCTTGGACCAATAAGCAATTGGTTTTCCCTTTTGTAGGATGGCTGCGCCAAGTTGTAGATCTGATGCATCTGTGTAGATATCAAATGGTAGATTCAGATCCGGGTATGTGTTCAGCGCGTCACTTGCTATCATTGCTTTCATTTCTTCAAAGGCTTTTTCCTGAGCGGGCCCCCATGTGAAGGCTGACTTTGCTGTTTTAGACTGCCCATTGGCAGTTTTCTTGGGGGTTCCCGTGAGTTCAAATAAAGGAGAGAGGACATGTGATCTTCTCGGCCACATATCTCTGTAGTAACCAACAGCACCTAGAAAAGACTTGACTTGAGTGATTGTTTTGGGTCTGTCCATGCGGAGAATAGCTTGAATATTTTTCTTCCACGGTTTCACTGCTTCAGGAGTCATCCAAAATCCGAGAAAGTCTGTTTCCTGTACAGCCCAGTCACATTTGAGAGGGTTGCATTTGAGACCATTTTCATTCAGGCGTTGCAGAACTGCGTCCACGGTTTGCATGTGGTGGCTGAAGGTGCCGTTTGTCCAGATTCCAATATCATCGATATAGACTGTGCAGTCGGTGCCTTGCAAAATGTCCTCCATGAGTTGTTGTGCTACATCTGGCAAGATTTTGACACCCATTGGCAGTCTTTGATATTCATAGCAACCATATGGGGTGACAATCGTGCATAGTTTCTTGCTTGGTTCATCCAGTTCAAAACAATAGTATTGCATGGATAAATCAATCTTGGTGAAGTGGGTGTATTTGCCGCGTCGATGCATGATGTCCTGAATTCTTGGTATTGGATATGGCCTCCTGATTAGTAGTTCGTTGAGTTCTCGAAAATCTGACACCCATCGAACCCTGTTGTCTTTCTTTGGAATAATAAAAGTGGGAAATGCCCATTCAGCCGGTCCATCACATCTTTTGAGTACTCCATCATCTACAAGATTCTGGAGCTCCCTTTTGAATAGTTCTTCTCTTTTGTATGCAACTGCATAGGGCTTCTTGTGAACTGGCTTGGCATTGGGTTTCAGTTTGAGTGAGATTTTCTGGTGCGGGTATTTTCCTAGTTTGCCATTGAAGACGTTTGGGTATTTGGATAGGACAGCTTGGAACTGTTGTTTTTCTGATGCTGTCATATGTGCTTGTTGCTCAGCAACCGAGCTCTGTCAAGGATGACAGGTGATGACGATACTGCACCATGGACAAATAGCTCGGAATCAATGGATTCCTCCAGTAATGCTTGAAAATATGCTTCTTGCAGATCTGGAGTAATATCAAAACTGACTGTTTCGCGCATTGGAATTTGTCGGTTGTTCCATTGAATCATGCTGGATTCAAATAACAAGTTGATATTGGTGCTGCATAGAAAGTCTCGACCGAAAATAATATCATATCTGCATGATTTGGATTCAAATAATCTGGCCTCACAACGCTCGATTGTTGTGTTTCCAAATTCTTGTAGCTTGAGATTCTTCATTACGACAAACAACGAGGTGTCAAATGATCCATTGGCTGTGGTTGTGATGGTCCTTGTTTTGGATTGAATTGGTAGAACTCCGAAGGGAAGTGCCCTTTTGTTGATGAGGGTTGTTGTGCTGCCGATGTCAAGTAGGGCAAGCATTGTTCTTGTTGTTTTTACTGGAATGCCTTGAATGTATTGGATGGTCGTTAGAACAATTGGAGCCACATTGCTCCTCTTTGTTTTGGTGGATACGGGATATTCCGTATTTGGTTGTACTTTTTGCTCGACGAGACGTCCAGCTTGTTGTCATCGAGCGTGTCGATGCCGCTGCCCCATTATTTTGGTCGTTCGTACCCGTGCCAATCGAATCGTCATTCAATTTGGCTGTTTTGTTATTGGCTTCTGTACCCGTATTTTGTTTTTTGTTTTTACCAACGCGTTCGTCCGGTTTAAATTGGACTCGTCGTGAGCTCTTGTCAACATCAGATATACGTTCTGTAGGCTTCTTCTCCCCTTCTGTGGAGAGAGTTCCTCCTGTGAGCCCAATTGGCTGTGCCAAATTGGCATCCAGGTCCTGTGGAGCTGGAGGCAGGGTGACTGCTCTTGGTTGGCCTCAGGGAAGCCAGATTTGCTCACCGCTCTGCACGCTGTGTTCTGCTTTGCCTCCATGTTGTTGAAGGAAAGCTTCCTTTGCGCGCTGCATGTGTGCTTGGAATGATTCATTGCTGGCTGTAGTGGTTTTGCCGGCTGAGTCATTATTGTTTTTCTTGTTGTCGGCGCGTTGCTTTTTCTTCTATTTGGAGTACCTGTTCTTGGGACACTCGGACCAGTCATGGCTGTGACCGGGAATGCAACAGGGATTAGAAGATTTTTGTCCTTGGTTTTTGTTGTTGGTTTTGCGTTTGGAATGATTGGCATTGTTTCCAGAACGTCTCCCTTGTTTTTTGCCTCCATTCCTCAGCTTGGACTGGCGTTCCTGACTGGACATATATTCCACAATCTTTTGGATGGATGTTTCTGCAGTGATGCCACCATGAATTTGGCCATATTTCTCAACCCACATGTTGGGGAAGGTGTGGAGCAGCATTATTGTTTTGCTGATTTTGTTTAGTTTTTGGCCATGCCCTTGTAGCTTATCCGAGTATCGAATGAGCCGGTTGATGCGCAATGCATGATCCTTGGAGGTGGTATCATGTGGTTTCTTGCATGCGTCACTGCGGATGTAGGTTTGCATGATTTCTCTTGCATCCCCCGCATCGCAGTAATGTTCTTGAATGTAGTCCTTGATTGCTTCTTCATAGCCTTCAATGTTGTCTGGATAATTCATCTCGTGATTGTCGTCGCGGGTTGTTTCCTGCCATTTGCGTTGTGCTTCAGGGCATAGAATCTTGGTGAATGATTCATAGTATCGGTCTTCGGAGAGTGGCAGGGTGTTTGCCGCGATGAGAAAGGCTTCCTCACAATACAATAATTCTTCCAGACCCCCTTCTTCTGAAAAGATGGGTACCTTCCATTCCTGTGAATTACCATTGGCATCATAGACTTTCAAAGTGGCAAGTTTGTTCTTAGTCCGGTCAAAGCTGGAATCATAGGTGATTGGTGGTTCACGATGCAATCCGGTCGACATGGTTGATACTTGCCTGTTGTTTTGGATTGTTTGTTTTGTTCGATTTCGATGTTTTCGATGTTTCGATGTCTTCTGACGGAGGATGAATTTTCGTTTTGGTGATTAACAATCAAGGCCGCTTTTTGGTCTTTCGTTCCGGTTGATTTGTTAGTGAGAAATTTCTTTCGAGAATTCGTTAACGTTCGAGGATTCGTTGTCGGAAAAAAATTCAATTCGTGAGCGTTCGACTTTTGGTAGGTTATTTGTTCGATGAAAAACCGTTGTCGTTCGAAAATTCGTTATTCTACAGTAGCTGTAAGAGTAATTACTGTGTAACACACTAGGGGTAGAATTGAGTAGGAGTGATAATTATAAATGGATTAATACTTTACGAAAATGGATGGAAACTTAACAGATAAAATAATGAGCGATCGGGCCATGCTGGCTTCTATCGCCCATGGATATTCATATAGAGTAGCGATATGAATCGTGCGCCTGTCTGGCATCGGTATACCATTGTATACAGATAATGCTTCGCTACTTAATGATTCTTAGAGTAGCCCCAGTCTCATTCATTTGATTGTACCTATCCTTCGATGGTATCTTGGATAGTACGACTTGTACGGTAGATTGCAGTACGTACTCGTAGTAAGTACCAAGGTCCGCAAGTACCTTGGTATGTATGGCAACAGTACGTTACACTACCAACACGAGAACAGCAACAACAACAGCAGCAACAACAACAACAACCCAACGCCGGTCTGTAGCAGCCAGGAATTCTTCATTGTGCAAGAACCCCTATAACAAGAAGAAGAACCCCCCTCCCCCTCCTTCTGGATCTCCAGCTACCACTGCTGGGAAAAGGAAGAAGAAGCGGGCTCGTCGGCCCCTACCTCTTTCTGCCTCAAGACCACCACCAGTTGCTTCTTTGGCGCCAGTCGCTCGTCCTTCTGGTGCTGCTGCAAATCTGCTTGATCCTTCTGTGGCGCTGGCTGCTCCTTTGATGCCGGATCAACCAGTGCGTTTGGTGGGGCCGGCTCCTCCTTCGATGCTGGATCCGGTTGATCCTTCTTCTGTGGCGCCGGTCGCTCCTTCTGTGGCGCCGGTCGCTCCTTCTGTGGCGCCGGTTGCTCCTGAACAAGACAACAGCAGTGACGACAGTAGCACCACTCTCTCTGACTCAGATTCAGATGCAACTACAATTCAAGGTCATTCCAGGGATCTGGGAATTGCAGTGGAACAACTCGATCTACCTCCTGCCATCACATTTTCTGTTCCAACTGCTCTTGCTCGCAACAATATTGAAGCTACTACACCTGCCCCGTTGCCCCAGGAATTCACATTGGCGTCCATCCTCACTGCTCTTGAGGGCAACAAACTTTCTTTGGGGCCAAATACAGAGAAAATCAAGGGGCTTACCTTCAACACTACCGCCCATGAGAAAAAAAAGAAGAGGTTTCTAGCAGAGTTTTTCCGATCCCTTGCTGCACATCCACAGGCCGCGCCACTTGCAGAACTGATTCCAGATCCGGAAACACCATCTTTAATGAAGCACCGTTTCTTCATTCAATGCCGTGCTCCGCCGTCTCCAAACAACCTTGCTCTCGTCAACTACTGCATGCTCATCTATTCTATGAATCTCTACAAGGTGATATATCGCAACATGGATCTATCAAAGGACGCTAAGTTGTATGCAGATGCTCAGTACCACCCTAACTCTGTGAACCAGCAGATGAAGTGTCTCTTTGCCATTTTTGGCAAGGAACACATCAACTACTCTCTAGCCACCGACTTCGACCACCCGGGTGGGTTTCAAGCTTACTGGAAGAAGAATTTTGCAATCACTGGTACACAGGAAATCCTACGGCAAGCTTCCCAACAAGGCCCAGTTTGATCCCAAGTGGTTCACCAAACGGTGGAAGGCTGTTTGGGACCCGAAGAATCCACTCGATCCGTTCAACAACATGGAGCACTACGTATGGTGTGCAATGGAGAACATTATGACCAAATGGGCTACTCATGGTTGCAAGGAACCTGCTTCACTTGTCAAGGAAGATTTTGAAACCGGACTCATTCAGGAAGGGGAATTTACTGGCATTCCTTTTGTTCGGCTCAAGGAAACCTACAGCGGCCAGAAAAATTGTGCTTTATCTCTCAAACATGATGTCATTGACGAGGAAAACACTTGGAAGAGAACCCTTCCTTGCCCCTACAGTTCAGATGCTCTTTCTACGTACCAAACTACCATCAAGCTGCTTTCTATGGTCCCTGACGACTGCCAGAATTCAAACAGGATCTTCAGGAAGCCAGCGTCCAAGAAACAAATCAAGGCAAGTGTGTTCTGTTTTTTGCGTGTTGCGTCTTTGATTTTTGCATATCTAACCATCTCGCGCTGCTTTTTTCTCTGTCTTTGCAGATATGGGAGAAGGAGGGCTGTTCTTGGAGGTTGAATCACAGTGCAAGCAAGGTGATTGGTGTTCACAAAGTCAATGAACTATTGGTTCAAATTGCTATTTGGAGTGGTTACGATAACCCTGAGCGCTGTACTGCCCATGGGAAGAGACACGAGGCACTCTCCAAGGTTGCAAATGCATCTGTCTGTCCATCTCTCATCAAGGGTATGGGTGGGCATGCCAGCATTGATATCACCACTAAGGTCATCAAGCCAAATCAACAGGCTATTGATGCTGCTGTTCGCGCCAAGCATGGATCCCCATCAAAGATTGCACCTCGCGCGCCATCTCCTGCACCGGCGCCTGCACCTCGCGCGCCTTCTCCGGCTCCAGCACCAGGTCCAGCTTCACCTGCAGAAGAATCCCAAGCGCCAGCCCCATTTTTGGATGAATCCCCCCTGCTCTCCATCCAACACTCCTTTGGTGACCTCTCCAAGCACTCAGTTTCTTCTGATTTTGCTGCTGGAGCATTGGGGTTGATGACCCAGCAATTTGAAGTCCCCAAGAAATCTCCCCCGGCCTTTCCCTCCAATATCTCTCTTGGTACAGGGGAAGAGCCTTCTCCTGTCCCTATGCCATTCACTGATCGCACCAATCAGTGGCGGGAACACGATTCGCGTTGTGACTACCGCAATGAGCCCCATTACAAGGATCGCGGACAATTTGGTGCTGAGGATTGTCCTCGCGAACCCTGATATGGACACAATGATTGCAGCAGGCTATGATACGAGCATTACAACCGGTATGAGCCGCTGTACGAAGGAGAACCACCACTACCACCACGTACTGAGTCTTACGAGCCGCGATACAAGGAAGAACGCAAGCCACGCCCTCAAGACTCTCGTCGTGTTTCTTTTGGTGAAAACCGGTCCTACTACTATGAGCCGCGATACAAGGAAGAACGCAAGCCCCCACCGCGTCAGTCCTACAAGCCAAGATACGAGGAAGAACGCAAGCCACCACCACGTCGGTCGTACAAGCCGCGATACGAGGAAGAACGCAAGCCACCACCGCGTCAGTCGTACGAGCCGCGATACGAGGAAGAACGCAAGCCACCACCGCGTCAGTCGTACGAGCCGCGATACGAGGAAAAACGCCCCTCTCTTGCTGAAAGAGGCTCTCACGCGCGTCGTCCTCCTCCTCAAGAACGTTCTCTTCCTCAAGACCCCCGCCGTGTCTCCATTGGTGAAAATCATTACCATCGCTATGATGAGCAGAATGGTGCATGGGGTCCATCTCCCGTGGAAGTGTTTTCTGGTTATCCTCCTTCGATTGGCAGGCCATCTTTTGCTTCCACAGACCCAGAAGTTCAAATTACTGAGGTTCACTGCCCAAGTGCTTGGGAAGATGTGGAGCTGCCTGAATGGGGATTGCAAATTCGTTGGTAGCAAGCACGCGTTTTTTTGGTGTTTATACTGCGTTCAAGTGCAAAATTGCCTTTTTTGTGGCCATTTTGGCCCCAACAGCCTCAATATTCATCATGGCTTGCTCTCTGGCAAGAAATAGGTCTACAGACTAATTCTAGCGCTTTTTTTGGCATATACGCTGGTCCCTAGTCTGCTGTGTATTTGTGTGTTCTGGAGGTACCAAAAATAGTGTAAGAAAATAGTGCTCAGAATACGACTGGAAATCACGACAGAAAATTCTACTATTCTACTAGAAATCACGTAGAAAATAGTACCAGAAAAAAACTGTGGTACCAGAGTACCACTTTTTGGTACCGGAGTACCACATTCTGCTACCAGAGTACCACATTCTGCTACCAGAGTACCACATTCTGCTACCGGAGTACCACTCCCTCCTCCAACCGTTGAGCGAGTTTAAACGCTCATTTTTCGTTCATTTTTCTTGGTACTTAAGAGCGAGTACACGTGCTCGTCCGCCGAAGCCATAGGATTACTAAAGTAATTTTTCACACTCCGTGTTGAGCAACTCAAAAAGTATTTTTAGAAGATTTTCACACAGAACTTCGTGTGTTGAGCAAGTAAGTATTTTGCTCAACACACGGAGTTGCGTGTGCAAATCTTCTAAAATTACTTTAGTACCACTACAAAGAGGGTAGTACTAACTCACCAGATTAAGTAGCAGCACTACAAGATTGATTGATTCCTTGACACAACTTGTGTAGAATCTAGTAGAATCCCTACTAGATCCTGGATTCAAAAAGCTTTTTATAGGTTTTCCCCGTACAGTAGGAGCTGGTAGAATCCCTACTACATCCTGGATCGTTTTTACCAGTCAAAAGTATTTTTAAGCCTTTTATCATAAGTAACTTAGTATTTTTAAGCGTTTGTCGCTCACATACCAACTCCGGGTGTTGAGCGATATATATGGCAAAGAGGGAACTTACGCGGGATTAGCAACAGTCGCAACAGGGATTTCGTTCATTTGATTCCTTGACACTTGTGTAGAATCAAGTAGAATCCCTACTACAGCCTTGATTTATTGCTGTTTTTCCCCGTTGTTATTCATTATTTCAAAATCAACCACTTTGCAAAAGCAAATCCCCCCCGTCCCCCCCCCCCCCCCCCCCCCCCCCCATGGGAATAGAGCCTTTTCGCTGCTTCCTATACAATTACAACAACAAGCAACTCATTCTATCACACTGTAAGAAGTCATTGACAGTCCTTTGTTTGCTTGGGGGGAAGATGTTCAGGCTGTTCTGTTTGATTCGTCGTCGTCGTCGTCGTCGTCATAATCGTTCTTGTCATTTTATTCATTCCTATCACTCACGACGCTGCTTCTTCTTTTTGCTTGTTTGACCATGGGAATAGCACCAACAAGCACTGTAAGTGACTGGTGTCTGTTCTGTGTTTGTTGGGGGGGGGGGGGGGGATGTTCAGGCTGTTTTGGTTTGATTTGGTGTCATCCTCGTCGTCAAGAACAGTCATCGTGGTCGTCGTCGCCGTCAACAGTCACTTCTTTACTCATATCACTCACCACGATTCTTCTTTTTGCTTCTTTTCACCATGGGAATAGCCCCTTTCCAGCAATCATGGTTTGAACTAGTATTCCACCCCAGAAGACCAAGAAGGCTGATCCAGCCCCTCAGGCTCAATCTTGTGCTCAACGTCTTCGGACTCGGTCATCTGCCAACGCAACAACAACAACCCAACGTCGGTCTGTAGCAGCCAGGAATTCTTCATTGAGCAACCCCTATAACAAGAAGTAGAACCCCCCCCCCCCCCCCCCCCCCCCTCCCCCTCCTTCTGGATCTCCAACTACCACCGCGAAAAAGCGCGCCCGTTGTATCCTTCCTCTTTCTTCTCGTTGCTCCTTCAATCCCGGCGCCGGCTGCTTTTTTGGCGCCAGGTATATCCACGGCATCCTAACTACAAGAGCTGCTTTGTTTATTATTGGACCTTTCAGCACTCTCTCGACCGTATTTCTCGCTCTGTCCCTATGAGCGGCGCTGATACAAGGATCCAGTGGCGTCAGCGATATCAGGAGCCGCCGCGTCCCTACAAGAACGGTGAATTCGACCCTACAAGCGGCATCTTTTGGCCCCAATAGCCTCAATATTCATCATCACTTGCTCTCTAGCAAGAAGTAGTAGTAGGTCTACAGACTAATTCTAGCTCGTTTTTTGGCATATACCCTGGTCCCTAGTCTGCTGTGTATTAGTCTGTTCTGGGAGTATCAAAAAGAGTGTTAGGTGAATAGTGCTCAGAATACGACTGGAAATCACGACAGAAAATTCTACTCCGTACTACCTACGTAGAGGAACCGGGTAACACTACTAGAAAATCACGTACCAATTCTACCTATTACGTACTCGTAGTACCACTCATACGGAGTATTTTGGATTCCGAAAGTATCAATCCATTATCAGAGCAGAAAACACTACTAGTATTTGTGTAGGAATTCTACGGCATATTTTCGAAATTACTTTAGTATTATGCCATTGTCAGAGCAGAAAACACTACTAGAAATCGTGTAGCAATTCTACGGCATATTTTGCAAATTACTAAAGTACCATTGAAATTACCAAAGTAACACCCCCCCCTCTGCACCTTTTCTGCGCCCATTGAGTCTATTTTAACCCCGTGAGTCCCTTTTCTTTTTTCCTTACTTAGGCATCGATTTTGGGAGTGCACGTGCTCTCCCGTACGAGCCATGGTCCTCGGGCTGCGCCCTCGGAAAAGAAACACCCGAAAGAAAACTCCTCCCCCCCCAGATACTACGAGGAGGAGTGCAAGGAGGAGGGGTGATTAGGTATGTAATACCATGGTTGTAAAGGGAGAGCACAAAGGGAAGAGGAGGAGGTTCTTGTTGCTAGGGACCAATGCTTGCTGTTTGTTGCTGTTGTTGGGGGGGGGGGGGGGGGGGGGGGGTGCTGCTTCCTCTTTCGATCGTCCGGATTACATCCCCCCCTTTCACGGTACACGGTAAATTGCGCGGATTCTACTCTTCCCGCAGTCCCACGTGTTGTACTATGTGTGAAAAATTACTTTAGTATGGGAAAACGGTACTAAAGTAATTTTTTTGATTCCTTGTTGACCAATCAATATTGCTCAACACACAGAGTTGTGTGTGAAAAATGGCTGAAATTACTTTAGTAATTTTTGACACATACAACACGGTGGACTGCGGGCAAGGGGGATCCACTTGCTCGACAGGCAAAGAGGTTACTAACTCCCGGGATTTAGCAGCAGCACTACTACCGGTACAAGATTGATTGATTCCTCCTTTACACGACTTGTGTAGAATCTAGTAGAATCCCTACTAGACCCCAGATTTTGGAAACTTCCCCGTACAGTAGGATCTAGTAGTATCTCTACTAAGTCCTGGATTTCAGAAACTTAATCACGCATATACTTTCAGCCGTTCTTACCGTTCAAAAGTATTTTTAGTGTTTTGTCTTAAGTAACTTAGTATTTTTAAGCTTTTGTCACATACCAACTCCGGGTGTTGTTGAGCAATATATATGGCAAAGAGGGAACTAACGCGGGATTAGCAATAGCAACAGGGAGTTCGCTCATTTGATTCCTTCACATTGTGTAGAATCAAGTAGAATCCCTACTGCAACCTTGATTTATTGCTGTTTTCCCCATTGAAATTCATTATTTCAAAATCAACCACTTTGCAAAAGCAATTTGCAAAAGCAACTCCCCCCACCCCGACCATGGGAATAGACCCTTTTCGCTGCTTCCTATCCTAGCATTACAACAACAAGCAACCCATTCTATTACACTGTAGTAAGTCATTGCCGGTCCTTCGTTTGCTTGGATTGGGAAGATGTTCAGGCTGCTGCGGTTGCCGTTGTCGTTGTGGTCATTTGTTTATTCTGTTGTAACTCTAAAAATCGACCGAAAGGTATAGGATAATTGAAATTTAAAGAGAAGGTGAGCATATCGTGAGATTGCTCTGTTATTGTACTATTTTGTGTAGTGGACCGGTATCCCTGTAATATTCGTGTTGTAGGGATATCTTAACCGGTTCATGTGCAACTTGTCATAAGACAGAGAACACATGATGTGACGTAGATATCTTGATACTTGAAATCATTTTTATCTCTGGAGGAGTATAAGTAACTTTTCAAGTGTAGATTGGATATAATTCCTGTATAACGTGCGTAAGTACAGTACGTGTATTTGTGACCGACAGCACACCCCCTGATTCAACGCTTAGTGAAGGAGTGTTGAATTACAAGTTGGTTCTCCATCTTGTAGAACTCTAAAAAACTAAGTATGAGCTTGGATATCAAATCGGAAGATTGTAATCATAGAATCGAAAGATTGATATCGCGTAACGGAGAAGCATGAGACATCAATGAGGAAGGAGAGGTGCTTGAGTATGTCGTGGTCGCGAAATCGACGGGAAGGTTAATTGGAGTTGGTCATATTACCTTGGAATCGTTTGGATGGCTAACGAATCATCAACTCGTAGGAGACAGTAGGAATCAATATGATTGGAGAATCCAATCGTAGAAGTAGAGTGAGCAGCATCAAAGACGATTGATCGATCGTGGAAATGAATGGAGTCGGATGGGATTCATATCTGACTTGGAAGGAAGAAGATCTATCAATTCCATAAACAAATATCAAACGCTGATGAAGGGATTCAATCGTAGAATCGAATCGTAATCGTAATCGTAGTTCGTCTCAAATCAATTTGCTCGATGATGTAAAGGATTGATTGGGGGATCCGAATTGTCTTGTATAAACTTGATCGTAGAATTGGATCGTCGTTCACAATTGTACCGTAGAATCATATAGAACATCGACAAGCGATTGATTGGGGAATCATGTAGAGAGGGGCCGTATAGACAAAACGAATGTCCGTGGAGTTGAAAGTGATGATGTCCAAGAAATTGATTGTCTTGAGTACTGACTGAGTCGAAGGAATCGATCATAGTGGAATCCAAAATCGGAGGGAAGAAGAGATGTGCTTGGATAAAGCATAGATTGGAGAATCCGAATCGTTTCATAGAAGCTCGATCGTAGATGGTCCTAGATTCAATTGTGGAATCATATCAAAGAGAAGAAGACATTGCAGAATCAAATGTCGACGAAGGGGACAAATGCTAGGATCCATCAGTGCCAAGCGTAGTATAAAAGTCAAAACGTTGAGAATTGCTTGCTTCAACGTTGATGGAGAGGGGAGACGGATCCTGGAAGAGTTACCAATCGTAGTCGAGGAATTGATGGTAGGTTTAAGAATCGAATCAAACGCGGAGAAGAAGGGTGGATTATATGACGAATCGTGGAAGGCGCTTGATCGTAGATTGATGGATCTTGGAATGAAGCGTATATTGGAGAATCAGAATCGACGGCAGAGGGCTCAATTGAAGATCTCAACGAAGGGGAGATCCATGAGTGATTGTGTATTGATTGAGCGTGAGGATTAGCTCAAAGAGGAGAAGGGATCAACAGTCGACAAAGGGATCGACCATCGTATAAGTCAAATGAAACTTGTAAGATCAAATTGGAGAATCATGACGGAATATTGATACGTGTCCTGGCAAGGAGACTTGAGAGGAAGGCTCGATGGAGGATCTCAACAGAGGGGAGATCAATGAGGTGAACAATGAGTGATGGATAGGGACAAATCGAACTTGTGTATATCGATCAAGGATGGGAGATTGAAAGTAATCATAGCATCGATTAGTCTGGGATTGTCGACCAATCGGAAATAAAGAATCCGGTTGATAAGGAAAGTCAGGATCGAATCATAGAAGAAACGTAGAGACGAAGTGGAGACTTGGAAAGAGGTTTGGATAGAATCGTATGTTGAGAATGGAAGAGCACAGCAACGCAACGATGTTGGTGGTAGAGATTAAACATCGAGGAAGTGGATTCATATCGTTGAATTTGGGAGGAAGCAGATCTATCGATTCCAGAATGAATTGTCAAGTGCGAAGGGATTGAATCATTGCAATTGGTTGAGTGTGGAATACGATTGATAGATTGTAGGCATCAATAGGGTCGTATATCAGATCGTGTAGTGGACCGGTATCCCTGTAATATTCGTGTTGTAGGGATATCTTAACCGGTTCATGTGCAACTTGTCATAAGACAGAGAACACATGATGTGACGTAGATATCTTGATACTTGAAGTCATTTTTATCTCTGGAGGAGTATAAGTAACTTTTCAAGTGTAGATTGGATATAATTCCTGTATAACGTGCGTAAGTACAGTACGTGTATTTTTGACTGACAGCATATTCCTAGTACCGTAGGGTGTCTAACGGCACTCTTCTTCTTTTGTGCTTTTGACCGTGGGAATATCCCCTTTCCAGCAACTATGGTTTGACCTACTAGTAGTATTCCACCTCGAAAGAGCAAGGCTCCAGCTTGCTAGAATCGATCTTCTGCTCCAGCTCAAGATCTTCTGACTTGGTCTCGGTCATTTACGAACGCAATGGACTTGGACTCGGCCATCTATCGACGCAACAGCAACAGCAACAACAACAACCCAACGTTGGTCTGTAGCAGCCAGGAGTTCTTAGCGAACGCATTAACAGCAACAACCTCTCGCCTCACGGCGTCTGCCTGCTGCTCCAATCTAGGGGAATGGTGTATTCACGGCGTGCGAACTAGGTGCTGTTGCTGCTACTCTCCCCCTGGCATCCGAACTACAAGCACTGCGCTGCTCCGATCTAGGGGAATAGTGTATCCATGGCGTCCGTCCGTCTAGGGGACTGGTGGTGTATCCACGGCGTCCAAACAACTACAGGTACAAGCGCTGCTTCGTTTACTTCAGGACGGCCACCGTATTTCTCACTCCAGCATCCAAACTACAAGAAGCGCAGAGCTACAGGCTCTGATTTTGGCCCCAACAGGAGCCTCAATATTTACCATAGTTTGCTCTCTAGCAAGAAATAGGTCTACAGACTAATTCTACTAGCTCTTTTTTTGTAATATACCCTGGTCCCTAGTCTGTTGTGTATTGGTCTGTTCTGGGAGTATCAAAATGAGTGCTAGGTGAATAGTGCTCAGAATACGACTGGAAATCACGACAGAAAATTCTACTAGTACCGTACGGTAGCTACTCGTAACCACTTCGTCCAATAACTGTCACGCAACCCTTTTTTTTGTCCCGAGGTACTTTCGCAACCCCTGCTTGTGTGTAATTTTAACACGAGTTCCCCCTGTGATTCACTAGGTCAGTATCATGCCCAATTTTCTAACTCTCAATACCTGGGTCGCGATTATTTTTTTCGTTGGGTCATGAATAATTATTATTAATTAGTGCTTTGCAGGGGCCCTGTGGAGTTGTTGAATACGTAGTTATTGTATGTATTGTAAGTATGTGTCAGTAAAGTTATGGTAAGAAGTTAGATTCGAACAAGAAAGCTGTAGGAGCTGCAGGTAATTACGAGCAACCAGATCTACAAGCAAGCTGTCTATGTTCTTACCAGTCATACCAATTGATTTATTATTATTCAAGTGACGTCATTCACACAAGCTCTTTTTTAAATTGGAGCAAACAAGCTGTACAAGTTAACGGTAATTGCGAGCTACCAGATCTACAAGCAAGCTATCTACGTTCATACCGATCATACCAATCAATTTATATTACTATTCAAGTGACGTCATTCGCGCAAGCTCTTTTTTAAAATTAACTCAATCATCAACAAAAAAATCCACCAGATTTGAAGACAGTGCAAATCTTGCCAATCCCCGACCAAACTAAAACTCAGTCATCAACCCAAAAACCAACCAGATTTGAAGACAGTGCAAATCCTGCCAATTTCCGACCAAAATATAACTCAGTCATCTTTCCAAAAATTCACCAGATTTGAAGACAGTGCAAATCCTGCCCATCTCCAACCTAAAATTAATTCAATTATCAACCAAAAAACTAACCAGATTTGAAGACAATGCAAATCCTGCCTATCCCCGACCAAAATATAACTCAGTAATCAACCCATAAACCCACCAGATTTGAAGACAGTGCAAATCCTGCCCTTTCCCCAACCTAAAATGAACTCAATCATCAATCCAAAAACCCAACAGATTTGAAGACAGTGCAAATCCTGCCAATCCCCGACCAAACTATAACTCAGTCATCAACCCAAAAACCCACCAGATTTGAAGACAGTGCAAATCCTGCCAATCCCCTACCAAACAATAACTCAGTCATCAACCCAGAAACTCACCAGATTTGAAGACAGCACAAATCCTGCCCATCCCCGACCAAACTATAACTCAGTCATCAACCCAAAAACACAACAGATTTGAAGACAGTGCAAATCCTGCCAATCCCCTACCAAACTATAACTCAGTCATCAACCCAAAAACTCACCAGATTTGAAGACAGCGCAAATCCTGCCAATCCCCGACCAAACTATAACTCAGTCATCAACCCAAAAACCCACCAGATTTGAAGACAGTGCAAATCCTGCCCATCCCCGACCAAAATATAACTCAATCATCAATCCAAAAACCCACCAGATTTGAAGACAGTGCAAATCCTGCCTATCCCCGACCAAACTATAACTCAGTCATCAACCCAAAAACCCACCAGATTTGAAGACAGTGCAAATCCTGCCAATCCCCGACCAAACTATAACTCAGTCATCAACCCAAAAACACAACAGATTTGAAGACAGTGCAATTCCTGCCTATCCCCGACCAAAATATAACTCAATCATCAACCAAAAAACTAACCAGATTTGAAGACAGTGCAAATCCTGCCCATCCCCGACCAAACTATAACTCAGTCATCAACCCAAAAACACACCAGATTTGAAGACAGTGCTAATCCTGCCAATCCTTGACCAAACTATAACTCAGTCATCAACCCAAAAACCCACCAGATTTGAAGACAGTGCAAATCCTGCCCATCCCCAACCTAAAATGAACTCAATCATCAACCAAAAAACTAACCCGATTTGAGGACAGGGCAAATCCTGCCAATCCCCGACCAAAATATAACTCAATCATCAACCAAAAAAATAACCAGATTTGAAGACAGTGCAAATCCTGCCTATCCCCGACCAAACTATAACTCAGTCATCAACCCAAAAACCCACTAGATTTGAAGACAGTGCTAATCCTGCCAATCCCCGACCAAACTATAACTCAGTCATCAACCCAAAAACCCAACAGATTTGAAGACAGTGCAAATCCTGCCCATCCCCAACCTAAAATGAACTCAATCATCAACCAAAAAACTAACCTGATTTGAGGACAGGGCAAATTCTGCCAATCCCCGAACAAACTATAACTCATTCATCAACCCATAAACCCCACCAAACTTGAAGACACTGCAAATCCTGCCGATCCCCAACCTAAAATTAACTCAATCATCAATCCAAAAACCCACCAAATTTGAAGAGAGTGCAAATCCTGCCAATCCCCGACCAAACTATAACTCATTCATCAACCCAAAAACCCACCAGATTTGAAGACAGTGCAAATCCTGCCCATCCCCAACCTAAAATGAACTCAATCATCAATCCAAAATTTCACCAGATTTAAAGACAGTGCAAATCCTGCCCATCCCCGACCAAACTATAAGTCAGTCATCAATACAAAAACCCACCAGATTTGAAGACAGTGCAAATCCTGCCAATCCCCTACCAAACTATAACTCATTCGTCAACCCAAAAACCCACCAGATTTGAAGACAGTGCAAATCCTGCCAATCCTTGACCAAACTATAACTCAGTCATCAATCCAAAACCTCACCAGATTTGAAGACAGTGCAATTCCTGCCTATCCCCGACCAAACTATAACTCAGTCATCAACCCATAAACCCACCAGATTTGAAGACAGTGCAAATCCTGCCCTTTCCCCAACCTAAAGTTAACTCAATCATCAATCCAAAGACCCACCAAATTTGAAGACAGTGCAATTCCTGCCAATCCCCGACCAAACTATAACTCAGTCATCAACCCAAAAACCCACCAGATTTGAAGACAGTGCAAATCCTGCCCATCCCCAACCTAAAATGAACTCAGTCATCAACCCAAAAACTCACCAGATTTGAAGACAGTGCAAATCCTGCCCATCCCCGACCAAACTATAACTCATTCATCAACCCAAAAACCAACCAGATTTGAAGACAATGCAAATCCTGCCCATCCCCAACCTAAAATGAACTCAATCATCAATCCAAAATTTCACCAGATTTGAAGACAGTGCAAATCCTGCCCATCCCCGACCAAACTATAACTTAGTCATCAACCCAAAAACACAACAGATTTGAAGACAGTGCAAATCCTGCCAATCCCCGACCAAACTATAACTCATTCATCAACCCAAAAACCCACCAGATTTGAAGACAGTGCAAATCCTGCCCATCCCCAACCTAAAATGAACTCAATCATCAATCCAAAATTTCACCAGATTTGAAGACAGTGCAAATCCTGCCCATCCCCGACCAAACTATAACTCAGTCATCAATACAAAAACCCACCAGATTTGAAGACAGTGCAAATCTTGCCCATCCCCGACCAAACTATAACTTAGTCATCAACCCAAAAACACAACAGATTTGAAGACAGTGCAATTCCTGCCTATCCCCGACCAAAATTTAACTCAGTCATCAACCCAAAAACCCACCAGATTTGAAGACAGTGCAAATCCTGCCAATCCTTGACCAAACTATAACTCAGTCATCAACCCAAAAACCCACCAGATTTGAAGGCAGTGCTAATCCTGCCAATCCCCCAACAATCTATAACTCAGCCATCAATCCAAAAACCCACCAGATTTGAAGACAGTGCTAATCCTGCCAATCCCCAACCAAACTATAACTCAGTCATCAACCCAAAAACCCAACAGATTTGAAGGCAGTGCTAATCCTGACAATCCCCCAGCAACCTATAACTCAGCCATCAATCCAAAAACCCACCAGATTTGAAGACAGTGCTAATCCTGCCCATCTCCAACCTAAAATTAACTTAATCATCAACCCCAAAACCCACCAGATTTGAAGACAGTGCTAATCCTGCCAATCCCCAACCAAACTATAACTCAGTCATCAACCCAAAAACCCACCAGATTTGAAGGCAGTGCTAATCCTGCCAATCCCCCAACAACCTATAACTCAGCCATCAATCCAAAAACCCACCAGATTTGAAGACAGTGCTAATCCTGCCCATCTCCAACCTAAAATTAACTTAATCATCAACCTCAATACCCATCAAACTTGAAGACAGTGCAAATCCTGCCCATCCCCGACCAAAATATAACTCAGGCATCAACCAAAAAATTCACCAGATTTGAAGACAGTACAAATCCTGCCAATCTGGGACAAAAATATAAGTCAGTCATCAATCCACAAACTCACCAGATTTGAAGACAGTGCAAATCCTGCCCATCCCCGACCTAAAATCAAAAACTCACCAGATTTGAAGACAGTGCAAATCCTGCCATGATTGAATTCTATGAATAAATTCTAGGATTCAGTTGGATTCTACGATCAAATTCTATGATTGACCAAAACAATTCAGTTGAATAATATCAATCGCTAGCGTTGGAATTCCACAGAATTGTACAATTGAATGGGTTGGGTTGTATGATTGAATTCTATGATTCTTTGATTCAGTTGGTTGCAAAATTCTACGATTCAATTGGTCGGATTCTATGATTGAATTCTACTAGGTCGCGTCTTTTTCAATCAAATTCTACGATTAAATTCTATCAATCTATAATTTAATTCAATGATTGAATTCTACAATTCAATTGGTTGGATTCTATGATTGAATTCTACTCGTATGACGACGAGGAGAATGGTATGATTTTTATCTGTATTCAGGTTAAATCTTATGGTTACTTGCAACCATAAAAATGAGAGTTTGCTACTATAAAATATTAAATTCCTTTCGTGTCTAGGTTGGTAGAGGTTGGTAGAGGTACGAAACCACTAGATATTACTATTGCTTTTACGTCCGAGAACTGTTTCTCTACCCCCCGCGGGCTATCGCGCGGTATTTTTAAAAGTCTCGACCCTATTTTTTAAATTTCCTATCTTTTTAGGTCACGTGTCTACTAAAATACCTCGCGCGTCGCACACCTTTACTTTCGAGACAATATCTCGTCACTCCTCAAATAAAATAACTATTTTAGGGTTAACGATATCATATTCGTTTCGTGACAAGCACTATTTTGTGTACAACTTGTGCACAAATGACTTATTTCATTTTCTCAACATGTTGCCACCATACCGGTATAACGGGCTCCGACCCAAATCCTCCAACTCCAACTCAAATCCCAACTCCAACTCCAAGTCGAATTCACCCCAGGCTATTAAATTCCTTTCGTGACCAGAAGTACCAAAGCTACCAAAGGGTAAAATTTCCTATTCGTACGAATCAATGAGTCCCGTATCCATCTAAGCAATCGATTCCCACGGCATATCGATTCCCACGGCGCATCGATTCCCATTGCGCATCAACGGTGAGCAATCCCTGTCTTACGATATTGCCATTGTTCTTCAGTGAGCAAACTCTGATTTCATAAAATATCACACGAGCTACGGGAGCAATTCCTGACCTTAATGATAAACATATCATGGAGTCTTCCTAACGGAACAAGAGAAGAAAACCGTTGGCATGTGATTCTCACACAATACATATACATGCATACAAATATATATGGTCAACGACTAATACATGTACGGAAATAATCAGCGAGTAATCTCAGCACTACGCAACAGCAGTTGCAACGTATTCATCTCAATAAAAGAGATATCTTGCATTTCGGCAAGATTTCACTTTATCTCATACTTTTAACATTCAACTGATTTATATCCCAAAATTCACACTAGTTGCTACCAACTACTTGTAATCTACATACTAAGGTCTGTCTCGCTGCAATCTGAATAAGTCACAGCAAGAGGAGATCTGGCGTTTCCCTAGTCTCGCCTGTAGTCCGATTATCCGTTGCCGAAAGTATCCAACCACAATTGTCACGCGTAGAGTACAATCGTTCGTCTACTAACACACTAACGCAGCGTTGCTGTTCGTCAGAAGCCTTTGAATCAGACTCTCAACGAATCAGATTCAGAAGGAAAATAATAGATTAACAGTCGCAAGCTCTAAGGAGGCTTGCACACAAAAGGAACAGGAACGGAATTGAATACAATCCCTACGCTGGCATATGCACATTGCACATCGTACACGAAGCAGTTCCCATTCTCAGTCACCGCGCAATTCTTTCCAAGGCTCGGAACCACCACAGATGCCGAACATACCGTTGATGCCCGGCAATGCACTCGGAGGCAAAGAGAAGAATGACACCGAAGTCACCACTATCAACCGCTTTCCCAGCTTCGATACTGATATGAGAAAGATACTCGTATCCTTACTCAACGTAACAAGTGAGATTACTAGCAAGTTGTGCCTAGCTCTCAAAGAAGGCGGATTATGCGAGTGGAAGTCGTTCCTCGACGCACTTATCGAACCGGATTTTGCACGCGAACTTACCTATACGGAGGGAGGATTGCCAACGCATATCCCTCGATCCATTCAAAGGAGCATAGAAGCACTTGCGGATTTCGCTATCGACCTACAAGAAGCCAATGTCGCTCTAGAAGAAGACGATAGGAACTGGAAGGATGTAAAGTCATATACATGCAGGGAGTTCCAGTCATTCCGCGAAGAACGTGCCCAACGCTTGCGTAACGAATCTGTTCTGAACCCACCACCTCCTCCAGCGGGAAGTAACAAAAAGTCACCTCAGCAGGTAAAGTACGAATCATGGTGCCGAAAAGCACGAGATGAAAAGTCCTTTACACCCCTCACGAATGACTCGAGACTCGAACACTGGCTCGTCGGTTTCAAAGCTAAACTCGAGGCATACGACATCGATACAGAGACATTCCTCAATGAAACTTGGCCTCCAGCTACGCTTCTGGGTTATACCCGTGACCTCTTCGTCAAGCAGTGTGCCTTCTTCTGGGTACTAATGTTGGAAGTCTTCAAAAGTGACCTTTCTGCATCATGTGTACACAGTCATTCTACCACGCGTGATGGACGCAAGGCATACTTCGATTTCGTAAACCTTCATAGCAAATCAAAAGCAAAGGTATACGACAACTCGACTCAGCTACAAGCGTTGCTAAAGTTGAACCTCAACAATTGGAAGGAATCCAAAGTGAAATTCATCACACATTGGTTTGATGAATTGAATCACCTCAACAAGCTCCGTCCTCCCAACAAGCCCCTTGAGTACCATACTGTTAAATCAGCATTGTGTCAGGCATGCTATTCCAGCTTCCAGCTAAGCGAACAGTTTGCCAAAGTCAAGGATCCAGGTGGGACGAATGGCACCGTAACGGATGCAGTTGCAGAAGCCGCTGCTATCCACGATCTTAAAATCACGCTTCTACTCGAAGCAACTCGACTTGATTCCCAGTCCGCGATGTCTGCTCCTCGGTCGACCGTACGTGCACACGTTCATGATTTTTCTTCTGAATTGAGCCAAAACCATGATGACTATGCTCTCCCCATCGAATTTGAAGGAGACTATCAAGATTATGCTGTGTTTAAGGCTGGACGTACCCCTGACCCTACCACAAGATTGCCTACAAACATATGGAAGGCCTTGTCACGTCAGGACATGAAGAGTTGGCTCAGTTTTTCTCCGGAAGGCAAGAAAATCGTGGTTGCCTCATTGCGACACGACTTACTTAACACGGACCAACCTGACCCCAACAGTGTCAAACCCATTACCCGGAAGGCATACCAACATGAACACTCGGTATCTTTTTGAGAAGACGATACTTCGACCAAGGATGAGCATGCCAATTCCGCAGCAGACCTTCATCCTGCTGTAGAGAATGATCGTAGAGGTGTTTTCCATGCATCCCTAGGTGTATACAAATCAACGACCTCTTCGTCTAAGGACCATCGACCTCTCAAGTCTTCCGTGTCACCCGCGCATCCCGCTCGATTCCTTTCAGACAACCCTGACATTCAGTACAAAAAGGACGGTGACACCCAAATGCCTGTGGGAACACCATTGTATTCAGCCAATTTTCACCAGTGGTATACTCCCGAGGATGATCTCACCTTTCCTAATGATGGTCCCGTAACGTCATACACATACCGCATACACAAAACTACGGTTACTAGCCCTGGTTTTGCCATGGTCGATCGCGGCGCAAATGGCTGCATCATCGGTAATGATGCGTGTCTCATCTCCAAGGATATCCCACCACGATATGTTAACGTCACCGGCATTAACAATCACCAGGTACAAAATATTCCCATTGCTACATGCGGAGCATATTCCATGTCGAACAGAGGCCCCGTCATTCTCATTTTCAATGAATGTGCCTATACAGGACGACACCCTTCTATATTGTCCTCCGGCCAGATGGAAGCATATTTTTCCACTGTCGACAACACGTCCATCAAAGCAGGCGGAGGACAGGTCATCACCACCTCCGATGGCTATGCACTGCCTCTTAGCATAGGACACGGTTTACCATACCTTGCGATGCGAAAGTATACGACTGTTGAATTTGACACGCTACCACATGTTATCATGACATTCGATAAACATTGGGACCCATCTGTTCTCGATACCACGATCGGTGCGAAGGATGAACAATTTCTCGAGAAATATCCTCCCCAACCACAGCAACTCCCTTATGCCGATTACGACGAATATGGGAACCCACGCTGCCTTGAAGGACTAGATATCTCTGTTTCTCCCGGGTCCTCCACGGTCACATCCCTCAGCTCGTATTCCAGCCATTCCACTCGATCTCCCTTTCTTCCTATTGATGATCATAGGACCAACGATCGCTCCTTTTGGCTTACTTCCACCGACTACGCTCATCAAGAACGTCTCGCATGCTGCGCGCTACCCGCAGTCTCTGGAACAGTCACTGCGTTTCCGACAGATTGTACAGCCAGTGACACTACACGCATTGCAGCTACGCCCCGCGAACGATACCCCAACGAACATGACTACTTATCCCTGAAACCTTTCTTTTGTTGGGTTTCCACCGATCGCATCAAAGCTACGTTTGAAAACTCAACCCAATACGGTTCATTAGCGGTTAGCCCTGATGGTAACATTTTCAAACGGTTTCATTCCCCTCAACCGGCCATGAACGTTCGCCCCTTCAATGACAATGTTATGTCCGATGCTGTCTATTCAGATGTCCCAGCAATTTATGGTGGCTCCAAGATTGCTCAGATCTTCTTTGGCCGCAAATCACATATTATACACGTTGAGGAAATGCGTACCACCGGCGATTTCCTATCCTGCTTTCAGAACTTTGTTCGAAAATGGGGCAGGCCCATCCGCCTCCTTTGCGACCACGGTAATTATCAATCCAGTAAGAAGGTCATGGATTACCTCAAAATGTTATGGATTGGACTCTGGCAAAGTGAACCGTATCATCAACACCAGAATCAATTCGAACGACGATACCAAACGTTCAAACGCATTGTCAATCGCGTCATGGATCGTACCGGCACACCACCACACATGTGGTTACTGTGCATGACATACATCGCGGGTCTCCTCAATGTTGTTTCTGATCCTACGCTGTCCGATAAACAACCGATCTTCATTGCCACGGGTACACTTGGCGACATCAGCGCATACACCAGTTTCTTCTGGTTTGAACCTGTGTATTTCAAAACCAATGACTCTCCTTTCGGTACCAAATCTACCGAACGCCTAGGTCATTTCGTCGGCATCGCCGAACATGTTGGCAATGGACTCTGCTTTCGAATCTGGGATCCAGTTACCAACAAGTTACTTGACCGGTCCGGTGTTCGATCTGCTCTTACACCTGAGTCACGTAACAAACGCGCAGGCCTATTTACTGATGATGGTTTCATCAAATGGCGTAACGCCAAAGATTCCTTACCCCGTATATACGCCACTGGAGAAGCTCCAGCATTCAAACATGGGGAGCATACCAATCAGAATAAACTCATTGACGAGTCTACAAAACCAAACAGCTCAGTTCCCCCTAGCGTTTCACCCGCTGATTCTGACACCGCCGATGACACCGTTCCATCTGCACCCAACAAACAACCAGATACCACGCCCCACGCATCTGGCACTCAACCAATTCTTCAACCACCCGCCCACCCCTCGTTACCGAGCTTTCTTTAAACGAAGGTCGATGACAGCCCAAGCTGGTCACCTTCTCCACTCCCTAACAACTATGGGGAGAGTCTTGATGGTCCTCCTACGACACACATCTTCAGCAAGACATCCGACGGCGTTCTCCTTACTGAAGATGATTTTGACCCACCGGAATTAGCATACTTTGATGTTAGTGACGTCGCAACTCCACACACCAACCCCGCTACTCCTTCCGTAGACCCATCACAGGTAGTTGTTACCGACGAAGAAGGTAACGCACAATTTGACGATGACGGTACACCCATTACCATTCCTACGATCCCGATTGCCGATCTACAAGGACGTTCCTTCCTTGTAACCAATCCAGATGGCACTCGGAAACGTCTTACCATCGTCGATGTTGAAGACAGTCTTGAACGCAACAAAGACTTCATCAAGTTCAAGTGCAAACACTCCGATGACGAACTCGATGATATCATTGCATACAATGATGTCATGAATTACATACATCGTGATTCAACACAAGAAGACGGCAAACTCTGGTAGTTTCGCCGCATCCTAGGACACCAAGGTCCACTGGATAACAAGCATCCTCAATACAAAGGTTCCAAGTATAACCTCTGGATTGAATGGGAGAATATGGAACGCACATATGAACCTCTGGCCAATATTGCGGCTGATGACCCGGTCACCATTGCAAAATATGGGAAAGACAACAACTTGCTTGACCTCCCGGGTTGGAAACGTCTCAGGAGAATCACCAACCTAGCCCAACGAACCAAGAAACTTGATCGACTCGTGCACCAAGCCAAACTACGTTCTTTCCGTACCACTCCGCAGTATCAATATGGATTCAAAGTGCCTCGTAACCACGAAGAAGCCCTCCGATTTGATCAAGCCAACGGGAACACCAAATGGGAAGATGCCACCACTCTGGAAATGGCACAACTCAATGAGTACAATACATTCATTAATAAAGGCGTGTACAAGACAAGCTCCATTCCCCCGGGATTCCAACAGATCAAGGTACACATGATATATGCTGTCAAGCACGACGGTAGACACAAGGCTCGCCTCGTTGCTAACGGTAATCTCACTGAGGCCCCTATCCACAGTGTTTACGCAGGCGTCGTATCTCTCCGCGGCCTACGTATGTGCCTATTCCTAGCTGAACTCAACGACCTAGAAGCATGCGCCAGCGACATAGGTAACGCCTACTTAGAAGCAGTCACCTGCGAGAAAGTATGCATCAAGGCAGGTCCCAAATTTGGGTCGCTGGAGGGTCACCTGCTGATCATTTACAAAGCCCTATATGGTCTCAGGTCTTCAGGCAAGTGCTTTGGAGACTTACTCGCGGCTTGTCTCATCGAACTCGGCTTCGAAAGATCCCGCGCAGAACCGGAAATATTCCTCAAACCCGGAACGAACAAGCATGGTGAACGTGTATATGAGCTTATATGCACATATGTCGATGACCTATGTCTCTGCATGGCAGATCCCAATTCCTTCTTGAAGATATTGCAATCGTCACCATATAACTTCAAACTGAAGGGATCCGGACCTATGAACTTTCACTTAGGTTGTGGATTTGAGCGCGACGAACATGGTGTTCTATGCATGAATCCCATAAAGTTCATCGAAAAGATGGAAGCGTCTTACGAGCAAATGTTCGGATGCAAACCTAGCACTAGGTTCCAATCACCCATTGCGGAGAACGATCATCCTGAATTGGACTCCTCAGCCTTTCTTGAAGAAACCGGTATACAGAAATACCAAAGTATGATCGGTTCACTACAATGGATCATCGCTATTGGCCGTTTCGATGTACAAACAGCCGTGATGACACTCTCGAGTTTCAGAGCTCAGCCACGAGATGGGCATCTCGAACGTGCAAAACGTATCTATGGATATATCTCCAAGTTTAGACATTTTAAAATCAGATTCCGCGTGGAACCGCCCGATTTTATATTGACTAAACCCGACACCATCGATTGGTCCAACACCGTCTATGGGGAGCATTCTGAAGAGCTACCCGACGACGCTCCTGCACCGCTTGGAAAGACAGTAGTGTTAACACACTTCTATGATGCCAACCTCATGCATGATATTCTCAGTGGTAAGGCTGTAACCGGCATTCTTCATTTCGCGAACAAGACTCCCATGATGTGGTTCTCGAAAAAGCAGTCTACTATGGAGACAGCCACCTTTGGAGCCGAATTTGTTGCAGGAAGGACTTGCATCGAACAGATCGTCGATTTACGCCACTCATTCCGATACCTAGGAACACGAGTCCATGATGTCTCATACTCTTGGGGTGACAACGAAAAGATGATCCAAACGTCAACCTTCCCTTACGCAAGGTTGCACAAGCGTCATAATATTCTGTCGTTTCACTACGTACGAAGCATGATAGCGAGAGGTTTCATTTTAATGATGCACATCCCAGGTAAGGATAACTGTGCAGACATTCTCACCAAGCATTGGAGTCACTCAGTTGTGTATCCACTGCTCAGGCCCATCTTCCACTTCTGTGGTAATACTGGCGACCTTCTTCAGGATGATGGAAGCATCATGTAGAGCGTGATGACCCTTCACAAGGAGACATGGGGAGTATTAAATTCCTTTCGTGACCAGAAGTACCAAAGCTACCAAAGGGTAAAATTTCCTATTCGTACGAATCAATGGGTCCCGTATCCATCTAAGCAATCGATTCCCACGGCATATCGATTCCCACGGCGCATCGATTCCCATCGCGCATCAACGGTGAGCAATCCCTGTCTTACGATATTGCCATTGTTCTTCGGTGAGCAAACTCTGATTTTATAAAATATCACACGAGCTATGGGAGCAATTCCTGACCTTAATGATAAACATATCATGGAGTCTTCCTAACGGAACAAGAGAAGAAAACCGTTGGCATGTGATTCTCACACAATACATATACATGCATACAAATATATATGGTCAACGACTAATACATGTACGGAAATAATCAGCGAGTAATCTCAGCACTACGCAACAGCAGTTGCAACGTATTCATCTCAATAAAAGAGATATCTTGCATTTCGGCAAGATTTCACTTTATCTCATACTTTTAACATTCAACTGATTTATATCCCAAAATTCACACTAGTTGCTACCAACTACTTGTAATCTACATACTAAGGTCTGTCTCGCTGCAATCTGAATAAGTCACAGCAAGAGGAGATCTGGCGTTTCCCTAGTCTCGCCTGTAGTCCGATTATCCGTTGCCGAAAGTATCCAACCACAATTGTCACGCGTAGAGTACAATCGTTCGTCTACTAACACACTAACGCAGCGTTGCTGTTCGTCAGAAGCCTTTGAATCAGACTCTCAACGAATCGGATTCAGAAGGAAAATAATACAGGCGGGCTATTGCACTCAAGGGTTTGTTTCCTGTTTAATGGCAGGAAGATCCGTTGTATTTTCAGAAGCTACACTGTCGGAATCGCCACCAAAATCTGAATCGTTCTTCAATAACCCGCAAGGTGGATTGATGGTTACATTTGGAACGACTTGATGATTGCTAGTAGGATCGACAATTCCATTGTTAACATTTGGATGATTGCTTTTTCCTGCACAAATCTTACGAATCATTTTTTGGAGTCGAGCAATCTCTTTCTTGCAATTAACAATCATTTTCCGGAGTTCTTGTTCGAGATCGGCTGGGTGTTCCTGAACCATCTTTTGTATTTTGGAAATTCCCTCCATGGTTGGTTCGACTGTCGATTGGAAGATTAGTATTAGTAGTATCAGTAGAGTAGATTTTTGATTCAAAGAAAAGTTAGTAGTAACACCTAACACGTTGGGTTTTGTTTTGCTTGTCGGAAAGAAAATGAAATAATGAATTATAATGAAGAAGTACTAGTGAAAATAATGTACTACTAGTATCTACTAGTAATAACTCATGCAAAATAGCGTACTAGTTGGTTTTACGGGTACATGAAAGTCGGAATCAACTTGATGGTAATCAACAACACAATTGTCCACAATTTCCATTTCGATAATCAACAACGCAATTGTCCACAATTTCCATTTCGATTCACATTTCCGTGCACCTTATGGAAGAACTGACGCGCCTGCCAACGAATGTTAGGAAGAACTGATATGATTGACCCGTCCGGCGCTGTGTATTAACCCTCTTAATGAGTTGATTGTACGTACTGTTCACTACTAAACATATTGTACGAGGAATGTTGCAATCATCACTAAGTAGTAATGCATTTACTTTACGGGCCATTTTTGCAATCGAAGTATGGCAGTAAGGAAATCTACCGTACAAGAAAACACATCACACACAAAATAATACATGTAATTTTTTCCTTTCAACGATTCATCTTTCCGACCTCCGTTCTTTTTGACCCATTCTACTGATATTTTCCTTCAAACAACTCCGCAACATCATGCCTCCTGTTATCAAAACCCCTCTTCTATTCTACTGCCGTGGTTGCTGGGATAAGAAAGGGAAAAAATCCAAGAGTTTTAAAGGATACAAATCTGGGTCAAAAGAGTGCAATACCTTGAAATATGTCTCGTACGGCCTAAGAAAACATCTCAACTACAATATTCAATGCTACAACTTATACAAAAGTGATGGTCTAATTAAACGCAAGATCTCTAACTTCTCCACCTCTGTCAAAGTGCAGCCTACCTTGCCATCTGTTCAACATTCCCCGTCAGATTTTGGGATGACTATGACAGAAAACGGTCCATCTGTTCCCCCTTCCCATCTCTCCCAGCACCACACCGTCACAAGTCAATCAGCCACGGGTCTTCATTGTGTTCTAAACCAACAGATTGTCCATGATGTCTTTTTACCGCCAATGGATTGGAACGCCATTGAATCTTACATGGCTGTTTCCGCTGTTCAAGATGAAGATGCATTCCCGCTGAATAATGATATCGACAATTCCGATGACGAGGTTGACAAAGACGATGATGTAAATGAAAATAACGACAACAATTTTACGAACAACATAGATTGTGGAGACAACGAAGAAGATCACACTAATTGTTCTGATGTTAACGTCGCTACTGCTCAGCAAGCCCCTCCACCACCATCTTTTCATGAAATCATTAATCTGAACAAAAGAGAGGATGCATTTCAAAGCCACACAGAACTACCGCCGCCCCATCATCTTCTTGCAGAATTGGAACTCATGAATTTAATGGCCCGACATAAATTGCCACTGAACACATTCAAATCCATTTTCCAGTGGGCAAAGAAAAGTCAAATGAGACCTGGTTTTGATTTTTGCAATGCCAAAATTAGATCTCGGAAAACAATTTTTGACAATCTCCAATCCAATCTTGGTCTCTCTGATATGAAATTGGTGGAGTTGTTAGTTGAACGTTTAACACTAACCCTAAGAGTTGACAACGTAACCTTCTAGACGGAGTTTATGTGGGGGGGGGGGGTTTGGGGGGGGGGAAAATACGTAGAAATATTAAAAAAATCTGTTTTTAACAAGTAGACTTGGTACAAATGCTACGACTAAAAATCGCTAAAAAGCTTAGCCAAACATTTATTTACGGAAATGAGATGCTTCTTCTAAAAGCAATAGATTTAAACTCTCATTTTTTTGGTTGCAAGTAACCATAAAATTTAACCTGAATACAGATAAAAATCATACGATCCGTGCTCAAATATTTAAGTCTGAAATAACAGCCTTGTACTGAAAAAAGAATTAGCTCGCATTGGAGAAGAGGTGGTTTGCTCGATAGATAGTAGTGTTCTTGGACTTGATCACCCAAACATATACGTCTTGAGAGCAATAAATCTGCATCCATTGCTTCTATATCAACAGGCACGAGGTACTGTTTTTCGTGACAGAGGAGTAAGAATTCTGCAAATCTACGGCAGCAGCAACAACAACAATTTCATTGGGACGATTTTTGGAACGTCGGAACAAGCAAAGGTAAGAATGAGAGAGATAGGCGGCGGCTACGGCTACGGCAATTGATTGGTCTTCCACTCCACCGGCATTACTGATAATGTATTTCCTCTCTGTTTTTCTTCTTATTTTCATAGGACCGAATCAGAAGCAACGACTCGAAACCAACGGATTGGAATCAACGGATCGGAAGTAGCAACCATCGAATTGTCAGCAACGGATCGGAAGCAGCGGATCAGAATCAACGGATCAAGGTGCGGTGGTCGTCTTCCCTGTAGGTGCGGGGAATTTTCCCGGTTGGTGATAATTACGATCGGCATATACATTATATTATTCTGTTGTTATTATTAACTCTATGTAGTACATCAATAGATACTAACCCATTTTGTTCAATTGGCAACAACGGCAACAAATCGTCGGGACCAAATAGCTCCTCCTCCTCCACCGGCGATCCACCCGAATAGCTCCTCCACCGGCGCAAAGCAACAACAGCAACCGGGCCGGGGCTTGGAAGGCTATTTTTTAGCCAAATTTTGCCCCTCTGCTTCACCGGTTCGATTCTTCTGATCCGCTGGATCAATCAATTCGAAACTTGGTCGGCGTGTTCTTATATATGTAATGAAGAGGACCCTGCAATATCGTTGCTGTTGGTGCCGTTGGTGTAGAGATATCTGCTGTGACTGTTGTTTGGGTTGCTTCCTTGAAATGTAGCCAAATTTTGCCCCTCTGCTTCACCGGTTCGATTCTTCTGATCCGCTGGATCAATCAATTCGAAACTTGGTCGGCGTGTTCTTATATATGTAATGAAGAGGACCCTGCAATATCGTTGCTGTTGGTGTCGTTGATATGGAGATATCTGCTGTGACTGTTATTTGGGGTGTTTCTTTGAAATACAACCAAATTTTCCCAATCTGCTTCACCGGTTCGATTCTTCTGATCCGCTCAATCAATCAATTCGAAACTTGGTCGGCGTGTTCTTATATATGTAATGAAGATGACCCTGCAATATCGTTGCTGTTGGTGTCGTTGATATGGAGATATCTGCTGTGACTGTTATTTGGGGTGTTTCTTTGATACAATTCGAAACTTGGTCGGCGTGTTCTTATATATGTAATGAAGAGGACCCTGCAATATCGTTGCTGTTGGTGTCGTTGATATGGAGATATCTGCTGTGACTGTTATTTGGGGTGTTTCTTTGAAATACAACCAAATTTTCCCAATCTGCTTCACCGGTTCGATTCTTCTGATCCGCTCAATCAATCGATCCGAAACTTGGAGGACGTCTCCTTCTAGACGTAATAAAGAGGTCTGTGCAATATCGTTGGAAGCGGCGACCTCGGTATGGAGATATCTGCTGTCACCGTTATTTGGGTTGCTTCCTTGAAATACAACCAAATTTTCCCAATCTGCTTCACCGGTTTGATTCTTCCAATCCACTCAATCAATCGATTCGAAACTTGCAGGCCTTGTCCTTCTCGATATAATGAAGGGATCCCTGCAATATCGTTGCCCGCGGTGACTTCAGTATGGAGATATTAATATTCACCGTTTTTTTCCCTTGTTTACCTTCAAAATGGACTTTGTGTGTCCAATGCTTTGCCGGTTAGATACTTCCAATCCACTCTATCAATCGATTCGAAACTTGCAGGCCTTGTCCTTCTCGATATAATGAAGGGATCCCTGCAATATCGTTGCCCGCGGTGACTTCAGTATGGAGATATTAATATTCACCGTTGTTTTCCCTTGTTTACCTTCAAAATGGACCTTGTGTGTCCAATGATTTGCCGGTTAGATACTTCCAATCCACTCTATCAATCAATTCGAAACTTGCAGGCCTTGTCCTTCTCGATATAATGAAGAGATCCCTGCAATATCGTTGCCCGCGGCGCCTTCAGTATGGAGATATCTGCTGTCCCTTGGGTTTGGAGGGGGTGTTTTCTGTGGAGGTGAAAATTCGGATTTGGAGTCCTCTGCTACTAGGCCCTCCTATTGCTTCTAACGCGTACAGCAGATCCGGGTTGATGACTGAGATAGAAAGATTTGCACTGTGTTCAAATCTGGTGGGTTTTTGGGTTGATGATTGAATTAGATTTTGGTTAGGGACTGGAAAGATTTGCACTGTGTTCAAATCTGGTGGGTTTTTGAGTTGACGATTGAATTATATTTTGGTTAGGGACTGGAAAGATTTGCACTGTGTTCAAATCTGGTGGGTGTTTGGGTTGACGATTGAATTATATTTTGGTAAGGGACTGGAAAGATTTGCACTGTGTTCAAATCTGGTGGGTGATTGGGTTGACGATATAATTATATTTTGGTGGGGGATGTGCAAGATTTGCACTGTGTTCAAATCTGGTGGGTTTTTGTTTGGTTGGGGACTGGCAGGATTTGCACTGTGTTCAAATCTGGTGGGTTTTTGGGTTGATGACTGAGTTATATTTTGGTGGGGGATCTGCAGTAGTTGCACTGACTTCAAATCAGGTGGGGTTTTGGGTTAACGATTCAATTATATTTTGGTTGGGGACTGCCAGGATTTGCACTGTGTTCAAATGTGGTGGGTTTTTGGGTTGATGACTGAATTATATTTTGGTTAGGGACTGGAAAGATTTGCACTGTGTTCAAATCTGGTAGGTTTTTGGGTTGATGACTGAGTTATATTTTGGTCTGGGACTGGCAGGATTTGCACTATGCTCAAATCTGGTTGGTTTTTGGGTTGACGATTGAATTATATTTTGGTCTGGGACTGGCAGGATTTGCACTATGCTCAAATCTGGTTGGTTTTTGGGTTGACGATTGAATTATATTTTGGTGAGGGACTGGCGGTATTTGCACTGTGCTCAAATCTGGTGGGATTTTGGGTTGATGACTGAGTTATATTTTGGTTAGGGACTGGCGGTATTTGCACTGTGCTCAAATCTGGTGGGATTTTGGGTTGATGACTGAGTTATATTTTGGTTAGGGACTGGAAAGATTTGCACTGTGTTCAAATCTGGTGGGTTTTTTTGGTTGATGACTGAATTATATTTTGGTCGGGGACTGGCAGGATGTGCACAGTGTTCAAATATGGTGGTTTTTGGGTTGATGACTGAGTTATATTTTGGTGGGCAATGGCAGGATTTACACTGTGTTCAAATCTGTTGGGTTTTTGGGTTGATGACTGAGTTATATTTTGGTCCGGGACTGACAGGATTTGCTCTGTGTTCAAATATGGTGGGTTTTTGGGTTGATGACTGAGTTATATTTTGGTCGGGGACTGGCAGGATTTGCACTGTGTTCAGATCTGGTTGGTTTTTGGGTTCACGATTGAATTATATTTTGGTTGGGGACTGGAATGATTTGCACTGTGTTCAAATCTGGTGGGTTTTTGGGTTGATGAGTGAGTTATATTTTGGTCTGGGACTGGAAAGATTTGCACTGTGTTCAAATCTGGTTTGTTTTTGGGTTGACGATTGAACTATATTTTGATTAGGGACTGGAAAGATTTGCACTGTGTTCAAATCTGGTGGGTTTTTTTGGTTGATGACTGAGTTATATTTTTGTCGGGGACTGGCAGGATTTGCACTGTGTTCAAATATGGTGGGTTTTTTGGTTGATGACTGAGTTATATTTTGGTTAGGGACTGGAAAGATTTGCACTGTGCTCAAATCTGGTGTGTTTTTGGGTTGATGACTGAATTATATTTTGGTTAGGGACTGGAAAGATTTGCACTGTGTTCAAATCTGGTGGGTTTTTGGGTTGACGACTGAAATATATTTTGATTAGGGACTGGAAAGATGTGCACTGTGTTCAAATCTGGTGGATTTTTGGGTTGATGATTGAGTTATATTTTGGTCGGGGATCGGCAGGTTTTGCACTGACTTCAAATCAGGTGGATTTCTACTGTGTTCAAATCTGGTGGGTTTTTTGGTTGATGACTGAGTTATATTTTGGTTAGGGACTGGAAAGATTTGCACTGTGCTCAAATCTGGTGGGTTTTTGGGTTGACGATTGAACTATATTTTGATTGGGGACTGGAAATATTTGCACTGTGATCAAATCTGGTGGGTTTTTTTGGTTGATGACTGAGTTATATTTTTGTCTGGGACTGGCAGGATTTGCACTGTGCTAAAATCTGGTGGGTTTTTTGGTTGATGACTGAGTTATATTGTGGTTAGGGACTCAAAAGATTTGCACTGTGTTCAAATCTGGTGGGTTTTTGGGTTGATGATTGAGTTATATTTTGGTTAGGGATTGGCAGCATTTGCACTGTGCTCAAATCTGGTGGGTTTTTGGGTTGATGACTGAGTTATATTTTGGTCGGTGACTGGCAGGATTTGCACTGTGTTCAAACCTGTTGGGTTTTTGTGTTGATGACTGAATTATATTTTGGTAAGGGACTGGGAAGATTTGCACTGTGTTCAAATCTGGTGGGTTTTGAGGTTGACGATTGAATTATATTTTGATTAGGGACTGGAAAGATTTGCACTGTGATCAAATCTGGTGGGTTTTTTTTGGTTGATATCTGAGTTATATTTTGGTCGGGGACTTGCAGGATTTGCACAGTGTTCAAATATGCTGGTGGGTTTTTTGGTTGATGACTGAGTTATATTTTGGTCGGTGACTGGCAGGATTTGCACTGTGTTCAAACCTGTTGGGTTTTTGTGTTGATGACTGAATTATATTTTGGTAAGGGACTGGGAAGATTTGCACTGTGTTCAAATCTGGTGGGTTTTGAGGTTGACGATTGAATTATATTTTGGTTAGGGACTGGAAAGATTTGCACTGTGCTCAAATCTGGTGGGTTTTGGGGTTGATGATTGAATTATATTTTGGTTAGGGACTGGAAAGATTTGCACTATTTTCCAATCTGGTGGGTTTTTGGGTTGACGATTGAATTATATTTTGGTTAGGGACTGGAAAGATTTGCACTGTGTTCAAATATGGTGGGTTTTTGGGTTGATGACTGAGTTATATTTTGGTCCGGGACTGGCAGTTTTTGCACTGTGTTCAAATCTGGTTTTTTTTTTGGGTTGACGACTGAATTATATTTTGGTTGGGGACTGGAAAGATTTGCACTGTGTTCAAATCTGGTGGATTTTTGGGTTGATGACTGAGTTATATTTTGGTTAGGAACTGGCAGGATTTGCACTGTGTTCAAATCTGGTGGGTTTTTGGGTTCACGATTGAATTATATTTTGGTTAGGGACTGGAAAGATTTGCACTGTGTTCAAATCTGGTTGGTTTTTGGGTTGATGACTGAGTTATATTTTGGCCGGGGACTGGCAGCATTTGCACTGTGCTCAAATCTAATGGGTTTTTGGGTTGATGACTGAGTTATATTTCGGTTCGTGACTGGAAAGATTTGCACTGTGTTCAAATCTGGTGGGTTTTTGGGTTCACGATTGGATTATATTTTGGTTAGGGACTGGAAAGATTTGCACTGTGTTCAAATCTGGTTGGTTTTTGTGTTGATGACTGAGTTATATTTTGGTTGGGGACTGGCAGTATTTGCACTGTGCTCAAATCTGGTGGGTTTTTGGGTTGATGACTGAGTTATATTTTGGGTAGGGATCGGCAGGATTTGCACTGTCTACAAATCTGGTGGGTTTTTCGGTTGACAATTGAATTATATTTTGGTTAGGGACTGGAAAGATTTGCACTGTGTTCAAATCTGGTGGGTTTTTGGGTTGATGATTGAATTATATTTTGGTTAGGGATTGGAGAGATTTGCACTGTGCGAATGACTCACTTGATTGGTAGTATAGATCAATTGGTATGATCAATATGAAGGTAGGTAGCTTGCTTGTAGATCTGGTACCTCGTAATTACCGGTAGCTCGTACAGCTTGCTTGTTTGATTTTAAAAAAGAGCTTGCGCGAATGACGTCACTTGAATAGTAATATAAATCGATTGGTATGATCGGTATGAAGGTATGTAGCTTGCTTGTAGATCTGGCAGCTCGTAATTACCGGTAGCTCGTACAGCTTACTCGTTCATATCTAACTCCAACCCTATGAATGTAGATACCTTGCTGATAGCTTACACATGAATTTGGTTGGTTGGCTAATGGTAGAATTGGAACTGGTAAGAATTGGTACAGATCAGAACACCTTTGGTAATTCTGATCTGACTTGATGCACACTAGTACTAGTAGAAATTGTACGCGTTATTGTATGAGTACTTCTTACCATAACTTTACTGACACATACTTACAATACATACAATAACTACGTACTCAACAACTCCACAGGGCCCCTGCAAAGCACTAATTTCATCCTCATATACTGAATTGGTTACCTGATAATAAGCCCACTCAGGTGTATGTCTGTTCTTTTAAGGATGCCATTTATTGTCTTCTTTCTGACCAGCAGCTAATGATAGAAGAAAACCTCTCCTTTCCCGACTATTCCACCCCTCTATCTCCCGACAATAATCCTGAGTTGAATCCTCATTCTGTAATCTCAGAATTGCATCACGGCTCGTGGTGGAAATCTTCTTGGAAAGAAATTTGCAATCCCGATTCCCAAGAAATTCTTGTTCCTATTATATTTTACATGGATGGCATCTCTTTGGATGCGCACGGACGACTTACGTTAACACCATTGAACATGACACTCGGTATTTTTAATGTGGAGACCCATTCTTGACCTGAAGCATGGACAACTATTTACTTCCATCCCGACCCTGAATGGGAGTCAACCAGACACTCTCGCCCTGCCAATTCGAAGGAAAAAATTCAGAATCTTCACAATGGTTTGGAAGTAGCGTTTCGTTCCTTCAAAGCCGCGTGTAACAAAGACGGTGGTATCGAATGGAATTATCTTCCGTACGCAAATCAACAGTGGAAGGTAAAAATGAAATTTGCCATTGCCTATGTTATTGGCGACACAGAACTTCATGATAAATTGTGTGGAAAATATGGCTCCTTCAATAAGGGTGTCATGCGGATGTGCCATCATTGTAACTATTATTCTCCAAACATAAACATTCCTTCTGTTCAACCTGCAACAAAGAAGTGGTCACCTGTTGATTTTCATTGTTTTCCCGGCACAGATCTAAACGATATCAATAAGAACTTCAAAAACAACTCTCATCACAACATAAGGAATGTATTTCATGATTTATGCTTTGGTACAAGTCAGAACAACATTCATCTTGCAACTCCCGGTGAATGTTTGCACATGCACCAGCTTGGCACTGCCAAACGGGCCGTCGAGTCAATTGAATTGTTGCTCCGCGGAAGTGTTCCATGTGTTTATGCCCCCAATTTGAAGCATGGCGTGGCTGTTGCTAACAGTATTGGCCATTTAGCACAACGGTACGGTGGTTTGTTATCACGCCAGTCTGATAGAGATTTTCCTCGCACCAAATTTGGGACTCAGCTTTTATCAACCACGAAGAAAGAAGGGCGTGATTTCTCTGGAATGCTTATTTCTCTTCTGATCGCTATGGTTTCCAAACATGGATCTGACATTATTGGTGACCATCGTTTTGTAAAGAAACAGATAGAGGTAATTCAGCTCATTTTATCAATGGAAGAATTTCTTAAACACGGTCGGATGAAATATGGTTCCTTAAAGAATCTCCCAAAAACAATTGTTCACTTCATCAATTGTATAAACTCAACATGTCACAGGAAAGGGATGGGAACAAAACTGATCAAGAATCACCTGTACTTTCACCTACCAGATTATATCTCTTTGTGGGGAAGCCCCGCAGGCTGGGATAGTGCTCCCAATGAGTCTCACCACAAAACTGAGATTAAAGCTCCTTCCAAGAACACGCAAGGTAATGCTGCATCACTAATCAATCAAACAGCCAATCGAAAGTCCGAGAAAATGATGCTAAGCCAGGCAACATATCACTACAACTTGAATCCACCTGATCCTCCTCCAATTGAACGCCCTGATGGTGGCGGTTCTCATTTTCAAATAATGAGAACCGAAAATGGGGAATCAACAATGAAGTGGCTTCATTCTACGAACAAAACCAAACCATTTTTTCCTTCTGACATACTTGACTTTGTTTGTGATTCTGTGCTACCTTTATTGGAGAATCCTTCGCACATTTGTGGAGTTACAGAGCACAATCGTTTTGATGTTGCTTGTGGGTCTAATTTTATATTTCGCTCGCATCCTTCATATAGATCTGACAGTTCTCTGCTGAACTCCGTATGGATGGATTGGTGTTTGATGAAATTAGACTTTGATTTGAATAACAATCCCAAGCTCATACCGTGCCATCTGGTATGCTTTTTAACTGTACAGAGTTTGAAGCAGCCATACAGTAGTATTGGTGGCTATCCAATTGATACAAACGGAATGCATGCTGTGGCTCGTTGGTTTCAAGATGTGCCTAAGAAAACAGCTTCTGAATTTGTCCAACGTGGGCGCCTCATGAATTCACTGTACCTATTTCATGTCGACACTATCCATTCCGAGCTGGCAGTTGTTCCAGAGCAAGGACTTGATGGCTGCATAACCAATTGCGATTGGCTAGTGATATCGAATCGGATCTCATGGCTAAATTTTTTTGAAAGCAAAAATGCTGCTACACCACCGTCTTACAAATGTTTGTATAATGCATGCACACTACAGGACGACATCCAGTTGGAACCATTTGAGATAGCATTGAATGATAACGAATCCAGTGATTATGTATCCAGTTCAGACAGCGATAGTAGTTCTGACAGCAGATCCGATTGAGTAGCGATTGGGAATGTAAGGGGTAACTTTAAATTATTGTTTAATATTATTATAGAGGCTTAGCTCTAAGCACAGTTTTGCGAGACACATATGCACTCATAATATAACACCCTTCGAATTTGGGATTCGAACAGCTATGTAATACTAATGGATTGAACAATAGAGTATCTCCAGAACGCAACGGCACTTTGATATGGTACGTTGGGAAGACAAAATAATAAATCCCCTCATCAGCAGACACTTCTGCTGGAGCAATGACTGTCAAACGAGTGTAGTACATGTCATCGTCTACAAGGCATCTAGAATGGTAGTTGCGACCGATCGAAAATGCTAATGCCTGCTGCCCAATTGCATTTAGCTTTGTACAAGACAGAATCTGAGACAACACATCCATTTCCTCCGCAACAAATGGTTCCACGTCAATTAAACTATGATGCATATGCTTCACAATTTCAACTGTTTTCTCTTCTAGCTCTAGTTTCATGCTTTGATCGACATGACTTTTGAAAACATACTCACCATTATTTGAATCCAATCTTTCTGGTCGAATTCCAATGATAGCATAATCATCATTGATACTGCCCCGATTCACTCCTCTTCCAACGGTTGGTTTTGCTCCAACAATAGCAGGAGCAAATTCTCTCAACAAGTTGATATTATTCTTGGAAGCCAGGTGTCGTTCCGCTAAACGTCTTGAAACTTTGGCAAAAATGCTCAATGATGGTTTATAATCGTCAAATGCAAGAATATGCTTGTCTTTTGTACTACCCAACATCTCGGAATTGTCGATAGACAATGCCAGTTCCGGTTCATACTTCTTCTTTCCCCCTATTTTGCCACCCCACCAATTGGTTTCCATGTATTTACCTGCCACCACAGTTGATTGGTATTTGTTTTTCAGCGCTATTGTCTTGACAGGTTTGTCAATGGGCTTATTTACCCTATTCCTCTCCGGTTTTATCTGCGACAATTGTTTATAAGTCTCATGGCTCTTCGACACTGGTGCTGCAATGGTCAGAAAATTTGAAGACATTCTCTGTTTATATCTTCTCTCATGTTTCCTATTTGCTTTTTGCCTCCTTCCTCGTGCTGACAATTGCTTTCCATTCGTTGTGGTTGGTTTCATTGTTGCCGAGACGAATTGCCGTTGTAGGATGACGACGACGAATCGATTTGCTGATGGAGTGGGAGTTCAATTGTTGTTGCCGTTGCCGGGACAAATTGCCGTTGGATGACGACGAATCGATTTGGCGTTGGAGTAGATCACCAATTGCCGTTGTTGTTGCTGTTGACGTTGCCAATTTGGAAGACGAGAACGAATCAATTTGCCGTTGGAGTAGAAGACCAATAGCCGTTGCCGTTAGCTTTGGTGGAGCGCCGGTGGAGAAGGAAGAGGAGCGAGGTTGGTGGATCGCCAGTGGAGGAGGAGTAGCGATTCGATGCCAACAATTCGTTGCCGCTTGCCGGTGGAGGAGGAGGAGCGATTGGATGCCAACAATTTGTTGCCGCTTGCCGGTGAAGGAGGAGGAGGAGCGAGGCTGGTGGATCGCCAGTGGAGGAGGAGTAGCGATTCGATGCCAACGATTCGTTGCCGCTTGCCGGTGGAGGAGGAGGAGCAATTGGATGCCAACAATTTGTTGCCGCTTGCCGGTGGAGGAGGAGGAGGAGCGAGGTTGGTGGATCGCCGGTGGAGGAGGAGTAGCGATTTGATGCCAACGATTCGTTGCCGCTTGCCGGTGGAGGAGGAGGAGCGATTGGATGCCAACGATTTGTTGCCGCTTGCCGGTGGAGGAGGAGGAGGAGCGAGGTTGGTGGATCGCCGGTGGAGGAGGAGTAGCGATTCGATGCCAACGATTCGTTGCCGCTTGCCAGTGGAGGAGAAGGAGCAATTTGATGCCACCGATTCGTTGCCGCTTGCCGGTGGAGGAGGAGGAGGATCGAGCCGATGCCGGATCGCCGATGGAGCCGGTGGAGGAGCAAGCCCGCTTGGTTCGATGGTTCCCGCTTGCTTCTGGATCAATTGGTTCGTGTTGCGGATCGATTGGTTTTGGATCGATTCGTGTTGGATCGATTCGTGTTGCAGATCGCAACTTGGTCTTCCCTCGGACGGATAGCACGTCGTCTTCTTGTTGTTCTTCTTTCAAGTATTTCCGGCGAAAGAACTCTGCTCTTGGGGGAGGAGACAAATCGCTGCTCTGTTGGATGAGGGGAGCGGATTCGCTGCTTGCTGTTGCTGTTGCTGTTGCTATCGCTGTTGCTCTCGCTGCCGCTTGCCGCTGTTGCTCTCGCTGCCGCTTGCCGCTGTTGCTCTCGCTGCCGCTTGCCGCTGTTGCTCTCGCTGCTTTATCGGCGTTTCGGTTCCCGGTTGCTTCTATCGTTCCTGGTTGCTTCTATCGTTCCCGCTTGCTTTGATGCTTCCCGGTTGATTTGATGGTTCCCGGTTGCGGTTTGATTGCTGTTGCCGTCGATTGCTGTTGCAGATCGATTGGTGTTGCTGTTGCGGATTGATTTTGCAGATCGATTCGTTGATCGATTGGTGTCGGATCGATACGTTTTGCAGATTGATTCGTTTTGCAGATCGATTCGTGTTGCCAATCGATTGATGTTGGATCGATTCGTTTTGCAGATCGATTGGTGTTGGATCAATTGGTGTTGGATGGATTCGTGTTGGATCGATTCGTGTTTGATCGATTGGTGTTGGATTGATTGGTGTTGGATCGATTGGTTCGTGTTGCGGATCGATTGGTGTTGGATCGATTGGTGTTGGATCGATTCGTGTTGGATTGATAGGTGTTGTGGATCGATTGGTGTTGGATCTATTTGTTTTGCAGATCGATTCGTTTTGCAGATTGATTGGTGTTGGATCGATTCGTTTTGCAGATCGATTGGTGTTGGATCAATTCGTTTTGCAGATCGATTCGTGTTGGATCGATTGGTGTTGGATCGGTTGGTGTTGGATCGATTCGTTTTGCAGATCGATTGGTGTTGCGGATCGATTGGATCGACCGATGATTCGTCGTTAGGCTTGTTGTTTCCAACGATCCTATTCAAATAGATGATATGATAATTGAACAAAATGGGTGAGTATCTATTGATGTACTACATAGAGTAAATAACAACAACAGATTAATATGATAATGAACATGCCGTTCAATTCGTCAACACCTACAGGGGAAGATTCGTTGCTTCCGATTCGCACGGGGAAGATTCATTGATTCCGATTCGATGGTTGCTTCCAATCCGTTGGTTTCGATTTGATGATTGCTGATTCCAATCCGTTGCTCCCAATCCGTTGCTTCTGATTTGATGGTTGCTTCCAATCCGTTCCTGTGAAAATAAGAAGAAATTAGAATGGAATCAGTAATGCCGGTGGAGTGGAAGACCAATATGCCGATGCCGATGCCGATGCCGATGCCGATGCCGATGCCGATGCCGATGCCGATGCCGGTGCCGGTGCCGATCTCTCTCATTCTTACCTTTGCTTGTTCCGACGTTCCGACAATCGACCCGATGAAATTGTAGTTGCTGCCGTAGATTACTTCTTACTCCATGTCACAAAAAACAGTATCTTGTTCCTGTTGATATAGAGGCAAGGGACGATGCCGGTTCATTGCTTCTTTCAAGACATATATGTTTGGGTCGCGAATCCGAACAACATTATCTATCCAGCAATTCCCCTTCTCGTCCAATGCTAACTACTTCTTTTCCAGTACAAGGCTGTTATTTCGGACTAAAATATCTGACAACAGATCCTCCGGCTCTGTTAAAGAGGTTTTGGATCAAACGTTCTCGGACGGAGTGTTGATTACAAGAACCAACACCCTAGTCAAATAAGTCGGATGTAAGAAGGCAGATTAGTATGAAGTGATTTTTTTTTGTTGCGAGGTAGAACAGATCATGAAGTGATTGTTTTTTTTTGGGTAGGTAGAAAAAGTGATTTTTTTTGTTTGTCGCCAGGTAAGAAAAGTTTATTAGTGTTTCTGTGGGAATGAATTTTTTTTTGTCGCGAGGTACAAAAAAAAATCATCGATTGATCGAAGTAGGTACATCCTGTAGAATTCTACAGGAGTTTGTACTAGTGTAGCATTCTACACGTTTTTCGTACTGGATAATTTTCGGTACTCAATCCCTGTAGGTTTCTACACAAGAAGATGTTTACACCTTACTAGATAATTTTCGATACTTAATCCGTGTAGGTTTCTACGCGTGTACATTTCTACACGTTTTTAGTATTATATAATTTTTGGTACTTAATCCGTGTAGGTTTCTATGCGTGTACATTTCTACACGTTTTTAGTACTAGATATTTTCCGGTATGGAATCTGTGTAGGTTTCTACATGAGTAGATTTCTACACGTTTTTAGTACTTGATAATTTTCGGTACTTAATCCGTGTAGGTTTCTACTGTAGTAGATATTTTGTACAAAAAAATTGCAGTACTGGATCTGCGTAGGATTCTACGCTAGATGATTACTACACGCTTGTTGTACAACATAAATACTAGTAGTGGATCCGCGTACGTTCCTACGAAAGTACATTACTACACACTTGTTGTATAAGATACATATTAGTACTGAATCCGCGTAGGTTTCTACGCGAGTAGCTTACAATTCGCTTGTTGTACTAGATAAAACTTATTGGGTAATGACTCCAAAAGTATCCAGTCCAAGCCATGAATACATTCATCATACCCCATCAAATACATATTGGGAACAACTTTGCCCCACAGAGAGCCCAAAATGTTGTGGTTTGTGTTTGACTCTACAAATGGCAAACATGTGAAAAGAATCCACCGTGTAACGCGTATTCGTACGTACTAAGCGGGCGTATTGCACGAAAAGTCATAAGGGCAAATAACCTTATTCGTAAGGTTATTTATCAATGAATAATCGTCGGCGCTTTTATGTGGATTGCCTCTTAGCGGGATTTTCCTCTCAGCTCACTCTTCAAAGAATTTGTTAATTTCCTTTTGAAACTGGCTGTTGAGCTGATTCAATCCAAAGGCAAAGAAGAGCAACAGGAGCTTTAGCTGCAGGCCGGTTGAGGTGCCGGTCTGTTGTGTTCTAATATTTCTCTGATATCCACTACGATTGGATGTTAATCCAACCAGATCTATTCTGACTATCGGTAACCGACGCAATCAGTTAGATCTTATGCTTGTAGTTCTACAATGGGACGCAAAAGGGGCGTCCGGTGCAAGGTTTAAGGTTGAATAATCAAATAATCTAAAAGTATGAGATGAAGAGATGTTTCTTGCTGGAGAGCAAGTATCTCTTTTAAAGATCGGTGCTGCCGCTAATACAGCACGCGAATTTACGTGTTGCCGCTAATACAGCACGTATTTTACAGAAAACAAGTAACAAGTTCGTGAGCAGCGCTCCGAACCAACAGCACACTTAACAAGAGATTGCATGTGCGAACCTCTAGTGTGTGTTCTTCTTCGATTACTAAGTATCGAACTTCGATCGTAAGAATGACTGTTGTTCGATCACTAAGTATCAAATTTGGGTGTCATCATGACTGTTGTTCGATCACTAAGTATCGAATTTGGGTGTCAGAATGACGATTGCACCTCTGGTTCGATCATATTCCAATCTCACATAGAGAAAGGGGTCTCATTATTCCAAACACTAAAGGTGCATATGACTTGATCGTTTGTATCTTCGACTCGTATGATCGTATCATTCCATCTGCAGTACTGTAAGTTGCGTAGGAATGTACGTACATAGGTTCGAGTACCATAACTGTCTCATACGTACGAAAGGAATTTAATATGCCCCATCTTCTTGCAAGTGATGAAGCACCAGCATTATCGCTGTGAGAAGAACAACCAAAATTCCCTGAGTACGTATGTGTGGAACATGTAATATGTCCCATCTGCTTACTCGATAGAAAGGAATAAACCTGCCTTTATCACAGGAAGAGTACCAAAGGAGAAGGATGCCCCATGACTGGGCATGGATTTCTTGCATAGATCAAGATGCCCCATGATTAGGCATCGATTTTGCATAGTGTAAGATGTCCCATGCTTGGACATCAACTAATTGTAGATTGTGGATCAATCGCATGGCATGATGTTAGACGAATCGTAGAAGTTGATTGATCATAGGAATGGTTGGAGCGTAGATTGATCTTAGGTTGATCTTAGATCAGATCGTAGATCAAATCGTAGATTTGTAGTCGTAGAATTCGATTGATCTGTAGGAAGCGAGTGAGCAAAATCAATCGTAATCGAAGCTTGATATCTTGATGTTGGAGTACATGTGTCAAGTGTAGACATGGAATCAAATCGTAGTATCGTCGATATACTAATCGTAGAACCAAAGATACAGGTAGTGCCCCATTATTGGAAGGGAAGACTTGCGGTCGTGCCCCATGATTGGAAAGGAAGACTTGCGAGTGGTCGTGATGGCTGTCTTGTACAGAAGAAGTGCCCCTGCAAGAGAGCCGGAAGGGCAACATGGCAGGTGTATCGTAGTAATTGTTTGATTATATATCTCAAATATGGCGGATCGTATACTTGAGTGGAAACACAAATAAGATGAATCGTAGATTTGATCAATCGTAGTGGAAGCTTGAATCCCCTTCGTGATCATGGATATAAGTCAAAGATTGAATCGTAGATTTTGTGATCTAAGCGTAGATCAAATCGTAGATCGAATCGTAGATCAAATCGTAGATCGAATCGTAGATCAAGTCGTAGCAATCAAATCGTAGCAATCAAATCGTAGCAATCAAATCAGAGGATGTGATTGATCAAATACAATCGTAATCGAAGCTTGATCGTGGAATCTAATCGGAGATGGTGATGCCCCATGAATCGAATGTGGATATTAGATTGAACGGTTGTAGATACCATAATTGATTTGTAGGAAATTGAATTGTAGATATCAATCTTGGAATAAATCATAGAAATCTTGGCTTGAATTAGATTGAACATACACCTCGATAGATCAAATTCAATCGTAATCGAAATGGAAACATAGAATCGAATCGAATCGTAGGAATTGAGGGATCAAGTTCAATCGTGATAGAAAGGATCAAATTCAATCTAACCGTAGAAAGTAATTGGTCACGGATATCAACATGGAATGAACCGTAGAATCGATGGAATGGATGGATCAAATCGTAGCTTGAGAAGCAACTCGTGGAGGACAAATTTTCGTGAGCGGGATGCCCCATGGTTATGCATTGATTAGGCATAAATCACGCGATTTGTAGATACAACCATAATCAATTTGTAGGAGATCGATTTGTAGATACAACCATAATTGATTCGTAAATATCACTCTAGGGATGATTCATATGAATCGGTAGATACGGTACCAACTTGGAGAATCGAATCAGAGAATTGATTTGTATAAATCGAGAGATATGTTTAAGGCAGAACGGAGACGTAGAATCATTTGACTGATCAACAAGTCGTAGAGGTCGATTGATCACATCGTAGAAATTGATTGGTCAAATGCAATCGAATCGTGGAAGCAAATCATATCAATCGATCGTGGTGAATTGGATGCTTGGGTATTCACCTTGAAAATGTATGATGCAAGTGAATCATGGACAGAGTCGATTGGTCAAATACAAGCACAAGCAAAGAAATTGCGTCGTAAGATTTCGTGTGGTCGTAGATTAGATCCTTTTAAATAGTCATGTTGACTGTTCTGGAAATCGTTTGATCGTAGATACCAAAGATTCTCAAAGACACCAATCATAGAATCACGTCGTAAGACTGCGTGTGATTAGAGAGTGGCATGTAGGGGATACATCGTAGATGGATCGTAGATCAAATCATAGATCAAATTAGGTGACGTCGTCGTAGAGCCAATTGGCACGCAAGAGAGTAGCATGTAATTGATACAGGTTGATCTTGAGAGCATCACGATGCCGTTTGGTGATACTGACAGCAGGCAAATCGTAGGTCATAGAATAAGTAGATGGCTTCCTAACTGGACAAGATGATGCCCCATAAAGAGGCTTCTTAACTGAGCTTGAAACGACACTATCTTTAGAAGATGCCCCAGATGGTGGAAGTTGCAAAGAAGAATTGCAAGAAGGCTGGGGTGCAGAACGAGCACGATGAAATGCCACGGTTTCAGACCGAGGATAGAACGTCCAACGAGAGTTGGCGGGAGATAGATAGGAAGTTCGAGCGCGAGTGGAATGTGATTCGCGATTGCGTTTAGGGGGGACATCTCCAGTAGGAGTGTCTGCAGGAACAATACTAGGAGTGGAGGAATAGGCGATTCTTCTGAAGCGTACTGAATCAGTGCTGGGTGAATACTTCCAGGTGTAGGAATAAGTCCCGGTGGAGGTGGAATCAGCAGTTGATCCAGTATGGGAACTGCCAGGGAGTCCTGTAGGGGGCTCAGGATTGTCAACAGTGGGCTGAGCAGGCGTTTTGTAAGCAGCAGGAGGAGGTCTGTTATTAACAGCGGGAGTGCTACTGGTGGAATGAACAGGCGGAAAGGTGGTCTCGGCCCTTGGTTTTCTGAGCCATGATTCATATTTGAGCTGGTCTATCGGTTTTATCGATCGACCTGGTCCATCTGGTGGTATGGCGTGAGTGGTCACTACTACCCTGTTGGCCGTGGAGTCTCTGTTGGCTTTGACGATCCCACGCCAGTATTTCCTAAAGGCTTCCTTGGTGTAATGGTCACGTTCTTCCCAGTCTAGACCCTGTTCAGTGAGTCGTCGACCAAAATCAACGAATCGCTGTAACCTTATCTGTACATGCCGAGTTAGTGGTACTCGTGCACCTCCTTCCTGATATGTGAGAGCACCGATGTCATCTTCTATAAATAGGAAATCTGACCATGTCCTATACTGGCGAGCGATGAGCGCCTCACACAAGGTGCAGTGGGATTCCTTTGGGGCATCGAAGGAGTCGTGTAGGAATGTGGCTAGTGCTTGATCAAATGATGGGAAGAGGTCCGAGATGGAGACATCCTCTTTATCAGCTTCTTGAGTAGTGTTATCCTGTTGGTCGGGCGACATAATCGTAGGTAGATGCTGTTTTCACAGCGAATCTGGTAGTACATAGTATCGTAGGGCAAGTGGGTGTCGATAACAGGTGGAAAATTCGCCGCTTTGTGGGATACAGACGCTTTGATGGCTCGAACGGTATGGAGCGTAACGAATTGCTTGGTGTAAGCTCGCCGTTATTCCGGAATTGTCGTCCTTTCTATCAGCGCTGTACTGTGTAGGATGCTGTAGCCTCAACAAATGGCGTAAGGCGTGTGGTTGGCTTGGCTGGTCCGGAAGAATAGAAGTAACGGATACAGGAACGCGTAGAGGCCTTCTATTCGTGAGGTTAAGAGGTCGAAGCGACGTTGACGCCGTAATGTTCTCGTATCGAGAAAGGTGGGTATCTTTGTCAATCTTGGGAAGTAGAGGGCCAGAATGGTATCGACGTGTCGGCAATGGAGATGGGGAGTCGTTTTCGATGGGATACGACGTGCCGGGGAGTCGTTTTCGATGAGATACGACGTGCCGGTGACGTGGAGAGGCAACGAAAATTGGCTTGTATGAGATGGGGTGGAACACAACGAAAATTCGTTTACAAGAATTTCGATTAATTCGGATCGTCGTTGGTGTTGGTAAATTCTAGAATACTGGACATGAGGAATTGTATGATCGGATCAGTGTGTTGACGATCAATATTGCTTGTAGCAGGTGATTCCTCATCAATCGGAGGGTAGACTGGACGCGGCTATGAATTGACCGCTCGATTTGTAGAAGTGACGTTGACAGCGTGTCGTCTTTGTCTTCTTTGTTTGTCTTTCAATTGCTTTGCCTTGTGGACGCAATTGACGTTGTTGTGTAGACGAAAAGGTGTAAGACAGCTATCGTTGGAATAGCTGTAGTCGATGGTTTGTGGTGCTTAGCACAATCAAATGATGGGCGTCGTGGAGTGTAGACGCGGAAATAAATGTAATCCGGGGAACTTGCAATGCGGTCCTTGGATGTGGGGATTGCTATCGGCGTGTCCGATGCAATGGGCTTCTATTAAAGACTAATGGCTTGTCCGTTTGGTCTTTGTTATGTAATCGGATCAGAGAACTATCGATCGTCGTCCGTGGTCGAGTCGGTCGATGATCTGCTGTCGGATTGTTTCTTCGTAAAGTGTGCTTCTACCGTTGTCTTCTTCTTTTGCAAGCTTCAACAAGCTTGCGACTGTTAATCTGTTAATTTCCTTTTGAAACTGGCTGTTGAGCTGATTCAATCCAAAGGCAAAGAAGAGCAACAGGAGCTTTAGCTGCAGGCCGGTTGAGGTGCTGGTCTGTTGTGTTCTAATATTTCTCTGATATCCACTACGATTGGATGTTAATCCAACCAGATCTATTCTGACTATCGGTAACCGACGCAATCAGTTAGATCTTATGCTTGTAGTTCTACAATGGGACACAAAAGGGGCGTCCGGTGCAAGGTTTAAGGTTGAATAATCAAATAATCTAAAAGTATGAGATGAAGAGATGTTTCTTGCTGGAGAGCAAGTATCTCTTTTAAAGATCGGTGCTGCCGCTAATACAGCACGCGAATTTACGTGTTGCCGCTAATACAGCACGTATTTTACAGAAAACAAGTAACAAGTTCGTGAGCAGCGCTCCGAACCAACAGCACACTTAACAAGAGATTGCATGTGCGAACCTCTAGTGTGTGTTCTTCTTCGATTACTAAGTATCGAACTTCGATCGTAAGAATGACTGTTGTTCGATCACTAAGTATCAAATTTGGGTGTCATCATGACTGTTGTTCGATCACTAAGTATCGAATTTGGGTGTCAGAATGACGATTGCACCTCTGGTTCGATCATATTCCAATCTCACATAGAGAAAGGGGTCTCATTATTCCAAACACTAAAGGTGCATATGACTTGATCGTTTGTATCTTCGACTTGTATGATCGTATCATTCCATCTGCAGCACTGTAAGTTGCGTAGGAATGTACGTACATAGGTTCGAGTACCATAACTGTCTCATACGTACGAAAGGAATTTAATAGAATTAACAACTCTAAAACACTATCATGCCCTAAAATCTACCTACAACCTAGTACTAATTCTACATAATAAGGTACAATCACATGTGATATTCAATGAGAATATCACGGTGAATTATACGGTAAAAGACCGATCGAAGATGGCTGGTTTTTGTGTGTTTTGTGTCTTAAGATTACGAACGATTATCGTGGCAAATTACACAGTAATATGCCAATAATCGATACGACGACGACGAAAGTAATTAACCTATCATTCGATTGTTCGACTGATCAAATGTGTGACAATGATTATTCCTTATGATTAACTTTGTTTTATTACTGTTACGACACAGTTTTTCTAGTTTATCAGACCCAGAGCACTCTCTACGAGCTGTGGCCAGCATCCTACAATGCTGAGGACCGCGTTTTCCACTGAGAAACGCAGTTGAGCTCGAAGACTAATCTGGATTAGCCTGATCAGCTACCGGCATCAACCCTCAAGGATGTAAAAGGGGCAGTTGCTTGTGGAGCCCTGGAATAGACCAACGCCAGGGCGGTCTCCCTGGAAGAAGAGACCAAAGAATCGAACCAAGATGGTAGGCTCCATCGGGTTTCGAGATCCAGCAAACAAGCAAGGGAAAAGGGCTGGACGATTCAGCTGAACGAATCGCCCAGGTTGGCATCAGTTGAAAGGAATCAATATCCGAGAACACTGATCTTTCACTGAAAACAAGAATGACGTGAGCCAGAAGATTGAGCCTGAAGTATTCTGTGGCGAAACAGATTGGAAGGAACAGGTTGCAAAGAGCATCTGCCCGCAAGAAGAAACAGATTGCAAAGAGCATCTGGCACAAAAACGAAAATCCAAAGATATGAGAACACCAAATCTCGAAGATCGAAAGATCCAAAAGGAAAAGAGAACACTAAATTCTCAGGGAACAATCTTTCAATCTTTCACCACAGAAATACAGAATGAGCAAATCCCAAGAAAGGATAGGAAAGCTCACAATCTTAAATTGCGACAAAAGCAAAAGCTCACACAAAATACAGACAAACCGGATCGAAAACCCGACCCGAATAGTCAGAAAGTATACAAACCGGAACGAACACGATCCGGATATAAATACAGAACAGATAAGCAAATCATACAACAGTCATCTCACATCCAATCCTCGATTCGATTAAAACCTCTTTCTGCACATACCACCTTTCGAATAAATATTCGATTGTTCCATCCTCCGAATATCCATCCTCCGAATACTCCAAAACTCTCTTCAAAGCGACCATCCGACCACTAGAATACACAATTCTTCACCATGGTCCGAACTAGAGCAAACGACAACAGTGAAGAAGAAGAAGAAAAAATGGAAGTGGACGATCCACAAGATTCTGATGAGAACAATAGAGGAGGTAGGGAAGATGATGATGAGTTTGAAGATAGAATCATGCAAGTAATGGAAAGGGCCCTAGGTGACCCAGAAACGAACTCAACCATGAAGAGAATCGTCGACCAAGAAGTAAAGAAAAGGATCAGAGCAATAAGAGATGCAGAAAGTAGGGGCGAGGACCCGGATGATGAGAATAGTGCAAATGAGGACCAAAACGCTGACCAAACCGAGGATGAAAGAGCCGAACGACTGGAAAGGAGGTTGTCCCAACCCAGAATAAAAATCAGAGGATTCAACAATGGTAGATTTCTGAACCCAGAACAGCTTGCTTTCAGAAGCAGCCTAATGGATTTTGGTATCAACTACGAATCAGCTGAAGAAATTATGAGGGGAGGGATGTCTAATATTCGAGAAATTACAGTTTAATTTCGGTGAGACAATGGCTGCATTGGAAAAGAAGAATTTAGAATCAATAGTACGAGATGGTGAAGACAGCACATGACTTGAACAAACAAGTTTATTATCAGTGATATTTGTACTTAAATTGATTTACGTATTATTCATTATTCCACTATTCTACAACGCCGTTGCAGAATTTTTTGTTTTTGTTTTGGAGGACGAGTACTTGTAAATTGTTCTTTGTAAAGTTGTGTATTTATGGTTTTTGATGTACCCCCCTTTTCATGTGTATTTTGCATTTTTCCATTTTCTGCAACGGCGTTGCACGGAATGGTCTTTTTCCGTATTTTCAAGGGTACAGTCATACAATTCCAGTTTTCTTCAAAATGGTGCAATTGCGTTTCAAAATATCAGCAGGAAGCCAGCAGCAAGCCAGCAGCAAGCAGCAGCGTTTCCAGCGGCGTTATGGACCAGCAGGAAGCCAGCAGGAAGCCAGTAGTGAGCTGAAGTAGCAGGAAGCCAGCAGCGACCAGTGGCGATAGGGTCTAGCGAGAGCAACAATAACAGCGAATAGCGAGAGCAACAGCAACAGCAACTAGTGCGAGCAACAGCAACAGCGACTAGCAGAGTGGCGTTTTGGAGGAGCAGCAGGAAGCCAACAGCCAGCATCGGCGTTTTGGAGCGGCATTTTTGAGCAGCAGGAAGTCAGCACAAAGCCAGCAGCGGCGTTTTGGAGCAGCAGGAAGCCAGCAGCAAGCAGAGGCATTTTGGAGCAGCAAGAAGTCAGCAGCAAGAAGAGCAATCAATTGCCATTGCCGATGCTGATAGAGTTGCCAACGTTGGTGGAGCGCCGGTGGAGGTGGAGGAACGATTCGATGCTGACAATTTGATGCTGACAATTTGTTGCCGTCAATTCGTTGCCGTTGTTGCCTAGCAACGTTGGTGGAGCGCCAGTGGAGGACGAGGAGCAATTCGATGCCGACGATTCGTTGCCGTTGTTGCCTCCTACTAGGGGTTGCGCCGGTGGAGGAGGGATTCAATGCCAACGATTCGTTGCCGCGCCGGATGAATCCCACTGATCAATTCGTTGCCGTTCTCGTTGCCGGCAATCCTATTCGAATATATGGTAATTGAACAAAGTGGGTGAGTATCTATTGATGTAGTACATAGAGTAAATAATAACAACAGAATAATATAATCTACATGGCAATCGATTTGATGCTGACGACATCGCACCTACAGGGAAGAAGACGATGCACCTCAAGGAATGATCCGTTGTTCCGATATGTTGATGCCCACGTTTCCAATCCTTTGTTCCAATCCGTTCCGATTCAGTGGTTGCTTCCGAATCCGGTTTGGTTGCTTCCGATTCAATGGTTGCTTCCGATTCCGCTTCGATGGTTTCTTCCGATTCCGATTTGATGGTTTCTTCCGTTACTATGAAAATAAGAAGAAACCAGAAGGGAGGAAATACATTATCAGTAATGCCAGTGGAGTGGAAGACCAAGAATCAATTGCCGTTGCCATTGCCGATGCCTATCTCTCTCATTCTTACCGTTTATTCGTACCGCCGTTCCGACAATCGTCCCGATGAAATTGTAGTTGCTGCCGTAGAATACTTCTTACTCCATGTCACGAAAAACAGTACCTTGTTCCTGTTGATATAATTGCAAGGGACGATGCCGGTTCATTGCTTCTTTCAAGACATATATGTTTGGGTCACGAATCCGAACAACATTATCTATCCAGCAAATCCCCTTCTCGTCAAATGCTAACTACTTCTTTTCCAGTACAAGGCTGTTATTTCGGACTAAAATATCTGACAACAGATCCTCCGGCTCTGTTAAAGAGGTTTTGGATCAAACGTTCTCGGACGGAGTGCTGATTGCAAGAACCAACACCCTAGTCAAATAAGTCGGATGTAAGAAGGCAGATTATGTAGTGATTTTTTTTGTTGCGAGGTAGAACAGATCATGAAGTGATTGTTTTTTTTTGTTGCGAGGTAGAAAAAGTGATTTTTTTTGTTTGTCGCAAGGTCAGAAAAGATTATTACTGTTTGTGTGGGAGAGAGTTTTTTTGTTTGTCGTGGTAGAGGATACTTCAAATTCTGTAGAATTCTACATGATTTTGTACTCGTGTAGAATAATTCGTACGTACGAAAAAAAGATCAATCTGGTACGTACCAAAAAAAAAATCAATCTTGTACCGGTACATAGGAAAAAAAAATCAATCTCGTACGTACCAAAAAAAAATCAATCTCGTACGTACGAAAAGAAAAAAAAACTTCAACTTAGGTAGGTTTCTACACGTTTTGTGCTAGGAAATTTCTGGTATTGAATTTGTGTAGGTTTCTACGAGCGTAGATTTCTACACGCTTTTTGTACTAGATAGTATTTTTTTCTTCGTACGTACTTCGAATTTTTTTCTTTTTCTTCGTACGGTACCGGTATGTACTTCGAACTTTTTTCTTCATACGTACTTAAGTAGTGCCACACATTTGCACTCAAAACTACCTAGGACTCACTATTTTGGTACATGCATGCCCAGGGACCACAAACATTATTCTAAAATTCATACTGACTAAAGTATCAGCCTGTTTCTTGTCCAGTTTGTTTCATAGTCTACCCCATCCATAGTATGAACAATATTCATCCTGAAATTGCAGTCAATGCCACACATTTGCACTCAAAACTGACTAGGACTCACTATTTTGGTACATGCATGTCCAGGGACAAACATTATTCTAAAATTCATACTGACTAAAGTATCAGCCTGTTTCTTGTCCGGTTTGTTTCATAGTCTACCCCATCCATAGTATGAGCAATATTCATCCTGAAATCGCAGTCAATGTCACACATTTGCACTTTAAAACTGACTAGGACTCACTATTTTGGTACATGCATGTCCAAGGACAAAAATTATTCTAAAATTCATACTGACTAAAGTATCAGCCTGTTTCTTGTCCAGTTTGTTTCATAGTCTACCCCATCCATAGTATGAGCAATATTCATCCTGAAATTGCAGTCAATGCCACATCATTTGCACTCAAAACTGACTAGCCTAGGACTCACTATTTTGGTACATGCATGTCCAGGGACAAACATTATTCTAAAATTCATACTGACTAAAGTATCAGCCTGTTTCTTGTCCGGTTTGTTTCATAGTCTACCCCATCCATAGTATGAACAATATTCATCCTGAAATTGCAGTCAATGCCACACATTTGCACTCTAAAACTGACTAGGACTCAATATTTGGGTACATGCATGTCCAAGGACAAAGATTATTCTAAAACTCATACTGACTAAAGTATCAGCCTCCTTCTTGTCCGGTTTGTTTCATAGTCTACCCCATCCATAGTATGAACACTATTCATCCTGAAATTGCAGTCAATGCCACACATTTGCACTCAAAACTGACTAGGACTCACTATTTTGGTACATGCATGTACAAGGACAAAAATTATTCTAAAATTCACACTGACTAAAGTATCAGTCTGTTTCTTGTCCAGTTTGTTTTGTAGTCTACCCCATCCATAGTATGAGCAATATTCATCCTGAAATTGCAGTCAATGCCACACATTTGCACTCAAAACTGACTAGCCTAGGACTCACTATTTTGGTACATGCATGTCCAGGGACAAACATTATTCTAAAATTCACACTGACTAAAGTATCAGCCTGTTTCTTGTCCGGTTTGTTTTGTAGTGTACCCCATCCATAGTATGAGCAATACTCATCCTGAAATTGCAGTCAATGCCACACATTTGCACTCAAAAACTGACTAGGACTCACTATTTTGGTACATGCATGTCCAAGGACAAACATTATTCTAAAATTCATACTGACTAAAGTATCAGCCTGTTTCTTGTCCAGTTTGTTTCATAGTCTACCCCATCCATAGTATGAGCAATATCCATCCTGAAATTGCAGCCAATGCCACACATTTGCACTCAAAACTGACTAGGACTCACTATTTTGGTACATGCATGTCCAGGGACAAACATTATTCTAAAATTCATACTGACTAAAGTATCAGCCTGTTTCTTGTCCAGTTTGTTTCATAGTCTACCCCATCCATAGTATGAGCAATATTCATCCTGAAATTGCAGCCAATGCCACACATTTGCACTCAAAACTGACTAGGACTCACTATTTTGGTACATGCATGTCCAGGGACAAACATTATTCTAAAATTCATACTGACTAAAGTATCAGCCTGTTTCTTGTTCGGTTTGTTTCATAGTCTACCCCATCCATAGTATGAACAATATTCATCCTGAAATTGCAGTCAATGCCACACATTTGCACTCTAAAACTGACTAGGACTCACTATTTTGGTACATGCATGCCCAGGGACAAACATTATTCTAAAATTCATACTGACTAAAGTATCAGCCTGCTTCTTGTCCAGTTTGTTTCATAGTCTACCCCATCCATAGTATGAACACTAGTCATCCTGAAATTGCAGTCAATGCCACACATTTGCACTTTAAAACTGACTAGGACTCACTATTTTGGTACATGCATGTCCAGGGACAAACATTATTCTAAAACTCATACTGACTAAAGTATCAGCCTGCTTCTTGTCCAGTTTGTTTCATAGTCTACCCCATCCATAGTATGAACACTATTCATCCTGAAATTGCAGTCAATGCCACTCATTTGCACTCAAAACTGACTAGCCTAGGACTCACTATTTTGGTACATGCATGTCCAGGGACAAACATTATTCTAAAATTCATACTGACTAAAGTATCAGCCTGTTTCTTGTTCGGTTTGCTTCATAGTCTACCCCATCCATAGTATGAGCAATATTCATCCTGAAATTGCAGTCAATGCCACACATTTGCACTCAAAACTGACTAGGACTCACTATTTTGGTACATGCATGTCCAAGGACAAAAATTATTCTAAAATTCATACTGACTAAAGTATCAGCCTCCTTCTTGTCCAGTTTGTTTTGTAGTGTACCCCATCCATAGTATGAGCAATATTCATCCTGAAATTGCAGTCAATGCCACACATTTGCACTCAAAAACTGAGTAGGAATCACTATTTTGGTACATGCATGGCCAGGGACAAAAATTACTCTAAAATTCATAATGACTAAAGTATCAGCCTGAGACTTGTCAATATTGTTTCATAGTCTACCCCATCCATAGTATGAGCAATATTCATCCAAACATTTCAGAAAATAACACACTTTTGCACTCAAAAAGTAACTGAGAAACACTATTTTGGTTACTTGTTCATACAAAAATCAAAAAATAATAAACAAAAATTACGGAGACTACCCTTTGTACACCACATCTCTACGGAGGAATCGATCCACTGGACACGTTAACATCTATATCAAGAACCAATCATATCCTCACGAGGAAAGTTACACTACTTAAAGTTAGTCTGTTTTTGATGGACTAGTACAAAAAGACGTCGGTGCATTCGAAAAATGTACTCCATAGAAAATAACAAAACAACAAAAAGGGCTTTTCCTGCAACACCGTTGCAGAAAATGAGAAGACAATAGGTACGAGAATCAATGCTTGGGCTATGTACGATTACCCTCAGTGGAACCTACGGATTGTGGTCCGCGCCAAAATTTTCAGGACACCACATTGCAGAATATCACGGCACGCGCAAACAAAAGATAGGCAGGCGCCAGTACAACAACACTCACAGGTAGTACAATTAATAGTAATACAGCACTTCCCGGGAGGCAGTAAAGCAAGCACTTACAGCGCGTACAGTATGAATGAAAAAAACATGCCAAACGCTTCCTTCAAACAACATTGTTATCATAAAAATAGCGCGCCAAATCAATCAAAGGAAAAAACGGTAAGTTGAGGTGCACGATTTAACAAAAAAATAATGGTAGAACTGAGTAGTTGCAGCAGTCCGGTGACAGGTAAAACCATTGTTACCAATAACACAAACAGCCCGCACAGCAGTGTATCGGGAAGTGACCAAACAAACACAAACGATAGCCAAACATATAGAACCACCAACAGTAGCAACAGAAATATTCTACAGACAACAAAAGAATCCGATAACAATAACTTGGAAAACAACATTGTCAAACACGTCAAAGAAACAGCGTTCAGGAAATTTAAATTCCCGCCAGAGAATACATTTGTGAAGGCAACGATATTCAACATTGCAAAACTAACAAATAACAATGAAATACCAAATACGATCGCTATAAAGGAACAAAAGTGGAGTGGAATTTATTGCCGAGCAGTGACTGCGTGTAGGCACAATGCTCAAACTCTTGCCAGGAAAAACTACAAAGGTAAGCAACCAACAATAAAATGATTGCCGGCATGCACTCTTTCATAATCCTTTCTACCATTTTGGTCATATTAACACTGACATGTAGACGATAAAAGGAACAACCAGATACCAGATAGTTTCCCAGGAACGGTTCTAATCACGGACACCCAAGACGTGAACTCAGAAAATAGGTACCAATTGCACGAAGACTATCGGCGGAAAAGTTCACCGGAATTCAAATACTTCATGAAAAGAATTCTTGGAGCGGTGTCACCAAAACAGACAGACTTCAAAAGAAAATCAGTCAGAATGACAGTCAGTAACATTTTCACCCCAAGCGATGAAGCTTTTGCATTGCTTTTCCTTTACAACGACTACGACTCGTGGCTAAACACAACAAAGGGCACGAGGTTGAGAAAAAAATTCACTGACGGTAAGTCAGGAAATAAGGAGGGATGGAGTAACGAGGGACAAGATCTTTACGAATACCTAGTAAGCGAATTAGAAGAACGAAGGGAGGAACAACAGTCGAAAGAATTAGAGACGGAACTACTTAAAATGTACCAAAAGCAAAATGGCAATCGTAAACAACAAGATAAAGAGGAGGATGAAGAAAGTAAAAAGGGAAAAAGACGGAAGAGAAAACGTAGCTTGCTTCAGATTCTCGGCGAGGATACCGAGGAATACAAATTATACCTTGAATACATGAAAAATGAACCAGAGTAATTGGTGATAACAACATCATTAGAGTAGCACGGCTAGTTCATTATTATTTTACGGTTTGCACAATGTTGTTCCGGGTCTTCTGTTCGAATATAATACAATAAACGAGGTATTTGCAAAAGCTGATAAAATACTTTCATATTCGTTACAAAATATGTTTGTTGTATTTCGGTATTTGATATGCGTAGCGTGAATATTGTGAAATGTCGGAGATTATTGCAAATGCAGATAAAATACTTTCTTATGAGTACAAAAATATGGTTGTTGGCTTTTGATATTCGATAAATGTAGTGTGAGTATTGTGAAAGCAACATAACAGAATACATTGCTGGTTATCAAGAAGCTTGTATATTTGTTAAGAAATTTGTATCAACGCTACAACAATATCAGTGTACATAGAGGATATTATTACAAAACATGAGGAGTTTCGTGTGGAAAAAACAAAAATTGAATGGCGAATAAATATTATCGGGGTAAGCATGAAACAAAATTGTAGAATAGAAAGATTCTGAAGCAAGCATGGTACGAGGGCTGAAAAAAACGGTGGCGAAAATAGACCTACTTGAAATTGTTGCGTGCAAAAATAGGTAGAGAATTATTTATTGTGCGCGCAACAAAATGTTTCGGAATTTTTAAAAACATCGCAGGAATATGACGAAAGCATGAGCATCGTTTATGTGACGCAATCTCACATAGAGAAAGGGGTCTCATTATTCCAAACACTAAAGGTGCATATGACTTGATCGTTTGTATCTTCGACTTGTATGATCATATCATTCCATCTGCAGCACTGTAAGTTGCGTAGGAATGTACGTACATAGGTTCGAGTACCATAACTGTCTCATACGTACGAAAGGAATTTAATAGAATTAACAACTCTAAAACACTATCATGCCCTAAAATCTACCTACAACCTAGTACTAATTCTACATAATAAGGTACAATCACATGTGATATTCAATGAGAATATCACGGTGAATTATACGGTAAAAGACCGATCGAAGATGGCTGGTTTTTGTGTGTTTTGTGTCTTAAGATTACGAACGATTATCGTGGCAAATTACACAGTAATATGCCAATAATCGATACGACGACGACGAAAGTAATTAACCTATCAGTTCGATTGTTCGACTGATCAAATGTGTGACAATGATTATTCCTTATGATTAACTTTGTTTTATTACTGTTACGACACAGTTTTTCTAGTTTATCAGACCCAGAGCACTCTCTACGAGCTGTGGCCAGCATCCTACAATGCTGAGGACCGCGTTTTCCACTGAGAAACGCAGTTGAGCTCGAAGACTAATCTGGATTAGCCTGATCAGCTACCGGCATCAACCCTCAAGGATGTAAAAGGGGCAGTTGCTTGTGGAGCCCTGGAATAGACCAACTGCCAGGGCGGTCTCCCTGGAAGAAGAGACCAAAGAATCGAACCAAGATGGTAGGCTCCATCGGGTTTCGAGATCCAGCAAATCAAGCAAGGGAAAAGGGCTGGACGATTCAGCTGAACGAATCGCCCAGGTTGGCATCAGTTGAAAGGAATCAATATCCGAGAACACTGATCTTTCACTGAAAACAAGAATGACGTGAGCCAGAAGATTGAGCCTGAAGTATTCTGTGGCGAAACAGATTGGAAGGAACAGGTTGCAAAGAGCATCTGCCCGCAAGAAGAAACAGATTGCAAAGAGCATCTGGCACAAAAACGAAAATCCAAAGATATGAGAACACCAAATCTCGAAGATCGAAAGATCCAAAAGGAAAAGAGAACACTAAATTCTCAGGGAACAATCTTTCAATCTTTCACCACAGAAATACAGAATGAGCAAATCCCAAGAAAGGATAGGAAAGCTCACAATCTTAAATTGCGACAAAAGCAAAAGCTCACACAAAATACAGACAAACCGGATCGAAAACCCGACCCGAATAGTCAGAAAGTATACAAACCGGAACGAACACGATCCGGATATAAATACAGAACAGATAAGCAAATCATACAACAGTCATCTCACATCCAATCCTCGATTCGATTAAAACCTCTTTCTGCACATACCACCTTTCGAATAAATATTCGATTGTTCCATCCTCCGAATATCCATCCTCCGAATACTCCAAAACTCTCTTCAAAGCGACCATCCGACCACTAGAATACACAATTCTTCACCATGGTCCGAACTAGAGCAAACGACAACAGTGAAGAAGAAGAAGAAAAAATGGAAGTGGACGATCCACAAGATTCTGATGAGAACAATAGAGGAGGTAGGGAAGATGATGATGAGTTTGAAGATAGAATCATGCAAGTAATGGAAAGGGCCCTAGGTGACCCAGAAACGAACTCAACCATGAAGAGAATCGTCGACCAAGAAGTAAAGAAAAGGATCAGAGCAATAAGAGATGCAGAAAGTAGGGGCGAGGACCCGGATGATGAGAATAGTGCAAATGAGGACCAAAACGCTGACCAAACCGAGGATGAAAGAGCCGAACGACTGGAAAGGAGGTTGTCTCAACCCAGAATAAAAATCAGAGGATTCAACAATGGTAGATTTCTGAACCCAGAACAGCTTGCTTTCAGAAGCAGCCTAATGGATTTTGGTATCAACTATGAATCAGCTGAAGAAATTATGAGGGGAGGGATGTCTAATATTCGAGAAATTACAGACCTCAACAAGGAAAGCATCAAATCGTTCATGCATGGATTGAAATCTATCAGTCCAGACTGTCCTAATCCAAAAAGTATCCACTATGGTAACAGACTATCATCGAGGCTTCTCACATGGGCAAGTTGGGCTCGATATCAACCATTGATTGGAGTCAAGCCAAGGGCAATCGACTGGAAAGCAAACCCAAACAATCTGGAATTGCAGCAATTCAGAATCAAGATGATGGAGTCGAGCGTGAAATCACAAGAGAAGTCAACCCCACCTGAATTAAAGGATCTCACGAAATTCAGGGAATGGGAGGAAGGCTTTTGACAAAATTTGAGATACAGATTCAACTCTGAAGGTTTCCCAATCTTGTATGTGATAAGGCCCCAAGAAAAGGAAGATGTTACTGATGAAGCCAGGTCAGGAACAGTCGGGCAAAGTCCATCAGATACCTATCCAACTTGGAGTGACTACAATGAAAGGTGTGGCGTCTTGTCAGGTCACCAGTATGATGAAGATAACAACGTCGTCTGGAGGCTGTTATGTGACCCAACAAGGAAAGGTCCTGGTTGGGAATATGTGGCACATTTCCAAAACACTGCCCTGAACTCAGGCAATGCTAGAAATGCTTTCATTTCATTGATGCAACATGCTTACACTGATACCAATATCACTATGGTTCTGAACAAAACCTATCAGGAAATGAAAGACTCACATTACACTGGCGATGCTAAGAACTATGACTGGAACAAGCACAAGCAAAACTGGACTGCTTTCCATGGAACAATCCTGAGATCTGAAAAGAACCACAACGAAAGGAGATTTGTTTGGGATTTTATCAACTCAATCAGTGATGAGCGGCTTGATGCTGCAAAAGCAGATGCAATTGATGAGAGCAAAGATTATCGTGACAACTTCAATGAATGTTTGATATTATTCACCAATCGACTTGGATTGAAGAAGCTTGCAAATGGGAAGCATAAAAGAGGTTCCAGAAGTGTGTATTCTGTGGGCACGACCAGCAACAAAAAGCAAAAAAACAACTGGAACGTTTACAGGAAAAGTTGAATGCAAGCCCTATCCAACAAGTGTTTATAAAACAATGTCAAAAGAACAGCGTCAGGAGCTTTACCAGATGAGACAGGCAAAGAAGAAAAGAAATCTCAAGGCTGCTGAGACCAAAAAGAAAGAGGCTGAGAATGAAGGCGCGGGTGACAGTTTTGGATCCAAATCTAAAAAATGACATAATAACCGGACACTAGAAAACAAATTGTTAAAAATGGTGAGCCGGTCATTATACAAGATGAATATCCCTCTAGATTTTGATGATGGAGAAAATGAAGAAGGATATTGTGAGCTAGACTCACATGCAGACACCACTGCGGCAGGAAGCAATATGGTATTGCTGAATCCTGATCAGATCACAACGCACGTTGATGTGGCCCCTTTTTCTGAAGAATACAAGCCAATCAAAAAGATCCTGATTGGAAGTTGTGCTACCGCTTGGACAAATCCAACATCAGGCCAAGTATATATCATAGTGTTCCATCAAGCGCTGTACTTTGGGAACAAATTGAAGAACAGCTTGATATGCCCAAATCAAGTGAGGGACTGTAATTTCAACTCTGTTGAAGAGACACCTCGTCAGTTTGATTCAAGATCCAAGCATGGAATTACAATTCAAACGCCAATGGAAGATGATGATCCGAAGAAAGTTTTTATAAAACTGAGTATGAGAAATGTGATTTCATATTTTCCCACAAGAAAGCCAACAAGAATGGAGCTTGATGAATGTCAACATTTGATTGCAACAAATGATACCCCGTGGGATCCACATTCACTGAAGTTCAGGATGGCTGAGTTAGCGATTGAAAATGGAGATCCAATTTCAGGGGACCAGTTTAGCCTTCAAGCCATGTCAACCGAAGATGATCAAGCCATGGATACAAGTTCGATTGTAACAGAACCTACAAGTAATGTTACGGATATGCTCTCCAAGACCAGCTTAGAGAACAGGCATCCAATTATCATGCAGCAATGCAAACTGATGAGGGTGCATCAGGTATCAACAAGGAGAATGCTAACTGAATGCCAAATTGCAACAGATGGAAATATTGCTCATTGGATTTCTTCAGTAAGGAATATTTCAAGCGCGCCAAGGGTAGACCAATTTTTGTTTGATGATACAGAATTTGACTTCATGGAAGTCTCCGAAGAAGAATCAAAACAAGCCCCTAGCTTGCAAGAAATTGACAATACACTTGAGAGAAGGTCTCTTGATAGAAGAAATCAATGGGGGCCGTCAGTGATAACTATTGAGGGTCCAAACAAAGTTGACTGTGAACGCCTAGCCAAAACTTGGAATATTAGTTTCAAGAAAGCTGAGCAGACATTGAAGGTCACAACCCAGAAGGCACTCAGGAATTTGCAATTACCATTGATGAAGAGGCTGCCTACACAGCGCTTTAGTAGAAACAAGAGAATTGCACAAGGAACCTGGTACACTGATACGTGGCATGCCAGGACTACCAGTATTATGAGACAGGAAAAATGCGCCCAGATCTTCACAAATGGAAATGGGTTTGAAGTATTTATACCAATACAGGACAAATCACAAGCGCATCAAGGATTGAAGACATTCATTCATGAAATTGGAATACCAGAGCATTTGATTTCTGATGGTGCTCCCGAACAAGGATCACCAAGAACTTACAAGACGCACTGGAATTCAATTGTAAAGCGCAATCATATTCATCAGACATTCATACAACCTCATTGCCCATTTCAAAACCGAGCAGAACAAGCGATTGGACATCTTGGGAATGCAATCACAACCAAGTCAGCAAAGAAGAAATCACCGAGGAGATTATGATCATTTTGTGGTGAATTATGTGCAAACATCAGGCAGAGAACAGCATCAAGCAACCCTTCTTCAATGGGGAGAACTCCATTTGAATTGGTCCATGGCTATAGGCCGGATATTGCACTATACACTTCATCAGAATGGTATGATTTTGTGTTTTACTATGATAAAGGTGATTCTTCTACTCGTGTCGTTGAAAGATTGGGTCGCTGGTTGGGTCCTTGTGGCAGTAAGGTAGGTGGAGGTGATTGTTTTTGGCTCCTGACTGAATCAGCAATACCAATATCTAGAAATTCAATAAGGCTTGTCAAAGAATTTGAATGGCGGGATAGAGATATTCTCAGAAGAATGGAAGCAATCAACAAATCAATTGAATCCAAGATTGGTGATGAAGTGAAAGATAGCGCGTCCTTCTTCCAGGAAAACTACCCGGAGCCTCAAATGGAGCTATTTGAGGATCAACCAGTGGAATCACCTGATCTGAAACTTGAAATGGCTGAACCAGAAGCGTCAGTGGAAGATATAGATGAACCAGACGAATATCTGGGGAATGAAGTGATCATTGAAAGAAATGATGAAAGGCTCAGGTGCGTTGTCAAGGATAGAGTGCGAGACTTGCAAAACAGACCAATTGGAGTAAGGAATGAGAATCCCATACTAGACACGAGGCTGTACAAATTGCAATTACCTGATGGCACCATTGAGGAATACACGGCAAATATTGTTGCAGAGAGTTTGTACAGTTCTGTTGATGACGATGGAAGGATGTTCACTCTACTAGATGAACTCATTGATCACGAATGCGACAATACTGCCCTAACTGATGAGGAAGCCACGACCATAGCCAAAAATGGCAGGAAAACCCATAAGCCGACAACTAGGGGTTGGAGGATTCTCGCCAGTTGGAAAGACGGGTCAGAATCATGGTGTAAGCTAAGCGACGTCAAAGAATCATTCCCAGTGCAACTAGCCGAGTATGCAGTCAACAACAATCTTGAAAAGTCACCAGCATTCAGATGGTGGGTGCACAAAATTTTGAGAAGAAAGGATCGGATCCTTAAAGCAGCCAAAACAGCAAAGTATTGGTTGAAGACTCACAAATATGGTGTTGAATTGCCACATTCAATCAAACAAGCACTGGCTATTGATAAGAAAACAGGGACTGACCACTGGGAACGAGCAATTCATAAGGAAATGACAAATAACATGGCAGCTTTCGAATTTTCTGATGATGATGTTATCCCAGTTTGCCATAAGCAAATAACAACCCACATGATTTTTGACATCAAGCTTGGGTCCCTAACAATTAAGGCTAGATTGGTAGGGGATGGTCATAAAGTTCCAGCAGTGGCAAAAGAAAATACTTACTCATCTGTCCCCAATCGAGACTCAGTAAGAATATTCTTCCTGCTGGCAGCGCTGAACGATTTGAAGGTTCTCTCAGCAGATATTCAAAATGCATATTTGACAGCCCCGATTAAAGAGAAATACTTTCTAAAGGCGAGAGCTGAAGATGGTTTTCCACCTCATCTTGCAGGAAGGCCTTGCAAGATTGTCCGCGCATTGTATGGACTGCCGGTGGCAGGTGCCTCTTTCAGGTCATATCTCACACAGCATTTGAGAGATCTTGGATATTCACCATGCAAAGCAGACCCGGATGTGCACTTACGAATTGAAACCAGGAAAGATGGATCCAGATACTGGGCAATGCTGATTGCCTATGTAGACGACATCTTATGTTCTGGTGAAGATCCAAAGTTCCAGCTTGAAAACATTGAACAAAAGTTCAAATTGAAGGATGATACGATTGAAGAGCCAACTCTGTATTTGGGAGCAGATATTGGAAAGTTCTACTTTGAAGGTGACTTGAAACCAAGATGGTCACTATCAAGCACCAAGTATACGGCGAAAGCTGTTGCAGCGGTCGAACAAGAGTTAGGAACTGAAAAATATGGCTACAAGTATCTACCAAAATCAGCATCCAGTCTGAAAAGAATTCACCGTGTAAAGCGTATTCGTACGTACGAAGAGTCACGAAGGCAAATAACCTTATTCGTAAGGTTATTTAACCTGAGTGAATAATCGTCGGTGATTATCCATGTGGATTGTCTCTTAGCGGAATTCTCCCCATCAGCTCACTCTTTGAAGAAATAGTAACAACTCTAAAACACTATCATGCCCTACAATCTACGTACAACCTAGTACAAATTCTACGTAATAAGGTACAAGTACTGTGATATTCCAATGAGAATATCACGGTGAATTACACGGTAATACGATACAAAGAAAGACCGATCGAAGATGGTTTGCGTGTGTTTTGTGTCTTAAGTTTACATGTGTTTTGTATGGTAAAATTACACGAATGACGACGAGTAATTTGACGACGATTAATTAACCTATCGACATCGACAAGGCCGAATGAACTGTATCTAAGATGATTACTCTTGCTCACTAAATCAATCGATTGTAAGACCGATTGCATTTGTTGTTTGTTACGACACACTTTTTATAGTTTATCAGACCCAGCATCCTACAATGCTGAGGACCGAATGGTGTTTCCATCGAAACGCAGTTGAGCTCGAAGACTAATCCGGACTAGCCTGATCAGCTACCGGCATCAAACCCCAAGGATGTAAAAGGGGCGATTGCTTGTGGAGCCCTGGAATAGACCAACACCAGGGCGGCCTCCCTTGAAAGAAGAGGCCAAAGACTCGAACCAAGGTGGTGGCTCCACCGGGATACGAGATCCAGCAAACAAGCAAGGGAAAAGAGGCTGGACGATTCAGATGAAAGAGTCGCCCAGGTTGGCATCAGCTGAAAGGAATCAATATCCAATCTGAGAACACTGATCTTTCACTGAAAACAAGAACGATGTGAGCCAGAAGATTGAGCCTGAAGTATTCCGTGGTGAAACAGATTGCGAAGAACATCTGCTTGCAAAGGAGCAGGTTGCGAAAAACATCTGCTCTAGAATCGAGAACACCAAATCGCGAAAGATCGTCGAGAACACGAAACCTCGAAGATCGGAAAGATCCAAAAGGAAAAAGAGAACACTAAATTCTCAGGAAACAGTCTTTCAATCTTTCACCACAGAAATACAAAATGAGCAAAATCCCAAGAAAGGATAGGAAAGCTCACAATCTTGACTTGCGACAAAAGCAAAAGCTCACACAAAGACAGACAAACCGGAACGAAAATTCGATCCAAATAGTCAGAAAGTATAAACAAAACCGGAACGAAAATTTTGATCCAGATACACAAATACAAACAGATAAACAAATCGCACCCGACAGCAGTCAACCATCTAACATCCAACCCTTCGATTACATTCTCTCTCCACATACCATCTATCGAACATCCATCCTCCGAATACCCCGAATACTCCGAAAACTCTCTTCAAAGCGACCACCCGACCATTAGAATACGCAATCCTCCACCATGGTACGAACTAGAGCACACGAAAACAGTGACATAGAAGAAACAAAAATGGAGGTGGATCAAGATCCGAATGATCCTGATGGAGATGAGGATTCCGAAAAGTATCCAGATAGTGAAGAGGAGTTCGATGCAAGGATCATGAGAGTAATGGAAAAGGCCATGACTGATCCAGACACAAACTCAACTTGGAAAAGAGTCATCGACAAGGAAGTAAAGAGAAGGATCAGAGCGATACAGGATGCGGTGGAGCAACACAGAAATCCAAATGACGTCAATCAGGGTGATAGTGATAACAGCAACGAAGATGAGAACCAACTAGACTGTCGACCTAAGGGCTGAACGGTACGGAAGGAGGTCATCCCAACCAAAAATAAAAATCAGGGGATTCAACAGTGGAAGATTTCTGAATCCAGAACAGCTTGCCTTTAGAAGCAGCTTGATGGATTTTGGTATCAACTATGAATCAGCTGAAGAAATTATGAGGGGAGGGATGTCTAATATTCGCGAAATTACAGACCTCAACAAGGAAAGCATCAAATCATTCATGCATGGATTGAAATCTATCAGTCCGGAATGCCCTAATCCAAAAAGTATCCACTATGGTAACAGGCTATCATCGAGGCTTCTCACATGGGCAAGTTGGGCTCGATACCAACCACTGATTGGAGTTGAGCCAAGGGCCATCGACTGGAACGCAAACCCAAACAACCTGGAATTGCAGCAATTCAGAATCAAGATGATGGAGGCGAGTGTGAAATCACAGAAAAAGGCAACCCCACCTGAATTGAAGGACCTTACAAAATTCAGGGAATGGGAGGAAGGATTCCGTCAAAACTTGAGATACAGATTCAATTCTGAGGGATTCCCAATCTTGTATGTCATAAGACCCCAAGAAAAGGAAGAAGTTACTGACGAAGCCAGGGCTGGAACAGTCGGGCAAAGTCCATCAGATACCTACCCAACTTGGAGTGACTACAATGAAAGATGCGGCGTTTTGTCAGGTCACCAGTATGATGAAGATAACAGCGTCGTCTGGAGATTGTTATGTGATGCAACGAGAAAAGGTCCTGGTTGGGAATATGTGGCACATTTCCAAAACACTGCACTGAATTCTGGTAATGCCAGAAATGCTTTCATTTCGCTGATGCAACATGCTTACACTGATACCAATATCACTATGGTCCTGAACAAGACATATCAGGAAATAAAGGATTCACATTACACTGGCGACGCTAAGAATTAAGACTGGAACAAGCACAAGCAAAACTGGACTGCCTTTCATGGAACAATTCTGAGATTTGAAAAGAATCACAATGAAAGGAGATTTGTCTGGGACTTTATCAATTCAATCAGCGATGAGCGACTTGATGCTGCTAAAGCCGATGCAATTGACGAGAGCAAAGATTACCGGGACAACTTCAATGAATGTTTGATACTATTCACCAATCGTCTTGGATTGAAGAAGCTTGCAAATGGGAAGCATAAAAGAGGTTCCAGAAGTTTGTATTCTATGGGCACATCAACCAACAAAAAGCAAAAGACAACTGGAACGTTTACAGGAAAAGTTGAGTGCAAGCCCTACCCAACAAGTGTTTATGAAACAATGTCAAAAGAACAGCGTCAGGAGCTTTACCAGATGAGACAGGCAAAGAAGAAACAAAACCTCAAGGCTGCTGAGACTAAAAAGAAAGAAACTGAAAGTGAAGGCGCGGGTGACAGTTTTGGCTCAAAATCTAAGAAATGACATAATAACCGGACACTATCACTAGAACACAAATTGTTAACAATGGTGAGCCGGTCATTATACAAGATGAATATCCCTCTAGATTTTGATGATGGAGAAAATGAAGAAGGATATTGTGAGCTAGACTCACATGCAGACACTACCGCAGCAGGAAGCAATATGGTATTGCTGAATCCTGATCAGATCACAACACATGTTGATGTTGCACCTTTTTCTGAAGAATACAAGCCCATCAAGAAAATCCCGATTGGAAGCTGTGCTATGGCATGGACAAACCCAACGTCAGGCCAAGTGTACATCATAGTGTTCCATCAAGCACTGTACTTTGGGGACAAATTGAAGAACAGCTTGATATGCCCAAATCAAGTGAGGGACTGCAATTTCAACTCTGTTGAAGAGACACCTCGCCAATTTGATTCAAGATCCAAGCATGGAATTACAATACAAACTCCAATGGAAGATGATGATCCGAAGAAAGTTTTTATAAAACTGAGTATGAGAAATGTGATTTCATATTTCCCCACAAGAAAGCCAACAAGAATGGAGCTTGATGAATGTCAACATTTGATAGAAACAAACGACACCCCCTGGGATCCACATTCACTGAAGTTCAGGATGGCCGAGCTAGCCATTGACAATGGAGATCCAATTTCAGGGGACCAGTTCAGCCTTCAAGCTATGTCGACCGAAGAGGACCAAGCAATGGATACAAGTTCAGTTGTAACAGAACCTGCTAGTAATGTTACAGATAAACTCCCCAAGACCAGCTTAGACAAACGGCATCCAAGTGTCATGCAGCAATGCAAACTGATGAGAGTCCATCAGGTATCCACAAGGAGAATGCTAACTGAATGCCAAATTGCAACAGATGGAAATATTGCTCATCGAATTTCTTCAGTAAGGAATATTTCAAGCGCGCCAAGGGTAGACCAATTTTTGTTTGATGATACAGAATTTGACTTTATGGAAGCTTCTGAAGAAGAATCAAAACAGGCCCCTAGCTTGCAAGAAATTGACAATACACTTGAGAGAAGGTCTCTTGACAGAAGAAATCAATGGGGGCCATCAGTGATAACAATTGAAGGTCCAAACAAAGTTGACTGTGAACACCTAGCCAAAACTTGGAATATTAGTTTCAAGAAAGCTGAGCAGACATTGAAAGTCACGACGCAGAAAGCACTCAGGAATTTGCAATTACCATTGATGAAGAGGCTGCCTACTCAGCGCTTCAGGAACAAGAGAGTTGTACAAGGAACCTGGTACACTGATACGTGGCATGCTAGAACAACCAGTATTATGAGACAGGAAAAATGTGCACAGGTCTTCACAAATGGAAATGGGTTTGAAGTATATATACCAATACAGGACAAATCACAAGCGCATCAAGGATTGAAGACATTCATTCATGAAATTGGAATCCCAGAGCATTTGATTTCTGATGGCGCACCGGAACAAGGATCTCCAAGAACCTATAAGACACACTGGAATTCAATTGTAAAGCGCAACCATATTCATCAAACATTCATCCAACCACATTGCCCATTCCAAAATCGAGCAGAACAAGCAATTGGACATCTTGGTAGTGCAATCACAACCAAGTCTGCAAAGAAGAAGTCACCGAGGAGATTATGGTCATTTTGTGGTGAACTATGTGCTAATATCAGGCAGCGAACAGCCTCGAGCAACCATTCTTCAATGGGGAGAACTCCATTTGAATTGGTCCATGGCTATAGGCCGGATATTACACTATACACTTCATCAGAATGGTATGATTTTGTGTTTTACTATGATAAAGGTGACTCTTCCACCCGAGGCGTTGAAAGGCTGGCACGATGGTTGGGTCCCTGTGGCAATAAGGTAGGTGGAGGTGATTCTTTTTGGCTCCTGACTGAATCGGCAATACCAATATCTACAAATTCAATAAGGCTTGTCAAAGAATTCGAATGGAGAGATAGAGATATCCTCAGAAGAATGGAAGCAATTGACAAACCAATTGAATCCAAGATTGGTGATGAAGTGAAGGATAGTGCGTCCTTCTTCCAGGAAAACTACCCGGAGCCCCAAATGGAGCTATTTGAGAATCAACCAGTAGAATCACCTGATTTGAAACTTGAAATGGCTGAACCAGAAGCATCAGTAGAAGATATTGATGAACCAGATGAATATCTGGGGAATGAAGTGATCATTGAAAGAGGTGATGAAAGACTCAGGTGCGTTGTCAAGGATAGGGTTCGCGATTTGCAAAACAGACCGATAGGACTCAGAAATGAGAATCCCATACTAGACACGAGGCTGTATAAATTGCAACTACCTGATGGTACCATGGAGGAATACACGGCAAATATTGTTGCAGAGAGTCTGTATAGTTCTGTTGACGATGACGGACGCATGTTCACTCTACTGGATGAGCTCATTGACCATGAAAAAGACAACACCGCTTTAAGCGATGAAGAAGCAACAACTATAGCCAAAAATGGACGTAAAAGCCATAAGCCAACGACTAGGGGTTGGCGAATTTTGGCCAGTTGGAAAGATGGAACCGAATCTTGGTGTAAGCTAAGCGACGTCAAAGAATCATTCCCAGTGCAACTAGCCGAGTATGCAGTCATCAACAATCTTGAAAAATCACCAGCATTCAGATGGTGGGTGCACAAAATTTTGAGAAGGAAGGAGCGCATCCTTAAGGCGGCAAAAACGGCCAAGTATTGGTTGAAGACTCACAAATATGGAGTTGAATAGCCACATTCAATCAAACAAGCGCTGGCTATTGATAAGAAAACAGGGACTGACCACTGGGAAAGAGCAATTCATAAGGAAATGACAAATAACATGGCAGCGTTTGAATTTTCTGATGATGATGTTATCCCAGTCGGTCATAAACAAATAACAACCCACATGATCTTTGACATCAATCTTGGATCCCTAACAAGGAAGGCTAGGTTGGTAGGGGACGGTCATAAAGTCCCTGCAGTGGCAAAAGAAAATACTTATTCATCTGTTCCCAGTCGAGACTCAGTAAGAATATTCTTCCTGCTGGCAGCGCTACATGATTTGAAGGTTCTCTCAGCAGATATTCAAAATGCATATTTGACAGCCCCGATTAAAGAGAAATACTTTCTAAAGGCGAGAGCTGAAGATGGTTTTCCACCTCATCTTGCAGGATGGCCTTGCAAGATTGTCCGCGCGTTGTATGGACTGCCGGTGGCAGGTGCATCTTTCAGGTCATACCTCACACAGCATTTGAGAGATCTTGGATATTCACCTTGCAAAGCAGACCCGGATGTGCACTTACGAATTGAAACCAGGAAAGATGGATCCAGATACTGGGCAATTCTCATTGCCTATGTAGACGACATCTTATGTTCTGGTGAAGATCCAAAGTTCCAGCTTGAAAATATTGAGCGCAAGTTCAAACTGAAGGATGATACCATTGAAGAACCAACCCTGTATCTGGGAGCAGATATTGGAAAGTTCTACTTTGAAGGTGATTCAAAGCCAAGATGGTCATTATCAAGCACTAAGTATACGGCGAAAGCTGTTGCAGCAGTCGAACAAGAGTTAGGAACTGAAAAATATGGTTACAAGTATCTACCAAAATCAGCGTCCAGTCCACTGTCACATGATTACCGACCGGAAATTGATATATCAGAAGAATTGAACCCTGAATTGCAAAATTATTACCAAGGTTTAATTGGAGTTCTCAGGTGGATTTGTGAATTAGGAAGGCTGGACATTGTAATGCCAGTCTCGCTGATGTCAAGGTATCTGGCACAAGCAAGGATTGGGCATTTGAATCAGTTGTTTCATATATTTGCATATTTGAAAAAGTACAACAGGTCGAAATTGGTTTTCGATGATACTGTACCAAGCGTTGATGAGAGTAAATTTCAAAAATGTGACTGGTCTGAATTTTATCCTGGTGCTGCTGAAGTCATACCAGCAGATATGCCTGAAGCTCTGGGAAAACATGTGACGATGAGCTGTTTTGTCGATGCTGACCATGCTGGATGCAAGGCAACAAGGAGATCTCATACTGGCGTTATTATCTTCATTAATAATGCACCGATCATTTGGTTTTCCAAAAGACAAACAACAGTTGAGACATCAACTTTTGGATCTGAAATCATTGCTTTGAAAATTGCAATAGAATTGGTTGAAGGTCTAAGGTACAAGTTGAGAATGATGGGTGTTCCAATTTATGGGAGCACAAATGTGTATTGTGATAATGATTCTGTTGTCATGAATGTTACACGACCTGAAAGCCCATGTAAGAAGAAGCACAACAGCATTGCATACCACAAAGCACGCGAATCTATTGCAGCAGGAATTATCAGAGTTGCAAAGGAACCAGGTTCAACAAATATTGCTGACTTGTTTACGAAGCTAATGAGTGGCACTGTTTTCCGAGAACATTGTTCTCGTTGCATGTGGTAAAGTAAAAATCAATCATTCGATGGAATGTTCGATCGATTGTTCGATCAAAGTAACAAGTTGATTAAGTTCGATCATGGAAACGAATCAATCTGCAATGAGCATTTCGAGGATGGATAATTTGATCCATGAATACAATATATCAAACCGGCAAGGATCAGGGCAAAATGCCATGATACGAGCCAGAATGAATGGCAAAATGCCTTCCCCATTTTCTTTTGATAGGGCCTCTGATGGTTGAATGGATACAGTTTGGTATTCAACACGACAATGAATCACGATGAATAGGTTAAGTCATAGAATCCAGCCGCTTAACGGTTGGAGGATTTATGACTGAAGGGGACTGAAAAGAATTCACCGTGTAACGCGTATTCGTACGTACGAAGAGTCACGAAGGCAAATAACCTTATTTGTAAGGTTATTTAACCTGAGTGAATAATCGTCGGTGATTATCCATGTGGATTGTCTCTTAGCGGAATTCTCCCCGTCAGCTCACTCTTTGAAGAAATAGTAACAACTCTAAAACACTATCATGCCCTACAATCTACGTACAACCTAGTACAAATTCTACGTAATAAGGTACAAGTACTGTGATATTCCAATGAGAATATCACGGTGAATTACACGGTAATACGATACAAAGAAAGACCGATCGAAGATGGTTTGCGTGTGTTTTGTGTCTTAAGTTTACATGTGTTTTGTATGGTAAAATTACACGAATGACGACGAGTAATTTGACGACGATTAATTAACCTATCGACATCGACAAGGCCGAATGAACTGTATCTAAGATGATTACTCTTGCTCACTAAATCAATCGATCGTAAGACCGATTGCATTTGTTGTTTGTTACGACACACTTTTTATAAGTCCACTGTCACATGATTATCGACCGGAAATTGATATATCAGAAGAATTGAATCCTGGATTGCAAAATTACTATCAAGGTTTGATTGGAGTCCTCAGGTGGATTTGTGAATTAGGAAGGCTAGACATTGTGATGCCAGTCTCGCTGATGTCAAGGTATCTGGCACAAGCAAGGAAAGGACACTTGAATCAGTTGTTTCATATATTTGCATATTTGAAAAAGTACAACAGGTCGAAATTGGTTTTTGATGATACAGTACCAAGCATCGATGAGAGTAAATTCCAAAAATGTGATTGGTCTGAATTTTTTCCTGGCGCCACTGAAGTCATACCGGCAAAAATGCCTGAAGCTTTAGGAAAACACGTCACGATGAGTTGTTTTGTTGATGCCGATCATGCTGGATGCAAGGCAACAAGAAGATCTCATACTGGTGTTATTATCTTCATTAATAATGCACCGATCATTTGGTTTTCCAAAAGGCAAACAACAGTTGAAACGTCAACTTTTGGATCCAAAATCATTGCATTAAAAATTGCAATCGAATTGGTTGAAGGTCTAAGGTACAAGTTGAGAATGATGGGTGTTCCAATTGATGGAAGCACAAATGTGTATTGTGATAATGATTCTGTTGTCATGAATGTTACACGACCTGAAAGCCCATGTAAGAAGAAGCACAACAGCATTGCATACCACAAAGCGCGTGAATCTATTGCAGCAGGAATTATCAGAGTTGCGAAGGAACCAGGTTCAACAAATATTGCTGACTTGTTTACAAAGCTAATGAGTGGCGCTGTTTTCCGAGAACATTGTTCTCGTTGCATGTGGTAGGGAAAGAATCAATCATTCGATGGAATGTTCAATCGATCGTTTGATCGAAGTAACAAGTTGATTGTACAAGTTTGATCATGGAAACGAATCAATCTGCAATGAGCATTTCGAGGATGGATAACTTGATCCATGAATACAATATATCAAACCGGCAAGGATCAGGACAAAATGCCATGATACAAGCCAGAATAAATGGCAAAATGCCTCCCCATTTTTTTGATAGGGCCTCTGATGGTAGACTGGATACAATTTGGTATTCAACATACGAAAATGACTCACGATGAATAGATTAAGTCAAAAGATCCAAACGCTTAACGATTGGATTTACGACTGAAGGGGACTGAAAAGAATCCACCGTGTAACGCGTATTCGTACGTACTAAGCGGGCGTATTGCACGAAAAGTCGTAAGGGCAAATAACCTTATTTGTAAGGTTATTTATCAATGAATAATCGTTGGCGCTTTTATGTGAATTGCCTCTTAGCGGGATTTTCCTCTCAGCTCACTCTTCAAAGAATTAACAACTCTAAAACACTATCATGCCCTAAAATCTACCTACAACCTAGTACTAATTCTACATAATAAGGTACAATCACATGTGATATTCAATGAGAATATCACGGTGAATTATACGGTAAAAGACTGATCGAAGATGGCTGGTTTTTGTGTGTTTTGTGTCTTAAGATTACGAACGACTATCGTGGCAAATTACACGGTAATATGCCAATAATCGATACGACGACGACGAAAGTAATTAACCTATTGTTCGATTGTTCGACTGATCGAATGTGTGACAATGATTATTCCTTACGATTAACTTTGTTTTATTACTGTTACGACACAGTTTTTCTACATGGGGGTATTTTTGGTGCAATTCCAGGGCACAAACTAACTTATTGGGCAATGACTCCAAAATATTCAGTCCAAGCCATGAATACATTCATCATGACTCATCAAATGCATATTGTGAACAACTTTGTTGTCACACAAAATGCTGGAAATGTTGTGAATTGACTCTCCAAATGGCAAACATGGGGGTATTCTTGGTGCAATTCCAGGGCACAAACTAACTTATTGGGTAATGACCCCAAAAGTATCCAGTCCAAGCCATGAATACATTCATCATACACCATCAAATACATAATGGGAACAACTTTATCACACAGAAAGCCCAAAATGTTGTGGTTTGACTCTCCAAATGGCAAACATGGGGGTATTTTTGGTGCAAATTCAGGGAACCACAAAAAAACTTATTGGGTAATGACTCCAAAAGTATCGGGTCCAAGGCATGAATATATTCATCATTACCCATCAAATTCATATTGGGAACAACTTTGCCCCACAGAATGCCCAAAATATTGGGGTTTGACTATCCAAATGACAAACATGAGGGTACTTTTGGTACAATTCCAGGGCACAAACTAACTTATTGGGTAATGACTCAAAAAGTATAAGGTACAAGCCCTGAATACATTCATCATGACTCATCAAATGCATATTGGGAACAACTTTGTCACACAGAATGCCCAAAATGTTGTGGTTTGACTCTCCAAGTGGCAAACATGGGGGTATTTTTGGTGCAATTCAAGGGCACAAACTTACTTATTGGGTAATGACTCCAAAAGTATCCAGTCCAAGCCACGAATATATTCATCATTACCCATCAAATTCATATTGGGAATTGATGTAGCAAACCGGATGAGGGGAATGGTAGTGAAGTACAGACCGGCAGACCGGGGAACCAGCACCTTGAGTATACAGCGCACGTACTTCGCGAAAGATCTCACTGTATCAGCAATTAGCAACATTGGTGCTTACCATATCCCCGGAACGTTCCCTGTAGGTACAGGACAACTCTTACACGAATTCTGCAAGCGAATTCTGCAAGCGAATTCTGCAAGCGAATTCTGCAAGCGAATCTCTGCAAATACAGGCTAAGCGCAAGCAAATCTCTGCAAATACAGGATAAGCGCTAACAAGCCTGTAGAGGATTCCCCCAGCAGAATACAAGCCCACAGCTCACTCTTTTGCTCCTAAACCGATAAGTAGTAGAATAAATAAATAGGTAACGCGTGCTGGTCCAATAGCTCCTATTGTACCCGTACGACAAGCCTATCTGTCCTGGTCCCCTAGCCTTGCCTAGTGTACCCGTACAGCAGTCTACCTGTCTTGGTCCCCTAGCCTGGCCTAGTGTACCCATGCAGCAGTCAGGCTCTTCACTACTCACACTCGTCTCTCCCTGCACCTCAAAGCGTCTGCGAATCAAGATACCGGCAACTCCAACGTCTCTCTTACATTGGTTACCAGTCTGCACCTCCAGTGACTCCGTGTGACCGCGCCTTCAATCCGGCACCGCACCTCCAAGTATCCATCCGCGAATCGATTGGTTACCGGTCTGCACCTCCAGTGACTCCTTGTGACCGACAAGTCGCTTCCCGCCCAGATACGGATGCCGTGAATCGATTTTAGCTACCGGTCCGCACCTCCAGTGATTCCTTGTGACACCAAGATACCGCCGGCCTTGATATTAAGAAACTGCTAGTTTGATAGTCCGCACCTCCAAGCGTCCGCTAATCGTGTGGCCGACACTCCCCGAGAATCGGACAATCCGCACCTCCCATTGGCAAGTTGACACTCCACCAAGCACCTCCAGTCGATCGACCCGGCCAACGCCAACGATCTGGCCCAATCCGCATCGCACCTCCATACCGCACCAAGTGCGCTAATCGAATTGGCCACCGGCAGCACCTCCAGCATTCACACCGCCGGCTTTGATAAGTCTCCTCTCCAAGTTTCAGCTGCGACCGGCCCCCGGTTACAATGCTGACCTACACTGAGTATTACCAGAGCTCCCCCAGTCCCCTTGGAGTGGGACCTGCCCGGGACCTGGCCTACCAAACCATCTATGACTACTTTGCTGAGGAAACAGCCACCCCTGTACTCCTGAGCCGGCTCTTGGACCTCTTTGAACCAGAAGCTGTGGGGGCCCTAGGAATATTCCTGACCGACACCTTTGGAAAGGCTCGCCTCCGATTGGTGCATGGCATTCGGAAGTACCCGGGGCCCTTAACCGCGCCAAGTACCAACAAGGGCAAGGCCTTTGGCTACCTGGATGACATCGAAGGCGATGCGGGAGAGCTAGTGCTAGTGGATGCTGCCCTCCTCAAGCAGGCGCCCGAGACCTTGGTGCTGTCCCTCGACCGTCACCTCGACGTCATCAAGCATGCTCACCATTCCCACATGATCCCCATGGTGCTAGGCGATGATCCTCACATGGAAGTCATCACCCCCTTCAAGGCCTGCTTCATCCCCTTTCAGCTGGTGCCTCTACTCCTAGGCAAGGGCCTTAGTCCAATCCACCCCTTGAACATCATCTACCCCTACCTCGACACACTCGACCTGGCACTCACTTGCGCCCCCCTACTGAATACCCTCCGAGCTGCCGGTACCGACCCCACCATCGTTGATGGAGGTGTCCATTTCGCCACACCCGGCACCCCCTTTCGAGGGGAGCCAGGCCTGACCTTGTACATGCGAAATCAGGTACTAAACCGGGACCTCCTGGGCTTTGAAGCAACCCTCCCTTCCGGGGCAGCAGCCGGCACCCGGCCAAATAGCCGGGGTAGATCCCACGCTGGCAGCTACCCTCACCGCCCTCGCCAACCAACAGCTCAAGCTCAGTGAGGGCCTAGACCAACGTCGCCCCCCTGCCACGGTCAAGACCACCTGGGGCCCCTTGTACACCCAGCGCTTGCTGCTGCTGTGTGGCAAGCTTGAGGAAGCCGACCTACCCCCCATCTACCAAGCCTGGGCACAGAAAGGCAAGCACAAGAAGACCCATATGATCTTCCAGAGCCAGGTAGCCACATGCGCCGCCGAGTTACTCATCCAGGCACCCTTGGTCACCACGGCGGCACTCAAGAAGTTCCAAGATGGCAACTTTCATGGGACTGACCCCTTTGACGTGGCGGACGGCATACTCCCGCTGGCTTTCACTCCCCCCGGTGGATCTGCCGCCTCCTTAAAGAGGGAACAGGAAGCTGCAGCAACTGTGGCGGCCTATGACACCATGATCTCCACCGAAGGCAACTCCCTCACCTTGAAGGACTCCCTCGAACTCCAGAAGACCAAGGCCTACCTACCCATCGACTGGACTGAAGCTACCACCCAACTGGAAAGCTATCTCACCGTCCTGGCCACCATTCTAGGCATGCATCACCCAGTCATGCAGGGCTACCAGACTGGACTCGCCAAGCTCAAGCTCCTGCAAATGCCCCTCCGCCGAGCAATTGCCGATGAACTAGGGGAGCTCATCACCCCCTCCATCGTGGTATACTACTTCCAAATCTGGGTGCGAGGTTGGCTCGAGGAACAATGGGGATCAACATTCACTGTCCCCTCCCCTGACTTTGGGAAGGACTTACAAGCCTTCCGAATCACCCAGAACCTCTACTGGCTCCCCAATGTCACCAATGTGCCGGCTCTGAGGCACCTGCGTCGCGTAGCCGCTGTGGCTGCCCCTGCTGCAACCCCAGGCACCCCCACGCCCGGCAAGACTACCCCCAGCCCCAACCAAGGCTCCGCCAGAGGTGCCCGCGTGTCCAACCCCAACCTGGATCCCCGGCTACAAACGGCGGGGGTAGCCAACAAAGTCCTACGCGCCCAACTGAGGGAAGTCATGGCTACCATGAAAGAAAAAGGTACCATTCCCTTGTCTCGTCCGGATGGCAAAGAATGCTGCCATTCCTATCACCTTCGAGGAACCTAATTCACCAACTGCAGGAACATCCAGGACCATGGCGCCATCACCAGCAGTGAACAGGACCAAGTCTGGGCTTGGTGTCAACCCGCTTTTAATGTCTGACCGAATGGCAAGCGCCCCTTTGGCGCGTTGACCCTGCCCTCTCACTCACCGAGGGGGGCTCTGCCTTCCTCCCGTCGACTACCTATACCTCCCTCTTCGCCCTTACGAATCACACAGGAATTAGGTAAGCACAACCCGCCCTCGCGCGCATGTAACCCTCTCGCCGTGTATGTGCCTCCCAAATGTTCTACAGGTTCAACGACCCCCCCCCCCCCTCCCCCCCACCTACTCCCGAATCCCTAGTCCCTCCTACGGCTTCGGCATCCCCTCTCCCTTCCTCCACGCCCACCTTGTCCTTGCCTAGGCCTGAGCTCCTCGTCACTGCCAAGTTGCCTCGGCCCGAGCGCCTAGTCCTCCCCACCCACCCATTGCCTAGGACAGCGCTCCTTGTCACTGCCCCCCCGTTGCCTAGGCCCGAGCTCCTCGTCAACCCCACCAACCCATTGCCTAGGCGCACGCTCCTAGTCACCCCCCCCCCCCCCCCCGCCGCCTACGCCTACGCCAGCGCCCCTCCGCCCGGCCGCACTCTCCGTTCCCCTCATCACTACATCCCTCTACCCCGTCGACCGGCTAGATGTGCACATCAACCAGGCTGTCACTGTCTACAACAACAGCACCAGCTGGGGGGACTTCATCCGGACCATCCGAGGACGGGGTGACATCCATCCTGACGTCGCCTCCATCCCCCACCCCGCGGGGAGCCTCCTTGCTCGCTATGGCAAGGAGGGCACCCCCGCCTCCATGTCCGGACCCTCTTGGGATCAACCTCGAATTGCAGCTGCCCTCCACCGGGGTCCGCACCAATCCTCCCACCAGGGCATTGACTTCCTTCGCGAGGATTATGCCGACATGATGGACAAGCAACAATGGACTGTTCTCCCCGCCAGCCTCCTCCAGGACCTTCCCGGACTCCGACTGAGCCCCCTTGGCTTAGTCCCCCAACGAGGCCAACGCCCACGCATTATATCCAATTACACCTACTCGGACGTCAACCAAGACACCATCCCTCTTGCCCCTGCGGACGCCATGCAGTTTGGCCGGACACTCCCGCGCCTCCTCACCAAAATGCACCGCGCCAACCACAGATTTGGTCCAGTGTATATGTCGAAGATTGACCTTGCCGATGGCTTCTACCGCATCCGATTGCACCCAGACGACACCATGAAGCTAGGAGTCCTGTTCCCCTCTCGCCCCGGGGAAGCTCCACTCATTGGCATCCCCCTCACCAACCCTATGGGGTGGAAATCCAGTCCTCCCAACTTCTGTGCCATCACTGAAACCGTTGCGGACTTGGCCAATGCCACTCTTGCCACCAGGCTTGCCGAGGCCCGGCTCACCCCCCATCAGTTGGATCTCCCCTCTGAAACCACCCCCATCGCGCCTCCCATTGAGCCACCCGCTCCGCCCCCCCCCCCGGCGCCGCCTCCTCCTCCCCCTACGGCCTCCACGCCGCCCCTCATCCCCCCTAGTAGCACCACTCCCAGCAAGTCGCCGGTTCGCTACTGGGATGTCTATGTGGATGACTTCTGTGGCCTTGCCCAGGGCAACCAATGGACTTGCCGCGCCATCAAGCGTGTTCTCTTCCAATCCCTTGACACAGTCTTCCGGCCCCGTTTATGCCACGGACACTCCCTTCCGGCAGGAGCCTGCTTCCCTCAAGAAAATGCTCCAAGGGGACGCCACTTGCACCACCAAGAAAGTCATCCTCGGCTGGCTCATCGATTCCGTCCACAAAACCATCAGCCTTCCTCCCCATTGGGTGGCCCGCCTACAGGAGATTCTCCACTCCATCTCACCCACCCAGCGCCATGTCCCCATCAAGCAATGGCACCAAGTCCTTGGGGAGCTCCGGTCAATGGCGCTGGCCATTCGGGGCTCCATTGGCCTCTTCTCCATTCTCCAAGAAGCCTTCCACCACCAGGAACCAGGCAGGCAGCGCCTCCGGCTCACCAAGCGCGTCCACAGCTTCCTTCGCGACTTCCAATGGCTTGCCAATGATCTGTCCAACCGGCCTACCTCCATTGCCGAACTCGTACCGAATCCCTTCCCTGCCACCTTGGGCGCCTGCGATGCTTCGGGTTTGGGCATGGGGGGCGTCCATTTTGTCCCCCTTCCCACGGGCGCCGTGCAGCCCGTCATGTGGCGGCATGCGTTCCCCCCGTGGATCTCAGCCCAGCTCGTCTCCTTCGACAATCCTGAGGGCTCCATCACCAACAGTGACCTCGAGCTCGCCGGTTCCATTGCCCACAATGATATTCTGGCTCAGGCTGCTTGTGTCCATGCCCGCACCACCCACAACTGCTATGACAACACAGCAGCTGTCTATTGGCAACGCAAAGGCGCCACTACCACCACAGGCCCTGCCGCCTACCTCCTCTGGCTCCAGTCTCTGCACCAGCGCCTCTTTCAATATGTCCCCCTTAGGGATTACATCCCGGGCCCCGCTAACCACCTGGCGGACCTCCTCTCTTGATCTGAACTCTCTGACACTGCCTTGCTCCATCACTTTAACACGACCTACCCACAGGACTTGCCCTGGACCTTATGCCACCTTCGGCCGCTCATGCATTCCGCGCTGACCTTAGCGCTGTCCAGAAGACCATGCGCGCCTCAGTCACTGAGCTCTATGCCAAGCGCAAGGATGCCCATTGGAACCAATGGGTTCAATTCTGTTTGTCTCAAGGTTTTGACCCGCGCCTCCAGTCCATTCAGGATCCAATCCCCATCCTCCAAGTCTTTGCAAAACGACTCCATGATGGCAACCTCTCACGTAGCCACAGGCCCATCCGATCTCGCACAGTATCGGACACCATCCGGTCAGTGGGCCAAACGCTCGCCCGCCTGGGGTCCAAAGACCCTCGAACCGACTCCACAGGCAGTCTTGACTTCCGGCTAACTGCCCAGTTCAAGGCATATGCCAAGCTGGACCCCGCCCCCTCCCGGGTCAAGCCGGTCCCGATCACCCTCGTGATGCATGCCCTCCACTTTGCATACCATGAGTTCCCTTCCCCCACCCGACAAGCCATTGCAAACATGATCTGCATCGCCTTCTTTTTCTGTCTCCGACCTGGTGAGTACACTGGTACTACCACGGATGACCAAGCCTTCCACCTACAGGACGTCTCCTTCTACCTTGACTCCAAAATCGTCCACCACGATGGCCCTGAGCATGAGCTCCAAGCTGCTACCTCTGTCACCCTCACCTTCACCACCCAGAAAAATGGAGACAAAGGGGAAGTAGTGGCGCATGCCAGGAGTGGTGACTTGCTATGCTGCCCCGTTGCCGCCTGTGCGCGCAAAGTCCTTCACCTCCGAAGCTATTGCTCTTCCAGCGCTCCCTTCGGTCCCTCCCTCACGCTTGCCAGTTACTTCGACAATGGGGTCTTTACCCTTGTTTGCGCAGCAACTGTCACTTCCTCCCTGAGAGTCTATGCCCAGACCCTCTACCCTACCACTGACATTGCCCCTGCAGCCATCTCTGCTCGCTCCCTTCGCGCGGGTGGGGCAATGGCCCTGCTCCAGGGCAAATGCGACTCTAATGTCATCAAGCTCCTTGCCAGATGGCACAGTGACTGCATGATGCGCTACTTACATCAGCAATCCCTCCCCATCTTCAAGAATCTTGCCTCTGTCATGTTCAACAATGGAACATACTCCTTCCTGCCCGAGGAATGGGTTCCGGCTGCGGACCCCACTCCTGCTGGCAGCTCTCTTTGAGGCACCCTGGCGCCTCTTCCCTCCCTCACTCTGCTCCAAGTTCACGCGCGCGCTCAGGCTCTCCACGCCGTTCCCACCCGGTGGCTTCTGGCCCATTGGCAGAAAAGGCTTAACAGCCAGAGGCTTAACCGCCCAAGCTGTTAAGCCCGACTGTACACCGGTGTGTGTGGGCAAAGCAAACCTCTAGCACTGCTTAACCCACCAACCCACCAATGAACTACAAGCATTTCACATCCAGTACTACAAGTAGGTTAGCTACTGAAGCTATCACAAACGTAGCGCGTGATAGTTGATGTAGCAAACCGGATGAGGGGAATGGTAGTGAAGTACAGACCGGCAGACCGGGGAACCAGCACCTTGAGTATACAGCGCACGTACTTCGCGAAAGATCTCACTGTATCAGCAATCAGCAACATTGGTGCGTACCATATCCCCGGAACGTTCCCTGTAGGTACAGTACAACTCTTACACGAATTCTGCAAGCGAATTCTGCAAGCGGATTCTGCAAGCAAATTCTGAAAGCGAATCTCTGCAAATACAGGCTAAGCGCAAGCAAATCTCTGCAAATACAGGATAAGCGCTAACAAGCCTGTAGAGGATTCCCCCAGCAGAATACAAGCCCACAGCTAACTCTTTTGCTCCTAAACCGATAAGTAGTAGAATAAATAAATAGCCCGCCACGCCCGCCCACAGAAAAGGCTTAACAGCCAGAGGCTTAACCGCCCAAGCTGTTAAGCCCGACTGTACGCCGGTGTGTGTGGGCAAAGCAAACCTCTAGCACTGCTTAACCCACCAACCCACCAATGAACTACAAGCATTTCACATCCAGTACTACAAGTAGGTTAGCTACTGAAGCTATCACAAACGTAGCGCGTGATAGCAACTTTGCCCCACAGAATGCCCAAAATATTGGGGTTTGACTATCCAAATGACAAACATGAGGGTACTTTTGGTACAATTCCAGGGCACAAACTAACTTATTGGGTAATGACTCAAAAAGTATCTGGTACAAGCCCTGAATACATTCATCATGACTCATCAAATTAATATTGGGAACAACTTTGTCACACAGAATGCCCAAAATGTTGTGCGTCCGTAGTTTGACTCTCCAAATGGCAAACATGGGAGTATTTTTGGTGCAATTCCAGGGCACAAACTAACTTATTGGGTAATGACTCCAAAAGTATCCAGTCCAAGCCATGAGTACATTCATCATACCCCATCAAATACATATTGGGAACAACTTTGTCACACAGAAAGCCCAAAATGTTGTGGTTTGACTCTCCAAATGGCAAACATGGGGGTATTTTTGATGCAATTCCAGGGAACCACAAAAAAACTTATTGGGTAATGACTCCAAAAGTATCCAGTCCAAAACATGAATACATTCATCATTACCCATCAAATTCATATTGGGAACAACTTTGCCCCACAGAATGCCCAAAATATTGGGGTTTGACTATCCAAATGACAAACATGAGGGTACTTTTGGTACAATTCCAGGGCACAAACTAACTTATTGGGTAATGACTCAAAAAGTATATGGTACAAGCCCTGAATACATTCATCATGACTCATCAAATGCATATTGGGAACAACTTTGTCACACAGAATGCCCAAAATGTTGTGGTTTGACTCTCCAAGTGGCAAACATGGGGGTATTTTTGGTGCAATTCAAGGGCACAAACTTACTTATTGGGTAATGACTCCAAAAGTATCCAGTCCAAGCCATGAATACATTCTTCATGAACCATCAAATACATATTGGGAACAACTTTGTCACACAGAATGCTGGAAATGTTGTGGTTTGACTCTACAAATGGCAAACATGGGGGTATTTTTGGTGCAAATAAAGGGCACAAACTAACTTATTGGGCAATGACTCCAAAAATATTCAGTCCAAGCCATGAATACATTCATCATGACTCATCAAATGCATATTGCGAACAATTTTGTCACACAGAATGCTGGAAATGTTGTGGTTTGACTCTCCAAATGGCAAACATGAAGGTACTTTTGGTACAATTCCAGGGCACAAACTAACTTATTGGGTAATGACTCCAAAAGTATATGGTACAAGCCATGAATACATTCATCATGACTCATCAAATACATATTGGGAACAACTTTGTCACACAGAATGCCCAAAATGTTGTGCGTCCGTAGGTTGACTCTCCAAATGGCAAACATGAGGGTATTTTTGGTGCAATTCCAGGGCACAAACTTACTTATTGGGTAATGACTCCAAAAGTATCCAGTCCAAGCCATGAATACATTCATCATGAACCATCAAATACATATTGGGAACAACTTTGTCACACAGAATGCTGGAAATGTTGTGGTTTGACTCTCCAAATGGCAAATATGGGGGTATTTTGGGTGCAATTCCAGGGCACAAACTAACTTATTGGGTGATGACTCCAAAAGTATCCGGTCCAAGCCATGAATGCATTTATCATGACTCATCAAATGCATATTGGGAACAATTTTGTCACACAGAATGCTGGAAATGTTGGGGTTTCACTCTCCAAATGGCAGAAATGAGGATATTTTTTGGTCAAATTCCAGGGCACCACAAACTGTATTAATGGGTAATGACTCCAAAAGTATCCGGTCCAAGCCCTGAATACATTTATCATGACTCATCAAATTCATATTGGGAACAACTTTGTCACACAGAATGCCGAAAATGTTGTGGTTTGACTATCCAAATGGCAAACATGGGTTTTTTTTTTGGTGCAAATTCAGGGCACAAACTGACTTATTGGGTAATGACTCCAAAAGTATCCGGTCCAAGCCCTGAATACATTTATCATGACTCATCAAATGAATATTGAGAACAACTTTGTCACACAGAATGCTGGAAATGTTGTGGTTTGACTCTCCAAATGGCAAACATGAGGGTATTTTTGATGCAAATACAGGGCACAAAAAGTCTCATTTGGTAATGACTACCACCAAAGTTTTTGTACCAGGCCATGAATGCATATCACAGGACTTACGAAATGCATGTTGGGAACAACTTTTAAATGCATATTGGGAACAACTTTGCCACACACAGTACAGAAAATGTTGGGGTTTGTAGATACAAATGGCACACAAGACAGTATGGTATGTTAGGTGCAGTCTACGAGATTCTACATGTGACTAGAGGATTGAAATACATAACCTTAGTGTGATCAAAAGTTTCCCTTCTGAAAAAATTATGGCGCGGGAGGGCTGGCTGGCACAGGTACGTGATCTACTACTACAAATATATAAGGGCGCGCCCAAGCCAGACAACACGCAGATGAAGTTAGGGCAAACAACATAGTACAGAACCCACGGAAAAACTCTACACAAAAAACATCGTACACATACTACATGAAACACTGTACACACACACACACACACGACACACGACACACAAAACACAAAACACCGTATACAACCCGACAAAATTATTAGTACACACACAAAACCACACAAAAAGAAACACATGATTCTTGATCGACACCGTATTCAGAAAATAAAATAAAAAAATATGAATGCTATCGGAAAGACACGACGAAGCAAAAAATCTGAGGGGAAGACCCTTCGAAACAACAAAACCATCCGGCCTGGTGATCATCAAAATACAGGGGACAACAACGGTAAGAAAAAAAGAGTGAAAACAAACACCGCAATTACTAACAAAGTGTGTAACAGTAATACAACAACAATGAACGAAACAATGGGCAACAGTAAAAAAATGGTACCGACAACACAATTTCTACTACTACTAACATGGAAGAACACAACACCATCAACCAGAGTAACGAACCAGCACTGAGCATTACCAACACAACCACCGAAAAAGGAATGAACAAACAGAAAGAAGGAACAAAAACCAATGTGGTAGAGAAAACATCTAACGGAGAAGGCTACAATTTAGAGGATGTTGTGGAACGTGTCATGAAAAAAATCCAATATGACAAATTGGCACAGGAACTGGCAAAACACTTACGGCAACAAGAGAGGGAACCACATATAGGGGTGGGAAAGGTAGTAATGGTACCTAAACAAACAGAGGCAACAATGCAGGGAGAGGGGACTTGTAATGCCGGCAACACAAGAGAACGAGCAGTAAGTACAATTACAGACAAATATGGACTTATAATAGACAACGATATGCTTAAGGCTTTGAGTGATATGACTGAAACACTGGACAAGCAGCTAGGAGATTACATCAAAAAACATTGGTACCACAACATGAAGTTCCCTATCAATGACAAGGTAATGGGGCATGTAATACAAAAAGCTGTTAAAGCAAGTGCGGTTATGAAGCCACCAAATATTCCACTGGCGTCATTCTGTTCCTTCTACAGGAAACGAGTAGGGACAGTACTGACTGCATTGAGGCACAACTCACAAACATTAGCGAGAAAAAACTGGATAGGTAAATACAGACGGGAGAATTGGTTGTTGAAATTAGGAATTTTGGAATCTATTTTTGGTCCGACAACACTAACATGCTGCCCGTTGATACTGATGATACTTCCGTACAGACGATTACAGAAAAGGTCGAGTCCCTATCACATTCCCTGGTACTGTTGCAGTTATTCAAGACACAGAATATGAGGACACAGGTATTTTAAACCCTAAATACAGAAAATACAATGATGCGGAAAATGAAGATTTTTATTATTTTGTTACAAGAATCATGTCGGCAATCAATCCGACAAATTCCAATTTCAAACAACGGAAGGAGAGGCACTTGCTGAGTGATATATTTTCTATAGCAGATGAAGCATTTGCATTAATACTGATCTACAATGAGCATCATGTATGGGTGAACCAGCAGCGGCGAAAGGGTGATGCCACGATTCCGCGAAAAAAAATTCTGCCATTCAGACAGTGGAAGCAGAAATGGATGGATGGAGGAAGGACAAGAGTTGTTCAGTGACTTGTGCGACAAAATTGGAGAGATGCGAAAACACCCAGAAACAGGAAGGAAATTGGAAGAAATGATGAGGGAGAGATTTAGGAACGAAAGTTCAACAGATTACACCAACAATAAGCATGGCGATGTAAATATTACTGGTACCAGCTCCACTAATTGTAGTGGACCAAAAAAGAAAAAGAAGAGAAACATCTATATTGATCCGGCAATAACAGCATCGATGAATGAAAGTTTATCTATTGGTGAACTAATGTAGAAAATAACAGTACATACATAATACTAAACTACTACTCCTACTAATTATGAACTTAATATTGAGAATAAGAAATTATGGAGGATTCGTAATACGTTGCAATAGGAATAAATCAAGCATAATAGAATCTACATTTTAAAAAGGGAATATTGTAGTCGAGAAATAGAATTCACAATTAGGAGAGCAGAATTGAATTGTTGTTTGGTAGATTAATATTTTGGAATTAATACTGACTCAAGATTTCTTTTTTATTCGTGAATAGAAGTAAGTGTTGTTCGTACAGAATAATAATTCGGTTCTGCTAGAGACTGAAATAAATTATTTTTATTTGAGAGTAGAGTAATGTGCATCACGCGCACAGAATTATTTTTTGTATGATTTTAAGGCAATAACTGGGGGTGGGAATTTCAGGGTGTCCAGAAATATTGCCGTGTTAAAATCACGCACAAAATTTGTGCGCGAGAAGTAAATTCGAACCCCGCGAAACAGTTCTCGGACGTAGATAAAGCATCTCATTTCCGTAAATAATTGTTTCAATTCTGTTTTTTAAAGTTTTTAGTTGTAGCGTTTGTACCAAGTCTACTTGTTAAAAACAGATTTTTTAAATATTTCTACATATCCCCCCCCCCCCCAAACCCCCCCATAAACTCCTTCTAGAAGGTTACGTTGTCAACTCTTAGGGTTAGTGTTAAACGTTCAACTAACAACTCCACCAATTTCTCGCACCTCAATCGAATTTCGCACCTCGGTCCCGCACCTCGTCCGATTCCTATTTCGTGCCGATAGATTACGGTAGGGAGATTGCAGTAATATTGATTAGATTCTAAAATTGTGAGCATTAGAATTAAGTTATACCCGGACCGAATTGCACCTCTGTCGGTCCCTCTTTATGGGTCGTATATGCGTTGAGATGAATCGTATAAACAGTTATTTGCTTTGGCGGCTATCACGAGTAACTGGTTTAGTCTGTCTGTATGTCCTTAACCGCGTGATTTCTAGAGTCCCCGTGTCTTCGTGGTAGTATAGAACTAGTAGAAGATACCTATCCCGCGGGCCTCATTTTTTCATCAACCCCATCTCGCCACATACACCTCATCGCTAGTTCAATTAGCCTGGTTCCACTCATTAATTTAGTGAGTAAGTCCGCGATATTCAACTCGCCTGGCTCCTTTGCAATCCGGATAGTTCCTGCTGCTATGCACTCCCTTGCCTTATGATAAGCAACACTATTATGCTTCTTCTTACAAGGGCTTTCTGGTCGTGTAGTGTTCTTCACGACTGACTCATTGTCACAATAGATATTGGTGGGTCCTTCTATAGGTATGCCCATCATCCGTAGCTTGTATCTTAGCCCCTCTACCATCTCGATTGCTATCCTAAGCGCGACTATTTCCGAGCCAAATGTAGATGTCTCAACAGTTGTTTGCCTCTTGGAGAACCACAAAATAGGTGCTCTGTTAACAAAGATGATGACTCCTGTATGAGATCTTCTGGTAGCCTTGCATCCCGCATGATCCGCATCTACAAAACATGTGGTAATAACAGCCTTTCCTTTTGGTTCAGGCATATCTGGAGGCAATAGCTCTTTGGCCTCTGGATAGAACTCACTCCAGTCGCACGACTGAAAATTTGACTCATCTACCTCAGGCATAGATACATCGAACACCAACTTAGACTTGCTGTAATTCTTCAAGTATGCAAACAGGTGAAACAACTGGCTGAGATGACCTTCCCTGGCTTGCGCGAGATATCGAGACATAAGTGACACGGGCATAATTATATCCAATCGACCGAGTTCACATATCCACCGGAGTATCCCAACTAAACCTTGATAGTAGTTTTGCTTCTCCGGATCGAGTTCTGGTGACGCATCTATCTCAGGCCTATACTCAGCGCTCAATGGTGACCTTGCTGTCTTGGGTAGTACCTTAAACGCGTATTTTCCGGTTAGTAGTTCTTCTTCAACTGATTTGATGGCTTTTGCAGTATACTTAGATGAAGCCATGGACCAGTACGGGTTATCATTGATGTAGGTCTTTCCTATATCAGCTCCCAAGTAGAAAGAAGGTTCTTCAACTGTTCCATTCTTCAACTTGAACTGCCTTTCTATTGCATCCATCTGGAACTTTGGATCCATTCCACATACAAGAATATCATCAACGTAGGCCACACAGTATTCGTAGTAAGCCGAGCCATCTGGTTTGAACGCAGATCGGAGATGTAGGGACCTTGCTGTTTTGGGTAGTACCTTATATGCGTATTGTCCGGTTGACAGTTCTTCTTCAACCGACTTGATTGCTTTTGCAGTATACTTAGATGAAGCCATGGACCAGTACGGGTTACCCTCTATGTAGGTCTTTCCTATATCAGCTCCCAAGTAGAAAGAAGGTTCTTCAACTGTTCCATTCTTCAACTTGAACTGCCTTTCTATCGCATCCATCTGGAACTTTGGATCCATTCCACATACAAGGATATCATCGACATAGGCCACACAGTACTCGTAGTAAGCTGAGCCATCTGGTTTGAACGCAGATCGGAGATGTACATCAGGATCTGCTTTGCAAGATACGTAACCAAGCTCCCTTAAGTGACTAGCCAAGTGTGATCTGAAAGATGCCCCAGCAACTGGGAGGCCATATAAAGCCCTTACAATCTTGCAGGGCCTTCCGCATAGTTCTGACGCGAACCCTTGGGCCTCTGTAGCTATTGTGAAGTACTTCTCCTTGATGGGTGCTGTTAAGTAAGCATTCTGTATATCCGCGCTGAGTACATCGAGGTTGTTGAGTGCTGCCACTAGGAAGAACAATCGAACCAAATCCCTACTGGGTACACTGGAATAAGTATACTCCTTGGAGATTTCTGGGACTTTGTGTCCATCTCCGACTAACCGGGCCTTCCGTGTTAAGTCAATCTTGACATCAAAGACCATGTGCATGGTTATCTTGGTATGCCCACTGGTATCTTGTCTTCCTCATTGAATTCGAAAGCAATAGAGCTGTTCCTCATTTCTTTTGCAATAGGTCGAGCCCAATGATCGGTCCCTGTTTCTCTATCAATTGCTTTTGCTTCTGAAATAGACTTAGGGAGCCGGACCCCGTACTTATGGGACTTGGTCCAGTATTTGGTTTTAGCGCCAGATAAGATCCGGTCCTTTCTCCGAAGTACTTTATAAGCCCACCACTTAAATGCTGGCTCATTTATGACGCCTTCTTCACGGGCGTATATTGCTGTTTCAACCGGGAAGCTTTCCTTCATATCACTTAACTTTGCCCAGGATGTAGTGCCATCCTTCCACCTAACAAGGAACCTCCATCCTTTGGTTGTTGGCTTTGTTCTAGTTTGTCCGGATTTTGTTGTGTAAGTAGCCTGCTCGATAGTTAAGGCCTCCGAATCCCTTTCGAAATCGATAATTTCATCCATCAGGCAATACATGCGCCCTTCATCGTCAACGGAAGAATAGATACTCTCTGAAAGTGTATTGGCTGTATAGATTTCTATAGATCCGTCTGGCATAGTGACCTCGTAAGACCTCGTGTCTAAGAGGGGATTGTTGTTCTTTTCACCAATCAGCACACCGTCCTTGTCCCTGCAACGGCTCTTGACTAGCCCCCGGATATGTTGGTCCCCTATCTGGAGTAATACTTCAGTCCCAAGATACTCATCAAGGTCTTTATCAGATAGGTCATCAACATCCGGGGAAGAAGCCTCAGCTTCTGCCATGAGCACTTCATCCTCCCCCTCATATTTGCCATCAAATAGGCCCAGAGGTGGTTCGCCAAGCTCATTTTCAAGATAAGTATCAGAGGGTTTAACCTCATCGCCTACCTTTGCGTTGATTTCTTTGTTGTGTGCTTCCAACTGTGATAGGATATCCGGATGTCTCCATTCTTCCTCAGATATAGCTCGAGTGCTGTTTGTTATGTGAACCTTCCCAGTCTTAAATAAAATATAGTGGCAATCTCCACCACCAAAAGTGTCTCCACATGGGCCCAGCCACCGGCCAAGCCTATTTGTCTTTCCATTCAGATCATACCACCAAATGAAGTCGTACCAGTCATGGATCATATACAGGGTGATATCTGGAGTATACCCATGCACCAGTTCAAAGCTAGTCCTTCCCATTGAAGAAGGATCACTCGTTGCCACGAGGTTCATCCGGCCAGGCCGCTAACATTCCACAGAAGGCCCAGCACCTCCTGGGACTGCCCTTCTTAGAAGTCATCCAACGGATTGCCCTTCTTAAGTCCCTGGCACTGTGTTCAGCTGTATTCTGCCAAGAGCAGTGAGGTTGTATGTATGTTTGTCGGATGCGATACTCCGATCGGAGTTTGTGCCAGCCAGTGCTGTGTGTCTCGTGACTCCCCTGGGCCTTTGCTCCATCGGTAACTAGGTGCTCTGGGATTCTCACTTTGTTGATAAAGCAAGATACTCCATCATGGCATTGAACTTCTCCTCTGACAGGATAGAAGGCCACATAGCCCTTTCCGTTTGCAAAGATCTGAGCTGCTGTATCATTTTGGATGATACTGGGAACTTTGAACTTCATAGTATCGGCGTACCAACGACCCTTGAGCATCCTCCTATTCCTCCACTTCTGTGTCTTCAGTCTCTTTGTGATAGGCTGGGACAATTGTCGGATGCCATCCTGGGTAGTGACTTCAATAGTAGCCTTGGCCCACTTCTCACTGATGTTCCACATCTTAGCAATGGCCTTGGCATCATACCTGTCAACTTTGTCGGGGATCCGTATTGGAGGTCCCCATTGTCCTCGTCGTATGAAAGACTTCTTGTCGAAAGACATTTCTTGGTCTAGGACATCTTGTTGCCGCCTTAGTAGCTTCCTCTCCTTGGTTCGAGCGTTGGCTTCCTGTTGAATGGCAAGCTCAGCTTCAGATAATGAAGGCTTGGTGGAAACATCAGAAAGCATAGAATTTGCTGAGTTTCGAAGATTTTCTTGGTCCTCCCCGGTGGTTCCAGCAAGGGCTGAAATGAATCGGGTGGAGACGTCCGTTGGGGTATAGCCAGTGTGTTGGGAAGGAACCCTATTAGTACAGAAAGGAGCCAAATAGAGTAGCCGGTTCGTGTCGAACCCTGTGCCGAGTGGTTCAGGATGAATCGTGGATGAATATTGGGCTGGGGTCCCGCAAGCCGGCAGGCACCCTGAAAGAGTGGCAACAACTTGCGGGAAAGAGGCATTGGTGGCTTCTTCCTCCTCTGCAAAGTGAGCGGAGTAGGGGTCCCAGGTGTGGGTATCAGTAGCCAGTATATGCTCACAGTTCGCCAGTTCCTTCTTTGTAGGCTTGCGGGAGTCAAAATAGGATATGACTCCGTCAACTTGGAGAGGGACGAAGAGTTCAGTATTTTCTGATTGAAATGTAATCCCGTGTGTAGAATTGGAGTCGTATCTTCGTGGAGTATCCTCAACCTTGTTGAAGTTGCAGTCCCGGACTTGATTAGGACATACCAAGCTGTGTTGCAACTTGGTGCCAAAAACCAAAGCCTGCCCAAAGACCAAGATGTAGGTAATCCCATCGGTTGGGTCCTTGGCTTCAACAAGAGAAACCTGTGCAGATTTTGAATTTGAGTTGAGAGCGGGGCGGAGGGCCCGGACTTGGTTCTTTTGGGCCGCAGACATAGTGACCCAGATTTCTTTTGGATACTCTTGTTGGAGGAAGAGTTGCTATCATTGTTGCGTTTGTTGCCCCCTTTTCCCTTGAAGGAAGAGATATTTCTGCGGCTGCCTTTTCGACTGGCTTGCATCTTCTTGATACCAAGCGCTTGAGTGAAGTGGGCGGCAGCCTTGTCAAAGTTGTCGTACATGCCACCTGCTTCATTTAGTACCAATTGCACTGCCATCTCGAGTCTTGGATCCGAGATAGAGTGGCAGAAGTCAGTAACAAACTGATCTTCCGGTGGGAAGGCCTTATGCCGCAACAGGAACTCCTTTGCATCATACCAACGCCTTTTGTGCTTGTCAAAACTGTAGTTCTTGGTGTCCCCGGAGTAGGTAGAACTCTGTAGGAAGGCTCCCTTTTCTTCTATGAGAAGTCTTACATTCGTTGATTCGTATGCCTGGGAATAGAGGGTGAAATATGCCTTCCTCCCATCCCCTTCTGAGCCAAGGCCTTGGATGTAGGACCAACCGGGACCCGCTCCCACCAATTTGAAGAGGATTCCCCATAGTGTATTGTTGTCTTTTGTCCAGTGGGATCCTGAATGGACGGTGCATCGTATAGAATATTCATTCCAGTTGGCATACATATCCGTTGGGGTAGATCCGACAGCCCCCCCCCTCTCAGCATCACCGACCATCGAGTCCTTTCGAATTGTGTATAGTAGAGATGTTTTGGTGACACCCCTTTTGTGTCTAAGATACTCCCTGAATCGTTCGTCGAACTCCTTGAATTTTGACATGGTTCTGGGAGAGTAAGGTCCCCGGCTGCTGTGTTGCTATCATCCTCCTTGAGAGACTTGAGGCGATCCCGGGTCTTGGATTCTGCATCCGGGTCAGCCACCCAGTCAACTGGAGTAGCTGTAGCTCCAATGAGAGGCTGAAATTCGATCCAAGCCACAAACAACTTTAGCCGATCCCCAAAAACCCTCCCCACATACACTTGTTTTGGGTCCGGACAGTAGTTGTGTTTGGTCTTGTTGACACCATTCACCAGGGATTTGATTGCCGATTCATCCATGTCTCGGAGGGAGTCAGTACTGCTGTAGCCAGTCCGGAAAAGCTCATCCGCCGTGATCCGGTTCAGCCCGAAGGATTCCAAGATTTCTCTGAAAACTACCTCTGTCAGGGGTTAGAGTCCTTTCCCCTGCGTATCCAGGGATTCCCTCAAGTTGATTAGCGCGTTCGATTGCATCTTGAACCTCCTGTGTGAGCGACGGGGCCCGGTTAGTATCCATCATGGTCCTAATGAATTCCATTTGCGCTGCTGTAAAATAAAAATTGGCAGGAATGGCTGGTCCATTGTTGGCAGGTCCACCAGCTACTGGGCTAGCTGCTGCAGCCGCTGGATTAGCGGCCGCATTGTCGTTGCGTTGGTTCTGTCGAGCTGTTCTTCCTCTCACCATGGTTGGTATCTGGTCCGGAATAGTTGTTTACTTGTTCTGTAAGTGATATATGAATGATTTTCTGAAAGAATTCTGTATTTCTCAAGCAATCACTTTCCTCGCGATATCACTAGTAGTGGATATTTCTAGTGGTTTCTCCTTGTTAAATTCTGCAAACGTTTCTATTCCGAATGGGAACCGCTCAGTTGCCCCGTACTTAAGCAAACTGTTCGGGTTCTGATTTTGAATCATGGCCGTTGATTTGGCTTATGAATCCCTCTACCGGCCGTTGAGTTTATTCGTGCGGGAATATAGTGACCGTTAGATCCGGCCCGCTACACGTTCCCGCAGGAATTTGGGGCCGTTGAATTGTTTTCACAGGGATTGGGGCCGTTGGTTTGTTTTCCCGTTATTTTACGGTTACGAGTCCGCCGGATCCCCTTATTCGGCGGGAGTTGAAATTACTGTAGAATAATTCAACTGCCCTCTCCGTGTAGAGGCTTAGAACAGCTTAGTGCACACGTCTGTACGCTGTCCCACCTCTTGTTGGTATCATATTTACCCGTATGGAGGGATCGATCCCTCCTAACTTTACTCTCACCTACTGCTATTCATGAGCTTTACGCTCCTGACTGTTGGTGTTACTGTTGTTGTTGGTGGTGGGGCCGTCGGCTCGTCCTTATCGTGTCATTTCGAGACGCCGTGTGGATCTCTTCCATGCTTGAATTGGGACACGTTTACATTTGAATGTAAAGACTGCGGCTGTTCTGGCCCCGTGTTCGATATGTTGTATTGATGGCGTTTGCTTGTTCCCCTAGGCCATTATGTCGTTTGAGGGAAGCAAAAGATATTAGCTCAAGCCCGGCTGCACTAGTGCCATTACCCATCTAAGTGCTCAAACATGGACATAGCCTTCAGGGGAGTCTTTGATTAACCGGTGATCAGTCGGTAATCAGTCTCGCTTTCGTCTGTTGTCGACTAGACGCTCCTTATTCAGTTAGAGTCGTGGGTCTGATAAACTCCGATTCCTATTTCGTGTCGATAGATTACGGTAGGGAGATTGCAGTAATATTGATTAGATTCTAAAATTGTGAGCATTAGAATTAAGTTATACCCGGACCGAATTGCACCTCTGTTGGTCCCTCTTTATGGGTCGTATATGCGTTGAGATGAATAGTATAAACAGTTATTTGCTTTGGCGGCTATCACGAGTAACTGGTTTAGTCTGTCTGTATGTCCTTAACCGCGTGATTTCTAGACTCAGTCGTCGTTTCGTTTGTTTTGTCGGCTTTTTCGATCGAATTTGATGCCGACAACAGTTCGTATTTTTTTGCCGACAATTTCGATCGAACTCTCTCATTTGTTTGATCGAATTTGCCGAACGACAACAGGGAAAAATTCGATTCGTATGAGAGTATTGTAGATAGTTGTAAGTACATCAAGTCCGACTCATTCATGTACAAATTGTACCAAATCTAAAAAGTCTGATTGTATTTCTCTCACCAATTCTCTCATCTGACAACGGGCCGATGATGACGACGATGAGAATCGTATGATTTTTATCTGTATTCAGGTTAAATCTTATTATTACGTGCAACCATAAAAATGAGAGTTCGCTACCATAAAAATGAACGCGCGCCACTAGATATTACTATTGCTTTTAGACAAAGCATCTCATTTCCGTAAATAATTATTTGGGTCCTGTTTTTAATGATTTTTAGTCGTAGCGTTTGTACCAAGTCTACTTGTTAAAAACAGATTTTTAAAATATTTCTACATATTTCCCCCCCCCAACCCCCCCAATAAACTCCGTCTACAAGGTTACGTTGTCAACTCTTAGGATTAGGGTTAGTGTTTAACGTTCAACTAACAACTCCACCAATTTTTAATAAAACCGAAAATGACTCACGATGAATAGATTAAGTCAAAAGATCCAAACGCTTAACGATTGGATTTACGACTGAAGGGGACTGAAAAGAATCCACCGTGTAACGCGTATTCGTACGTACTAAGCGGGCGTATCGCACGAAAAGTCATAAGGGCAAATAACCTTATTCGTAAGGTTATTTATCAATGAATAATCGTTGGCGCTTTTATGTGGATTGCCTCTTAGCGGGATTTTTCCTCTCAGCTCACTCTTCGAAGAATTAACAACTCTAAAACACTATCATGCCCTAAAATTTGCGTACAACCTAGTACTAATTCTACATGATAAGGTACAATAACATGTGATATTCACCGAGAATATCACGGTGAATTATACGGTAACAAAAGACCGATTGAAGATGGTTTTGCGTGTGTTTCGTGTCTTATTTACGTGTGCTTTGTATGCTTAAAATTACACGGTAATATGCTGTAAACCGACACGACGATACGGCGAGTAATTAACCTGTCGATTGACAAAGACAAAGACGATCGAATTGTAACAAAGATCTTACTCACTAAATCAATCGTTCATAAGACCGATTGCGATTTGTTTGTTTGTTACGACACACTTTCTTTAGTTTATCAGACCCACGGCGTCTACGAGCTGTGACCAGCATCCTACAATGCTGAGGACCGAATGGCGTTTCCACAAACGCAGTTTGAGCTCGAAGACTAATCCGGATTAGCCTGATCAGCTACCGGCATCAACCCTCAAGGATGTAAAAGAGGCAGTTGCTTTAGGAGCCCTGGGATAGACCAACACCAGGGCGGTCTCCCTGAAAGAAGAGACCAAAGAATCGAACCGAGGTGGTGGCTCCACCGGGTTTCCAGATCCAGCAAACAAGCAAGGGAAAAAGGGCTGGACGATTCAGATGAAAGAGTCGCCCAGGTTGGCATCAGTTGAAAGGAATCAATATTCGAGAACACTGATCTTTCACTGAAAACAAGAACGACGTGAGCCAGAAGATTGAGCCTGAAGTATTCTGTGGCGAAACAGTTTGGAAGGAACAGATTGCAAAGAGCATCTGCCCGCAAGAAGGAACAGATTGCAAAGAGCATCTGGCACGAAAAACGAAAATCCAAAGATATGAGAACGCCAAATCTCGAAGATGGAAAAGAGAACACTAAATTCTAAGGAAACAATCTTTCAATCTTTCACCACAGAAATACAGAATGAGCAAATCCCGAGAAAGGATAGGAAAGCTCACAATCTTAAATTGCGACAAAAGCAAAAGCTCACACAAAACTAACCGGAACAAAAATTCGATCTGGATACACAAATACGAATACAAATAGATAAGCAAATCACATTCGACAGTCACAAACGATTAATATCCGTCTCTCACATCCAATCCTCGATTCGATTACACTCTCCCACCACATACCACCTTCGATTAAATAATCGAATGCGTCATCGAAACGACCATCGAAACTTACATCGAATACCATCCTCCGAATTATTTCGAAACGAATACATCCAAAACGATCATTTGAAATCTCGTCTTCAACATGGCTACAGCAAGAAGACAAACAAGATCAAAAGCAAAGCCAAAGGATGATGATGACTATGATTCCAGCAGGAAGTGGATGAAGATCTACCAGGAATCACTATGGATGGTAAGAGTGACGAGGAAAGTATGGACGAGGACAGATTGAATGAGAAAACAATCATGCGTGTAATGGAAAAGGCTATGACTGATCCAGAAATGAACTCAACTTGGAAAAGAGTCATCGACAAAGAAGTAAAGAAAAGGATCAGAGCCATACAAGATGCAGTGGAACAACACAGAAATCTAGATGACGTTAATCGAAGTGATAGTGATAGCAGTGATGAAGATGAAAATCAACTAGATGTCGACCTAAGGGCTGAACGGTACAAAAGGAGGTCCTTCCAACCCAAAATAGAAATCAGGGGATTCAACAATGGGAGATTTCTGAACCCAGAACAGCTCGCCTTCAGAAGCAGCTTGTTGGATTTTGGTATCAACTATGAATCAGCTGAAGAAATTATGAGGGGAGGATGTCCAATATTCGTGAAATCACAGACCTCAACAAGGAAAGCATAAAGTCATTTATGCATGGATTGAAATCAATCAGTCCAGACTGTCCTAACCCAAAAAGTATACACTATGGTAACAGGCTAACATCGAGGCTTCTCACGTGGGCAAGTTGGGCCAGGTATCAACCATTGATTGGAGTCGAGCCAAGGGCCATCGACTGGAAAGCAAACCCAAACAATCTGGAATTGCAGCAATTCAGAATCAAGATGATGGAGGCGAGTGTGAAATCACAGGAAAAAGCAACCCCACCCGAGCTAAAGGATCTTACAAAATTCAGAGAATGGGAGGAAGGCTTTCGACAAAACTTGAGATACAGATTCAACTCTGAAGGTTTCCCAATCTTGTATGTCATAAGACCCCAAGAGAAGGAAGATGTTACTGACGAAGCCAGGGCTGGAACAGTCGGGCAAATTCCAACAGATACCTATCCAACTTGGAGTGACTACAATGAAAGGTGTGGCGTTTTGTCAGGTCACCAGTATGATGAAGATAACAACGACGTCTGGAGGCTGTTATGTGATGCAACAAGGAAAGGTCCTGGTTGGGAATATGTGGCACATTTCCAAAACACTGAATCAGGAAATGCAAGAAATGCTTTCATTTCGTTGATGCAGCATGCTTACACTGATACCAATATCACTATGGTCCTGAATAAAACCTATCAGGAAATGAAAGAATCACATAACACTGGCGATGCTAAGAATTATGATTGGAACAAGCACAAGAGAAACTGGGCTGCTTTTCATGGAACAATCCTGAGATTTGAAAAGAACCACAATGAAAGGAGATTTGTTTGGGATTTTATCAATTCAATCAGTGTTGAGCGGCTTGATGCTGCAAAAGCAGATGCAATTGATGAGAGCAAAGACTATCGTGACAACTTCAATGAATGTTTGATTCTATTCACCAATCGACTTGGATTGAAGAAGCTTGCAAATGGGAAGCATAAAAGAGGTTCCAGAAGTGTGTATTCTGTGGGCACGACCAGCAATAAGAAGCAGAAGACAACTGGAACGTTAACAGGAAAACTTGAATGCAAGCCCTATCCAACAAGTGTTTATAAAACAATGTCAAAAGAACAGCGTCAGGAGCTTTACCAGATGAGACAGGCAAAGAAGAAAAGAAATCTCAAGGCTGCTGAGACCAAAAAGAAAGAAGCTGAAAGTGAAGGCGCAGGTGATAGCTTTGGATCCAAATCTAAGAAATGACATAATAACCGGACACTAGCACTAGAACACAAATTGTTAAAAATGGTGAGCCGGTCATTATACAAGATGAATATTCCTCTAGATTTTGATGATGGAGAAAATGAAGAAGGATACTGTGAGTTAGACTCACATGCTGACACCACTGCAGCGGGAAGCAATATGGTATTGCTCAATCCTGATCAGATCACAACACATGTTGATGTTGCGCCCTTTTCTGAAGAATACAAGCCGATCAGGAAGATCCCAATTGGAAGTTGTGCAACTGCTTGGACAAATCCAACATCAGGTCAAATATACATCATAGTGTTTCATCAAGCGCTGTACTTTGGGAACAAATTGAAGAACAGCTTGATATGCCCAAATCAAGTGAGGGACTGCAATTTCAATTCTGTTGAAGAAACACCTTGTCAATTTGACCCAAGATCCAAGCATGGAATCACAATTCAAACACCAATGGAGGATGATGATCCGAAGAAAGTTTTTATAAAACTGAGTATGAGAAATGTGATTTCATATTTTCCCACAAGGAAGCCAACAAGAATGGAGCTTGATGAATGCCAACATTTGATAGCAACAAATGACACCCCATGGGATCCTCATTCACTGAAGTTCAGGATGGCTGAGTTAGCAATCGACAATGGAGATCCCATTTCAGGGGACCAGTTATGTGTTCAAGCAATGTCGACTGAAGATGCAAACTCAATTGTAACGGAACCTACAAGTAATGTTACAGGTATGCTCCCCAAGACCAGCTTAGAGAACAGGCATCCAAGTGTCATGCAGCAATGCAAACTGATGAGAGTGCATCAGGTATCAACAAGAAGAATGCTAACTGAATGCCAAATTGCAACAGATGGAAATATTGCTCATCGGATTTCTTCAGTAACAAATATTTCAAGCGCGCAAAGGGTAGACCAATTTTTGTTTGATGATACAGAATTTGACTTTATGGAAGCTCCTGAAGAAGAATCAAAACAGGCCCCTAGCTTGCAAGAAATTGACAATACACTTGAGAGAAGGTCTCTTGACAGAAGAAATCAATGGGGGCCATCAGTGATAACAATTGAAGGTCCAAACAAAGTTGACTGTGAACACCTAGCCAAAACTTGGAATATTAGTTTCAAGAAAGCTGAGCAGACATTGAAAGTCACGACGCAGAAAGCACTCAGGAATTTGCAATTACCATTGATGAAGAGGCTGCCTACTCAGCGCTTCAGGAACAAGAGAGTTGTACAAGGAACCTGGTACACTGATACGTGGCATGCTAGAACCACCAGTATTATGAGACAGGAGAAATGTGCACAGATCTTTACAAATGGAAATGGGTTTGAAGTATTTATACCAATACAGGACAAATGGTAAGCGCATCAAGGGTTGAAAATATTCATTCATGAAGTTGGAATACCTGAGCATTTAATCTCTGATGGTGCTCCCGAACAAGGATCTCCAAGAACCTACAAGACCCACTGGAATTCAATTGTGAAGCGCAACCATATTCATCAGACATTCATACAACCCCATCGCCCATTTCAAAATTGAGCAGAACAAGCGATTGGACATCTTGGGAGTGCAATCACAACCAAGTCAGCAAAGAAGAAATCACCGAGGAGATTATGGTCATTTCGTGGTGAACTATGTGCTAGTATCAGGCAGAGAACAGCATCGAGCAACCCTTCTTCAATGGGGAGAACTCCATTTGAATTGGTCCATGGCTATAGGCCCGATATTACACTATACACTTCATCAGAATGGTATGATTTTGTGTTTTACTTTGATAAAGGTGATTCTTCCTCTCGCGGCGTTGAAAGATTGGGTCGCTGGTTGGGCCCTTGTGGCAACAAGGTAGGTGGAGGTGATTGTTTTTGGCTCCTGACTGAATCAGCAATACCAATATCTACAAATTCAATAAGGCCTGTCAAGGAATATGAATGGCGGGATAGAGATATCCTCAGAAGAATGGAAGCAATCAACAAATCAATTGAATCCAAGATTGGTGATGAAGTAAAAGACAGCGCGTCTTTCTTCCAAGAAAACTACCCGGAGCCTCAGATGGAGCTATTTGAGGATCAACCAGTAGAATCACCTGATCTGAAACTTGAAATGGCTGAGCCAGAGGCGTCAGTCGAAGATATTGGTGATCAAGATGAGTATCTGGGGAATGAAGTAATCATTGAAAGAAATGATGAAAGGCTCAGGTGCATTGTCAAGGATAGGGTGCGAGATTTGCAAAACAGACCAATTGGAGTAAGGAATGAGAATCCCATACTAGACACGAGGCTGAACAAATTGCAATTACCTGATGGCACCATTGAGGAATACACGGCAAATATTGTTGCAGAGAGTTTGTACAGCTCTGTTGATGATGATGGACGAATGTTCACAATGTTAGATGAACTGATTGATCATGAATGCGACAACACCGCTTTAAGTGATGAGGAGGCAACAACTGTAGCCAAAAATGGCCGTCAAAGCCATAAACCGACGACAAGGGGTTGGAGGATTTTGGCCAGCTGGAAAGATGGCACCGAATCATGGTGTAAGCTAAGTGATGTTAAAGAATCATTCCCAGTGCAACTAGCCGAGTATGCAGTCAACAATAATCTTGAAAAGTCACCAGCATTCAGATGGTGGGTGCACAAAATTTTGAGAAGAAAGGATCGAATCCTTAAGGCAGCCAAAACAGCAAAGTATTGGTTGAAGACTCACAAATATGGCGTTGAATTGCCACATTCAATCACACAAGCGTTGGCAATTGATAAGAAAACAGGCACCAATCACTGGGAAAGAGCAATTCATAAAGAAATGACCAACAATATGGCTGCGTTTGAATTTTCTGATGATGATGTTATTCCAGTCGGTCACAAGGAAATAACCACCCACATGATTTTTGACGTCAAGCTTGGATCCCTAACAAAGAAGGCTAGGTTGGTAGGGGACGGTCATAAAGTTCCTGCCATAGCAAAAGAGAATACATATTCATCTGTTCCCAGTCGCGACTCAGTAAGAATATTCTTCTTCTTACAACAACGCGTCTCGCAATGTTGTCCGACGTTCCAAATTTCCAGTACTCAAAACACGTAGGATTCTACACAGAATTCCTTTATAATATCTTCTCCTCTTCTCTCTGTTTCTACCAACACCGGTCCCCCCCTCTACCTCCTCAGACCTGCCCCTTCGGTTCTGGCTATCAGTTTGTTTGACTGTGGCCTCCTTTGGGTGCTTTGTTTGATCCACTTCGGTTGTCGGCACTTCGATCGATCGGACGACAACACATAATTTTCTACGCTGGCCCTAGTACAGGTTCTACGTAGGTGTCGTCGGTCGTCGCTCCTGGTCACCACACCTAATCTGCGGCTCTGCACAAGCTTCGACTACGACAGCGTGGTCCCCGCTGCGCTTCTGCTTGCTCGCCTCCCTCCTCCTGCTTGCTTGCTTGCTTCCCACTGCTCCATTACATCGCTCGACGGTCGCCGCCCGCCGCCACGTCAGCACTCCATCGATCGAATCTCTGTTGATATTTGCTCCCTGATTTGATTACGAGCCAAAGCCTCCATTCGTTTTGCTCTGATTCCACCAATTGATCACCCCCTCCGCCAGCATCGTGCTGCCCGACTCTCCTCTGCTCTGCTTCCAACCGCGTCTCTCGCCCGACCGACGATCTATCCATCCAATCACCGCCCAGCAACAACCCTCACGCGAATCGACTCTGCTCCCTCGGATTCACCAACCGTCTGCAACTACAATCAACATTGCGGCTCTCGCATCACTCTCTCCCAGCAACCGCTATACACCAATTCCCATCATGCCTAACCCCCCTACTCCTACTCAGCCTCGTGAGGGCCGCTCCTCTGCTTCTTCCCCCAAGAAAAGACTTCAGTCCACGCCCTCTCTATCTTCTTCCTCTGCCCGCTCCTCTGCATCTGGCTCTCGCTACCCAAAGCGCGCCCATCTGAAGAAGTCCTCCACCCCTTCCCCAGCTCCTACCCAGGCCACTCCTTCTCCTTCCTCTCTTCGCCCCCGGAAGGATGCATCTATGTCTGCTGGTTCCTCTTCCTCGGCCAGCCAATCCTCTGTTACCTCCATGTCTGTCTCTTCCTCTGATTCCTCTGTGGCCTCCTCTACTCAGTCTTCTAAGAAGCCTGCTCCTCGTCAGGATTCTAAGAAGCCAGCCCTTAAGTCCCCCCCCCCCTGCAGCCTCCCGCTCTCAAGCAGCTTGTCCTTACTCCCCCAGCTCTTCAGCAGCCAGCACCATCTGCCGCGCGTCCCGCCCCTGCTACAGCTCTTAAACAGTCTCTCCTCCAGCCGTCCCCCTCCCTGACTCCCTCCCCCAGCTTGGATCGTCAAGCACTTCGTCAACAGGCTCTGGCCGCTGCCAATCAGGCCCACTCTGCTTCCTTCCTGTGGCGTTTCTATGGTGATGGCCGTTTCCCTACCCCATCTTTCATCCACCGCCTCCGGAAGTCTCCAGCGCAGACCTGGGTTTGGAATGCCTCTCCCAGTCCTACCCACTTCTTCAGCAAGAAGGATGGCCGTGACAAGAAACCCATTCATGATGTGTGCCGTCTATCAGTTGCCCCGGTGTATGCCATGGTCAATCCCGCTGATTCCGATTGGAGGACTGCTACTGTGGAGTCTCTGGTCTCCCTGGCTTCGGCTTGCTTCCAAGGCTCTGCTGCGTGGACCAAATCCCCTCCCGGCCAAGCCCTTCGGAAATGTCTCATTGGTCTTGCTAAAATGTCTCCCGAATGCTTTGATGCCCTGTACTGTGAAGGCAACCTTCTGCCTAGCACTGAAGGGCTGGTGTGGCTGTCTGCCAACCGGGTTCTTGGCTCTCATTGGTTTTTCAAGACTAAGCCCCCTGCCCCTGCTCCGTCAGCTGCCTCTGCATCTTCCAGCCCGGCGCCGGGTTCTCGGTCTGTCTCCTTTTTTCCTTCTGTTGGAGCTGCTTCTGTCCTTTCTTCTTCTGTCGGCCACTTTCTTCAATGGCGTGGGGTTTGCTCCAGTGATTCCAGGGCTCCGGTTGATGTCACTGAAGGTACCAAGTGCTCCTACAGCTCCTACTTCACTCTGTCTCTCCCTCGGCTGATGTCACCCCGCCCTAGTGATTTGTACGACGAAATGCTGGAGTCCCTGACTGATGCACTTAGTTTGCTCTGGTCGGCGGATCGGAAGCTGGTCCTCTATGTCTTCCCTTCCCGCGCCAGCATTAACCCCAAGGCTAAGCCCGTTCCCAAACTCTGGTCTACCCTGCCTGACCGGCGCACTCTTGAGCTCTATGTTGCTTCCCTCTGGCTCCGGGTTCGCTCTGCTCCCCACCTTCGGTTCTATATTGGACACAGTGTCCCAGTGGATGCTCTCTTGTCTGACACTCTCCTTCAGCGCCTCCAGGACCGTGAAATGGACTTCAAGTACGATCATATTCAAGCCTCCACTACTGTCACCTGTGGTTTCCTGCTCGGTTCCTATATGCAGAGTTTTGATCTTAATCATTACAATGCACTGCTCCAGACCCATCCTTGGTTTCAAGCCTTCCCTATCGCTGTCATCCGGAAGAACATTCGGCTCGACAATTCACGAACCCCTGACCCCTCTCCTGTCCCAGCCGCTCACATCCTGTGTGATTCTACCAAGCGTTCTCAGACTGTCAAGCTATTGAAGGCTCAGTTCAATCGCTGCTCTGCGTCTGATATCGCCTCCCTTCCTGATGGTAAATTCTACAAGTTCATTGAGACTGCTACCAATCCCTCTGACCGCTGCCTTTCCCCTTCCAAGCTGAAGACCCTTCGTCAAGCTAAGCACCGGCAAGCCAAGTTCATCCAGACCCATGAAACTGCTTCTGTTCTCGGTGTGGTTGACCTGGACCTTCCTGTCGATTTGGGTCATGGCCTGGGCGCTACCACTTTGCGCCGTGTTCTTCTGGGAATTCGTACTAGGGACAACTGGTCATGGCCACTGTTTCTCTCTGTTGACACCAGCTCCTACCGTGGTGAAATCCTGGCCCTGTACAACACTACTACCTCAGCTGAAGCCCAAGTCATGCTGTCCTTTCTGCCTATCTTCCTGGAGGCCCAGTATGGCTCTTGTGTTCGCCAATGGTTCTCTACTGAGTGTCTCACTGAGTTGGAGGACTTTCATTGGGATCCCACTGAAGGAAGGGTTGTTGAAAACGCCCCTGCACCGGACCAGGAGCCGGAGGATGCTCTGCCCTTCTTTGGTCGTGGTGACGTCTGTGATTGGGAACTCGTGGATGATGCCCTGTCCATTGACTCCACTTCCAACGCTGTTACTTTTGACCTGGATATGCACTTCTCTTTTCAGATTCGTGAGGACAGTGCTTGGTGTGGCTTTGATGATGGCCAGTCCATGTCTACTCTTGCAACCGGCACTTCCAACATCACTTCTGTTCTGGGTGCCCCTCCGGCTGCTGCCCCTCCTGAAGGCACTGCCTTGGCTGACTTTGTGTCCCCCGCTAGCACACTCCCCACCGCCCTCAACTCTCCTCTCCGCTCTGGTTTCACCTCCATAGCTTTTTCTCCCGGCACCGACGCCAGTATCAGCGAGCTGAGCCATACCAATGCCTCAACCAGCTCTGCACCGGCTTCTCTCTTATCCGTGCGACAGACACGGTATTCCTCCGACCATGGTTAGGCACCTTTTCTTCTGGCCTGGTGGAATGCCTCTTTCTCCAAATTCCACCTCTGCCTCCCTCAGTCACACTTCCTCTTCCTCCGCTCTTCCTGCTTCCCGCCTTGTCTACCCCTCCGTGTTTCTCCTATCCCTGCACCGGGTGTTGCTTCAGGTGCTCTCCCCAGTAACACCTTTGGAGTGCTTCCCGGTTCTTCACCCAGGGTTGCATCCACTGTTACCCCCAGCGCGGCTCCACCTAGGGATCCCACCATTTCACCTTGCTCTGCACCCATTGTTTCTCCTAGCACTGCACCAGGCGTCACTCCCAGTGCTTCTCACAGCATTTCATTTGGCCTGCTTCCCAGTGCTTCACCCAGGGTCGCCTACAGTGCTCCACTTAGTGCTGCGTCAACTGGTGCTCCCAGTGTTTCACACTGATCTGCACCCAGTGTTCCACCCAGCGCTGCACCAGGCGCCACCCCCAGTGCTTCCTCCTGCCATGCATTTGGCTTGCTTTCCAGTGCTTCACCTAGGGTCGCCTCCAGTGTTCCACCTAGTGCTGCATCAACTGGTGCTCCCCGTGTTTCCCCCTGCTCTGCCCACAGTGTTCCTCCCAGCACTGCACCCGGCGCCACTCCCAATGCTTCCTCCGGCAAGGCTGTTGGTCTGCTTTCCAGTGCTTCACAGAGGATTGCCTTCAGTGTTCCACCTAGTGCTGCATCAACTGATGCATGCAGTGTTCCCCCCAGATATGCACTCAGTTTTCCTCCCGGCACTGCACCAGGCGCCACTCCCAGTGCTTCCGCCTGCCATGCATTTGGCATGCTTGCCAGTGCTTCCCCTAGGGTCGCCTCCAGTGTTCCACCTAGTGCTGCATCAACTGGTGCTCCCAGTGTTTCCCCCTGATCTGCAATCAATTTTCCTCCCAGCACTGCACCAGGCGCAACTCCCAGTGCTTCCTCCTGCCATGCATTTGGCTTGCTTTCCAGTGCCTCCCCCAGGATTGCCTCCAATGCTCCACCTAGTGCTGCATCAACTGGTGCTCCCAGTGTTTCACCCTGTTCTGCCCACAGTGCTCCTCCCAGCACTGCACCCGGCGCCACTCCCAGTGCTTCCTCCTGCCATGCATTTGACTTGCTTTCCCGTGCTTCCCCTAGGGTCGCCTCCAGTGTTCCAGCTAGTGCTGCATCAACTGGTGCTCCCAATGTTTCAACCTGATATGCACCCAGTTTTCCTCCCAGCGCCGCACCAGGCGCCACTCCCAGTGCTTCCTCCTGCCATGCATTTGGCTTGCTTTCCAGTGCTTCCCCTAGGGTCGCCTCCAGTCTTCCGCCCAGTGCTGCATCAACTGGTGCTCCCAGTGTTCCACCCTGATCTGCACCCAGTGTTCCTCCCAGCACTCCACCAGGCGCAACTCCCAGTGCTTCCTCCTGCCATGCATTTGGCTTGCTTTCCCGTGCTTCCCCCAGGATTGCCTCCAGTGCTCCACCTATTGCTGCATCAACTGGTGCTCCCAGTGTTTCCCCCTGATATGCACCCAGTGTTCCTCCGAGCATTGCCCCAGGCGCCACTCCCAGTGCTTCCAACAGCCATGCATTTGGCTTGCTTGCCAGTGCTTCCACCAGGATTGCTTCCAGTGCTCCACCTAGTGCTGCATCAACTGGTGCTCCCAGTGTTTCACCCTGCTCTGCCCACAGTGTTCCTCCCAGCATGTTAATTTCCTTCTGAAACTGGCTGTTGAGCTGATCCAATCCAAAGGCAAAGAAGAGCACAGGAGCTTTAGCTGCGGGCCGGTTGAGGTGCCGGTCCGTTGTTTCTAATATTTCTCTGATATCCACTACGACTGGATGCGAATCCAATCAGATCTAATCTGACTATCGACCAATCGACGCAATCAGTTAGATCTTAGGCTTGTAGTTCTACAAAAGGGACGCAAGAACGTCCAGTGCAAGGTTTAAGGTTGAATAATCAAATAATCTAAAAGTATAAGCGTGTTGGCTTGCTGCTGGAGAGCAAGTTATCGCTTTAAAGCGTGCTGCCGCTAATACAGCATGGTGAAATTACGAGTATTTTGTACGGTAAATTACCGTGTTACGGTAAATTACCGTGTTACGGTGAATACCGTGTTGCCGCTAATACAACACGTATTTTTACACAGCAGATAAACAAGTTCGTGAGCAGCGCTTCGAACCTCTGCTGTCTTTTCTTGAAAACAGAACACTTAACAAAATATAGCATATGCTAATATCTGGCATGTGTTCTTTCTTGGATCACTAAGTATCGAACTTGGGTGACGATCGATTCTTCTTCTCCAGTTAAGTATCGATTCTCGATCGTGAGAATGAGCCCGGTGATTTTCGAGGTCTCATTATTTTCGATCTCGTACCTCTACCAACTTAAACACGGAAGGAATTTAATACTCCCCATGTATCCACATGAAAGTATCCTCTAGTATCTGTTGCAGTCATCCTGCAATAGATCACCGGTGTTTCCACAGTAGTAAAAGTTGGGCTTGAGTAAAGGATACACCACCGAGTGTCCCCAATGCTTGGTGAGGATGTCAGCGCAGTTATCCTTACCTGCAAGATGTTGCATGAGGATGAAACCTCTTGCGATCATGCTTCTAACATAGTGATATGATAGAATGTGATGCCTCTTGTGGAGCCTCGCATATGGGAATGTAGAGGTTTGGATCATCTTTTCATTGTCTCCCCATGTGTAGGATGTGTCGTGTACTCTAGTACCTAGATACCTGAATGACTGTCAAATGTCAACAATCTGCTCAATACATGTTCTAGCAGACACAAATTCGGCGCCAAAGGTGGCTGTTTCAGAGGTTGCTTGCTTCTTGGAGAACCACATGATGGGGGTCTTGTTTGCAAAGTGCAGTATGCCAGTGACAGCTTTACCACTTAGGATGTCATGCATTAAGTTTGCATCATAGAAATGAGACAATACAACTACCTTACCTAGGGGTTTAGGTGCATCGCTTGGTAGGTCTTCAGAATGCTCCCCATATACGGTATTGGACCAGTCTGTACTGTTGCCTTGAGTGAGTACAAAATCTGGTATGCCCACTCTGAATCTGATTTTGAAATGTCAAAACTTGGAGATGTAACCATAGATTCGTTTGGCTCTGTTGAGATGGCCTTCCCTAGGTTGCACGCGAAAGCTTGATAAGGTCATGACAGCAGTCTGCACATCAAACCGTCCAATGGCAATGACCCACTGGAGTGAGCCCACCATGCTTTGATACTTTTGGATATCAGTATCTCCTAGGAATGATGATGAGTCTAGCTCTGGGTGATCATTCTCAGCAAGGGGTGAATGGAACCTAGTGGTGGGTTTGCAGCCAAACATTTGTTCATAGGAGGCCTCCATTTTCTCAATGAACTTGATGGGGTTCATGCAGAGCACACCATGTTCATCTCGTTCGAAACCACATCCCAAATGAAAGTTCATTGGACCAGAGCCCTTTAATTTGAAATTGTAAGGTTCAGACTGTAGGATGACCAGAAAGGTTTCAGGGTTGGCCATACATAAGCAAAGGTCGTCAACATATGTGCATATCAGCTCGTATACTGGCTCCCCATGTTTGTTGTGGCCAGGTTTGATAAAGATTTCAGGCTCTGCCTTGGATCTTTCAAAACCTAGTTCAATGAGGCAGGCAGCGAGCATATCACCAAAACACTTGCCAGATGATCGAAGTCCATATAGAGCCTTGTAAATCACTAGTAGGTGACCCTCTAGTGATCCAAATTCAGCACCAGCCTTGATGCATACTTTCTCACAGGTAACAGCTTCTAGGTATGCATTCCCAATGTCGGTTCCCCATGCTTCTAAACTATTCAGTTCAGCAAGGAATAGGCACATGCGCAAGCCTCTAAGTGAAACAACTCCTGCATACACACTGTGAATGGGAGCTTCAGTAAGATTACCGTTTGCGACTAGTCGGGCTTTGTGTCGCCCATCGTGCTTGACTGCATAAATCATGTGGACCTTGATTTGTTGGAAACCAATGGGTATATTGCTAGCCTTGTAGATACCTTTGTCAATAAAGGTGTCATATTCTTGAAGCTGTGACATTTCCAGCGCTATGGCATCCTGCCATTTGGTATTGCCATTGGCTGTGTCAAACTGGATGGCTTCGTCATGATTGCGAGGTACCTTGAATCCATACTGATACTGTGGGGCAGTTCGAAAGGAGCGAAGTTTGGCTTGGTGGATTAGCCTGTCTAGCTTCTTGGTTCTTCGAGCAAGGGAAACAATGCGTTTGAGATGTTTCCACCCAGGTTGATCAAGCATGTTGTTGTCCTTTGCATATTTGGCTACAGTAACAGGGTCGTCTGCAGCTACATTGGAGAGAGGTTCATAGGTGCGCTCCATGTTTTCCCACTCAATCCATAAGTTGTATTTGGAACCTTTGTATTGGGGGTGCTTGTTGTCAAGGGGACCTTGATGACCAAGTATGCGGCGGAAAGACCAAAGTTTACCGTCTTCCTGAGTTACATTCCTGTGGATGTAATTCATGACGTCATTGTAGGCTATGATATCTTCAAGTTCATCATCTGTATGCTTGCATTTGAACTTGATGAAGTCTTTGTTTTTCTCAAGACTGTTTTCAATGTCAACAACTGTCATTCTTTTCTGTGTGCCATCAGGAAGAGCCATGAGAAAAGAGCGACCTTGCAAGTCGGCAACAGGGATAGCAGGGATGGTGATGGGTGTGCCATCAGCGTCAAATTGGGCGTTGCCTTCTTCATCAGTAACAACTACTTTAGATGGACCAACAGATGGGGTAGCAGGATTGATAGGTGGAGGTGTGGCGTCACTGACATCAAAATATGCTAGCTCAGGGGGACCAAAGTCATCTTCAGTAACAGGGGTACCGGTAGGGGTCTTGCTGTAGATGTGAGAGGTTGGGGGGCCATCAAGAATCTCCCCATAGTTGGTAGGGAGTGGAGAAGGTACATAGCTTCGTGTATTAGGAACCTTGGAATAAAGGAATGTAGGCAAGGATGGCTTTGGGATGTGCAGAGGAGGTGATGCTGTGACGGAACGGGTTGGTGTAGGATGTTGGAAGGAGGGACTATCACCAGAAGACTTAGGAGTGAGGGAAGCATCCTTAGCCTTGCGCCATGCAAGAAAGCCATCATCAGTGAACAAGCCAGCGCGCTTGTTACGATGCTCAGGAGTTAAAGCAGTGCGTACACCAGAGCGATCAAGGAGTTTATTGGTGATGGGATCCCAGATGGTGAAACATAGGCTATTACCAACATGCGCAGCAATGCCAACAAAGTGACCAAGACATTCAGTGGTCTGGGAGCCAAACTGGTTATCAGGAGTCTTGTAGTAGACGGGCTCAAACCAGAAGAAACTAAGGTAGGGGCTGATGTCACCAATGATACCAGTAGCAATAAAGAAAGGCTGTTTGTCAGAGAGAGTGGGGTCAGACAAATGATTCATGAGGCGGCCAACATATTGCATGCAAAGAAGCCAGAGGTGTGGTGGAGTGCCCGTTCGATCCATGATTCTATTGACAATGCGTTTGAAGGTCTGGTATCTCCGTTCAAAGAGATTTTGGTGTTGATGGTATGGTTCACTTTGCCATAAGCCAATCCACATCATCTTGAGGTAGTCAAGAACAGATTTGCTGGACTGGTAAGAGCCATGATCACAGAGCAACCTGAGTGGTCTACCCCATTGCCGAACAAAATTTTGGAGGCAAGGGAGAAAATCAGCAGTAGTCCTCATTTCTTCAACATGGATGATATGAGATTTTCGACCAAAGAAAACTTGAGCAATTTTGGAACCACCATCGATGGCGGGGGTGTCTGAATAGATGACATCAGAGAGGACATCATCATTGAGAGGCCGGACATTCATGGCAGGCTGTGGTGATTGGAACCTTTTGAAGATGATACCATCGGGACTAAGTGACAGTGAGCCATACTGTGTGGAATTGTTGAAAGTGGCCTTGATACGGTCAAGGGAGATCCATCCAAAGAAGGGTTTCAGGGACAGGTAATCAATATCGGTGGGCGATTGAACATGGGCTGCAGCAGTGATAAAGGTGGAAGGAGATTGATTAGAGCACCTACTAAGGATGTCTTGATGAATGTAATCAGTGGGGCTAAGCCAAAATGAAGTATCAGAAACATCCAAGGCCTGTAGGGAGGAGGTAGTGCTGTTGGACAAGAATGAGGTGACTGTGGAGGAGGTGCCAATGTTGATATCCCTAATCGCGCCAAATTCATCATAATCTTGATATGGAAGTGATGTGGAAACAGGCGGGTATTTCTGAATGAATGTATCATCCTGTGGGGTATATGCGTTATCCAGTACAGATGGGTTCCAATGCTGATCACTTGTCATTATGACGTGGGGAAGACTAGCGAATTCTGCACTGGTATACTTGCGCATAGCAAGATAAGGTAAGCCATGGCATATACTGAGTGGAAAGACATGACCATCAGTAGTGGTAATGACTTGGGAGCCGCCTGTCTTGATAGAGGAATCATCCACGATTGAGTGGTATGCTTCCATCTGGGGGGAAGACAGGATAGATGGGTGTTGTCTGGTGTATGCACTCTCATGAAAGATGATAATGACAGGACCTCTGTTGGAGACAGAGTAGGCGCCGCATGTTGCAATAGGGATGTTCTGGATCTGGTGATTGTTTATACCAGTTACGTTGACATATCTTGGGGGAATATCTTTAGAGATGAGACATGCGTCATTTCCGATGATACACCCATTTGCACCTCTGTCAACCATAGCAGAACCAGGTGTGGATACAGCAGTTTTGCTTGAGTGATAAGTAGCGATGGGGTTTGCTGATGAAACAGGAGATTCACATTCCATCGGTGCCCAATAGTGAAAGTTCACTGATCGTGAGGTTTGTTCAACAGGGATATAGACATTGCCTTCTTTCTTGTAAAGTATATCAGGGTTGTCTGCAAGGAATCGGGCTGGGTGTGCAGGAGAAACAGAAGACCTGAGAGGCCTGGTGTCTGATTGGGAAGATGATTTGTATACACCAAGTGATGCATGGAATGCAGATCTGGCTGAGCTCTCGTCAGCAGGCGATAGGACTTGCTCAGTAGCGGGTGAGGGGACCTGCTCATCAGTATGGTGCTCATAAGCCCGACGTGTGATAGGCTTGCTGGAATTGGGGTCCGGTGGTAATGCAGCATCAAGGAGCTCAGGCCGGAGGCAAGCAACTAGTCGCTTCTTGTCATCAGCGGTAAAGCCAAGCCAATGCTTCATGCCTTGCTTAGAGAGAGTTTTCCAAACTGCAGATGGTAGTCTTGTGGTTGGGTCTGGGGTTCTTCCAGCCTTGTAAACAGCGTAGTCCTGATAGTCGCCATCAAAATCAATAGGAGGTAAATATGATGCCGAGTCATCAGTTATGCCAGAATATGTGGACTGCGTCACAGAAGAGAAATCATGGGTGTTGGCTTTGACAGACATCCGACTTCGAGGTTGGGACAGGGAAGCTTGGGAATCCAGTCTGGTGGCTTCAAGGAGGAGGGTATTTTTCAATTCACTGATAGCAACGGCTTCATGCTGCCTAAACTTAATCAAGTCCTGTGCTGCAGGGGGATCATCAACCTTATAGAACTGTTCACTGAGCTGGAAGCTGCTACTACAGGCCTTGCAAAGGTGCGTTTTGACAGTATCAAAATCAAGTGGTCTCTGTGGATCGCGTAGTGTGTTGAGATGTTCCAACTGGGCAAACCACTGGGTGATGAACTTGACCTTGGTATCCTTCCATGTCCTCAGATCAATATCCAATAGTTGTTGCATCACGATGGAGGTGTCATATACTTTGGATTTGGATCGGTCGTGCAATGAAACAAAGTCAAAGAAGGCTTGTCTACCATCTCTGGAGGAGGTATGGCTGAGCACGCAGGAGTAGGAGAGATCACTCTGAAGAGCATGTAGGACAAGGGTCCAGAAGAAAGCACATTGCTTGTCATGGAGAGCTTTTTCATACCCGACGGGTGGTGTATCAGGCCAGCTTGGGTCAAGGAATGTGCGAGTATCTATGTCAGACGTTTCCAGCTTTGCCTTGAATTTGACAAGCCAGCGTTCAAACCTTGCATCATTCTGCAGGATGGGAAAGGTGGATTCATCCCTTGATTTCTTGGTCCAGGATTCATATCTAAGCTGTTCGATGGGCTTGGAGGATCTTTCCTGTTGTCGTCGAGGCGTGCCGGTGCTAGTGATTGCAATGTTCGTTCCAGATGCTCTTCTGGCTCTGACAGCACTAAAACAGTAGCTTTGAAAGTTGTCTTTGGTATACTGGGTTCTATCCTCTGGGTCTAGTCCTCGTGCTGTGAGATGCTCGCCATAGTCAATGACTTGCTGTATGGACGTCTGTACATGTCGATAAATTGGGGTCCTTACTCCCCCTTCGAGGAAAACTAGGTCGCCAATGTTTTCGATGTACAAGAAGGCTAGCCATGTCTTGATCCTTGCAGCAATGAGAGCCTCGCACAGGGCGTCATTTCATTCTTTCGGTATGTCAAAGATATCATGCAAGAAGGTGGCTAGTGGTTGGTCAAATGATGGGAAGAGGTGTTCGATAGGTGTGCTTTCTTCCTCATCCTCATGCAACCTGTCCTGCGGGTCGGCCATGATGTCGGTTGCAGGCAGTAGGGATGTGGTTGCAGCGCTTCCAGGTTGGAGTGTTTGGAATCCCGTGGACCTGCCTCGTCCCGTCGACCTGCTTCGCGTTCTGGCGGCGACGGGGATGTCCGGCATGAGAGGATGGGTCCAATGACTGTAACGCTGCTATCGTCTCCAGTCTTTCGATGAGATATGGCGTGAATGCGGTCCTTGTTGTGTAATCGATACAGAGAACTATCGATCGTCGGCCGTTGTCATCGACGATTGCTCCTCGGCGGTTGCTCTTTCTTCTTTTTGCAAGCTTCAACAAGCTTGCGACTGTTAATCTGTTAATTTCCTTCTGAAACTGGCTGTTGAGCTGATCCAATCCAAAGGCAAAGAAGAGCACAGGAGCTTTAGCTGCGGGCCGGTTGAGGTGCCGGTCCGTTGTTTCTAATATTTCTCTGATATCCACTACGACTGGATGCGAATCCAATCAGATCTAATCTGACTATCGACCAATCGACGCAATCAGTTAGATCTTAGGCTTGTAGTTCTACAAAAGGGACGCAAGAACGTCCAGTGCAAGGTTTAAGGTTGAATAATCAAATAATCTAAAAGTATAAGCGTGTTGGCTTGCTGCTGGAGAGCAAGTTATCGCTTTAAAGCGTGCTGCCGCTAATACAGCATGGTGAAATTACGAGTATTTTGTACGGTAAATTACCGTGTTACGGTGAATTACCGTGTTACGGTGAATACCGTGTTGCCGCTAATACAACACGTATTTTTACACAGCAGATAAACAAGTTCGTGAGCAGCGCTTCGAACCTCTGCTGTCTTTTCTTGAAAACAAAACACTTAACAAAATATAGCATATGCTAATATCTGGCATGTGTTCTTTCTTGGATCACTAAGTATCGAACTTGGGTGACGATCGATTCTTCTTCTCCAGTTAAGTATCGATTCTCGATCGTGAGAATGAGCCCGGTGATTTTCGAGGTCTCATTATTTTCGATCTCGTACCTCTAACAACTTAAACACGGAAGGAATTTAATACAGCACTGCCCCAGGCGCGACTCCCAGTGCTTCCTCCTACCATGCATTTGGCTTGCTTTCCAGTGCTTCCCCCAGGATTGCCTTCAGTGCTCCACCTAGTGCTGCATCAACTGGTGCTCGCAGTGTTCCACCCTGATCTGCAATCCATTTTCCTCCCAGCACTGCACCAGGCGCAACTCCCAGTGCTTCCTCCTGCCATGCATTTGACTTGCTTTCCAGTGCTTCCCCCAGGATTGTCTCCAGTGTTCCATCTACTGCTGCATCAACTGGTGCTCCCCGTGTTTCCCCCTGCTCTGCCCACAGTGTTCCTCCCAGCACTGCACCCAGCGCCACTCCCAATGCTTCCTCCGGCAAGGCTGTTGGTCTGCTTTCCAGTGCTTCACAGAGGATTGCCTTCAGTGTTCCACCTAGTGCTGCATCAACTGGTGCATGCAGTGTTCCCCCCAGATATGCACTCAGGTTTCCTCCCGGCACTGCACTAGGCGCCATTCCCAGTGCTTCCTCCTGCCATGCCTTTGACTTGCTTTCCAGTGCTTCACCTAGGATCGCCTCCAGTGTTCCACCTAGTGCTGCATCAACTGGTGCTCCCAGTGTTTCACCCTGCTCTGCCCACAGTGCTCCTCCCAGCACTGCACCCGGCGCCACTCCCAATACTTCCTCCGGCAAGGCTGTTGGTCTGCTTTCCAGTGCTTCACCTAGGGTTGACTTCAGTGTTCCACCTAGTGCAGCATCAACTGGTGCTCCCAGTGTTTCCACCTGATATGCACCCATTGTTCCTCCCAGCACTACACCAGGCGCTACTTCCAGTGCTCCCTCCTGCCATGCATTTGGCGTGCTTTCCAGTGCTTCCCTCAGGATTGCTTCCAGTGCTCCACCTGGCGCTGCATCAACTGGTGTTCCCCGTTTTTCACCCTTCTCTGCCCACAGTGTTCCTCCGAGCATTGCCCTAGGCGCCACTCCCAGTGCTTCCTCCTGCCATGCATTTGGCTTGCTTGCCAGTGCTTCCCCCAGGATTGCCTCCAGTGCTCCACCTAGTGCTGCATCAACTGGTGCTCCCAGTGTTTCACCCTGCTCTGCCCACATTGTTCCTCCCAGCACTGCACCAGGCGCCAATCCCAGTGCTTCTTCCTGCCATGAATTTGGCTTGCTTGCCAGTGCTTCTCCCAGGATTGCCTCCAGTGCTCCACGTAGTGCTGCATCAACAGGTGCTCCCAGTGTTTCACCCTGCTCTGCCCACAGTGTTCCTCCCAGCACTGCCCCAGGCACCACTCCCAGTGCTTCCTCCTACCATGCATTTGGAATGCTTGCCAGTGCTTCTCCCAGGATTGCCTCCAGTGCTCCACCTAGTGCTGCATCAACTGGTGCTCCCAGTGTTTCACCCTGCTCTGCCAACAGTGTTCCTCCCAGCACTGCACCAGGCGCGACTCCCAGTGCTTCCTCCTGCCATGCATTTGGCTTCCTTTCCAGTGCTTCCCCTAGGATTGCCTTCAGTGCTCCACCTAGTGCTGCATCAACTGGTGCCTCCAGTGTTTCACCCTGCTCTGCCCAGACTGTTCCTCCCAGCACTGCACCCGGCGCCACTCCCAGTGCTTCCTCCTGCCATGCATTTGACTTGCTTGCCAGTGCTTCCCCTAGGGTCGCCTCCAGTGTTCCACCAAGTGCTGCATCAACTGGTGCTCCCAGTGTTTCACCCTGCTCTGCACTCAGTTTTCCTCCCAGCACTGCACCAGGCGCCACTCCCAGTGCTTCCTCCTGCCATGGTTTTGACTTGCTTTCCAGTGCTTCACCTAGGATCACCTCCAGTGTTCCACCTCGTGCTGCATCACCTGGCTCTCCCAGTGTTTCCCCCTGATATGCACCCAGTGTTCCTCCCAGCGCTGCACCAGGCGCCACTCCCAGTGCATCCTCCTGCCATGCATTTGACTTGCTTTCATAGTTCTTCCCCTAGGTTCACCTCCAGTGTTCCACCTAGTGCTGCATCAACTGGTGCTCGCAGTGTTCCACCCTGATCTGCAATCAATTTTCCTCTCAGCACTGCACCAGGCGCAACTCCCAGTGCTTCCTCCTGCCATGCATTTGGCTTCCTTTCCAGTGCTTCCCCCAGGATTGCCTTCAGTGCTCCACCTAGTGCTGCATCAACTGGTGCCTCCAGTGTTTCACCCTGCTCTGCCCAGAGTGTTCCTCCCAGCACTGCACCCGGCGCCACTCCCAGTGCTTCCTCCTGCCATGCATTTGACTTGCTTGCCAGTGCTTCCCCTAGGGTCGCCTCCAGTGTTCCACCAAGTGCTGCATCAACTGGTGCTCCCAGTGTTTCACCCTGCTCTGCACTCAGTTTTCCTCCCAGCACTGCACCAGGCGCCACTCCCAGTGCTTCCTCCTGCCATGGTTTTGACTTGCTTTCCAGTGCTTCACCTAGGGTTGCCTTCAGTGTTCCACCTCGTGCTGCATCAACTGGTGCTCGCAGTGTTCCCCCCTGTTCTGCACTCAGTTTTCCTCCCAGCACTGCACCAGGCGCCAATCCCAGTGCTTCTTCCTGCCATGCATTTGACTTGCTTTCCAGTTCTTCACCTAGGGTCGCCTCCAGTGTTCCACCTAGTGCTGCATCAACTGGTGCTCGCAGTGTTCCCCCCTTCTCTCCACTCAGTTTTCCTCCCAGCTCTGCACCAGGCGCCTCCTCCAGTGCTTCCTCCTGCCATGCAATTGCCTTGCTTTCCAGTGCTTCACCTAGGATCACCTCCAGTGTTCCACCTAGTGCTGCATCAACTTGCGCTCCCAGTGCTTCCCCCTGATATGCACCCAGTGTTCCTCCCAGCGCTGCACCAGGCGCCACTCCCAGTGCTTCCTCCTGCCATGCATTTGACTTGCTTTCCAGTGCTTCCCCTAGGGTCGCCTCCAGTGTTCCACCTAGTGCTGCATCAACTGGTGCTCGCAGTGTTCCCCCCTGATCTGCACTCAGTTTTCCTCCCAGCACTGCACCAGGCGCCACTCCCAGTGCTCCCTCCTGCCATGCATTTGACTTGCTTTCCAGTGCTTCCCCTAGGGTCGCCTCCAGTGTTCCACCTAGTGCTGCATCAACCGGTGCTCCCAGTGTTTCACCCTGCTCTGCCCACAGTGTTCCTCCCAGCACTGCCCCCGGCGCCACTCCCAATACTTCCTCCGGCAAGGCTGTTGGTCTGCTTTCCAGTGCTTCACCTAGGGTTGACTTCAGTGTTCCACCTAGCGCTGCCTCAACTGGTGCTCCCAGTGTTTCCCCCTGATATGCACCCAGTGTTCCTCCCAGCGCTGTACCAGGCGCCACTCCCAGTGCATCCTCCTGCCATGCATTTGGCTTGCTTTCCAGTGCTTCACCTAGGGTTGCCTTCAGTGTTCCACCCAGTGCTGCATCAACTGGTGCTCCAAGTGTTCCCCCCTGATATGCACCCAGTGTTCCTCCCAGCACTGCACCAGGTGAAACTCCCAGTGCTTCCTCCAGCAATGCCTTTGGTTTGCCCCCCAGTGCTTCACCCAGTAGTGCCCTTGGCATGCTCTCCAGTGCTTCACCCACGGTTGCATCCAGTGCCAATTCTTCTTCTTGTGCTGCTCCCTGTGCTGCCACTCCTGGTACCGCACCTGCTGTGGCCTTCCGTATTCCACACCTATGCCTCATACGCTTCCACTTCCGTGCGACAGACACGGTATGCGTCGGATCATGGTTAGTATGTCTCCTTCAGGGCACTGTGGGATGCCCTCCAACTCTCATCCCCACCTGGATTCCTCCAGTCCTTCTTCCCATTCCTTGCCTCCTCCTGCTTCCCGTCTCGCCCAATCCAATCTTCATGGGGACATCCTTGTGACTACAGATTCTGATGCTTTTGGCCATCCTTTTCCCCAGTCTCCGTCCTCAAACTCTACCCTCATCACCTTCCAAAATATTGGTCCCCAGCGGAAGTCAGCCTTCGTGTCTCGTTCCCGTCACAACTCTTGGCGTGTTGCTCAAAGTAAAGCTGGGGTTGCTCTCTACGCAGAGCATTGTCTGAATGAACCTCAGCTCCCCCTTTGTGATCTCTTTCACTCTCGCATCAAACAGGCCTACCCTTCCACCTTCACCTTCCTTGCTAGCAACCAGCATGAGGCATCCACTGGCACGTGGCGCATCCCTGGTGGTACGGGGTTTACTATTGAGCGGCTCTTTCATTCTCACAAGCTTGCCCACGGTGCTGATCCTTCGGGGCTTGGCCGGTGGACTTCTGTTCGGTTTCAGGGGAGGGCTCAAGCTACGGTTACCATCTTTTCTGCCTACTGCCCTGTAGAAAATGACAGGGACCTTGGCTCGGTTTGGAACCAACACTGTCGCTACTTCCAGGCTGAGGAGGATCTTCGCTGTCCCAACCCACGCATTCTCTTTCGACGTGACCTCACAGCTGCCCTTCAGGCTTGCCTAGAGGCAGGTGACTCCGTCGTCTTAGGGATTGACCATAATTCTGATGTCCGGTCTGACGGTCTCTCCTCTGAGCTCACAGCACTCGGCTTCAAGGATGCCATCTTAACTACCCACCCTTCATGTTCCCCGCCTGCCACCCACAATCGCAATACTACCAGGACTCCCATTGATGCCATTTGGACTACTGAGCATGTTGATGTCATCCGAGCTGGTTACTGTGCTTTTGATGGTGAGCACGGCATGGTTTCTGACCATCGCTTGCTCTGGATCGAAGTGTGTAATGGCAGTATCTTGGGCAAATATCTTCCACCTCCTGTGCGATCCTCTCTTCCGCGCCTGAAATCTTCCCACCCTCACCTTCGGCAGCGCTATCTCAAGCGGGTAAAACATGCCTTTGCTACTGCTGGTGTGTTCCCCCTTCAGACTAAGCTTAAGCACCTGGTGGCACTGTATTCATCTGGTGATACCACTGTGCGCGACACTCTCATCACTACCTATGATGTCCTCCATGCTACCTCTGCCTCCATCCGGCTGTCTGTTGAACAACATCTTTGCCGGCTTCGCACCGGCATGATTCCTTGATCTCCCAAGCTCCAGGTCTACCGTGACACCATAGATTTTTGGAGGCGGATTGTGCAGCTTCGTCAAGGTGTCTCCACCAGTCACACCAAGGTGAAGCGCTTGGCATGTAAACTTTCCTTATATAAGGGTGAACACTGTGAGCTTGCCACGGCTGTCCTCCATTTGAAGCAAGCCTACAAGCAATACCGTGCTGTCAAAGTCCTGGCTCCTTTGTGGCGAGACTCCTTCAACCAAGGTTTGGTGGACGCCCTTCTTACTGAAGGCAAGCCCTACAACCAGAGCGCCTCTCAGATTTTGGCACGCATGCGCCGTGAATGGCTCCAACGGGATCTAGGGCTCGCTGCTCGCGCTATCCGTGGTCGCCTCTCAAAGCCTGCTGTTCTGAAAGCGGTTGCTGTTGGCTCCGATGGCACTGAACAAGTCTTGGAGTCTCAATCTGCCAGGGTGCCAGCCATGGCTGCCTCCAATGTCTGCCGTCAACAACAATGCCTAGACACTCCCTCTATGTCTCCCTCATTCATTCAGGCCTTCGGCTACTTGGGTACTGGACCTTCCTCAGCTGATGTCCTTGCCGGCACTTACGTCCCTCCTCCAGGAACTGACCAGTACCTGACTGAATTTCTTACTTGCCTTCAAGTGCCCGCTGCTATTAAGTCCTTGCCTCCCTTTGACTATTCTGTTAGCCCTGCTGACAATGCTGCTGCCTGGAAATGCCAGAAGGAACGCACTGCTGGTGAGCCTTCTTGCCTCAGTTTTGCCCACCATAAATCTTTTGCCTTGGACGCTCAGCTGAATTCCTTTGATACTCTGATGCGGACTGCTCCTCTGCTTGCTGGCTTCTCGCCCTCTGCTTGGCAGCTTATCACCGACGTTGAAATTTTCAAGAAACCTGGTGAATACCGTGTTGACAAGATGAGACTTATCCAACTGATGTCTCCAGAGTTCCAGATCAACAACAAGATGATTGGTAAACGCATTCTCGCTCATGCTGAACAGGCCAACGCGGTGGCAGTTGACCAACATGGCAGCCGGAAGCATCACAAAGCCATCAACACTTGTCTCAACAAGAAGCTTATTTGTGATGTCCTCCGCCAGAAGCGCCGCTCGGGGGCGGTTGCAATGAATGATGCCAAGGGCTGCTATGACCGAATCTCCCATCCCATTGCAAGTCTCACCCTCCAAAGCTTTGGGATTCCGGCTCATGTTTGCGAGGTTCTACTCTCCACTCTCCAGCGTGCTACCCATCACATTAAAACTGGATTTGGCCGGTCCGGTCCTATGTATGGTGATGAATCTATTCCTCTCAGTGGGATTGGGCAAGGCAACGGTCTTGGCCCAACTCTGTGGGCTCTGGTGTCTACCATCCTTTTCCGGATGATGCAGAATGCAGGCCATGGGGTTCATCTCCTCACCTCCCTATCCCTTCAGCTGGTCTCCTTGGTTGGTTTTGCTTTTGTGGATGATACTGATCTTTTTTGTGCCGGTTCCTCCTCTACTACCTCTGGTGAGGCTTTGGCTGTTGATTTTCAGGCCGCTTTAGACCGCTGGGCTGGTGGTCTCATTGCTACTGGCGGCGCTATTGAACCTGCTAAATCCTTCTGCTACTTGATTGATTTCAAGTGGACTGGTTCTGGTTGGGACTATCGTTCTGTTGATGAAATGCCCGGTGTTTTCACCATCACTGACAAATCTGGTGCCCAATCACCCCTTGACCGTTTTGAGGTTGACCACGCGGACAAGACTCTGGGTGTCTACATTTCTATGGACGGCAATGAGGAAGCTCAAGTTGATCACCTGCAGACCCAGTCTCAGTCCTTTGGATCTCAAATGAGGTCCTCCAAGTGCGAGAAGAACACCTCCCTCTACACCTTCAGGTACTCATTCATGAAGTCTTTTGAATACCCCATGCCCGTCACTCAGCTGAGCGCTTCTACCTGGACCCGAATTCTCCACCCAACTCTGGTCCCAGTGCTCAATAAGGCCGGCATGTCTCGCAACTTCCCTCGCAAGGTTTTCTATGGTCCATCTTTGTATCAAGGCTTTGGTTTCGTTCACCCTTTCCTTCTCCAGGAATTCAGTCACATTGCTACCCTGCTTCAGGAATCTGTACGTGGTTCCCAGACAGGCCATATTCTTAGGCTTACCGCTGAAGCATTTCGGCTTGAACTGGGGATCCCTTTTCATCTCAGTATTACCCCCTATCAGCCCTATGCCTCTTATATCACTCCTTGTTGGTATAAGCATGTGTGGCATTTCTTTTCTATGCACCCTGTGAGTATGGTGGAAGACTTTCCTACACTTCCTCTGCTTAGAGTGAATGACTGCTACCTCATGCAAGCTTTTGTCACTGCTGGCTTTCAGGGCGCCGACCTGTCTCTTCTGAATCTCATCAGGATGTCTCTCCAGGCTATCTCCCTTGCTGATATCTGCACTGCAGATGGCACACGGCTTTCTCCTATGGCCTTCCAGCTGCAGTCCTCCAACCATCTTCGCGCTCACCTTGACTGGCCTCGTTGCCCCCCTCCGTGGCATCTTCCCGCCCTTCAGCTCTGGCAACGTGCCCTTCGGAAATCCTTCTTACCCCCGTTGGCTTTGCCTTCGGACCGAGCTTTCCACCCCTCCTTTCACCTGGGGCATTGGCTGTCAACCCAGTACTCCTCTGTTTGGCCCTGGTTTTTGTGCCGTTCTACTGACCGGCTCTTCTTCAAATGCCCCACTGGTTGGAGGGTCGGTTTGTCGCAAGGCTGAGGTTGTTATAGCTTTAACACTACCATCCTTTGTGCTAAACCTACCAGTGCAGACACTATTGTATCCCTCCTTTCCAGTGGGAATGTATTCCGGATTGTCGGTCAATCCTCCTTTATCTCTCATCCACCCGACGAAGACCCCTTGACCTACGATCCTTTTGCGTGTCTTCCTGCCACCCCAGGGGATGCATTTGATGCTCTCTGCGGTTCTCCCCGAGTCCTTCTCCATCAATACTCCCTTCCCCAGGATGGATGCCAGGTTCTGGCCGATGCCATTCTGCGTGGCTCTGCCAGCGCTGTCTGTGACGGCTCTTATGATCCCGTTCTCCTCCGTGGTACATCTTCCTTCATCCTTTCCCCCAACACCTCCACCAAGTCTCCCTCCTTGTTACTCACTGGATCTAACCTTGTCAGTGGCTCCCCTGAAGATCAGTCTTCCTACCGCAGTGAATTGGCTGGCATCATTGGTATCCTCACCTGCTGTATGGCTCTGGTGGACATCTATGATGTACCCTCCGGCTCACTCACCATTGCCCTTGATGGGGATACGGCTCTTCAACAGGCTCAGGGCACCTAGCCCTTGTCTATCTCTCAGAAATCTTTTGACTATGTCTATGTTATTTGCAATATGCTCTCTGCTCTTCCCATCACTGTCACCTTCAAGTGGGTTCAGGGTCATCAAGAGGGTCTTTCTCTTGACTGGTGGGCGCTTCGCAATCATCAAGTTGATGGCATGGCCAAGGCATTTCTATCCATGAATTGTTCTTCCCCTTACCACTATCCCCGACTTGTGTTTGAGCCCTGGGCTCTCTCACAGAAGGGTCTCAAATGCTCTCGCTTTGACAGAGATGCCTTGCACATTCTTATTTCGGGTCCTCCACTTCTTCACTATTGGCAAACTCACCACGACATCTCCATTCCACCACAAGTCTCCGATTCTATCCATTGGTGTGCCCATCACTCTGCTTTCAAGCGCCTCCCTCCTGGTATGCAGCGGTGGTTTGTCAAATTTGCTTCGGGTTGTATTGGTGTTGGCAATCAGCTACTTCATTACCAGCACCAGGATCACTCCCGATGCCCTCTGTGTGCCCAAGATGAGGAAAAGGTTTCCCATGTTCTTTCATGTGCCGACCCCGGGGCTGTCCAGCACTGCTTGTCTTCCTTTCGGGGCCCTTTGCAACAGCGCCTTACTTCTGAGCTTACAGACCCTTTTCTGGCTCTCGCCATTGTGGATGTTACCACTAGGTTTCGTCAAGGTAGGCGCATCCACCCTTCCTCATACTCCCCTGATATTGCATCTGCTGTAAGGGCTCAGCGTCGGATTGGCTGGCACAACTGGTTCCTTGGGCGGTGGACACCCCTCTGGCATCAGATTCAGGCTGCCTATTATTCTCTGATTGGTAGCAAACGATCTCCTCGCCGATGGGCCACTGCAGTGATTCATCAATTTTTCCTCACCTGTTGGGATCTCTGGACGTACCGGAACCAACGGCTCCATGGCACCGGAGGGTTGCTTGAGTCAGAACACCACCAATCTCTCAATGATTCCATTTCATCTGAATTGGCCATTGGCTTAGCCGGGGCTCTGCCTCAATCTCACTCCCTCCTCCAGATCCCCCTCCAAGTGCTCCGTGGTTACACTCTTACTGCCAAGCGTCAATGGCTTGCAACCATCCAGCTTGCCAGGAGACACTATGCAGTCCCTCTCCCTTCCCAGCAGCCGTATCGCCAGGAGGCTGCCTTGATGAGGGCTTGGCTGCATGGTGCCTAGCCCTGTGTGCTATTATGGCGCCCTCAATGTGCTGCACCAAGTGTAGCTCCTAGTGTTCCGCCAAGTGCTGCACACAGTGCCAATCCCAGCGCTGCTCGGAGTGTCGCTACTAGCCCTGCACCACGTGCTGCTCCAAGTGTCTCCCCAAGCGCAGCCCCAAGTGTGGCTCCAAGTGTTTCGCCCAGTGATACACTCAGTGCCCATCCTAGCGCTGCACCACATGTGGCTTTTGCACCCAGTGCTGCACCCAGTGCCGCTCCATGCGCTGCACCCCCTATTTCCCCTAGTGTTTCACCACGACACATCCTCTGCCTCTTGCAGTGCTGCACCAAGTTCAGTTCCCCATGTATCACTTGGCTCTGATTCCAGTGCTGCTTCCAGTGCAACTCCAAGTCCTACCCCACATCTATACCCGAGCTCCGCCCCCAGTGTTGCTCTTTGTGTTTTCCCCATTGCTGTACTCCGTGCCGCTCCTCCTACCCTTCCTACTGTATGATTGCCATGCTAAGCTTTTGCTTAGGGCTTCGTTATCAGTTTGTTCTTTGTCCCTTCCCCGCTCGCTTTCAGGATTCGTTTGACAAATTTGTCGTTCTACAACTTGGGGCTTAAACTCTCTTTGATTGAGGCGACGTTAAAGTCTGGATACAGACTGAGTAGTTTAGATCCACCTTCGGTGGTTAAAGTTACTTAAATACGTATATTATTATTATCAGTAAGAATATTCTTCTTGCTGGGTTCGCTGAACGATTTGAAGGTTCTCTCAGCAGATATTCAAAATGCATATTTGACAGCCCCGATTAAAGAGAAATACTTTCTAAAAGCGAGAGCTGAAGATGGTTTTCCACCACATCTTGCAGGAAGACCTTGCAAGATAGTTCGCGCATTGTATGGATTGCCAGTTGCAGGCGCATCTTTCAGATCATATCTCACACAGCATTTGAGAGATCTTGGATATTCACCATGCAAAGCAGACCCGGATGTGCACTTACGGAATTGAAACCAGGAAAGATGGATCAAGATACTGGGCAATGCTCATTGCCTATGTAGACGATATCTTATGTTCTGGTGAAGATCCAAAGTTCCAGCCAGAAAACATTGAACGAAAGTTCAAATTGAAGGATGATACAATCGAAGAGCCAACTCTGTATTTGGGAGCAGATATTGGAAAGTTCTACTTTGAAGGTGACTCGAAACCAAGATGGTCATTATCAAGCACCAAGTATACGGCGAAAGCTGTTGCAGCAGTTGAACAAGAGCTAGGAACTGAAAAATATGGCTACAAGTATCTACCAAAATCAGCATCCAGTCCACTGTCACATGATTATCGACCGGAAATTGATATATCAGAAGAATTGAATCCTGGATTGCAAAATTACTATCAAGGTTTGATTGGAGTCCTCAGGTGGATTTGCGAATTAGGAAGGCTTGACATTGTAATGCCAGTCTCGCTGATGTCAAGGTATTTGGCACAAGCAAGGAAGGGACATCTGAATCAGTTGTTTCATATATTTGCATATTTGAAAAAATACAACAGGTCGAAATTGGTTTTTGATGATACAGTACCAAGCATTGATGAAAGTAAATTCCAAAAATGTGACTGGTCTGAATTTTATCCTGCCGCCACTGAAGTCATACCGGCAAAAATGCCTGAAGCTTTAGGAAAACACGTCACGATGAGTTGTTTTGTTGATGCTGACCACGCCGGATGCAAGGCAACGAGAAGATCTCATACTGGTGTTATTATCTTCATTAATAACGCACCAATTATTTGGTTTTCCAAAAGACAAACAACAGTTGAGACATCAACTTTTGGATCTGAAATCAATGCTTTGAAAATTGCAATCAAATTGGTTGAAGGTCTAAGGTACAAGTTGAGAATGATGGGTGTTCCAATTGATGGAAGCACCAATGTGTATTGCGATAATGATTCAGTTGTCACAAATGTTACACGACCGGAAAGCCCATGCAAGAAGAAGCACAACAGCATTGCATACCACAAGGCGGGCGAATCTATTGCAGCAGGAATTATCAGGGTTGCGAAGGAACCAGGTTCAACAAATATTGCTGATTTGTTTACTAAGCTAATGAGTGGCGCTGTTTTTCGAGAACATTGTTCTCGTTGCATGTGGTAAGAAATCGATCTGCAATGAGCACTTCGAAAATGGATGATTTGATCCATGGAATATAATATATCAATCAGGCAAGGATCAGGGCAAAATGCCATGATACAAGCCAGAATGAATGGCAAAATGCCTCCCCATTTCTTTTGATAGGGCCTCTGATGGTAGACTGGATACAGTTTGGTATTCAACACACAAAAATGACTCACAATGAATAGATTTAGTCCAAAGATCCAAACGCTTAACGATTGGATTTACGACTGAAGGGGACTGAAAAGAATCCACCGTGTAACGCGTATTCGTGCGTACTAAGCGGGCGTATCGCACGAAAAGTCATAAGGGCAAATAACCTTATTCGTAAGGTTATTTATCAATGAATAATCGCTGGCGCTTTTATGTGGATTGCCTCTTAGCGGGATTTTTCCTCTCAGCTCACTCTTCGAAGAATTAACAACTCTAAAACACTATCATACCCTAAAATCTGCGTACAACCTAGTACTAATTCTACATGATAAGGTACAATAACATGTGATATTCACCGAGAATATCACGGTGAATTATACGGTAACAAAAGACCGATTGAAGATGGTTTTGCGTGTGTTTCGTGTCTTATTTACGTGTGCTTTGTATGCTTAAAATTACACGGTAATATGCTGTAAACCGACACGACGATACGGCGAGTAATTAACCTGTCGATTGACAAAGACAAAGACGATCGAATTGTAACAAAGATCTTACTCACTAAATCAATCGTTCATAAGACCGATTGCGATTTGTTTGTTTGTTACGACACACTTTCTTTACCCTGTGATTCACTAGGTCAGTATCATGCCCAATTTTCTAACTCTCAATACCTGGGTCGCGATTATTTTTTCGTTGGGTCATGAATAATTATTATTAATTTTTAATAAAACCTACCCATACGCTCGCGAATCACATCTACTAAAATTAAATACGCAAGATCATGACTCACAACCCCCCCTGTGATTCGATAGCTTCGTATCATGCTCATTTTTCTAACTCTCAATCCCTTGTTCGCGATTATTTTTTTCCTTGGGTCATGAATAATTATTTTTAATTTTTAATATCACCTATCCGTATGTTCGCGAATCACACCTACAAAAATGAAATACTTAAGGTCATGACTCACAACCACTAAAATTTAACATTAGTGCTCATGATACACAACCATTAAAATGCATCTCCATTGCTTGCGACACACTACCCTTATAATTTAATATTTGTGCTCGCAACAAACAACCCTTAAAATTTAATATCATCGCTTGCGACTACTCGTACCCACCACTACAGTTGAATTATTCGTGTCAAGAATTTGCCTAGTAGTATCATATGCAAAATATGTATGATATGTACGAGTACTTCCTTCCGTACAATTTAATCACAACCATGGTATGCAATGTATGTAAGATATGTACCTTTTACCCTAATCACTTTCCCCGAAGATTTACCCGTGTCGTAGGTGTGAACCATCCCGCGTCAAATTAGTGAATGGACTGACACAATGAACAGTATCGGTTCTGAAAACAAGGCCTAAACTTCCTCCATTTCGTCAAGCAATCGCATCCATGCCGGATCAATATAGTTGTCGTCCTCACTTTCCTCTTCAGCAACGGTAGGATTGCTTTCTGAGTTGAATCTTTCCAGCATCATTTTCTCCAAATTTTTACCCGTTTCGGGATTTTCTCTTAACGTTTGTACCTTCTTGCACAATTTAGTGAACACTTTCCGTCCTTCTTTGTCCCATCCATTTGCACTTCCACTTTTTGATTCGCAATATTTTTTTCCATGTATTTTGTTTTCTTTTGTGTCGTGTATGTTCCATCAAGTTTCATTTCCTTTTGTTTTTCCCAATTGCTGTACTCGTTGTCAATTATCATTAGGGCAAAAGCCTCATCCGTAACAGTAAAAATGGTACTAATAAGATCCTTTATCTTCCTCAGCTTAAAGTTTGTCTTTCCCGGATTAATGGCAGACAGGATTCTTGTCACAAAATAATAAATTTCTTCATTAGCCGCATTTCCATATCGCCGGTACTCGTTTGCCAGAATTTCCATTGAGTCCGTATTTAGAGCTACAGTACCAGGAAATGATGCTGGCACTTTTGCCATTTCACTATCAGCTGCAGGGATGACAACAAATGGCAGTATGATATCATAGTATGGCTTGGTTAGTTGTACCTCGGTCGTAGGCACATATGGAAGAACGTCCAAAGCACCATAATTTCCAGATGATTCAACCATTACGCCGTCACTTACCAACTCAATTTTTTCTAGCCAATGTTTGATTATTGTGCCTCAATTTTGCCAGGGCTTTTGGTACTGCATTATCAAAGTAGGCACAGAATTTCTTAATGGGTATATTTTTTGGAACGGAGATTACACACGCATCGATTCCTTGCACGATTATTTTATTGGAGAGTGTGTTTGTTGTCATAAATTTCATGCCACCATACCATTCCTTCTTCACATAGGCCCTCACCTGTCCTTCAATTTTATCTTTATGTGTTTTCAATAGTTTCATAGTTTCCGTTTTCATACTATGTATAGTTCCACAACTCAACGTACTCACTTTATCAACGCTATCGCCGCCCTGCACTGTTTTCAATGGTACCGTGTGGGTAGTTTTTGCAGCATCCTCTTTAGAATTCTCTCCCTTCTTACTAGTATCACTCACCATTTTCAGGATATCCTCTATTAGATCTGGATTCTCATTCGCTATTTCTGTTAATTTTTTCACAGTTCGGTTCACGTTTTTCTTTTTCTGTTGTCTGCCCTCCGTAGTTTTTTGTTTTCTTGTCTCTTTGATATTATCTCTAGTATCCTTATTCTTGTTGGAGCTCCCATCATTGTCTTCACTAACCGAACTCGAATCAGTGTCACTGTCAGTGTCACTTTCACTTTCACTGTCGCTGCTGTCCATCATGCTAATGTTTTCAGTTTTTCTTTTTAGTGGTGTCGCTCTTTCCGCCGCGGTTGTGTCTTCTTGTGTTGCTGCAATTGTTGTGTTCTTCTCGGTGGACATAGTGGTAATGCCTGTATTTTTGGTATTATCTCTAGTGTCTCTGTCCCTGGCTGCCTTTGCCATATCTGCTATTTTCTTTTCTTGGAGACGTGTTATTTTTGCCTAGGGTAGGTTGGACCATTTTTGTTTTGGCATCTTGTATTTATATTTTTTCAATCATCGGTGTTTTTGGCAATTTTGTGAATTTTTATACTGCCTTGTTTTGGCATCAATTGTACAAATTCAGCAATTTGCAATACATTTCTCTTTGTGGAAGCGGGCTTGTGAGCGCGGGCCAACCAAAAAAAACTGTCAGCCTAGCCGCGCCAGTTTTTTTCCCTACATTCGCTTCTTATTTCCAAACAAGTAGTACTACCGGTACTAGATTGTACGATACCAATTTATTTTGATGTTCCCCATCCTACTACCGTATCACATCACTTCATATTGAAATCTGTAGAACCGAAAACAGGCACATTGTATGGAACGGTGTTGGAGATAACAATTCTCTGTTAGGGAAAATCCGCACAACGTCTGTATTTTCGTTTCAGGGTTAAGTTTCTGTAACGGCGTTTCAGATTGAGTTGTCTGGAACGGCAATTCTGACTTCTTCATTTGTAAGGAACTAATTGCATTGATGAGCCTGTAATGGAAAATAAGCACGATATCTGCAATGGCGTTTCAGTGTTAAGTGTCTGGAACGGTGTTGGAGATAACAATTCACTGTTAGGAAAAATCCACAGAACGTCTGTATTGGCGTTTCAGGGTTAAATTTCTGGAACGGTGTTTCAGATTGAGTTTTCTGGAATGGCAATTCTGACTTTTTCATTTGTAACTAACGTTTTTCACAGTAGTTAATTTTTATATTTACATATTTAACGAGGACAGGATCGTGCACGTATTTGTATGTGGGGGTAAGTTTTGCCATAGTAAAGCTTGTTACTAGCACTATTTCACACGTCCCCACGCACCACAAGGAACGGGATAGTTGTTTTATTCCTCTAAATCTTCCGGTGAATTCCAACGTTTTTTGTAAAGTTGTAGCGAGTGCACAATGTTTCTTTCCTTTCTATCCTCTTCCTCCCTTTTCTCTTTGTTTGCAAATTGTTTGAGTTTTCTTTTTTCCCTCTTAGACTGCTTTTTCGCTTTGTTCATGAATGAATTCCAATTGTCTTTAATTCTTTTTTTCTCCGTTTCTTTGTTTCGTTCCTTTCCGTCCTCGGTTTCTTCTATGTACATTATACTGTACTTTTCAATGATTGCCTCTTCAGTTGTTGTGCGCCACTTGTTGAACCAAAGGGTTGTCAGACAGGGACGGTTACCCAGGTGAAAATGTATGCATTGCTTTATGTGTTTTCTGGCTTCCGACATCAGGTTACACCATTTCTTTGGTGGAAATGTATGACCATTGAGTTCGAGCCTCTCTCGTTCTCCTGATTGTACTGGTCGTCCAATACCTACGTTGTTGTAGCACTGTATGTCCTCCGTTCCTTTGAATGCTGGATAACCGCATAAAATGTGTGCCATAATGATATCCAAAGTCCACACGTGGTCAACGGCATCAGTGTCGCCTCATCGATTTTGATAACAGAGTTGAGCGTTGACTGGAAGGCGTTCCATCTGTCTTTCATTTTGTACTCCTTGAAACGAGTTGTCAGCTCCTTTGCATCCAATATACAGACCTTCTTTGTCAACTGTGAACCGGAGTCGCGTAGGAAAAGATTTACCATCACGTCAACAACCCTTGGTATAGGACCCGATGATGGTTTGTCAGCCGTTTCTTGCTCGCTGAAGTCAGGACGGGTTCCGGAAGAAGAAAGTTTAGTAATGATGAAAACCTTGTTCATGAGATGGCTGAAGACAGATTCGATGTCCTGACTGACGGCAGTGATGAGTTTGTCAGTCAAAATATTCTCTGAGAATCCGTTAGGACCCTGTTGCTTCAGACAAGCTTTGACACGTCTTTTCATTGCATCCGTGTGAACCTTGTATTGGGAGTCATCATCAAATAATTCCAATGACAAACTTCCACCGGCTTCATTTTCCAAAGACGATGAAGGTAGTGCAGCACCAGTGACTCCTTGATGTGGTGTTGCGGGAACAACTGCTGGTGTTAGATTTACTTTTCAATTTTTGGGGTTTCCTCTTCCTCGGTTTATCGACTGCACGCCGTTTACTGACCGGATGAGCTTTTGGATTGTTTCCAAACAACGTTGTTGGTTTTTTTGCTGAGGCTGTGGCTTTGTCTGCGGCTGCCCCTTAATCTTGTGGTGGAGTAGAACATGGAGTACTGTTGTCTTCTGGCGCGGGAGTTTCGTCTGCTACGTTGGTTGGGGTTGCGTCTGCAGCTGTGACTTCATCTGGTGGTGAATTAGACATTCTTTTTGACTGTCGTCTCGTCCAAGTCATTGTTTTGATTGATAATTTTGAGAACAACAAAATAAAATTGTGTGAAAACAATCTAAGTTGCTACAATTCTATAACTCATCGCATATCAAGAGATTATCAAATGATGAAACGAAAAACAGATTCGACTCAACTTCAAACCACAGCGCCTCTAACGACAAACAAACATCATGTAACAATGTACAAAAATTTCCACTTGAACGGTAAACAAATAGTAAAACCTGCAACGCCGTTCCAAACGAATACTTAAAACGTTACCAAAACAAAAGAAAACGATACGAAACACCGATCATCAACTTTGAGATACATTGCTTTATGTTGATATTTTCCAACAAATAGTTTACAACCCAGTAATTTCAAGATTTGAAATTGAAACCTGATTTGAACACAAAGTTTGAAACGCCTTTCCATGACTGTTGACATGAATTGTACAAGGTAACGTTTCACCAGCCAAGCTTACGTACAACTTCATTTTGAGATTTCAAATTGAAACATGCTGATTCGAACACAAAGTCTGAAACGCCGTTCCGGTTACACAATTCTGAAACGCCGTTCCATGACTGCTGACATGAATTGTACAAGAAAATGTTTCACCACCCCAACAGAAGTCGTTACTATCATACCTACATTACTGCTACAACTACTACTACTATCATAATACACCCGGACACAACGGTAGGGGTGGAGAAAGCTACTGTTGTTGAAATCTACGCAAATTCAATACCAGAAATTATGTAGTAAAAAAATGGTGTACAAAGCTACTGTAGTAGGATGCTACGCAAGTTCAATACCATAAGTTATCTAGCACAAAATGATATACAAAGCTTCTGTCGTAGGATTCTACACAAATGCATTACCAGAAATTATCTAGTACAAAAATGGTGTAGAAAGCTACTGTTGTAGAAATCTACGCAAATTCAATACCATAAATTATCAACTACGAAAATCATGTAGAAAGCAACTGTCGTAGGATGCTACGCAAGTTCAATACCAGAAATTATCTAGTACAAAAATTGTGTAGAAAGCTACTGCCATAGGACGCTACACAAATGCGTTACCAGAAATTATCTAGTAAGAAAATGGTGTACAAAGCTACTGCTGTAGAAAGCTACGCAAGTTCAATACTAGAAATTATCTAGTACAAAAAGCGTGTAGAAAGCTACTGCTGTAGAATACTACGCCAATTCATTACCAGTAAGATCACCGTCACACATGTGGCAGTACGTACAATCTCACCGGTACATGAAAGATCTCACTGTATCACAAGTTGAGAACATTAACTAAAAACATCAGGGCACTATTCTTTATTGTTCTATATTAAACGTGTAGAATTCTACACTAGTACAAAATCCTGTAGAACTCTACACGATGTGCTAGAAGTATCCTCTACTTCGATCGATCGATGATTTTTTTTTTCTACCTCGCGACAAAAAAACTCTCTCCCACACAAACAGTAATAATTGGTGGAGTTGTTAGTTGAACGTTAAACACTAACCCTAATCCTAAGAGTTGACAACGTAACCTTCTAGACGGAGTGTATGGGGGGGTTTGGGGGGGGGGGAAAATATGTAGAAAAATTAAAAAAATCAGTTTTTAACAAGTAGACTTGGTACAAACGCTACGACTAAAAATCGTAAAAAACAGGACCCAAACATTTATTTACAGAAATGAGATGCTTCTTCTAAAAGCAATAGTAATATCTAGTGGCGCGCGTTCATTTTTATGGTAGCAAACTCTCATTTTTATGGTTGCAAGTAACCATAAGATTTAACCTGAATACAGATAAAAATCATACAATTCTCATCGTCGCCATTGCCGTTGTTGCCAGATGAGAGAGTTGGTGAGAAATACAATCGGACTTTTTAGATTTGGTACAATTTGTACATGAATGAGTCGGACTTGATGCACTAACAGCCGTCTACCGTACTCTCAGACGAATCGAATTTATCCCTGTTGTCGGCGAAAAATACTGTGAGTGTACGTTATAAAAATACCACAATAAATACCCAGTACAAAAACCATGTACAAGTCTACGGGTAATGAACATGTGTGTACTTCGTACACTGAAGTCTCTTCAAAAAAAGAACAAGTGAAAAGACCTTGAAAACACAGCCAAATGACACAGAAAAAAACTCACAAGACAATTTTTTTGATCGGAAGTCCGATCATCGAAATCACCAATGTCATTAATTTCATGACCCTTCGACGACCCTTCTGTTTCTCCTTCCATAGAACAGACCATGAAGGTTCATCACCGTACAAATAGTACAAAATGACACCAACTCAAATACCTACACATTCCGCTACTTGGTTTTCGATCCGGAAGGGTATTCAAACGGCAATTCAATGGCAAACAAGGGAGACAAAGATACGACGAAAAATCGACGACGACAACTCTTCTCCGACCCATCTGTTTCCCCTCCAATAGAAGGGAAGATGAGGGTGCACATGTAGAAATACTACCACATTCGAACGCCAGCATGTTCCTCTACTAATTTTTCGACCTGGAATGGCAATTGACAAGAGGGATTCAAGTATATGAAGATACGGAAAAACCGACACTAATTCGATTTTGACGACCCTTCTGTTTCTCCTTCCATAGAACAGACCATGAAGGCTCATCACCCTACAAATAGTATAAAAATGTCACCAAATCAAATACCTACACATTCCTCTACTTGGTTTTCGATCCGGAAGGGTATTTGAACCGCAATCAAGCGGCGTTTTGGAGCGCCGTTTTAAGGGCCGTTTCGACCAGCAGCAAGCAGAGGCGTCTGGAGTGGCGTTTTGGAGCAGCAGGAAGCCAGCAGGAAGCCAGCAGGAAGCCAGCAGCGGTGTTTCAAGCGGCGTTTTGGAGCAGCAGGAAGCCAGCATCGAGCAGCAGCGTTTCGAGTGGCATTTTGGAGCGGCGTTTCGAGCAGTAGGAACCCAGCAGCAAGCAGCGGCGTTTTGGAGCAGCAGGAAGCCAGCAGCCAACAGTCAGCAGCCAGCAGCCAGCAGCAGCATTTCGACCGGCGTTTCGACCGGCGTTGATAACACACGAAGATATGAAAAATCAACAACGACGACGACCCTTCTCCGACCCATCTGTTTCCCCTCCAATAGAAGGGAAGATGAGGGTGCACATGTACAAATACTACCACATTCGAACGCCATCATGTTACTCTACTGATTTGTCGACCGGGAATGGCAATCAAATGGTGATTGAACGGCAAACAACCAAACTATGAAGAGCCTTACTACGATCAATCGAATCAAAATGAACAAACGTTGCCACCAGCAAGATAGATACATAGTAGTAGACTAAATTTAAAGACAGCGCTACCAAAATTACACAGCGCACTATTAGCTTAGTACTCAGAGGGGACCGATTTAGCAGCAATAATAGAGTGACAGGGATTGGCGGCATTTCGAAAAAGTGAGCAAAAAAGTGTGTCATGAAACAAGCACCTCCAGGGACATTTCTTAGAAAAAAGAAGAGTAAAGAACACCGGTCATGTAAAGTACTTGGGGTATTTGTGGTATCCGGTCAATTTTTGATTGACAACAGTCATTTGATTGGTAGTGTAGATCACTTGGTAGGATTGGTATGAACGTACGTAGCATCTACTCTAGAACTCGCGCAAATGAATGACGTCACTTAGCATGATTGGTAATAGATCACTTAGTAGGATTGGTATGAACGTATGTAGTAGCATCTACTCTCATATGAATCGAATTTTTTTTCGAATTTAAAATAGAACTCGCGCGAATGAATGACGTCACTTAGTTTGTAGTATAGACCACTTGGTAAGATCGGTATGAACGTATGTAACTTGCTTGCTTGTACTAGTTTTCAACTGCGCATTTTAAAGGAAAATCTCGCGCGAATGACGTCACTTGATTGGTAGTATAGATTGATTGGTAGGATCAGTATGAAGGTAGCTAACTACAGTACGAGTATGTACTGGATTGGGGGGCGGGGAGGGGGGGGGGGGTACTAATATTTAAAAAAAAGTTTCCTTAACATTCACCCCCTCAAAAGTGAAGTATGACTCAAGCATGGTATGTAGTATGAGTATGAACTGGATCTAAGAACAAATCATTTGAAACTGAGTTATATTTTGGTCAGGGATTGGCAACATTTGCACTGTCTTCAAGTTTGGTGGGTTTTTGGGTTGATGATTGAATTATATATTGGTCGGGGATTGACAAGATTTGCACTGTCTTCACATCTGGTGGGTTTTGGGGTTGATGACTGAGATAGTTTGGTCGAGGATTGGCAGAATTTGCACTGTCTTCAAATCTGGTGGGTTTTTGGGTTGATGACTAAGTTATAGTTTGGTCGGGGATTGGCAACATTTGCACTGTCTTCAAATCTGGTGGGTTTTTTGGTTGACGATTGAGTTCTTTTTAGGTTGAAGATGGGCAGGATTTGCACAGTGTTCAAATCTGGTGGGTTTTGGGGTTGATGACTAAGTTATATTTTGGCCGGGGACTGGCAGAAATTGCAATGTGTTCAAATCTGGTAGGTTTTTGGGTTGATGACTGAGTTATATTTTGGTTGAAGACTGGAAAGATTTGCACTGTGTTCAAATCTGGTGGGTTTTTAGGGTGATGACTAAGTTATATTTTGGTCAGGAACTGGCAGGATTTGCACAGTGTTCAAATATGGTGGGTTTTTGCGTTGATGACTGAGTTATATTTCGGTTAGGGACTGGCAGGACCTACACTGTGTTCAAATCTGGTGGGTTTTTGGGTTCACGATTGAATTATATTTTGGTTAATGACTGGAAAGATTTGCACTGTGCTCAAATCTAATAGGTTTTTGGGTTGATGACTGAGTTATATTTTGGTCGGGGGCCGGCAGTATTTGCACTGTGTTCAAATCTGGTTGGTTTTTGGGTTGACGATAGAATTATGTTTTGATTAGGGACTGTAAAAATTTGCACTGTGTTCAAATCTGGTGGTTAGGGACTGGAAAGATTTGCACTGTGCTCAAATCTGGTGGGTTTTTGGGTTGATGACTGAGTTATATTTTGGTCGGGGACTGGCAGAAATTGCAATGTGTTCAAATCTGGTGGGTTTTGGGGTTGATGACTTAGTTATATTTTGGTTAGGGACTGGAAATATTTGCACTGTGTTCAAATCTGGTGGGTTTTTAGGTTGATGACTGAGTTATATTTTGGTCGGGGACTGGCAGGATTTGCACTGTGTTCAAATCTGGTGGGTTTTTGGATTGATGACTGAGTTATATTTTGGTCGGGGACTGGTAGGATTTGCACTGTGTTCAAATATGGTGGGTTTTTGGGTTGATGACTGAGTTATATTTTGGTGGGGGATGGAAAGACTTGCTCTGTGTTCAAATCTGGTGGGTTTTTGGGTTGACGATTGAATTATATTTTGGTTAGGGACTGGAAAGATTTGCACTGTGTTCAAATCTGGTGGGTTTTTGGGTTGATGATTGAATTGTATTTTGGTTAGGGACTGGATGTTTTGCACTGTGTTCATATCTGGTGGCTTTTTTTTGGTTGATGACTGAGTTATATTTTGGTCGGGGATCATCAGGATTTGCACAGTGTTCAAATCTGGTGGGTTTTTGGGTTGACCACTGAGTTATATTTTGGTTGGGGACTGGCAGGATTTGCACAGTGTTCAAATCTTGTGGGTTTTTGGGTTGATGACTGAGTTATATTTTGGTCGGGGATTGGCAGGATTTGTTCGGTTCTCAAATCTGGTGGGTTTTTGGGTTGATGACTGAGTTATATTTTGGTTGGGGATTGGCAGGATTTGCACCGTGTTCAAATCTGGTAGGCTTTGGGTTGATGACTGAGTTATATTTTGGTTAGGGACTGGCAGGATTTGCACAGTGTTTAAATCTGGTTGGTTTTTGGGTTGATGACTGAGTTATAGTTTGGTTGGGGACTGGCAGGATTTGCACTGTGCTCAAATCTGGTGGGTTTATGGGTTGATGACTGAGTTATATTTTGGTCGGGGACTGGCAGGATTTGCACAGTGTTCAAATCTGGTGGGTTTTTGGGTTGATGACTGAGTTATATTTTAGTCAGGGACTGGCAGGATTTGCACAGTGTTCAAATATGGTGGTTTTGGGGTTGATGACTCAGTTATATTGAATTACTAAGTCAAGCGTGATACGTGATACGTAACGTACAATTTTCGTATACGTGAAACTACAGTTTACGTATACGTAATACGTAAATTAGTGCTTTGCAGGGGCCCTGTGGAGTTGTTGAGTACGTAGTTATTGTTTGTATTGTAAGTATGTGTCAGTAAAGTTATGGTAAGAAGTACTCATACAATAACGCGTACAATTTCTACTAGTACTAGTGTGCATCAAGTCAGATCAGAATTATCAAAGGTGTTCTGATCTGTACCAATTCTTACCGGTTCCAATCCTACCATTAGCCAACCAACCAAATTCATCTGTAAGCTATCAGCAAGGTATCTACATTCATAGGGTTGGAGTTAGATATGAACGAGTAAGCTGTACGAGCTACCGGTAATTACGAGCTGCCAGATCTACAAGCAAGCTACATACCTTCATACCGATCATACCAATCGATTTATAGTAGTATTCAAGTGACGTCATTCGCGCAAGCTGTTTTTTAAAATCAAACAAGCAAGCTGTACGAGCTACCGGTAATTACGAGGTACCAGGTCTACAAGCAAGCTACCTACCTTCATATTGATCATACCAATTGATCTATATTACCAATCAAGTGAGTCATTCGCACAGTGCAAATCTCTCCAATCCCTAACCAAAATATAATTCAATCGTCAACCCAAAAACCCACCAGATTTGAACAAAGTGCAAATCTTTCCAGTCACTAACCAAAATATAATTCAATCGTCAACCAAAAAACCCACCAGATTTGAACACAGTGCAAATCCTGCCGATCCCTAACCAAAATATAACTCAGTCATCAACCTCAAAACCCACCAGATTTGAACACAGTGCAAATCTTTCCAGTCCCTAAACCAAAATATAATTCAATCGTCAACCCAAAAACCCACAAGATTTGAACACAGAGCAAATCTTTCCATCCCCCACAAAAATATAACTCAGTCATCAACCCAAAACCCCACCAGATTTGAACACAGTGCAAATCTTTCCAGTCACCAACCGAAATATAACTCAGTCATCAACCCAAAAACCCACCAGAGTTGTGCAAAGTGCAAATCATGCCAGTCCCCGACCAAAATATAACTCAATCGTCAACCCAAAAACCCACCATATTTGAACACAGTGCACATCCTGCCAGTCCTCGGCCAATATATAACTCAGTCGTCAACCCCAAAACCCACCAGATTTGAGAACAGTGCAAATCCTGCCAGTCCCCGACCAAAATATAACTCAGTCATCAATCCAAAAACCCACCTGATTTGAAGATAGTGCAAATCTTTCTAGTCATTAACCAAAATAATCCTGAACCCAAAAACCCACCAGATTTGAACAAAGTGCAAATCCTGCCAGTCCCTAACCAAAATATAACTCAGTCATCAACCCAAAATCCCACCAGATTTGAGCACAGTGCAAATCCTGCCAGTCCCCGACCAAAATATAACTCAGTCATCAATCCAAAAACCCACCTGATTTGAACACAGTGCAAATTTTTCTAGTCATTGACCAAAATATAATTCAATCCTGAACCCAAAAACCCACCAGATTTGAACAAAGTGCAAATCCTGCTAGTCCCTAACCAAAATATAACTCAGTCATCAACCCAAAAACCCACCAGATTTGAGCACAGTGCAAATCCTGCCAGTCCCCGACCAAACTATAACTCAGTCATCAACCTCAAAACCCACCAGATTTGAGCACAGTGCAAATCCTGCCAGTCCCCGACCAAAATATAACTGAGTCATCAACCTCAAAACCCACCAGATTTGAACACAGTGCAAATCTTTCCAGTCCCTAACCAAAATATAATTCAATCGTCAACTCAAAAACCCACCAGATTTGAACACAGTGCCCATCTTTCCAGTCCCTAATCAAAATATAATTCAATCATGAACCCAAAAACCCACCATATTTGAACACAGTGCAAATCCTGCCAGTCCCAGACCAAAATATAACTCAGTCGTCAACCAAAAAACCCACCAGATTTGAAGATAGTGCAAATCTTTCCAGTCACCAACCGAAATATAACTCGGTCATCAACCAAAAAACCCACCAGATTTGAACACAGTGCAAATCCTGCCGATCCCTAACCAAAATATAACTCAGTCATCAACCTCAAAACCCACCAGATTTGAACACAATGCAAATTTTTCCAGTCCCTAACCAAAATATAATTCAATCGTCAACCCAAAAACCCACAAGATTTGAACACAGAGCAAATCTTTCCATCCCCCTCCAAAAATATAACTCAGTCATCAACCCAAAACCCCACCAGATTTGAACACAGTGCAAATCTTTCCAGTCACCAACCGAAATATAACTCAGTCATCAACCCAAAAACCCACCAGAGTTGTGCAAAGTGCAAATCATGCCAGTCCCCGACCAAAATATAACTCAATCGTCAACCCAAAAACCCACCATATTTGAACACAGTGCACATCCTGCCAGTCCTCGGCCAATATATAACTCAGTCGTCAACACCAAAACCCACCAGATTTGAGAACAGTGCAAATCCTGCCAGTCCCCGACCAAAATATAACTCAGTCATCAATCCAAAAACCCACCTGATTTGAAGATAGTGCAAATCTTTCTAGTCATTAACCAAAATATAATTCAATCCTGAACCCAAAAACCCACCAGATTTGAACAAAGTGCAAATCCTGCCAGTCCCTAACCAAAATATAACTCAGTCATCAACCCAAAATCCCACCAGATTTGAGCACAGTGCAAATCCTGCCAGTCCCCGACCAAAATATAACTCAGTCATCAATCCAAAAACCCACCTGATTTGAACACAGTGCAAATTTTTCTAGTCATTGACCAAAATATAATTCAATCCTGAACCCAAAAACCCACCAGATTTGAACAAAGTGCAAATCCTGCTAGTCCCTAACCAAAATATAACTCAGTCATCAACCCAAAAACCCACCAGATTTGAGCACAGTGCAAATCCTGCCAGTCCCCGACCAAACTATAACTCAGTCATCAACCTCAAAACCCGACCAGATTTGAGCACAGTGCAAATCCTGCCAGTCCCCGACCAAAATATAACTGAGTCATCAACCTCAAAACCCACCAGATTTGAACACAGTGCAAATCTTTCCAGTCCCTAACCAAAATATAATTCAATTGTCAACTCAAAAACCCACCAGATTTGAACACAGTGCCCATCTTTCCAGTCCCTAATCAAAATAGAATTCAATCATGAACCCAAAAACCCACCATATTTGAACACAGTGCAAATCCTGCCAGTCCCAGACCAAAATATAACTCAGTCGTCAACCAAAAAACCCACCAGATTTGAAGATAGTGCAAATCTTTCCAGTCACCAACCGAAATATAACTCGGTCATCAACCCAAAAACCCATCAGATTTGAACACAGTGCAAATCCTGCCAATCCCAGACCAAAATATAACTCAGTCATCAACCCAAAAACCCACCAGATTTGAGAACAGTGCAAATCCTGCCAATCCCCAACCAAAATATAACTCAGTCATCAACCCAAAAACACACCATATTTGAACACTGTGCAAATCCTGCCAGTCCCCCACAAAAATATAACTCAGTCATCAACCCAAAAACCCACCAGATTGGAACAAAGTGCAAATCTTTCCAGTCCCTAACCAAAATATAATTTAGTCATCAACCCAAAAACCCACCTGATTTGAAGACAGTGCATATCCTGCCGATCCCTGACCAAAATATAACTCAGTCATCAACCCAAAAACCGACCAGATTTGAACACAGTGCAAATCTTTCCAGTCCCTAACCAAAATATAATTCAATCGTTAACCCAAAAACACACCAGATTTGAATACAGTGCAAATCTTTCTGTTGTCGGCGAAAAATACGGACTGTTGTCGGCATCAAATTCGATCAGAAAAGCCGACAAAACGAAACGGCGACCAAGGTGCGGGAAGACGATACGAGATACGAATATTCCGCTGATAAAGCGTTAGAACCAAACGCACCTCCACTACCTAAAATCCTTAAGTGGTAGAAACGATATCACCTAAGGCTACAAACAAAAGAGGATAATCGGTTAGAAACAAGAAATATCCAAAGACCTGAACAGTAAGTAAACACTTGGAATCCTTATGTACATTTGAAAGAATGCACTCAATATCCCGTGAGGAAACTACTTATTAGAATCAAGAAAATCAGTACCGATTCCGAATGGGCCTCATCTATCTTAAATACAACGAACAAGCATACGCCCCATCGGATAAAACACTTAACCTCACAAATGACCGATACCAACAGAATGACCGATACAGCAAGACCGACACGGCGCTAATACAGCAACAGCAACAGAAGTATCGGTACGAAGAAACCCCTACTAGTGAAAAGACCGGGGAAGATCTCTACCATGTAAAATACAGCAGAGAGCCCCGATACAGTAAAAATAAGAGCGTCTCTCAGAGCTCACTTCTCTTTAAATTTCAATTATCCAATACCTTACGGTCGATTTTTAGAGTGACAACAGGTTATAGAGCCCTTATAACTCGCGCTGTTGAGCGTATACCTTAAGAGCCTATCTCCGCCCGATCAGCACCTCCACTGACCGGTCACCGCCAGAGGACATTGCTGTTGAGGGATAGGCCTTCCCCCCAGCGCAGAGATTGTTGTGAGCCCGCTGTTGAGCGACGCCCTTCCAATCTCCCTCTTACTCCCTTTTTTTTCTCCGCGGAACGTTCCTTCGGTCCTTTCCTCGTTTAATTCTTCGATCCTCGTTTCACCGACGACGATTTCTTTGGTTAATTCTCCAGTCATCGCCGCTTCTACCGCCAACGCCGGTTATTTCTTTTCCCTTCCGATTTTTTTTCTCCGCGCCGGTCGATCTTTTGTCGGTTCTTTCTTCTCCCGTTACGCCGCCGGTTCCGACGGACGCATTCCGATATTTCTTCGGTTCCCTTTTCTTTGGTTTCTTCGGTCATCGGTTCCTTCCTCGTCTCTCTCCGGTCGTCTTTGTTCGTTCCTTCGACGACAACACCGCTTTTGACGCCACCGCCGTCTTTCTTTTTCTCTTTTCCCTTCTTCCCCTCCTGCTTGTGAATCAGGGGGTGTATCCACTATCTCTACATCCAGTTCTTCGATAATCCACAAGCAAGCATGGTTGACCCCTTTGATTGGAATGCCATGGAAGGCATCCAATTCCGGTTCAAGGGCAATAGCCCCTATGACGAAAAATTGAATGCCGTCTACTCCCAGATCATGGATGACACCGATATGGAAGATTTATTTGTGGAGAGCGCAGACGCAAAGGTGCTAGCCCCCTCCATGATGTCCAACCTCCGTGGCAGTGTTGTCAATGCAATCACCTCCTATCTACCCAGCTCCACAGAGCTCGAGAAAGGACACATCACCCAACTCCTCTCAGGATGCACCATATCCTATGTGAATCACGCCGATGCTGAAAAGAAAGTTCGCGGACCCGTCGACTTGGAAAAGGCTGCAAAGGAAGCACTCACACACCACACAGACGATTCCACCAAACCATTCATCATCATTGAACTACTCATCACCGAATGGCAATTCAAACCCACGTGGAGACCCCAACGCTTTGACAAGATCTATGAAGGTGCCACACAGGCTGACTCAGATGATGAAAATGCCGCAGCTCCAATCCCAGCGCCAACGGCAGCAGGCACCAACATGCAAGAATTGACCACCCTACTACAACAACTGGTCAACAACGGCAACACCAATAACAACACCAACAACAACACCGGCGCCAACCACCAAACCCTTGACCTTCCATGGAATCCGGCGACATTACCACCACCAGTGAAGGAGCGATATTACAGGAGAGATGAATTCCTCACCAGAGATGATATGAAAGACTTCCCAATCACCTACACCAACTCATCAGGAAATGAAACAATTGTCAGGCAAAACTACTACCTACACAACCTAGGCAGTGGGAGAAATGACCAGCGCCTGATCACCAGAAGTGGTGACTGTTTTGATCTGACCAGAGCCTCTGACAAGTCCAAGGAAGCAGCTAGAGACAAACTATTCCTCTTAGGCTTTCCACAACTAAAGGATGCAACGGACCCTCAGGTTAGGAAATGGTACAGAGAAATCACAGCTCACTCACAGCAACACCATATTTATGTCCATCCATACTATCTCTTCAGGCGTGAAGCTGATCACCTCAGAGGATTCACAATTGGCGATAACTTTCCACATGATCTACCTTTAAGATATGAATTGGCCATCAATGAATGGGGAAACCTGATTTACACCGCACTCAGAAGTGACAAAATCATCCCTGATTCATGTGCAAGTATGAAGGCAACCATTCAGAGCTTTGAAGGAGGACAAGGATATGAAGCGCTATACACAGTTATTTCTCAGACACATCCCAACTCAAAAAGGCCATCCAATGCCAGCAGAATGGTCCAAAATCCTCCAAACCAGAACGCAAGTGAATCTCTTGAAGAATACTACTCCCGGTACAAGGATTACTTGAGACTTAGAGTGTTCCTCCAAAACAAACCTGGCACTATCAGTTCGACAGAAGAAGTCAGCAACCTTATTGCAGGAACCACCCTCTCAGAAGAGCCCTTCAAAAAGACAGAAGACGAACGCGACTCAGATGACCAATTCAAACGGGACAAATACAAGGCAGGTAGGCTTCTACAAACCCTCCAAACTTATGAGCAAGAGATCAAGGCTGAACAAAAGTACAAGAGGAACACCTCCAAACCAATCCAGCCCAAGCAATTGCCTGTCTCAGGTACCAGACCAGGTCCCCGTCACAATGATAGGTTTCAAAAGCGCGCTAGCAACAGTACCGTTAGAACACCTTCTACTTTGACTTCCCACTCAATCAGCCTGATTGAATCACTTGGGTACCCGGAGATGAATGAAGAATCTGACAATCCCTTCCTCCATCAAGCGTACTGTAATGCTATCACTGCCTTCGATAAGCAACCCAGTCTCTTCGACACAACCAGAAAATGCATTGTTTGTCATACATCTGGTCATAGCTTTGATAATTGTCCTGCATTACAGGATGTAGAGTCACTCAAGAAACATAGGATTGCCACGGCTGTTTTTCTAAGCAAATGCAACAGGGAGACCCAACAGCTCTTAGATTCCACTCAACAAATCTCTCAGATCAACATTGGCGATGAAGATCAAGATGAGGATTCACCCGATGATGCAGTAGAAGAGCAAAATTTTTGCAATGGCCAAGAATAGAAAGTCTTTCTTGCAGCCATTCTATGACATCACCTCAAGATGATCCTCAAGGATTTGACAACGCCACAGCGCCCCAAGTGAACAGCTTATGCCCTTCCTTGGACTCCAGCAGTGTCAGCTCCTATGAATCTGTCCACATTGGTGCTGTCAATCTCCTACCCAGGCACAGCCTCCAATCTTCAATCCCAATTGATGTCTACTGTGAGATGGAATCACTTGAGGCTACAGCCCCTGCATTGGAATCACACCTGGAAATCAATGGAGATCCCAACTTCGACAGAGACAACCCTACATCCGTTGATACCCACAATGTGCAATTCCTGGTCCCACCAGACCCTATTGCCGCTACGGCCTATTTCCAACATGGTGTCAGAGCCCAGATTGACACCGGTGCGAAAGTTTCCTGCACAAATCTCAAACACATCCTGCATGGTTACAAACCCTACACCAAGCTAAGGAAATGTCCTGTCAGGCTCACGGCAGCGATTGGAGGAAAGGCAGCAACCTGCATTCCTGAAGGATCTGGCTACTTGCATATCCCAGCACCGAATCACATTGGATATATCAAAGTCTTCTTCTACTATTCCCCCTCCCTGTTGACTACACTGCTGAGTGAGAATGACCTTTGTGGAATGACACCTCGCGTGCGAAACCAGTTCAGCGGACAGTCTATTCACAAAGCCTTTCATGATGACCAAGGCTCATCTGCTCAGCAAAATGGACACCTCACTATTATCTGTCATCACAAGCAGAGTACTGCCAAAAGTATTGTCCTACATGGAAGTATCATTGATGCTCAATGCTACACATATCCAGTACTCATCCCAGACATTGATCTTACATCCCCATATGCCAATTGTGCAACATCGTCAGCCTATGCTTTGGCGACTGACATGCAGTTCAAGGAAGCTTGTGAACTGGCCTCCAAAGAAGCCATTAGCAACTACAGATATGACGTATACACCAATCTTGTCACACTGCAAAAATGCACAGAAGCAGCTCAAGCTCAGTCTGATACCAGTGACATGCCAAGGTTTGATGCAAAACTGTTTTTCACCAAGATTGTGGACAAAAGTATACCCATCCAAGCCATCAAAACCAAGACATCAAAACTTCTGTGGCACCAGAGATTAGGGCACCCTTGTGACGAATTCCTCTACAACGCACACAAGTCCATTCTTGGCGTACCAAAGTTCCAACAACAAACCAGTATCCTGGATCAATGTCCAACTTGCATTCAATGTAAGCAAACAAAGACGCCTGCAGGCTCACATTCCACAAGAAAAGCTACGCAACCCTTTCAAGGATTATCAATTGATTTCGCATTCTCTGGCGCCAAATCCTCCAATAGCAAATGCAAGCGTGACTATGAAGGCATTCATGGTGAAACAGCATGGATTCTCATCACAGACCACTATACTGGTATGAAATATGGTGATACCAGAATCTCAAAAGGTGCACCACTTCATTGGCTAGAACATTTCTTCTCTCAGCACAACCCAACTTGTGCAAACAAGTATGTTTCAGTCGATCAAGGTGGAGAACTACATCACAATCCTGATATCAGAAACCTCTTCTCTGCTTTTGGATACTCAATTTTCCCCACTGGCGCTGACGCTTCTCACCAGAATGGTACAGTAGAAAGAGCACATCGAACTTTGGCTAATTCCATGCGAACCATGCTCTCTGGTGCAAATTTGCCCATCAAGTTTTTGCCGTTTGCCTTCTATCATGCCCTAAGATTGTCAAACGCCTTCCCTGAAGGCAACCAGCCACATTCACCATTGGAATTGGCAACTGGTCATAAGGAAAATCTTGCTGATTTCCGAACCTTCGGTTGCAGAGTTTGGGTTAGACCTCCAGGCAAGCGCTCCATCAAGCTCAAACCAAATGCACGCAAGGGAATATTCCTGGGTTTTGTCCCATATACTAATAGAAACATCCTTTGGTATGACACTGAGACGCACAGAGTCAAGATAGCCACCCATGCCCGGTTTGACGAAGGCATGCATGATCTCCCACTTGCAGACCTCCCCACAAATGTCAAACACCTACTCTGGACTGATGACAACATTCCACTGCCACCAGAGCCTACTGAAGTCTCATCCAGCGATTTCCAGTTTTCCATCACCCCGTTTGCCGACCTAACCAATCTCAGGCTCACTGTTTCCAGTTCCTGTTCTGATCCAGCATTTGGTCTCAGGTATACCAATGACTCCTCACTGCTTGGCAGAGCATACGTCACCGATATCCTTCCCAAAAGTCCTGCCTCCAAGCTTTTCTCCTCCCATAAGAAGACTCTCTCCAAGCTCAGAGGCGCTTATATTGTATCTATCAATCACAATCGTGTGTTTACTGCTGCTGATGTTACCACAGCATTGCACCAATCCCGCAATCGAGGGGTGAGGGATTTGACAGATACACCCATTACCTTTGCCCTTGAAGCAAAATTATCTATGAAGGAGGTCAGGAAACACTCCAATGAATATGGTTTATTTGCTCCCAATACCTCCTGGAAGGAATCCACTGATGAAGAAGATCCACCATTCTTGGACCGGATTTCATCCATCTGCGCTATCAAGCGCATTGGTACCAAATACAAGCAGCTGATACAATCAAGAATCAACCAGGTTGATAGCACTGAAACACTCCATGCCTCCATCCAAAAACACTTGGCCCCAATCAAAGATGACATGGAGGTTGTCATTCCCACCATTGACATCGCATCACTCAGAGCTATCACTAAGCTTCACAAACCAGGCAATTATGAACTACCCCTAGATGCAGATTCACTGCCAACTGAAGAAATTGAACTTTTAATCAAGGCCATCAATTCAAAGGCTACTGCATCTGAAGAACAGGCACTCGGACACTTTACTCGAAGGAATCTCAAGCCTTCATCTACATGGCCTGAATGGGAAGCTGGGGAGCGAAAACAACTTGATCAGTTTGAAGACTTAGAAGTGTTTGGATCCCCCATCCCATATCCTAAGGACCCAGATGTGATTATTCTCAGACCCCACTGGCAGTACAGTGTCAAGAGGAATGGTGTCCGCCGCGCAAGACAATGTTGCAATGGAAGCAAATACGCAGTTCCAACCCTGCATGCTATTGCCATGTCATACTCATCATGTGTTGAACACCCTATCCAAAGATTGTTCTTTGCCATTGCAGCAAGCCTCAATCTCAAAGTCTACGGCGCGGATGCCCAAGATGCTTTTGGTCACAGTCCTGGACCTGAAATTCCAACCTTCATGACTGTAGATGATGCATATGCAGACTGGTACAGACACAAGCACGGCAAAGACATCGACAGAAGGATGGTGCTCCCGGTTCTTCGAGCACTACAAGGCCACCCAGAATCAGGTAGACTATGGGAGACCCATATCAACAAGATCTTGAAAGGTCCTGATCTCAACTTCAAGACCACCACTCATGACAGAACAATCTATACAACAGTCTTTGAAGGCGAGACGGTCTACATGCTGAGACAAGTTGATGATTTTGCACTAGCTTGCACGTCAGAATCCATATCTGACAAGATCTATGACATTTTTGGCGCAAAGCTGAAGCTACCTAAAGAAGACGTAATCCCCTTCACAAAAATGGGATTGCTTGAAGACTTCAATGGAATTGATGTCAAACAGACAGCTGACTACATTGAACTGTCCTGTGCAAATTACATTGACAGAATTATGACATCCCATGGTTGGGAGACTGATTCTAAGATGAAACCCCACTCCAAGCCATCAGCGCCATTATCAACTGAAGTGCTGAGCCAACTACAATCACATACTGATGGACCATTAGAAGGCACCAAGGAACATGCTGAATTACAATCCACGTCTGGTTTCTCCTACAGGACGCTCTTAGGTGAAATGATGTTCGCATATGTGAGTTGCCGGCCAGACATAGGCTATGCAGTGACCCTGATGTCAAAATACAGTTCCAATCCCACTGCTTTCCACTATTCCAGTCTGAAGAATATAGCTCGATACCTTAGAACAACCAGATCTTGGGGTATTAGGTTCTACAGACCAAATGCTGAGCCATCTTTACCATCAGGAGAACCATACACCGACGTAGCCCAAGATGCATCACTCCCCAAATTCCCTGAAGATATCAAGCAAGCCAAACTGATGTGTTTTGTTGATGCCGCGTATGGCAATGACCCAAAACATCGTAGGTCCACCACAGGATATGTTTTCACTTATGCTGGTGGAGCCATTGTTTACCAATCCAAAGCTCAGTCACTTACTGCACAGAGTTCTACGGAAGCTGAGTTCATAGCTGCTGTCACAGCAGCCAAAACAGCCAGATATCTCAGGTCTATACTCAAGGAATTAGGATTCGCCCAAGTTGGTCCAACTCCGATCTATGAAGACAATGCATCCACAATTGAGATCATCAATGCTCAGAAGCCAACTGAAAGAACCAGGCACATTGAAATCAGGCTCTTTGCAATTCAAGCATGGAAAGAAAATGGTGAAATCAAGATGATTCATATTCCTGGAGTTATTAATCCGGCTGATGATCTAACCAAACCATTGGGATGGATCTTGCACGCCCGACATGCAAGATATATCATGGGACACTACCCACGTTAGATCAACCTGAAATGACCCGACAGTAATCCAACATACGTCATCTATCATGTTGGATCAAGGGGTGTGTTGTCGGCGAAAAATACGGACTGTTGTCGGCATCAAATTCGATCGGAAAAGCCGACAAAACGAAACGGCGACCAAGGTGCGGGAAGACGATACGAGATACGAATATTCCGCTGATAAAGCGTTAGAACCAAACGCACCTCCACTACCTAAAATCCTTAAGTGGTAGAAACGATATCACCTAAGGCTACAAACAAAAGAGGATAATCGGTTAGAAACAAGAAATATCCAAAGACCTGAACAGTAAGTAAACACTTGGAATCCTTAAGTACATTTGAAAGAATGCACTCAATATCCCGTGAGGAAACTACTTATTAGAATCAAGAAAATCAGTACCGATTCCAAATGGGCCTAATCTATCTTAAATACAACGAACAAGCATACGCCCCATCGGATAAAACACTTAACCTCACAAATGACCGATACCAACAGAATGACCGATACAGCAAGACCGACACGGCGCTAATACAGCAACAGCAACAGAAGTATCGGTACGAAGAAACCCCTACTAGTGAAAAGACCGGGGAAGATCTCTACCATGTAAAATACAGCAGAGAGCCCCGATACAGTAGAAATAAGAGCGTCTCTCAGAGCTCACTTCTCTTTAAATTTCAATTATCCAATACCTTACGGTCGATTTTTAGAGTGACAACACTTTCCATCCCCCACCAAAATATAACTGAGTCATCAACCCAAAAACCGACCATATTTGAACACTGTGCAAATCCTGCCAGTCCCTGACGAAATATTAACTCAGTCATCAAACAAAAAACCCACCAGATTTGAACACTGTGCAAATCCTGCCAGTCCCCGACCACAATATAACTCAGTCATCAACCAAAAAACTAACCATATTTGAACACTCTGCAAATCCTGACGATCCCCGACAAAAATATAACTCAGTCATCAACCCAAAAATCTACCAGATTTGAACACAGTGCAAATCATCCAGTTCCTAACCAAAATATAATTCAATCATCAACCCAAAAACCCACCATATTTGAACACAGTGCAAATCTTTCCAGTCCCTAACCAAAATATAATTCAGTCCTCAACCCAAAAACCCACCAGATTTGAGCACATTGCAAATCCTAACAGTCCCAAACCATATATAACTCAGTCATCAACCCAAAAGCAGACCAGATTTGAACACAGTGCAAATCTTTCCAGTCCCTAACCAAAATATAATTCAATCGTCAACCCAAAAACCCGACAGATTTGAACACAGTGCAAATCTTTCCAGTCACCAACCGAAATATAACTCAGTCATCAACCCAAAAACCCACCTGATTTGTGCAAAGTTCAAATCCTGCCAGTCCCCGACTAAAATATAACTCAGTCATCAACCCAAAAATATTCAACATATTTGAACACTGTGCAAATCCTGCCAGTCCCCGACCAAAATGTAACTCAGTCATCAACCCAAAAACCCACCAGATTTGAACACAGTGCAAATCCTGCCAGTCCCCAACCAAAATATAACTCAGTCATCATCCCAAAAACTCACCATATTTGAACACTGTGCAAATCCTGATGATCCCTGACCTAAATATAACTCAGTCATCAACCAAAAAAACCTACCAGATTTGAACACAGTGCAAAGCATCCAGTCCCTAACCAAAATATAATTCAATCATCAACCCAAAAACCCACCAGATTTGAACACAGTGCCCTTCTTTCCAGTCCCTAACCAAAATATAATTCAATCGTCAACCCCAAAACCCATCAGATTTGAACACTGTGTAAATTCTGCCAGTCCCTGACCAAAATATAACTCAGTCATCAACCCAGAAACCCACCAGATTTGAGCACAGTGCAAATCCTGCCAGTCTACAACCGAAATATAACAGTCATCAGCCCAAAAACCCACCATATTTGAATACTGTGCAAATCCTGCCAGTCCCTAACCAAAATATAACTCAGTCATCAACCCAAAAACCCACCAGATTTGAACATAGTGCAAATCCTGCCAATCCCCGACCAAAATATAACTCAGTCATCAACCCAAAAACCCACAGATTTGAGCACAGAGCAAATCCTGCCAATCCCCGACCAAAATATAACTTAGTCATCAACCCAAAAACCCACCTGATTTGAAGACAGTGCAAATCCTTCGGATCCCCAACCAAAATATAACTCATTCATCAACCCAAAAACTCACCAGATTTGAACAAAGTGGAAATACTGCCAGTCCCCGACCAAAATATAATTTAATCGTCAACCCAAACACACAACAGATTTGAAGATAGTGCAAATCTTTCCAGTCCCTAACCAAAATATAATTCAATCGTCAACCCAAAAACCCACCAGATTTGAAAACAGTGGAAATCCTGCCTGTCCCTAACCAAAATATAACTCAGTCATCAACCCAAAAACCAACCAGATTTGAGCCCTGTTCAAATCCTGCCAGTCCCCGACCACAATATAACTCAGTCATCAGCCCAAAAACCCACCATATTTAAACACAGTGCAAATCTTTCCAGTCCCTATCCAAAATATAATTCAGTCATCAACCTAAAAACCCACCATATTTGAACACAGTGCAAATCCTGCCGGTCCCTAACCAAAATATAACTCAGTCATCAGCTCAAAAACCCACCAGATTTGAACACAGTGCAAATTTTTCCAGTCCCTAACCAAAATATAATTCAATCGTCAACCCAAAAACCCACCAGATTTGAGCACAGTGTAAATCTTTCCATCCCCCATCAAAATATAACTGAGGCATTAACCCAAAAACCCACCATATTTGAACACTGTGCAAATCCTGCCAGTCCCCGACCAAAATATAACTCAGTCATCAACCCAAAAACCTACCAGATTTGAATACTGTGCAAATCCTGCCAGTCCCTAACCAAAATATAATTCAATCGTCAACCCAAAAACCCACCAGATTTGTACACAGTGCAAATCCTGCAAATCCCCGTCCAAACTATAACTCAGTCATCAACCCAAAAACCCACCAGATTTGAGCACTGTGCAAATCCTGCCAGTCCCGGACCAAAATATAACTCAGTCATCAGCCCAAAAACCCACCATTTTTGAACACATTGCAATTTCTGCGAGTCCCCGACCAAAATATAACTCAGTCATCAACCCAAACACCCACCAGATTTTAGCACAGTGCAAATCCTGCCAGTCCCCAACCAAAATATAACTCAATCATCAACCCCAAAACCCACCAGATTTGAGCACAGTGCAAATCCTACCAATCCCCGTCCAAACGATAACTCAGTCATCAACCAAAAAACTCACCTGATTTGAAGACTGTGCAAATTCTGCCCATCCCCAACCTAAAATTAACTCATTCACCTTCACAGAAAACACCCCCTCCAAACCCAAGGGACAGCAGTTATCTCCACACTGAAGGCGTTGCGGGCAAAGATATTGCAGGGATCCCTTCATTATACTAAGAAGGACAAGGCCTGCAAGTTTCGAATCGATTGATCAAGTGGATTAGAAGTGTCAGGAAGTATCTAACTGGCAAAGCATTGGACACACAAGGTCCATTTTTAAGGTAAAAAAGGGAAATAAAACGGTGAATATTAATATCTCCATACCGAAGTCACCGCGGGCAACGATATTACAGGGATTCCTTCATTATACTAAGAAGGACAAGGCCTGCAACTTATGAATCGATTGATCAAGAACATTAGAAGAACAAACTGGTGAAGCAGAAGGGGAAAATTTGGTTGTTTTTCAAGGAAGCAACCCAAATAACAGCGACAGCAACTATCTCTGTAACAACGACACCAACAGCAACGATATTACAGGGTTTTCTTGACTACATCTATGAAAAGACACCTGTTAAGTTTCGCATTGATTGATTGAGCGGATTAGAAGGAACAGACTCAACATTGCAGAGTGACAAATTTGGTTGAATTTCAAGGAAGCAACCCAAATAACGGCGACAGCAGATATCTCTATAAAAACGACACCAACAGCAACGATATTGCAGGGTCCTCTTGATTACATCTATGAAAAGCCGCCTGCCAAGTTTCGTATTGATCCATTGAGCGGATTAGAAGCAACGGACTCAACATAGCAGAGTGACAAATTTGGTTGAATTTCAAGGAAGCAACCCAAATAACGGCGACAGCAGATATCTCTACAACAACGACACCAACAGCAATGATATTGCAGGGTCCTCTTAATTACATCTATGAGAAGACGCCTGCCAAGTTTCGTATTGATCCATTGAGCGGACTAGAAGCAACGGACTCAACATAGAAAAGTGACAAATTTGGTTGTATTTCAAGGAAGCAACCCAAATAACAGCGACGGCCGATATCTCTATAAAAACGACACCAACAGCAATGGATATTGCAGGGTCCTCTTGATTACATCTATGAAAAGACACCTGTTAAGTTTCGCATTGATTGATTGAGCGGATTAGAAGGAACAGACTCAACATAACAGAGTGACAAATTTGGTTGAATTTCAAGGAAGCAACCCAAATAACGGCGACAGTAGATATCTCTATAACAACAACACCAACAGCAACGATATTGCAGGGTCCTCTTGATTACATCTATGAGAAGCCGCCTGCCAAGTTTCGTATTGATCCATTGAGCGGATTAGAAGCAACAGACTCAACATAGCAGAGTGACAAATTTGGTTGTATTTCAAAGAAACACCCCAAATAACAGTCACAGCAGATATTTCCATATCGACGGCACCGACAGCAATGATATTGCAGGGTCCTCTTCATTACATATATAAGAACACGCCACCCAAGTTTCGAATAAATTGATCCAGCGGATCAGAAGAATCGAACCGGTGAAGCAGAGGGGCAAAATTTGGCTATATTTCAAGGAAGCAACCCAAATAACAGTCACAGCAGATATCTCTGGACCAACGGCACCAACAGCAATGATATTGCAGGGTCCTCTTCATTACATATATAAGAACGCGCCGCCCAAGTTTCGAATTGATTGATCCAGAGGATCAGAAAAAAACGACTCAACATGGATGGGAAAGATGATGGGCAAAATGTGGCTAAAAAATGAGCCTCCAACTACTAGGGGTTACGCCGGTGAAATTGAACAAAATGGTGTGAGTATCTATTGATGTAGTAGAGTACATAATAACAACAGAATAGTATAATCTACATGCCACTTCTGATGCTCCAGGGAAAACGTTAACGCTGTTGCTGCTGTCCGCTTGCCTCTAACTCGTTGCTGTTGCTGGCGTCCGCTTCCCTCCAACTCGTTGCTGTTGCTGGTGTCCGCTTGCCTCCAACTCGTTGCTGTTGCTGGCGTCCGCTTGCCTCCAACTCGTTGCTGTTGCTGTTGCTGCCGTCCGCTTCCCTCCAACTTGTTGCTGTTGCTGCCGTCCGCTTGCCTTTGACTCGTAATATTTTGTTCACCGTTGTCGACAATTGATTGCCTCGTTGTCGTCCCTGAAATAGTAAGAAGAAAAGCCAAAGTTAAAAAATACATCATCTGTAATTTGGTTGCAATATCATTCCTTGTTGCCGTTTGTATGTTTACCGTTTATTCGTACCGTCGTTCCAACAATCGTCCCGATGAAATTGTTGTTGCTGCCGTAGAATACTTCTTACTCCATGTCACGAAAAACAGTATCTTGTTCCTGTTGATATAGAGGCAAGGGATGCAGGTTCATTGATTTCAAGACGTATATGTTTGGGGGCCAATTCAAACAATATCTATCCAGCAATTTCCCTCTCGTCGAATGCTTTCTATTGTCATGCAGTACAAGGCTGTTATTTCGGACTAAAATATCTGAGAACGGATCGTTGTGCTCAGAGAGGGTCGGATCCCACGTTCCCGGACGGAGTGTTGATTGCAAGAACCAACACTCTACTCAAATAAGCCGGATGTAAGAAGGCAGATTATCAAGTTTTTTTGTTTTTTTGTTGTGAGGTAGAACAGATCATGAAGTGATTGTTTTTTTTTGTTGCGAGGTAGAAAAAGTGATTTTTTTTGTCGCAAGGTAGAAAGGAAAATTACTGTGTGTTTGTGTGAGAGATATTTTTTTTTTTCGCGTACCATTTTCGCTCTACTTCGATCGATTGATCGAAGTAGAGGATACTTCTAGTACATCATGTAGAATTCTACACGATTTTGTACTAGTGTAGAATTCTACACGTTTTTAGTAATAGACAATTTTCAGTACTGAATCCGCGTAGGTTTCTACACGAGAAGATGTTTACACCTTACTAGATAATTTTCGGTACTGTATCCGTGTAGGTTTCTACGTGAGTAGATTTCTACACGTTTTTAGTACTTCATAATTTTCGTTAATCAATCCACATAGGTTTCTACACGTGTACGTTTCTACGCGTTTTTAGTACTAGATATTTTCGGGTATTGAATTCGTTAGGGTTGGGGTTAGGGTTTAGGGTTAGGGTTAGGGCGTAGGATTAGTGCTTTGCAGGGGCCCTGTGGAGTTGTTGAATAGGTAGTTACTGTATGTATTGTAAGTATGTGTCAGTAAAGCTATGGTAAGAAGTACTAGTACGATAACGCGTACAATTTCTACTAGTAGTGTGCATCAAGTAAGATCAGAATTACCAAAGGTGTTCTGATCTGTACCACCAATTCTTACCAGTACCAATTCTACAATTAGCCAACCAACCAAATTTATGTGTAAGCTATCAGCAAGGTATCTACATTCATAGGGATGGGGTTAGATTCCAACAAGCAAGCTGTAGGAGCTACCGGTAATTACGAGCTACCAGATCTACAAGCAAGCTGTCTATGTTCTTCCCAATCATACCAATTATTTGAAGACAGCGCATCCTGACCATCCCAAACCTAAAATTAACTCAATCATCAACCCAAAAACTCACCAGATTTGAAGACAGTGCAAATCCTGCCAATCCCCGACCAAAATAAAACTCATTCATCAACCAAAAAACTAACCAGATTTGAAGACAGTGCAAATCTTGCCAATCCCCGATCAAAATATAAGTCAGTCATCAACCCCAAAACCCACCAGATTTGGAGACAGTGCAAATCCTGCCAATCCGCCACCAATACAAAAGTCAGTCATCAACCAAAAAACCAACCAAACTTGAAGACAGTGCAAATCCCGCCCATCCCCAACCTTAAATTAACTCAATCATAAAAATAAAAAAACAGATTTGAAGACAGTGCAGATCCTGCCAATCCCTGACCAAACTATTACTCAGTCATCAACCCAAAAACCCACCAGATTTGAAGACAGTGCAAATTCCGCCAATCCTCGACCAAACTATAACTCTGTCATCAATCCAAAAACTCACCAGATTTGAAGAAAGTGCAAATCATTCCAATCCCCAAACTAAAATGGACTCAATTATCAACCCAAAAACCCACCAAACTTGAAGACAGTGAAAATCCTGCCAATCGCCAACTAAACTATAACTCAGTCATCAACCCAAAAACTCACCACATTTGAAGACAGTGCAAATCTTGCCAATCCCCGATCAAAATATAAGTCAGTCATCAATCCAAAAACTCACCAGATTTGAAGAAAGTACAAATCTTGCCAATCTCCAACCAAACTATAACTCGGTCATCAACCCAAAAACTCACCAGATTTGAAGACAGTGCAAATCCTGCCAATTCCCGACCAAACTATAACTTAGTCATCAACCAAAAAACTAACCAGGTTTGAATACAGTACAAATCCTGCCCATCCCCAACCTAAAATGAACTCAACCATCAACCCAAAAACCCACCAGATTCAAAGAAAGTGCAAATCCTGCCAATCCCCAGCCAAACAATAACTCAGTCAACCCATAAACCCACCAGATTTGAAGACAGTGCAAATCCTGCCCATCCCAAACCTAAAATTAACTCAATCATCAACCCATAAATCAACCAGATTTGAAGACAGTACAAATCCTGCCAATCCCCGACCAAACTATACCTCAGTCATCAACCCATAAACCCACCAAACTTGAAGACAGTACAAATCTTGCCCATCCCCAACCTAAAATGAACTCAATCATCAACCAAAAAAACACCAGATTTGAAGACAGTGCAAATCTTGCCAATCCCCAACCAAACTATAACTCAGTCATCAACCCAAAAACTCACCAGATTTGAAGACAGTGCAAATCTTGCCAATCCACGACCAAACTATTACTCAGTCATCAACCCAAAAACCCACCAGATTTGAAGACAGTGCAAATCTTGCCAATCCCTGACCTAACTGTAACTCTGTCATCAATCCAAAAATTCACCAGATTTGAAGACAGTGCAAATCCTGCCAATCCCTGACCAAAATATAACTCAGTCATCAACCCAAAATCTCAACAGATTTGAAGACAGTGCAAATTTTGCCAATCCCCGACCAAAATATAAGTCAGTCATCAACCCAAAAACCCAACATACTAGAAGACAGTGCAAATCCTGCCCAGCCTCAACCTAAAATGAACACAATAATCAATAAAAAAAACATTAGATTCGATGACAGTGCAAATCCTGCGAATCCCGAACCAAACTATAACTCAGTCATCAACCCAAAACCCACCAGTTTTGAAGACAGTGCAAATCATGCCAATCCCCGACCAGACTATAACTCGGTCATCAACTTAAAAACTCACAAGATTTGAAGACAGTGCAAATCTTGCCAATCCCCGATCACAATATATCTCATTCATCCATCCAAAACCAAATCAGATTTGAAGACAGTGCAGATCCTGCCAATCCCCAATCAAACTATAAGTCGGTCATCAACCCAAAACCCCACCAGATTTGAAGACAGTGCAAATCCTGCCCATCCCCAACCTTAAATTAACTCAATCATCCACCAAAAACCCATCAGGTTTGAAGAGAATGCAAATCCTGCCAATCCCCGACCAAACTATAACTCAGTCAACCCAGAAACCTACCAGATCTGAAGACAGGGCAAATCCTGCCAATCCCTGACCAAATTTTAACTCAGTCATCAACCCAAAAACTCACCAGATTTGAAGACAGTGCAAATCTTGCCAATCCACGACCAAAATATGAGTCAGTCATCAACCCAAAAACTCACCAGATTTTAAGACAGTGCAAATTTTGCCATTCCCAACAAAACTATAACTCAGCAGTCATTAACCCAAAAACTCATCAGATTTGAAGACAGTGCAAAACCTGCCAATCCCCAACCAAAATATTACTCAGTCATCAATCCAAAACCTAATCAGATTTGAAGACAGTGCAAATCCTGCCAATCCCCAACCAAACTATAACTCAGTCATCAACCCAAAAACCCACCAGATTTGAAGCCAGTGCAAATCCTGCCCATCCCAAACCTTAAATTAACTCAATCATCAACCCAAAAACCCACCAAACTTGAAGACAGTGCAAAACCTGCCAATCCCTGACCAAACTATAACTCAGTCATCAACCCAAAAACCCACCAAACATGAAGACAGTGCAAATCCTGCCCATCCCCAACCTAAAATGAACTCAATCATCAACCAAAAAACCCACCAGATTTGAAGACAGTGCAAACCTTGCCAATCCCCGACCAAACTATAACTCTGCGTCCGAGAACTGTTTCTCTACCCCCCGCGGGCTATCGCGCGGTATTTTTACAATTCTCGACCCTATTTTTTAAATTTCCTATCTTTTTAGGTCGCGTGTCTACTAAAAAACCTCGCGCGTCGCACACCTTTACTTTCGAGACAATATCTCGTCACTCCTCAAACAAAATAACTATTTTAGGGTTAAGAATATCATATTATTTTCGTGACAAGCACTATTTTGCGTAAAACTTATGCACGAATGACTATTTTCATCTGTTCAACATGTTCCGTCCCAGATCCTCCAACTCAAATCCAACTCCAAAAAATCCCATTTTCATTACAATGGATAGGGACCTGTCCCCCCCCTTGTATCTCATAAACCAAGAACTCCAAAAAGTTGGTAGGATAGGTAAACGATTCTAGACAACAATACTAACAAGGCCTGCAAGTCTCAAAGGGATCTGCCGTACGCGTTAGAAGCAATAGGAGGGCCTAGCAGAGGACTCCAAATCCGAATTTTCACCTCCACAGAAAACACCCCCTCCAAACCCAAGGGACAGCAGATATCTCCATACTGAAGGCGCCGCGGGCAACGATATTGCAGGGATCCCTTCATTATACTAAGAAGGACAAGGCCTGCAAGTTTCGAATCGATTGATCGAGCACATTAGAAGAATCAAACCGGTGAAGCAGAAGGGGAAAATTTGGTTTAATTTCAAGGAAGCAACCCAAATGACGGCGACAGCAACTATCTCTATAACAACGACACCAACAGCAACGATATTGCAAGGTCCCCTTGATTACATCTATGAGAAGACGCCTGCCAAGTTTCGTATTGATCCATTGAGCGGATTAGAAGGAACGGACTCAACATTGCAGAGTGACAAATTTGGTTGAATTTCAAGGAAGCAACCCAAATGACAGCGACAGCAACTATCTCTATAACAACGACACCAACAGCAACGATATTGCAAGGTCCCCTTGATTACATCTATGAGAAGACGCCCGCCAAGTTTCGTATTGATCCATTGAGCGGATTAGAAGGAACGGACTCAACATTGCAGAGTGACAAATTTGGTTGTATTTCAAGGAAGCAACCCAAATAACGGCGACAGCAGATATCTCTATAACAACGACACCAACAGCAACGATATTGCAGGGTCCCCTTGATTACATCTATGAGAAGACGCCCGTCAAGTTTCGTATTGATCCATAGAGCGGATTAGAAGGAATGGACTCAACATAGCAGCGAGAGCAACAGCAACAGCAACAGCAACAGCAACAACAACTAGCGAGAGCAACAGCAACAGCGGCTAGCGAGAGCAACAGCAACAGCAACAGCGACCAGCGAGAGCAACAGCACAGCAATAGCGACTAGGGACTAGCGAAAGCAACAGCAGCAGCAGCGAGAGCGACTAGCGAGATCAATACCAGCGACTAGCGAGAGCAACAGCGAATCCGCTCCTACTCATCCAACAGATTTATCTCCTCCTCCTCCTCCAACAACAACAACAACAACAACAACAACAACGGGGATTCGTCTCCTCCTCCTCCAACAACAACAACAACGGCAATTGGTCCCCTCCTCCAACAACAACAACGGGGATTCGTCTCCTCCTCCAACAACAACAACAGGGATTCGTTTCCTCCATCCAGCAGCAAATCTGAATCCGCTCCCCTCATCCAACAGAGCAGCAATTCGTCTCCTCCTCCTCCTCCAACAACAATAACAACAACGGGGATTTGTCTCCTCCTCCTCCAACAACAACAACGGGGATTCGTCTCCTCCTCCTCCTCCTCCAACAACAACAACGGGGATTCGTCTCCTCCTCCTCCAACAACAACAACAACAACAACGAGGATTCCTCTCCTCCTCCAACAACAACAACAACGGGGACTCGTCTCCTCCTCCAACAACAACAGCGATTCGTCTCCTCCATCCAGCAGCGAATCCGCTCCCCTCATCCAACAGAGCAGCGATTTGTCTCCTCCCACAAGAGCAGGATTCGTCTCCTCCTCCTCCAACAACAACAGCAACAACAACGGCGATTCGTCTCCTCCATCCAGTAGCGAATCCGAATCCGCTCCCCTCATCCAACAGAGCAGCGATTCGTCTCCCCCCCCCCCCCCCCCCATAGCAGGATTCGTATTTTCCTCCTCCAACAATCACAACAACGGGGATTCGTCTCCTCCTCCTCCTCCAACAACAACAGGGATTCGTCTCCTCCTCCTCCACCTCCTCCACCTCCTCCTCCAACAACGGCAATTCGGCTCCTCCTCCTCCTCCAACAACAACAGGGAGGAGGAGCGTTTCGATGATTCGTTGCCGTGCGCCGGTGGAGGAGGAGGAGGAGCGTTTCGCTGATTCGTTGCCGTGCGCCGGTGGAGGAGGAGGAGGAGGAGCGTTTCGCTGATTCGTTGCCGTGCGCCGGTGGAGGAGGATCGATTTGATGCCGGATCGCCGGTGGTGGAGGAGGAGGACCGATTCGATGCCGACGATTCGTTGCCGTTAGGGTGGCTTGCCGTTGGAGGAGGAGGAGGAGAAGCGTTTCGCTGATTCGTTGCCGCTTGCCGGTGGAGGAGGAGCGTTTCGCTGATTCGTTGCCGCTTGCCAATGGAGGAGAAGGAGGAGCGTTTCGCAGATTCGTTGGTGTTGGATAGATTGGTGTCGCTGCCGCTTGCCGCTGTTGCTCTCGCTGTTGCTTGCCGCTCTTGCTCTCGCTCTCGCTGTCGCTGTCGCTTGCCGCTCTTGCTCTCGCTGTTGCTATTGTTGCCGCTTGCCCGGTGGAGGAGTTCGATCGTTCACGCTTTGATTTCCTTCGATGGTTCCCGGTTGTGGCGCATCGTGTTGCCTTTGCCGACAATCCTATTAAAATATATGATAATTGAACAAAATGGGTGAGTATCTATTGATGTACTACATAGAGTAAATAATAAAAACAGAATAATATAATGTACATGCCGATCGATTCGTAATTATCACCAACCGGGAAAATTCCCCGCTCCGTTGCTTCCGATCCGTTGGTTTCGATTCAATGATTGCTGCTTCTGATCCGTTGCTTTCGATCCGTTGCTTCCAATCCGTTGGTTTCAATTCGTTGCTTCCGATCCGGTCCTATGAAAATAAGAAGAAAAACAGAGAGGAAATGCATTATCAGTAATGCCAGTGGAGTGGAAGACCAATCAATTGCCGTTGCCGTTGCCGTTGCCGTTGCCGTTGCCGTTGCCGTTGCCGTTGCCGTTGCCGTTGCCGATGCCGTTGCCGATGCCGATGCCTATCTCTCTCATTCTTACCTTTGCTTGTTCCGACGTTCCGACGTTCCAACAACCGATCCGATTCCGACGTTCCGACAATCGTCCCAATGAAATTGTAGTTGCTGCCGTAGATTACTTCTTACTCCATGTCACGAAAAACAGTACCTTGTTCCTGTTGATATAATTGCAAGGGACAAAGCCAGTTCATTGATTTCAAGACGTATATGTAAGGCTGCAGTCCAAACAATATCTATCCAGCAAATCCCCTTCTCGTCAAATGCTAACTACTTCTTTTCCAGTACAAGGCTGTTATTTCGGACTAAAATAAATGAGAACGGATCGTTGTGCTCAAAGAGGGTCGGATCCCACGTTCTCGGACGGAGTGTTGATTGCAAGAACCAACACTCTACTCAAATAAGTCGGATGTAAGAAGGCAGATTATGAAGTGTATTTATTTTTTGTTGCGAGGTAGATTGTTTTTGTTTGTTGCGAGGTAGAAAAAGTGATTTTTTTGTCGCGAGGTAGAAAATAAAATTACTGTGTGTTTGTGTGAGAGATTTTTTTTGTCGCGTACGATTTTCGATCAATGTATCTAGTACATCATGTAGAATTCTACATGAATCCTACACGTTTTTAGTACTAGATAAATTCTCAGTACTGAATCCGCGTAGGTTTCTACACGAAAAGATGTTTACTTCTTACTACATAATTTTTGGTATTGAATCCGTGTAGGTTTCTACGCGAGTAGATTTGAACGGTCGAACGTTGGAATTTTCTTATTAGTACTGAATCTACATGCTAGTACTGAATATACGTACATGGTACAGGGGGGTAAATAACTTGCGAGAAGTCCACATATACGAACAAATAATTACTGAATTTGCGAACAGGATGTAACCCTAACCATATTGGGAACAACTTTGCCACACAGAATGCCAAAAATGATGTGGTTTGACTCTCCAAAGGGCAAGCATGAGGGTATTTTTGGTGCAATTGCAGGGCACAAACTAACTTATTGGATAGTAATGACTCAAAAAGTATCCGGTCCAAGCCATGAATATATTCATCATGACTCTTCCAATGCATATTGGAAACAACTTTGTTACATAGAATGCCCAAAATGTTGTGGTTTGACTCTACAAATGGCAAACATGTGGGTATTTTTGGTGCAATTCCAGGGCACAAACTAACTTATTGGGTAATGACTCAAAAAGTATCTGGTCCAAGCCATGAATATATTCATCATGACTCATCAAATGCATAGTGCGAACAACTTTGTCACATAGAATGCCCAAAATCTTAAGGTTTGACTCTCCAACTGACAAACATGAGGGTATTTTTGGTGCAATTCCAGGGCACAAACTAACTTATTGGGTAATGACTCAAAAAGTATCCGGTCCAAGCAATGAATACATTCCTCATGACTCATCAAATACATATTGGGAACAACTTTGTCACACAGAATGCTGTAAATGTTGTGGTTTGACTCTCCAAATGGCAAACATGGGTGTATTTTTGGTGCAATTCCAGGGGACAAACTAACTTATTCGGTAATGACTCAAAAAGTATCTGGTCCAAGCCATGAATACATTCATCATGACTCATCCAATGCATATTGGGAACAACTGTGGCACATAGAATGACCAAAATCTTAAGGTTTGACTCTACAAATGGCAAACATGGGGGTATTTTTGGTGCAATTCCAGGGCACAAACTAACTTATTGGGTAATGACTCAAATAGTATCGGGTCCAACCCATGAATGCATTCATCATGACTCATCCAATGCATATTGTAAACAACTTTGTCACATAGAATGCCCAAAATCTTAAGGTTTGACTCTACAAATGGCAAACATGGGGGTATTTTTGGTGCAATTCTAGGACAAAAACTAACTGATTGGGTAATGACTCAAATAGTATCGGGTCCAACCCATGAATGCATTCATCATGACTCATCCAATGCATATTGGAAACAACTATGACACATAGAATGCCCAAAATCTTAAGGTTTCACTCTCCAACTGACAAACATGAGGGTATTTTTGGTGCAATTCCAGGGCACAAACTAAACTTATTGGGTAATGACTCAAAAAGTATCTGGTCCAAGCAATGAATACATTCCTCATGACTCATCAAATACATATTCGGAGAAACCAAAATCTTAAGGTTTCACTCTCCAACTGACAAACATGAGGGTATTTTTGGTGCAATTCCAGGGCACAAACTAACTTATTGGGTAATGACTCAAAAAGTATCTGGTCCAAGCAATGAATACATTCCTCATGACTCATCAAATACATATTGGGAACAACTTTGTCACACAGAATGCTGTAAATGTTGTGGTTTGACTCTCGAAATGGCAAACATGAGGGTATTTTTGGTGCAATTATAGGGCACAAACTAACTGATTGGGTAATGACTCCAAAAGTATCCGGTCAAAACTATGAATACATTTATCATGACTCATCAAATGCATATTGGGAACAACTTTGCCACTCAGAATGCCCAAAATGTTGTGGTTTGACTCTCAAAATGGCAAACATGATGAGGGTATTTTTGGTGCAATTCCAGGGCACAAACAGTCTCATTTGGTAATGACTACCAAAGTTTTTGTACCAGGCCATGAATGCGTATCACATGACTTACGAAATGCATGTTGGGAACAACTTTTAAATGCATATTGGGAACAACTTTGACACACACAGTACAGACAATGATGTGGTTTGTAGATACAAATGGCACACAAGACAGTACGGTATGTTAGGTGCAGCAGTCTACGAGATTCTACATGTGACTAGAGGATTGAAATACATAACCTTAGTGTGATCAAATGTTTCCCTTCTGAAAAAATTATGGCGCGGGAGGGGTGGCTGGCACAGGTACGTGCTCTACTGCTACAAATATAACAGCGCGCCCAAAACCAGACAACACACAGAAGATGTTCGGGCAAACAACATAGTACAGAACCCACGGAAAAATTCTACACACAAAACATCGTACACATACTACACGAAACACCGTACACACACACACACACACAACACACACAACACACACAACACAAAACACCGTACACAACCCGACAAATTATTAGTACACACACAAAACCACACAAAAAGAAACACATGATTCTTGATCGACACCGTATTCAGAAAATAAAATAAAAAAATATGAATGCTATCGGAAAGACACGACGAAGCAAAAAATCCGAGGGGAAGACCCTTCGAAACAACAAAACCATCCGGCCCGGTGATCATCAAAATACAGGGGACAACAACGGTAAGAAAAGAAGAGTTAAAACAAACACCGCAATTACTAACAAAGTGTGTAACAGTAATACCACAACTATGAACGCATCAAAGGGCAACAGTAAAAAAATGGTTCCGACAACACAATTTCTACTACTACAAACACGGAAGAACAAAACACCATCAACCAGAGTAACGAACCAGCGCTGACCATTACCAACACAACCACCACTACAGTAACGAACCAACAGAAAGAAGGAACAAAAACCAATGTGGTAGAGAAAACATCTAACGGAGAATGCTACAATTTAGAGGATGTTGCCGAACATGTCATGAAAAATATCCAATATGACAAATTGGCAGAGGAAGTGGCAAAACGCTTACGGAAACAAGAGAGGGAACCACATATAGGGGTGGGAAAGGTAGTAATGGTACCTAAACAAACGGAGGCAACCATGCAGGGAGAGGGGAGTTACAATGCCGGCGACACAAGAGAACGAGCAGTAAGTACAATTACAGACGAATATGGACTTATAATAGACAACGATATGCTTAAGGCTTTGAGTGATATGAGTGAAAGAGTGGAGAAGCAGCTAAGGGATTACGTCAAAAAACATTGGTACCCCAACATGAAGTTCCCTATCAATGACAAGGTAACGGCGCTTGTAATAAATAAAGCTGTTGGAGAAAGTGCGGTTATGAAGCCACCAAATATTCCACTTGCGGCATTCTGTTCCTTTTACAGGAAACGAGTAGGGACAGTACTGACTGCATTGAGGCACAACTCACAAACATTAGCGAGAAAAAACTGGATAGGTAAATACAGGTGGGAGAATTGGTTGTTGAAATTAGGATTTTGAGAATCTATTTTTGGTCCGACAACACTAACATGCTGCCCGTTGATACTTATGATACTTCCGTACAGACGATTACAGAAAAGGTCGAGTCCCTATCACATTCCCTGGTACTGTTGCAGTTATTCAAGACACAGAATATGAAAACACAGGTATTTTAAACCCTCAATACAGAACATACAAAGACGCGGAAGATGAAGATTTTTATTATTTTGTTACAAGAATCATGTCGGCAATCAATCCGACAAATTCCAATTTCAAACAACGGAAGGAGAGGCACTTGCTGAGTGATATATTTACTATAGCAGATGAAGCATTTGCATTGGTACTAATCTACAATGAGCATCATGTATGGGTGAACCAGCAGCGGCGAAAGGGTGATGCCACGATTCCGCGACAAAAAAAAAATTCTGCGATTCAGACAGTGGAAGCAGAAATGGATGGATGGAGGAAGGTCGCGAGTTGTTCAGTGACTTGTGCGACAAAATTGGCGAGATGCGAAAACACCCAGAAACAGGAAGGAAATTGGAAGAAATGATGAGGGACAGATTTAGGAACGAAAGTTCGACAAATTACACCAACAATAAGCAGGGCGATGCAAATATTACTAGTAGCAGCTCCACTAATTGTAGTGGACCAAAAAAGAAAAAGAAAAGAAACGTCTATATTGATCCGGCAATAACAGCATTGATGAATGAAAGTTTATCTATGGGTGAACTAATGTAGAAAATAACAGTACATACATAATACAAAACTACTACTAATCTTGAACTTAATTTTGAGAATATTAGAAATAATGGAGGATTCGTAATACGTCGCAATAGGAATAAATCAAGCATAATAGAATCTACATTTTAAAAAGGGAATATTGTAGTCAAGAAATAGAATTCACAACTAGGGGAGCAGAATCGAATTGTTGTTTGGTAGATTAATATTTTGGAATTAATACTGACTCAAGATTTCTTTTTTATTCGTGAATAGAAGTAAGTGTTGTTCGTACAGAATAATAATTCGGTTCTGCTAGAGACTGAAATAAATTATTTTTATTTGAGAGTAGAGTAATGTGCATCACGCGCACAGAAATAGTGCTGAGTTTACATATACCCTTATACGATCGTCGCGAATTTCAGGGTGTCCAGAAATATTGCCGTGTTAAAATCACGCACAAAATTTGTGCGCGAGAAGTAAATTCGAACCCCGCGAAACAGTTCTCGGACGTGTCATCAACCCTTAAACCCACCAGTTTTGAAGACAGTGTAAATCCTGCCAATCCCCGACCAAAATATAACTCAGTCATCAACCCAAAAACTAACCAGATTTGAAGACAGTGCAAATCTTGCCAATCCACGACCAAACTATAACTCAGTCATCAACTCAAAAACTCACCAGATTTGAAGATAGTGCAAATCTTGCCCATCCCTGATCAAAATATAACTCCTCAGTCATCAATCCAAAACCTAATCAGATTTGAAGACAGTGCAAATCCTGCCAATCCCCAACCAAACTATAACTCGGCCATCAACCCAAAAAACCACCAGATTGGAAGACAGTGCAAATCCTGCCCATCCCCAACCTTAAATTAACTCAATCATCAACCAAAAAACCTAACAGATTTGAAGACAGTGCAAACCTTGCCAATCGCTGACCAAACTATAACTCAGTCAACAACCCATAAACCCCACCAAACTTGAAGACACTGCAAATCCTGCCGATCCCCAACCTAAAATTAACTCAATAATCAACCAAAAAACCTAACAGATTTGAAGACAGTGCAAACCTTGCCAATCCCCGACCAAACTATAACTCTGTCGTCAACCCATAAAATCACCAGTTTTGAAAACAGTGCAAATCATGCCAATCCCCAACCAAACTTTAACTCAGTCATCAAACCAAAAACTCACAAGTCTTCCACCTGATTTGAACACAGTGCAAATCTTGCCAATCCCCGACCAAACTATAACTCAGTCAACCCAAAAACTCACAAGATTTGAAGACAGTGCAAATCTTGCCAATCCCCGACCAAACTATAACTCAACAGTCATCAACCCCCAAACCCACCAGATTTGAGCACAGTGCAAATCCTGCCAGTCCCCGACCAAAATATATCTTAGTCATCAACCCAAAACCCCATCAGATTTGAAGATAGTGCAAATCTTGCCAATCCCAAACCTAAAATGAACTCAATCCTCAACCCCAAACTCAACAGATTTGAAGACAGTGCAAATCTTGCCAATCCGCAACCAAAATATAAGTCAGTCATCAACCAACCAAACTATAACTCAGCAGTCATCAACCCCAAAACCCACCAGATTTGAGCACAGTGCAAATCATGCCAATCCCCGACCAAAATATAACTCAGTCATTAATCCAAAAAATAACCAGATTTGAAGACAGTGCAAATCTTGCCAATCCCCAACCAAACTATAACTCGGTCATCAACCCAAAAACCAACCAGATTTGAAGACAGTGCAAATCCTGCACATCCCCAAGCTAAAATGAGCTCAATCATCAACAAAAAAACCACCGGATTTGAAGACAGTGCAAATCCTGGAAATCCACAACCAAACTATAACTCAGTCATCAACCCAAAACCCCACCAGATTTGAAGACAGTGCAAAACCTGCCAATCCCTGACCAAACCTCAACTCTGTCATCAACCCAAAAACTCACCAGATTTGAAGACAGTGCAAATTTTGCCAACCCCCAGCCAAACTATAACTCAGCAGTCATCAACCCAAAAACTCACCAGATTTGAAGACAGTGCAAATCATGCCAATCCTCGAGCAAACTATAGCTCAGTCATCAATCCAAAAACTAAACAGATTTGAGCACAGTGCAAATCTTGCCAGTCCCCTACCAAACTTTAACTTGGTCATCAACCCAAAAACCCACCAGATTTTAAGACAGTGCAAATCCTGCCCAACCCCAACCTTAAATTAACTCAATCATCCATATAAAAACCCACCAGATTTGAAGACAGTGCAAATCCTACCAATCCCTGACCAAACTATAACTGTGTCATCAACCCCAAAACCCACCAAACTTGAAGACAGTGCAAAACCTGCCAATCCCTGACCAAACTATAACTCAGTCATCAACCCAAAAACCCACCAAATTTGAAGACAGTTCAAATCTTGCCCATCCCAAACCTAAAATGAATTCAATCATCAACCCAAAAACTCACCGGATTTGAACACAGTGCAAATCTTGCCAATCCCCGACCAAACTATAACTCTGTCATCAACCCGAAACCCACCAGTTTTGAAGACAGTGCAAACCTTGCCAATCCCCGACCAAACTATAACTCTGTCATCAACCCAAAAACTCACAAGATTTGCAGACAGTCCAAATCTTGCCCATCCCCAACCTAAAATTAACTCAATCATCAATCAAAAAACCCACCAGATTTGAAGAGAGTGCAAGTCCTGCCAATCCCCGACCAAACTATAACTCAGTCATAACTCAGTCATCAACCCAAAAACTCACCAGATTTGAAGACAGTGCAAAACCTGCCAATCCCTGACCAAACCTCAACTCTGTAATCAACCCAAAAACCAACCAGATTTGAAGACAGTGCAAATCTTGCCAATCCCTGACCAAACTATAACTCAGTCAACCCAAAAACGCACAAGATTTGAAGACAGTGCAAATCCTGCCAGTCCCCGACAAAACTATAACTCAATCATCAATCCAAAAACCCACCAGATTTGAAGACAGTGCAAATCCTGCCTATCCCCGACCAAACTATAACTCAGTCATAACTCAGTCATCAACCCAAAAACTCACCAGATTTGAAGACAGTGCAAAACCTGCCAATCCCTGACCAAACCTCAACTCTGTCATCAACCCAAAAACCCACCAGATTTGAAGACAGTGCAAATCTTGCCAATCCCCGACCAAACTATAACTCAGTCAACCCAAAAACGCACAAGATTTGAAGACAGTGCAAATCCTGCCAGTCCCCGACAAAACTATAACTCAATCATCAACCCAAAAACCCACCAAATTTGAAGACAGTGCAAATCTTGCCAATCCCTGACCAAATTATAACTCAGTCATCAACCAAAAAACCCACCAAACTTGAAGACACTGCAAATGCTGCCCATCCCAAACCTAAAATGAACTCAATCATCAACCCAAAAACTCACCGGATTTGAACACAGTGCAAATCTTGCCAATCCTCGACCAAACTATAACTCTGTCATCAACCCATCAACCCATCAACCCACCAGTTTTGAAGACAGTGCAAACCTTGCCAATCCCCGACCAAACTATAACTCTGTCATCAACCCATAAACCCACCAAATTTGAAGACAGTCCAAATCTTGCCCATCCCCAACCTAAAATTAACTCAATCATCAATCAAAAAACCACCAGATTTGAAGAGAGTGCAAGTCTTGCCAATCCCCGACCAAACTATAACTCAGTCATAACTCAGTCATCAACCCAAAAACTCACCAGATTTGAAGACAGTGCAAAACCTGCCAATCCCTGACCAAACCTCAACTCTGTCATCAACCCAAAAACCCACCAGATTTGAAGACAGTGCAAATCTTGCCAATCCCCGACCAAACTATAACTCAGTCATCAACCCAAAAACGCACTAGATTTGAAGACAGTGCAAATCCTGCCAGTCCCCGACCAAACTATAACTCAATCATCAACCCAAAAACCCAACAAATTTGAAGACAGTGCAAATCTTGCCAATCCCTGACCAAATTATAACTCAGTCATCAACCAAAAAACCCACCAAACTTGAAGACACTGCAAATGCTGCCCATCCCAAACCTAAAATGAACTCAATCATCAACCCAAAAACTCACCGGATTTGAACACAGTGCAAATCTTGCCAATCCTCGACCAAACTATAACTCTGTCATCAACCCATCAACCCATCAACCCACCAGTTTTGAAGACAGTGCAAACCTTGCCAATCCCCGACCAAACTATAACTCTGTCATCAACCCATAAACCCACCAAATTTGAAGACAGTCCAAATCTTGCCCATCCCCAACCTAAAATGAACTCAATCATCAATCAAAAAACCCACCAGATTTGAAGAGAGTGCAAGTCTTGCCAATCCCCGACCAAACTATAACTCAGTCATAACTCAGTCATCAACCCAAAAACTCACCAGATTTGAAGACAGTGCAAAACCTGCCAATCCCTGACCAAACCTCAACTCTGTCATCAACCCAAAAACCCACCAGATTTGAAGACAGTGCAAATCTTGCCAATCCCCGACCAAACTATAACTCAGTCAACCCAAAAACGCACAAGATTTGAAGACAGTGCAAATCCTGCCAGTCCCCGACAAAACTATAACTCAATCATCAACCCAAAAACCCACCAAACTTGAAGACAGTGCAAATCTTGCCAATCCCTGACCAAATTATAACTCAGTCATCAACCAAAAAACCCACCAAACTTGAAGACACTGCAAATGCTGCCCATCCCAAACCTAAAATGAACTCAATCATCAACCCAAAAACTCACCGGATTTGAACACAGTGCAAATCTTGCCAATCCTCGACCAAACTATAACTCTGTCATCAACCCATCAACCCATCAACCCACCAGTTTTGAAGACAGTGCAAACCTTGCCAATCCCCGACCAAACTATAACTCTGTCATCAACCCATAAACCCACCAAATTTGAAGACAGTCCAAATCTTGCCCATCCCCAACCTAAAATTAACTCAATCATCAACCAAAAAAACCACCAGATTTGAAGAGAGTGCAAGTCTTGCCAATCCCCGACCAAACTATAACTCAGTCATAACTCAGTCATCAACCCAAAAACTCACCAGATTTGAAGACAGTGCAAAACCTGCCAATCCCTGACCAAACCTCAACTCTGTCATCAACCCAAAAACCCACCAGATTTGAAGACAGTGCAAATCTTGCCAATCCCCGACCAAACTATAACTCAGTCATCAACCCAAAAACGCACTAGATTTGAAGACAGTGCAAATCCTGCCAGTCCCCGACAAAACTATAACTCAATCATCAACCCAAAAACCCAACAAACTTGAAGACAGTGCAAATCTTGCCAATCCCTGACCAAATTATAACTCAGTCATCAACCAAAAAACCCACCAAACTTGAAGACACTGCAAATGCTGCCCATCCCAAACCTAAAATGAACTCAATCATCAACCCAAAAACTCACCGGATTTGAACACAGTGCAAATCTTGCCAATCCTCGACCAAACTATAACTCTGTCATCAACCCATCAACCCATCAACCCACCAGTTTTGAAGACAGTGCAAACCTTGCCAATCCCCGACCAAACTATAACTCTGTCATCAACCCATAAACCCACCAAATTTGAAGACAGTCCAAATCTTGCCCATCCCCAACCTAAAATGAACTCAATCATCAATCAAAAAACCCACCAGATTTGAAGAGAGTGCAAGTCTTGCCAATCCCCGACCAAACTATAACTCAGTCATAACTCAGTCATCAACCCAAAAACTCACCAGATTTGAAGACAGTGCAAAACCTGCCAATCCCTGACCAAACCTCAACTCTGTCATCAACCCAAAAACCCACCAGATTTGAAGACAGTGCAAATCTTGCCAATCCCCGACCAAACTATAACTCAGTCAACCCAAAAACGCACAAGATTTGAAGACAGTGCAAATCCTGCCAGTCCCCGACAAAACTATAACTCAATCATCAACCCAAAAACCCACCAAACTTGAAGACAGTGCAAATCTTGCCAATCCCTGACCAAATTATAACTCAGTCATCAACCAAAAAACCCACCAAACTTGAAGACACTGCAAATGCTGCCCATCCCAAACCTAAAATGAACTCAATCATCAACCCAAAAACTCACCGGATTTGAACACAGTGCAAATCTTGCCAATCCTCGACCAAACTATAACTCTGTCATCAACCCATCAACCCATCAACCCACCAGTTTTGAAGACAGTGCAAACCTTGCCAATCCCCGACCAAACTATAACTCTGTCATCAACCCAAAAACCCACCAAATTTGAAGACAGTCCAAATCTTGCCCATCCCCAACCTAAAATGAACTCTATCATCAATCAAAAAACCCACCAGATTTGAAGAGAGTGCAAGTCTTGCCAATCCCCGACCAAACTATAACTCAGTCATAACTCAGTCATCAACCCAAAAACTCACCAGATTTGAAGACAGTGCAAAACCTGCCAATCCCTGACCAGATTTGCACTCTGTTCAAATCTAGTGGGTTTTTGGGTTGATGACTGAGTTATATTTCGGTGGGGCTATTACCAATCATGCTAAGTGATGTCATTCATTTGCGCGAGTTCTAGAGTAGATGCTATGTACGTTCATAGGTAGGGAAATTAACACTACCAAGTGATCTACATTACCAATCAAATGACTGTTGTCAATCAAAAATCGACCGGATAGGATTCTTTCGTTGTTGTCGTAACAACTCCACCAATTTCGCACCTCGTCTTCTTTCCATCGAATTTCCTACGGATACTGTAAGATGATGACGTTGGCAAAAATTTGATTTGTTTGAAGGGCTCTGAAAGATGAGGAGGGAAATTGGTGTTTTAGCTAACTTGAATTGGTTATTACATTATCTTAACACTAAAATTATGAGCGGACGAATCCACTCTTTCCTAAGATCACTAGAATTGGTGCATTGGTCTGTTAACACTCCAATGCACACACTAAATCACTAATAATCACATCGACCCGCTAATACTCCGATGTGTTGCACGTGCCCTTGTACCAATGGGCTGTAGGCATCTACCTTGCGCCCTGTAGAATTGGTACATAAGGGTCTATTTTTAGTAAGAAGGAGAACTGGAATCGGTAAGTGGTAAATTCTCATACCCGCTTCCATTCCCATCTCCATTCATGTTGGTCCATTCCTGTAGAAACAGGATGACTCGTACGATTGATCACGCGTCTCATTCACTCGTGTCTCATTCATTCATTCGTGTCTCATTCATTCATTCGCGTCTCATTCATTCATTCGCGTCTCATTCATGTGGTATTCCAACGCTCACGATTGAAAATTACCCACGACTCAAGAAAATCTGAAAAGCAATGCCACACAAGCCGGTCTTCAATATTGAAGACTGGATGAAGAACATATCCAAATTCTCTATGTGCAATGTACGTTGAATTTCCATTCAACGCCTTTTTACTGTTACAAGCTTTCTCAACGGCTCCTCGGAGTAGTTGACAAAGCTAGCTCACAATCTTAGTTTTTAACCAATACATAAACCTTATTTTAGTACCTTTTTTTAGAGGCGTACGACACTGTTTAAACAGTTGAATAACTGCTTCGACCTTATCACTACCGGTAAAGACTACTTCAACTACTACACCTAATAAACGAACAACTGATCCTGACGATTGTCCAGTAACAAGAGAATACAACCATGTCTTACTGACTTTGATCAAGATTCTATTGACAAAATTGAATACAAGAACACCCAAGAAGTCAATGGATCACAAGAAGTTACCAAGATCAAAATCCCTTTGATTACTGCAGGATCAACCAAATTACAAATCCTTTTTACCATCAACGAGTTCATTAGATCCAAGAAGACCCTCAACTTAACCACAGGGCCAAGAATCTATGGCAAGTTTGTAGATCTCCTCAGAGACTACACCGACTGTAGCTGGTGGAACAGCTATGTGTCAACCAATGTTCCACAGAGAACTGTGGACAACTTCCAAACCACAGTGGAAGCATTTATCAACTTCAAGTTCGACAGCAACCTTGATGCCTATCAGAATCATAGAAGATTCCTCACCAACATCAAGAAGACAACCACCATGACCGTACACCAATTTGTAGCACAAGTCAACTTCCACAACCATGTTATCCTCCCATTACTTCCGGGACACCCACCAGAAGATGCAGAGATCAAGGAAAGATAGTTCAAGAATCTAGTCTTCGAATCGATGCCTGAAGACTGGAAACACATCTATCAACAACACCACTCTCCCCATAGAGATTCTCTCTCTGAAATGATGATGAGATTTGAGAGATTCCAATCTGCACAGAATAGAAAGAACAAGAAATAAGATAACCTGTCTCAAAACAACAACAACAGCAACAACAATGCCAACAACAACCGTAACAACCAGAATGGAAACAACAACAATCGCAATAACCAAAACAATCGCAACAACCGAAACCGAAACAATAACAACAACAACAACAACAATAACCAACGAAATAACAACAACAATCAACACGGCAACAACCAAGGCAACAACAAAGGCCCTACTAGGATCTCGAACGACTCACCATGTCCTATCCACCCTGGTACCAATCACACTTGGGGTCAATGCTACACCAACAAGTATGGCACCAACTCCTCCAATCAGTTCAATAACAACAACAGAGACAACACCGACTCACATGTGAATGATCGCAGTAACTCCAACAACAGCAATCGATCCACTACCTCTTCCCATGGCAGTAACTACAATGAACCCGAACAACACATGTGTGTCTTCATCAATGAACCAGCAGAAGAAACCATACCTGCCACACCTTGGCCTGACCTCTTCCATGTGGATATGGATATCGATGAAGAATACTATAACTCGGATCTTCAAAGATTTCCCTCTGAAAAGACCGATTCCGACAACAACAGACGAGATGTTGCTCCCAGCACCGACAATGTCGACATCGATCTCGCTCCAACCACAGTAAGTGTCTGCAACTCAATCAATGGATCCCTTGGCAAGTACTACTTGAAAGCCCTCTTCGATTCTGGATCAACCGACAATCTTATAGTGGAATCAGCAATTCCCTCCGGAATCAAGAAGCATCTTCAAGACCAAGCAATCCAAATGCAGACAACGAATGGCAAAACCACTTGCAACCACTATGTAGCCTTGGAGAACACCATATTCCCAGAACTATCCTACTCCATGAAAGTCCTACAAATCAAATGCTTTGTCGTCTCTCAGAATATCAACTACCATCTCCTCATTGGAAGGAAGACAATGAGAGATCTTGGAATGAAAATGGACTTCGAGACTTGTACCATAGAATGGTATGAGAAGACAATGAACTTCCACCCGCGAAATTACTTTGACAACAAGTCCTTGCTCCACAAAGTCATGTCTGCAGAACCACACGCCGTTGCAGAAAGTTACTCCAACCAATCAATCCAACAATCTTATGTAGATGGAACCACCAAGTATGAGAAAACTGATCTCCACAAGCTCGTCACCGACCAAACCCATCTCTCCTACCAAGAGAAACAAGCCTTGTTACCAATACTCCTCCAAAATGAAGAACTTTTTGAAGGCTTGAATGACAAAGAATTAGGCATTTTCCCTAATCAAACCTTCCACATTGATCTCCAGCAAGGCGCAACTCCATATCATGTAAAACAACCATATTCCATCCCACTGCACCAACAAGAAGCAGTGAAGAAAGAAATCGATTGACAAGTGAAACTTGGTATCCTCAAACGGTGCTATGCAACTGAATGGGGAATGCCAACCTTTGTAGTGCCAAAACCAGATGGCTCCTGTCGACTCATCAGTGACTTTAGAGAACTTAACAAGGTCACCAAGAAACTTCACTATCCACTCCCAAAGCTCCAAGATATCTTCCACAGAAGAAGAGGCTTCAATTATGTCACCCTTATTGACGTCAGCATGCAGTTCCACACCTTCAAACTTGATGAGGCCTCCACCTGGCTTTGCGTCCTTGTTACTCCATTCGGAAAGTTTCGACTACTTTGATTGCCAATGGGCTTTCTCAACTCTCCAAGTTGGGCCCAAGGCTGTATGGAACAAATGCTCTCACACTTGAAGGACATTGAAGTATACATCGATGATATTGGTATCTTCTCAGATACTCTCGAATCCCATTGCAAATCAGTCTCTTCTGTCCTGTCCTTACTGAAGTCCCACAACTTCTCTGTCAAGCCCTCCAAGTGCCACTGGTTTCAATCGCAAGCACCATGGCTTGGCCACATTATCTCGCGTGATGGTATTAGACTCAATCCAAACAAGATTGCGCCTATCCTGAAACTTGCGTTTCCCTCAACAACAACCCAACTTCGGTCCTTTGTTGGGATGATCAACTTCTACCGGAACTTCTATCCCAAACGCGCTGAAGTCCTCGCACCCCTTACTGACCTCTCTGGAAGAGCCAAAGGCAAAATCTCTCCAACACCAGAACTTCTCGAAGCTTTCAACAAAGCGAAATCCCTCATTGCCAATGATATCCTCCTTGCCTTTCCTGATCCATACAAGCCCTTCCATGTCTATACTGATGCTTCTGACTACCAACTCGGAGCTGTCATCCTCCAAAACGGCAAAATCATCCTTTGCTTCTCCAGAAAACTCAACGCCGCAAAGAATTTCGGACAATTCTGTGGGGTGCTGAAATCATAGTGTGGACCGACCATATCAACTTAACCAGGCAAAATCTTACCAGCCACCGAATTATGACCTGGAGAATGCTCCTCGAAGAATTTTCCCCAGTATTCAAGTACATCAAAGGCAAAGACAATGTCCTTGCTGATGCCCTCTCAAGGCTCCCGCTCCAGCAAGACACTCCGGAGAAGAAGAAGGAGTTCTCCGGTCCAACTCCCAATCCAACGGATGACTCGGACCTTTCAACTGACTCAACCGCCTCCGACCTTCTCTCTCTCTCTCTCTGAATTGTTCCTTAACTACCCAGAAGACATTCCCATGTACCCCTTAGCCTTCAACCAACTCGCCCAAGATCAAGCAGCCAACGCAGATATCTCTACCAATCCCCGGTACACAACTGAAAACATCAACGGCACCGACTTGAAAGTTGTAGACTCCAACGGTCGACAGAAAATTGTACTCCCTCCAAATCGAGTGCAAGCCACGATCAAATACTACCACCACGTGCTTGGCCATGCCGGCGCAGAAAGATTGTACCGAACCATCAACCAATTTGTATATGCCCCAAACCTGAAGGACCAAATCAACGCCTTCTGCAAAACTTGTGACACGTGCCAACGATACAAGAATAGCCACCAAAGCCACGGACAGCTCCCTACCAAAGAACACCAATATGTTCCTTGGGACACCATTGCAATCGATGGAGTAGGCCCCCTTGGAAAATCAAGATCCCTGGCCATGGAACAGTCTCCTTCAATGGCTTTACCATCATGGACATGTGCACCAACCTCCTCGAGATCATCCGAGCTCCACAAGTCAATCCAACCGGCCTCATGGCAGTCCATGCCCTCGACAATGGCTGGCTCTCCAGATATCCCAAACCAGTAAATTGTATTATTGACCAAGGAACCAACTTCATGAGTAATGACTTCCAACTCTACCTTGCGAACCTAGGAATCAAGGCCAAGGTCTGCTCAGTTCGAAACCCACAATCCAACGCAGTACTTGAACGCGTCCACGATACCATGAAGTCTGCAATGAGAACAGAACTCAATACCAATCCCCCACAGACTCTTCAGGAAGCCACGGACATCATCGATACTGTCTTTGCTTCCGCTCAGTTTGCCGTTCGATCAACCATCAACAAGACCTTTGGAATGACGCCCGGAGCCCTTGTATTCCACAGAGATATGTTCCTACCAATTCCTGTAATTACTGACTTGGCCATGGTCAGAAACAAAAGACAAGCTCAAATCGACAAGAATGCTATGAAAGAGAACAGCCACAGGAAGATTCATGATTACTGTGTAGGAGACCAAGTTATGGTGAAAAATGAAAAGCAAATCCCTGGAGCTTTTGACGCAAGAAGCAAAGGCCCCTACACCATACAGCAAATTCACACAAATGGTACAGTTTCCTTTCTCTTAAGAAATCACGTGATCCAACGCATGAACATTCGGAACCTCAAACCATATCACACCAACTAAAAATTTCTTATCTAAGCAATACTGGTCGCACACGACTAACAAAAATTCTGTGCCACCAATCGAACTTTTACGAGAAGGAGAAGAGTGTGGTATTCCAACGCTCACGATTGAAAATTACCCACGACTCAAGAAAATCTGAAAAGCAATGCCACACCAGCCAGTCTTCAATATTGAAGACTGGATGAAGAACATATCCAAATTCTCTATGTGCAATGTACGTTGAATTTCCATTCAATGCCTTTTTACTGTTACAAGCTTTCTCAACGGCTCCTTGGAGTAGTTGACAAAGCTAGCTCACAATCTTAGTTTTTAACCAATACATAAACCTTATTTTAGTACCTTTTTTTAGAGGCGTACGACAATTCATTCATTCGCGTCTCATTCATTCATTCCCGTACGAGAAGATTCCTGTAGAAGCAAGATGACTAGTATGATCGAAACCCTTGTTCGATCGACCTCAAACATATGAGAGTACAAGTTCCGTACGGTGAGTGTACAAGATAAAAATACCACAATTAATACCCAGTACCAAACTCATGTAGAAGTCTACGGGAAATAAACATATGTGTGCTCCGCACACTGAAATCTCTTCAAAAAAAGAACAAGTGAAAAGACCCTGCAAACACACCGGAAAACTCACTCCTAAGACAATTTTTTTGATAGGAAGTCCGATCGTCGAAATCACATATGTCATTTTTCAATTATTTTCATTTTCGCGACGACCCACCCTTCTGTTTCTCCTTCCATAGAACAGACTATGAAGGTCCGCCACCATACAAATAGTACAAAATGACACCAACTCAAATACCTACACATTCCTCTACTTGGTTTTCGATCCGGAAGGGTATTCGAACCGCAATTCTACTGCGAATCACACACAAAGATACGTCGTCATCGTCGTCGTCGACCCTTCTCCGACCCATCTGTTTCCCCTCCAATAGAAGGGAAGATGAGGGTGGAGATGTACAAATACTACCACATTCGAACACCATCATGTTCCTCTACTGATTTTTCGACTTGGAATGGCAATCGAACGGCTATCGAATCCGATGGTGAGTTAAGAAGATATGGGGGGGGGGGGGGGGGGGGGGCACCATTTCTTCCGTTTTGATGACCATTCTGTTTCTCCTTCGATAGAACAGACCATGAAGGTTCGCCACTGTACAAATAGTACAACATGATACCTACTCAGATACCTACACATCAATCTACTTCATTTTCGATCAGGAAGGGTATTCAAATGGCAATCAAACACCGTTTCGAGCGCCGTTTCGAACGCCATTTTGAGCAGCGTTTCGAGCAGCAGGAAGCCAGCAGCAAGCAGCAAGCAGCGGCGTTTGGAGCGGCGTTTTGGAGCTGCAGGAAGCCAGCAGCAAGCAGCAAGCAGCGGCGTTTGGAGCGGCGTTTTGGAGCTGCAGGAAGCCAGCAGCGGCGTTTGCAGCGGCGTTTTGGAGCGCGGGAATGGTGATCGGCCCTACGAATTTGCTGCCAACTGCTGCCGACAACGACCATATGGTGCACCTCTACCGAGCTCTCTCATCTGGTAAAGTTAACTTGATCTAAGACAGATTTTAATCGTATGATTTTTTATCTATATTCAGGTTAAATTTTATGGTTACTTGCAACAAAAAAAATGAGAGTTTGCTACCATAAAAATGAACGCGCGCCACTAGATATTACTATTGCTTTTAGAAGGAGCATCTCATTTCCGTAATTAATTGTTTGGCTAAGCTTTTTAGCGATTTTTAGTCGTAGCGTTTGTACCAAGGCTACTTGTTAAAAACAGATTTTTTTAATATTTCTACGTATTTCCCCCCCCCAAACCCCCCCACATAAACTCCGTCTACAAGGTTACATTGTCAACTCTTAGGGTTAGTGTTAAACGTTCAACTAACAACTCCACCAATTCTACGCGAGATGATTAATACGCAAACCCACCAGATTTGAACACAGTGCAAATCTTCCCAGTCCCTAACCAAAATATAATTCAGTCATCAACCCAAAAACCCACCATATTTGAACACAGTGCAAATCCTGCCAATCCCCGTCCAAACTATAACTCAGTCATCAACCCAAAAACCCACCAGATTTGAACACAGTGCAAATATTTCCAATCCCCCACCAAAATATAACTCAGTCATCAACCCAAAAACCCACCAGATTTAAACACTGTGCAAATCCTGCCAATCCCCGACCAAAATATAACTCAGTCATCAACCCAAAAACCCACCCGATTTGAACACTAATATCCGATTCGTTGAGAGTCTGATCCAAAGGCTTCTGAAGAACAGCAACGCTGCGTTAGTGTGTTAGTAGGCGAACGATTGTACTCTACGCGTGACAATTGTGTTTGGATACTTTCGGCAACGGATAATCGGACTACAGGCGAGACTATGGAAACGCCAGATCTCTTCTTGCTGTGACTTATTCAGATTGCAGCGAGACAGACCTTAGTATGTAGATTACAAGTAGTTGGTAACAACTAGTGTGAATTTTCGGATATAAATCAGTTGAATGTTAAAAGTATGAGATAAAGTGAAATCTTGCCGAAATGCAAGATATCTCTTTTATTGAGATGAATACGTTGCAACTGCTGTTGCGTAGTGATGAGATTACTCGCTGATTATTTCCGTACATGTATTAGTCGTTGACCATATATATTTGTATGCATGTATATGTATTGTGTGAGAATCACATGCCAACGGTTTTCTTCTCTTGTTCCGTTAGGAAGACTCCATGAAATGTTTATCATTAAGGTCAGGAATTGCTCCCGTAGCTCGTGTGATATTTTATGAAATCAGAGTTTGCTCACCGAAGAACAATGGCAATACTGTAAAACAGGGATTGCTCACCGTCTATGCGCGATGGGAATCGATGCGCTGTGGGAATCGATATGCCGTGGGAATCGATTACTTAGATGGATACGGGACTCATTGATTCGTACGAATAGGAAATCTACCCTCTGGTAGCTTTGGTACTTCTGGTCACGAAAGGAATTTAATACTCCCCATGTCTCCTTGTGAAGGGTCATCACGCTCTACATGATGCTTCCATCATCTTGGAGAAGGTCGCCGGTATTACCACAGAAGTGGAAGATGGGCCTGAGCAGTGGATACACAACTGAGTGTCCCCAATGCTTGGTGAGAATGTCTGCACAGTTATCCTTACCTGGGATGTGCATCATTAAAATGAAACCTCTTGCTATCATGCTCCGTACGTAGTGAAACGATAGAATATTATGACGCTTGTGCAACCTTGCGTAAGGGAAGGTTGACGTTTGGATCATCTTTTCGTTGTCACCCCAAGAGTATGAGACATCATGGACTCGTGTTCCTAGGTATTGGAATGAGTGGCGTAAATTGACGATCTGTTCGATGCAAGTTCTTCCTGCGACAAATTCAGCTCCAAAGGTGGCTGTTTCCGTAGTAGACTGCTTCTTCGAGAACCACATCATGGGAGTCTTGTTCGCAAAATGAAGAATGCCGGTTACAGCCTTACCACTGAGAATATCATGCATGAGGTTGGCATCATAGAAATGTGTCAACACTACTGTCTTTCCAAGCGGTGTAGGAGCGTCGTCGGGTAGCTCTTCAGAATGCTCCCCATAGACGGTGTTGGACCAGTCAATGGTGTCGGGTTTAGTCAATATAAAATTGGGTGGTTCCACGCGGAATCTGATTTTAAAATGTCTAAACTTGGAGATATATCCATAGATACATTTAGCACGTTCGAGATGCCCATCTCGTGGCTGAGCTCTGAAACTCGAGAGTGTCATCACGGCTGTTTGTACATTGAAACGGCCAATAGCGATAATCCATTGGAGTGAGCCGATCATACTTTGGTATTTCTGTATACCAGTTTCTTCGAGAAAGGCTGAGGAGTCCAATTCGGGATGATCGTTCTCTGCAATGGGTGATTGGAACCTAGTGCTAGGTTTGCATCCAAACATTTGTTCGTAAGACGCTTCCATCTTTTCGATGAACTTTATGGGATTCATGCAGAGAACACCATGCTCGTCGCGCTCAAATCCGCAACCTAGGTGAAAGTTCATAGGTCCGGATCCCTTTAGTTTGAAGTTATATGGTGACGACTGCAATATCTTCAAGAAGGAATTGGGATCTGCCATGCAGAGGCATAGGTCATCGACATATGTGCATATAAGTTCATATACACGTTCACCATGCTTGTTCGTTCCAGGCTTGAGGAATATTTCCGGTTCTGCGCGGGATCTTTCGAAGCCGAGTTCGATGAGACAAGCCGCGAGTAAGTCTCCAAAGCACTTGCCTGAAGACCTGAGGCCATATAGGGCTTTGTAAATGATCAACAGGTGATCTTCCAGCGATCCGAATTCGGGACCTGCCTTGATGCATACTTTCTCGCAGGTAACTGCTTCTAGGTAGGCATTACCTATGTCGGTACCCCAAGCTTCCAAGTCGTTGAGTTCAGCTAGGAATAGGCACATACGTAGGCCACGGAGAGATACGACACCTGCGTAAACACTGTGGATAGGGGCCTCAGTGAGATTGCCGTTAGCAACGAGACGAGCCTTGTGTCTACCGTCGTGCTTGACAGCATATATCATGTGTACCTTGATTTGTTGGAATCCGGGGGGAATGGAGCTTGTCTTGTACACGCCGTTATCAATGAATGTATTGTATTCATTGAGTTGTGCCATTTCCAGAGTGGTGGCATCTTCCCATTTGGTGTTTCCGTTGGCTTGATCAAATCGGAGGGCTTCTTCGTGGTTACGAGGTACTTTGAATCCATATTGGTACTGCAGAGTGGTACGGAAAGAACGTAGTTTGGCTTGGTGCACGAGTCGATCAAGTTTCTTGGTTCGTCGCGCTAGGTTGGTGATTCGCTTGAGGCGTTTCCAACCCGGGAGGTCAAGCAAGTTGTTGTCTTTCCCATATTTTGCAACGGTGACCGGGTCATCAGCCGCAATGTTGGCTAGAGGTTCATATGTGCGTTCCATATTTTCCCATTCAATCCAAAGGTTATACTTGGAACCTTTGTATTGAGGATGCTTGTTATCCAGTGGACCTTGGTGTCCTAGGATGCGGCGAAATGACCAAAGTTTGCCGTCTTCTTGTGTTGAATCACGATGGATGTAATTCATGACATCATTGTATGCAATGATATCATTAAGTTCGTCATCAGAGTGTTTGCACTTAAACTTGATGAAGTCGTTGTTGCGTTCAAGACTGTCTTCAACATCGACAATGGTGAGACGTTTCCGGGTGCCATCCGGATTGGTTACAAGGAAGGATCGTCCTTGTAGATCGGCAATCGGGACCGTAGGAATGGTAATGGGTTTACCATCAGCGTCAAATTGTGCTGTTACCTTCTTTGTCGGTAACAGCTACCTGTGATGGGTCTACTGAAGGAGTAGCGGGGTTGGTGTGTGGAGTTGTGACGTCACTAACATCAAAGTATGCTAATTCCGGTGGGTCAAAATCATCTTCAGTAAGGAGAACGCCATCGGAGGTCTTGCTGAAGATGTGTGTCGTAGGAGGACCATCAAAACTCTCCCCATAGTTGTTAGGGAGTGGAGAAGGTGACCAGCTCGGGCTGTCATTCGACCTTCTTATATAGAAAGCTCGGTAACGAGGGGTGGGCGGGTGGTTGAAGAATAGGTTGAGAGCCAGATGCGGGAGGTGTTGTACCTGGTTGTTCGTTGGGTACAGATGGTATGGTGTCATCGGCAGTGTCAGAATCATCGGGTGAAACGCTAGGGGGAATTGAATTGCCTGGTTGTGTAGACGCGTCAATGGGTTTACTCTGAGTGGTATGCTCCCCATGTTTGAATGCTGGAGCTTCGTCAGTGGCGTATAAACGGGGCAAGGAATCCTTGGTGTTACGCCATTTGATGAAACCATCATCAGTGAATAGGCCTGCGCGTTTGTTACGAGACTCAGGTGTAAGAGCAGAGCGTACACCGGACCAGTCAAGTAACTTGTTGGTAACGGGATCCCAGATTCGGAAGCAGAGTCCATTGCCAACATGTTCAGCGATGCCGACGAAGTGACCTAAACGTTCGGTAGACTGGGTACCGAAAGGGGAGTCGTTGGTCTTGAAATAAACAGGTTCAAACCAGAAGAAACTGGTATATGCGCTGATGTCGCCAAGTGTACCGGTAGCAATGAAGACCGGTTGTTTATCTGACAGCGTAGGATCAGAAACGACATTGAGGAGACCCGCGACGTATGTCATGCACAGTAGCCATAGATGTGGTGGTGTGCCTGTACGGTCCATGACGCGATTGACAATGCGCTTGAACGTTTGGTATCGGCGTTCGAATTGATTCTGGTGTTGGTGATAAGGTTCACTTTGCCAGAGTCCAATCCATAACATTTTGAGGTAATCAACGACTTTCTTGCTGGATTGATAGTTACCGTGGTCGCAAAGGAGGCGCATGGGCCTGCCCCATTTCCAAACAAAGTTCTGGAAGCAAGATAGAAAATCGCCGGTGGTACGCATTTCTTCAACGTGTATAATATGTGACTTTCGGCCGAAGAAGATCTGAGCAATCTTGGAGCCACCATCAATTGCTGGGACATCCGAATAGACAGCATCGGACATGACATCATCATTGAAGGGTCGAACGCTATCACTCACTACATTCGTGATAGCCTCAGTAGCCAGCCTACTTGTAGTACTGTATGTGCAATGCTTGTAGTTCATGGGTGTGTTGGTGGGTTAAGCAATGCTAGAAGGGGAGCCGGGAACTCCAGCCTGTTGGTTGTTTGCAGGCTGTAGTCCGGTCCCTTAGTTTGCTGTGCCCACACACACCGGTGCACAGCCTGGCTTAACAGCTTGGGCAGTTAAGCCTTTGGCTGTTAAGCCTTTTCTGCGGGCGGGCGTGGTGGGCCAATTTATTCTACTACTAATCGTTTTAGGAGCAAAAGAGTGAGCTGTACGCTTGGATTTCCTGGAGGGATCCTTTACCGGCTTGTTAGCGCTACTAGCCTGTAATCTTGATTGCAGACGCGTCTTTCAGTCGCAGCCATCCATTCGTACGAGCTACCATGATACAGTGACACAGTGATACATCTTATCCGGTGATACAGGGAATAGATTGTGTTTCCTTGGTACTGATGGGCTTGCTAGGGGAATCCGTGGCACGCTTGTTGAGGCTATCGGGGTCTAAGCGTGTGCTTAGAAGCTGGTTTTAGCTAGTGATACAGGGAATCGATCGTGTGTGATACAGGGAATCGATCGTGTGTAAATCGTAATTCTTCTTCTGGTAGCGCGTGATACAGGGAATCAGTCGTATTCCTTCTGGTAGGGAGTGTAGGCTTGAGCTTTGCTGGAGGAATCCTTTGCCCGCTTGTTGAGGCTATCGGGGGGTCGTAGCGTGTGCTTAGAAGCTGGTTTCAGTGATAGTGAAATCTACTAGATTTCTACCAGATTTCTACTTCCCCCGGTCTGGCTCTCTACCGGTTGTAGGGAGTGCCACGTGGCACTACCATTACTTTCATTCGGCTCGCTACATCAACTATCACTCACTACATTCGTGATAGCCTCAGTAGCCAGCCTACTTGTAGTACTGTATGTGCAATGCTTGTAGTTCATGGGTGTGTTGGTGGGTTAAGCAATGCTAGAAGGGGAGCCGGGAACTCCAGCCTGTTGGTTGTTTGCAGGCTGTAGTCCGGTCCCTTAGTTTGCTGTGCCCACACACACCGGCGCACAGCCTGGCTTAACAGCTTGGGCAGTTAAGCCTTTGGCTGTTAAGCCTTTTCTGCCATTGGGCCACAAGCCACAGGGTGGGAGCTGGATGGAGACTGGACCTGGAGGAGACAGGAGGCCAGACTGCGAGGGTGGGAGATTCCCCAAGAGGAATCAGAGAGAGCTGCCAGTGGGAGTGGGGGCGGCGGCCGGCATCCACTCTTCTGGCAGGAAGGAGTATGTTCCATTGTTGAACATTACAGAGGCAAGGTTCTGGAAGATGGGGAGGGATTGCTGGTGCAAGTACCTCATCATGCAGTCACTGTGCCATCTTGCCAGAAGCTTGATGACATTAGAATCACATTTGCCCTGGAGCAGGGCCATAGCCCCTCCCGCTCGAAGGGACCGAGCAGAGATTGCTGCAGGGGAAATGCCGGTGGTCTGATAGAGGGTCTGGGCATAGACTCTCATGGAGGATGTGACAGTTGCCGCGCGAACGAGGGTGAGAACCCCATTGTCAAAGTAACTGGCAAGTTTGAGATCTGGGCTGAAGGGATGGGTGCTGGTGCAGCAGCCCCTGAGGTGGAGCACTTGGCGCGCGCATGCTGCTACAGGGCAGCATAGGTTGTCGCCACTCCTTGCATGAGCAACTACCTCACCTTTGTCCCCATTCTTCTGTGTGGTGAATGTCAGGGTGACAGAGGTAGCAGCCAGTAGCTCATGTTCAGGGCCATCATGGTGGAGAAATTTGGAGCCAAGGTAGAAGGAGACCTCCTTGAGGTGGAAGGCTTGGTCGTCCCTGGTAGTACCGGTGTACTCACCAGGGCGCAGACAGAATAAGAAGGCTATGCAAATCATGTTTGCAATGGCCTGTCGAGTAGTGGATGGGGAGTCATAGTATGCAAAGCGAAGGGCATGCATGACAAGGGTGATGGGGACTGGTTTGACCCGGCACGGGGCTGGGTCTAGCTTGGCATAGGCCTTGAACTGGGCAGTTAGCCTGAAGTCAAGACTGCCGGTAGAGTTGGTTCTTGGGTCTTTGGACCCCAAGCGGGCCAGCGTCTGGCCCACTGACCTGAGGGTGTCCGATACTGTGCGAGATCTGATGGGCTTGCGGCTATGGGATAGTCGGCCGTCATGGAGGCGCTGGGCAAAGACTTGGAGGATGGGGATCGGATCTGTAACAGAGTGGAGGGTTGGTTCAAAGCCTTGAGACACACAGAATTGAACCCATTGATTCCAATGGGCATCCTTGCGCTTGGCATAGAGCTCAGTGACTGAAGCGCGCATGGTCTTCTGGATAGAGCCAAGGTCAGAGCAGAATGCATGGGAGGCTGCAGGGGACATAAGATCCAGGGCAAGTCCTGGGGGTAGTTGGTGTTGAAATGATTGAGAAGGGCAGTGTCACAGAGGTCAGAGCGAGAGAGCAAATCAGCTAGGTGATTCACAGGTCCAGGGATGTAATCCCTGAGGGGGACATATTGATGGATACGCTGGTGCATGGACTGAATCCGCAGGAGGTAAGCGGCAGGCCCAGTAGTAGTGGTGGCGCCTTTCCTTTGCCAATAGACCGCTGCTGTGTTGTCGTAGCAGTTGTGAGTGGTTCTGGATTGGACACAGACAGCTTGGGCAAGGATGTCATTGTGGGCAATGGAACCAGCGAGCTCAAGGTCACTGTTGGTGATGGTGCCATTGGGGTTGTCAAAGGTGACTAGTTGGGAGGAGACCCACTTGGGGAATGCATGCCTCCACATGATAGGCTGCACCGCGCCAGTGGGAAGAGGGACAAAATGGATGCCCCCCATGCCCATACCAGAGGCATCACAAGCGCCGAGGGTGGCTGGGAAAGTGTCAGGGACTAGTTCGGCAAGGGAAGTAGGCCGGTTGGAGAGATCATTGGCCAGCCATTGGAAGTCTTGGAGGAAGCTATGAACGCGCTTGGTGAGCCGGAGGCGCTGCCGGCCAGGTTCCTGGTGTCGGAAGGCTTCTTGGAGGATGGAGAAGAGGCCAATGGCGCCAGGGATGGCAAGGGCCATCGATCGGAGTTCCCCAAGAACTTGGTGCCATTGTTTGATAGGAACATGGCGCTGGTTGGGGGAAATGGAATGAAGAATCTCCTGTAGCCGGGCCACTCGATGGGGAGGAAGGCTGATGGTTTTGTTGATGGAATCAATGAGCCAGCCCAGGATGACTTTCTTGGTAGTCCATCTGGCGTCCCCTTGGAGCATTTTCTTGAGGGAGGCTGGTTCCTGTCTGAAGGGAGTGTCAGAGGCCTCCAGAGGCTGGAAGACTTTGTCCAGAGACTGGAAGAGCACCCGCTTGATGGCGCGTCGGGTCCATTGGTTGCCTTGTGCAAGGCCACAGAAGTCATCCACATAGACATCCCAGTATCGCACCGGCTTCTTGGTGGGAGTGGTACTATGAGGAGTGGGCAGATGGGGCACCCTAGGGGTAGTAGCTTCAGGGGGAGCTGGAGGCGCGGCGGGCGTGGCTTCAGAGGGGAGATCCAGTCGATGGGGTGTGATCCTGGCCTCTGCCAGCCCTGTGGAGAGGGTGGCATTGGCCAGGTCTGCAATGGTTTCTGTAAAGGCACAGAAGTTTGGTGGGCTGGATTTCCACCCCATGGGGTTGGTGAGGGGGATTCCAATGAGGGGTGGCTCGCCCTTTCGGGAAGGGAATAGCACTCCTAGCTTCATGGTGTCTTCTGGGTTCAACTGGACCCGGTAGAATCCATCCGCGAGGTCAATCTTGGACATGTAGACTGGGCCAAACCGAGGGTTTGCCCGGTGAAGCTTGGAGAGGAGCCGGGGCAGGGTGTGGCCAAATTGCATGGCCTCTGCTGGGGCTAGGGGATTGGTGTCTTGGTTGACTTCAGAGTAGGTGTAATCTGAGATCATGCGCGGGCGCCGTCCCCGTTCGTCGTGGGACTAGCCCCAGTGGGCTGAGCCTTAGGTCGGGCAGGTCTTGGATGAGGCTGGCTGGGAGGACCGTCCATTGCTGCTTGTCCATCATGTCGGCATACTCCTCCCGCAGGAAGGCAATGCCCTGGTGAAAAGATTGGTGAGGCCCCCTGGAGAGGGCACTGTCAATCCTGGCAGGGGTCCAAGGTTGGCCTGTCATGGAGGCCGGGGTGCCTTCTTTCCCAAAGTGGGCTAAGAGTAGACTGGCTGGATGGGGGATATTACCCACATCTGGGTGGATGTCACCTTGTCCCCGGATTGTCCGGATGAAGTTCCCCCAGCTAGTGCTGTTGTTGTAGACCTTGATAGCCCGGTTGACGTGCACGTCGAGCCTGTCAGTGGGGTACCGAGGCACAGTGTTGCTGGGTGAAGCGGCCAGCCAGTTGCTGGGTGGAGAGGCCAGCGCGTCGCCGGACTCAGACAGGAGGGGGGTGACTTGGGGCTTGGACCGAGGCACAAATGCTGCAGGGACTAGGGGTTCGGGCCTAGGCAAAGCTGTGGGAGTGACTAGGAGCTCGGGCCTAGGCAATGGGTTGGCCGGGACTGTAGGGAGCCCGGTAGGGACTGTGGCAGGGACTAACTCGGACGTAGGCCTTGGCAAGGGGGGAGGGGTGGTTGCTGCCCCCATGGTGGGCGCTTCCGTGGCATCTGTAGGACTGGTGGAGATCTGGGAAGGCACATACAAGTTGAGAGGGGTACATGCGCGCGCGTGCTGTTTGTGCTTACCTAATTCATGTGTGATTCGTAAGTGAGGATTAGATTCGTGATTAGAGGATGGATTGTTACTTAGTATGGTCCCCCCAATGCCCATGTGGGGTGGGGAGGGCTCCGCGCCCAAGTGAGGGCGCGTGCCGACCGGTCAGGCATATGCCTCTTGGCACCATTCCCAGAGTAGATCTTGCTCGGTGGGAGTGATGGCCACATGGTCATATATGTGCTTGCAGCTGCTGAAGCAGGCACCCTTGATGTGCCACGAGTGGCATCTCTCTTGGCCATCTGGTCTGGAGAGGGGGCCTTTCCCTTTGTCTCTCATAACTTGGATGGCTTCCCTCATTTTTGCTGACTCCAGTTTCTTGACAATGGGATGATTGCTGTCTTGGAGGCGGGAGTCCCGGTGTGGATTGGTGAGTCGTGTTTGCTGAGCTGTGGTCCCTCCTGTCGAGTTGCGGACTCCCAGGTTGCTGGAGGGACTGTTGCTGTTGTTGTTGTTGTTGTTGCTGCTGCGCCCCGTGGCGCCCACCTTGGTGGGGGAAGGAGGAGGATCCGGTCTTTGAAGTAGTCTCAGGGCAGCCACATTGGAGACATTGGGGAGCCAGTTGAGATTTTGAGTCATCCGGAAAGTGTGGAAGTCCACCCCAAAGTCGGGGGATTGAATGGTGGAGGCTGCTTCCCATTGTTCCTCAAGCCATCCCCTGACCCGGATCTGGAAGTAGTAGACTACAATGGCAGGGGTGAGGAATTCGCCCACCTCATCTGCAATTGCTCTTCGGAGGGGCATCTGCTGGATCTTGAGCCTGTGGAGGCCTTGTTGGTAGCTGGTGACAACATCATGGTTGAGTCCTAGGATGGTGGCTAGGACGGCCAGGTAGCTCTCCAGCTGGGTGGTGGCTTCAGTCCAGTCGACAGGGATGTAGGCCTTTGTCTTCTGGATCTCCAGGGAGTCCTTCAAGGTGAGGGAGTTGCCTTCAGTGGAGATCATAGTGTCGTAGGCTGCCACCGTGGCGGCTGCCTCCTGCTCTCTTTTCAGGGTGGCGGCAGACCCCCCCGGGGGAGTGAAAGCCATGGGGAGTATTCCATCTGCCACATCAAAGGGGTCAGTACCATGGAAGTTGCCATCCTGGAACCTCTTGAGAGCGGCGGTGGTAATCAAGGGGGGTTGGATCCCCAACTTAGAAGCCCTGGCTGCCACTTGGCTCTGGAAAATCATGTGGGTCCTCTCGTGCTTGCTCTTTTGAGCCCAGGCCTGGTAGATAGGGGGGAGGTTCGCTTCTTCCTGTTTACCACAGAGCAGAAGCAAGCGCTGGGTGTACAAGGGGCCCCAAGTGGTCTTCACTGTCTGCGACCGCTTGTGGTCCATATTCTCACTTAGCTTTAGTTGGTGGTCTGTGAGGGCCGTGACTGCTGCTGTGAGCTTTGGGTCTCCTGGTGGATCCCCAGTTCGCTCCAGTTCTGGCAGGTCCCGGTACATCACCTTGAGCTTCATGTAGCTGATAAGGCCGGTCTCATTTCTAAAGAATGGACCTGGCTGCTGGAGAGTGGGGCTGCCACCGGGTTCTGTAGCTGTAGTCCCAGCTGACCTGAGAGTGTTAAGCAGGGGGATGCCGGACTCCATTAGCCCCGCCATGTTGAGCCAAGGATGGAGGATCCCCATGGCTTGTTTTGGAGAGAGCCGCTTTCCCAAGAGAAAGTGCACCAACTCAAAGGGAATGAAGAAGGCCTTGTGGGCCTGTATCAACTCAGAGTGGGCGGCCCCCTCTGGTATCACTGGGATGGACTTTCTTGCGGGGTGCGCCTCCAACTCCGCCAGATGATGATCCAGGGTTAGCACCCGCGTGGCTGTAGTGGGGGACAGCATGGCGGAATCTACTAGGACCAGTTCCCCTGCTTCCCCTTCATTGTCGTCCAAATACCCAAAGGCCTTGTTTTTGTTGGGGCTGTGTTGAGCCAAGGGCCCCGGGTACTTTCGAAGGCCATGCACCAATCGGAGGCAGGGCAGGCCTTGGGAGTCAGCTACAAAGATCCCCAGCGCGCCCACAGCCTCAGCCTCAAAGAGGTTGAGTAGATGTTCCAAGAGGACCTGGGGGGGGGGGGAGGCCGGAGTGAAGTAGCTAAAGATGGTGGCATAAGCTTTGTTTTGCTCTGCCGTGCTCCCAAAGGGGCTTGGAGTAGTCCGGAAGTACTCGGAGTAGGCCAACATATCTAGGTCAGCTGAGAATCGAGGATATCGGAGTCGGATTCGATTGTTTGCTGTTGGTGCGGATGGCGGTGCGATGGAGGTGCGATTCGTACCAAGATCGATTCGACTGGACGCTGGGATGAGGCGTTCGTATGGAGGTGCGGATCGTACCAAATCGATTCGACTGGACGCTGGGATGAGGCGTTCTTAGGATGGAGGTGCGGATTGTACCCAATCAATTCGACTGGAAGCAAAATCGATTCGACTGGACGCTGGGATGAGGCGTTCGTATGGAGGTGCGGATCGTACCAAATCGATTCGACTGGACGCTGGGATGAGGCGTTCTTAGGATGGAGGTGCGGATTGTACCAAATTGATTCGACTGGAAGCTGGGATGAGGAGTTCGTACGGTGACGTCGGTCCGACAAGAAGGAGCGGCTGTGTGAGTGTGTTAGTAAGAGCAGACTGACTGAGGCGCTCTGGTAAGGCTAGTCTCGATGACGAGACAATTCTCGATAGGGATGACTATCGAATCGGTAGGCTTGTACGGGTACAATAGGGATGACTATTGGACCTGGACGTGTAAGCCAATTTATTCTACTACTAATCGTTTTAGGAGCAAAAGAGTGAGCTGTATGCTTGGATTTCCTGGAGGGATCCTTTACCGGCTTGTTAGCGCTCCTAGCCTGTAATCTTGATTGCAGACGCGTCTTTCAGTCGCAGCCATCCATTCGTACGAGCTACCATGATACAGTGACACAGTGATACATCTTATCCGGTGATACAGGGAATAGATTGTGTTTCCTTGGTACTGATGGGCTTGCTAGGGGAATCCATGGCACGCTTGTTGAGGCTATCGGGGTCTAAGCGTGTGCTTAGAAGCTGGTTTTAGCTAGTGATACAGGGAATCGATCGTGCGTGATACAGGGAATCGATCGTGTGTAAATCGTAATTCTTCTTCTGGTAGCGCGTGATACAGGGAATCAGTCGTATTCCTTCTGGTAGGGAGTGTAGGCTTGAGCTTTGCTGGAGGAATCCTTTGCCCGCTTGTTGAGGCTATCGGGGGGTCGTAGCGTGTGCTTAGAAGCTGGTTTCAGTGATAGTGAAATCTACTAGATTTCTACCAGATTTCTACTTCCCCCGGTCTGGCTCTCTACCGGTTGTAGGGAGTGCCACGTGGCACTACCATTACTTTCATTCGGCTCGCTACATCAATTCATGGCCGGTTGTGGGGAATGGAAACGTTTTAAAATGTTTCCATCAGGGCTAACCGCTAATGAACCATATTGGGTTGAGTTTTCAAACGTGGCCTTGATGCGATCGGTGGAAACCCAACAAAAGAAAGGTTTCAGGGATAAGTAGTCATGTTCGTTGGGGTATCTCTCGCGGGGCGTAGCCGCAATATGTGTAGTATCACTGGCAGTACAATCCGTCGGAAACGCAGTGACTGTCCCAGAGGCTTCAGGTAACGCGCAGCATGCGAGACGTTCTTGATGAATGTAGTCGGTGGAAGTAAGCCAAAAGGAGCGATCGTTGGTCCTATGATCATCAATAGGAAGGAAAGGGAGATCGAGTGGAATGGCTGGAATACGAACTGAGGGACGTGACCGTGGAGGAGTCGGGGGATACAGAGATATCCAATCCTTCAAGACAACGTGGGTTTCCATATTCGCCGTAGTCGGCATAAGGGAGTTGCTGTGGCTAAGGAGGATATTTCTGGAGAAATTGTTCATCTTTCGCACTGATCGTGGTATCGAGAACAGATGGGTCCCAATGCTTATTGGATGTCATGATAACATGTGGGAGCGTGTCAAACTCAACAGTCGTGTACTTTCGCATCGCAAGGTATGGTGAACCGTGTCGTATGCTAAGAGGCAGTGCATATCCATCGGAGGTGGTGATGACCTGTCCACCGCCCGCTTTGATGGATGTGTCGTCGACAGTGGAAAAATATGCTTCCATCTGGCCGGAGGACAATATAGAAGGGTGTCGGCCTGTATAGGCACATTCATTGAAAATGAGGATGACGGGGCCTCTGTTTGATATGGAATATGCTCCGCATGTAGCAATGGGGATATTTTGTACCTGGTGATTGTTAATGCCGGTGACATTGACATATCGTGGTGGGATATCCTTGGAGATGAGACACGCATCATTGCCGATGATACAACCATTTGCGCCGCGATCGACCATGGCAAAACCAGGACTAGTAACCGTAGCTTTGTGTATGCGGTATGTGTACGACGTTACTGGACTATCGTTAGGAAAGGTCAGATCTTCGTCAGGATTATACCGCTGATGAAAATTGGCAGAATATGATGATGTTCCTACAGGTATTTGGGTGTCACCGTCCTTTTTGTACCGAATGTCAGGGTTTTCGGAAAGGAATCGAGCGGGATGCGCGGGTGACACGGAAGATTTGAGAGGTCGCTGGTCCTTGGATGAAGAGGTTGTTGATTTGTATACACCTAAGGATGCATGGAAAACACCTCTATGATCATTTTCTACAGCAGGATGTAGATCTGCTGCTGAATTGGCAAGTTCGTCTTTGGTCGAGGTATCGTCTTCTCGGAATGATACCGAATGTCCATGTTGATATGCCTTCCGGTTAATGGGTTTGACACTGTTGGGGTCAGGCTGGTCCTTGTTAAGTAAGTCGTGTCGTAACGATGCGACCACGATTTTCTTGCCTTCCGGAGAAAAACTAAGCCAACTTTTCATGTCCTGACGTGACAGGGCCTTCCATATGTTTGTAGGTAACCGTGTGGTAGGGTCAGGGGTACGTCCAGCCTTAAATACCGCATGATCCTGATAGTCTCCTTCAAATTCGATGGGGAGAGCATAGTCATCATGGTTTTGGCTTTGTTCAGAGGAGAAATCATGAACGTGTGCACGTACAGTCGACCGAGGAGCAGACATCGCGGACTGAGAATCGAGTCGAGTTGCTTCGAGTAGAAGTGTGATTTTAAGATAGTGGATAGCAGCGGCTTTGGCGACCGCATCCGTCACGGTGCTATTCGTCCCACCTGGATCCTTGACTTTGGCAAACTGTTCACTTAGCTGAAAGCTGGAATAGCATGCCTGACATAATGCTGATTTTACAGTATGGTACTCAAGGGGCTTGTTGGGAGGACGGAGCTTATTGAGGTGATTTAATTCATCAAACCAATGTGTAAAGAATTTCACTTTGGATTCCTTCCAATTGTTGAGATTTAACTTTAGCAACGCTTGTAGCTGAGTCGAATTGTCATATACCTTGGCTTTTGATTTGCTGTGAAGGTTTACAAAATCGAAGTATGCCTTGCGTCCATCACGAGTGGTGGAATGACTGTGTACACACAATGCAGAGAGATCGCTTTTGAAGACTTCCAACATTAGTACCCAGAAGAAAGCACACTGTTTGACGAAGAGATCACGTGTATAACCCTGAAGTGCAGCTGGAGGCCAAGTTTCATCAAGGAATGTCTCTGTGTCGATGTCGTATGCCTCGAGTTTAGCTTTGAAACCAACGAGCCAGTGTTCGAATCTTGAGTCATTCGTGAGGGGCGTAAAGGACTTTTCATCCCGTGCTTTTTGGCACCAAGATTCGTACTTTACCTGCTGAGGTGACTTTTTGCTACTTCCCGCCGGAGGAGGTGGGGGGTTCAGAGCGGATTCATTACGCATGCGTTGGGCACGCTCTTCGCAGAATGACTCGAATTCCTTATATGTATATGATTTTACATCCTTCCAAGTTCTCAAGTCTTCTGCTAGAGCGGCATCGTCTTCTTGTAGATCCATAGCGAAATCCGCAAGTACTTCTATGTTCCTTTGAACAGATTGAGGGATATGCGTTGGTAGTCCTCCTTCAGTATAGGTAAGCTCGCGTGCAAAGTCCGGTTCGATAAGCGCACCGAGGAATGCATTCCACTTGCACAATCCGCCTTCCTTGAGAGCTAAACACAATTTACTACTATCCTCACTTGTTACGTTGAGTAGAGATATGAGTATCTTTTTCATATCAGTATCAAAACTGGGAAAGAGGTTGGTAGTAGTAACTTTGACGTCATTCTTCTCTTCGCCCCCAAATACATTGCCGGGCATCGTCGGTATGTTCGGCATCTGTGACGGTTCCGATCCTCCGAGAGAATTGCGCGGTGACTGGGAATGAGAACTGCTTCGTGTACGATGTGCGATTGGCATATGCCAGCGTAGGGATTGTATTCAATTTCGTTCCTGTTCCTTTTGTGTGCAAGCCACTTTAGAGCTTGCGACTGTTAATCTATTATTTTCCTTCTGAATCTGATTCGTTGAGAGTCTGATCCAAAGGCTTCTGGAGAACAGCAACGCTGCGTTAGTGTGTTAGTAGGCGAACGATTGTACTCTACGCGTGACAATAATGTTTGGATACTTTCGGCAACGGATAATCGAACTACAGGCGAAGCTAGGGAAACGCCAGATCTCTTCTTGCTGTGACTTATTCAGATTGCAGCAAGACAGACCTTAGTATGTAGATTACAAGTAGTTGGTAACAACTAGTGTGAATTTTGGGATATAAATCAGTTGAATGTTAAAAGTATGAGATAAAGTGAAATCTTGCCGAAATGCAAGATATCTCTTTTATTGAGATGAATATGTTGCAACTGCTGTTGCGTAGTGATGAGATTACTCGCTGATTATTTCCGTACATGTATTGGTCATTGACCGTATATATCTGTATGCATATATATGTATTGTGTGAGAATAACACGCCAACGGTTTTCTTCTCTTGTTCCGTTAGGAAGACTTCATGATAGGTTTATCATTAAGATCAGGAATTGCTCCCGTAGCTCGTGTGATATTTTATGAAATCAGAGTTTGCTCACCGAAGAACAATGGCAATACTGTAAAACAGGGATTGCTCACCGTTGATGTGCAATGGGAATCGATGCGCCGTGGGAATTGGTGGAGTTGTTAGTTGAACGTTTAACACTAACCCTAAGAGTTGACAACCTAACCTTCTAGACGGAGTTTATGTGGGGGGGTTTGGGGGGGGGAAATACGTAGAAATATTAAAAAAATCTGTTTTTAACAAGTAGACTTGGTACAAACGCTACGACTAAAAATCGCTAAAAAGCTTAGCCAAACATTTATTTACGGAAATGAGATACTTCTTCTAAAAGCAATAGTAATATCTAGTGTCGCGCATTCATTTTTATGGTAGCAAACTCTCATTTTTTTGGTTGCAAGTAACCATAAGATTTAACCTGAATCTGGTGGGTTTTTGGGTTGATGACTGACTTATATTTTGGTTGGGGATTGGCAGGATTTGCTCTGTGCTCAAATCTGGTGGGTTTTTGGGTTGATGACTGAATTTTATTTTGGTTAGGGACTGGAAAGATTTGCACTGTGTTCAAATCTGGTGGGTTTTTGGGTTGACGATTGAATTATATTTTGGTTAGGGACTGGAAAGATTTGCACTGTTTTCAAATCTGAAATTACGAGGTACCAGATCTACAAGCAAGCTACCTACCTTCATATTGATCATACCAATTGATCTCTACTACCAATGAAGTGAGTCATTCGCGCGAGTTTTATTTTAAATTGGAGCAAGCAAGCTGTACGAGCTACAGGTAATTATTGATTTTTTTTTTCGAACGTACCGGTATGAGATTGATTTTTTTTTCGTACGTACGTACGAGATTGATTTTTTTTTGGTACGTACGAGATTGATTTTTTTTTCATACGTACGAGATTAGTGCTTTGCAGGGGCCCTGTGGAGTTGTTGCGTAGTTACTGTATGTATTGTAAGTATGTGCCAGTAAAGTTATGGTAAGAAGTTCTACGACCAAAATATAACTCAGTCATGAACCCAAAAACCCACTAGGTTTGAGCACTGTGCAAATCCTGCAAGTCCATGACCAAAATAGAACTCAGTCATCAACCCAAAAACCCACCAGATTTGAACACAGTGCAAATCCTGCCAATTCCCGACCAAAATATAACTCAGTCATCAACCAAAAATTCACCAGATTTTAGCACAGTGCAAATCCTGCCGATCCCCGACCAAAATATAACTAAGTCATAAACCCAAAAACCCACAAGATTTGAACACAGTGCAAATCTTTCCAGTCCCTAACCAAAATATAATTCAGTCATCAACCCAAAAACCCACTAGATTTTAGCACAGTGCAAATCCTGCCAATCCCCGACTGAAATATAACTCAGTCATCAACCCAAAAACCAACCAGGTTTTATCACTGTGCAAATCCTGCCAGTCCCCGACCAAAATATAACTCAGTCATCAACCCAAAAACCCACCATATTTTATCAATGTGAAAATCCTGCCAGTTCCCAACCAAAATATAACTAAGTCATAAACCCAAAAACCCACCAGATTTTAGCACAGTGCAAATCCTGCCAATTCCTGACCAAAATATAACTCAGTCATCAACCCAAAAATCCACCAGGATTTGAGCACAGTGCAAATCCTGCCGATTCCCGACTAAAATATAACTAAGTAATAAACCCAAAAACCCACCAGATTTTAGCACAGTGCAAATCCTGCCAATCCCCGACTAAAATGTAACTCAGTCATCAACCCAAAAACCAACCAGATTTGAACACAGTGCAAATCTTTTCAGTCCCGAACCAAAATATAATTAAATTGTCAACCCTAAAACCCACCAGATTTGAACACAGTGCAAATCTTTCCAGTCCCTAACCAAAATATAACTCAGTCATCAACCCAAAAACCCACCTGATTTTAGAACAGTGCAAATCCTGCCAATTCCCGACTAAAATATAACGCAGTCATCAACCCAAAAACCCACCAGATTTTAGCACAGTGCAAATCCTGCCAATCCCCGACTAAAATATAACTCAGTCATCAACCTAAAAACCAACCAGATTTGAACACAGTGCAAATCTTTTCAGTCCCGAACCAATGTTAATTTCCTTTTGAAACTGGCTGTTGAGCTGATTCAATCCAAAGGCAAAGAAGAGCAACAGGAGCTGTGGCTGCAGGCCGGTTGAGGTGCCGGTCTGTTTGTAGTCAAATATTTCTCTGATATCCACTACGATTGAACGGCTCGGCGTTCAATCAGATCTATTCTGACTACCGGTGGGCTCAGTCAGTTAGATCTTAGGCTTGTAGTTCTACAGTAGGACGCAAGAACGTCCGATGCAAGGTTTAAGGTTGAATAATCAAATAATCTAAAAGTATAAGCGTGTTGGCTTGCTGCTGGAGAGCAAGTTACCGCTTTAAAGCGTGCTGCCGCTAATACAGCACGATGAAATTACGAGTATTTTGTACAGTAAATTACCGACGAGTATTTTGTACGGTAAATTACCGTGTTACGGTGAATATCGTGTTGCCGCTAATACAACACGTATTTTGTGCAGCAGACGAAACAAAACAAGTTCGTGAGCATAAAGATCGAACCTCTGCTGTCTTTTCTTGAAAACAGAACACTTAACGAGATGACTAGCATATGCTAGTTCCTGTCGTGTGTTCTCTCTTTGATCTCTAAGTATCGATAATTTCGATCGTACGAGTGACGATCATTTTGGCTCGCAAGATTGAGCCATTTGGTCAATAATGAGATACTTGGCTCGCAAGACTGAGCCATATGATAAATAATGAGATACCCGGCTCGCAAGACCGAGCCATTTGATCACCAAAATGAGATAGTTTGGCTCACAGATTGAGCCATTTGGGCCATAAGGTTAAACATTATGATTCGCGTACAAGCAAGCTGGACGCGTGTGGGTAAAGAATGAGATGCCACTGTACCAGTGTTACATACGGTTATGCTGGACATGAAAGGAATTTAATACTCCCCATGTGTCCATGAGAAACCCTTCGCTAAGATCCGATGCAATCGTCCTGTAGTAGATCACCTGTTTTTCCACAGTAGTGAAAGATGGGCTTGAGCAATGGATACACCACTGAATGTCCCCAATGCTTTGTGAGGATATCAGCACAATTATCTTTGCCCGCAAGATGTTGCATGAGGATGAAGCCTCTAGCTATCATGCTTCTGACATAGTGATATGATAGAATGTGATGCCTCTTGTGGAGCCTCGCATATGGGAATGTAGAGGTTTGGATCATCTTTTCATTGTCTCCCCATGTGTAGGATGTGTCGTGTACCCTAGTACCTAGATACCTGAATGACTGTCGAATGTCAACAATTTGCTCAATACATGTTCTAGCAGACACAAATTCGGCGCCAAAGGTGGCTGTTTCAGAGGTTGCTTGCTTCTTGGAGAACCACATGATGGGGGTCTTGTTTGCAAAGTGCAGGATACCAGTGACAGCTTTACCACTTAGGATGTCATGCATTAAGTTTGCATCATAGAAATGAGACAATACAACTACCTTACCTAGGGGTTTAGGTGCATCGCTTGGTAGGTCTTCAGAAGTGCTCCCCATATACGGTATTGGACCAGTCTGTACTGTTGCCTTGAGTGAGTACAAAATCTGGTATGCCCACTCTGAATCTGATTTTGAAATGACGAAACTTGGAGATGTAACCATAGATTCGTTTGGCTCTGTTGAGATGGCCTTCCCTAGGTTGCACGCGAAAGCTTGATAAGGTCATGACAGCAGTCTGCACATCAAACCGTCCAATGGCAATGACCCACTGGAGTGAGCCCACCATGCTTTGATACTTTTGGATATCAGTATCTCCTAGGAATGATGATGAGTCTAGCTCTGGGTGATCATTCTCAGCAAGGGGTGAATGGAACCTAGTGGTGGGTTTGCAGCCAAACATTTGTTCATAGGAGGCCTCCATTTTCTCAATGAACTTGATGGGGTTCATGCAGAGAACACCATGTTCATCTCGTTCGAAACCACATCCCAAATGAAAGTTCATTGGACCAGAGCCCTTTAATTTGAAATTGTAAGGTTCAGACTGTAGGATGACCAGAAAGGTTTCAGGGTTGGCCATACATAAGCAAAGGTCGTCAACATATGTGCATATCAGCTCGTATACTGCCTCCCCATGTTTGTTGTGGCCAGGTTTGATAAAGATTTCAGGCTCTGCCTTGGATCTTTCAAAACCTAGTTCAATGAGGCAGGCAGCGAGCATATCACCAAAACACTTGCCAGATGATCGAAGTCCATATAGAGCCTTGTAAATCACTAGTAGGTGACCCTCTAGTGATCCAAATTCAGCACCAGCCTTGATGCATACTTTCTCACAGGTAACAGCTTCTAGGTATGCATTCCCAATGTCGGTTCCCCATGCTTCTAAACTATTCAGTTCAGCAAGGAATAGGCACATGCGCAAGCCTCTAAGTGAAACAACTCCTGCATACACACTGTGAATGGGAGCTTCAGTAAGATTACCATTTGCAACTAGCCGGGCTTTGTGTCGGCCATCGTGCTTGACTGCATAAATCATGTGGACCTTGATTTGTTGGAAACCAACGGGTATATTGCTAGCCTTGTAGATACCTTTGTCAATAAAGGTGTCATATTCTTGAAGCTGTGACATTTCCAGCGCTATGGCATCCTGCCATTTGGTATTGCCATTGGCTGTGTCAAACTGGATGGCTTCGTCATGATTGCGAGGTACCTTGAATCCATACTGATACTGTGGGGCAGTTCGAAAGGAGCGAAGTTTGGCTTGGTGGATTAGCCTGTCTAGCTTCTTGGTTCTTCTGGCAAGGGAAACAATGCGTTTGAGATGTTTCCACCCAGGTTGATCAAGCATGTTGTTGTCCTTTGCATATTTGGCTACAGTAACAGGGTCGTCTGCAGCTACATTTGAGAGAGGTTCATAGGTGCGCTCCATGTTTTCCCACTCAATCCATAGGTTGTATTTGGAACCTTTGTATTGGGGGTGCTTGTTGTCAAGGGGACCTTGATGACCAAGTATGCGTCGGAAAGACCAAAGTTTGCCATCTTCTTGAGTTACATCCCTGTGGATGTAATTCATGACGTCATTGTAGGCTATGATATCTTCAAGTTCATCATCTGTATGCTTGCATTTGAACTTGATGAAGTCTTTGTTTTTCTCAAGACTGTTTTCAATGTCAACAACTGTCATTCTTTTCTGTGTGCCATCAGGGAGAGCCATGAGAAAAGAGCGACCTTGCAAGTCGGCAACAGGGATAGCAGGGATGGTGATGGGTGTGCCTTCATCGTCAAATTGGGCGTTGCCTTCTTCATCAGTAACAACTACTTTAGATGGACCAACAGATGGGGTAGCAGGATTGATAGGTGGAGGTGTGGCGTCACTGACATCAAAATATGCTAGCTCAGGGGGACCAAAGTCATCTTCAGTAACAGGGGTACCGGTAGGGGTCTTGCTGAAGATGTGAGGGGTTGGAGGGCCATCAAGAATCTCCCCATAGTTGTTAGGGAGTGGAGAAGGTACATAGCTTTGTGTATTAGGAACCTTGGAGTAAAGGAATGTAGGCAAGGATGGCTTTGTGATGGGCAGAGGAGGTGATGCTGGTACGGAACGGGGTGGTGTAGGATGTTGGAAGGAGGGACTATCACCAGAAGACTTAGGAGTGATGGAAGCATCCTTAGCCTTGCGCCATGCAAGAAAGCCATCATCAGTGAACAAGCCAGCGCGCTTGTTGCGATGCTCAGGAGTTAAAGCAGTGCGTACACCAGAGCGATCATGTCTGCGTGGACATAGTATTGGCGAATGAAATGCAACCAACCAACCACGCAGGGCCACGAACCCAAAACGAGCCGACGGAACTCATTGCGCGGGACCTACCGGGGAGATACCCAGTCACGTCACGTCGTGGCCACCAATAGGTTTTCCTCATGTACGACTACGATTCCAACTATATTGACGTGGAACCCATTCAGTCACGCAAGAGCGAAGACATCCTACAGGGATTCACGGCGTGCTACGCGCGGATGAAAGAGGACAACGTGAACGAAAAAATAGTACGTATGGACAACGAGACCTCCAAGAAACTAATCGCATACATCACAAAGAACAACCTCGATTACCAACTAGCATCTCCTGGGGACCATCGCCTCAACCACGCGGAAAGGGCCATACAGACATTCAAGAACCATTTTATAGCAGGATTGAATGGGGTGGATGACAAGTACCCGATAGACGACTGGGACCTACTGATCCCACAGGCCCTCATTACCCTCAACTTGTTACGCGCGTCACGTACCCAGCCCAAACTATCAGCATATGAGCTCAGACGCGGGATATATGACTACAACAAACACCCCCTAGCCCCTATGGGTTGTCGGGTGATTATCCACGATAGGGCTCAGGAACGCGGCGCCTGGCAGGACCATGGAACGAGGGGCTACTACATTGGGCCGGCCTTAAAGCACTACAGAAATTACACGTGTGTCGGGGAGGCCAGCCGCGCTACCAGAATCAGCAACACAGTGGCATTCTTCCCAAGGACTGAGATGCCGCATACGTCCTCTACAGACCGACTGCTCATGACACTCCAAGACCTAAAGGAAATTGCTAGTAAACCCCATCCGCCAATCCCTTATATGGAACAGGGAACGCAAGTTAACGAGGCCCTTCGGAGTATACAAGACCTATTACATATAAATACGCAACAAAAACGAAATAAGCTCAAAGATGCCGAGCATTGTGATACGACACAGAAGATATCAACCGGGCCCAAAACAATATCCAATGTGCCCGAGAATGCTCGCGAACCTCCAAGGGTGCCCAAGGTACCCGAGAACGCGCGCGAACCTCCAAGGGTGTCGCCTACGCAACAGCGCAGTGCCCGCCAGGGACACCCCTGGGCTATAGGTACGATCATTAGAAAGAAGTTCAACTCAGGGTGGTATGAAGGTGAAGTCATGAGTTATGACCAAACCAATCAATACTATAGAGTAAAATTCACGGATGGGGACGTTGCGGACTACACACACGGTGAGGTGTCCAGATACTATAAGTCCGACCAATACTACTCAAAATCCAAGCTTAAGCCCAACGCCCTAATGGGAGTTTACCCGCGTGACCCGGTCCAGTTCCCCGTACCAAAACAGGCCCTACGGATGAACGCGTTATCATATGTGCCCCAACTAGCGTGTGGGGGATCCATATGGGATGAGGACTTGAACAAATGGGCAGCGTACCGTGATCTAATCAGGCACCCCAAAGCAGAGATCCAAGAATTATGGCTCAAGTCGGGCGAGGACGAGTTTGGCCGGTTATTCCAAGGCTTTCAACAGAATAACATAGAAGGGATGGACGTATTGGACTGGATCAGGAGAACTGACGTGCCCATGCACAAAAGGGTCACATACCCCCCATACACAGTAGCCATACGCCCCGAGAAAGCCGACCCCTACAGGACTAGAATCACAGCCGGAGGAGACCAACTGGAGTACCATGGCAACGTGTCCACCCGGACGGCAAGCATGGAGACCATAAAAACCCACTGGAACAGCGTAGTGTCATCCCCTGGGGCCAAATACTGTACCGGTGACATTTCTAACATGTACTTATGCTCCACGCTAGACGAACCCGAATACGTTAAGTTCCGGTGGGACATGATTCCCCCCCGAGTCCGGATAGCGTACCAACTGGAAGGAATCAAACAAGGAGAGTACGTATATGCCCGGATCAAAAAGGCATGGTATGGGTTAAAACAGAGTGGAAAGATAGCCCACGACGACCTAGTAGACCACCTCCAGAAGTACGGGTACAGAAAAGCACCCCACACAGAGGGACTGTTCCTACATGATGAAAGAGACATAAACTTTACCCTAGTGGTGGATGACTTCGGGATCAAATACACCCGATAGGAAGACGTGGATCACCTAGTAGAGGCCGTCGGGGCCAAGTACACATTCAAGGTAGACTGGTCGGGAAAACAGTACGTCGGGGTTCATCTACGTTGGGACTACGACAAACGTGAAGTACAATTGTCTATGGATGGGTACGTGGAACAAGCGTTATAAGAATTCGAACACGTACGACCGACACGCACGTACGCGGGCCCTTCACGCGCGGACGTCCCAGCCTACGGCGAAAAAATCCAATACGCGAAGCTCGAGGACGTGACCACACTATCGGATGAAGAAATAAAATTCATCCAACAAGTCACGGGAAAATTCCTGTTTTATGCCCGGGCAGTCGACAACACGATGTTACATGCGCTCAACGACATTGCCTCTGCCAGGAATAACAAAACAACACTAGCGGCCACAAAATACTTCCTCAACTATGCGGCATGTAACCCAGACGCATCCATCATCTACAGGAAAAGTGACATGATACTACGAGTGGATAGCAATGCAGCGTACCTGGTATGTCCAGAGGCCAAGAGCCGGGCTGGGGGCTATCATTACCTAGGGGACACGGCCGATCACACATTCAACGGCGCTGTCCTCGTACTGGCAAAAATAATCAAAAATGTTATGGCGTCGGCAGCCGAGGCCGAAGTGGCGTCATTATTCCTGAATGCACGGGAGGCCTTACCCATCCGACAATGTCTGCTTGAACTCGGCCACCCACAACCGGCCACTTCACTGAAGACCGACAACAATACAGCAGAGGGCATACTCAACGGCACTATCAAACAAAAGAGGTCCAAAGCAATCGATATGCGGTATTATTGGTTAAAAGACCGGGCCCAACAAGGGCAATTCAATATTTTTTGGCAACCGGGAAAGCATAATCTGGCGGATTACCCTACCAAGCACCACCCAGGGAGCCACCATAAAAAGGTACGACCGATATATTTATATGAACCGGATAGTCCGAGGACCATCCAAGGGTGTATTGGAATACTGAATCAAGCTTGAATTTACGTATACGCAAACGGGGTAGGAATATGTGTTCTTTTACCTAAACGTTATACGAGTACGTATTGTTATACGTAAACGTAAAACAAATACGTATTCGTATTTACGGAAACGTAAAACAAGAAGAATGGTTCCAAAGTGTTCTAGCACTTTTATCGAGAAGAGAGCGCAATAAGTAAATTATACATAAGCGCGCTCAAGAGTATCAAGAGATACTTAAAACACTGAGTATCGAACACACATTAAGGGTATCTATGGGTACCGAACGCTCGATACGCGTATTCCCACACAAAGAAAAGACAAATTAGTAAATGAGAGAACAATATGGTCCAGAAACAATCCGATCATAATCTTATCAATAACTCTTTCCAACACAGTAAAGTAAAACAGAAATAACTAACTAACCAACCGAACGACGCTTACGACTTTGGTCTTATTACAAATCCTGCCAATCCCCGACTAAAATATAACTCAGTCATCAACCCAAAAACCAACCAGATTTGAACACAGTGCAAATCTTTTCAGTCCCGAACCAAAATATTACTAAATCGTCAACCCTAAAACCCACAAGATTTGATCACAGTGCAAATCTTTCCAGTCCCTAACCAAAATATAACTCAGTCATCAACCCAAAAACCCACCTTTTTTTTAGAACAGTGCAAATCCTGCCAATTCCCGACCAAAATATAACGCAGTCATCAACCCAAAAACCCACCAGATTTTAGCACAGTGCAAATCCTGCCAATCCCCGACTAAAATATAACTCAGTCATCAATACAAAAACTGAACACAGTGCAAATCTTTTCAGTCCCTTACCAAAATATAATTAAATCGTCAACCCTAAAACTCACCAGATTTGAACACAGTGCAAATCTTTCCAGTCCCTAACCAAAATATAACTCAGTCATCAACCCAAAAACCAACCAGATTTTAGTCATCAACCCAAAAACCCACCAGATTTTAGCACAGTGCAAATCCTGCCAATCCCCGACTAAAATATAACTCAGTCATCAACCCAAAAACCAACCAGATTTGAACACAGTGCAAATCTTTTCAGTCCCGAACCAAAATATAACTAAATCGTCAACCCTAAAACCCACAAGATTTGATCACAGTGCAAATCTTTCCAGTCCCCAACCAAAATATAACTCAGTCATCAACCCAAAAACCCACCAGATTTTAGCACAGTGCAAATCCTGCCAATCCCCGACTAAAATATAACTCAGTCATCAAGTACAGAATGTACAGAAACGAGCCGGAAAAGAAATACTTGTGACAGGTTGGTGAGAAATATAATCGGACTTTTTACAATTGGTACAATTTGTACATGAATGAGTCGGATATGATGTACTTACAGCCATCTACTCTGATGTGCGTCGTCAACAGATTGTTCGACGGCAGTTTCCGTATGCCCGATTACACTTCCTACTGAGTTCTGGTAGGTGTTGTGGATGTTTTCTGACCGATCAACGTTTTTGTCCTTCGCTTGAATCGGCCGACAGCGAATTCCGTATGCCCAATTACACTTCCTACTGAGTTCTGGTAGGTGTTGTGGATGTATTCTGACCGGTCGACGTCGTCATCCGTTTCTTTGGTCTTCTTTATTTATTTGCCGTCGTTGCCGTTGAGAAATACAATCAGACTTTTTTGAATTGGTACAATTTCTACATGAATGAGCTGGACTTGATGTACTCACGGTCACAGCCATCTACTCTGATACGAATTATGGTCGTTGTTGAACTGTGAATACGATAGCTCGTAATTACCAGTAGCTCGTACACTTCTTGCTTGTTCTTTCGAATTTGCAATAGAACTCGTGCAAATGACGTCACTTGAATAGTAGTATAGATTGATTGGTAGGATATGTATGCAAGTGGTAGATTGTTTGTAGTTCTGGTAGCTCGTAATTACCAGTAGCTCGTACACTTGCTTGTTCCAATTTAAAAAAGAGCTTGCGCAAATGACGTCACTTGAATAGTAATATAAATTGATTGGTATGATTGGTATGAACGTAGATAGCTTGCTTGTAGATCTGGTAGCTCGTAATTACCGTTAGCTCGTACAGCTTGCTTGCTCCAATTTAAAATAGAACTCGCGCGAATCACTCACTTGATTGGTAGTAAAGATCAATTGGTATGATCAATATGAAGGTAGGTAGCTTGCTTGTATCTCTGGTAGCTCGTAATTACCTGTAGCTTGTACAGCTTGCTTGCTCCAATTTAAAATAAAAATTGCGCGAATGACTTACTTGATTGGTAGTATAGATAAATTGGTATGATCAATATGAAGGTAGGTAGCTTGCTTGTAGATCTGGTAGCTTGCTTGTAGATCTGGTAGCTCGTAATTACCTGTAGCTTGTACAGCTTGCTTGTTCCAATTTAAAAAAGAGCTTGCGCGAATGACGTCACTTGAATAGTAATATATCAATTGGTATGATGGGTAAGAACATAGACAGCTTGCTTGTAGATCTGGTAGCTCGTAATTACCACTAGCTCCTACAGCTTGATTGTTCAAATCTAACCCCAACCCTATGAATGTAGATACCTTGCTGATAGCTTACACGTAAATTTGGTTGGTTGGCTAATTGTAGAATTGGTACTGGTAAGAATTGGTACAGATCAGAACACCTTTGGTAATTATGATCTTACTTGATGCACACTACTAGTAGAAATTGTACGCGTTATCGTACGAGTACTTCTTACCATAACTTTAGTGACACATACTTACAATACATACAATAACTACGTATTCAACAACTCCACAGGGCCCCTGCAAAGCACTAATTGGAGGGCCTAGCAGAGGACTCAAAATCCGAATTTTCACCTCCACAGAAAACACCCCCTCCAAACCCAAGGGACAGCAGATATCTCCATACTGAAGGCGCCGCGGGCAACGATATTGCAGGGATCCCTTCATTATATCAAGAAGGACAAGGCCTGCAAGTTTCGAATCGATTGATTGAGTGGATTGGAAGTATCTAACCGGCAAAGCATTGGACACACAAGGTCCATTTTGAAGGTAAACAAGGGAAAACAATGGTGAATATTAATATCTCCATACTGAAGTCACCGCGGGCAACGATATTGCAGGGATCCCTTCATTATATCAAGAAGAACAAGGCCTGCAAGTTTCGAATCGATTGATTGTGTGGATTGGAAGTATCTAACCGGCAAAGCATTGGACACACAAGGTCCATTTTGATGGTAAACAAAGAAAAAAAAACGGTGAATATTAATACCTCCATACTGAAGTCACCGCGGGCAACGATATTGCAGGGATCCCTTCATTATATCGAGAAGGTCAAGGCCTGCAAGTTTCGAATCGATTGATTGAGTGGATTGGAAGAATCAAACCGGTGAAGCAGATTGGGAAAATTTGGTTGTATTTCAAGGAAGCAACCCAAATAACGGTGACAGCAGATATATCCATACCGAGGTCGCCGCTTCCAACGATATTGCAGGGATCCCTTCATTACATCTAGAAGGAGACGTCCTCCAAGTTTCGGATCGATTGATTGAGAGGAATAGAAGAATCGAACCGGTAAAGCAGATTGGGAAAATTTGGTTGTATTTCAAAGAAACACCCCAAATAACAGTCACAGCAGATATCTCCATATCAACGACACCAACAGCAACGATATTGCAGGGTCCTCTTCATTACATATATAAGAACACGCCGACCAAGTTTCGAATTGATTGATCCAGCGGATCAGAAGAATCGAACCGGTGAAGCAGAGGGGCAAAATTTGGCTACATTTCAAGGAACCAACCCAAACAACAGTCACAGCAGATATCTCTGCACCAACGGCACCAACAGCAACGATATTGCAGGGTCCTCTTCATTACATATATAAGAACACGCCGGCCAAGTTTCGAATTGATTGATCCAGCGGATCAGAAGAATCGAACCGGTGAAGCAGATTGGGAAAATTTGGTTGTATTTCAAAGAAACACCCCAAATAACAGTCACAGCAGATATCTCCATATCAACGACACCAACAGCAACGATATTGCAGGGTCCTCTTCATTACATATATAAGAACACGCCGACCAAGTTTCGAATTGATTGATCCAGCGGATCAGAAGAATCGAACCGGTGAAGCAGAGGGGCAAAATTTGGCTACATTTCAAGGAACCAACCCAAACAACAGTCACAGCAGATATCTCTGCACCAACGGCACCAACAGCAACGATATTGCAGGGTCCTCTTCATTACATATATAAGAACACGCCGACCAAGTTTCGAATTGATTGATCCAGCGGATCAGAAGAATCGAACCGGTGAAGCAGATTGGGAAAATTTGGTTGTATTTCAAAGAAACACCCCAAATAACAGTCACAGCAGATATCTCCATATCAACGACACCAACAGCAACGATATTGCAGGGTCCTCTTCATTACATATATAAGAACACGCCGACCAAGTTTCGAATTGATTGATCCAGCGGATCAGAAGAATCGAACCGGTGAAGCAGAGGGGCAAAATTTGGCTACATTTCAAGGAACCAACCCAAACAACAGTCACAGCAGATATCTCTGCACCAACGGCACCAACAGCAACGATATTGCAGGGTCCTCTTCATTACATATATAAGAACACGCCGGCCAAGTTTCGAATTGATTGATCCAGCGGATCAGAAAAAAACGACTCAACATGGATGGGAAAGATGATGGGCAAAATTTGGCTAAAAAATGGCCTTCCAAGCCCCGGCCCGGTTGCTGTTGTTGCTTTGCGCCGGTGGAGGAGCTATTCGGGTGGATCGCCGGTGGAGGAGGAGGAGCTATTCGGTGCCGACGATTCGTTGCCGTTGTTGCCAATTGAACAAAATGGGTGAGTATCTATTGATGTACTACATAGAGTTAATAATAACAACAGAATAATATAATGTATATGCCGATCGTAATTATCACCAACCGGGAAAATTCCCCGCACCTACAGGGAAGACGACCACCGCACCTTGATCCGTTGATTCTGATCCGCTGCTTCCGATCCGTTGCTGACGATTCGATGGTTGCTACTTCCGATCCGTTGATTCCAATCCGTTGGTTTCGAGTCGTTGCTTCTGATCCGGTCCTATGAAAATAAGAAGAAAAACAGAGAGGAAATACATTATCAGTAATGCCGGTAGAGTGGAAGACCAATCGATTGCCATAGCCGTTGCCGTTGCCTATCTCTGTCATTCTTACCTTTGCTTGTTCCGACGTTCCAAAAATCGTCCCAATGAAATTGTTGTTGTTGCTGCTGCCGTAGATTTGCAGAATTCTTACTCCTCTGTCACGAAAAACAGTACCTCGTGCCTGTTGATATAGAAGCAATGGATGCAGATTTATTGCTCTCAAGACGTATATGTTTGGGTGATCAAGTCCAAGAACACTACTATCTATCGAGCAAACCACCTCTTCTCCAATGCGAGCTAATTCTTTTTCCAGTACAAGGCTGTTATTTCAGACTAAAATATAAGAGCACGGATAACCTGCCTAATACTGATAAAGAAGTATTAGGTGGAATCCCACGTTCACCGACGGAGTGCCAAATAGCAACTCTACTCAAATAAGTTGGATGTCAGAAGGCTGATTATGAAGTGATTTTTTTTTGTTGCAAGATAGAAAAAGTGATTTTTTTGTCTGGGGGTAGAAAAAGTGATTTCTTTTGTCCCAAGGTAGAAAATAAAATTACTGTGTGTTTGTGTGAGAGAGATTTTTTTTTTTTTCGCATACCGTTTTACTTTGATCGATCGATCGAAGTATCTAGTACATCATGTAGAATTCTACATGATCTTGTAGTAGTGTAGAATCCTACACGTTTTTAGTACTAGATAATTCGTACGTACGTACGAAAAAAAAAAAACAATCTTGTACGTACAAAAAAAAATCAATTTTGCGCTTCGGTTTGTTGGCTTTTTCGATCGGATGGCTGTAAATACATCAAGTCCACTCACCGTACGGTACAATATTTCGCGCCTCGGTTTGTTACCGTATGTGTATCTTTTTCGCACCTCGGACGATGGACCAGGAAAAATTCGATTCGTATGAGAGTACGAGTAGGTAGATGGCTGTAAATACATCAAGTCCGACTCATTCATGTACAAATTGTACCAATTCTAACAAGTCCGATATTATTTCTCACCAACTCTCTCATCTGGCAAGGTTGATGACAACGTGACGACCAACTTGATGTAAGACAGATTTTAATCGTATGATTTTTTTCTTTATTCAGGTTGAATCTTACGGTTACGTGCAACCATAAAAATGAGAGTTTGCTACCATAAAAATGAGCGCGCGCCACTAGCTATTACTATTGCTTTTAGAAGAAGCATCTCATTTCCGTAAATAATTATTTGGGTACTGTTTTTTACGATTTTTAGTCGTAGCGTTTGTACCAAGTCTACTTGTTAAAAACAGATTTTTTTAATATTTCTACGTATTTTCCCCCCCCCAAACCCCCCCCACATAAACTCCGTCTACAAGGTTACGTTGTCAACTCCTAGGGTTAGTGTTAAACGTTCAACTAACAACTCCACCAATTGATTTTTTTTTTCCTACCGTTGTTTGGAGGGCTCTGAAAATATGGAGGTGAACAGTCGGTATTTGGTAGTTTAACTTGGTTTGGTTATTACATGAAATTGTTACTTGAAATTGTGAGCAGAAAATAGCTCTTTTACTAAGATCACCATATTGGTGCATCGGACTGCTAATACTCCAATGCACACACTAAATCACTAATAGTCGGCATCGACCCGCTAATACTTCGATGCTGCACGTGTCCTTTGTACCAATGGGCTGTATAAATTACCTTGCGCCCTGTATGTCCGGTACATAAGGCCCTATTTTTAGTAAGAAGGAGAACCGGAATCGGTAAGTGGTAAATTCTCATTCCCACTTCCATTCCCATCTCCAATCATGTTAGTCCATTCCTGCAGAAGCAATATGACTCGTACGATCAGTCCCGAGACTCATTCGCGTCTCATTAATTCACTCGCGTCTCATTCGTGTCTCATTCATTCACTCGTGTCTCATTCGTGCCTCATTCGTGTCTCATTCATTCATTCGCGCGCGCTCGTTCGATCGACTTCAAACACACTCCCCTGCTTCAAAGGATAATAGACTCAATCGATGATACTGATCCAGAACTTGCTGTAGGCCGAAAACGCTTCCTCTGTGTCTACCGTAGAGAAGCTTGCGTCCTTGTTGCTTTTGGGCTTCGTGCAGTACTCATCTTTTCCATAGAACTTGGAGCCGTGCTTTTCAAATAGGACTCCAGTAAGATTCTTGGTGAAGAGGTCACTTGTCATTTCATCGCCTGTCTTCCACATCACCTTGATGATTCCCATTTCCTTTAGCTCTCGTAGGAAATACTGTTTCACTTCAATGTGCCTGGTGCGACCTGCTATGGACCAATTGTTGCAGAAATCAACCGCACCCTTGTTGTCCACATATATCACCATGGGTAGCTTGATTTGCAATCCGAGACACATCATGACTCTCCAAATGTACAGCATGTCCTGGACACATAGAACAGCTGCATACAGTTCGGCTTCCATAACTGACAGGGCAATGATTGGCATCATTCTAGACCTTGCTGTGACATTGGCGCCATTGAGCCAAGTCGACCAGCCGTTGACACTGTGTCGAGATTCATCTTTTGCATACTCCGAGTCGCTGAATCCAATCAGCTCAAAAACAAAGTCCTTGGTACCATCCCACACTGCATTAGGGGCTAATGTGAGACCTCTCTTGGGTGTTCCAGCGCAATACTTCATTACTCGCTTCAGCGCCTTCATGTGGGACTTCCTTGCTTCAGTCATGAACCTAGACAGCTCCCGGACAGCATTCTGCGTTTCAATTCTTGACCATCTCATCATGTGCAGTAGGATGGCTGTTCCGGACCTGTACTTGGTTTGGGCTTCCTTGGTGAGAAAAGTATCGGTTGGTCCTTCACCTTCTTTCTTCAGCACTGATCCTGGCTCTGCTGGAGTGGTGGGATTGCCTCTGCATTCATCAAGCTCGAACTCATCGACGAATCTTTTGATCTTGACCGGTTGGGTCATTCGGAGTGTCCTGTTCTTCTTGTCCCGCTCAATGTGGCATCCAACATACTCATCCATTTCTCCAACATCCTTGCATTCAAATAGGGACTTGAGTTGCTCCTTGTGCTTCAAAACTTCTGCTGCTTCACCCATGATGCAAAAATCGTCGACCCATAGTGACATCAGAAGGAGTTTGTTGTTGATCCACTTGAAAAACAGGCAGGGGTCAGCCTTGCATCTTTCCATCTTCATGGTATGCATTGCCCGTCGCGCTTCTCTCCAGAATTGTATGGCAGCTTGAATTGTCCCATAAAGTGTTTTCTGCAATTGGAGGAGTACATATGATGGATAGAATTTCTGATAGCCTTCTGGAATCTTGGTGAAAATCTTCTCTCCATTCTGAAATTTGCCGTTCAGAAAAGCTCCTTCCACGTCCACAATGTAAGCCATAAAATTTGCCATGACCATCAGGATCATTGCAATGCGAATGGAGATATCGCTAACAACAGGTGAAGACTTGTCTTGGCCATCATAGTGCTCGCCATCTAGCTGCTTGAATCCTCGGACGGCATTCCTGCATCTTACTGTGCCGTCAGGTTTCATCTTGTTGGCCCAAGTGGTATCCATGATTTTGGTGCCTGGTGGGATATTGGCTTCGTCAATCTCTTCAAAAACTCCATACTTGACCATCTTCTCATGTTCAGCATCAACACCCTCTGTGAACTTGGCGCGCATTGGACTGGCCATAGATTGCTTGTAGTTCATGGTCTTTAGCTCCTTGGTGTTGTCAAAGGCACTCCCTGCCGCGCCAACTAGACTGAGTTCACTCATTGCGCCTTCCTGAGATGGAATAGAGAATGACAGAAGATTGAATTCTTTCAGTGAAGTCATTGCCTTGTGGAACTGGATTTCAGCGTTGGTGAATTGAGCTGCATAGCTTGCCATGTCCCCATAGCGAATATCCGGATTGAGATGAGAGTTTCTCACGACCCGGCCATACCTCGTGGTTGTTACAACATGTGGATCCTCTGCTTCAGTGTCGTCATTGCTGTCGTAGGCCTCATCCTCGCTTTCATATTCCATCTTGGTTTCTTCGATATCATCGGAGTAGTAGTCATCATGGCTGTCGAAGGCAGGGTCCTCTGGTTCTGGTTCAGGTTCAGATTCAGGTTGGAAGGGAATTACTGGTGCTGTGTCTCCCCCACTTTCATCCTGAAACTGCACTCGTTGATGTCGGGTGGTGCGCAAAATGGAGACAGGTTGTGGAGGAGTGGCATTGATGGGCAGATCCAGGTGGCCACCCTCAAGAAAATCAGCATGAAAATTAATAGCTTCACCTTTGGGAGCAGTGGGTGGAAAATACATCCGCTTCAGCCAGTAGATGTCCCGGGTAGCGGTAAACGTGTTATTCAAAGGATCATACATCACATAGCAATCGCCAGGCCGGTCAGTGCAATATCCAGCAAAGAAAGCTGGGTTGCCCCGATAATTGAGTTTGGGACTTGTTGACCGTTTGACCCGGACGACTCCAGCCTCACCGAAGGTTCTGAGGTGGGCGCTGAAAGCAGGAACCTTGCCAGAGAAATGTTGGATCTTGGGCAAAGTATTGCCATTCACAGGCACAGCCTCCAACCAGTCCAACTGGACACCACATCGCATTGCCAAGGGGAAAAATCTGAACCGGTATTCCCTAGGGACGTTGGCTTGAGAGCAAAGAGCCATGGCGCGACAGACTGATCTGTATATTGCTGTTTCGACCACGCTATTCTGCTGTGGAGTATCCACTGAGGTATACTCGAACTTGCAAGAGAATTTCCAATCTGCTGAGGCCAGGCGAGCTTCAAGGGCTGTATTTGCACCAGCCTTATCACAACAAATTTGCTTTAGCTGTTGGCCTTTGGACCTCCATTGGTTGAACAACGCGCAAGTGGGTTCAACCATGCCATCCTTGGTGGCAAAGAAATTGACAAACCGGCATGTGGAATACTCATCAACAATCATGCGAAAATGGGGCTTGGTGATAAAAGGGGCGGTCAGCTTGTTAGTTTTGGCGGCTTTGGGTGCTTTCACGGAGGACATATCCACAAAGAGTCTTTCTCCAGGCTTGGTGGCGGCGATGTGTTCACTTTCGGTAGGAATCACTTTACGTTTGGCTTTAGCTTTGGCGCAATCTTCACAAGGGAGCATCGGACCACGCGTGATGGTCCAGCCAAGTGTTTCAGCTGTGCGGCGTGTCTTGATCTCATTCATGTGTCCCAGGAGCCGATGGGCTTTGTTGATGTTCATCTTGGTCCCTTCATCTGTAGTGGTGGTAGCAGTCGCTGCATTGATTTCAATGTTGTCTGTGGGGTGTGCAATCCAATCAAAATAGCCAACCCACACACAGCTCGTGTAGGTGGGGATCTGAATATCAAAATTCACTTGGAGATTCCCTTTCGTGAGTGACCATCCAGTTTTGTCACTGCCGGTGGCTATCCAACCATTCTGCAAAGCCAGGTTGGCCGAGAACAGGTTGAATGCAAAGTTTGGATTGAAATTCACACCCTGCAACACCGTCTGGAATTCCTTGTTTCCATCCTTGTCAATCTTCTGACAGGGAATGTCCCCAACCTGGCAACCCTTCAATTCATCTCCACTTTGGGTGGTGATGGTGGCACCACTAGCTCTCAAATTGGTGGCACATCGCAGACTATTGGAACTGTGGCTGGTTGCACCTGTATCAAAAACAAAGACATTGTCATCATACAGTAGATCAAATCCTTCGGGCACAACCTCTCCGTTGGTGGCCCGCTTCTGGGCATTGAGTAGTTGGAGTGAAGTGGTAGAGGTTTGCATTGCTGAGAGACAGAAGTCGTAGTCAATTGTTGCTCCCTGAACATCCTTCAACTTGGATTTCCAACCGTTGGGGCGTCAGGCAGCATTCTTCTCATCTTCAAAACAGACAGATGTCCCATGATTGCCGCCACAAAGTCCACACTTGCGACGGCGGCCCCTGTATCCATTCCTGTTGTTGTTGCGATTGCCGTTGCCATTGCCGTTGCCATTGCCGGCGCCATTGCCGTTGCCACGGCTGCCATTGTTGCCGTTGCTGTTGTTCCGATTGTTGTTGTTCCGGCTGCCGTTGTTGCCATTGCGGTTGCCATTGCTGCTGCCATTGCTGGTGCCATTGTCGTCGTCGGCACGCGGGTGTCCTGCTGCGCGTTTGGGACAGTTGTACGCCTTGTGACCTTGTTCTTTGCACCAGTAACAAACTGCATTGGTGGACCACTTGTCCCTTGGATCTGCAAAATCGGTCATTTCAGCACCAAACAAACTCATTTCCTTGCCTTTACCTCCCCGGCTTTGGATACGCCGAGCTGATTCATATAAACTTTTGGCTTGAACGTTGAGTGATTCCCAAAACTCCAATTCGGTGGTTCCATTCGCTTGCAGCAAATCAATGAAGGGTGTGAGCTGCATCAGTAGGTAGGGCGGTAGGGCATCTTTGTAGGCCACAATAAGTTGTACCATAGTGGGCTGAACGGATTTGTATTGGTATTGCCTTTGCATGTCGTAGATGTCATCAACCAAATCCTGTGGAGAGGCGCCAATGGTCAACTTGAGACTCCTTAGGTCAATGTCCAATTGTTGTTGGTCGCGGGACTGGTTCATTATTCTGTATTCCCTCATGAGCTCTTCAATCACTCGGTGTACTCTACCGCGGGGCCACTGTTTCCTGAGCTTTGCATTCTGTTCAGCTGTACCCCCCCTATCGATCTTGGACTTCTCCATGATGGCTAGGGCTGTCCTGTTGTCGGCAAAGGCCCTGTACAGATCGTTCAGTGCTTTGTTGTGGTACCGGTAGGCCTTCTTCTGTGCAGTACTCATGTCCTCCCGGGGCGTAAGCTCTCCTTCGGGAGGTAGGTCCTTGTGTGGCTTGGTAGACAACATGTCACGGTACTTCTTGTTATCTGCAAATGCTTCAAACTGGATGTACCAACGCTCGAACTTCTTGTCATCCCCTTTCGCCAATGTGGGCACTTGACTATCCGTATACTCCACCATCTTGTATTTGTACTTTGTCATGCTCGGATCCTTTGTGTGGACGCTGCTGCTTGCGCTTCCAATGCTTGTGCTGCTACTCTCTGAACTTGACAGTACACTGCTCTCTTCTGATGGCGATTCTTCAGAAAAGGCGATCTCTATCTCTTGGTGCCTTGTTGGTTGATCCTCCTCCATTCAGCTGCTCAAAGTAAATTGTAGTATTTCGTTCGACGTAAGTAAATTGTCGTATGTCTCAAAGTAAATTGTCGTATTCCGGTCAACGTAAGTAAATTGTCGTATTTCTGATTCCGCAAATCGATGCGTATTTCTGATACGTATTTCGCAAATAGATTCAAACGTAAGTAAATTGGTGTAGTTTGCAAATTGTGGGTCCGATGTGTATCCCGTAAATCGTCGTACTCCTATTCCGACAAAAATATGTAATTGGCCCAATCGATTCTGGTGTGCCGATACCAATCCTGCTGTTGTTTATCGTCCCTTATCGCTTCTGGTGTGGCGAATAATTGGTCCGTAAATTGTCGTACTCCTATTCCGACAGAAAGAAAGAAAAAAAAATATGTAATCGGCCCAATCGCTTCTGGTGTGGCGATACCGATCCTGCTGTTGCTTGGTTCTTGATAATAATCGGCCCTATCGATTCTGGTGTGTCGATACCGATCCTGCTGTTGAGAAATGTCGGTCCAATCTTGCTGGGCAAAAAAAAAAATATTCCGCTGAAGACGTGCGGATGAAAAGTAACCGTAGAAAAAGTCGCTGGCTCCGAATGGTGGCCAGCAGTCCGCTGAAGAAGTGCGGGTGAAAAGTAACGTATGGTTGAAAGGTCCGCTGAAGACGTGCGGATGAAAAGTAAATCGTAGAAAGTTCCTCTGAAGACGTGCGGATGAAAAGTAACGAATTGTAGAAAGGTCGCTGGCCCCGATGTTTGGCCAGCCTGCTGCAAAAATAAGAAAATTCTCTTTTTTTTTTCTTCTTCGACCAAGTTCCGATCCTCGGGAGCGCTCCGTAATTCTTCAAAGAATGTTTGGAGGGCTCTGAAAATATGGAGGTGAACAGTTGGTATTTGGTAGTTTAACTTGGTTTGGTTATTACATGAAATTGTTACTTGAAATTGTGAGCAGAAAATAGCTCTTTTACTAAGATCACCATATTGGTGCATCGGACTGCTAATACTCCAATGCACACACTAAATCACTAATAGTCGGCATCGACCCGCTAATACTTCGATGCTGCACGTGTCCTTTGTACCAATGGGCTGTATAAATTACCTTGCGCCCTGTATGTCCGGTACATAAGGCCCTATTTTTAGTAAGAAGGAGAACCGGAATCGGTAAGTGGTAAATTCTCATTCCCACTTCCATTCCCATCTCCAATCATGTTAGTCCATTCCTGCAGAAGCAATATGACTCGTACGATCAGTCCCGAGACTCATTCGCGTCTCATTAATTCACTCGCGTCTCATTCGTGTCTCATTCATTCACTCGTGTCTCATTCGTGCCTCATTCGTGTCTCATTCATTCATTTGCGCGCGCTCGTTCGATCGACTTCAAACAACCGTACGAGATTTTTTTTCCAACGTATGTAAAACATATAGAATTCTACAGAAGATTGAAGTATCCTCTACTTCGATCGATCCGAAAAAAAAACTCTCCCACACAAACAGTAATAATCTTTTCTTACCTTGTGCCAGACGAAAAAATCATTTTTTCTATCTCGCAACAAAAAAAAAACATCACTTCATAATCAGCCTTCTGACATCCAACTTATTTGAGTAGAGTTGCTATTTGGCACTCCGTCGGTGAACGTGGGATTCCACCTTATACTTCTTTATCAGTATTCGGCAGGTTATCCGTGCTCTTATATTTTAGTCTGAAATAACAGCCTTGTACTGAAAAAAGAATTAGCTCGCATTGGACAAGAGGTGGTTTGCTGATAGATATTGTTTGAATTGGCCCCCAAACATATATGTCTTGAAAGCAATAAATCTCTATCCATTGCTTCTATATCAACAGGCACAAGGTACTGTTTTTCGTGACAGAGGAGTAAGAATTCTGCAAATCTACGGCAGCAGCAACAACAACAATTTCATTGGGACAATTTTCGGAACGTTGGAACAAGCAAAGGTAAGAATGAGAGAGATAGGCAACGGCTACGGCTACGGCAATTGATTGGTCTTCCACTCCACAGGCATTACTGATAATGTATTTCCTCTCTGTTTTTCTTCCTATTTTCATAGGACCGGATTGGAAGCAACGAATTGAAACCATCGAATCAAAAACAACGGATCGGAAGCAACCATCAAATCGGAAGCAACAATCGAATTGGAAGCAACCATCAATTCTTGCCTGTAGGTGCGGGGAATTTTCCCGGTTGGTGATAATTACGAATCGATCAGCATGTACATTATATTATTCTGTTTTTATTATTAACTCTATGTAGTATATCAATAGATACTCACCCATTTTGTTCAATTGGCAACAACGGCAACAAATCGTCGGCACCGAATAGCTCCTCCTCCTCCACCGGCGATCCACCCGAATAGCTCCTCCACCGGCGCAAAGCAACAACAGCAACCGGGCCGGGGCTTGGAAGGCTGTTTTTTAGCCAAATTTTGCCCATCCATGTTGAGTCGTTTTTTTCTGATCCGCTGGATCAATCAATTCGAGACTTGGTCGGCGTGTTCTTATATATGTAATGAAGAGGACCCTGCAATATCATTGCTGTTGGTGCCGTTGGTGCAGAGATATCTGCTGTGACTGTTGTTTGGGTTGCTTCCTTGAAATGTAGCCAAATTTTCCCAATCTGCTTCACCGGTTCGATTCTTCTGATCCGCTGGATCAATCAATTCAAAACTTGGTCGGCGTGTTCTTATATATGTAATGAAGAGGACCCTGCAATATCGTTGCTGTTGGTGCCGTTGGTGCAGAGATATCTGCTGTGACTGTTGTTTGGGTTGCTTCCTTGAAATGTAGCCAAATTTTCCCAATCTGCTTCACCGGTTCGATTCTTCTGATCCGCTGGATCAATCAATTCGAAACTTGGTCGGCGTGTTCTTATATATGTAATGAAGATGACCCTGCAATATCGTTGCTGTTGGTGTCGTTGATATGGAGATATCTGCTGTGACTGTTATTTGGGGTGTTTCTTTGAAATACAACCAAATTTTCCCAATCTGCTTCACCGTTTCGATTCTTCTGATCCGCTCAATCAATCGATCCGAAACTTGGAGGACGTCTCCTTCTAGATGTAATGAAGGGATCCCTGCAATATCGTTGGAAGCGGCGACCTCGGTATGGATATATCTGCTGTCACCGTTATTTGGGTTGCTTCCTTGAAATACAACCAAATTTTCCCAATCTGCTTCACCGGTTTGATTCTTCTAATGTGCTCAATCAATCGATTCGAAACTTGCAGGCCTTGTCCTTCTCGATATAATGAAGAGATCCCTGCAATATCGTTGCCCGCGGTGACTTCAGTATGGAGATATTAATATTCACCGTTGTTTTCCCTTGTTTACCTTCAAAATGGACCTTGTGTGTCCAATGCTTTGCCGGTTAGATACTTCCAATCCACTCAATCAATCGATTCGAAACTTGCAGGCCTTGTCCTTCTTGATATAATGAAGAGATCCCTGCAATATCGTTGCCCGCGGTGACTTCAGTATGGAGATATTAATATTCACCGTTGTTTTCCCTTGTTTACCTTCAAAATGGACCTTGTGTGTCCAATGATTTGCCGGTTAGATACTTCCAATCCACTCAATCAATCGATTCGAAACTTGCAGGCCTTGTCCTTCTCGATATAATGAAGGGATCCCTGCAATATCGTTGCCCGCGGCGCCTTCAGTATGGAGATATCTGCTGTCCCTTGGGTTTGGAGGGGGTGTTTTCTGTGGAGGTGAAAATTCGGATTTGGAGTCCTCTGCTACTAGGCCCTCCTATTGCTTCTAACGCGTACAGCAGATCCGGGTTGATGACTGAGATAGAAAGATTTGCACTGTGTTCAAATCTGGTGGGTTTTGGGGTTGATGATTGAATTAGATTTTGGTTAGGGACTGGAAAGATTTGCACTGTGTTCAAATCTGGTGGGTTTTTGTCGTACGCCTCTAAAAAGGTACTAAAATAAGGTTTATGTATTTGTTAAAAACTAAGATTCAGATTGTGAGCTAGCTCTGTCAACTACTCCGAGGAGCCGTTGAGAAAGCTTATAACAGTAAAAAGCCGTTGAATGGAAATTCAACGTACATTGCACATAGAGAATTTGGATATGTTCTTCATCCAGTCTTCAATATTGAAGACCGGCTTGCTTTTCAGATTTTCTTGAATCGTGGGTAATTTCAATCGTGAGCGTTGGAATACCACACTCTTCTCCTTCTCGTAAAAGTTCGATTGGTGGCACAGAATTTTTGTTAGTCGTGTGTGACCAGTATTGCTTAGATAAGAAATTTTTAGTTGGTGTGATATGGTTTCAGATTTTGAATGTTCATGCGTTGAATTACTTGATTTTGTAAGAGAAAGGAAACTGTACCATTCGTGTGGATTTGCTGTATGGTGTAGGGGCCTTTGCTTCTTGCTTCGAAAGCTCCAGGGATTTGCTTTTCATTTTTCACCATAACTTGATCCCCTACGCTGTAATCATGAAGCTTCCTGTGGCTGTTCTCTTTCATAGCATTCTTGTCGATTTGAGCTTGTCTTTTGTTTCTGACCATGGCCAAGTCAGTAATTACTGGAATCGGTAGGAACATATCTCTGTGGAATACAAGGGCTCCGGGTGTCATTCCAAACGTTTTGTTGATGGTTGATCTAACTGCAAACTGAGCCGATGCGAAGATGGTGTCAATAATATCAGTTGCTTCCTGGAGAGTCTGTGGAGGGTTGGTGTTGAGTTCTGTTCTCATTGCAGACTTCATGGTATCGTGGACTGCGTTCAAGTACCGCATTGGATTGTGGGTTCCGGACTGAGCAGACCTTGGCTTTGATTCCTAGGTTGGCAAGATGGAGTTGGAAGTCGTTGCTCATGAAGTTGGTTCCTTGGTCGATAATACAATTTACTGGTTTTGGGTATCTGGAGAGCCAGCCATTGTCGAGGGCATGAACTGCCATGAGGCCGGTTGGGTTTACTTGTGGGGCTCGAATGATTTCAAGGAGGTTGGTGCACATGTCCATGAAGGAGGTTGGTGCACATGTCCATGATGGTAAAGCCATTGAAGGAGACCGTTCCATGGCCAGGGATCTTGATTTTCCATGGGCCTACTCCATCGATTGCAATGGTGTCCCAAGGAACATATTGGTGTTCTTTGGTGGGGAGCTGTCCGTGGCTTTGGTGGATATTCTTGTATCATTGGCACGTGTCACACGTTTTGCAGAAGGCTTTGATTTGGTCCTTCAGGTTTGGGGCATATACAAATTGGTTGATGGTTCGGTACAATCGTTCTGCGCCGGCATGGCCAAGCACGTGGTGGTAGTATTTGATGGTGGCTTGCACTCTGTTTGGAGGGAGTACAATTTTCTGGTGACCGTTGGAGTCTACAACTTTCAAGTCGGTGCCATTGAAGTTTTCAGTTGTATAACGAGGATTGGTAGCAATATCGGCATTGGCTGCTTGATTTTGGGCGAGTTGGTCGAAGGCTAAGGGGTACATGGGAATGTCTTCTGGGTAGTTAAGAAACAATTCGGAAAGAGAGAGAAGATCGGAGTCGGTTGAGTCAGTTGCAAGGTCCGAGTCATCCGTTGGATCGGGACCGAAGAACTCCTTCTTCTTCTCCGGAGTGTCTTGCTGAAGTGGGAGCCTTGAGAGGGCATCAGCAATGACATTGTCTTTGCCTTTGATATACTTGAATACTGGGGAAAATTCTTCAAGGAGCATGCGCCAAGTCATAATTCGATGGCTTGTGAGGTTTTGGCGAGTTAAGTTGATATGATCTGTCCATACAATAATTTCGGCACCCCAAAGAATGGTTCAAAATTCTTTGAAGACTTCGACAATACAGAGCATCTCTTTATCGACCGTTGGGTATTTCCGTTGAGCGGCGTTGAGTTTTCTGGAGAAGCAAAGGATGATTTTGCCGTTTTGGAGGATGACAGCTCCGAGTTGGTAATCAGAAGCATCAGTATAGACATGGAAGGGCTTGTTTGGATCAGGAAAGGCAAGGAGGATATCATTGGCAATAAGGGATTTGGCTTTGTTGAAAGCTTCAAGCAGTTCTGGAGTCGGAGAGATTTTGCCTTTGGCTCTTCCAGAGAGGTCTGTAAGGGGTGCAAGGACTTCAGCTCGTTTGGGGTAGAAGTTTCGGTAGAAGTTAATCATCCCAACAAAGGATCGAAGTTGGGTTGTTGTTGAGGGAAAAGCAAGTTTCAGAATAGGAGCAATCTTGTTTGGATTGGGCCTAATACCATCGCGCGAGATAATGTGGCCAAGCCAAGGAGCTTGGGATTGAAACCAGTGGCATTTGGAGGGCTTGACAGAGAAGTTGTGACACTTCAGTAAGGACAGAACAGAGGAGACTGATTTGCAATCGGAGTCAAGGGTGTCGGAGAAGATACCAATATCATCGATGTATACTTCGATGTCCTTCAGGTGTGAGAGCATTTGTTCCATGCAGCCTTGGGCCCAACTTGGAGAGTTAAGGAAGCCCATTGGCAATCGGAGCAGTCTGAACTTTCCGAATGGAGTAACAAGGACGCAAAGCCAGGTGGACGCCTCGTCAAGTTTGAAGGTGTGGAACTGCATGCTGACATCGATAAGGGTGACGTATTTGAATCCTCTTCTTCTGTGGAAGATGTCTTGGAGCTTTGGGAGCGGATAGTGAAGTTTCTTGGTGACTTTGTTGAGTTCTCGGAAGTCACTGTTGAGTCTACAGGAGCCATCTGGTTTGGGCACTACAAACGTTGGCATTCCCCATTCAGTTGCATAGCACCGCTCGAGGATGCCAAGTTTCACTTGTCGATCGATTTCTTTCTTCACTGCTTCTTGTTGGTGCAGTGGAATGGAATATGGTTGTTTTACATGATATGGCGTTGCGCCTTGCTGGAGATCAATGTGGAACGTTTGATTAGGGAAAATGCCTAATTCTTTGTCATTCAAGCCTTCAAAAAGTTCTTCATTTTGGAGGAGTATTGGTAACAAGGCTTGTTTCTCTTGGTAGGAGAGATGGTTGTGGTCGGTGACAAGCTTGTGGAGGTCAGTTTTCTCATACTTGGTGGTTCCATCTACATAAGATTGTTGGATTGATTGGTTGGAGTAACTCTCTGCAATTGCATGTGGTTTGGCAGACATAACCTTGTGGAGCAAGGATTTGTTGTCAAAGTAATTGCGAGGATGGAAGTCCATTGTCTTCTCATACCATTCTATGGTACAAGTCTCGAAGTCCATTTTCATTCCAAGATCTCTCATGGTTTTCCTTCCAATAAGGAGGTGGTAGTTGATATTCTGAGAGACTACAAAGCACTTGATTTGTAGGACTTTCATGGAGTATGATAGTTCTGGGAATATGGTGTTCTCCAAGGTTACGTAGTGGTTGCAAGTGGTTTTGCCGTTTGTCGTCTGCATTTGAATTGGTTGGTCTAGGAGGTTCTTCTTGATTCCAGAGGGAATTGCTGATTCCACTATGAGGTTGTCGGTTGATCCGGAATCGAAGAGGGTTTTCAAGTAGTACTTGCCAAGGGATCCGTTGATTGAGTTGCAGACACTTACTGTGGTTGGAGCAAGGTCGATGTCGACGTTGTCCTTGCTAGGAGAAACGTCTTGCCTGTTGTTGTCGGAATCGGTCTTTTCAGAGGGAAACCTTTGAAGATCCGTGTTGTAGTACTCTTCATCGATATCCATATCGACATGGAAGAGATCCGGCCAAGGAGTTGCAGGGATGGTAGTTTCTTCTGGTTCATTGATGAAGACACACATGTGTTGCTCTGGTTCATGGAAGTTACTGCCGTGCGACGAAGAGGTAGTGGATCGATTGCTGTTGTTGGAATTGCTGCTGCGATCATTCACGTGCGAGTCGGTGTTGTCCCTAGAGCTGTTATTAGACTGATTGGAGTTGCTGCCATACTTGTTGGTGTAGCATTGACCCCAAGTGTGATTGGTACCAGGGTGGATAGGACACGGTGAGTCATTTGAGATCCTAGTCGAGCCTTTGTTGTTGTTGTTGCTTTGGTTGTTGCTGCGTTGGTTGTTGTTGTTGTTGCGGTGGTTATTGTTATTGCTGTTGTTGTTTCGATTGTTTCGGTTGTTGCGATGATTGTTGCGATTGTTGCGATTGTTTCCATTCTGGTTGTTACGGTTGTTGTTGGCATTGTTGTTGCTGTTGTTGTTGTTTTGAGACGGGTTATCTTATTTCTTGTTCTTTTTATTCTGTACAGATTGGAATCTTTCAAATCTTATCATCATTTCAGAGAGAGAATCTCTATGGGGAGAATGGTGTTGTTGATATATGTCTTTCCAGTCCTCTGGCATCGATTCGAAGACTAGATTCTTGAAGTCGCTTTCATTGATCTCTGCACCTTGTGGCGGGTGTCCCGGTAGTAATGGGAGAATAACATGGTTGTGGAAGTTGACTTGTGCTACAAATTGGTGTACAGTCATGGAGGTTGTCTTCTTAATGTTGGTGAGGAATCTTTTATGATTCTGGTAGGCATCGAGGTTGCTGTTGAACTTGAAGCTGGTGAATGCTTCCACTGTCGTCTGGAAGTTGTCCACAGTTCTCTGTGGGACGTTTGCTGACACATAGCTGTTCCACCAGCTACAGCCGGTGTAGTCTCTGAGGAGATCTACAAACTTGTCATAGATTCTTGGTCCTGTGGTTAGGTTGAGGGTCTTCTTAGATCTAATGAACTCATTGATGGTGAAAAGGATTTGTAATTTGGTTGATCCTGCAGTAATCAAAGGGATTTTGATCTTGGTAACTTCTTGGGAGCCATTGACGTCTTGGGTGTTGTTGTACTCAATTTTGTCAATAGACTCTTGATCAAAGTCATACTTGAAGGGAATGACTGAGTAAGACATACTGGTCGATTTCTTATTGTTACTGGACAATCTTCGGATCGGTTGTTCGTTTGTTAGCTGTGTAGGAGTGGTAATTTTAGTTTGTGTAGTTGAAGTAGTCTTTACCGGTAGAAAAGGTCGAAGCGGTTATTTGACTGTTTAAACAGTGTCGTACGCCTCTAAAAAGGTACTAAAATAAGGTTTTTGTATTTGTTAAAAACTAAGATTCAGATTGTGAGCTAGCTCTGTCAACTACTCCGAGGAGCCGTTGAGAAAGCTAATAACAGTAAAAAGCCGTTGAATGGAAATTCAACGTACATTGCACATAGAGAATTTGGATATGTTCTTCATCCAGTCTTCAATATTGAAGACCGGCTTGCTTTTCAGATTTTCTTGAATCGTGGGTAATTTCAATCGTGAGCGTTGGAATACCACAGTTTTTGAGTTGATGATTGAATTATATTTTGGTTAGGGACTGGAAAGATTTGCACTGTGTTCAAATCTGGTGGGTTTTTGGGTTGACCATTGAATTATTTTTTGGTAAGGGACTGGAAAGATTCTCACTGTGTTCAAATCTGGTGGGTTATTGGGTTGACGATATAATTATATTTTGGTGGGGGATGTGCAAGATTTGCACTGTGTTCAAATCTGGTGGGTTTTTGTTTGGTTGGGGACTGGCAGGATTTGCACTGTGTTCAAATCTGGTGGGTTTTTGGGTTGATGACTGAGTTATATTTTGGTGGGGGATCTGGAGTAGTTGCACTGACTTCAAATCAGGTGGGTTTTTGGGTTAACGATTCAATTATATTTTGGTTGGGGACTGCCAGGATTTGCACTGTGTTCAAATCTGGTGGGTTTTTGGGTTGATGACTGAATTATATTTTGGTTAGGGACTGGAAAGATTTGCACTGTGTTCAAATCTGGTAGGTTTTTGGGTTGATGACTGACTTATATTTTGGTCTGGGACTGGCAGGATTCGCACTATGCTCAAATCTGGTTGGTTTTTGGGTTGATTATTGAATTATATTTTGGTTAGGGACTGCCAGGATTTGCACTGTGTTAAAATCTGGTGGGTTTTTGGGTTGATGGCTGAGTTATATTTTGGTTAGGGACTGGAAAGATTTGCACTGTGTTCAAATCTGGTAGGTTTTTGGGTTGATGACTGACTTATATTTTGGTCTGGGACTGGCAGGATTTGCACTATGCTCAAATCTGGTTGGTTTTTGGGTTGATTATTGAATTATATTTTGGTTAGGGACTGGCGGTATTTGCACTGTGTTAAAATCTGGTGGGTTTTTGGGTTGATGGCTGAGTTATATTTTGGTTAGGGACTGGAAAGATTTGCACTGTGTTCAAATCTGGTGGGTTTTTTTGGTTGATGACTGAATTATATTTTGGTCGGGAATTGGCAGGATGTGCACAGTGTTCAAATATGGTGGTTTTTGGGTTGATGACTGAGTTATATTTTGGTGGGCAATGGGAGGATTTACACTGTGCTCAAATCTGGTGGGTTTTATGGTTGACGATTTAATTATATTTTAGTTAAAGACTGAAAAGATTTGCACTGTGTTCCAATCTGGTGGGTTTTTGGTTTGATGACTGAGTTATATTTTAGTAGAGAATTGGCAGGATTTGCACTGTGTTCAAATCTGGTGGGTTTTTTGGTTGATGACTGCGTTATATTTTGGTCGGGGACTGGCAGGATTTGCACAGTGCTAAAATCTGGTGGGTTTTTGGGTTGATGACTGAGTAATATTTTAGTCGGGGACTGGCAGGATTTGCACTGTGTTCAAATCTAGTGGGTTATCGGTTGATGACTGAATTATATTTTGGTTAGGGACTTGAAAGATTTGCACTGTGTTCAAATATGGTGGGTTTTTGAGTTGATGACTGAATTATATATTGGTTAGGGACTGGAAAGATATGCTCTGTGTTCAAATCTGGTGGGTTTTTGGGTTGATGAATGAGTTTTGTTTTGGTCGGGGATCGGCAGGATTTGCAGTGTCTTCAAATCAGGTGGGTTTTTGGGTTGATGACTGAGTTATATTTTGGTCGGGAATTGGCAGGATTTGCACAGTGCTAAAATCTGGTGTGTTTTTAGGTTGATGACTGAGTTATATTTTAGTCGGGAATTGGCAGGATTTGCACTCTGCTAAAATCTGGTGGTTTTTTGGGTTGATGATTGAGTTTTATTTTGGTCGTGGATTGGCAGGATCTGCAGTGTCTTCAAATCAGGTGGGTTTTTGGGTTGATGACTGAATTATATTTTGGTTAGGGACTGGAAAGATTTCCACTATGCTAAAATCTGGTTGGGTTTTGGGTTGATGACTGAGTTATATTTTGATTAGGGACTTGAATGATTTGCACTGTGTTCAAATCTGGTGGGTTTTTGGGTTGATGACTGCGTTATATTTTGGTCGGGGACTGGCAGGATTTGCACAGTGCTCAAATCTGGTGGGTTTTTGGGTTGATGACTGCGTTATATTTTAGTCGGGGACTGGCAGGATTTGCACTGTGCTAAAATCTGGTGGGTTTTTGGGTTGATGACTGAGTTAGATTTTGCTTAGGGACTGGAAAGATTTGCATTGTGTTCAAATCTGGTGGGTTTTATGGTTGACGATTTAATTATATTTTGGTTAGGGACTGAAAAGATTTGCACTGTGTTCAAATCTGGTTGGTTTTTGGGTTGATGACTGAGTTATATTTTAGTCGGGGATTGGCAGGATTTGCACTGTGTTCAAATCTGGTGGGTTTTTGGGTTGATGACTGCGTTATTTGGTCGGGGACTGGCAGGATTTTCACAGTGCTAAAATTTGTCGGGTTTTTGGGTTGATGACTGAGTTATATTTTAGTCGAGAATTGGCAGGATTTGCACTGTGTTCAAATCTGGTGGGTTTTTGGGTTGATGACTGAATTATATTTTGGTTAGGGAATGCAAAGATTTGCACTGTGTTCAAATCTGGTGTGTTTTGGGGTTGATGACTAAGTTATATTTTAGTCGGGAATTGGCAGGATTTGCACTGTGCTAAAATCTGGTGGTTTTTTGGGTTGATGACTGAATTATATTTTGGTCGTGGATTGGCAGGATTTGCAGTGTCTTCAAATCAGGTGGGTTTTTGGGTTGATGACTGAGTTTTATTCTAGTCGGGAATTGGCAGGATTTGCACTGTGCTAAAATCTGGTGGGCTTTTAGGTTGATGACTGCGTTATATTTTGGTCTGGGACTGGCAAAATTTGCACAGTGCTAAAATCTGGTGGGTTTTTGGGTTGATGACTGAGATATATTTTAGTCGAGAATTGGCAGGATTTGCACTGTGCTAAAACCTGGTGGGTTTTTGGGTTGATGACTGCGTTTTATTTTGGTCGGGGACTGGCAGGATTTGCACAGTGCTAAAATCTGGTGGGTTTTGGGGTTGATGACTGAGTTATAATTTGGTCTGGGACTGGCAAGGATTTGCACTGTGTTCAAATCTAGTGGGTTTTTGGGTTGAATGACTGAATTATATTTTGCTTAGGGACTTGAAAGATTTGCACTTTATTCAAATATGGTGGGTTTTTGAGTTGATGAATGAGTTTTATTTTGGTCGGGGATCGGCAGGATTTGCACTGTCTTCAAATCAGGTGGGTTTTTGGGTTGATGACTGAGTTATATTTTGGTCGGGAATTGGCAGGATTTGCACAGTGCTAAAATCTGGTGTGTTTTTAGGTTGATGACTGAGTTATATTTTAGTCGGGAATTGGCAGGATTTGCACTGTGCTAAAACCTGGTGGGTTTTTGGGTTGATGACTGAGTTTTATTTTAGTCGGGGACTGGCAGGATTTGCACTGTGCTAAAACCTGGTGGGTTTTTGGGTTGATGACTGAGTTATATTTTGGTCGGGGACTGGCAGGATTTGCACTGTGCTAAAACCTGGTGGGTTTTTGGGTTGATGACTGCGTTATATTTTGGTCGGGGACTGGCAGGATTTGCACAGTGCTAAAATCTGGTGGGTTTTTAGGTTGATGACTGAGTTATATTTTAGTCGGGAATTGGCAGGATTTGCACTGTGCTATAATCTGGTGGGTTTTTGGGTTGATGACTGAGTTATATTTTGCTTAGGGACTGGAAAGATTTGCACTGTGTTCAAATCTGGTGGGTTTTAGGGTTGACGATTTAATTATATTTTAGTTAGGGACTGAAAAGATTTGCACTGTGTTCAAATCTGGTTGGTTTTTGGGTTGATGACTGAGTTTCATTTTAGTCGGGGATTGGCAGGATTTGCACTGTGCTAAAATCTGGTGTGTTTTTGGGTTGATGACTGAGTTATATTTTGCTTAGGGACTGGAAAGATTTGCATTGTGTTCAAATCTGTCGGGTTTTAGGGTTGACGATATAATTATATTTTGGTTAGGGACTAAAAAGATTTGCACTGTGTTCAAATCTGGTTGGTTTTTGGGTTGATGACTGAGTTTTATTTTTCTCGGGGACTAGCAGGATTTGCACTGTGCTCAAATCTGGTGGATTTTTGGGTTGAGTACTGAGTTTTATTTTGGTCGGGGATCGGCAGGATTTGTAGTGTCTTCAAATCAGGTGGGTTTTTGGGTTGATGACTGAGTTATATTTTGCTTAGGGACTGGAAAGATTTGCATTGTGTTCAAATCTGTCGGGTTTTAGGGTTGACGATAGAATTATATTTTGGTTAGGTATTATTTTCCTTCTGAATCCGATTCGTTGAGAGTCTGATTCAAGGGCTTCTGACGAACAGCAACGCTGTGTTAGTGTGTTAGTAGACGAACGATTGTACTCTACGCGTGACAATTGTGGTTGGATACTTTCGGCAACGGATAATCGGACTACAGGCAAGACTAGGGAAACGCCAGATCTCCTCTTGCTGTGACTTATTCAGATTGCAGCGAGACAGACCTTAGTATGTAGATTACAGGTAGTTGGTAGCAACTAGTGTGAATTTTGGGATATAAATCAGTTGAATGTTAAAAGTATGAGATAAAGTGAAATCTTGCCGAAATGCAAGATATCTCTTTTATTGAGATGAATACGTTGCAACTGCTGTTGCGTAGTGCTGAGATTACTCGCTGATTATTTCCGTGCATGTATTAGCCATTGACCATATATATTTGTATGCATGTATATGTATCGTGTGAGAATCACACGCCAACGGTTTTCTTCTCTTGTTCCGTTAGGAAGACTCCATGATATGTTTATCATTAAGGTCAGGAATTGCTCCCGTAGCTCGTGTGATATTTTATGAAATCAGAGTTTGCTCACCGAAGAACAATGGCAATATCGTAAGACAGGGATTGCTCACCGTTTATGCGCGGTGGGAATCGATGCGCCGTGGGAACCGATATGCCGTGGGAATCGATTATTTAGATGAATACGGGACTCAGGGATTCATGCGCATAGGAAATCTACCCTTTGGTAGCTTTGGTACTTCTGGTCACGAAAGGAATTTAATACTCCCCATGTCTCCTTGTGAAGGGTCATCACGCTCTACATGATGCTTCCATCATCTTGGAGAAGGTCGCCAGTATTACCACAGAAGTGGAAGATGGGCCTGAGCAGTGGATACACAACTGAGTGACTCCAATGCTTGGTGAGAATGTCTGCACAGTTATCCTTACCTGGGACGTGCATCATTAAAATGAATCCTCTCGCTATCATGCTCCGTACGTAGTGAAACGATAGAATGTTATGACGCTTATGCAACCTTGCGTAAGGAAATGTCGACGTTTGGATCATCTTTTCGTTGTCACCCCAGGAGTATGAGATATCATGGACTCGTGTTCCGAGGTATCGGAATGAGTGGCGTAGATCGACAATCTGTTCGATGCAAGTTCTTCCTGCAACAAATTCAGCTCCAAAGGTGGCTGTTTCCGTAGTAGACTGCTTCTTCGAGAACCACATCATGGGAGTCTTGTTCGCGAAATGAAGAATGCCGGTAACTGCCTTGCCACTGAGAATATCATGCATGAGGTTGGCATCATAGAAGTGTGTTAACACTACTGTCTTTCCAAGCGGTGCAGGAGCGTCGTCGGGTAGCTCTTCAGAATGCTCCCCATAGACGGTGTTGGACCAGTCGATGGTGTCGGGTTTAGTCAATATAAAATCGGGCGGTTCCACGCGGAATCTGATTTTAAAATGTCTAAACTTGGAGATATATCCATAGATACGTTTAGCACGTTCGAGATGCCCATCTCGTGGCTGAGCTCTGAAACTCGAGAGCGTCATCACGGCTGTTTGTACATCGAAACGGCCAATAGCGATAATCCATTGGAGTGAGCCGATCATACTTTGATATATCTGTATACCGGTTTCTTCAAGAAAGGCTGAGGAGTCCAATTCAGGATGATCGTTCTCCGCGATGGGTGATCGGAACCTAGTGCTAGGTTTGCATCCGAACATTTGTTCGTAAGATGCTTCCATCTTTTCGATGAACTTTATGGGATTCATGCACAGAACACCATGTTCGTCGCGCTCAAATCCGCAACCTAGGTGAAAGTTCATAGGTCCCGATCCCTTCAATTTGAAGTTATATGGTGACGATTGCAATATCTTCAAGAAGGAATTGGGATCTGCCATGCAGAGACATAGGTCATCGACATATGTGCATATAAGCTCATATACCCGTTCACCATGCTTGTTCGTTCCAGGCTTGAGGAATATTTCCGGTTCTGCGCGGGATCTTTCGAAGCCGAGTTCGATGAGACAAGCCGCGAGTAAGTCTCCAAAGCACTTGCCTGAAGACCTGAGACCATATAGGGCTTTGTAAATGACCAACAGGTGACCCTCCAACGATCCGAATTCGGGACCTGCCTTGATGCATACTTTCTCGCAGGTGACTGCTTCTAAGTAGGCGTTACCTATGTCGGTGCCCCATGCTTCTAGATCGTTGAGTTCAAATAGGAATAGGCACATACGTAGACCGCGAAGAGATACGACGCCTGCGTAAACACTGTGGATAGGGGCCTCAGTGAGATTACCGTTAGCAACGAGGCGAGCCTTGTGTCTTCCGTCGTGTTTGACAGCGTATATCATGTGTACCTTGATCTGTTGGAATCCCGGGGGAATGGAGCTTGTCTTGTATACGCCTTTATCAATGAATGTATTGTATTCATTGAGTTGTGCCATTTCCAGAGTGGTGGCATCTTCCCATTTGGTGTTTCCGTTGGCTTGATCAAATCGGAGGGCTTCTTCGTGGTTACGAGGCACTTTGAATCCATATTGATACTGCGGAGTGGTACGGAAGGAACGTAGTTTGGCTTGGTGCACGAGTCGATCAAGTTTCTTGGCTCGTCGGGCTAGGTTGGTGATTCTCCTGAGACGTTTCCAACCCGGGAGATCAAGCAAGTTGTTGTCTTTCCCATATTTTGCAACGGTGACCGGGTCATCGGCTGCAATGTTGGCCAGAGGTTCATATGTGCGTTCCATATTCTCCCATTCAATCCAGAGGTTATACTTGGAACCTTTGTATTGAGGATGCTTGTTATCCAGTGGACCTTGGTGTCCTAGGATGCGGCGAAACGACCAGAGTTTGCCGTCTTCTTGTGTTGAATCACGATGTATGTAATTCATGACGTCATTGTATGCAATGATATCATCGAGTTCGTCATCGGAGTGTTTGCACTTGAACTTGATGAAGTCTTTATTGCGTTCAAGACTGTCTTCAACATCGACAATGGTAAGACGCTTCCGGGTGCCATCGAGATTGGTTACAAGGAAGGAACGTCCTTGTAGATCGGCAATCGGGATCGTAGGAATGGTAATAGGTTTACCGTCATCGTCAAATTGTGCGTTACCTTCTTTGTCGGTAACAACTACCTGTGATGGGTCTACGGAAGGAGTAGCTGGGTTTGTGTGTGGGGTTGCGACGTCACTAACATCAAAGTATGCTAATTCCGGTGGGTCAAAATCATCTTCAGTAAGGAGGACGCCGTCGGATGTCTTGCTGAAGATGTGTGTCGTAGGAGGACCATCAAGACTCTCCCCATAGTTGTTAGGGAGTGGAGAAGGTGACCAGCTAGGGCTGTCATCGACCTTCTTATAAAGAAAGCTCGGTAACGAGGGGTGGGCGGGTGGTTGAAGAATTGGTTGAGTGCCAGATGCGTGGAGCGTGGTATCTGTTTGTTTGTTGGGTGCAGATGGAACGGTGTCATCGGCGGTGTCAGAATCAGCAGGTGAACCGTTAGGGGAAACTGAGCTGTTTGGTTTAGTAGACTCGTCAATGAGTTTATTCTGATTGGTATGCTCCCCATGTTTGAAAGCTGGAGCTTCTCCAGTGGCGTATATACGGGGTAAGGAATCCTTTGCATTACGCCATTTGATGAAACCATCATCAGTAAATAGGCCCGCGCGTTTGTTACGTGACTCAGGTGTAAGAGCAGATCGAACACCGGACCGGTCTAGTAACTTGTTGGTAACTGGATCCCAGATGCGAAAGCAGAGTCCATTGCCAACATGTTTGGCGATGCCGACGAAATGACCTAGGCGTTTGGTAGATTTGGTACCAAAAGGAGAGTCATTGGTCTTGAAATACACAGGTTCAAACCAGAAGAAACTGGTGTATGCGCTGATGTCGCCAAGTGTACCCGTGGCAATGAAGATCGGTTGTTTATCGGACAGCGTAGGGTCAGAGACAACATTGAGGAGACCCGCGACGTATGTCATGCACAGTAGCCATAGATGTGGTGGTGTGCCGGTACGATCCATGACGCGATTGACAATGCGTTTGAACGTTTGGTATCGTCGTTCGAATTGATTCTGGTGTTGATGGTACGGTTCACTTTGCCAGAGTCCAATCCATAACATTTTGAGGTAATCCATGACTTTCTTACTTGATTGATAGTTACTGTGGTCGCAAAGGAGGCGGATGGGCCTGCCCCATTTTCGAACAAAGTTCTGAAAGCAGGATAGGAAATCGCCGGTGGTACGCATTTCTTCAACGTGAATAATATGTGATTTGCGGCCAAAGAAGATCTGAGCAATCTTGGATCCACCATCAATTGCTGGGACATCTGAATAGACAGCATCGGACATAACATCGTCATTGAAGGGGCGAACGTTCATGGCCGGTTGAGGGGAATGAAACCGTTTGAAAATGTTACCATCAGGGCTAACCGCTAACGAACCGTATTGGGTTGAGTTTTCAAACGTAGCTTTGATGCGATCGGTGGAAACCCAACAAAAGAAAGGTTTCAGGGATAAGTAGTCATGTTCGTTGGGGTATCTTTCGCGGGGCGTAGCTGCAATGCGTGTAGTGTCACTGGCTGTACAATCTGTCGGAAACGCAGTGACTGTTCCAGAGACTGCGGTTGGCGCGCAGCATGCGAGACGTTCTTGATGAGCGTAATCGGTAGAAGTAAGCCAAAAGGAGCGATCGTTGTTCTTATGATCATCAATCGGAAGAAAGGGAGATCGGGTGGAATGGCTGGAATACGGGCTGAGGGATGTGACCGTGGAGGACCCGGGAGAAACAGATATATCGAATCCTTCAAGGCAGCGTGGGTTCCCATATTCGTCGTAATCGGCATAAGGGAGTTGCTGTGGTTGGGGAGGATATTTCTGGAGAAATTGTTCATCCTTCGCACTGATCGTGGTATTGAGAACAGATGGGTCCCAATGTTTATCGGACGTCATGATAACATGTGGTAGCGTGTCAAATTCGACAGTCGTATACTTTCGCATCGCAAGGTATGGTAAGCCGTGTCGTATGCTAAGAGGCAGTGCATAGCCATCGGAGGTGGTGATGACCTGTCCTCCGCCTGCTTTGATGGACGTGTCATCTACAGTGGAAAAATATGCTTCCATCTGGCCGGAGGACAATATAGAAGGGTGTCGTCCTGTATAGGCACATTCATTGAAAATGAGAATGACGGGGCCTCTGTTCGACATGGAATATGCTCCGCATGTAGCAATGGGAATGTTTTGTACCTGATGATTGTTAATGCCGGTGACGTTAACATATCGTGGTGGGATATCCTTGGAGATGAGACACGCATCATTACCGATGATGCAGCCATTTGCGCCGCGATCGACCATGGCAAAACCAGGGCTAGTAACCGTAGTTTTGTGTATACGGTATGTGTATAACGTTACGGGACCATCATTAGGAAAGGTGAGATCATCCTCGGGAGTATACCACTGGTGAAAATTGGCGGAATACGATGGTGTTCCGACAGGTATTTGGGTGTCACCGTCCTTTTTGTACTGAATGTCAGGGTTGTTTGAAAGGAATCGAGCTGGATGCGCGGGTGACACGGAAGACTTGAGAGGTCGCTGGTCCTTAGACGAGGAGGTCGTGGATTTGTATACACCTAGGGATGCATGGAAAACGCCTCTACGATCATTCTCTACAGCAGGATGTAGGTCTGCTGCGGAATTGGCATGCTCATCTTTGGTCAAAGTACCGTCTTCTTGGAAAGATACCGAGTGTTCATGTTGGTATGCCTTCCGGGTAATGGGTTTGACACTGTTGGGGTCAGGTTGGTTAGTGTTAAGTAAGTCGTGTCGCAATGAGGCAACCACGATTTTCTTGCCTTCCGGAGAAAAACTGAGCCAACTCTTCATGTCCTGACGTGACAAGGCCTTCCATATGTTTGTAGGCAACCTTGTGGTAGGGTCAGGGGTACGTCCAGCCTTGAACACAGCATAATCTTGATAGTCTCCTTCAAATTCGATGGGGAGAGCATAGTCCTCATGGTTTTGGATCAAGTCAGAAGAGAAATCATGAACGTGTGCACGTACGGTTGACCGAGGAGCAGACATCGCAGACTGGGAATCAAGTCGAGTTGCTTTGAGTAAAAGCGTGATTTTAAGATCGTGGATAGCAGCGGCCTCGGCAACCGCATCCGTCACGGTGCTATTCGTCCCACCTGGATCCTTGACTTTGGCAAACTGTTCGCTTAGCTGGAAGCTGGAATAGCATGCCTGACACAATGCTGATTTTACGGTATGGTACTCAAGGGGCTTGTTGGGAGGACGGAGCTTGTTGAGGTGATTCAATTCATCAAACCAATGTGTGATGAATTTCACTTTGGATTCCTTCCAATTGTTGAGGTTCAACTTGAGCAACGCTTGTAGCTGGGTCGAGTTGTCGTATACCTTTGCTTTTGATTGGCTATGAAGGTTTACGAAGTCGAAGTAGGCCTTGCGTCCATCACGAGTGGTAGAATGACTGTGTACACATGATGCAGAAAGGTCACTCTTGAAGACTTCCAACATTAGTACCCAGAAGAAGGCACATTGTTTGACGTAGAGATCACGGGTGTAACCCACAAGCATGGCTGGAGGCCAAGTTTCATCGAGGAATGTCTCTGTATCGATGTCGTATGCCTCGAGTTTAGCTTTGAAACCGACGAGCCAGTGTTCGAATCTCGAGTCATTCGTGAGGGGTGTAAAGGACTTTTCATCTCGTGCTTTTCGGCACCATGATTCGTACTTTACCTGCTGAGGGGACTTTTTGTTACTTCCCGCCGGAGGAGGTGGTGGGTTCAGAACAGATTCGTTACGTAAGCGTTGGGCACGCTCTCCGCGGAATGCCTGGAATTCCTTGTATGTATATGACTTTACATCTTTCCAGTCCTTCTCGTCTTCTTCTAGGTCGACACCTTCTTCTTGTAGGTCGATAGCGAAATCCGCAAGTGCTTCTATGCTCCTTTGGATGGATCGAGGGATATGCGTTGCCAATCCTTCCTCCATATAGGTAAGTTCGCGTGCAAAATCCGGTTCGATAAGTGCGTCGAGGAACGACTTCCACTCGCATAATCCGCCTTCTTTGAGAGCTAGGCACAACTTGCTAGTAATCTCACTTGTTACGTTGAGTAATGCTATGAGTATCTTTCTCATATCAGCATCGAAGCTGGGAAAGCGTTCGATAGTGCTGACTTCGGCGTCATTCTTCTCTTCGCCTCCGAGTGCATTGCCGGGCATCAACGGTATGTTCGGCATCTGTGGTGGTTCGGAGCCTTGGAAAGAATTGCGTGGTGACTGAGAATGGGAACTGCTTCGTGTACAATGTGCGACGTGCATATGCCAGCGTAGGGATTGTGTTCAATTCCGTTCCTGTTCCTTCTTGTGTGCAAGCCTTCTTAGAGCTTGCGACTGTTAATCTATTATTTTCCTTCTGAATCCGATTCGTTGAGAGTCTGATTCAAGGGCTTCTGACGAACAGCAACGCTGTGTTAGTGTGTTAGTAGACGAACGATTGTACTCTACGCGTGACAATTGTGGTTGGATACTTTCGGCAACGGATAATCGGACTACAGGCAAGACTAGGGAAACGCCAGATCTCCTCTTGCTGTGACTTATTCAGATTGCAGCGAGACAGACCTTAGTATGTAGATTACAGGTAGTTGGTAGCAACTAGTGTGAATTTTGGGATATAAATCAGTTGAATGTTAAAAGTATGAGATAAAGTGAAATCTTGCCGAAATGCAAGATATCTCTTTTATTGAGATGAATACGTTGCAACTGCTGTTGCGTAGTGCTGAGATTACTCGCTGATTATTTCCGTGCATGTATTAGCCATTGACCATATATATTTGTATGCATGTATATGTATTGTGTGAGAATCACATGCCAACAGTTTTCTTCTCTTGTTCCGTTAGGAAGACTCCATGAAATGTTTATCATTAAGGTCAGGAATTGCTCCCGTAGCTCGTGTGATATTTTATGAAATCAGAGTTTGCTCACCGAAGAACAATGGCAATATCGTAAAACAGGGATTGCTCACCGTTTATGCGCGGTGGGAATCGATGCGCCGTGGGAACCGATATGCCGTGGGAATCGATTATTTAGATGAATACGGGACTCATTGATTCATGCGCATAGGAAATCTACCCTTTGGTAGCTTTGGTACTTCTGGTCACGAAAGGAATTTAATATTAGGGACCGAAAAGATTTGCACTGTGTTCAAATCTGGTTGGTTTTTGGGTTGATGACTGAGTTTTATTTTTCTCGGGGATTGGCAGGATTTGCACTGTGCTCAAATCTGGTGGATTTTTGGGTTGAGTACTGAGTTTTATTTTGGTCGGGGATCAGCAGCATTTGTAGTGTCTTCAAATCAGGTGGGTTTTGTGGTTGATGACTGAGTTATATTTTATTCGAGGATTGGCAGGATTTGCACTGTGATAAAATCTGGTGGGTTTTTGGGTTTATGACTGAGTTATATTTTAGTCGGGGACTGGCAGGATTTGCACAGTGATAAGATCTGGTGGGTTTCTGGGTTGATGACTGAATTATATTTTGGTCGGGTACTGGCAGGATTTGCACTAAGCTAAAATATAGTGGGTTTTAGGGTTGATGACTGAGTTATATTTTGGTTAGGGACTGGAAATATTTGCACTGTGTTCAAATATGGTGGGTTTTTGAGTTGATGACTGAATTATATTTTTGTTAGGGACTGGAAAGATTTGCTCTGTGTTCAAATCTGGTGGGTTTTTGGGTTGATGAATGAGTTTTATTTTGGTTGGGGATCGGCAGGATTTGCAGTGTCTTCAAATCAGGTGGGTTTTGGGGTTTGTGACTTAGTTATATTCTAGTCGGGAATTGGCAGGATTTGCACTGTGCTAAAATTTGGTGTGTTTTTGGGTTGATGACTGAATTATATTTTGGTCGGGGACTGGCAGGATTTGCACAGTGATAGAATCTGGTGGGTTCTTGGGTTCATGACTGAGTTATATTTTAGTCGGGAATTGGCAGGATTTGCACTGTGCTAAAATCATGTGGGTTTTTGGGTTGATGACAGAATTATATTTTGGTTAGGGACTGGAAAGATTTGCACTGTGTTCAAATATGGTGGGTTTTTGAGTTGATGACTGATGTTGTTACTCTAAAAATCGACCAAAGGTATATGATGTTAAAATTTAAAGAGATGTGAGCTCAGAGAGAGGCTCTTATTTTACTGTGTATTTTTACTGTATCGGGGCTCTCTGCGGTATTTTTATGTGGTAGAGATCTTCCCCGGTTATTTGATCTTCATCGTACCGATACTGGTGCTGTTGCTGTATTAGCATCGTGTCGGTCTTACTGTATTGGTCATTTGATGGTATTGGTCTTTTACGAGGTTAAGTGTTTCTTATCCGGTGGGGCATATGCTTGTTCGTAGAGTAGGTAGATAAATGAGGCCCATCCGGAATCGGTATCGATTTTCTTGATTGCAATAAGTAATTTCCTCACGGGGTATCAAGTATATTCCTTTGAATGTACTTATGGGTTCCAAGTGTTTACTTACTGTTCAGGTCTTTGGATATTTCTTGTTTCTAACCGATTCTCCTTTCTTGTTTGTAGTCCTAAGTGATATCGTTTTACCACTTAGGGATTTTCATGTAGTGGAGGTGCGTTTGATTCTAAGACTCGATCATCGAAATAATCGTATCTCTGTTGTTACTCCTTGTTAATATTCCGCACCTCGGTCGTCGTTTCGTTTTGTCGGCTTTTTGATCAAATTTGATGCCGACAATGGTCCGTATTTTTCGCCGACAACACACCCCTTGATCCAATACTCTACTCGCACGGTATTGGATTACTGTCGGAGTATATTTAACCTTGGTCACATTGAGGCTGTGTTCGATGGATCGATCGATCGAATCATATCAACGTGATTGTAATATGAAATCATTCTAGCAATTCGGACGTGGCCATAGAGTGATCGAAGCGATCGAACGATTTAACCTGGGTAGTGTCCCATGATATATCTTGCATGTCGGGCGTGCAAGATCCATCCCAATGGTTTGGTTAGGTCTATTAAATTCCTTTCATGTCCAAGGTAAGCGTATGTAACGATGGTACAGTGGCATCTCATTCTTTACCCACACGCGTACAGCTTGGTTGTACGTGGATCATAATGTTTAACCGTATGGTCCAAATGGCTCAATCGGTGGGCCAAAGCATCTCATTTTGGTGACCAAATGGCTCGATCTTGTGAGCCAAGCATCTCATTATTGACCAAATGGCTCAATCTTGCGAGCCAAGTGATCGTCACTCGTACGATCGAAATATTCGATACTTAGAGATCGAAGAAAGAACACGTGTCAGATACTGGCATCTGGCATTTACTGTTAAGTGTTCTGTTTTCAAGAAAAGACAGCAGAGGTTCGGACGCTTGCTCACGAACTTGCTTGTCTGCTGCATAAAAATACGTGTTGTATTAGCGGCAACACGATATTTTCTCGTAACACGGTATTTTACCGTATATTCGTAACGATATCATGCTGTATTAGCGGCAGCGTGATCTTTAAAGTGGTCGCTTGCTCTCTAGCAAGCAGATGCGCTTATTCTTTTAGATTATTTGATTATTCAACCTTAAACCTTGCATCGGACGTTCTTGCGTCCTACTGTAGAACTACAAGCCTAAGATCTAACTGACTGAGCCCACCGGTAGTTAGAATAGATCTGATTGGATTAGCGTTCAATCGTAGTGGATATCAGAGAAATATTAGACCACAAACAGACCGGCACCTCAACCGGCCTGCAGCCACAGTTCCTGTTGCTCTTCTTTGCCTTTGGATTGAATCAGCTCAACAGCCAGTTTCAAAAGGAAATTAACAGATTAACAGTCGCAAGCTTGTTGAAGCTTGCAAAAGAAGAAGAAGCACCCGACGGAGACGACAATCCGACAGCAGATCATCAATTGACTCGACTACGGACGACGATTGATGGTTCTCTGATCCGATTACAGCATAACAAAGACCAAACAAGTCAAAGTCCTTAATAGAAGCCCATTGCATTGGACACGCCGAAAGCAATCCCTCCATCCAAGGACCACATCACAAGTTCCCCGGATTACATTTATTTCCGCGTCTACACTCCACATGATACCATATCGTCAAGGACCCAACGACGCCCATCATTTGATTGTGCTAAGCACCATAAACCATCGACTACAGCTATCCCAACGATAGCTGCCTTACCCCTTATCGTCTACATCGAACATTTGATCCAATCGAACAGTGTTCCGGAATTCTCCAACAGTAGAAGGACGACAATCCGACAGCAGATCATCGAACGATCGACAAAGGCCGACGATCGATAGTTCTCTGATCCGATTACACACAACAATAAACACCGACTGCAACTATCCATCGATAATTGCCTTAATCCATACGCGATAATCGCAAAACGCAGCCATGCCCAACGTCCCGGCTGCCGGCAGAACGAGAAGCAGGTTGACAGGACGATTCCAAACACTCCAACCCGGAAGTGCTGCAACCACACCCCTTCTGCCCACAGCAGGCATGGCACCTGATCAACAGAATAATCCAAGCCCAGAGGGTGAAGAGAACACACCAATCGAAGACCTCTTCCCATCGTTTGACCGACCACTAGCCACCTTCTTGCATGAATCCTTCGATGTATCAAGGGAGCAAAACGACACCCTGTGCGAGGCGCTCATTGCCGGTCGGTACAGGACATGGTTAGACTTCTTGTACATCGAAAACATTGGTGATCTAGCATTCCTTGAAAGGGGAACAAGAACACCCCTTTACCGACATGTACAGATGACTCTACAAAGAGTCATAGAGTTTGGACAACATCTCACAGAACAAGGACTGGACTGGGAAGATAGAACCCACTATACCAAGGCCGCCTTTAAGAGCTACTGTCGCGGGATTATCAGAGCCAGAAGAGAATCTGGGAATGACGTTGAAACAACAGCGCGCAATGTCAACGGCACACCTCAACGACAACCAGAGAGATCCTCCAAACCAATCGAACAGCTTAGATATGAATCCTGGACCAAGAAATCAAGGGATGAATCCACCTTTCCCATCCTGCAGAATGATGCAAAGTTTGAACGCTGGCTTGTAAAATTCAAGGCAAAGCTGGAAACGTCTGACATAGATACTCGCACATTCCTTGATCCAAGCTGGCCTGATGCACCGCTCGTCGGGTATGAAAAGGCTCTCCATGACAAGCAATGTGCTTTCTTCTGGACCCTTGTCCTACATGCCCTCCAAAGTGATCTCTCCTACTCCTGCGTGCTCAGCCATACCTCCTCAAGAGATGGTAGACAAGCCTTCTTTGACTTTGTGTCATTGCACGACAGATCCAAATCCAAAGTATATGATACCTCCATCGTGATGCAACAACTATTGGACATTGATTTGAGAACGTGGAAGGATACCAAGGTCAAATTCATCACCCAGTGGTTCGCCCAGTTGGAATATCTCAACACACTACGCGATCCACAAAGGCCACTTGATTTTGATACTGTCAAAACGCACCTTTGCAAGGCCTGTAGTAGCAGCTTCCAGCTCAGTGAACAGTTCTATAAGGTTGATGATCCTCCTGCAGCACAGGACTTGATTAAGTTTAGGCAGCATGAAGCCGTTGCTATCAGTGAATTGAAAAATACCCTCCTCCTTGAAGCCACCAGACTGGATTCCCAAGCTTCCCTGTCCCAACCTCGAAGTCGGATGTCTGTCAAAGCCAATACTCATGATTTGTCTTCTATGACACAGTCCACATATTCTGCTATCACTGACGACTCGGCATTATATTTACCTCCTATTGATTTTAATGGTGACTATCAAGACTACGCTGTTTACAAGGCTGGAAGAACACCAGACCCGACCACACGGCTCCCATCTGCAGTTTGGACAACTCTCTCTAAGCAAGGCATGAAGCATTGGCTTGGCTTCACAGCTGATGACAAGAAGCGTCTAGTTGCCTGCCTCCGACCTGAGCTCCTCGATGCTGTCTTACCACCGGACCCCAATTCCAGCAAACCAATCACTCGCCGGGCTTATGAGCACCATACTGATGAGCAGGCCCCCTCACCCGCTACTGAGCAAGTCCTATCGCCTGCTGATGAGAGCTCAGCCAGATCTGCGTTCCATGCATCACTTGGTGTATACCAATCATCTTCCCAATCAGACACCAGGCCCCTCAAGTCTTCTGTCTCTCCTGCACACCCAGCCCGATTCCTTGCAGACAACCCTGATATACTTTACAAGAAAGAAGGCAATGTCTATATCCCTGTTGAACAAACCTCACGATCAGTGAATTTTCACTATTGGGCACCGCTGGATTGTGAATCTCCTGTTTCATCAGCAAACCCCATCGCTACGTATCACTCCAGCAAAACTGCTGTATCCACACCTGGTTCTGCTATGGTTGACAGAGGTGCAAATGGGTGTATCATCGGCAATGACGCATGTCTCATCTCTAAAGATATTCCCCCAAGATATGTCAATGTAACTGGTATAAACAACCACCAAATCCAGAACATCCCTATTGCAACATGCGGCGCCTACTCTGTCTCCAACAGAGGTCCTGTCATTCTCATCTTTCATGAGAGTGCATACACCGGACAACACCCATCTATCTTGTCTTCCCCCCAGATGGAAGCATACCACTCTATCGTGGATGATTCCTCTCTCAAGACAGGCGGCTCCCAAGTCATTACCACTACTGATGGTCATGTCTTTCCCCTCAGCATATGCCATGGCTTACCTTACCTTGCTATGCGCAAGTATACCCGTGCAGAATTTGCTAGTCTTCCCCATGTCATAATGACAAGTGATCAGCATTGGAATCCATCTGTATTGGATAAAGCATATACCCCACAGGATGATACCTTCATTCAGAAATACCCGCCTGTTTCCACATCACTTCCATATCAAGATTATGATGAATTTGATGCGATTAGGGATATCAACTTTGGCACCTCCTCTACAGTCACCTCCTTCTTGTCCAACAGCACTACCTCCCCCCTACAGGCCTTGGATGTTTCTGATACTTCATTTTGGCTTAGCCCCACTGATTATATTCATCAAGACATCCTTAGTAGGTGCTCTAATCAATCTCCTTCCACCTCTATCACTGCTGCAGCCCATGTTCAATCGCCCACTGATATCGATTACCTGTCCCTGAAACCCTTCTTTGGATGGATCTCCCTTGACCGTATCAAGGCCACCTTCAACAATTCCACACAGTATGGCTCCATGTCACTTAGTCCCGATGGTAACATCTTCAAAAGGTTCCAATCCCCACAGCCTGCCATGAATGTCCGGCCTCTTAATGATGATGTCCTCTCTGACGTCATCTATTCAGACACCCCTGCTATCAATGGTGGTTCCAAGATTGCTCAAGTTTTCTTTGGTCGCAAATCTCATATCATCCATGTTGAAGAAATGAGGACTACCGCTGATTTTCTCCCTTGTCTCCAAAAACTTTGTTCGGCAATGGGGTAGACCACTCCGATTGCTCTGTGATCATGGATCTTACCAGTCCAGCAAATCGGTTCTTGACTACCTCAAGATGATGTGGATTGGCTTATGGCAAAGTGAACCATACCATCAACACCAAAATCTCTTTGAACGGCGATACCAGACCTTCAAACGCATTGTCAATAGAATCATGGATCGCACAGGCACTCCACCGCACCTCTGGCTTCTTTGTATGCAATATGTTGGCCGACTCATGAATCATTTGTCTGATCCCACACTCTCTGACAAACAGCCTTTCTTTATTGCTACTGGTATCATTGGTGACATCAGTCCATACCTTAGTTTCTTCTGGTTTGAGCCTGTCTACTACAAGACTCCTGACACCCAGTTTGGCTCACAAACCACTGAATGTCTTGGTCACTTTGTTGGCATTGCTGCGCATGTTGGTAATGGTCTATGTTTCACCATCTGGGATCCCATCACCAATAAACTCCTTGATCGCTCTGGTGTACGCACTGCTCTAACTCCTGAGCATCGCAACAAGCGCGCCGGCTTGTTCACTGATGATGGCTTTCTTGCATGGCGCAAAGCTAAGGATGCTTCCCTCACTCCTAAGTCTTCTGGTGATAGTCCCTCCTTCCAACATCCTACACCACCCTGTGCCGTACCATCATCACCTCCTCTGCACATGCCAAAGCCATCCTTGCCTACCTTCCTTTATTCCAAGGTTCCTAATACACGCAGCTATGTACCTTCTCCACTCCCTAACAACTATGGGGAGATTCTTGATGGTCCTCCCACCTCTCACATCTTCAGCAAGACCCCTACCGGTGTCCCTGTTACTGAAGATGATTTTGGCCCCCCTGAGCTAGCATATTTTGATGTCAGTGCCGCCACACCTCCACCTATCAATCCTGCTATCCCGTCTGTAGGCCCATCTAAGGTAGTTGTTACTGATGAAGAAGGCAACGCCCAATTTGACGATGATGGCAAACCCATCACCATCCCTGCTATCCCTGTTGCTGACTTGCAAGGTCGCTCTTTTCTTATGCCCCTCCCTGATGGCACCCAGAAAAGAATGACAGTTGTTGACGTTGAAAACAGCATTGAGCAAAATAAGGACTTCATCAAGTTCAAGTGCAAGCATACAGATGATGAACTTGAAGATATCATCGCCTACAATGATGTCATGAATTATATCCACCGAGATATCACTCAAGAAGATGGCAAACTTTGGTCCTTTCGCCGCATACTTGGTCATCAAGGTCCCCTTGACAACAAGCACCCCCAATACAAAGGTTCCAAATACAACCTATGGATTGAGTGGGAAAACATGGAGCGCACCTATGAACCTCTCTCCAATGTAGCTGCAGACGACCCTGTTACTGTAGCCAAATATGCAAAGGACAACAACATGCTTGATCAACCTGGGTGGAAACATCTCAAACGCATTGTTTCACTTGCCAGAAGAACCAAGAAGCTAGACAGGCTAATCCACCAAGCCAAACTTCGCTCCTTTCGCACTGCCCCACAGTATCAGTATGGATTCAAGGTACCTCGCAATCATGACGAAGCCATCCAGTTTGACACAGCCAATGGCAATACCAAATGGCAGGATGCCATAGCGCTGGAAATGTCACAGCTTCAAGAATATGACACCTTTATTGACAAAGGTATCTACAAGGCTAGCAATATACCCATTGGCTTCCAACAAATCAAGGTCCACATGATTTATGCAGTCAAGCACGATGGGCGACACAAAGCCCGGCTAGTTGCGAATGGTAATCTTACTGAAGCTCCCATTCACAGTGTGTATGCAGGAGTTGTTTCACTTAGAGGCTTGCGCATGTGCCTATTCCTTGCTGAACTGAATAGTTTAGAAGCATGGGGAACCGACATTGGGAATGCATACCTAGAAGCTGTTACCTGTGAGAAAGTATGCATCAAGGCTGGTGCTGAATTTGGATCACTAGAGGGTCACCTACTAGTGATTTACAAGGCTCTATATGGACTTCGATCATCTGGCAAGTGTTTTGGTGATATGCTAGCTGCCTGCCTCATTGAACTAGGTTTTGAAAGATCCAAGGCAGAGCCTGAAATCTTTATCAAACCTGGCCACAACAAACATGGGGAGCCAGTATACGAGCTGATATGCACATATGTTGACGACCTTTGCTTATGTATGGCCAACCCTGAAACCTTTCTGGTCATCCTACAGTCTGAACCTTACAATTTCAAATTAAAGGGCTCTGGCCCAATGAACTTTCATTTGGGATGTGGTTTCGAACGAGATGAACATGGTGTGCTCTGCATGAACCCCATCAAGTTCATAGAGAAAATGGAGGCCTCTTATGAACAAATGTTTGGCTGCAAACCCACCACTAGGTTCCATTCACCCCTTGCTGAGAATGATCACCCAGAGCTAGACTCATCATCATTCCTAGGAGATACTGATATCCAAAAGTATCAAAGCATGGTGGGCTCACTCCAGTGGGTCATTGCCATTGGACGGTTCGATGTGCAGACTGCTGTCATGACCTTATCAAGCTTTCGCGTGCAACCTAGGGAAGGCCATCTCAACAGAGCCAAACGAATCTATGGTTACATCTCCAAGTTTCGTCATTTCAAAATCAGATTCAGAGTGGGCATACCAGATTTTGTACTCACTCAAGGCAACAGTACGGACTGGTCCAATACCGTATATGGGGAGCATTCTGAAGACCTACCAAGCGATGCACCTAAACCCCTAGGTAAGGTAGTCGTATTGTCTCATTTCTATGATGCAAACTTAATGCATGACATCCTAAGTGGTAAAGCTGTCACTGGGATCCTGCACTTTGCAAACAAGACCCCCATCATGTGGTTCTCCAAGAAGCAAGCAACATCCGAAACAGCCACTTTTGGCGCTGAGTTTGTATCTGCTAGAACCTGTATTGAGCAAATTGTTGACATTCGACAGTCATTCAGGTATCTTGGTACTAGAGTACACGACACATCCTACACATGGGGAGACAATGAAAAGATGATCCAAACCTCCACATTCCCATACGCGAGGCTCCACAAGAGGCATCACATTCTCTCATATCACTATGTCAGAAGCATGATAGCTAGAGGCTTCATCCTCATGCAACATCTTGCGGGCAAAGATAATTGCGCTGATATCCTCACAAAACATTGGGGACATTCAGTGGTGTATCCATTGCTCAAGCCCATCTTTCACTACTGTGGAAACACAGGTGATTTACTACAGGACGATTGCATCGGATCTTAGAGGATGCTTTCTCATGGACACATGGGGAGTATTAAATTCCTTTCATGTCCAAGGTAAGCGTATGTAACGATGGTACAGTGGCATCTCATTCTTTACCCACACGCGTACAGCTTGGTTGTACGTGGATCATAATGTTTAACCGTATGGTCCAAATGGCTCAATCGGTGGGCCAAAGCATCTCATTTTGGTGACCAAATGGCTCGATCTTGTGAGCCAAGCATCTCATTATTGACCAAATGGCTCAATCTTGCGAGCCAAGTGATCGTCACTCGTACGATCGAAATATTCGATACTTAGAGATCGAAGAAAGAACACGTGTCAGATACTGGCATCTGGCATTTACTGTTAAGTGTTCTGTTTTCAAGAAAAGACAGCAGAGGTTCGGACGCTTGCTCACGAACTTGCTTGTCTGCTGCATAAAAATACGTGTTGTATTAGCGGCAACACGATATTTTCTCGTAACACGGTATTTTACCGTATATTCGTAACGATATCATGCTGTATTAGCGGCAGCGTGATCTTTAAAGTGGTCGCTTGCTCTCTAGCAAGCAGATGCGCTTATTCTTTTAGATTATTTGATTATTCAACCTTAAACCTTGCATCGGACGTTCTTGCGTCCTACTGTAGAACTACAAGCCTAAGATCTAACTGACTGAGCCCACCGGTAGTTAGAATAGATCTGATTGGATTAGCGTTCAATCGTAGTGGATATCAGAGAAATATTAGACCACAAACAGACCGGCACCTCAACCGGCCTGCAGCCACAGTTCCTGTTGCTCTTCTTTGCCTTTGGATTGAATCAGCTCAACAGCCAGTTTCAAAAGGAAATTAACAAGGTCATCAGCCGGGTTGATAACTCCAGGAATATGAATCATCTTGATCTCACCGTTTTCCTTCCATGCTTGTATGGCAAAGAACCTGATTTCAATATGTCTGGTTCTTTCAGTTGGCTTCTGAGCATTGATGATCTCAATTGCCGATGCATTGTCTTCATAGATAGGGGTTGGACCAGCTTGGGCAAATCCTAATTCTTTGAGTACGAATCTGAGGTATCTGGCTGTTTTGGCCGCTGTGACTGCAGCAATGAATTCTGCTTCTGTAGAACTCTGTGCAGTGAGTGATTGCGCTTTGGATCTGTAAACAATTGCTCCACCCGCATAAGTGAACACATATCCTGTGGTGGACCTGCGATGTTTTGGATCATTTCCATATGCTGCATCAACAAAACACATCAACTTGCTATGCTTGATATCTGCAGGGTATTCTGGGAGTGATCCATCTTGGACTACATCATTATATGGTTCTCCTGATGGAAGAGATGGTTCTGCATTCGGTCTATAGAATCTAATACCCCAGGATCGGGTTGTTCTGAGATATCGAGCGATGTTCTTCAGACTGGAATAGTGGAATGCAGTGGGATTGGAGCTGTATTTTGACATCAGGGTCACTGCATAGCCAATGTCTGGCCGGCAGCTCACATATGCAAACATCATTTCACCCAAGAGTGTTCTGTAGGAGAACCCTGATGTGGATTGTAATGCAGCGTGTTCCTTGGTGCCTTCCAATGGTCCATTCGTATGTGATTGCAGTTGGCTCAGTACTTCAGTTGATAACGGCGCTGATGGTTTGGAGTGGGGTTTCATCTTAGAATCAGTCTCCCAACCATGGGATGTCATGATCCGGTCAATGTAATTGGCGCAGGACAGTTCAATGTAGTCAGCTGTCTGTTTGACATCAATTCCATTGAAGTCTTCAAGCAAACCCATTTTGGTGAAGGGGACAGCATCTTCTCTAGGGAGCTTCAGCCTTGCACCTATAATGTCATAGATCTTGTCAGATATGGATTCCGATGTGCAAGCCAGTGCAAAATCGTCAACTTGTCTCAGCATGTAAACCGTTTCTCCTTCAAAAACTGTCGTGTAGATCGTCCTGTCATGTGTGGTGGTTTTGAAGTTGAGATCGGGACCTTTCAAGATCTTGTTGATGTGGGTTTCCCAGAGTCTTCCAGATTCTGGGTGGCCTTGAAGTGCTCGAAGGACTGGAAGCACCAATCGTCTGTCTATGTCCTTGTCATGCTTGTGCCTGTACCATTCTGCATAAGCATCGTCAATAGTCATGTATGTAGGGATGTTGGGCCCTGGAGAATGGGCATATGCGTCAGCCGCGTCCCCCCCATAGACTTTGAGATTGAGACTTGCTGCAATGGCAAAGAACAGTCTTTGGATGGGGTGTTCAACACATGATGAGTATGACATGGCTATGGCATGCAGAGTTGGAGCTGCATACTTGCTTCCATTGCAACATTGTCTGGCTCTTCTGACACCATTCCTTTTGACACTGTATTGCCAATGGGGTCTGAGAATAATCGCGTCTGGGTCCTTAGGGTATTGAATAGGTGATCCAAACATTTCCAAATCTTCAAACTGATCAAGCTGTTTTCGCTCCCCAGCTTGCCATTCAGGCCATGTAGATAAAGGCTTGAGATTCCTTCGAGTGAAGTGCCCTAGTGCTTGTTCTTCAGGTGTAGTTGCCTTGGAATTGATGGCCTTGATTAAGAGTTCAATTTCTTCAGTTGGTAGTGTATCTGCATCTAGTGGTAATGCTTGATTTCCTGGTTTATGAAGCTTGGTGATAGCTCGGAGGGATGCAATATCAATAGTAGGAATGACAACATCCATGTCGTCTTCAGTTGGTGCCAAGTGTTTTTGGATGGAGGCATGGAGTGCTTCAGTGCTATCGACCTGGTTGATTCTTGATTGTATCAGCTGCTTGTATTTTGTACCAATGCGCTGGATAGCTTTGATGGAGGAAATCCGGTCCAAGAATGGTGGATCTTCTTCAGCAGTGGGTTCCTTCCAGGAGGTATTGGGAGCAAATAAACCATATTCATTTGAGTGTTTCCTGACCTCCTTCATAGACAATTTCTCTTCAAGTGCAAAGGTAATTGGTGTATCTATTGAAGAATCCCTCACCCCTCGATCGTGGCAGGTCTGTAAAGCTGTAGTAACATCAGCAGCAGTAAAGACACGATTGTGATTGATAGATACAATATAAGCACCTCGTAGCTTGGAGAGAGATTTCTTGTGTGAGGAGAAAAGTTTGGAGGCAGGGCTATTTGGGAGGATATCTGTGATGTAAGCTCTGCCAAGCAGTGAATCATTGGCATACCGGAGGCCAAATGTTTGATCAGTACAAGATGGGGAGACAGTGAGCCTGAGATTTGTGAGATCGGCAAAGGGGGAGATAGAGAATTGAAAATCACTGGATGACACCTCAGTGGGTTCCGCGGGAAGTGGAATGTTGTCATCTGTCCTGAGCAGGTGTTTGACATTAGTGGGGAGGTCTGCAAGTGGGAGATCATTCATGCCTTCATCAAATCTGACATGCGTGGCTATCTTGACTCTGTGTGTCTCAGTGTCATACCACAGAATGTTTCTGGTAGTGTAGGGTACAAAACCTAGAAATATGCCTTTTCTTGCATTGGGTTTGAGCTTGATTGATCTCTTGCCTGGAGGTCTAACCCAAACTCTGCAACCAAAGGTTCGGAAATCAGCAAGGTTTTCCTTACGCCCAGTTGCCAATTCCAATGGCGAATGTAGTTGGGTGCCTTCAGGGAATGCATTGGACAACCGGAGTGCATGGTAGAAAGCAAAGGGCCAGAACTTGATGGGCAAATTAGCACCAGACAGCATGGTCCTCATGGAGTTAGCAAGAGTTCGGTGTGCTCTTTCAACTGTGCCATTCTGGTGTGAAGCGTCCGCGCCAGTGGGGAAAATGGAATATCCAAACGCAGAGAATAGGTTTCGGATGTCAGGATTGTGATAGAGTTCTCCACCTTGATCAACTGAAACATACTTGTCGGCACAAATTGGGTTGTGCTGGGCGAAGAAATGCTCTAACCAGTGTAGTGGCGCTGCTTTAGAGATTCGCGTGTCTCCATATTTCATACCAGTATAGTGATCTGTGATGAGAATCCAAGCAGTTTCTCCATGAATGCCTTCATAATCGCGCTTGCGTTTGCTGTTGGAGGATTTCGTACCTGAGAATGCAAAATCAATAGATAAACCCTGAAACGGTTGTGTGGCCTTGCGTGTGGAATGTGAGCCAGCAGGTGTTTTGGTTTGCTTACATTGTATGCAAGTTGGACATTGGTCAAGAATACTGGTTTGCCGTTTGAACTTTGGGACTCCAATGATGTGCTTATGAGCTTGATACAGAAAATCATCGCATGGGTGTCCCAACCTTTGGTGCCACAGGAGTTTCGATGTCTTGGTTTTGATGGCTTGGATTGGGATATTTTTGTCCACAATTTTGGTGAAAAACAGTTTGGCATCAAACCTTGGTATGACACTGGTATCAGACTGAGCTTTTGCTGCTTCAGTGCATGTCTGCAGGTTGACAAGGTTTGTGTATATATCATACCTGTAGTTGCTAATTGCTTCTTTGGAGGCCAGTTCACAAGCTTCCTTGAACTGCATGTCAGTCGCTAAGGCATAGGCGGACGATGTTGCACAATTGGCATATGGAGATGCAATATCAATGTCTGGGATCAGGACTGGGTGTGTATAGCATTGACCATCAATGATGCTCCCATGGAGGACAATGCTGCAGGCAGTGTTCTGCTTGTGATGACAAATAATGGTGAGGTTGCCATTTTGTGGAGCAGATGAGTCAAGGTTCTCAGTGAATGATTTATGGATGGACTGTCCACTGAACTGACATAGCGTACGGGATGTCATTCCACAGATATCGTTCTCACTCAGTAATGTTGTTGACAGGGAGGGAGAATAGTAGAAGAAAACTTTGATATATCCAATGTGATTCGGTGCTGGGATATGCAAATATCCTGAGCCTTCAGGGATGCAGGTGGCTGCAGTGCCTCCTATTGCTGCTGTAAGCCTGACGGGACATTTTCTTATCTTGGTGTAAGGTTTGTAACCGTGCAGGATGTGTTTGAGGTTTGTGCAGGAAACCTTTGCACCGGTGTCAATCTGAGCCCGGACACCCTGTTGGAAGTAGGCTGTAGCTGCAATAGGGTCCGGTGGGATGAGGGATTGCACATTGTATGTATCAACTGGCGTAGGGTTGTCCCTATCGAAATTGGGATCCTCATTGGTCTGCAGGTGTGATTCCAATGTAGGGGATGTAGCCCTGAGTGATTCCATGTCACAGTAGACATCAATTGGTATAGATGACTGGAGGCTGTCTTTCGGAAGGAGGTCGACGGCACCAATTATGACAGATTCATAGGAGCTGACACTGCTGGAGTCCAAGGAGGGGCATAAGCTGTTCACTTGGGACGCTGTGATGTTGTCAAATCCTTAAGGATCATCTTGAGGTGATGTCATAGTATGGCTCCAAGAAAGACTTTCTATTCTTGGCCATTGCAAAAATTTTGGTTTTCTACTGTAGCATCAGGTGAAACCTCATCTTGATCTTCATTGCCAATGTTGATCTGAGAGATTTGTTGGGTGGAATCTAAGAGTTGTTGGGTCTGTTTATTGGATTTGTTCAGAAAAACAGCCGCAGCAATCCTATGTTTCTTCAGGGACTCAATATCTTGCAATGCAGGACAATTATCAAAATTGTGACCAGACATGTGGCAAACAATACATTTTCTGGATGTGTCAAAAAGACTAGGTTGCTTATCGAATGCCGTGATGGCATTGCAATATGCTTGGTGGAGGAAGGGATCGTCAGATTCTTCATCCATCTCCGGGTAGCCAAGTGATTCAATCAGGCTGATTGAGTGAGATGTCAAAGTAGAAGGTGTTCTAACAGTACTGTTGCTAGCGCGCTTTTGAAACCGATCATTCCGACGGGGACCTGGTCTGGTTCCTGAGACGTTCAATTGCTTGGGCTGGATTGGTTTGGAGTTGTTCCTCTTGTACTTTTGCTCAGCCTTGATCTCTTGTTCATATGTTTGGAGGGTTTGTAGGAGCCTACCTGCCTTGTATTTGTCTCGCTTGAATTGGTCATCAGAGTCGCGTTCATCTTCTGTTTTTTTGAAGAGCTCTTCTGAGAGGGTGGTTCCTGCAATAAGGTTGCTAACTTCTTCTGTTGAACCGATAGTGCCAGGTTGGTTTTGGAGGAACACTCTGAGTCTCAAGTAATCCTTGTACCGGAAGTAGTATTCTTCAATGGATTCACTTGCGTTTTGGTTTGGAGGATTTCGGACCATTCTGCTGGCATTGGATGGTCTTTTGGAGTTGGGATGTGTCTGAGAAATAACTGTGTATAGCGCTTCATAACCTTGTCCTCCTTCAAAGCTCTGGATGGTTGCCTTCATGCTTGCACATGAATCAGGGATGATTTTGTCGCTTCTGAGTGCGGTGTAAATCAGATTTCCCCATTCATTGATGGCCAATTCATATCTTAAAGGTAAATCATGTGGAAAGTTATCGCCAATGGTGAATCCTCTTAGGTGATCAGCTTCGCGCCTGAAGAGATAGTATGGGTGGACATAAATATGGTGTTGCTGTGAGTGAGCTGTGATTTCTCTGTACCATTTCCTAACCTGAGGGTCCGTTGCATCCTGTAGTTGTGGAAAGCCTGAGAGGAATAGTTTGTCTCTAGCGGCTTCCTTGGACTTGTCATAGGCTCTGGTGAGATCAAAACAGTCACCACTTCTGGTGATCAGGCGCTGGTCATTTCTGCCACTGCCTAGATTGTGTAGGTAGTAGTTTTGCCTGACAATTGTTTCATTTCCCGATGAGTTGGTGTAGGTGATTGGGAAGTCCTTCATATCATCTTTGGTGAGGAATTCATCTCGCCTGTAATATCGCTCTTTCACAGGTGGTGGTAATGTTGCTGGATTCCATGGAAGGTCAAGAGCTTGGTGGTTGGCGCCGGTATTGTTGTTGGTGTTGGTGTTGTTGTTGTTGTTGTTGTTGTTGTTGTTGCCGTTGTTGACCAATTGTTGGAGTAGGGTGGTCAATTCTTGCATGTCGGTGCCCGTTGCGGTAGGCGTTGGGTTTGGAGCTGTGGCAGTTTCATCCTCAACGTCGGGTTGAACTTCACCTGTGTAAATTCCATTGAAGTAGTTGCCGGGGTTATTGGTCTTCCAGTTTCTTCTAAACTTCCATTGATTGATGTTGAAGATTACTGTGGCGAGTGGTTCTGGGTTATTGGTTGCTTCAGCTTGTCTGACTGCCTCTCTTCCTGCAGAGTGGAACTTCTGTGGGTTTCTGATCCTTTGGTTTGGGAAACCAGGTTTAAGAAAACGTACGGGGCATGAATCAAGGAGCTGGGCTATGTGTCCCTTTGCTAGTTCATCGATGTTTGTCATTTCCGAGGTGATGCTGTTGCAGAAGGCTTCTCGTAGTGCAGTGACTGGGGCAGGGCCAAGGGTTCTTGGGCCTTCGTCATTATCGTCCGATGTGAAGAGAGTTGATATTTCAGGTGCTGTAAGTGGGATGCTTTCTGCATAGGTGCCATTGAGAGAGAGGACTTCTTGGGGGTTGTTGTCACTTTGGAATTTGAATGCAATCCCATAGACATTGGACCAATCGTATGCTTCTGGTGGAGGAACCATGGTGGATGTCGAATCAATCTTTTCGGTGTTTCGTCGTCGTTGTTGTTTCGGGGGCAGCTTTTGATTCGTTTGATTGTTGAAGCTGTGTCTATAACCGCGTTTGATCCGTTTTTGTTTGAGACTGGTGGAGATTCCGAATTAATCCGTTGTCCGTCGATGGTGGAGAAATAATCTGCGGAACCAAAATGACCGAGTGGAGGTGCGCGTGTCAAAGTGATGACCGAGGAAAGGACCGAAGAAACGATCGCCGGGAAAAGAATCGTGTCGGTGTCGATCGTCGATGGTAGAAAAGGAACGATCGTTGTCGGCGTTCTTGTATTAAACGGCGCTCCGTCGCTGGTTATTCGTAGAAAGGAATGAATTAACCTTGGAACGTTTGGAGCTTGGTCGTGGATCAGAAAAGAAGATTCCTGTAGAAGAATCAGTATACACCCCCTGATTCGCGAGCAGGGAGAAAGAGAGAGAAGGAACTGGGGGGAGGCCGAAGTGTAGCACACGGATGGGCGTCACTACAAATTTCCTCTGGATTTAACCGACAGTGGAGGTGCTGAACGGCCGGAGATAGATAGCTTAAGGTATACACAATCCTACGGATGGGCAGCAATTATGTGAGTTATAAGGGCTCTATAACCTGTTGTTACTCTAAAAATCGACCAAAGGTATATGATGTTAAAATTTAAAGAGATGTGAGCTCAGAGAGAGGCTCTTATTTTACTGTGTATTTTTACTGTATCGGGGCTCTCTGCGGTATTTTTATGTGGTAGAGATCTTCCCCGGTTATTTGATCTTCATCGTACCGATACTGGTGCTGTTGCTGTATTAGCATCGTGTCGGTCTTACTGTATTGGTCATTTGATGGTATTGGTCTTTTACGAGGTTAAGTGTTTCTTATCCGGTGGGGCATATGCTTGTTCGTAGAGTAGGTAGATAAATGAGGCCCATCCGGAATCGGTATCGATTTTCTTGATTGCAATAAGTAATTTCCTCACGGGGTATCAAGTATATTCCTTTGAATGTACTTATGGGTTCCAAGTGTTTACTTACTGTTCAGGTCTTTGGATATTTCTTGTTTCTAACCGATTCTCCTTTCTTGTTTGTAGTCCTAAGTGATATCGTTTTACCACTTAGGGATTTTCATGTAGTGGAGGTGCGTTTGATTCTAAGACTCGATCATCGAAATAATCGTATCTCTGTTGTTACTCCTTGTTAATATTCCGCACCTCGGTCGTCGTTTCGTTTTGTCGGCTTTTTGATCAAATTTGATGCCGACAATGGTCCGTATTTTTCGCCGACAACAACTGAATTATATTTTGGTTAGGGACTGGAAAGATTTGCTCTGTGTTCAAATCTGGTGGGTTTTTGAGTTGATGACTGAGTGATATTTTGGTCGCGGACTGGCAGGATTTGCATTGTGCTCAAATCTGGTGGGTTTTATGGGTTGATGAATGAGTTATATTTTGGTCGGGGATAGACAGAATTTGCACAGTGTTCAAATCTGGTGTGTTTTTGGGTTGATGGCTGAGTTATATTTTAGTCGGGGACTGGCAGGATTTGCACTGTGTTCAAATCTAGTGGGTTTTTGGGTTGATGACTGAATTATATTTTGGTTAGGGACTGGAAAGATTTACACTGTGTTCAAATCTGGTGAGTTTTTGGGTTGATGACTGAGTTATATTTTGGTTGGGGATTGGCAGGATTTGCACTGTGCTCAAATCTGGTCGGTTTTTGGGTTGATGACTGAGTTATATTTTGGTCAGGAATTGGCAGGATTTGCACTGTGCGAAAATCTTGTGGGTTTTTGGGTTGATGACTGAGTTTTATTTTGGTCGGGGACTTGCAGGATTTGCACAGTGCTCAAACCTAGCGGGTTTTTGGGTTCATGACTGAGTTATATTTTGGTCGTAGAGCTTCTTACCATAACTTTACTGACACATACTTACAATACATACAATAACTACGTACGCAACAACTCCACAGGGCCCCTGCAAAGCACTAATCGATATGCCGTGGGAATCGATTACTTAGATTGATACGGGACTCATTGATTCGTACGAATAGGATATCTACTATCTGGTAGCTTTGGTACTTCTGGTCACGAAAGGAATTTAATAAACACAGTGCATATCTTGCCAATTCCCCATGAGAATATAATTCAATCGTCAACCCAAAAACCCACCAGATTTGAACACAGTGCAAATCCTGCCAATCCCCCACCAAAATATAACTCAGTCATCAACCCAAAAACCCACCAGATTTGAACACAGTGCAAATCTAGCCAATCCACAACCCAAATATAACTCAGTCATCATCCCAAAAACCCACCAGATTTGAACACATTGCAAATCTTTCCAGTCCCTAACCAAAATATATTTCAATCGTCAACCCAAAAACCCATCAGATTTGAACACAGTGCAAATCTTTCCAGTCCCTAACCAAAATATAATTTAATCGTCAACCCAAAAACCCACCAGATTTGAAAATAGTGCAAATCTTTCCAGTCCTTAACCAAAATATAATTCAATCGTCAACCCAAAAACCCACCAGATCTGAAGACAGTGCAAATCCTGCCAATCCCCTACCAAAATAAAACTCAGTCATCAACCCAAAAACCCACCAGATTTGAACACAGTGCAAATCTTTCCAGTCCGTAACCAGAATATAATACAATCCTCAACCAATTACTAAGTCAAGCGTGATACGTGATACGTAAATTACGTGATATGTAACGTACAATTTACGTATACGTGAAACTACAGTTTACGTATACGTAATACGTAAATTACGTGATACGTAACATACAAGATACGTAAATTACGTGATACGTTACATACAAGATACGTAAATTACGTGATACGTTATGTACAATTCACGTATACGCGAATGTACAATTCCAAGAGAATCCAAGATGAGTATGATAAGTAGATTATACATAAGCGCTGGTGAGCATCAAGCAATACTTAATGCGCTGAACAGAGGTACGCAATATGGGAACCGAACTCAATACGCGTGACTACACACAAAGGTATGACAAATTAGTAAATGAGAGATCAATATGGTCCAGAAACAATCCGATCATAATCTTATCTATAACTCTTTCCAACATGGTAAAAATCAAACAAAATAATGTAAATACGCAAAGTATCAACATAACTGAATAACATTTCACGACTTTGGTCTTATTAGTTATCGATAAGAAAGATTACACTACCCAATGCCAGAGGGAACACAAACTGAAGAAAACAATACAGAACCCGCAACCAGGGGAATTACCCCGGACACCAGCCTAGACACATCCCACGTAACCGGTACACGCGAACTTAGAGACCTCAGAGACCAACTGGAGGAACTTGAACTCTACAATCGGGATATATCTACTCAAGTATACCGGGGAGAGACAGACCCAGTTACAACAACAGAACAAACTACTGTACGACTACACCAAACAAGGCAACAGCAGCGACGAAGACAGTACCAACGACAACAAGATGGTCAAGAAGAAGGATTACACCGGGCTCAAGGACCATCTGGATGAGACCCAATTGAAGCCCATCTCGGTACCGATGAGCGTGGACGTGTACGAGTTCAAAAAGACCCTAGCCAACGCATTGGCCGAAGTAGTATCCATCAAATACCTACAAGGAAGTGGGTATGCATTCCTGTTGGAGAGTGAGGAACAATACAAGGCAAGAGACGCTAGTGCCCAATACCCCACAGCGCCGACAGAGCCTCATGAACTCGATAGTTTGATAGAGCTCACATCAGACACGTATAAACTATGGAAACGCAGGCGCGCGCTATATGTGGAATGGAACAAATATGATAGAGAGGCACTACTCATCACAGACAAGAAGTTCCCCGCCATGCTGGATGACTTAAAAGACCTGGGCTCCGATGGCATTCCCCAGGGGAACCACCCTACTAGCGGCATTCCAGACCATGGAGGCTGACCTCTGTACAACTGATGCCCAGCACCGGCTTACCCGCGAGCTCTCGAAGAAAATGAATGACCTATCGTATACACCGAGCCCAATTGGTCCCAAGGAGTACTTCCGACAATTAACTAAGTATCAATGGCAGATCAATCTACTCCCGGAAACTGCAGAAGTATCCTCAGCACAAATGATCGATTATGCCCGGGACGCCTTCATGCGCAGCAAGCATGACCCAATTACCCTCCACAGGGTTAATGAAGACTGGAAACAACACAGGACAACCATAGCCAAGGGTGACGAGTTCATACACTACAAAAAGTTCTGGGGCCAACGGCTAAAGGAGTTGTTCAGCGCATACCACAACAAAACTGCCTCAGTCAACATGGTGGACATACACAATGACCAACGGTTTGCTGACCTTGAGACGCAACAACTTGAGCTGGCCAACGTGTGCCGAGAGATCTATTATCGGGTGTCCGAAACTACAGCATCGACGGCGACGGCGGCATCTACGATGACAATGTCGCACCAGTGGGAAACCGCCATGGCATCCCTACAAGCAGACGTCAATCGACTTAAGGCAGCAGACGCCGGTCGCCCCAGACAGGCAGAGTCAGGACGCCCGCTTCAACAGGAGGAACAAGGCTGCCCACCAGGAAGGAGCCTCCTACGACAACCAGATGGGAGGATCCACCAGAAACAACGACAGGTGGATGAAGTGGAATGGACCCAATCCCAATGGCGACGGACGTGGGGTGTTCGAGCCCCCCCCCCCCCCCCCCCCCCCCCCCCCCCGTTCCTGACGGCGTGAGAGGGACCACAGTAGTAGTATACATAAATCTAGTAATCATTATTCACAATTACTCAGTATCCTACGTGCTGGTCCCTCGAGTGATAAACTACCTCGGCCACCACGATCCGTGACCTTTGCACAAGACGTTGCGTTCCATATCAGGGCCCCACCCGGGTATGGGGCCCTGGATTCAGCGGCAACAGACCATTTTGTCCCAATGACCTACCAAGGAGGGGCACATCAGGACACACCGGGGGCGCTGACCGTAGGTTGTGCGAATGGGAGCACTATGCTGTCCACTGCAACCGACCAGTTAGACCTACCCCAACTCCCCCTCGAGGCCCGCGGTTGTCACAAGTTTGATGAAGTGGAGCTACCATTGGTCTCCGTGCCCAAACTCTGCAATAACGGGTGCGAAGTGGCATTCTCTAAGGACAACGTGGCCATTTTTGGCCCCACCAAACGAATCATACTCACCGGTCAACGAGACCCTCTAAGGAATCTATACATGGTTCCCCTCCATCAGCCCGCCAAACAGGAGACGGCTCAATCTCCAAGGGTGACAGTCCCCCCGCAAAACGAAAACGAACACAGCGCAACCAGCGCCATCCAAAACAACAACAAAACCGAATATCCAATACACACGGGGGCAGGAGCATACCAGATTCAAGCCATCCCCAAGCTAATACGATTCTACCATGCAGCAGCAGGGTACCCCACTAAAGAGACATGGGTCCGCGCCATCGAACGCGGCACATATGCCACGTGGCCGGGTCTCACGGCACAACGTGTCAACCGACACCTCCCACTCACAGAAGAAACTACTATGGGACACCTACAAATGGTTCGACAAGGCATCCAAAGCACGCGCAAACCAAAGAAGGCGAAGAACAGACTGGCAGCCGATACAGAACCACCCCAAGTCGGCCGAAAGAAGATACATAATGTCTGCGTGGACATAGTTTCCACGAATGAAATGCAACCAACCAACCACGCAGGGCCACGAACCAAAGACGAGCCAAAGGAACTCATCGCGTGGGACCTACCGGGGAGATACCCAGTCACGTCACGCCGTGGGCACCAGTACGTATTCCTCATGTACGACTACGATTCCAACTATATTGACGTGGAACCCATCCAGTCACGCAAGAGCGAAGACCTCCTACATGGATTTACGGCGTGCTACGCACAGATGAAAGAGGGCAACATGAGCGCAAAAATAGTGCAAATGGACAACGAAACCTCCAAGAAACTAATTACATACATCACACGGAACAACCTCGATTACCAACTAGCATCACCTGGGGACCACCGTCTCAACCATGCAGAAAGGGCAATTCAGACCTTCAAGAACCACTTTATAGCGGGATTGAATGGAGTGGATGATAAGTTCCCAATAGACGATTGGGACCTACTGATCCCACAGGCCCTCATTACCCTCAACTTGTTACGTGCGTCACGTACCCAGCCCAAACTATCGGCTTATGAGCTCAGACGCGGAATCTATGACTACAACAAACACCCCCTCGCCCCTATGGGCTGTCGGGTGATTATTCATGACAGGGCTCAGGAACGCGGCGCATGGCAGGACCATGGAACGAGGGGTTACTACATTGGACCGGCCTTAAAGCACTACAGGAATTACACACATGTGTCGGGGAGGCCAGCCGCGCTACCAGAATCAGCAACACAGTAGCGTTCTTCCCCAAGACTGAGATGCCACGTACCTCTTCTACAGACCGGCTGCTCATGACACTCCAAGACCTAAAGGAAATTGCTAGTAAACCCCATCCGCCAATCCCTTATATGGAACAGGGAACTCAAGTGAACGAGGCCCTTCGGAGTATACAAGAGCTATTGCATATAAGCACGCGACAAAAACGAAATATGCCCAAAGACACGCTTAGTGATACAACCAAGAACACACGCGAACCTCCATCAGTGTCAAATAGGCTCAATACAAAATCAAGCGATGAACCAGGGAATGCGCGCAAACCTCCAAGGGTGCCACCTACACAACAGCGCAGCGCCCGCCGGGGACACCCCTGGGCCGTGGGCACGATCATTAGAAAGAAGTTCAACTCACGGTGGTATGAAGGTGAAGTCGTAAGCTATGATCAGACCAACCAATACTACAAAGTAAGATTCACCGATGGAGATATTGCCGACTACACACATGATGAAGTGTCGCGATACTACAAATCCGACCAATACTACTCAAAACCCAGAGTTAAGCCCACGGCCCTAATGGGGACTTACCCGCGTGACCCGGTACATTTTCCCGTACCCAAACTGGCCTTACCACCAAACGATTTAACATATAGGCCCCAGTTAGCATGTGGGGGGTCCATATGGGATGATGACTTGAACAAATGGGCGGCTTACCGTGATCTAATCAAACACCCCAAATCACAGATATGAGAATTATGGCTCAAGTCAGGTGAAGACAAGTTTGGCAGGTTATTCCAAGGCTTCCAGCAAAATGACATAGTAGGGATGGACGTATTGGATTGGATCAGGAGAACCGAAGTGCCCATACACAAGAAGGTCACATATCCCCGGTATACAGTCGCTATACGCCCCAAGAAGGCCGACCCCTACAGGACAAGAATCACTGCAGGGGGAGACCAGCTGGAATACCATGGAAACGTGTCCACCCGAACAGCAAGCATGGAAACCATAAAAACCCACTGGAACAGCGTAGTGTCCTCCCCAGGGGCTAAGTACTGTACTGGAGACATTTCCAACATGTACTTATGCTCCACACTGGATGAACCCGAATTCATAAAGTTCCGGTGGGACATGATCCCCCCCCTATCCGAGAAACATACAAGCTGGAGGGGCTCAAACACGGGGAGTATATATATGCCCGGATCAAAAAGGCATGGTATGGGTTAAAAAAGAGTGGAAAGATTGCCCACGACGACCTAGTTGGACACCTCCAGAAATACGGATACAGGAAGGCACCTCACACAGAGGGACTGTTCTTACATGACGAGAGGGACATTAACTTTACCCTCGTGGTGGACGACTTTGGTATTAAGGGAGCCAAATATACCTTCAAGGTGGACTGGTCGGGCAAACAGTACGCCGGGGTACATCTGCAGTGGGACTACGACAAACGGGAAGTGCGATTGTCCATGGATGGTTACGTGGAGCAAGCGTTGAAAGAGTTCGAACACGTGAGGCCCGCACACGCGTACGCGGGCCCTTCACGCGCGGACATCCCCACCTACGGCGAAAAGATACAGTACGCAAAACTCGAGGACACAACTACACTATTGGACGAGGAAATAAAGTTCATACAACAAGTCACAGGAAAATTCCTATTCTATGCCCGAGCGGTCGATAACACGATGTTACATGCGCTCAACGATATTGCCTCTGCCAAGAATAACAAAACGACATTAGCCGCCACGAAATATTTCCTCAACTACGCGGCGTGTAATCCTGATGCGACCATAATATACAGGGCAAGTGACATGATACTCCGAGTGGATAGTGACGCAGCATACTTAGTATGTCCAGAGGCCAAGAGCCGAGCGGTTTTTTTTTCACTACTTAGGGGATACAACCGGTCACACGTTCAACGGCGCTATACTAGTGTTGGCAAAGATAATCAAAAATGTCATGGCGTCAGCGGCAGAAGCTGAAGTGGCATCCTTGTTCCTGAATGCGAGGGAAGCCTTACCAATTAGACAATGTCTGATCGAACTAGGGCATGCGCAACCCGCCACCCCGTTAAACACAGACAATAATACCGCTGAAGGTATAGGTACAATCAAACAAAAAAGGTCCAAGGCGATCGACATGTGTTTCTATTGGCTGAAAGATAGGGCGGAACAGGGGCAGTTCAATATATTCTGGGAGCCAGGAAAGCATAACTTAGCGGATTATCCCACCAAACACCATCCGGGCAATCACCATAAGAAGGTAAGGCCAATATATCTGTATGAACACGATAGTCCAAGGACCATCCAAGGGTGTATTGAATTACTAAGTCAAGCGTGATACGTGATACGTAAATTACGTGATATGTAACGTACAATTTACGTATACGTGAAACTAGAGTTTACGTATACGTAATACGTAAATTACGTGATACGTAACATACAAGATACGTAAATTACGTGATACGTTACATACAAGATACGTAAATTACGTGATACGTTACGTACGTACAATTCCAAGAGAATCCAAGATGAGTATGATAAGTAGATTATACATAAGCGCTGGTGAGCATCAAGCAATACTTAATGCGCTGAACAGAGGTACGCAATATGGGAACCGAACTCAATACGCGTGACTACACACAAAGGTATGACAAATTAGTAAATGAGAGATCAATATGGTCCAGAAACAATCCGATCATAATCTTATCTATAACTCTTTCCAACATGGTAAAAATCAAACAAAATAAAGTAAATACGCAAAGTATCAACATAACTGACTAACATTTTACGACTTTGGTCTTATTAGGTTATATTTTGGTGGGGGATGGAAAGATATGCACTGTGTTCAAATCTGGTGGGTTTTTGGGTTGACGATTGAATTATATTTTGGTTAGGGACTGGAAAGATTTGCACTGTGTTCAAATATGATCGGTTTTTGGGTTGATGACTGAGTTATATTTTGGTCGGGGATCGGCAGGATTTGCACTGTCTTCAAATCAGGTGGGTTTTTGGGTTGATGACTGAATTGGTGGAGTTGTTAGTTGAACGTTTATCACTAACCCTAAGAGTTGACAACGTAACCTTGTAGACGGAGTTTATGCGGGGGGGGGGGGGGGGGGAATACGTAGAAATATTAAAAAAATCTGTTTTTAACAAGTAGACTTGGTACAAACGCTACGACTAAAAATCGTAAAAAACAGTACCCAAACATTCATTTACGGAAATGAGATGCTTCTTCTAAAAGCAATAGTAATATGTAGTGCCGCGCGTTCATTTTTATGGTAGCGAGCTCTCATTTTTATGATTGCAAGTAACCATAAGATTTAACCTGAATATAGATAAAAATCATACGATTAAAATCTGTCTTAGATCAAGTTGGTCGTCACGTCACGTCATTGTCATTGTTGCCAGATGAGAGAGTTGGTGAGAAATACAATCGGACTTGTGAGAATTGGTACAATTTGTACATGAATGAGTCGGACTTGATGTACTTACAGCCATCTTCTCTCACAAGAACAACTTTTTTGTCGTCGTCATATCAAGTGTACCGTACGGTACGAGTATGTGTGAATTTCAAGTTTTGCAATAGAGGTGCAAAAAATTGTCTCGGAAATTTCGAACCGGTCCAAAATTGGTTCGAAATGAGTCATGAGACCAATTTAAATCATGAGTGGTACGAGATTGATTTTTTTTTGGTACGTACGAGATTGATTTTTTTTTTCGTACGTACGAGATTTTTTTTGGGGTACGTACGAGATTGATTTTTTTTTCGTACGTACGAGATTTGTTTTTCCAACGTATGTAAAACATGTAGAATTCTACAGAAGATTGAAGTATCCTCTACTTCGATGATTTTTTTTCTACCTCCCGAACAAAAAACTCTCTCCCACACAAACAGTAATAATCTTTTCTTACCTTGTGACAGACAAAAAAATCACTTTTTCTATCTCGCAACAAAAAAATATTCACTTCATAATTAGCCTTCTGACATCCAACTTATTTGAGTAGAGTTGCTATTTGGCACTCCGTCGGTGAACGTGGGATTCCACCTTATACTTCTTTATCAGTATTTGGCAGGTTATCCGTGCTCTTATATTTTAGTCTGAAATAACAGCCTTGTACTGGAAAAAGAATTAGCTCGCATTGGACTAGAGGTGGTTTGCTGATAGATATTGTTTGAATTGGCCCCCAAACATATATGTCTTGAAAGCAATAAATCTCTATCCATTGCTTCTATATCAACAGGCACGAGGTACTGTTTTTCGTGACAGAGGAGTAAGAAGGCTGCAAATCAACGGCAGCAGCAACAACAACAATTTCATTGGGACGATTGTCGGAACAACGATTGTCAGAACAACGACGATTGTCAGAACAACAGCGAGTGTCGGAACAACAACGATTGCCGGAACAACGATTGTCGGAAAGATTGTCGGAACAACAACGATTGTCGGAACAACGGAACAAGCAACGGTACGAATGAGAGAGATAAAGAATGATTATAATGCCTCTGGCATTGTTGATACTCAATGTATTTCCTCCCTTTTGTTTTTCGTCTTATTTCCATAGGACCGGATCGGAACAACGGATTGGAAACATCTACATCAACAAATCGATCATATCAACAAATCGACTGTATCAACAAGAAATCGACCGTATGACTGTATTAACAAATCGACCGTATCAACAAATCGACAGCATCAACAACGGGAGCAGATGGCAACAACGGTGACACGCACGAGCGAACATCAAATAAACGGGAGCAGACAGCACAACACGGCAGCGGGGTAGGTTAGCATGTAGATTATATTATTCTGTTGTTATGATTTCCTCTACATCAATAGATACTCACTCATTTTGTTCAATTATTATATATTGTTATAGATCCGCAACAGCAACAACGATCAAATCGCAAACAACAACGTCGTCGGCAACAAAATAGGCACCAACGTCGGCAACGAGCGGCAGCGGGCCAATCGTTTGTCAACAAATCAACGGCAACAACGACAGCAGCAACAGCAATACCCCTAGGCAACAACGGCAACGAATCGTCGGCATCGAATCGCTCCTCCTCCTCCACCGGCGCTGGGTTGCTCGTTCCAATTGCTCGCTTGACCGAAGTTCGATAGTATTTCCAATTCAACTTCTTGTTAATGGTAGGATTTGTACACAGCGACGTCGGAAAAGAAAAACTTGCGACAGTCGGTCAGATAGATCGATCCTATTTCGATGGCTCGTTTCCCTCGGCCGAAGTTTGATAGTATTTCCAATCCAACTTCTTGTTAATGGTAGGATTTGTACACAGCGACGTCGGAAAAGAAAAACTTGCGACAGTCGGTCAATGGACTCGCGCTGCAAGAGATCCTGTTTCGATTGCTCGTTCCGATTGCTCGCTTGACCGAAGTTCGATAGTATTACCAATCCAACTTCTTGTTAATGGTAGGATTTGTACACAGTGACGTCGGAAAAGAAAAACTTGCGACAGTCGGTCAATGGACTCGCGCTGCAAGAGATCCTGTTTCAATTGCTCGTTCCGATTGCTCGCTTGGCCGAAGTTTGATAGTATTACCAATCCAACTTCTTGTTAATGGTAGGATTTGTACACAGCGACGTCGGAAAAGAAAAACTTGCGACAGTCGGTCAATGGACTCGCGCTGCAAGAAGTCTCTGTTGCTATTGCTTGATTGATTAAAATTCCCTCGACCAAAGTTTGATAGTATTACCAATCCAACTTCTTGTTAATGGTAGGATTTGTACACAGTGACGTCGGAAAAGAAAAACTTGCAACAGTCGGTCAGATCGATCAATCCTATTTTCGATGGCTCGTGGCTAGTTTCCATCGACCGAAGTTGGATAGTATTTCCAATCCAACTTCTCGTTAATGGTAGGATTTGTACACAGTGACGTCGGAAAAGAAAAACTTGCGACAGTCGGTCAATGGACTCGCGCTGCAAGAAGTCTCTGTTGCTATTGCTTGATTGATTAAAAATCCCTCGACCAAAGTTTGATAGTATTACCAATCCAACTTCTTGTTAATGGTAGGATTTGTACACAGTGACGTCAGAAAAGAAAAACTTGCAACAGTCGGTCAGATCGATCAATCCTATTTTGATGGCTCGTGGCTAGTTTCCATCGACCGAAGTTGGATAGTATTTCCAATCCAACTTCTCGTTAATGGTAGGATTTGTACACAGTGACGTCGGAAAAGAAAAACTTGCGACAGTCGGTCAATGGACTCGCGCTGCAAGAAGTCTCTGTTACTATTGCAATCACTTGCGTCACTTGCTGCGCGCCGGTACTGCACTGCTGTGGCTGTGGCTTTGATTTGTTTTCTACTTTGTGTCGTTAGATTGCAGTAGGTAGGTTGCTGTAATATTGATTAGGTTCTAAAATTGTGAGCATTAGGATTAAGTTATATCCGGACCGCACTGCACCTCTATCAGTCCCTCTTTACGGGTCGTATGTGTGTTGAGATGAATCGTATAAACAGTTATTTGCTTTGGCGACTATCACAAGTAACTATCGTAGCCTTGAATCAAAGACTTGAGTCATGGAATTGAATCATACACTTGAGTCATAGAATTGAATCATGGAATTGAATCATAGATTTGAATCATGGAATTGAATCATGGAAGTGCGTCAAAGCATTGAGTCATAGAATTGAGTCATATAATTGAATCATAGAATGAGGAGTAATAGAATGGAATCATAGAAATTAATCATAGAAATGAATTGTAGGTTTGAGTCAGACAATGGAATCATAAGCTGGAATCATAGACTTAAATCATTAAATTGAATCATTGACTGGAGTCAAAGAATTGAATGATAAATGTGAATGATATACTTGAATTATACACTTGAATCATAAAATTGAATCATGGACTTCAATAATAGAATTGAGTCACAGAATTGAATTGCAGATTTGAGTCATGGACTGGAACCGTAGCCTTGAATCAAAGACTTGAGTCATAGAACTGAATGATGGAATTGAATCATAGATTTGAATCATGGAATTGAATCATGGAAGTGCGTCAAAGCATTGAGTCATAGAATTGAGTCATATAATTGAATCATAGAAGAATGATAAATAATAGAATGGAATCATAGAAATTAATCATAGAAATGAATTGTAGGTTTGAGTCAGACAATGGAATCATAAGCTGGAATCATAGACTTAAATCATTAAATTGAATCATTGACTGGAGTCAAAGAATTGAATGATAAATGTGAATGATATACTTGAATTATATACTTGAATCATAAAATTGAATCATGGACTTCAACAATAGAATTGAGTCACAGAATTGAATTGCAGATTTGAGCCATGGACTGGAATTGTAGCCTTGAATCATAGCCTTGAATCATGGAATTGAGTCATACACTTGAGTCATAGAGTTGAATCATAGAATGAGGAGTAATAGAATGGAATCATAGAAAATAAATCATAGAAATTAATCGCAGGTTTGAGTCAGACAATGGAATCATGAACTGAAATCATAGACTTAAATCATTAAATTGAATCATTGACTGGAGTCAAAGAATTGAATGATAAACGTGAATTATATACTTGAATTATATACTTGAATCATAAAATTGAATCATGGACTTCAATAATAGAATTGAGTCAAAGAATTGAATTGTAGATTTGAGTCATGGACTGGAATCATAGCCTTGAATCATAGCCTTGAATCATGGAATTCAATCATACACTTGAGTCATAGAATTGAATCATGGAACTGAATCATAGAGTTGAATCATGGAATTCAATCATGGAAGTGTGTCAAAGCATTGAGTCATAGAATTGAGTCATAGAATTGAATCATAGAATGATAAATAATAGAATGGAATCATAGAAATTAATCATAAAAATGAATTTGGTTTTTTGGTTGATGATTCTTGAGTTATAATTTGGTGGGGGATAGGAAGGATTTGCACTGTGTTCAAATCTAGTGGGTTTTGGGGTTGATGACTGAATTATATTTTGGTTAGGGACTGGAAAGATTTGCATTGTGTTCAAATCAGGTGGGTTTTAGGGTTGGTTATTGAATTATATTTTGGTTGGAGATTGGCAGGATTTGCACAGTGCTCAAATCTGGTAGGTTTTTGGGTTGATGAATGAGTTATATTTTGGTCGGGGATCGGCAGGATTTGCACTGTCTTCAAATAAGGTGGATTTTTGGGTTGATGACTGAGTTATATGTTGGTCGAGGATTGGCAGGATTTGCACTGTGTTCAAATCTGGTTGGTTTTTGGGTTGATGACTGAGTTATATTTTAGTCGGGAATCGGCAGGATTTGCACTGTTCTAGAATCCGGTTGGTTTTTGGGTTGATGATTGAGTTATATTTTGGTTAGGGACTGGAAAGATTTGCACTGTGTTAAAATCTGGTGAGTTTTTGGGTTGACAATTTAATTATATTTTGGTTAGGGACTGGAAAGATTTGCACTGTGTTCAAATCTGGTGAGTTTTTGGGTTGACAATTTAATTATATTTTGGTTAGGAACTGAAAAGATTTGCACTGTGTTCAAATCTGGTTGGTTTTTGGGTTGATGACTGAGTTATATTTTAGTCGGGGATTGGCAGGATTTGCACTGTGCTAAAATCTGGTGGGTTTTTGGGTTGATGACTGAGTTATATTTTAGTTCGAAATTGGCAGGATTTGCACTGTTCTACAATCTTGTGGGTTTTTGGGTTGATGACTGACTTATATTTTGGTCGGGGATTAGCAGGATTTGCACTGTTCTAAAATCTGGTTGGTTTTTGAATTGATGACTGAGTTATATTTTGGTTAGGGACTGGAAAGATTTGCACTGTGTTCAAATCTGGTGTGTTTTAGGGTTGACGATTTAATTATATTTTGGTTGAGGACTAAAAAGATTTGCACTGTGTTCAAATCTGGTTGGTTTTTGGGTTAATGACTGAGTTATATTTTAGTCGGGGATTGGCAGGATTTGCACTGTGCAAAAATCTGGTGCGTTTTTGGGTTGATGACTGAGTTATATTTTAGTCGGGAATTGGCAGGATTTGCACTTGTCTAAAAAAAAGGTGGGTTTTTGGGTTGATGACTGAGTTATATTTTGGTTAGGGACTGGAAAGATTTGCAATGTGTTCAAATCAGGTGGGTTTTAGGGTTGACAATTTAATTATATTTTGGTTCGGGACTGAAAAGATTTGCACTGTGTTCAAATCTGGTTGGTTTTTGGGTTGATGACTGAGTTATATTTTAGTCGGGAATTGGCAGGATTTGCACTGTTCTAAAAACTGGTTGGTTTTTGGGTTGATGACTGAGTTATATTTTGGTTAGGGACTGGAAAGATTTGCACTGTGTTCAAATCTGGTGAGTTTTAGGGTTGACGATTTAATTATATTTTAGTTAGGGACTGAAAAGATTTGCACTGTGTTCAAATCTGGTTGGTTTTTGGGTTGATGACTGAGTTATATTTTAGTCGGGGATTAGCAGGAATTGCACTGTGTTCAAATCTGGTTGGTTTTTGGGTTGATGACTGAGTTATATTTTAGTCGGGAATTGGCAGGATTTGCACTTGTTTAAAAAAAAGGTGGGTTTTTGGGTTGATGACTAAGTTATATTTTGGTTAGGGACTGGATAGATTTGCACTGTATTCAAATCTGGTGGGTCTTAGGGTTGACGATTTAAATATATTTTGGTTCAGGACTGAAAAGATTTGCACTGTGTTCAAATCTGGTTGGTTTTTGGGTTGATGACTGAGTTATATTTTGGTTAGGGACTGGCAGGATTTGCACATTGATAAAATCTGGTTGGTTTTTGGGTTGATGACTGAGTTATATTTTAGTCGGGAATTGGTAGGATTTGCACTGTGCTAAAATCTGGTTGGTTTTTGGGTTGATGACTGAGTTATATTTTGGTTAGGGACTGGAAAGATTTGCACTGTGTTCAAATCTTGTGGGTCTTAGGGTTGACAATTTAATTATATTTTGGTTCGGGACTGAAAAGATTTGCACTGTGTTCAAATCTGGTTGGTTTTTGGGTTGATGACTGAGTTATATTATGGTTGGGGACTGGCAGGATTTGCACATTGATAAAACCTGGTGGGTTTTTGGGTTGATGACTGAGTTATATTTTAGTCGGGAATTGGCAGGATTTGCACTTTGCTAAAATCTAGTGGGTTTTTGGGTTGATGACTGAATTATATTTTGGTTAGGGACTGGAAAGAATTACACTGTGTTCAAATCTGGTTGGTTTTTGGGTTGATGAGTGAGTTATATTTTGGTTGGGGACTGGCAGGATTTGCACATTGATAAAACCTGGTGGGTTTTTGGGTTGATGACTGAGTTATATTTTAGTCGGGAATTGGCAGGATTTGCACTTTGCTAAAATCTAGTGGGTTTTTGGGTTGATGACTGAATTATATTTTGGTTAGGGACTGGAAAGAATTACACTGTGTTCAAATCTGGTGGGTTTTTGGGTTGATGACTGAGTTATATTTTGTTCGGGGATCGGCAGGATTTGCACTGTGCTAAAATCTGGTGAATTTTTGGTTGATGACTGAGTTATATTTTAGTCGGGAATTTGCAGGATTTGCATTGTGCAAAAATCTTGTGGGTTTTTGGGTTGATGACTGAGTTTTATTTTGGTCGTGGACTTGCAGGATTTGCACAGTGCTCAAACCTAGTGGGTTTTTGGGTTCATGACTGAGTTATATTTTGGTCGTAGAACTTCTTACCATAACTTTACTGACATATACTTACAATACATACAATAACTACGTAGGCAACAACTCCACAGGGCCCCTGCAAAGCACTAATTATATTTTGGATAGGGACTGGAAAGATTTGCACTGTGTTCAAATCTGGTTTTTTTTTTTGGTTGATGACTGAGTTATATTTTGGTCGCAGACTGGCAGGATGTGCACAGTGTTCAAATATGGTGGGTTTTTGGGTTGATGACTGAGTTGTATTTTGGTCGGGGATTGGCAGGATTTGCACTGTGCTCAAATCTGGTGGGTTTTTGGGTTGATGACTGAGTTGTATTTTGGTTTGGGATTGGCAGGATTTGCAGTGTCTTCAAATCTGATGGGTTTGTGGGTTGAGTACTAAGTTATATTTTGGTTGGAGACTGGAAAGATTTGCACTGTGTTCAAATCCGGTGGGTTTCTAGGTTGATGACTGAGTTATATTTTGGTCAGGGACTGGTAAGATTTGCGCTGTGTTCAAATCTGGTGGGTTTTTGGGTTCATGATTGAATTATATTTGGTTAGGGATTGGAAAGATTTGCACTGTGTTCAAATCTGGTGGGTTGTTGAGTTAATGATTGAGTTATATTTTGGTTGGAGACTGGAAAGGTTTGCACTGTGTTCAAATCTGGTGGGGTTTTAGGTTGATGACTGGGTTATATTTTGGTCGGGGACTGCTAGGATTTGCACTGTGCACAAATCTTGTAGGTTTTTGGGTTGATGACTGAGTTATATTTTGGTTAGGGACTCAAATCTGGTGGGTTTTTGGGTTCACGATTGAATTATATTTTGGTTAATGACTAGAATGATTTGCACAGTATTCAAATCTGGTGGGTTTTTGGGTTGATGACTGAGTTATATTTTGGTCGGGGACTGGTAGGATTTGCACTGTGCACAAATCTGGTGGGTTTTTGGGTTGATGACTGAGTTATATTTCGGTTAGGGACTGGCAGGATTTGCACTGTGTTCAAATCTGGTTGGTTTTTGGGTTCACGATTGAATTATATTTTGGTTAATGACTAGAAAGATTTGCACAGTTTTCAAATCTGGTTTGTTTTTGGGTTGATGACTTAGTTATATTTTGGTTGGGGACTGGTAGGATTTGCACTGTGCTCAAATCTTGTGGGTTTTTGGGTTGATGACTGAGTTATAGTTTGGTCGGGGACCGGCAGGATTTGCACAGTGCTCAAATCTTGTGGGTTTTTGGGTTGATGACTGAGTTATATTTTGGTTTGGGACTGGAAAGATTTGCACTGTGTTCAAATCTGGTGGGTTGTTGGGTTGATGACTGAGTTATATTTTGGTTAGGGATCGGCAGGATTTGCACTGTCTTCAAATCTGGTGGTGGGTTTTTGGGTTGGCGATTGAATTTTATTATGGTTAGGGACTGGAAAGATTTGCACTGTGTTCAAATCTGGTGGGTTTTTGGGTTGACGATTGAATTATATTTTGGTTAGGGATTGGAGAGATTTGCATTGTGCGAATGACTCACTTGATTGGTAGTATAGATCAATTGGTATGATCAATATGAAGGTAGGTAGCTTGCTTGTAGATCTGGTACCTTGTAAATACCGGTAGCTCGTACAGCTTGCTTGTTCGAATTTAAAAAAGAGCTTACGCGAATGACGTCACTTGAATAGTTATATAAATCGATTGGTATGATCGGTATGAAGGTAGGTAGCTTGCTTGTAGATCTGGCAGCTCGTTATTACCGGTAGCTCGTACAGCTTCCTTGTTCATATCTAATTCCAACCCTATGAATGTAGATACCTTGCTGATAGCTTACACATGAATTTGGTTGGTTGGCTAATGGTAGAATTGGAACTGGTAAGAATTGGTACAGATCAGAACACCCTTGGTAATTCTGATCTGACTGGATACACACTAGTACTAATAGAAATTGTACGCGTTATTGTATGAGTACTTCTTATCCATAACTTTACTGACACATACTTACAATACATACAATAACTACGTACTCAACAACTCCACAGGTGAAAAGAATTCACCGTGTAGACGCGTATTCGTACGTAACGGGCATATTGTACGAAAAGTCATAAGGGCAAATAACCTTATTCGTAAGGTTATTTAACTTGAGTGAATAATCGTCGGCGCTGTCATGTGGATTGTCTCTTTACCGGATTTCCCCATTAGCTCACTCTTCGAAGAATTAACAACTCTAAAACACTATCATGCCCTAAAATCTATGTACAACCTAGTACTAATTCTACATGATAAGGTACAATAATGTGATATTCCAATGAGAATATCACGGTGAATTACGGTAACAAAAAGACCGATCGAAGATGGTCTTGCGTGTGTTTTGTGTCATATTTACGTGTATTTTGTATGCTTAGAATTACACGGAAATATGCTGTAAATCGAACGACAATACGACGAGTAATTTGACGACGAGTAATTAACCTGTCGGCCGTTATGACCGACTGCATATAAGATGATTACTCTTGCTCACTAAATCAATCGATCGTAAGACCGATTGCGTTTGTTTGTTTGTTACGACACACTTTTTCTAGTTTATCAGACCCACAGCACTGAAAAGAATTCACCGTGTAACGCGTATTCATACGTACGAAGAGTCACGAAGGCAAATAACCTTATTCGTAAGGTTATTTAACCTGAGTGTATAATCGTCGGTGATTATCCATGTGGATTGTCTCTTAGCGGGAATTTTCCCAACAGCTCACTCTTCGAAGAATTAACAACTCTAAAACACTATCATGCCCTAAAATCTATGTACAATCTAGTACTAATTCTACGTAATAAGGTACAAATACTGTGATATTCCAATGAGAATATCACGGTGAATTACACGGTAATACGATACAAAGAAAGACCGATCGAAGATGGTTTGCGTGTGTTTTGTGTCTTAAGAATTACATGTGTTTTGTATGCTCGAAATTACACGATACGACGAGTAATTAACCTGTCGATTCGATCGGCAAAGACGATCGAACTGCAACGATTGAATGGTAATAAACTGATTGTTCTACTCACTAAATCAATCAATCGTAAGGACGATTTCGTTTGCCGACGCACTTTCTTTAGTTTATCAGACCCTACAGCACTCTACGAGCTGTGGAGGACCGAATAGCGTTTCCCACCAAGAAACGCAGTTTGAGCTCGAAGACTAATCCGGACTAGCCTGATCAGCTACCGGCATCAACCCTCAAGGATGTAAAAGAGGCAGTTGCCTGTGGAGCCCTGGAATAGACCAACACCAGGGCGGTCTCCCTGAAAGAAGAGACCAAAGAATCGAACCAAGGTGGTGGCTCCACCGGGTTTCGAGATCCAGCAAAACAAGCAAGGGAAAAGAAGCTGGACGGCTCAGTCGAAAGGGCCGCCCAGGTTGGCATCAGTTGAAAGGAATCAATATCCAAATTCGAGAACACTGATCTTTCACTGAAAAACAGGAATGGCGTGAGCCAGAAGATTGAGCCTGGAGTATTCTGTGGTGAAACAGAAACGGATTGCAAAGAACATCTGCCCGCAACAAAGAACAGATTGCAAAGAGCATCTGCTACGAGCAAAAACGAAAAATCCAAAGATATGAGAACACCAAATCGTGAAAGACCAAATCGCGAAAGATCGTCGAGAACACTAAAAGGAGAACACTAAATTCTGAGGAAACAATCTTTCAACCTTTCACCACAGAAATACAGAATGAGCAAAATCCCGAGAAAGGATAGGAAAGCTCACAATCTTGATTTGCAACAAAAGCAAAAGCTCACACAAAACTAACCGGAACGAAAACTCGATCCGAACAAAAGTATAAACAAACCGGAATATAGTCGTTTCGAATATAAGCACATCACTCGACAGTCACAAACGAATAATATCCATCTAATCATATCCATCTCTCACATCCAACCCTCGATTCGATTACACTCTTCCACCACATACTACCACCTTCGATTGAATATTCGATCGAATCGCCCATCCATACTTCATCAAAATTAATCCGAAACTTCGTTTGGAATATCGCAATTCTCCACCATGGTACGAACTAGAACATACGGCGACATTGAAGAAGAAAAAATGGAAGTGGACGATCCACAGGATTCTAATGAAAACAATGGAAGAGGTACGGGAGAAGAGGAAGATTTGGAAGATAAAATCATGGAAGTAATGGAAAGGGCCCTTGGGGACCCAGAAACAAACTCAACCATGAAGAGAATCATCGACCAAGAAGTAAAGAAGAGAGTCAGGGCAATGAGAGATGCAGAAAGGAGGGGTGAGAACCCAGGTGACGCGGATAGCGACAACGATGAGGGAAATGATGCTGACCAAAATGCCGAGGATGCAAGAGCAGATCAACTGGGTAGAAGGTCATCCCAACCCAGGATAAAAATCAGAAGATTCAACAATGGTAGATTTCTGAACCCAGAACAGCTTGCTTTCAGGAGCAGCCTAATGGATTTTGGTATCAACTATGAATCAGCTGAAGAAATTATGAGGGGAGGGATGTCTAATATTTGTGAAATTACAGACCTCAACAAGGAAAGCATCAAATCATTCATGCATGGATTGAAATCTATCAGTCCGGACTGTCCTAATCCAAAAAGTATCCACTATGGTAACAGGCTATCATGGAGGCTCCTAACTTGGGCAAATTGGGCCCGGTACCAACCATTGATTGGAGTCAAGCCAAGGGCTACCGACTGGAATGCAAATCCAAACAACCTGGAACTGCAGCAATTCAGAATCAAGATGATGGAATCAAGTGTGAAATCACAGGAAAAGTCAACCCCACCAGAATTAAAGGACCTTACGAAGTTCAGAGAATGGGAGGAAGGCTTTCGACAAAACCTGAGGTACAGATTCAACTCTGAGGGATTCCCAATCTTGTATGTCATAAGACCCCAAGAAAAGGAAGAAGTTACTGACAAAGCCAGGGCTGGAACAGTCGGGCAAAGTACAACAGATACTTATCCAACTTGGAGTGATTACAATGAAAGATGTGGCGTCCTGTCAGGTCACCAGTATGATGAGGACAACAACGTCGTCTGGAGGTTGCTGTGTGATGCAACAAGAAAAGGTCCTGGTTGGGAATATGTGGCACATTTCCAAAACACTGCGCTGAACTCAGGAAATGCAAGAAACGCTTTCATTTCATTGATGCAACATGCTTATACTGATACCAATATCACTATGGTTCTGAATAAGACATATCAGGAAATTGAAAGATTCACACTACACTGGAGATTCTAAGAATTATGACTGGAACAAGCACAAGCGAAACTGGACAGCTTTCCATGGAACAATTCTGAGATTCGAAAAGAACCACAACGAAAGGAGATTTGTCTGGGATTTTATCAATTCAATCAGTGATGAGAGACTTGACGCTGCCAAGGCCGATGCAATTGATGAGAGTAAAGACTACCGGGACAATTTCAATGAATGTCTTATCCTATTCACCAATTGCCTTGGATTGAAGAAGCTTGCAAATGGGAAGCATAAAAGGGGTTCCAGAAGTTTGTATTCTGTGGGCACATCAAGCAATAAAAAGCAAAAGACAACTGGATTGTATACAGGAAAAGTTGAGTGCAAGCCTGATCCGACAAGTGTTTATAAAACAATGTCAAAAGAACAGCGCCAGGAGCTTTACCAGATGAGACAGGCTAAGAAGAAAAGAAATCTCAAGGCTGCTGAGACTAAAAAGAAAGAAACTGAAAATGAAGGCGCGGGTGACAGTTTTGGCTCAAAATCTAAGAAATGACATAATAACCGGACACTATCACTAGAACACAAATTGTTAACAATGGTGAGCCGGTCATTATACAAGATGAACGTTCCTGTAGATTTTGATGATGGGGAAAGTGAAGAAGGATATTGTGAGCTAGACTCACATGCAGACACTACTGCGGCAGGAAGCAATATGGTATTACTGAATCCTGATCAGATCACAACACACGTTGATGTTGCACCTTTTTCTGAAGAATACAAGCCCATCAAGAAAATCCCGATTGGAAGCTGTGCTACGGCATGGACAAACCCAACGTCAGGCCAAGTGTACATCATAGTGTTCCATCAGGCACTGTACTTTGGGGACAAATTGAAGAACAGCCTGATATGCCCAAACCAAGTGAGGGACTGCAATTTCAACTCTGTTGAAGAGACACCTCGCCAATTTGATTCAAGATCCAAGCATGGAATTACAATTCAAACTCCAATGGAAGATGATGATCCAAAGAAAGTTTTTATCAAACTGAGTATGAGAAACGTGATCTCATATTTCCCCACAAGAAAGCCAACAAGACTGGAGCTTGATGAATGTCAACATTTGATAGCAACAAATGATACCCCCTGGGATCCACATTCACTGAAGTTCAGGATGGCGGAGCTAGCCATTGACAATGGCGATCCAATTTTAGGGGACCAATTCAGCCTTCAAGCTATGTCGACCGAAGACGACCAAACAATGGATACAAGTTCGGTTGTAACAGAACCTGCTAGTAATGTTACAGATAAACTCCCCAAGACCAGCTTAGACAACAGGAATCCAAGTGTCATGCAGCAATGCAAACTGATGAGAGTCCATCAGGTATCCACAAGGAGAATGCTAACTGAATGCCAGATTGCAACAGATGGAAATATAGCTCATCGGATTTCCTCAGTAAGGAATATTTCAAGCGCGCGAAGGGTAGACCAATTTTTGTTTGATGATACAGAATTTGACTTTATGGAAGCTCCTGAAGAAAAATCAAAACAGGCCCCTAGCTTGCAAGAAATTGACAATACACTTGAGAGAAGGTCTCTTGACAGAAGAAATCAATGGGGGCCATCAGTGATAACAATTGAAGGTCCAAACAAAGTTGACTGTGAACGCCTAGCCAAAACTTGGAATATTAGTTTCAAGAAAGCTGAGCAGACATTGAAAGTCACGAGGCAGAAGGCACTCAGGAATTTGCAATCACCATTGATGAAGAGGCTGCCTATTCAGCGCTTCAGGAACAAGAGAGTTGCACAAGGAACCTGGTACACTGATACGTGGCACGCTAGAACCACCAGTATTATGAGACAGGAAAAATGTGCACAAATCTTCACAAATGGAAATGGCTTTGAAGTATTTATACCAATACAGGACAAATCTCAGGCGCATCAAGGATTGAAAACATTCATCCACAAAATTGGAATCCCAGAGCATTTGATTTCTGATGGTGCACCAGAACAAGGATCTCCAAGAACCTACAAGACACACTGGAATTCAATTGTAAAGCGCAACCATATTCATCAGACATTCATCCAACCACATTGCCCATTCCAAAATCGAGCAGAACAAGCAATTGGTCATCTTGGTAGTGCAATCACAACCAAGTCTGCAAAGAAGAAGTCACCGAGGAGATTATGGTCATTTTGTGGTGAACTATGTGCTAATATCAGGCAGCGAACAGCATCGAGCAACCCTTCTTCAATGGGGAGAACTCCATTCGAATTGGTACATGGCTATAGGCCGGATATTACACTATACACTTCATCAGAATGGTATGACTTTGTGTTTTATTATGAAAAAGGTGATTCTTCCACCCGAGGTGTTGAAAGGCTGGCGCGATGGTTGGGTCCCTGTGGTAATAAGGTAGGTGGGGGTGATTGTTTTTGGCTCCTGACTGAATCAGCAATACCAATATCTACAAATTCAATACGACCTGTCAAAGAATTTGAATGGAGGGATAGAGATATCCTCAGACGAATGGAAGCAATTGACAAATCAATTGAATCCAAGATAGGAGATGAAGTGAAGGATAGCGCGTCATTCTTCCAGGAAAACTACCCAGAGCCTCAAATGGAGCTATTTGAGAACCAACCAGTAGAATCACCTGATTTGAAACTTGAAATGGCTGAACCAGAAGCATCAGTAGAAGATATTGATGAACCAGATGAATACCTGGGGAATGAGGTTATCATTGAAAGAGGTGACGAAAGACTCAGGTGCGTTGTCAAGGACAGGGTTCGCGACTTGCAAAACAGACCAATAGGACTCAGAAATGAGAATCCCATACTAGACACGAGGCTGTATAAATTGCAACTACCCGATGGTACAATGGAGGAATACACGGCAAATATTGTTGCAGAAAGTCTGTATAGTTCTGTTGATGATGACGGACGCATGTTCACCCTACTGGATGAACTCATTGACCATGAAAAAGACAACACCGCTTTAAGTGATGAGGAAGCAACAACTATAGCAAAAAATGGCAGGAAAACCCATAAACCGACAACTAGGGGTTGGAGGATTTTAGCCAGTTGGAAAGATGGCACCAAATCATGGTGTAAGCTAAGTGATGTGAAAGAGTCATTTCCAGTGCAATTAGCTGAATATGCTGTCAACAATAATCTTGAAAAGACACCAGCATTCCGATGGTGGGTGCACAAAATTTTGAGAAGGAAGGATTGAATCCTTAAAGCGGCCAAAACAGCAAAGTATTGGTTGAAGACTCACAAATATGGAGTTGAGTTGCCACATTCAATCAAACAAGCGCTGGCTATTGATAAGAAAACAGGGACCGACCACTGGGAAAGAGCAATTCATAAGGAAATGACAAATAACATGGCAGCGTTTGAATTTTCTGATGATGATGTTATTCCAGTTGGCCATAAGCAGATAACAACCCATATGATCTTTGACATCAAGCTTGGATCCCTAACAAGGAAGGCTAGGTTGGTAGGGGACGGTCACAAAGTCCCTGCAGTGGCCAAAGAGAATACTTATTCATCTGTTCCCAGTCGAGACTCAGTGAGAATATTCTTCCTGCTGGCAGCGCTGAATGATTTGAAGGTTCTCTCAGCTGATATTCAAAACACATATTTGACAGCCCCGATTAAAGAGAAATACTTTCTAAAAGCGAGAGCTGAAGATGGTTTTCCACCACATCTTGCAGGAAGGCCTTGCAAGATTGTCCGCGCATTGTATGGACTGCCGGTTGCAGGTGCATCTTTCCTGGTCATACCTCACCCAGCATTTGAGAGATCTTGGATATTCACCTTGCAAGGCAGATCCGGATGTGCACTTAAGAATTGAAACCAGGAAAGATGGATCCAGGTACTGGGCAATTCTTATTGCCTATGTAGACGACATCTTATGTTCTGGTGAAGATCCAAAGTTCCAGCTTGAAAACATTGAGCGCAAGTTCAAACTGAAGGATGATACTATTGAAGAGCCAACCCTATATCTGGGAGCAGATACTGGAAAGTTCTACTTTGAAGGTGATTCAAAACCAAGATGGTCATTATCAAGCACTAAGTATACGGCGAAAGCTGTTGCAGCAGTCAAACAAGAGTTAGGAACTGAAAAATATGGTTACAAGTATCTGCCAAAATCAGCGTCCAGTCCACTATCACACGATTATTGACCGGAAATTGATATATCAGAAGAATTGAACCCTGAATTGCAAAATTATTACCAAGGTTTAATTGGAGTTCTCAGGTGGATTTGTGAATTAGGAAGGCTGGACATTGTAATGCCAGTCTCGCTGATGTCAAGGTATCTGGCACAGGCAAGGATTGGGCATTTGAATCAGTTGTTTCATATATTTGCATATTTGAAAAAGTACAACAGGTCAAAATTGGTTTTTGATGATACTGTACCAAATGTTGACGAGAGTAAATTTCAAAAATGTGACTGGTCTGAATTTTATCCTGGTGCCGCTGAAGTCATACCAGCAGACATGCCTGAAGCTTTGGGAAAACATGTGACAATGAGTTGTTTTGTTGATGCTGACCATGCAGGATGCAAGGCAACACGGAGATCTCATACCCACAAACCCAGCTACTCCTCCCGTAGACCCATCACAGGTAGTTGTTACCGACGAAGAACCTTTCGTGACCAGAAATATCACAGCTACCAGAGGGTAGATTTTCTATTCATACGAATCAATGAGTCCGGTATCAATCCAAGTAATCGATTCCCACGGCATATCGATTCCCACGGCGCATCAATTCCCATCGCGCATCAACGGTGAGCAATCCCTGTCTTACGATATTGCCATTGTTCTTTGGTGAGCAAACTCTGATTTCATAAAATATCACACGAGCTACGGGAGCAATTCCTGACCTTAATGATAAACATTTCATGGAGTCTTCCTAACGGAACAAGAGAAGAAAACCGTTGGCATGTGATTCTCACACAATACATATACATGCATACAAATATATATATGGTCAACGACTAATACATGCACGGAAATAATCAGCGAGTAATCTCAGCACTACGCAACAGCAGTTGCAACGTATTCATCTCAATAAAAGAGATATCTTGCATTTCGGCAAGATTTCACTTTATCTCATACTTTTAACATTCAACTGATTTATATCCCAAAATTCACACTAGTTGCTACCAACTACCTGTAATCTACATACTAAGGTCTGTCTCGCTGCAATCTGAATAAGTCACAGCAAGAGGAGATCTGGCGTTTCCCTAGTCTTGCCTGTAGTCCGATTATCCGTTGCCGAAAGTATCCAACCACAATTGTCACGCGTAGAGTACAATCGTTCGTCTACTAACACACTAACACAGCGTTGCTGTTCGTCAGAAGTCCTTGAAGTCAGACTCTCAACGAATCGGATTCAGAAGGAAAATAATAGATTAACAGTCGCAAGCTCTAAGAAGGCTTGCACACAAGAAGGAACAGGAACGGAATTGAACATAATCCCTACGCTGGCATATGCACGTCGCACATCGCACAAGAAGCAGTTCCCATTCTCAGTTACCACGCACTTCTTTCCAAGGCTCTGAACCACCACAGATGCCGAACATACCGGTAATGCCCGGCAATGCACTCGGAGGCGAAGAAAAGAATGACGCCGAAGTCACCACTATCGAACGCTTTCCCAGCTTCGATGCTGATATGAGAAAGATACACATATCATTACTCAACGTAACAAGTGAGATTACTAGCAAGTTGTGCCTAGCTCTCAAAGAAGGCGGATTATGCGAGTGGAAAGTCGTTCCTCGACGCACTTATCGAACCGGATTTTGCACGCGAACTTACCTATATGGAGCAAGGATTGGCAACGCATATCCCTCGATCCATCCAAAGGAGCATAGAAGCACTTGCGGATTTCGCTATCGACCTACAAGAAGAAGGTGTCGACCTAGGAGAAGACGAGAAGGACTGGAAAGATGTAAAGTCATATACATACAAGGAATTCCAGGCATTCCGCGGAGAGCGTGCCCAACGCTTACGTAACGAATCTGTTCTGAACCCACCACCTCCTCCGGCGGGAAGTAACAAAAAGTCCCCTCAGCAGGTAAAGTACGAATCATGGTGCCGAAAAGCACGAGATGAAAAGTCCTTTACACCCCTCACGAATGACTCGAGATTCGAACACTGGCTCGTCGGTTTCAAAGCTAAACTCGAGGCATACGACATCGATACAGAGACATTCCTCGATGAAACTTGGCCTCCAGCCACGCTTGTGGGTTACACCCGTGATCTCTACTTCAAACAATGTGCCTTCTTCTGGGTACTAATGTTGGAAGTCTTCAAGAGTGACCTTTCTGCATCATGTGTACACAGTCATTCTACCACTCGTGATGGACGCAAGGCCTACTTCGACTTCGTAAACCTTCATAGCCAATCAAAAGCAAAGGTATACGACAACTCGACCCAGCTACAAGCGTTGCTCAAGTTGAACCTCAACAATTGGAAGGAATCCAAAGTGAAATTCATCACACATTGGTTTGATGAATTGAATCACCTCAACAAGCTCCGTCCTCCCAACAAGCCCCTCGAGTATCACACTGTAAAATCAGCATTGTGTCAGGCATGCTATTCCAGCTTCCAGCTAAGCGAACAGTTTGCCAAAGTCAAGGATCCAGGTGGGACGAATAGCACCGTAACGGATGCAGTTGCCGAAGCCGCTGCTATCCACGATCTTAAAATCACGCTTTTACTCGAAGCAACTCGACTTGATTCCCAGTCTGCGATGTCTGCTCCTCGGTCGACCGTACGTGCACACGTTCATGATTTCTCTTCTGACTCGATCCAAAACCATGATGACTATGCTCTCCCCATCGAATTTGAAGGAGACTATCAAGATTATGCTGTGTTCAAGGCTGGACGTACCCCTGACCCTACCACAAGGTTGCCTACAAACATATGGAAGGCCTTGTCACGTCAGGACATGAAGAGTTGGCTCAGTTTTTCTCCGGAAGGCAAGAAAATCGTGGTTGCCTCATTGCGACACGACTTACTTAACACTAACCAACCTGACCCCAACAGTGTCAAACCCATTACCCGAAAGGCATACCAACATGAACACTCGGTATCTTTTCAAGAAGACGATACTTCGACCAAGGATGAGCATGCCAATTCCGCAGCAGACCTACATCCTGCTGTAGAGAATGATCGTAGAGGCGTTTTCCATGCATCTCTAGGTGTATACAAATCCACGACCTCCTCGTCTAAGGACCAGCGACCTCTCAAGTCTTCCGTGTCACCCGCGCATCCCAGCTCGATTCCTTTCAAACAACCCTGACATTCAGTACAAAAAGGACGGTGACACCCAAATACCTGTCGGAACACCATCGTATTCCGCCAATTTTCACCAGTGGTATACTCCCGAGGATGATCTCACCTTTCCTAATGATGGTCCCGTAACATCATACACATACCGTATTCACAAAACTACGGTTACTAGCCCTGGTTTTGCCATGGTCGATCGCGGCGCAAATGGCTGCATCATCGGTAATGATGCGTGTCTCATCTCCAAGGATATCCCACCACGATATGTTAACGTCACCGGCATTAACAATCATCAGGTACAAAATATTCCCATTGCTACATGCGGAGCATATTCCATGTCGAACAGAGGCCCCGTCATTCTCATTTTCAATGAATGTGCCTATACAGGACGACATCCTTCTATATTGTCATCCGGCCAGATGGAAGCATATTTTTCCACTGTAGACGACACATCCATCAAAGCAGGCGGAGGACAGGTCATCACCACCTCCGATGGCTATGCACTGCCTCTTAGCATACGACACAGTTTACCATACCTTGCGATGCGAAAGTATACGACTGTCGAATTTGACACGCTACCACATGTTATCATGACGTCCGATAAACATTGGGACCCATCTGTTCTCGATACCACGATCAGTGCGAAGGATGAACAATTTCTCCAGAAATATCCTCCCCAACCACAGCAACTCCCTTATGCCGATTACGACGAATATGGGAACCCACGCTGCCTTGAAGGATTCGATATCTCTGTTTCTCCCGGGTCCTCCACGGTCACATCTCTCAGCTCGTATTCCAGCCATTCCACCCGATCTCCATTTCTTCTGATTGATGATCATAAGAACAACGATCGCTCCTTTTGGCTTACTTCCACCGACTACGCTCATCAAGAACGTCTCGCATGCTGCGCGCCAACCGCAGTCTCTGGAACAGTCACTGCGTTTCCGACAGATTGTACAGCCAGTGACACTACACGCATTGCAGCTACGCCCCGCGAAAGATACCCCAACGAACATGACTACTTATCCCTGAAACCTTTCTTTTGTTGGGTTTCCACCGATCGCATCAAAGCTACGTTTGAAAACTCAACCCAATACGGTTCGTTAGCAGTTATCCCTGATGGTAATATTTTCAAACGGTTTCATTCCCCTCAACCGGCCATGAACGTTCGACCCTTCAATGACGATGTTATGTCCGATGCTGTCTATTCAGATGTCCCAGCAATTGATGGTGGATCCAAGATTGCTCAGATCTTCTTTGGCCGCAAGTCACATATTATACACGTTGAAGAAATGCGTACCACCGGCGATTTCCTATCCTGCTTTCAGAACTTTGTTCGAAAATGGGGCAGGCCCATCCTCCTCCTTTGCGACCACAGTAACTATCAATCAAGTAAGAAAGTCATGGATTACCTCAAAATGTTATGGATTGGACTCTGGCAAAGTGAACCGTACCATCAACACCAGAATCAATTCGAACGACGATACCAAACGTTCAAGCGCATTGTCAATCGCGTCATGGATCGTACCGGCACACCACCACATCTATGGCTACTGTGCATGACATACGTCGCGGGTCTCCTCAATGTTGTCTCTGACCCTACGCTGTCCGATAAACAACCGATCTTCATTGCCACGGGTACACTTGGCGACATCAGCGCATACACCAGTTTCTTCTGGTTTGAACCTGTGTATTTCAAGACCAATGACTCTCCTTTCGGTACCAAATCTACCGAACGCCTAGGTCATTTTGTCGGCATCGCCGAACATGTTGGCAATGGACTCTGCTTTCGAATCTGGGATCCAGTTACCAACAAGTTACTAGACCGGTCCGGTGTTCGATCTGCTCTTACACCTGAGTCACGTAACAAACGCGCGGGCCTATTTACTGATGATGGTTTCATCAAATGGCGTAATGCAAAGGATTCCTTACCCCGTATATACGCCACTGGAGAAGCTCCAGCATTCAAACATGGGGAGCATACCAATCAGAATAAACTCATTGACGAGTCTACTAAACCAAACAGCTCAGTTTCACCTAACGGTTCACCTGCTGATTCTGACACCGCCAATGACACCGTTCCATCTGCACCCAACAAACAAACAGATACCACGCTCCACGCATCTGGCACTCAACCAATTCTTCACCCACCCGCCCACCAATCGTTACCGAGCTTTCTTTATAAGAAGGTCGATGACAGCCCTAGCTGGTCACCTTCTCCCCTCCCTAACAACTATGGGGAGAGTCTTGATGGTCCTCCTACGACACACATCTTCAGCAAGACATCCGACGGCGTCCTCCTTACTGAAGATGATTTTGACCCACCGGAAATAGCATACTTTGATGTTAGTGACGTCGCAACCCCACACACAAACCCAGCTACTCCTCCCGTAGACCCATCACAGGTAGTTGTTACCGACGAAGAACCTTTCGTGACCAGAAATACCACAGCTACCAGAGGGTAGATTTTCTATTCGTCGAATCAATGAGTCCCGTATCAATCCAAGTAATCGATTCCCACGGCATATCGATTCCCACGGCGCATCAATTCCCATCGCGCATCAACGGTGAGCAATCCCTGTCTTACGATATTGCCATTGTTCTTCGGTGAGCAAACTCTGATTTCATAAAATATCACACGAGCTACGGGAGCAATTCCTGACCTTAATGATAAACATTTCATGGAGTCTTCCTAACGGAACAAGAGAAGAAAACCGTTGGCATGTGATTCTCACACAATACATATACATACATACAAATATATATGGTCAACGACTAATACATGCACGGAAATAATCAGCGAGTAATCTCATCACTACGCAACAGCAGTTGCAACGTATTCATCTCAATAAAAGAGATATCTTGCATTTCGGCAAGATTTCACTTTATCTCATACTTTTAACATTCAACTGATTTATATCCCAAAATTCACACTAGTTGCTACCAACTACCTGTAATCTACATACTAAGGTCTGTCTCGCTGCAATCTGAATAAGTCACAGCAAGAGGAGATCTGGCGTTTCCCTAGTCTTGCCTGTAGTCCGATTATCCGTTGCCAAAAGTATCCAACCACAATTGTCACGCGTAGAGTACAATCGTTCGTCTACTAACACACTAACACAGCGTTGCTGTTCGTCAGAAGTCCTTGAATCAGACTCTCAACGAATCGGATTCAGAAGGAAAATAATACGTTATTATCTTCATTAATAATGCACCGATCATTTGGTTTTCCAAAAGACAGACAACAGTCGAAACCTCAACTTTTGGATCTGAAATCATTGCTTTGAAAATTGCAATCGAATTGGTTGAAGGTCTAAGGTACAAGTTGAGAATGATGGGCGTTCCAATTGATGGGAGCACAAATGTGTATTGTGATAATGATTCTGTCGTCACAAATGTTACACGACCTGAAAGCCCATGCAAGAAAAAGCACAACAACATTGCATATCACAAGGCGCGTGAATCTATTGCAGCAGGAATCATCAGAGCTGCAAAGGAACCAGGTTCAACAAATATTGCTGATTTGTTTACCAAGCTAATGAGTGGCGCTGTCTTTCGAGAACATTGTTCACGATGTATGTGGTAGGCTTGTTTTGTTTTGCATGCGTTGAGTAAGTAAAGAAATAAAAATCAATCGTTCGATGGAATGTTCGATCGATCGTTCGATCAAAGCAACAAGTTGATTTACGTTTGATCTGCAATGAGCATTTCGAAAAAATGGATAATTTGATCCATGAATACAATATATCAAACCGGCAAGGATCAGGGCAAAATGCCATGATACAAGCCAGAATGAAAGGCAAAATGCCGCCCCATTTTCTTTTGATAGGGCCTCTGATGGTAGACTGGATACAGTTTGGTATTCAACATATAAATGACTCTCGATGAATAGGTTAAGCCATAGAATCCAGCCGCTTAACGGTTGGAGGATTTATGACTGAAGGGGACTGAAAAGAATTCACCGTGTAACGCGTATTCATACGTACGAAGAGTCACGAAGGCAAATAACCTTATTTGTAAGGTTATTTAACCTGAGTGAATAATCGTCGGTGATTATCCATGTGGATTGTCTCTTAGCGGGAATTTTCCCAACAGCTCACTCTTCGAAGAATTAACAACTCTAAAACACTATCATGCCCTAAAATCTATGTACAATCTAGTACTAATTCTACGTAATAAGGTACAAATACTGTGATATTCCAATGAGAATATCACGGTGAATTACACGGTAATACGATACAAAGAAAGACCGATCGAAGATGGTTTGCGTGTGTTTTGTGTCTTATGAATTACATGTGTTTTGTATGCTCGAAATTACACGATACGACGAGTAATTAACCTGTCGATTCGATTGGCAAAGACGATCGAACTGCAACGATTGAATGGTAATAAACTGATTGTTCTACTCACTAAATCAATCAATCGTAAGGAAGATTTCGTTTGCCGACGCACTTTCTTTAGCACTCTCTACGAGCTGTGGCCAGCATCCTACAATGCTGAGGACCGCGTTTCCCACCGAGAAACGCAGTTTGAGCTCGAAGACTAATCCGGAATAGCCTGATCAGCTACCGTCATCAACCCTCAAGGATGTAAAAGAGGCAGTTGCCTGTGGAGCCCTGGAACAGACCAACACCAGGGCGGTCTCCCTGAAAGAAGAGACCAAAGAACCGAACCAAGGCGGTGGCTCCACCGGGTTTCGAGATCCAGCAAAACAAGCAAGGGAAAAGATGCTGGACGACTCAGTCGAAAGAGCCGCCCAGGTTGGCATCAGTTGAAAGGAATCAATATCCGAGAACACTGATCTTTCACTGAAAACAGGAATGACATGAGCCAGAAGATTGAGCCTAAAGTATTCTGTGTCGGAACAGATTGCGAAGACCGGAATGAACAGATTGCAAGAAGCATCTGCCCGCACGAAAAGCGAAAATCCAAAGATATGAGAACACCAAATCTCGAAGATCGAAAGATCCAAAAATGGAAAGGAGAACACTAAATTCTCAGGAAGCAATCTTTCACCACAGAAATACAGAATGAGCAAAATCCCAAGAAAGGATAGGAAAGCTCACAATCTAGATTTGCAACAAAAGCAAAAGCTCACACAAAACTAACCGGAACGAAAACTTTATCCGAACAGTCAGAAAGTACAAATACAGATAACCGGAACGAAAATTCGATCCGGATACACGAGTACAAATACAAAAACAGATAAGCGAATCACACTCAACAGCAGTCAACATCTACCAATCATCTCACATCCAACCCTTCGATTACATTCTCTCTCCACATACCACTTCCCACTCACATTGAATACCATCCTCCGAATATTCCGAAACGAATATTTCGAATCCTCTCTTCAAAGCGACCATCCGACCATTAGAATACCCTCTCCACCATGGTACGAACTAGAGCACATGAAAACAGTGACGAAGAAGAAGAAAAAATGGAAGTGGACGATACACAAGATTCTGATGAGATCAACAACGGAGGAGGAGGTATGGGAGACGATGAAGAGCTTGAAGATAAAATCATGGAAGTAATGGAAAGGGCCCTTGGGGACCCAGAAACAAACTCAACCATGAAGAGAATCATCGACCAAGAAGTAAAGAAGAGAATCAGATCAATAAGAGATGCAGAAAGGAGGGGTGAGAACCCAGATGACGCGGATAGTGACAATGACGAGGGAAACGATGCTAACCAAAATGCCGAGAATGCAAGAGCAGATCGACTGGGTAGAAGGTCGTCCCAACCCAGGATAAAAATCAGGGGATTCAACAATGGTAGATTTCTGAACCCAGAACAGCTTGCTTTCAGGAGCAGCCTAATGGATTTTGGTATCAACTATGAATCAGCTGAAGAAATTATGAGGGGAGGGATGTCTAATATTTGTGAAATTACAGACCTCAACAAGGAAAGCATCAAATCGTTCATGCATGGATTGAAATCTATCAGTCCAGACTGTCCTAACCCAAAAAGTATCCACTATGGTAACAGACTATCATGGAGGCTCCTAACTTGGGCAAATTGGGCCCGGTATCAACCATTGATTGGAGTCAAGCCAAGGGCTATCGACTGGAAAGCAAACCCAAACAACCTGGAACTGCAGCAATTCAGAATCAAGATGATGGAGTCGAGCGTGAAATCACAAGAAAAGTCAACTCCACCTGAGCTAAAGGATCTTACGAAGTTCAGAGAATGGGAGGAAGGCTTTCGACAAAACTTGAGGTACTGATTCAACTCTGAGGGATTCCCAATCTTGTATGTCATAAGACCCCAAGAAAAGGAAGAAGTTACTGACGAAGCCAGGGCTGGAACAGTCGGGCAAAGTACAACAGATACTTATCCAACTTGGAGTGACTACAATGAAAGGTGTGGCGTCTTGTCAGGTCATCAGTATGATGAGGATAACAACGTCGTCTGGAGACTGTTGTGTGATGCAACAAGGAAAGGTCCTGGTTGGGAATATGTGGCACATTTCCAAAACACTGCACTGAACTCTGGTAATGCCAGAAATGCTTTCATTTCACTGATGCAACATGCTTACACTGATACCAATATCACTATGGTTCTGAACAATGAAAGATTCACACTACACTGGCGATGCTAAGAATTATGACTGGAACAAGCACAAGCGAAACTGGACAGCTTTCCATGGAACAATTCTGAGATTCGAAAAGAACCACAACGAAAGGAGATTTGTCTGGGATTTTATCAATTCAATCAGTGATGAGAGACTTGACGCTGCCAAGGCCGATGCAATTGATGAGAGTAAAGACTACCGGGACAATTTCAATGAATGTCTTATCCTATTCACCAATTCACCTTGGATTGAAGAAGCTTGCAAATGGGAAGCATAAAAGGGGTTCCAGAAGTTTGTATTCTGTGGGCACATCAAGCAATAAAAAGCAAAAGACAACTGGATCGTATACAGGAAAAGTTGAGTGCAAGCCCATCCCAACAAGCTGTCTATAAAACAATGTCAAAAGTAACAGCGTCCAGGAGCTTTACCAGATGAGACAGGCTAAGAAGAAACAAAATCCTCAAGGCTGCTGAGACTAAAAAGAAAGAAACTGAAAGTGAAGGCGCGGGTGACAGTTTTGGCTCAAAATCTAAGAAATGACATAATAACCGGACACTATCACTAGAACACAAATTGTTAACAATGGTGAGCCGGTCATTATACAAGATGAATGTTCCTGTAGATTTTGATGATGGAGAAAGTGAAGAAGGATATTGTGAGCTAGACTCACATGCAGACACTACTGCGGCAGGAAGCAATATGGTATTACTGAATCCTGATCAGATCACAACACATGTTGATGTTGCACCTTTTTCTGAAGAATACAAGCCCATCAAGAAAATCCCGATTGGAAGCTGTGCTACGGCATGGACAAATCCAACATCAGGCCAAGTATATATCATAGTGTTCCATCAAGCACTGTATTTTGGGGACAAATTGAAGAACAGCTTGATATGCCCAAATCAAGTGAGGGACTGCAATTTCAACTCTGTTGAAGAGACACCTCGTCAGTTCGACCCAAGATCCAAGCATGGAATCACAATCCAAACACCAATGGAGGATGATGATCCAAAGAAAGTTTTTATCAAACTGAGTATGAGAAATGTGATCTCATATTTCCCCACAAGAAAGCCAACAAGAATGGAGCTTGATGAATGTCAACATTTGATTGCAACAAATGATACCCCTTGGGATCCACATTCACTGAAGTTCAGGATGGCGGAGCTAGCCATTGACAATGGAAGATCCAATTTCGGGGGACCAGTTTAGCCTTCAAGCTATGTCGACCGAAGAGGATCAAGCCATGGATACAAGTTCGGTTGTAACAGAACCTGCAAGTAATGTTACAGATACGCTCCCCAAGACCAGCTTAGACAACAGGCATCCAAGCGTGATGCAGCAATGCAAACTGATGAGAGTCCATCAGGTATCCACAAGGAGAATGCTAACTGAATGTCAGATTGCAACAGATGGAAATATTGCTCATCGAATTTCTTCAGTAAGGAATATTTCAAGCGCGCGAAGGGTAGACCAATTTTTGTTTGATGATACAGAATTTGACTTTATGGAAGCTCCTGAAGAAAAATCAAAACAGGCCCCTAGCTTGCAAGAAATTGACAATACACTTGAGAGAAGGTCTCTTGATAGAAGAAATCAATGGGGGCCATCAGTGATAACAATTGAAGGTCCAAACAAAGTTGACTGTGAACGCCTAGCCAAAACTTGGAATATTAGTTTCAAGAAAGCTGAGCAGACATTGAAAGTCACGACGCAGAAGGCACTCAGGAATTTGCAATTACCATTGATGAAGAGGCTGCCTACACAGCGCTTCAGGAACAAGAGAGTTGCACAAGGAACCTGGTACACTGATACATGGCATGCTAGAACGACCAGTATTATGAGACAGGAAAAATGTGCACAGATCTTCACAAATGGAAATGGGTTTGAAGTATTTATACCAATACAGGACAAATCACAAGCGCATCAAGGATTGAAGACATTTCTAGAAAAGCGCCGGTAGCAAACGTACAGACGTACGGACATTCGGAGATACACACGAATGAGATAACACACGTATGACTAACAGGCAAATAAGCAAGCCGACTCGCTGAATCGCTAACAGTAATAGAGCACCGATAGAGGTTCGATCTCAGAAGTCATCTTACATGTAAATGCTCACAAATCTAAATACTAATACTTGAAATCACTGAATACTGTTAGTGAGAATATCTAGCGGACGACACGTGTAAACACGTTAGTCACGGGAGAAAAATTAGACATTCATTCATGAAATTGGAATCCCAGAGCATTTGATTAATACTTGAAATCACTGAATACTGTTAGTGAGAATATCTATAGGACGACACGTGTAAACGCGTTAGTCACGGGAGAAAAATTAGAGTTTATCAGACCCAAATGGACTCTGGGTAACAAAATGAAAGCTGATTGCCGACTGATCACCGGTTAATCGCCGTCTGAAGCCAAAAGGCTGGACGTTAAAGACCCTCTCCAACAGAAGAGACTCAGGCGCTTAGAAGATTAACAACACTAGCGCAGCAGAGCACACCAGGCTAATACCCGTGGCTTCTACTGAGGTTTGTAGGGGAGAGAAATGAACACCAAAAGCTTGTTATCCACCAAAATAGACACTTGCAAGAGGTCCCCAACGATGGGAACAGCAAAAGATGTGTCGAAAATACAACGGCAAAATAACGTCCGGAATAAAGCGATGTACGTGTGTTCAGTACTACGAATCGCATAATGGCTACAGAAGAGCCGTTAATAAAGAGAGGCACGCGACCTCGGAAACGTGACCTCGAAAACAAAGCAAATGGGAATCAAATTCAATTCCTACAGAAAAGAGCCCAAGTATACTCACTCGTATACGAATGATATGATAACAAAACCAGCTGAGGTAATATACATACCCAGTATTGGATAAACACATACACAAAAAATAGAAATGACGAAAAAATGCTGAACCAAATATTTAATAAGAGACGAACGAATATTCGATACCGTTTCGGAAAAAGGGAAACAACTGTTGAGCTTAAGTATAGAGGAACTGAAAAAATTGGGGTTCCGATACGAAATCAATCCTCATACCGTGGATATGAACCTGTTTACTAGCAAAAGCACGTGGAAAGAAAAATACTCGACAAGTTGCTTCAGAACTCAGAAAATCACAATCACAGCTTCCTCATGAAAGCAAAAGCTAACAAACCCCTTATTACAAGCCTAATTCCTACAGCATACTCTGAAACAACACACCATGGCGCCACCAACCAGAGCTCAACTAGCTGCAACCGCGGCAGCAGCAGTAGCAGAAGCAGAAGCAGCGGACGCGGCGGCAACAGAGGCGGCGGGCAACCTGATGGGCTTACTACCTCCATCGGTAACAACAAGGTTGGACCCGGAACAGCTTGAGCAACTCACGGTGACTCTGGTTGCAAGACTATCAAGCAGGGACATATCTCTATCAACAACAGCAAGAGAAGCCAAAGAAAGGGCAGAGGCCAATCAAGGCATCCCTGGCTACGAAGGAGAACGGGCGCTGACCTCAGCCGAGGTTTGTTTCAGGAAGATCCTCGAGTCCTTTGGGGTCAACAGGCCTACGGCAAATGAAATATTCAGACATGGATATTCTAACATGAAGGCCATTGCAGACCTCGATTCAGAAGGGATCAGGTCCACTCTAGGGTCGCTAACCAAGGCAAAACACCATCTATGCCCGGATCCACAGGAAGTCTTTATTGGAAGGGCATTTGGCGATCAACTGAAGCTGTTCGTGGCTTGGATCAAATTCCAGCCTATGATAGGCGCAACGGCCACCGAAGTGGACTGGATCAAGGACCCAACGGCCGAGATGGATACAAGGGAACGTTTGAGATCTACAAAGGAGGACGATGAAAATACGGCCGTTAAGGATCTAACACTACCCGACAAACTGACTACGATGTCAAAGTTCAGGGAATTTGATGAGAACTTACGTGAATACCTACGGCATGAGAGGGGTGTCACCAAGACATCCCTACTTTACACGATAAGACAACAATCTGCGGTCGGAGAAACCGACAGGTGCGGAACGGTCGGCTCAGGCCCAGACAACGCGTATCCTGACTGGACTGAATATGCAATAAGATGCACGATTCACACCAACTCTCATTGGTCTAAAGACAACAATACTCTCTGGGGGATATTGTTTAAGCTGGTAGGATCCGGACCCGGTTGGTCCTATATACAAAGCTTTGGGACCAAAAACGGGGTAGGGGTGACGGCCGAAAGGCATACTTCGCCCTCTACTCTCAAGCATATGAAGCAACCAACGTAAAGCTAATTGTCGAAGCAAAAAGGCAGTTTATCCGGGAATCGCTGTACACAGGGGATTCCAAACACTACAATTTTGACAGGCACAAAAGGCTATGGCATGATGCAAAGCAAACCTTGATAAGATACGGCGCATTCCCACCTGAGGACCAGTTTGTGTACGACTTCGTACGATCCCTACAGGATGTACGACTCGAGCAATCCATCCCAAATGTAATAACAGAAGAATCGGACTATTACGCAAACTTTGAGAAAGCCTCGGCGTATCTTACTCGAATGCTCGGAGTAAAGAAACTCCAGAATCAACCACAAAAGAGGGGTAGGAATGTGTCAGCCTTCACTAACAACAAAAAGAGGAAAGGTGACAACAAACGCGGCAACTTCTCTTCCAACAAGCCACAAGGCAACAACAACAACAACAATAGTGGTGGCTCAAAAGCACAACCAGGGACCTATAAAGGGCCCGTTGAATGCAAGTTCTATCCACGAGAAGTATGGCTAAGCATGTCCCAAGAGCAGCAACAAAGAGTCCGAGCGCTAAAACAAGCAAGGAATGCAAGCAATAGCGGGGGGGCCAACCAACAATCGAAAGTCGCAGCAACCACAGCTGCAAACCCTCCCAATAACACCAGTTCAGCTGGAAACCAGTTTGGCTGTCACAGCCACATTGGAAACGGGAATGGAAATTGATTTGCCGGCCAGGGCCTTAAGATAGAACCTCGGGTAGGCCGGCCGATAGTCCATCTCAAAGAGATGACCCAGTCATCCAGTGTTAAGCCAGGACGATGCGAGCTTGATAGCCATGCAGACACGACTGCAGCTGGATCTAACATGGTATTACTCGATTCACTGGATTCTATCATGACATTTGCTGATGTTGCTCCATTTTCAGACGTGTACTCACCAATGAAAGATGTTCCTATTGCCCGTTGTGCTACTGCTTGGACAGACCCAACGGACGGTATCACATACATATTGGTATTCGGACAGGCCCTCTATTTCGGAGAATCACTGCAGCACAGTCTGATATGCCCGAACCAAATCAGAGAATGCAATTTGAATGTGGTCGAAGACATACCACGAAGATACTGCAGCTCTTCCAGTCACAGTCTTATCTTTCGGGCCGACGGTTTCGAATTGGCAATACCATTGTTAGTTGATGGCGTTCTGTCATACTTTGACACGCGGAAGCCGGCACGCCAGGAAATTGATACATGTGATCAGGTCCTTGCAACCAACACTCATACCTGGGACCCATACGCCCCCCACTTCAGAGAAGATGAAGAAGCAGCCAACGCGTCGTTCCCACAAGTAGTGGCCGCCCTCTCCGGAGGAGGACCGACTGGGACAACTGAGTCTTGGATACGATCCACAGACAACCCTATACTCATCAATGTAAAACACAAGGATTATCGTCTCAGGTACCTACAGAAGATCTGTACAACCCGTACTCAACGGCCGGGGTATACTCAACAAGAGATTAGCAACCGGTTACACTCAGCTTTTGTTAAGAGTACCGGGGACGGAGAAAGCTCGGAGATACTCCAAATTTCAGCTACTTCAACCAAAACTTCGATTTCCCTAACAGAGGAAGAGCTTGCCATCCAAAAGGAAGCAAAAGCTCGGACAAAAGAAAGGAAATTACTCCGCCGCCAGCAAGATGTGATAGATAAGGAAACTTCCCTAGAGAAGAGATCATTTATCCGCCGCGGACAATGGGGACCTCCGATAAGGATTCCGGAGAAAGTGGACAGATATGATTCAGAGGCCATTGCAAAGATGTGGAACATCAGTGTTAAGAGGGCCGAAGAAACGATTAAGGTCACTACCCAGGACGGCATAAGAAACCTTACACAACCAATCACCCGAAGGCTAAAGACCCAAAAGTGGAGAAACAGGAAAGTACTTAAGGGTCGATAGTTTGCTGATACTAATGAAGTTCAAAGTACCGAGCATCATTAGAAAGGATACTGACGCACAGATCTTTACCAATGGGAAAGGATATGTGGCGTTCTATCCAGTAAGAGGGGAGAAACGATGCCACGACGGACTATCTTGCTTCATAAATGAGGTAGGAATACCGGAACATCTTGTCACCGATGGGGCAAAGGCCCAAGGAAATCATGAGACACACAGCACTGGATGGACTAAACTTTGATCGGAGTATCGCATTCGCCAAACCTACATACAGCCCCACTGTTGGTGGCAGAATACGGCAGAACACAGTGCAGGGGACCTAAGGAGATCAATCCGATTAATGACTTCTAAGAAAGGAAGCCCGAGGAGGTGCTGGGCCTTTTGTGGAATGTTGGCGGCCGGAAGGTTAAGTAACACCGCATCTGGGGACCCATCTGCGATGGGAAGGACCGGATTTGAGTTAGTCCATGGATATACTCCGGATATAACCCCATACATGATACACGATTGGTATGATTTCATCCGGTGGTACGACCTACAGGATAAGTCGGAGAAATACGGACGATGGCTGCGACCATGTGGAGATACTTATGGAGGTGGCGATTGTCACTATGTATTGTATAAGACCGGAAAGGTACACATAACAAACGGCACACGGCCTATATCTGAAGTGGAATGGAAACACCCAGACACTATCCTGCAGTTAGAGGAACACAACAAGCTACTTAATGAAAGGATCGGCGACGAGGCGAAGCCCTCGGATACTTATCTGGAAAACGAGTTAGGGGAACCACCCTTGGGCCTATTTGATGGCAAATATGAGGGTGAGGACGAGGTACTTATGGCTGAGCCAGAGGCGTCTTCCCCGGACATTGATGATTTAACCGACAATCTTGACGAGTACCTCAGAAGCCAAGTGCTACTGCAGATAGGGGACCAACGGATTTGCGGTACGGTTAATAACCGGTACAGGGACGCAAGCGGAATCCTAGTCGGAGAAAAGAATAACAATCCACTCCTAGATACAAGGTCCTACGAGGTTTCTATGCCGGACGGATCCATTGAGATCTACACAGCCAATGTGCTCGCGGAGAATCTCTATTCCTCCGTGGACGATGAGGGGCGCATGTACTGTCTTCTGAACGAGCTACTTGACTATGAAAAGGATAAAGAGGCTCTGACAGTACAGCAGGCAACTATCACTACTAAGTCCGGACAAACTCGGACTAAGCCGACAACCAAAGGGTGGAGAATCCTGGTCAGTTGGAAAGATGGAACTTCCTCTTGGGCAAAGTTAAGTGACATGAAGGAAAGTTTCCCCGTCGAAACGGCTCTGTTTGCCAAGGATCAAGGCATAATAGACGAGCCAGCCTTCAAGTGGTGGGCCTATCGGGTAATTCGGAAGAAAGACCGGATTATCTCAAGCGCCAAGACCAAATATTGGACCAAATCCCATAAGTATGGGGTTAGACTACCGAAAACAATTGCTGAAGCAAGAAGGATAGATGAGGAATCCGGCAGTGACTATTGGGCCAGGGCTATTGCAAAAGAAATGAAGAACAATTTCATAGCTTTTGAGTTCAATGATGAGGACAAAGTACCGGTGGCACATACAAAATCACTATGCACATGGTATTTGACGTGAAGATAGACTTAACTCGGAAGGCCCGACTTGTTGGCAATGGGCATAAAGTGCCCGAAATATCACGGGAGTATACATACTCAAGCGTGCCCAGTAGGGATTCGGTTCGGATGTTCTTCTTAGTTGCTGCACTTAATGACCTTGAGGTCTTAAGTGCTGACATCCAAAATGCATACTTAACCGCACCAGTTAAGGAAAAGTACTATACAGTGGCTACACTGGAACAAGGATTTGCACCGGAGTTATGTGGAAGGCCCTGCAAAATTGTAAGAGCTCTGTATGGATTACCAGTAGCGGGCGCATCATTTTGATCTCATCTGTCTGAGCACTTAAGGGGACTTGGATACAAGTCTTGCAAGACGGATCCAGATGTATATATGCGGCCGGCTGTAAAGAAAGAAGGCTCAGCATATTACGAATATTGCGTGGCATATGTGGATGACATCCTTGTATGTGGGATGGATCCAAAGTTCCAAATGGATGCAATTGAAAGACAGTTCAAACTGAAGGATGGGACTGTTGAGCCACCCACTTTCTATCTAGGGGCGGATATTGGTAACACATCAGTTGATGGGGCTGAGTACTGGTCCATGTCTTCAACAAAGTATACCTCCAAAGCCGTTAAGTCTGTTGAAGAGGAATTGAGTAGGGGGCAATACGCCTTCAAGGTACTCCCAAAATCCGCAAAATCACCATTGGCAACTGGGTATAGGCCCGAAATCGATGCCTCACCGGAACTTGGTCCGGAGAAACAGAACTATTACCAGGGTTTAATAGGTATACTCCGTTGGATATGTGAACTCGGTAGGCTAGATATTGTAATGCCTGTTTCACTTATGTCCCGGTATCTTGCACAGGCACGAGAAGGACATCTAAACCAATTGTTTCATTTGTTTGCATACTTATAGAATTACAGCAAATCAAAGTTGGTGTTTGACTGTTCCATCCCAGAACTTGATGAATCAGTTTTCCATGAATGTGACTGGGCCGAATTCTATCCGGAAGCGGGGGAACTAATTCCTCCGGATATGCCCGAGCCACGAGGAAACTCCGTAACTACCACATGTTTCGTGGACGCCGACCATGCTGGTTGCAAGGCTACTAGGAGGTCTCATACGGGAATCATCATCTTTGTTAACAGGGCACCAATCCTATGGTTCTCTAAGAGACAAACAACTGTTGAAACATCCACGTTTGGCTCAGAGATTGTGGCACTCAAGATCGCAATCGAAATGGTAGAAGGCCTACAGTATAAGCTCAGAATGATGGGCATACCTATAGAAGGACCAACCAACATGTATTGTGACAATGACTCGGTTGTTAAGAATGTAACACACCCGGAAAGCCCTTGTAAAAAGAAGCATAACAGCATTGCTTACCATAAGGCACGCGAATGCATTGCAGGAAAGATTATCCGGATTGGAAAGGAACCCGGTGAAACTAATATTGCAGATCTACTCACTAAGCTTATGGGTGGGGTAAAGCTATTCTCCTTATGTAGGAGATGTATGTGGCGGTGCAAATAAGAAACCGGCCCTTAAGGTATCTTCTACAAGTACTTAACAGTACGAGTACGAAGACACGGGGACTCTAGAAAAGCGCCGGTAGCAAACGTACAGGCGTACGAACATTCGGAGATACACACAAATGAGATAACACACGTATGACTAACAGGCAAATAAGCAAGCCGACTCGCTGAATCGCTAACAGTAATAGAGCACCGATAGAGGTTCGATCTCAGAAGTCATCTTACATGTAAATGCTCACAAATCTAAATACTAATACTTGAAATCACTGAATACTGTTAGTGAGAATATCTAGCGGACGACACGTGTAAACGCGTTAGTCACGGGAGAAAAATTAGACATTCATTCATGAAATTGGAATCCCAGAGCATTTGATTTCTGATGGTGCTCCCGAACAAGGATCTCCAAGAACCTACAAGACCCACTGGAATTCAATTGTAAAGCGCAACCATATTCATCAGACATTCATCCAACCACATTGCCCATTTCAAAATCGAGCAGAGCAAGCAATTGGTCATCTTGGGGGTGCAATCACAACCAAGTCTGCAAAGAAGAAGTCACCGAGGAGATTATGGTCATTTTGTGGTGAACTATGTAACAACTGTAATTCCGGATTATGAGTTAATTAATCTATTTTCTTTTTTTCCAGCGCTTAACCTGAATCCACGTATAATCCCGTGTTAAGCAATCCTCCATATGAGACTGCACGTGTATTCTCATGTTGTAGATTAACTAATATTTCCTCAGTGAATTTGTCGGAGTAACATGTCTCATTTTGTTTGTTTCTGACATATTCGGGCTTCGCGTATCCATTTTGTATGTCATTGATATTTCCCATATCTCACTGACATACACATGTATATATCATTGACATACTTAATATTTATCATTGACATACTTAGTATTGGATCCTAAGCCTCTGAATTTTCGTGTACTACTTTCTTGTGATATTTCGCTGTGTCCGATTCTTCTATCAATGATCTATTCATTCGATCGTGACTCGTTTATTCTGTCATCGTGACCATCAGTTTGTTTTCTGTGATAGACTTCCGTCGATTACTATGTCGCCTTGTTGGTCTTCATATGCCCGAGTGTCTATCCATCAGTATCAGTAATCTAATCTTGCTCTTCGTATTTCACGGAGCTTCGTAGTTAGCGTTTCGCCGCGCATCTCATTCACGTATGTGCGCGCGCGTCAATCTTCTTTCTTATTCGTTCATATTTAACCGCACGTAACGGTTATATCTTGTTTTTACTTAACACCACGATTTGCCGGTTGTTACTATGTGCTAATATCAGGCAGAGAACAGCATCGAGCAACCCGTCTTCAATGGGGCGAACTCCATTTGAATTGGTCCATGGCTATAGGCCAGATATTACACTATATACTTCATCAGAATGGTATGATTTTGTGTTTTACCATGATAAAGGTGATTCTTCTACTCGAGGCATTGAAAGGCTGGGACGATGGTTGGGTCCCTGTGGCAATAAGGTAGGTGGGGGGGATTGTTTTTGGCTCCTGCCTGAATCAGCAATACCAATATCTACAAATTCAATAAGGCCTGTCAAAGAATTCGAATGGAGAGATAGAGATATCCTCAGAAGAATGGAAGCAATTGACAAATCAATTGAATCCAAGATTGGTGATGAAGTGAAGGATAGCGCATCCTTCTTCCAGGAAAACTACCTGGAGCCTCAAATGGAGCTATTTGAGAATCAACCAGTAGAATCACCTGATTTGAAACTTGAAATGGCTGAACCAGAAGCGTCAGTAGAAGATATTGATGAACCAGATGAATATCTGGGGAATGAGGTAATCATTGAAAGAGGTGATGAAAGACTCAGGTGCGTTGTCAAGGATAGAGTGCGCGACTTGCAAAACAGACCGATAGGACTTAGAAATGAGAATCCCATACTAGACACGAGGCTGTACAAATTGCAACTGCCTGACAGCACCATGGAGGAATACACGGCAAATATTGTTGCAGAGAGTCTGTACAGTTCTGTTGATGATGACGGGAGGATGTTCACTCTACTAGATGAGCTCATTGACCACGAATGCGACGACACTGCACTAACTGATGATGAAGCCACGACCATAGCAAAAAATGGCAGGAAAACCCATAAGCCGACAACTAGGGGTTGGAGAATTCTCGCCAGTTGGAAGGATGGCACTGAATCATGGTGTAAGTTAAGCGATGTGAAAGAATCATTTCCAGTGCAATTAGCTGAGTATGCTGTCAACAATAATCTTGAAAAATCACCAGCATTCAGATGGTGGGTGCACAAAATTTTGAGAAGGAAGGAACGGATCCTTAAGGCAGCCAAAACAGCCAAGTATTGGTTGAAGACTCACAAGTATGGCGTTGAGTTGCCACATTCAATCAAACAAGCGCTGGCTATTGATAAGAAAACAGGCACTGATCACTGGGAAAGGGCAATTCACAAAGAAATGACCAACAATATGGCAGCGTTTGAATTTTCCGATGATGATGTTATCTCAGTCGGTCATAAACAAATAACAACCCACATGATTTTTGACATCAAGCTTGGGTCCCTAACAGGGAAGGCTAGATTGGTAGGGGACGGTCATAAAGTCCCTGCAGTGGCGAAAGAAAATACTTATTCATCTGTTCCCAGTCGCAACTCAGTAAGAATATTCTTCCTGCTGGCCGCGCTGAATGATCTGAAGGTTCTCTCAGCAGATATCCAAAATGCATATTTGACAGCCCCGATTAAAGAGAAATACTTTCTAAAAGCGAGAGCTGAAGATGGTTTTCCACCACATCTCGCAGGAAGGCCTTGCAAGATAGTTCGCGCATTGTATTAACTGCCGGTGGCAGGTGCATCTTTCAGGTCATATCTCACACAGCATTTGAGAGATCTTGGATATTCCCCTTGCAAGGCAGATCCGGATGTGCACTTAAGAATTGAAACCAGGAAAGACGGATCCAGGTACTGGGCAATGCTCATTGCCTATGTAGACGACATCTTATGTTCTGGTGAAGATCCAAAGTTCCAGCTTGAAAACATTGAGCGCAAGTTCAAACTGAAGGATGATACTATTGAAGAGCCAACCCTGTATCTGGGAGCAGATATTGGAAAGTTCTACTTTGAAGGTGATTCAAAGCCAAGATGGTCATTATCAAGCACTAAGTATACGGCGAAAGCTGTTGCAGCAGTCGAACAAGAGTTAGGAACTGAAAAATATGGTTACAAATATCTACCAAAATCAGCGTCCAGTCCACTGTCACATGATTATCGACCAGAAATTGATATATCAGAAGAATTGAATCCTGAATTACAAAATTACTATCAAGGTTTAATTGGAGTTCTCAGGTGGATTTGTGAATTAGGAAGGCTGGACATTGTAATGCCAGTCTCGCTGATGTCAAGGTATCTGGCACAAGCAAGGATTGGGCATTTGAATCAGTTGTTTCATATATTTGCATATTTGAAAAAGTACAACAGGTCAAAATTGGTTTTTGACGATACTGTACCAAGCATTGATGAGAGTAAATTTCAAAAATGTGACTGGTCTGAATTTTATCCTGGTGCTGCTGAAGTCATACCAGCAGATATGCCTGAAGCTTTGGGAAGACATGTGACGATGAGTTGTTTTGTTGATGCTGACCATGCTGGATGCAAGGCAACGAGAAGGTCTCATACTGGCGTTATTATCTTCATTAATAATGCACCGATCATTTGGTTTTCCAAAAGACAAACAACAGTTGAGACATCAACTTTTGGATCTGAAATCATTGCTTTGAAAATTGCAATCGAATTGGTTGAAGGTCTAAGGTACAAGTTGAGAATGATGGGTGTTCCAATTGATGGAAGCACAAATGTGTATTGTGATAATGATTCTGTTGTCACGAATGTTACACGACCTGAAAACCCATGTAAGAAGAAGCACAACAGCATTGCATACCACAAAGCACGTGAATCTATTGCAGCAGGAATTATCAGAGTTGCAAAGGAACCAGGTTCGACAAATATTGCTGATTTGTTTACAAAGCTAATGAGTGGCGCTGTTTTCAGAGAACATTGTTCTCGTTGCATGTGGTAAAGTAAAAATCAATCGTTCGATGGAATGTTTGATCGATCGTTCGACCGAAGCAACAAGTTGATTTAAGTTCGATCATGGAAACGAATCGATCTGCAATGAGCATTTCGAAAGATGGATAATTTGATCCATGAATACAATATATCAAACCGGCAAGGATCAGGGCAAAATGCCATGATACAAGCCAGAATGAAAGGCAAAATGCCGCCCCATTTTCTTTTGATAGGGCCTCTGATGGTAGACTGGATACAGTTTGGTATTCAACACACGAATGACTCACGATGAACATATTAAGTCATAGAATCCAGCCGCTTAACGGTTGGAGGATTTATGACTGAAGGGGACTGAAAAGAATTCACCGTGTAGACGCGTATTCGTACGTACTAAGCGGGCGTATCGCACGAAAAGTCATAAGGGCAAATAACCTTATTCGTAAGGTTATTTAACTTGAGAGAAAAATCGTCGGCGCTTTCATGTGGATTGTCTCTTTACCGGATTTCCCCATCAGCTCACTCTTCGAAGAATTAACAACTCTAAAACACTATCATGCCCTAAAATCTATGTACAACCTAGTACTAATTCTACATGATAAGGTACAATAATGTGATATTCCAATGAGAATATCACGGTGAATTACGGTAACAAAAAGACCGATCGAAGATGGTCTTGCGTGTGTTTTGTGTCTTATTTACGTGTATTTTGTATGCTTAGAATTACACGGAAATATGCTGTAAATCGAACGACAATACGACGAGTAATTTGACCACGAGTAATTAACCTGTCGGCCGCTATGACCGACTGCATATAAGATGATTACTCTTGCTCACAAAATCAATCGATCGTAAGACCGATTGCGTTTGTTTGTTTGTTACGACACGCTTTTTCTACAGGGCCCCTGCAAAGCACTAATCTTTTCTTACCTCGCAACAAACAAAAAAATCACTTTTTCTACCTCCCGACAAAATAAAACCAATCACTTCATAATCTGCCTTCTTACATCCAACTTATTTGACTAGGGTGTTGGTTCTTGCAATCAACACTCCGTCCGAAAACGTTTGATCCAAAACCTCTTTAACATAGCTGGAGGATCTGTTGTCAGATATTTTAGTCCAAAATAACAGCCTTGTACTGGAAAAGAAGTAGTTAGCATTGGGCGAGAAGGGGAATTGCTGGATAGATAGTAGTGTTCTTGGACTTGATCACCCAAACATATACGTCTTGAAAGAAGCAATGAACCGGCATCGTCCCTTGCCTCTATATCAACAGGAACAAGATACTGTTTTTCGTGACGTAGGAGTAAGAAGTAATCTACAGCAGCAGCAGCAACAACAATTTCATCGGGACAATTGTCGAAACGTCGGAACGTCAGAACAAGCAAAGGTAAGAATGAGAGAGATAGACAATGATTATACTGCCTCCGGCATTACTGATAATGTATTTCCTCCCTTCTGTTTTTCTTCTTATTTTCATAGGACCGGATTGTAACCAACGAATCGGAATCACCGGATCGGAAGCAAAGGATCGGAAGCAACATCGAATCGGAAGCATCCAATCGGAAGCAACGGATCGGAAGAACAAATCTTTCCTGGTGTGTAGTAGTCTTCTTCAATGTTGGTGCGGTGTATTTTCCCGGTTGGTGATAATTACAAATCGATCGGCATGTACATTATATTATTCTGTTGTTATTATTTACTCTACTACATCAATAGATACTCTCACCCATTTTGTTCAATTGTCAGCAAAGGAAACGGAACAATTGAACCAACCAAGAACGATTGTAGCAACCGGGGACCGGGAACCATCGAAGCAACCGGGAACCATCGAATCAACCGGGAACCATCAAAGCAACCGGGAACCATCAAAGCAACCGGGAACCATCAAAGCAACCGGGAACGGCAATTCGTCTGCACTGGGAACAATCGAAGCACCCAAATCGCTCCTCATCCACCGGTCCATACGATTCGACACCAATCGATCCGCAACACCAATTGATACGCAACGAATCGTCGGCATCAAATCGCTCCTCCTCCTCCTCCTCCACCGGCGATCCACCAACCTCGCTCCTCCTCCACCGGCAAGCGGCAACGAATCGTTGGCATCGAATCGCTCCACTTCCTCCACCGGCAAGCGGCAACGAATCGTTGGCATCGAATCGCTCCTCCTCCTAGCAAAAACAACGGCAATTGGTGATCTATATTATTTTCCTTCTGAATCCGATCCGTTGAGAGTCTGATTCAAAGGCTTCTGAAGAACAGCAACGCTGCGTTAGTGTGTTAGTAGACGAACGATTGTACTCTACGCGTGACAATTGTGGTTGGATACTTTTGGCAACGGATAATCGGACTACAGGCGAGACTATGAAAACGCCAGATCTCTTCTTACTGTGAACTTATTCAGATACAGCGAGACAGTCCTTAGTAATGTAGATTACAGGTAGTTGGTAGCAACTAGTGTGAATTTTGGGATGTAAATCAGTTGAATGTTGAAAGTATGAGATAAAGTGAAATCTTGCCAAAATGCAAGATATCTCTTTTATTGAGGTGAAATACGTTGCAACTGTTGTTGCGTAGTGATGAAATTACTCGCTGATTATTTCCGTACATGCATTGGTCATTGACCGTATATATCTGTGTGTGTATATATATATATTGTGTGAGAATCACACGCCAACGGTTTTCTTCTCTTGTTCCGTTAGGAAGACTCCATGATATGTTTATCATTAAGATCAGGAATTGCTCCCGTAGCTCGTGTGATACTTTATGAAATCAGAGTTTGCTCACCGAAGAACAATGGCAGTATTATAAAACAGAGATTGCTCACCGTCAATGCGTGATGGGAATCGATGCTCCGTGGGAATCGATATGCTGTGGGACTTGATGACTTTGGTTGATACGAGACTCATTGATTTGTACAAATAGAATATCTACCATCAGGTAGCTTTGGTACTTCTGGTCACAAAAGGAATTTAATACTCCTCATGTTTCCTTGTGAAAGGTCATCACGTTTTACATGATGCTTCCATCGTCTTGGAAGAGGTCGCCGGTATTCCCGCAGAAATGGAAGATGGGCTTGAGCAGTGGATACACAACCGAGTGTCCCCAATGCTTGGTGAGAATATCTGCACAGTTATCCTTACCTGGGATGTGCAGCATAAGAATGAAACCTCTCGCTATCATGCTTCGTACGTAGTGAAAAGATAGGATGTTGTGACGCTTGTGCAACCTTGCGTAAGGAAAGGTTGACGTTTGAATCATCTTTTCATTGTCTCCCCATGAGTAGGAGATGTTGTGGACTCGTGTTCTGAGGTATCGGAATGAGTGACGTAGATCAACAATTTGCTCGATGCAAGTTCTTCCTGCAACGAATTCAGCTCCAAAGGTGGCTGTTTCCGTAGTGGCTTGTTTCTTCGAGAACCACATCATGGGAGTCTTGTTTGCAAAGTGAAGGATGCCGGTTACAGCCTTACCACTGAGAATATCATGAATGAGGTTTAACAACTGTAATTCCGGATTATGAGTTAATTAATCTATTTTCTGTTTTTCCATTACTTAATCAGAATTCACGTATAATCCCGTGTTAAGCGATCCTCCATGATGAGACTGCACGTGCATTCTCATGTTGTAGATTAACTAATTAATTTGTTGGAGAAACGTGTCTCATTTTGTCTGTCTTCAACATAATTAAGCTTCGCGTATCCGTTTCATGTGTTAATGCTATTTTCTCATATGTCGTTGATATACACATAAATATCATCAGCATACTTAGTACCGGATCCTACGCCTCTGAATTTTCATGTAGTACTTTCTTGTGATATTTCACTGTGTCCGATTCTTCTATCAATGATCTATTCATTCGATCATGACTCATTATTCTGTCATCGTGACCATCACTTTGTTTTCTGTGATAGGCTTCCTTCCGCACGCTTATTGCATCCTATTGGTCTTCATAAGCCCGAGTGTCTATCCATCAGTAATCTAATCTCATTCATCATTTCGTAATCGTAGTACTCGTACTCGCATCACCGTACATAGTGGTTAGTTTTGCCGCACATCTCATCCGTGTATGCTGCGCGCGTCGATCTGTTTTCTTATTCGTTCATATTTAACCGCATGTAACGGTTATTTCTTGTTTTCACTTAACAACACGATTTGCCGGTTGTTCTGCCCTAAATCCGTGGTCTTGCTTGGTTTAGATTCCTATTGAATTTTTAGAGGGAAGCATACAACATAATTCTTTAGACATGGATTTTTAGTGTGGTTGTTTGATTACGGAATTGTGGTACTTAACTTTTTACATTGTCATGAATTCATTTAGGACATTCCTGAATGCGTTACTGTTCAATGGCTTGGTAAGGATGTCTGCATAGTTGTCCTGTGAATTAATATGATTGATGGATACAACTTTTCCGGCTTGGTGTTGTCTGACAAAATGGTAGGCCAGTGCGATTGATTTCTTGTTGAGTGAACTTGCAGGATTGGTTGAGTTGATTACTACACTCTTGTTATCCACATAGATTTCTGCCGGTTTGGTTACAATTGCTCCCATCGATCTAAGATGATATCTGAGCATAATGGCCAACGCAACCGCGTCTTTCAGTGCAGTAAATTCAGCTCCAAACGTACTGGTATGAACTGATGTTTGTCTCTTTGACTTCCAGTAAACAGGCATACACCCAACAAATACAATCAATCCAGTGATACTCCTTCCAGTGACCAAATCATGTGCATGATCACTGTCACAAAATATGTTCAAGTCCATTTCAGGGATTAGTGGCACCGGAAACATTGGATCCAATTCTTCCTTGTAATATTTGTAATGATGTCTAAATTCTTCGTATTTGAGTTTAACATCACCATTTGAACTGATCCTTGGGGGTCTTGGATCCACTAGAATTCCTTTCTTCTTGTACTTCTTCAGATATCCCAGGATATGTCTAGCCATCTGCAAATGGCCTTCTTGCGGTCCAGCTGCAAATCTTGAGAGAGTTTAGCTCCTTGGTGTTGTCAAAAGCACTCCCCGCCGCGCCAACTAGACTGAGTTCACTCATGGCGCCTTCCGGAGATGGAATAGAGAATGATAGAAGATTGAATTCTTTCAGTGAAGTCATTGCCTTGTGGAACTGGATTTCAGCGTTGGTGAATTGAGCTGCATAACTTGCCATATCTCCATACCGTACATCAGGATTGAGATGAGAGTTTCTCACAACACGGCCATACCTTGTGGTTGTTACAACATGTGGATCCGCTGCTTCAGTGTCGTCATTGCTGTCGTAGTCCTCCTCGCTTTCATATTCAATCTTGGTTTCTTCAATATCGTCGGAGTAGTAGTCATATTCATCGTGACTATCAAAGGCAGGGTCCTCTGTGGCGGGTTCAGGTTCAGATTCAGATTCAGGTTGGAAGGGAATTGCAGGTGCTGTGTCTCCCCCACTTGCATCCTGAAACTGCACTCGTTGATGTCGGGTGGTGCGTAAAATGGAGACAGGTTGGGGAGGAGGCGTGGCATTGATCGGGAGATCCATATGCCCGTCTTCAAGGAAATCAGCATGAAAATTAAGAGCTGCACCCTTGGGAGCAGTGGGTGGAAAATACATTCTCTTCAACCAATAGATATCACGAGTAGTTGTAAAAGTGTTCTTCAAGGGATTGTACATCACATAGCAATTGCCAGGCCGGTCAGTACAATATCCAGCAAAGAAAGCTGGGTTCCCGCGATAATTGAGTTTTGGACTTGTGGACCGTTTGACACGGACGACTCCAGCCTCACCAAAGGTTCTGAGGTGGGCGCTGAAAACGGGGACTTTGCCAGAGAAATGTTGGATCTTGGGCATAGTATTGCCATTCACAGTGACAGCCTCCAACCAGTCCAACTGTACACCACAACACATTGCCAAGGGGAAAAATCTGAAACGGTACTCCCTAGGGACGTTGGCTTGAGAGCAAAGAGCCATGGCGCGACAGACTGATCTGTATATTGCCGTTTCGACCAAGCTATTCTGCTGTGGGGTATCCACTGAGGTATACTCGAACTTGCAAGAAAATTTCCAATCTGCTGAGGCCAGGCAAGCTTCAAGTGCTGTATTTTCACCAGCCTTATCACAGCGAATTTGCTTTAGCTGGTGTCCTTTGGACCTCCATTGGTTGAACAACTCGCAAGTGGGTTCAACCATGCCATCCTTGGTGGCAAAGAAATTGACAAACCGGCATGTGGAATATTCGTCAACAATCATCCGAAAATGGGGCTTGGTAATAAATGGGGCTGTCAGCTTGTTGGTTTTGGCAGCTTTGGGTGCCTTGACTGAGGACATATCCACAAAGAGTCTTTCTCCAGGTCTGGTAGCAGCAACATGCTCGCTATCCGTGGGAATCACTTTCCTTTTTGCTTTTGCTTTGGCACAATCTTCACAAGGAAGCATCGGGCCATGCGTGATGGTCCAGCCAAGTGTTTCAGCTGTGCGGCGTGTCTTGATCTCATTCATGTGTCCCAGGAGCTGGTGGGCTTTGTTGATGTTCATCTTGGTCCCGTCATCTGTAGTGGTGGTAGCAGTTGCTGCATTGATTTCAATGTTGTCTGTGGGGTGTGCAATCCGATCAAAATAGCCAACCCACACACAGCTCGTGTAGGTGGGGATCTGAATATCAAAATTCACTTGGAGATTCCCTTTCTTGAGTGACCACCCAGTCTTGTCACTGCCGGTGGCTATCCAACCATTCTGCAAAGCCAGGTTGGCCGAGAACAGGTTGAATGCAAAGTTTGGATTGAAATTCACACCCTGCAACAATGTCTGAAACTCCTTGTTTCCATCCTTATCAATCTTCTGACAGGGAATATCTTCAACTTGGCATCCTTTCAGCTCATCGCCGCTTTGGGTAGTAATGGTGGCACCACTAGCTCTCAAATTGGTGGCACATCTCAGACTGTTGGAACTGTGGCTGGTTGCGCCTGTATCGAAAACAAAGACGTTGTCATCATACAGAAGATCAAATCCTTCGGGAACAACATCTCCTTTGGTAGCTCGCTTCTGGGCATTGAGCAGTTGGAGTGAAATGGTAGAGGTTTGCATCGCTGAGAGACAGAAGTCATAGTCAATTGTTGCTCCCTGTACATCCTTCAACTTGGATTTCCAACCGTTTGGGCGTCTGGACGCATTCTTCTCGTCTTCAAAACAAACAGATGTTCCATGATTGCCACCACAAAGTCCACACTTGCGACGTCGGCCCCTGGAGCCATTCCTGTTGTTTCGATTGCCGTTGCCATTGCTGTTGCCATTGCCGTTGCCATTGCCGTTGCCACGGTTGCCATTGTTGCCGTTGTTGCTGTTCCGATTGTTGTTGTTGTTGCGGCTGCCGTTGTTGCCATTGCTGTAGCCGCCATTGCTGTTACCATTGTTGCCATTGTGGCCGTTGTTGTTGCCATCATCGTCGGCACGTGGGTGACCTGCCGCACGTTTGGGACAGTTGTACGCTTTATGACCTTGTTCTTTGCACCAATAACAAACTGCATTGGTGGACCACTTGTCCCTGGGATCAGCAAAATCGGTCATTTCAGCACCAAACAAACTCATTTCCTTGCCTTTACCCCCCCGGCTTTGGATACGCCGAGCTGATTCATATAAACTTTTGGCTTGAACATTGAGTGATTCCCAAAACTCCAATTCGGTGGTTCCATTTGCTTGCAGCAAATCAATGAAGGGTGTAAGCTGCATCAGTAGGTAGGCCGGTAGGGCATTTTTGTAGGCCACAATAAGTTGTGCCATAGTGGGTTGAACGGATTTGTATTGGTATTGCCTTTGCAAGTCGTAGATGTCGTCAACCAAATCCTGTGGAGAGGCGCCAATGGTCAACTTTAGACTCCTTAGGTCAATGTCCAATTGTTGTTGGTCGCGGGACTGGTTCATTATTCTGTATTCCCTCATGAGCTCTTCAATCACGCGGTGTACTCTCCCTCGGGGCCACTGTTTCCTGAGCTTTGCATTCTGTTCGGCTGTACCCCCCCTATCGATCTTGGACTTCTCCATGATGGCGAGGGCTGTCCTGTTGTCGGCAAAGGCCCTGTACAGATCATTCAGTGCTTTGTTGTGGTACCGGTAGGCCTTCTTCTGTGCAGTACTCATGTCCTCCCGGGGCGTAAGCTCTCCTTCGGGAGGTAGGTCCTTGTGTGGCTTGGTAGATAACATGTCACGGTACTTCTTGTTATCTGCAAATGCTTCAAACTGGATGTACCAACGCTCAAATTTCTTCTCATCCCCCTTTGCCAATGTGGGCACTTGACTATCCGTATACTCCACCATCTTGTATTTGTACTTTGTCGTGTTTGGATCCTTGGTGTGGACGCTGCTGCTTGCGCTTCCAATGCTTGTGCCGCTACTCTCTGAACTTGACAGTACACTGCTCTCTTCTGATGGTGATTCTTCAGAAAAGGCGATCTCTATTTCTTGGTGCCGGGTTGGTTGATCCTCCTCCATTCAGCTGCTCAAAGTAAATTGTCGTGTTTCGTCCGACGTAAGTAAATTGTCGTATTCCGGTTGACGTAAGTAAATTGTCGTATTTCTGATTCCGCAAATCGATGTGTATTTCTGATACGTATTTCGCAAATAGATTCAAACGTAAGTAAATTGCTGTAGTCTGCAAATTGGGTGTCCGATGTGTGCCCGTAAATTGTTGTACTCCTATTCCGACAAAAAATATGTGTGTAATTGGCCCAATCGCTTCTGGTGGGGCGATACCAATCCTGCTGTTGTTGTTGATAATGATCGGCCCTATCGATTCTGGTGTGTCGATACCGATCCTGCTGCTGAATTTGTCGGTCCAATCTTGGTGGACAAAAAGGTATTCCGCTGAAGACGTGCGGATGAAAAGTAACCGTAGAAAAGTCGCTGGCTCCGAATGGTGGCCAGCAGTCCGCTGAAGAAGTGCGGATGAAAAATAAATCGCCGGCTCCGATGATTAGCCAGCCTGCTGTAGAAAGGTCGCTGGTTACGATTGGTTAGCCAGCAGTCCGCTGAAGAAAGGTGCGGATGAAAAGTGACCGTAGAGAGTTCCGCTGAAGAAGTGCGGATGAAAAATAAATCGCCGGCTCCGATGATTAGCCAGCCTGCTGTAGAAAGGTCGCTGGCTACAATTGGTTAGCCAGCAGTCCGCTGAAGAAAGGTGCGGATGAAAAGTAAATCACTGGCTCCGATGATTAGCCAGCCTGCTGTAGAGAGAATGTCTCTTCTTCGACCAAGTTCGAATCCTCGGGAGCGCTCCGTAATTCTTCGAAGAATGTTTGGAGGGCTCTGAAAATATGGAGGTGAACAGTCGGTATTTGGTAGTTTAACTTGTTTGATTATTACATGAAATTGTTACTTGAAATTGTGAGCAGAAAATTGCTCTTTTACTAAGATCACCATATTGGTGCATCGGACTGCTAATACTCCAATGCACACACTAAATCACTAATAATCGGCATCGACCCGCTAATACTTCGATGCTGCACGTGTCCTTTGTACCAATGGGCTGTATAGATTACCTTGCGCCCTGTAGGTCCGGTACATAAGGCCCTATTTTTAGTAAGAAAGAGAACCGGAACCGGTAAGTGGTAAATTGTCATTCCCACTTCCATTCCCATCTCCATTCATGTTAGTCCATTCCTGCAGAAGCAAGATGACTCGTACGATCGATCACGAGACTCATTCACTCGCGTCTCATTCATTCACTCGCGTCTCATTCATTCGCTCGCATCTCATTCTACTCGTTCACGTCTCATTTATTCCGTAGCGCGCGCTCGCTCGATCGACTTCAAACATCAGCATCGAATTGCATACATTCTTCATAGGTATTTGGAATCTTCTGTCCAAATTTTTCTCGATTCTTCTTCTTTGCCATTCTTTGATTCCTGGATGGTTTCTTCTTGACTGCGCGTTGAATACTCTTGTGTATTAGGGACTTCATGAATTGTATTCTTCTGACGATACCTGATTGTTGTTTTATTACTTGCTCTGCCCATACATTCAACGGCCTGTTATTTCCTCTCCTGCTTTCAACAATGTATTCCTTTATATACTTTGCACATGCCAGTGGTTGACCTTTCTTCAATTGTGGGAATGGAGTATTCAAAACTGTGTTTCCTTGCAGCTCATCAATATATTGCGCCTTGAATACCAAAATGCCATTTTCCCAAAAATGATCCAAAATCTTCCTGAAGTCCATATTCAAATTCACTTCTGTGCTTTCCAAGATGTCCTGATGAGTTTCAGCATTGTTGCATCCATCTATATCACTTGGTAGCATTTCTTCTTCCATGTCCAAAGTGTTTTCCGGATCCACATCCTCTTCATCTGCATCAAGCTCCCCTGAAGCCGTATTGTCATTTTCGTCACTTCCTTCCATTGGATTGGTACTGGTTGAGTTTTCCATTCCTTCAGAGCTCGCGGCAAATTTCTCCCCTGAAGATAACAATGGGACTTCATCAGTGCTCTTGATATCTTCCATGTTCTGTTGGTGCTCTGACAAAGAAAGAGTAAACTGCTCAGCCTCCGGGCTGTCATTCACATATTCATCTTTGGTGCCAATTTCCTTGCGTCTTGTTCTGACCACAGATCTCATCAACACTTGTCGTTTCTGTTTTCGCTTGTCAGGTTCAGTCAGAATATAATAGGTCATTGCATCACCCGTTGATTCGGCAAAACCCAGAAATCTCCCCTTCAACATGTTGTTTTTGGGACTCTTGAATCTTGGCTTGAAATACCACACTGGTTCATAAAAATGAAATCTCAGATGGGAGATATCAGGTGTCCAACCTTGGTGCAATTCTAAGGGTACCTTCCAATTCAGAGACTTGCGCGCTGCCAAATTGTTAACTGACACACACCATTTTGCACACCAATGCGCTAAACTGATTGGCGCCTGAAACATACGTAGACTGTTTTGTACCATCTTGGACAATCTTCCCCATTCAGCTTCACATAGGTTCTGATGACTGTGGTGTGGTTCACTTGTTCTGGTCTTAATCATATTTTCTCGAAGAATTTGAGTCCACTTGACCCCTGTTTCAGATCTTGCATTGTCACTGAGTATAGTGTCAGGAGCGCCATGTTCTCAAAGATAATCCTGTAGCGCATTTGTACATTATGATTCTGTTTTCAATGGATGGAAAGACCAGAGTTTTGTCTTGGTGCCACTGAAGAATTGCCCACCATTGTGTCCTTGAGATGTCTTTTGTGAAAAATAAGTATAATCGGTGCTCAATGTTTCATTTTGTCGTTTGTAATGGAAGGCCTTGAATCTTTTCCTGTAGTGTTTTCTGGGAACTTCATGATTTTCTTCTTCTATTTCTTCATAGTGTTGAGTAGTATTTTCCAATGTTTTCAAAACAGTCAATTCTGGTAACATAGCAAACCTTTTTCGAAGTTCTAATATTGGTAGTTTTGCAAATTTGAATGTTTCTCTTGCTCTCTTCCTTCTCAACATTGGGTATTTTTGCATATCTGGTGGTGCTGGACTGTTCAACTCGAATCTTTCCAATGTATCGACTTCTCCTTCTGTTGGTTTGGTAATATGAAAATAAACTTTTTCATCATTGTATGAAAATGGTAGAAATGTCGTTCCGATTGTAATCCCACATTTGCTCAACTGTGGTTGTACTCCATTTACCAGCACTCCATGATCACCCATATCGATTGTTGTCAATAGTGATTCACCATCAGTTTGGTCTTTATCCTTGGTCACATAAGTGGCATAATGAACCATTAGTAGTACTGGATCTTCTCTTCCTGGAATAAAAGCCTTCGTTACAGCACTGCAAACTGGATGCTCCACATAGGCATTGGTATCATTACTCATGTACGGTCTCATTGCAGACGTCATTCCAGTTTCTCCTCCAATTCGAAGCCATGCTTGTTCTGTAACCGTTGGTCTTCTTCCTCCACCACTGTCAATAACTGCAATATTATCATTTTGTTGAACCTCTCTGTATCTATGTATATTTGTGATTGTTGGATTGCTTGTTGTTCTTCTCGGTCTTCTTTCTTGATAGATTTTTCTGGTTGCTTTTTGTCGATCGCATCGTTCTTTCTCAATATCCTTTTCATTGATTTCCTTTTTGTTTCCTTTGTCCGAATCAGGCGCCTTTCTTGCAACACAATCTAGTACATCCTTTCCATCACTATCCTCAACCTCATTTTCATCGGGTTTGAGTTCCAGCTTGTTTCTTCTTGTTGTGTAAAAATAAGATGATGCATTTTGTCTTGGTGTAGAATTCGCTGCATTCTGTGTTGCCCGATCCTCACCATCATCCCCCCCAGAATGTAGATGAAATCGAACCGTTTTGAGAGCAGTTGTGCCTGAGGGGAATAATTTAGTTTCGTCAATTGTTCCAATGCTATCTTGATCACTATCAGCATCCGGAGTAGGTGACGCAGTGGCCTCTGCTGACATGTTTGACCCAACAGGCGGCGGCGATTCAGGTGACTTCATCTCGGTGGTAGGTGCCATTACACGCCAAACCCGACGTTGACAACTGGATTTAGGAATAAATTGATTCAATCCGTCATCTTGTGGAGAACCAACAATAATCCCCTCCGGAGCTGGTGGTGGAGTATCACTGTGACGGATAGCTTGGTTGTATTTTAGAACCCAATCGCGATAAATTTGAGAGAGTTCATGCCATGTTTCTGGCGGGATACGGATAATACCCTTGAGGTTAGAGTGAATGGTACCTGTAAGAGTTCCTGTGCCTGGGGAGCCAGTTCGTTGTCGTTTGTTAGGACCATCAGGGGTGCGTCGGACACGTTTGGGGCCTCCTCTGTTGCTATCAAATGCAGTCCGAGCAAGTTCTTCATCATGGATTTGAAGCTTCACAATCATTTCTTCTAAAGTCCGGTCTGTTTTGTGTTCCAGCAATTCCTCTTTGAATCTCTCCAGGTTTGGGTCACGAATATTCCGAGCAAATATGCTTTTTGCGTCCCATTCAGTCATGTGATATGGTGGGATTTTCCGAAGTTTATGATAAGTCAGTTCAAAAGTGTTAATGTAATCAGAAATATTGCCATTGGGATGCAACTGGTTATAACGGAGACGCAGCTTCAAGGTCTCAGCATAAGATTCTCTGCGATTGTCAGAATCATACCAGCCCAACAGTTCTTGCCATGCTGCGTGTCCATCAAATGTGTCTTCATGCTTGATTATCTTAGAATGCGCGCTGCCCCCACTGCATGCAGACAGCAACGTTCCCCAAAGTGCCTTGTTTTTGCTTGGTGCATTCCGAGCAGCATCCGGGTCATTCATAATTTCCTCGTGTCCTGTTGCAGCAAAGGTAGCTATCGCATCAGATTTCCACTTTGTCCAATTCTCTTGTTGGCCGTCAAAATCATGGATTGGTTTTGCCTTGAGTAGCTGCTGACCTGCTGCTTTTTCTTTTGCCGACCTCACTTCTTGTCTAAGCGCTTCCATCTCATCATCTTTGTTGAGTGATTCTTGAATTGTTTGTCTCAGATTGTTCATCTCCGCTTCATATCTTCTTTCTTTTTCTTGTTCTCGTGCTCTTGCAGCTCTCATTTCTTCCTTTAGTGCATTGATTTCTTCCACTTGACGTTTGACTTCTGCTGCTTGTCTTCTAATGTTAACCAATTCTGCATCTCTGCGTCTTTCGAAACTTGAGGTGCTACTATCATCACTTTCTGATGAGGAGGAAGATGATGATGACGATGATTCCAGATCTTGGTTGGCCCGTCTCTCCCTGTCTCGTTGTCTCGAGCGTCGTTGGCGTCGAGGAAGGGACCTGTTTGTTGTCAATGGAATCTGATCATCCTCGGTTGTATTCTGTGATACATCGGTTACTTCGTTTTGTCTCCACCAATCGTTGTTTCTCATGATATAGAAGGCCGGGTAGGTAACTGCACCCAGGGTTTGGAAGAATCTGTTCGTAAATGTTGGCATGATTTTGTCGAGTAGTATTTATCTTTTCGTACGTATTTTTATTTTTGTTTCTTGTTATGTATTTTTTATTTGTATTTTGATATTCTTCTTAGTTGTTCTAGCCAAGTCTCGGTAGTATCCGATGTATTTTGTTCAAGATAATGACTTATTTCAGTGATTTCGTACAGTGGTGTTAGATTTGATTCAGTGGTACAAGTACGAATTGAATTTACTGAAGTTCGCGATCGATAAATTCGAAGATCGCTTTATTGCTAGTAGGAAATTTCTCGTAAGAAAATTCCGGAATAGATTGTAACTCGTAGGTATGTTTGATATCTAGTTTTCGTATGAAGCTGCGACTGTTAATCAACAACTGTAATTCCGGATTATGAGTTAATTAATCTATTTTCTGTTTTTCCATTACTTAATCGGAATTCACGTATAATCCCGTGTTAAGCGATCCTCCATGATGAGACTGCACGTGCATTCTCATGTTGTAGATTAACTAATTAATTTGTTGGAGAAACGTGTCTCATTTTGTCTGTCTTCAACATAATTAAGCTTCGCGTATCCGTTTCATGTGTTAATGCTATTTTCTCATATGTCATTGATATACACATAAATATCATCAGCATACTTAGTACCGGATCCTACGCCTCTGAATTTTCATGTAGTACTTTCTTGTGATATTTCACTGTGTCCGATTCTTCTATCAATGATCTATTCATTCGATCATGACTCATTATTCTGTCATCGTGACCATCACTTTGTTTTCTGTGATAGGCTTCCTTCCGCACGCTTATTGCATCCTATTGGTCTTCATAAGCCCGAGTGTCTATCCATCAGTAATCTAATCTCATTCATCATTTCGTAATCGTAGTACTCATACTCGCATCACCGTACATAGTGGTTAGTTTTGCCGCACATCTCATCCGTGTATGCTGCGCGCGTCGATCTGTTTTCTTATTCGTTCATATTTAACCGCATGTAACGGTTATTTCTTGTTTTCACTTAACAACACGATTTGCCGGTTGTTAAGGTTGGCATCATAGAAGTGTGTCAACACTACTGTCTTCCCAAGTGGTGCAGGAGCGTCGTCGGGTAGCTCCTCAGATTGCTCCCCATAGACGGTGTTGGACCAATCGATGGTGTCCGGTTTAGTCAATATAAAATCTGGGGGTTCCACGCGGAACCTGATTTTAAAATGTCTAAACTTGGAGATATATCCGTAGATACATTTGGCACGGTCAAGGTGTCCATCTCGTGGTTGGGCTCTGAAACTTGAGAGTGTCATCACAGCTGTTTGAATATCAAATCGTCCAATGGCGATGATCCATTGAAGTGAACCGATCATGCTTTGGTATTTCTGTATACCAGTTTCCTCAAGAAAAGCTGAGGAGTCCAATTCGGGATGGTCATTTTCCACAATGGGTGACTGGAACTTGGTGCTAGGTTTGCATCCAAACATTTGTTCATAAGATGCTTCCATCTTTTGGATGAACTTGATGGGATTCATGCAAAGAACACCATGTGCGTCGCGCTCAAATCCACAACCCAGATGAAAGTTCATAGGTCCGGATCCCTTCAGTTTGAAGTTGTATGGCTCTGACTGTAATATTTCCAGGAAGGAATTGGGATCTGCCATGCAAAGACATAGATCATCGACATATGTGCATATGAGTTCATATACGCGTTCCCCATGCTTGTTCATTCCAGGCTTGAGGAAGATTTCCGGTTCTGCACGGGATCTTTCGAAGCCTAGTTCAATAAGGTAAGCTGCTAGTAAATCACCAAAGCACTTGCCCGAAGATCTGAGGCCATATAGGGCCTTGTAGATGATCAATAGGTGACCTTCCAGTGGTCCGAATTTGGGACCTGCCTTGATGCAGACTTTCTCGCAAGTAACTGCTTCGAGGTAGGCGTTACCTATATTGGTACCCCATGCTTCTAGGCTGTTCAGTTCGGCTAGGAACAGACACATACGTAGGCCGCGGAGGGATATGACACCGGCATAAACACTGTGGATAGGGGCCTCAGTGAGATTACCGTTTGTAACAAGACAAGCTTTGTGTCTGCCGTCGTGCTTGACAGCATATATCATGTGCACCTTGATCTGTTGGAACCCGGGTGGGATGGAGCTTGTCTTGTACACGCCTTTATCAATGAATGTATTGTATTCATTTAGCTGTTCCATTTCAAGAGTGGTGGCGTCTTCCCATTTGTGGTTTCCGTTAGCTTGATCAAATTGGAGGGCTTCTTCGTGGTTACGAGGTACTTTGAATCCATATTGGTACTGTGGGGTAGTACGGAAAGATCGAAGTTTGGCTTGATGCACGAGTCGATCAAGTTTCTTGGTTCGTCGTGCTAGATTGGTGATTCGCTTGAGACGTTTCCAACCTGGGAGGTCAAGCAAGTTGTTGTATTTCCCATATTTGGCAACGGTAACAGGATCATCAGCCGCAATGTTGGCTAATGGCTAATATGTCCGTTCCATATTTTCCCATTCAATCCAAAGGTTATACTTGGAACCTTTGTATTGAGGGTGCTTGTTATCCAGTGGACCTTGGTGTCCTAGGATTTGGCAAAATGACCAATGTTTTCCATCTTCTTGGGTCGAATCGCAGTGGATGTAATTCATGACATCATTGTATGCAATGATATCGGCAAGTTTGTCATCAGAGTGCTTGCACTTGAACTTGATGAAGTCGTTATTGCGTTCAAGACTGTCTTCTACATCAACGATGATAAGACGCTTTCAAGTACCATCGGGGTTGGTTACAAGGAAGGATCGTCCTTGTAGATCGGCAATCGGGACCGTAGCAATGGTAAGTGGTTTACCATCATCGTCAATTTGTGCATTGCCTTCTTCGTTGGTAACAACTACCTGTGATGGGTCTACTGAAGGAGTAGCGGGGTTGGTGTGTGGAGTTGTGACGTCACTAACATCAAAGTATGCTAATTCCGGTGGATCAAAATCATCTTCAGTAAGGAGAACGCCATCGGATGTCTTGCTGAAGATGTGTGTCGTAGGAGGACCATCAAAACTCTCCCCATAGTTGTTAGGGAGTGGAGAAGGGGACCAGCTTGGGCTGTCATCGACCTTCTTATAAAGAAATCTTGGTAACGAGGGGTGGGCGGGTGGTTTTAGAATAACCTGACTACCAGATGTGGGAGTTGTTGTATCTGGTTGCTCGGTAGGTACAGATGGCGTGGAGTCGTCATGTTCCGCAGGAGTGGCAGGGCTTCGATGGGTGTCAGAGTCCGTAGTTGAGATGCCAAGATTAGGAGTAGCTGGGACGTCCTGTGGTGTAGAATCGGCAGTGGGACTAGTCGTAGTGGTATGCTCCCCATGTTTTGTGAGTGTAGGAGCGTCACCAGTGGCGTACAATTGGGGTAAGGAATCTTTGGCCATACGCCATTTGATAAAGCCGTCATCGGTAAAGAGGCCAGCTCGTTTGTTGCGAGACTCAGGTGTAAGAGCAGAGCGTACACCAGACCGGTCAAGCAATTTGTTGGTGACTGGATCCCAGATTCGGAAATAAAGTCCATTGCCAACATGTTCAGCAATGCCTACAAACTGACTGAGACGTTCGGTAGAATGGGTACCAAAAGGGGAGTCATTGGTTTTAAAATAAACAGGTTCAAACCAGAAGAAACTGGTGTACGCGCTTATATCACCAAGAGTGCCAGTAGCAATGAAGACCGGTTGTTTGTCCGACAGGGTAGGATCGGAAACAACATTGAGGAGTCCGGCGACGTATGTCATGCACAACAGCCAGAGATGTGGTGGTGTGCCTGTACAGTCCATGACGCGATTAATAATACGCTTAAACGTTTGATATTGCCGTTCGAATTGATTCTGGTGTTGGTGGTAGGGTTCACTTTGCCAGAGTCCAATCCATAACATTTTGAGATAATCGGTGACCCTCTTACTAGATTGGTAGTTCCCATGATCACATAGGAGGCGAATGGGCCTGCCCCATTTTCGAACGAAGTTCTGAAAGCATGATAGAAAGTCGCCGGTGGTGCGCATTTCTTCAACATGTATGATATGGGACTTCCGACCAAAGAAGATCTGAGCAAGTTTGGAACCGCCATCAATCGCTGGGACATTGGAATGGACAGCATCAGACAAGACGTCGTCATTGAATGGTCGGACGTTCATAGCCGGCTGGGGGGAATGGAAACGTTTGAAAATGTTACCATCAAGGCTAACCGCTAACGTACCATATTGCGTTGAATTTTCAAAAGTAGCTTTGATGCGATCAGTAGAAACCCAGCAAAAGAAAGGTTTCAGAGATAAGTAATCATGTTCGTTGGGATAGCGTACATGGGGTGTAGTTGCGACACGTGTAGCATCACTAGCAGTACAATCCGTGGGAAAGGCATTGACCGTCCCAGAGGTTGGAGGGGAAGTACAACATGCGAGGCGCTCCTGATGAACGTAGTCGGTAGGTGTAAGCCAGAAAGAGCGGTTGTTGGTTCCATGATCATCAATAGGGAGAAAGGGAGACCGAGTGGAGTTACTGGAGTGCAAACTGAGAGACGTAACCGTGGAAGAGCCAGGAGACACAGAGATATCTAACCCTTCAAGACAATGTGGGTTTCCGTATTTGTCGTATTCGGGATATGGAAGTTGTTGCGACAGAGGAGGATATTTCTGAAGAAATTGTTCATCTTTAGCACTGATTGTGGTATCGAGGACAGATGGGTCCCAGTGCTTATCGGATGTCATGATAACATGTGGGAGCGTGTCAAATTCGATAGTCGTGTACTTTTGCATGGCAAGGTATGGTAGACCGTGTCGAATGCTAAGAGGCAGTGCATATCCATCAGAGGTGGTGATGACTTGTCCACCGCCCGCTTTGATGGATGTGTCATCGACAGTGGAGAAATATGCTTCCATCTGGCCGGAGGATAAGATAGACGGGTGTCGACCTGTATATGCACATTCATTGAAAATGAGGATGACGGGACCTCTATTCGAGACAAAATAGGCGCCGCATGTAGCAATGGGGATATTCTGTACTTGGTGATTGTTGATGCCTGTGACATTCACATATCGTGGCGGAATATTTTTGGAGATGAGGCACGCATCATTACCGATGATACAACCATTTGCACCGCGGTCGACCATGGCGAAGCCGGGATTGGTGATCGTAGCTTTGTGAGCACGATAGGTTACGATGGTACTTGATTATCATGTGGGAAGGTCAGATCATCATCGGGGTTATACCATTGATGAAAATTGACAGAATATGAGGGTGTTTCCACAGGTATCAGTATCGTCTTCATATCAGTATCAAAACTGGGAAAGTGGTTGGCAGTAGTAACTTTGACATCACCTGTGTTGTTCTTGCCCCCAAATACATTGGCGGGCATTACCGGTATGTTCAGCATTTGTGATGGTTCCAATCCTTCGAAGGAATTGCAAGGTGACTGAGAATGAGAACTGCTTCGTGTACGATGTGCGATTGGCATATGCCAGCGTAGGGATTGTATTCAATTCCGTTCCTGTTCCTTTTGTGTGCAAGCCACTTTAGAGCTTGCGACTGTTAATCTATTATTTTCCTTCTGAATCCGGTCCATTGAAGATCTGATTCAAAGGCTTCCAGAGAACAGCAACGCTGCGTTAGTGTGTTAGTAGACGAACGATTGTACTCTACGCGTGACAATTGTGTTTGGATACTTTCGGCAACGGATAATGGGACTACAGACGAGACTATGGAAACGCCAGATCTCTTCTTGCTGTGACTTGTTCAGATTGCAGCGAGACAGACCTAAGTATGTAGATTACAAGTAGTTGGTAGCAACTAGTGTGAATTTTGGGATATAAATCAGTTGAATGTTAAAAGTATGAGATAAAGTGAAATCTTGCCGAAATGCAAGATATCTCTTTTATTGAGATGAATACGTTGCAACTGCTGTTGCGTAGTGATGAGATTACTCGCTGATTATTTCCGTACATGTATTGGTCGTTGACCATATATATCTGTATGCATGTATATATACTGTGTGAGAATCACACGCCAACGGTTTTCTTGTCTTGTTCCGTTAGGAAGACTCCATGAATTGTTTATCATTAAGGTCAGGAATTGCTCCCGTAGCTCGTGTGATATTTTATGAAGTCAGAGTTTGCTCACCGAAGAACGATGGCAATACTGTAAAACAGGGATTGCTCACCGTTGATGCGCGATGGAAATCGATGCACCGTGGGAATCGATTACTTTGATTGATACGGGACTCATGGATTCGTACGAATAGGGTATCTACCATCGGGTAGCTTTGATACTTCTGGTCACGAAAGGAATTTAATATAATGATGCGACCACTATTTTCTTGCCTTCTGGGGAAAAATTCAGCCAACTCTTCATGTCCTGACGTGATAGGGCCTTCCATATGCCAGTGGGCAGGCGTGTGGTAGGGTCAGGTGAACGTCCAGCCTTGAATACCGCATAGTCTTGAAAGTCACCTTCGAATTTGATAGGGAGAGCATAGTCATCATGGTTTTGGCCGATTCCAGATGAGAAGTCGTGTACATGTGCTCATACTGTGGACTTAGGAGCCGACATTGCGGATTGAGAATTGAGTCAAGTTGCTTTGAGTAGGAGCGTGATTTTGAGTTTGTGGATAGCAGCTGCCTCAGCGACTGCATCTGTCACGGTACTATTCGTGCCACCTGGATCCTTGACTTTGGCAAACTGTTCACTTAGCTGAAAGCTGGAATAGCATGCCTGACATAATGCTGATTTTGCAGTATGGTATCCAAGAGGTTTGTTGGGAGGACGAAGCTTGTCGAGGTGATTCAATTCTTCAAACCAATGTGTGATAAACTTCACTTTAGATTCTTTCCAGTTGCTGAGATTCAACTTCAGCAAAGCCTGCAATTGAGTCGAGTTGTCGTATACTTTGGCTTTTGATTTGCTGTGAAGACTCACAAAATCAAAATATGCTTGACGTCCATTGCATGTGATGGAATGGCTGTGCACGCATGACGTGGATAAGTCACTTTTGAAGACTTCCAACATTAGGACCCAGAAGAAGGCACACTGTTTGACAAAGAGGTTGCGTGTATATCCTTGTAGTGCAGCTGGAGGCCAAGTTTCATCAAGGAATGTTTCGGTGTCAATGTCGTATGCCTCGAGTTTAGCCTTGAAACCCACGAGCCAATGTTTGAATCTCGAGTCATTCATGAGGGGCGTAAAGGATTTTTTCATCCCGTGTTTTTTGACACCAAGATTCGTACTTCACCTGCTGAGGTGACTTTTTATTGGTTCCCGGTGGAGGAGCTGGGGGATTCAGGACAGATTCACTCTGAAGGTGTAGAGCGCGTTCCAAGCGGAAGGTTCTGAAGTCTTCATACGTATATGACATTACATCCTTCCAATTCTTCCCGTCCTTGCGCAGGTCATTTGAGAATTCCGCAAGTGCCTCTATGGTCTGTTGGATGGACCGATGGAGATGGGTTGGTAACCCACCTTGAGTGTAGGTAAGCTCGCGGGCAAAATCAGGTTCCATGAGTGCGTCGAGAAAGGTCGGCCACTTGCATAAGCCACCCTCTCGGAGAGCTACACACAGGTTGCTATCGGCTTCCCTTGTTAGGCGGAATATGGTTAGAAGTATCAGCTTCATATGGGTATCAGAACTAGGGAAATTGTTTACAGCAACGGCGTCGCCATCACCTGTGCTGTTCCCACCACCGAATGGATTGGCAGGCATGTTCAGTCTTGGTGATGATTCCGATTCATCAGAGGAATCGCGTGGTGAAAGGAAACTGCTCCGTAGACGATGTGCGATTGGCATATGCCAGTGTAGGGATTGTGTTCAATTCCGTCCCTGTTCTTTGTGTGCAAGTCACCTTGGAGCTTGCGACTGTTAATCTATTATTTTCCTTCTGAATCCGATCCGTTGAGGATCTGATTCAAAGGCTTCTGAAGAACAGCAACGCTGCGTTAGTGTGTTAGTAGACAAACGATTGTACTCTACGCGTGACAATTGTGTTTGGATACTTTCGGCAACGGATAATCGGACTACAGGCGAGACTATGAAAACGCCAGATCTCTTCTTACTGTGAACTTATTCAGATACAGCGAGACAGACCTTAGTAATGTAGATTACAGGTAGTTGGTAGCAACTAGTGTGAATTTTGGGATATAAATCAGTTGAATGTTGAAAGTATGAGATAAAGTGAAATCTTGCCAAAATGCAAGATATCTCTTTTATTGAGGTGAAATACAGTTGCAACTGTTGTTGCGTAGTGATGAAATTACTCGCTGATTATTTCCGTACATGCATTGATCGTTGACCGTATATATCTGTATGTATATATATATATATTGTGTGAGAATCACACGGCAACGGTTTTCTTCTCTTGTTCCGTTAGGAAGACTCCATGATATGTTTATCATTAAGATCAGGAATTGCTCCCGTAGCTCGTGTGATACTTTATGAAGTCAGAGTTTGCTCACCGAAGAACAATGGCAATTTTATAATACAGAGATTGCTCACCGTCAATGCACGATGGGAATCGATGCTCCGTGGTTGATACGGGACTCATTGATTCGTACGAATAGAATATCTACCATCGGGTAGCTTTGGTACTTCTGGGCACGAAAGGAATTTAATACCAATGTCATCCGATTCTTTTTTCAGCCAAGGCAGTTATTTCGGATTAAAATATCTCGAGCCTGAATTCCCTGCCTAGTGATCATTGCTGATCAGTTCAGTGGGATCCCGCGTTCTCGGAGGGAGTGCTTTATCGTACAAGTACAGTAAAGCAACTCTGCTCAAGATAAGTTCGGTAAGATTATGAAGGGAAAGAGTATTTTTTGCCCCGAAAAGAAAAAAAATCACTCTGTTAAATCACACTGTAAAATCAGCAGTGTGAGTGTTTTCGCGAAGTCGGTTCGTACTGAATCTACATGAAATTCGAATTTTTTTCGCCTCGTCGTTCGAATTTTTTCTTAGTACTGAATCTACATGAAATTCGAATTTTTTTCAGTATCCCTGTTTGTGTGTGTTTTTGTGTGTACGTGTGTGTTCGAAGAAAAAAAATCGATACTTAACCTGTGAGATCTAATTCACTAAATATAGAACAATGAAGAATGATTTGACTTTTTAATTAAGTTGATAACGTTAAGTAAATAATATCGCGCAGCGCGCGCATTTTGAATATAGAATAATAAAGAATAGTGCCCTGATTTTTTAGTTAACGTTCTCAACTTGTGATACAGTGAGATCTTTCATGCACCGGTGATAGTGACATCTTTCATGTACCGGTACGTACCACAGCATGTGTGACGGTGTTTATACTGGTAATGAATTTGCGTAGCATTCTACGCCAGTATCTTTCTACACCATTTTTGTACTAGATAATTACTGGTATTGAACTTGCATACGTCCGATAACTGTCACGCGACCCCACGCGACCCCTCGCAAGCCCTATTTTCAGAAAATCGACCCTGCGTTTGTTATGCGCAAGGATATTTTTTTTAATTCACAATTTTTGTGGTAATGATTTTCGACCCCCCTCAGGTTGCGACCAAAATTCTCCCCGAAGACTCAAAATGTCCATTGATCTCTCCATTTTGACTAAATTGATTTAAAAAATCTATTTTTCACTACCACACTTTCTAACCTTAACCCAAGATATGAAATAAAATTAGTTTCAGAAGTGTTAGTTTGCTACGTTTCCGCGTTGTTTTTTACGGTATGTCACGTCGTGTCTTCTTTCATACCATCGTGCCTTTTATTGCTCGCTTCGATAGCATCATGCTCGTCTTAACAAATTTTCGTAGAACTCTACAGCACTAACTTCCTCCTACACGATTTCACCACCAAATACTTTTTTCTTAGATATGTGTCTGGGTGTATTATGATAGTACTAGTAGTAGTAGTAATGTAGGTATGATAGTATTGATTTCTGTTCGAGTTGTGAAACAATTTTTTGTACAATTCATGTCAACAATCATGGAACGGCGTTTCCGAATTCAGTAACCGGAACGGCGTTACATGCTTTTGTGTTCGAATCATGTTCAAATTTGAAATCTCGGTGCCAAACAAATTCCTAACCTTAGCCCAAGATATGCAATAAAATTATTGTCAGAAGTTTGCTACTTCGTACTAGTACTATGTTTCTGCCTTGTTTCTATGTCACGACGTTTCTTTTTTCATACCCTCATGCCTTTTCATGCTCGATCCGATAGCATCATGCTCATTTTCATCATGTACATTTAACACCCCCATCGAAACCATTTCTCCCCCTCCCTTCTTCCAATAGAAGAATATGTCACAACCTAGTAAAAGTCGCCGTCACTTCAAGAGTGGTTGTTATACCAAAATTCCCAAATCATTTATATGTCGTAGCTGCATGTCCTGTAAGGGCAAATCGAAGACATTCATCGGAAGCAGACAAGATTCGTCTACACACAAATCATACCGATATGTATCACGAGGCCTTTCACGTCACCTTGATTCAATAGCTTTTTGCCGTGATTTCTATTTAAAGCATAACCTAATGGAATTTTCATCATCTGCCAAAGAAGAAACCACTAGTACAGTCCGTCATTCACCTACACAATATGGCCTGACATTGACGGAGAATGGTCCAATCGTTCCTTCCGCTTCTGTTGCTGCCGCTCACACTAACAAGGCATCCTCAAACAGAACGTTCAACTCTGTTCTAAACAGTCAGGTAGTACACAACTTATTTGTTCCACCAATGGATAGAAATGTAATGGAATCACAGTTGTTTCTTTCAGAAGACAACAGCAACAACAATGACATGGTTATTCATGAAGAAATTTGCCTTCCTATTCAGAACGATAATGGTATGGATGCTTCGGAACCCACCGCATCCCAACCAAACATCAATGAAAAAGAGGAATTGATCCGATCTCATCTTTCTTTTTCACCTACCAATAGGCTCATTGCTGAAATAAAGCTCATGAATCTAATGACGAAACACAAGTTACCTCTAAACACATTCAAATCTATTTTTCAATGGGCAAACGAATGTCAAACTATTCATGGTGTTGACTTTAGCTCTATCTACCCCCGCCATCGAGAAGCCATATTTAGTGAAATCAAGTCCAATTTGGGTATTTCCAAGACCAAGTTTGAGCCACACATAATTAACTGGTTACCTTGCAATTTACCCACCCAAATATTTGTTCGATCCTTCCCAGACGCACTTCATTCCCTTCTGACCAATAAGGAGTTGATGCAAGAAACCAATTTGTCTTTTCTGAATGTCGAGACTCCCCTTTCACCCGAAAACAACCCACCACTCACCAATGAAACATACATAACAGAACTACACCACGGCTCTTGGTGGACGGAATCGTGGAAGCAGATCTGCAATGAAAATGATGAAATCCTTGTTCCGATCATTTTCTACATGGATGGAATCAGCTTGGATGCACATGGTCGTCTGTCACTCACTCCTCTCAACATGACTCTTGGTATTTTCAATACTGAAGCAAGAAAACGACCTGACGCTTGGACTACAATTTATTTTCATCCCGACACTGAAATTGAGAGCATAAGACACACGAAAAAACCACGGCGAAAGATAAAAATCAAAATCTACACACCGCGCTTGCATCGGCTTTGCAATCTTTCAAGGAAGTATGTGAAATGCAGGGCGGGTTGGAGTGGGATTATCTTCCGTATGCAGGAAAAGTGTTCAAAGTGAAAATAAAATTTGCAATTGCCTATGTTGTTGGGGATACAGAACTTCATGACAAACTATGTGGAAAGTATGGATCCTACACGCAAAAGGTGAAGAAATTGTGCCGACATTGTACATGTCCTACACGTGTCATCCATAAACCAAAAGCCCAAGTGGAGGAACTGACTCGGCTCTGGGTTCCAGAAGATTTTGAATCCCCCCCAAACAAATCTTCACGGGAACACATGGAGTACTTCAAAAGCATTTCGCACCATCCCATAAAAAATGCTTTTCACAGCCTCAATTTTGGTAGTAATGTCAACAACATTCACTTTGCTACTCCCGGTGAGTGTTTGCATATGCATCAACTGGGTGTAGCACGTCGGGCAGTAGAATCACTCGATTCATTGTTAAAAGGTAGTCCTAAGTGTTGGTATGCCCCTGATTTAAACACGAATGGCACATCAGCTACTATTGGTTCACTTGCGCAGTTATACGGTGGTCTTTTGTCAAGGCAATCGGACAGAGATTTCCCCAGAACCAAGTTTTCCAGTCAGCTTCTCTCCATTACCAAAAAGGAGGGTAATGATTATTCGGGAATGCTCATTTCCATTCTGATCACCCTTTGTTCCGATGTGGCAATAAACATCATCAAGGACGCGACATTTATTCAGAAACAAGTAGAGGTAATTCAACTGATCCTCTCCATGGAAGAATTCTTGAAGCATGGGAATATACCCATTTCTGGATTGGAAAATCTCCCCAAGATGATAATCCATTTTATCAATTGTATTAATTTGACCTGCCTCAGAGAGGGAATGGGTACGAAACTGATCAAAAACCATCTATACTTTCACCTTGTTGAGTACATTAAACTTTGGGGACTTCCATGCGGATGGGATTCTTCTTATTCCGAATCACACCACAAAACTGAAATCAAAGCACCCTCGAAGAACACTCAACAGAATGCTTCGACATTGATAATGCAAACGGCAAAGCGACAGGAAGAAAAAATGCTGCTACGAGTAGCTACTTCCAAGTTTAATTTAGCGACGGCAGTAGATGTTTCTGGTAATCGAGTCCCTCCCGAAGTTTCTGGTTCAAAATTTCACGTTTTCACTAACGACGATGGGGCAAGTACTATGAGATGGGTTAGGTCATCGAACAAAACAAAACCCTATATTTCTCCCATCGTGTTGTCTTTTGTATGTCAGAATGTGCTTCCACTTTTGGAGGACTCTACGTTTGTGAAAGGATTTACTGAACATAACAGGTTTGACGAATGCACACAGCAAAATTACTTGTTTTGGAGCCACCCTTCATATCGTTCCGATGGTGGCCAACTAAACTCTGTCTGGTATGATTGGGCGTTGTTTGATGTCGACGCATGTGAAATACCCTGCCATATTGTGTGTTTCCTTGAACTCTACAATCTGAAGCAGCCTTACTCATTTGTTTCTGAGTACGAAATTGCCGACGAAGGCATTTATGCAGTAGTGACCAAGTTTAAATCCACTCCACTACCAACAGCTTCGTCGTTTGTGACGAGAGGTGAAGTAGACGACAATTCCCTGTTCTTATTTCATGTCAACAGCATACTTTCTGATGTAGCAGTTGTCCCAGAACTTGATGCAATTGGTACGTTGCAATCTAACTCATATCTAGTTGTCTCTAATCGAAGGGCTTGGCTGGATGAATTCCACAAGACAACGTCATCTTTGCCTAATGAAGAGGCACTCTACTCCCAATGCACTATTGTTGAAGAGGACAGCGACAATAATGATGATTCTACTAATTCAGGTGATGATTGTTCAATGTCATCGAACGATGATGACTATAGTGAGGTCCTCTCTGATACATCCAATACTTAATTGTTTTCCTACTACAATATCCATAATCACTTAGTATTAGTGAAGAATTGAATGCTCCTCCATATTGATCGTAACATATTTCTCCTACGTTTTGATTGATAGCTAATCCGAAACGATTGCACAATGTCGCAGTAAAACAAACGAAGTGAATGTAACGTCTAACTTTAAATTATTGTTTAATATATTATAGAGGATCAGCTCTTCTCACAGTTTTTGTCGACACATAGGCACTCATAATATAACAGCCTTCGTATTTTGGATTCGAACAGCTATGTAATACTAATGGATTCAACAATAGAGTATCGCCTGACCTCAATGGAACTTTCACTTTATACGTTGGGAACACAAAGTAATAAATCATCTATTCATCACTTACATGTTTTGGAGCAATAACCGTCAGCCTTGTATAGAACATATCGGCATCGGTATGGCATTTTGAGTGATAATCCTTTCCAATAGAAAAGGCCGTTGCGTGATGGCCGATTGCATTCAGTGTTGTACGACTAACAACCTCGTTCATCACAGTTGTTTCAAGTTTGACAAATTTGGACATTTTACGTAAACAAAGCTGCATTTCCTTCACAATGTGTAGGGCTTTCTGTTGAAGGTGGTCTTGTGTTTTCGGTTCCACATTCTTGTTGAAAACATACACACCATTTCCCGATTTCAATCGATTTGGTCTCATCCCAATAATACCATATCCACTGTTTACACTGTCACGTTTGGTTCCTCGGCCTATTTTGGGTTTAGATTGAACAATTTCCGCAGCAAATGTTCTTGTAATTTCTATATTTTTGGGAGTACCCAAGCGTTGTTTTGCACATTTTTTGGAACCTTTTGCAAAGATTCTCAATGATGGTTCTGATTCGGCGACTGCTAAAAGCAACTTATCGTCAGTACTATCCAATGTCATGAAACTATCAATAGACACCGCCTCTTCCGATGTGTATTCCCTTTCTCCAATTGTTTTAAAACCCCATCGTGTTTCCATGAATTTACCTCGAAACCCATTCTTGTGAACTGTTTTCAATGCTATTTGCTCGACATGTTGTACAATTTCCTTCATACTTTTACGCTTCTTGTGTTTTATCTCCGACAAGTGTTTGTAAGTCTGGTGGATTGTTGATGATGACGTTGCTCCGTTTTGGAGAAATTTTGATTTCATTCTCTTTCTCTCTGTCTTCCCCCGATTCCTCTTTGATTTTTGCTTCATTGATTTTGTTGCCAATTGCTTTGTTGTTGTAGTCAATCCCATTGCACCGGGTGCCTTTCTTGTGTGACCGTTGCCGGACTCTTTGCAGATAAGATGTTTGAGGAAGACGATGAATCGATTTGCCCATGGAGTGTGTTTCCGTGTCAAGTTTGTGGAACGGCGTTTCAGATTCAGTTGTCGGGAACGGCATTTGTGACTTTTGTGGCCGCTTCGAATGTTCCCACCTGTTGATATCGCTGCCGCTGTTGGTTAGTTTGTTCCCGGTTCCATCCACTTGAAAATCCGCAGAATCTCTGTAGTGGCGTTTCTGGGTCAAGTTTGTGGAACAGCGTTTCAGATTGAGTTGTCTGGAACGGGAATTATGACTTGAACGTCTGGTGTATTGGCGTTTCTTGGTCAAGTTACTGGAACGGCGTTTCAGATTGAGTTGTCTTGAACGGCAATTTTTACTTGAACGTTTGCTGTATTTGCGTTGCCGGGTCAAGATTATGGAACGGCGTTTCAGATTGAGTTGTCTGGAACGGCAATTTTTACTTGAACGTTTGCTGTATTTGCGTTGCCGGGTCAAGATTATGGAACGGCGTTTCAGATTGAGTTGTCTGGAACGGCAATTCTGATTTGAACGTCTGGTGTATTGGCGTTTCTGGGTCAAGATTCTGTAATGGCGTTTCGGCTTTACTATTCTGGAACGGTAATTGTGTCTGTATTTTTGTTTCAGGGTAAACTTTCTGGAACGGCGTTTCAGAATGAGTTGTTTGGAACCGCAATTCTTACTTTTGCGGGCGGTTGGATTGTTCCCTATTGCTGCTGTTGCTATTGGTGTTGCCGCTTGCTGCTGTTGCTGGCGCTGTTGTTGGTATCGCTGCCGCTGTTGGTTCGATGGGTCCGGGTTGCGGCCGCTTGGATCGTTCTCGCTTGCTGCTTTTGCTATCGCTGTCGCTAGGTTTTCGGTTGCTGTTGTTGCTCTCTGTCGTTGCCGTAGTCTATGATTGTATTCGAGTTTATCATGATATGTGAATTGAACCAAATGGGTAAGTATCTATGGATGTGCTACATTGAGTAAATAATAACAAAAGAATAGTATAATCTACGTGTCACTAACCTACACTGTTGGCCTCCTTTTGTTGTTGCGTTGAATTCGTCCGATCAAATTGTTACGATCCTGCGTCCGCCTTGTCCGACGTTGTCTCAAATTGATTGTTCTACTGATCCGTACCTATGAAAATAAGAAGGGGGGAAACACAAGTAAGGAGGACATCATGAGCAATGCAGGATGTAGGCATCATTTTCCCTCTATCTTACGTTGTTGTTTTTTCCGCCTTCGACCCAGTGTTGCCTTCCGACCCGTTGTTTCCAATACGGTCCTATGAAAATAGCAAAATAGAAAAAGGAGGTAATACATTCTTATCAGCAATGCAGGTGGCATTGTAATCATTGCCTATCTCTCCCATTTGTACCCTTCTTGCTTGTTCTTACAATAGTTGTTCGCCGTACCTCCGTCCGTTGTTCCGATACTTTGTTCCAAATCGTTCTCTCAAACTACAGGGGAAAATTGTCGGTCAAATTGTTGTTGCCGATACGTTGTTCAATTTTACTCCTTTCTCACGAAAAACTGGATCTTTATCCTATTGATATATCTACGCAATGGATGCAGATTCATTGATTTCAAGACGTATATGTAAGGCTGCAGTCCAAACAATATCTATCCAGCAATTCCTCTACAGTCCAATGCCGTCCAATTCTTTTTCCAGCAAAGGCAGTTTATTCGGATTAAAATATCTCGAGCCTGAATTCCCTGCATAATAGTGACCATTGCTGATCAGTTAAGTGGGATCCCGCGTTCTCGGACGGAGTGCTTTGTCGTACAAGTACGGTAAACCAACTCTGCTCAAGATAAGTTTGGTAAGATGATTATGAAGGGAAACAGTACTTTTTGACTCGAAAAGAAAAAAAATTCACGCTGTAAAATAACACTGTAAAATAACACTGTAAAATCACCACACTGTAAAATCACAGTGTAAAATCAGTTCGAAAAAAAATGTTTTCACTGTGTGTGTGTGTGTGTGTGGCCATGTGTGTTCCAAACAAAGAATCGAGACTTACTAACCTGTCAGATCTACCGCTGTAAATCTAGAACAATGAAGAATAATTCCATTTACTTATTTAAAAATAAGAACATATAGTAAATAAATCTCACCCGCGCTATTTTTGAATAGAGAACAATAAAAAGTAGTGCAATGAGTTTTATTGTTAACGTTCTCAACTTGTGATGCAGTGAGAACTTTTATGTACCGGTGAGGTTGTACTTCTTAACAACAACACATGTGTGCCGGTGATCTTACTGGTAATGAATTTGCCTAGTTTTGTCCACCAGTATTCTATGACATTAGTAGCTACGTAGACAGAAACCTTTGTGTATACGTATAATACGATAGTAGTATACGTAGTAGTACTAATGTAGGTAAGATAATACTAATGACTTCTGTTTCGGTTGTGAAGTGTGATTTTGTATAATTCATGTCATCAATCATGGAACGGCGTTTCGAACGGCGTTTCAGGCTTTGTGTTTGGCTCATGTACTAATTTGCAATTTCGAATCATGTTTCAATTTCAAAACTCAAAATGAAGTACTACGTATGGTTCGGTGGTGAAACGGTTTCTTGGACAATTCATGTCAACAGTCATGGAACGGCGTTGCAAAGTTTGAGTTCCATTTGGGTTTCAATTGCAAATCACCAAATTACTGGGTTTTAAACTATTTGTCGGAAAATCTTAACATACATTACCGTATCTCAAAATGGATGATCGGTGTTTCGTACCGTTGTGGTTTGTTTTGGTAACGTTTTCACTTTTCGTTTGCAACGGCGTTGCAGGCTGTACCATTTGTTTACCGTTAAAGTGGAAATATTTGTACATTGTTGCGTGATGTTTGTTTGTCGTTAGAGTTGCTGAGGTTTGAAGTTGAGTCGACTCTGTTTTCCGTAACCTCATTTACGAATCTCTTGATATGCGACAAAAAAACACTTGTAGCAACTTAGATTGCTTTTCACACAATTTTATTTCGTTGTTCTCTCAATTAGCAATCAAACAATGCTGAGACTTACAAGAAGTAGCGCTAAACGTAAGGCTGATTCACCACCAGATGAAGTCACAGATGCAGCCGCAACTCCAACCAATGTAGCCGGCGCAAATGCGGCGGCACAAGTCAACGGTACTCCATCATCTACCCCACCACAAGATGAAGGGGCAGCCGCAGACCAAGACAGACCTACAGGTAATACCCCAACAACGTTGTTTGCAAACGATCCAAAAGCTCATCCGGTCAGTCAAGGGCGTGCAGTCGATAAACCAAGGCAGAGGAGACACCACACATCAAAAAGACCATCACAGAATAAGAAAAGAAGTCAAGTGGTACAAATACCAGCAGTCGTTCCCGAAACACCACATCAAGCAGTCACAGGTGCCACTCAACGTTCGTCGTCTACGGGAAATCTAGGCGGTCGAAGTTTGTCATTGGAATTATTTGATGATGACTCCCAATACAAGGATCACATGGATGCAATGAAAAGACGTGTCGAAGCTTGTCTGAAGCAACAGGGTCCTAACGGATTCTCTGAGAATATTTTGACGGACGAACTCATCACTGCCGTCAGTCGTGACATTGAATCTGTCTACCGCCATCTCATGAACAAGGTTTTCATTGTTACTAAACTTTCTTCTTCCGGAACCCGTCCTGACTTCAGAGAGCAAGAAACATCAGACAAACCATCCTCAGGTCCTATACCAAGGGTTGTTGACGTGATGGTAAATCTTTTCCTACGTGACTCCGGGTCGCAGTTGACAAAGAAGGTCTGTATCTTGAATGCAAAGGAACTGACAACTCGTTTCAAGGAGTACAAAATGAAAGAAAAATGGAACTCCTTCCAGTCAGCCCTCAACTCTGTTATCAAAGTCGATGAAAATACCACGGAAGGCGAAACACAATTCACCCGGGTTCAAGGACAAGACGAATTATTGGAAGGCACGTTGCATTCTGTCTGGGCAAAGAATGTGGTTAACTACGACACCATACTGAAGTACATGAAAGTTTATTTAAGCTTACTGCGTTGGTACGTACGTTGTGTCCAATTCCCCCCTGCGCCTTCACCGGAAAAAGAAGGACCGTTTTTCAATCATAGATTTAAATATACGTCCGGGAGATGGTCTCGTTCTTTGAAGGTCTTTCCTTTAACCGCGCATTGAGGCATTTTCTTTCCTCTAGTCACTCCTTTGATGATTTGGTGAAAGAAATCAATTCTATTAGGGGTAAAGAAGTTGTTGGTGGACCAATAAGAGATGGTGTCGCGGCAGTCGAGATAGTGCCCTTGACTGATTCCCAAAAATACCTCAAGTTGGAATGGCTGTCCCATGTATTAAGGATACCCCTTGCGTTTCAAAAGGTCCTCATGTATTTGTGGGTATGCTTCCAACGACAGAAGGCCAGAATTTTTGAAGAACTCAGCCTTCACCACTTCCCCGATGAGTCATTACTACATGACAATTTGTACAACAAACTATTACCCAATCTCTATGAGTCTTCGTTTTTGATTGGAAAATACACAATACAAGGAGTGGACAATAAGGTGGGGATTATTCGATTCAACCTGTTATCTTCTCTTCACTTTTGCAAGATTATGGAGCACCGGAAAACTCTTAACCAGTTCTACAGAGTAGGCGTTGACTTTGCCAAACAATTGGTCACTCTTTCCACTGAAAAGAAAACGGCCGAACGTGACATATTTGTGGACGATTACAATCCGGAGAATAATAATAATAATATACGTATTTAAGTAACTTTAACCACCGAAGGTGGATCTAAACTACTCAGTCTGTATCCAGACTTTAACGTCGCCTCAATCAAAGAGAGTTTAAGCCCCAAGTTGTAGAACGACAAATTTGTCAAACGAATCCTGAAAGCGAGCGGGGAAGGGACAAAGAACAAACCGATAACGATGCCCGAAGCAAAAGCTTAGCAAGGCAATCATACAGTAGGGAGGGTAGGAGGAGCGGCACGGAGTACAGCAATGGGAAAAACACAAAGAGCAACACTGGGGGCGAAGCTCGGGTATAGACGTGGGGTAAGACTTGGAGTTGCACTGGAAGCGGCACTGGAATCAGAGCCAAGTGAGACACGGGGAACTGAACTTGGTGCAGCACTGCAAGAGGCAGAGGATGTGTCGTGGTGAAACACTAGGGAAAATAGAGGGTGCAGCGCATGGAGCGGCACTGGGTGCAGCACTGGGTGCAAGAGCCACATGTGGTACAGCGCTAGGATGGGCACTGAGTGTATCACTGGGCGAAACACTTGGAGCCACACTTGGGGCGGCGCTTGGGGAGACACTTGGAGCAGCACGTGGTGCAGGGCTAGTAGCGACACTCCGAGCAGCGCTGGGAGTGGCACTGTGTGCAGCACTTGGCGGAACACTAGGAGCTACACTTGATGCGGGCTAGGCACCATGCAGCCAAGCCCTCATCAAGGCAGCCTCCTGGCGATACGGCTGCTGGGAAGGGAGAGGGACTGCATAGTGTCTCCTGGCAAGCTGGATGGTCGCAAGCCATTGACGCTTGGCAGTAAGAGTGTAACCACGGAGCACTTGGAGAGGAATCTGGAGGAGTGAGTGAGATTGAGGCAGAGCACCAGCTAAGCCAATGGCCAATTCAGATGCAATGGAATCATTGAGAGATTGGTGTTGTTCTGACTCAAGCAGCCCTCCAGTGCCGTGAAGCCGTTGGTTTCGGTACGTCCAGAGATCCCAACAGGTGAGGAAAAATTGATGAATCACTGCAGTGGCCCATCGACGAGGAGATCGCTTGCTACCAATTGAAGAATAATAGGCAGCCTGAATCTGATGCCAGAGGGGGGTCCACCTCCCAAGGAACCAGTTGTGCCATCCAATCCGACGCTGAGCCCTTATAGCAGATGCAATATCAGGGGAGTATGAGGAAGGGTGGATACACCTACCTTGACGAACCCTAGTGGTAACGTCCACAATGGCGAGAGCCAGGGAAGGATCTGTAAGCTCAGAAGTAAGGCGCTGTTGCAAAGGGCCCCGAAAGGAAGACAAGCAGTGCTGGACAGCCCCGGGATCGGCACATGAAAGAACATGGGAAACCTTTTCCGCATCTTGGGCACACAGAGGGCATCGGGAGTGATCCTGGTGCTGGTAATGAAGTAGCTGATTGCCAACACCAATACAACCAGAAGCAAATTTGACAAACCACCGCTGCATACCAGGAGGGAGGCGCTTGAAAGCAGAGTGATGGGCACACCAATGGATAGAATCGGAGACTTGTGGTGGAATGGAGATGTCGTGGTGAGTTTGCCAATAGTGAAGAAGTGGGGGACCTGAAATAAGAATGTGCAAGGCATCTCTGTCAAATCGAGAGCATTTGAGACCCTTCTGTGAAAGAGCCCAGGGCTCAAACACAAGTCGGGGATAGTGGTAAGGAGAAGAACGATTCATGGATAGAAATGCCTTGGCCATGCCATCAACTTGATGATTGCGAAGCGCCCACCAGTCAAGAGAAAGACCCTCTTGATGACCCTGAACCCACTTGAAGGTGACAGTGATTGGCAGAGCCGAGAGCATATTGCGAATGACATAGACATAGTCAAAAGATTTCTGAGAGATAGACAAGGGCCAGGTTCCCTGAGCCTGTTGAAGAGCCGTATCCCCATCAAGGGCAATGGTGAGTGAGCCGGAGGGTACATCATAGATGTCCACCAGAGCCAGACAGCAGGTGAGGACACCAATGATGCCAGCCAATTCACTCCGGTAAGAAGACTGATCTGCAGGGGAGCCACTGACAAGGTTAGATCCAGTGAGGAACGCCGTAGGAGACTTGGTGGAGGTGTTGGGGGAAAGGATGAAGGAAGATGTACCGCGGAGGAGAATGGGATCATAAGAGCCATCACAGACAGCACTGGCAGAGCCACTCATAATGGCATCGGCAAGAGCCTGGCATCCATCCTGGGGAAGGGAGTATTGATGGAGAAGGACTCGGGGAGAACCGCAGAGAGCATCAAATGCATCCCCTGGGGTGGCAGGAAGACACGCAAAAGGATCATAGGTCAAGGGATCCTCGTCGGGTGGATGAGAGATAAAGGAGGATTGACCGACAATCCGGAACACATTCCCACTGATAAGGAGGGATACAATAGTGTCTGCACTGGTAGGTTTAGCACAAAGGATGGTAGTGTTAAAGCTATAACGACCTCTGCCTTGCGAAGATCCGACCCTCCAACCAGTAGGGCATTTGGAGAAGAGCCGGTCAGTAGAACGGCACAAAAACCAGGGCCAAACAGAGGAGGACTCGGGTGACAGCCAATGCCCCAGGTGAAAGGAGGGGTGGAAAGCTTGGTCCGAAGGCAAAGCCAACGGGGGTAAGAAGGATTTCCGAAGGGCACGTTGCCAGAGCTGAAGGGCGGGAAGATGCCACGGAGGGGGGCAACGAGGCCAGTCAAGGTGAGCGCGAAGATGGTTGGAGGACTGCAGCTGGAAGGCCATAGGAGAAAGCCGTGTGCCATCGGCAGTGCAGATATCAGCAAGGGAGATAGCCTGGAGAGACATCCTGATGAGATTCAGAAGAGACAGGTCGGCGCCCCGAAAGCCAGCAGTAACAAAAGCTTGCATGAGGTAGCAGTCATTCACTCTAAGCAGAGGAAGTGTAGGAAAGTCTTCCACCATACTCACAGGGTGCATAGAAAAGAAATGCCACACATGCTTATACCAGCAAGGAGTGATATAAGAGGCATAGGGCTGATAGGGGGTAATACCGAGATGAAAAGGGATCCCTAGTTCAAGCCGAAATGCTTCAGCGGTAAGCCTAAGAATATGGCCTGTCTGGGAACCACGTACAGATTCCTGAAGCAGGGTAGCAATGTGGCTGAATTCCTGGAGAAGGAAAGGGTGAATAAAACCAAAGCCTTGATACAAAGATGGACCAAAGAAAACCTTGCGAGGAAAGTTGCGAGACATGCCGGCCTTATTGAGCACTGGAACCAGAGTTGGTTGGAGAATTCGGTTCCAGGTAGAAGCGTTGAGCTGAGTGACGGGCATGGGGTATTCAAAAGACTTCATAAATGAGTACCTGAAGGTGTAGAGGGAGGTGTTCTTCTCGCACTTGGAGGACCTCAATTGAGATCCAAAGGACTGGGACTGAGTCTGCAGGTGATCAACTTGAGCTTCCTCATTGCCATCCATAGAAATGTAGACACCCAGAGTCTTGTCCGCGTGGTCAACCTCAAAACGGTCAAGAGGTGATTGGGCACCAGATTTGTCAGTGAGTGATGGTGAAAGCACCGGGCATTTCATCAACAGATCGATAGTCCCAACCAGAACCAGTCCACTTGAAATCTATCAAGTAGCAGAATGATTTAGCAGGTTCAATAGCGCCGCCAGTAGCAATGAGACCACCAGCCCATCGGTCTAAAGCGGCCTGAAAATCAACAGCCAAGGCCTCACCAGAGGTAGTAGAGGAGGAACCGCCACAAAAAAGATCAGTATCATCCACAAAAGCAAAACCAACCAAGGAGACCAGCTGAAGAGATAGGGAGGTGAGGAGATGAACCCCATGGCCTGCATTCTGCATCATCCGGAAAAGGATGGTTGAGACCAGAGCCCACAGAGTTGGGCCAAGACCGTTGCCTTGCCCAATCCCACTGAGAGGAATGGATTCATCACCATACATAGGACCGGACCGGCCAAATCCAGTTTTAATGTGATGGGTAGCACGCTGGAGAGTGGAGAGTAGAACCTCGCAAACGTGAGCCGGAATCCCAAAGCTTTGGAGGGTGAGACTTGCAATGGGATGTGAGATTCTGTCATAGCAGCCCTTGGCATCATTCATTGCAACCGCCCCCGAGCGGCGCTTCTGGCGGAGGACATCACAAATGAGCTTCTTGTTGAGACAGGTGTTGATGGCTTTGTGATGCTTCCGGCTGCCATGTTGGTCAACTGCCACCGCGTTGGCCTGTTCAGCATGAGCGAGAATGCGTTTACCGATCATCTTGTTGTTGATCTGGAACTCAGGAGACATCAGTTGGATGAGTCTCATCTTGTCAACACGGTATTCACCAGGTTTCTTGAAAATTTCAACGTCGGTGATAACCTGCCAAGCAGAGGGCGAGAAGCCAGCAAGCAGAGGAGCAGTCCGCATCAGAGTATCAAAGGAATTCAGCTGAGTGTCCAAGGCAAAAGATTTATGGTGGGCAAAACTGAGGCAAGAAGGCTCACCAGCAGTGCGTTCCTTCTGGCATTTCCAGGCAGCAGCATTGTCAGCAGGGGTAACAGAATAGTCAAAGGGAGGCAAGGACTTAATAGCAGCGGGCACTTGAAGGCAAGTAAGAAATTCATTCAGGTACTGGTCAGTTCCTGAAGGAGGGACGTAAGTGCCGGCAAGGACGTCAGCTGAGGAAGGTCCAGTTCCCAAGTAGCCGAAGGCCTGAATGAATGAGGGAGACATGGAGGGAGTGTCTAGGCATTGTTGTTGACGGCAGACATTGGAGGCAGCCATGGCTGGCACCATGGCAGATTGAGACTCCAAGACTTGTTCAGCGCCATCGGAGCTGACAGCAACCGCTTTCAGAACAGCAGGCTTTGAGAGGCGACCACGGATAGCGCGAGCAGCGAGCCCTAGATCCCGTTGGAGCCGTTCACGGCGCATGCGTGCCCGAATCTGAGAGGCGCTCTGGTTGTAGGGCTTGCCTTCAGTAAGAAGGGCGTCCACCAAACCTTGGTTGAAGGAGTCACGCCACAAAGGAGCCAGGGCTTTGACAGCACGGTATTGCTTGTAGGCTTGCTTCAAGTGAAGGACAGCCGTGGCCAGATCACAGTGTTCACCCTTGTATAAGGAAAGCTTACATGCCAGGCGTTTCACCTTGGTGTGACTGGTGGAGACACCTTGACGAAGCTGCACAATCCGCCTCCAAAAATCTATGGTGTCACGGTAAACCTGGAGCTTGGGGGACCACGGAATCATGCCAGTGCGAAGCCGGCAAAGATGTTGTTCAACGGACAGCCGGATGGAGGCAGAGGTAGCATGGAGGACATCATAGGTAGTGATGAGAGTATCGCGCACAGTGGTATCACCAGATAAATACAGTGCCACCAGGTGCTCGAGCTTAGTCTGAAGGGGGAACACACCAGCAGTAGCAAAGGCATGTTTGACCCGCTTGAGATAGCGCTGCCGAAGGTGAGGGTGGGAAGATTTCAGGCGAGGAAGAGAGGATCGCACAGGAGGTGGAAGATATTTGCCCAAGATACTGCCATTACACACTTCGATCCAGAGCAAGCGATGGTCAGAAACCATGCCGTGTTCACCATCAAAAGCACAGTAACCAGCTCGGATGACATCAACATGCTCAGTGGCAAGCCTGAAGGGCAGCTGTGAGGTCACGTCGAAAGAGAATGCGTGGGTTGGGACAGCAAAGATCCTCCTCAGCCTGGAAGTAGCGACAGTGTTGGTTCCAAACAGAGCCGAGGTCCCTGTCATTTTCTACAGGGCAGTAGGCTGAAAAGATGGTCACCGTAGCTTGAGCCCTCCCCTGAAACCGAACAAAAGTCCACCGGCCAAGCCCCGAAGGATCAGCACCGTGGGCAAGCTTGTGAGAATGAAAGAGCCGGTCAATAGTAAACCCCGTACCACCAGGGAGGCGCCACGTGCCAGAGGATGCCTCATGCTGGTTGCTAGCAAGGAAGGTGAAGCTGGAAGGGTAGGCCTGTTTGATGCGAGAGTGAAAGAGATCACAAAGGGGGAGCTGCGGTTCGTTCAGACAATGCTCTGCGTAGAGAGCAACCCCAGCTTTACTTTGAGCAACACGCCGAGAGTTGTGACGGGAACGAGACATGAAGGCTGACTTCCGCTGGGGACCAATATTTTGGAAGGTGATGAGGGTAGAGTTTGAGGACGGAGACTGGGGGAAAGGATGGCCAAAAGCATCAGAATCTGTAGTCACAAGGATGTCCCCATGAAGATTGGATTGGGCGAGACGGGAAGCAGGAGGATGCAAGGAAGGGGAAGAAGGACTGGAGGAATCCAGGTGGGGATGAGAGTTGGAGGGCATCCCACAGTGCCCTGAAGGGGACATACTAACCATGATCCGACGCATACCGTGTCTGTCGCACGGAAGAGGAAGCGTGGGAGGAATAGGTGTGGACTCCCGAAGGCCACAGCAGGTGCAGCACTGGGAGGAACACTGGGTGCATATCAGGGTGGAACACTGGGAGCACCAGTTGATGCAGCGCGAGGTGGAGCACTGGAGGCGACCCTAGAGGAAGCACTGGAAAGCAAGGCAAATGCATGGCAGGAGGAAGCACTGGGAGCGGCGCCGGGCTCAGCGCCGGGAGGAACACTGGGTGCATATCAGGGTGAAATACTGGGAGCACCAGTTGATGCAGCACTAGGTGAAGCACGGGAGACAAGCCTGGGGGAAGCACCGGAAAGCAAGCCAAATGCATGGCAGGGGGAAGCATGGAGAGTAGCGCCTGGTGCAGTTCAGGGAGGAACACTGTCGGCAGAGCAGGGGGAAACATTGGGAGCACCAGTTGATGCAGCACTAGGTGAAACACTGAAGGTAACCCTAGATGAAGCGCTGGAAAGCAAGTCAAATGCATGGCAGGAGGAAGCACTGGGAGTGACGCCTGGGGCAGTTCTGGGAGGAACACGGTCGGCAGAGCAGGGTGAAACATGGGGAGCACCAGTTGAGGCAACACTAGGTAGAACACTGAAGGCGACCCTAGATGAAGCACAGGAAAGCAAGTCAAATGCATGGCAGGAGGAAGCGCTGGGAGTGACGCCTGGTGCAGTTCTGGGAGGAACACTGTTGGCAGAGCAGGGTGAAACACTGGGAGCAACAGGTGAGGCAGCACTAGGAGGAGCACTGGAGGCAATCCTGGGGGAAAAACGGGGAAGCAAGCCAAGTGCATGGCAGGAGGAAGCACTGGGAGTGGCGCCTGGCGCATCGCTGGGCGGAGCACTGGGTGCATATCAGGGTGGAACACTGGGAGCAACAGTTGATGCAGCGCTTGGTGGAGCACTGGAGGCAATCCTGGGGGAAGAACTGGGAAGCAAGCCCAATACATGGCAGGAGGAAGCACTGGGAATAGCGCCTGGTTCAGCGCTGGGAGGAACACTGAGTGCATATCAGGGTGAAACACTGGGAGCACCAGGTGATGCAGCACTAGGTGGAACACTGAAGGCGACCCTAGAGGAGGCACTGGAACGCAAGTCAAATGCATGGCAGGAGGAAGCACTGGGAGTGGCGCCTGGTGCAGTGCTGGGAGGAACACTAGATGCATATCAGGGGGAAACACTGGGAGCACCAGTTGATGCAGCACTAGGTGGAGCACTGGAGGCAATCCTGAGGGAAGTACCGGAAAGCAAGTCAAATGCATGGCAGAAGGAAGCACTGGGAGTGGCGCCTGGTGCAGTTCTGGGAGTAGCACTATCGGCAGAGCAGGGTGTAACATTGGGAGCACCAGTTGATGCAGCACTAGGTAAGACACTGACGGCGACCCTAGATGAAGCACTGGAAAGCAAGTCAAATGCATGGCAGGAGGAAGCACTGGGAGTGGCGTCTGGTGCAGTACTGGGTGTAATACTTTCAGCAGAGCAGGGTGAAACATTGGGAGCGCCAGTTGATGCAGCACTAGGTGGAACACTGAAGGCGACCCTAGATGAAGCACTGGAACGCAAGTCAAATGCATGGCAGGAGGAAGCACTGGGAGTGGCGCCTGGTGCAGTGCTGGGAGGAACACTAGATGCATATCAGGAGGAAACACTGGGAGCACCAGTTGATGCAGCACTAGGTGGAGCACCGGAGGCAATCCTGAGGGAAGCACTGGAAAGCAAGCCAAATGCATGGCAAAAGGAAACACCGGGAGTGACGCCTGGGGCAGTTCTGAGAGTAACACTGTCGGCAGAGCAGGGTGAAACTTGGGGAGCACCAGTTGATGCAGCACTAGGTGGAACACTGAAGGCGACCCTAGATGAAGCACTGGAAAGCAAGTAAAATGCATGGCAGAAGGAAGCACTGAGAGTGGCGCCTGGTGCAGTTCTGGGAGTAACACTGTCGGCAGAGCAGGGGGAAACACCGGGAGCACCAGTTGAGGCAGCGCTAGGTGGAGCACTGGAGGCAATCCTGGGGGAAGCACGGGAAGGCAAGGCAGATGCATGGCAGGAGGAAGCACTGGGAGTGGCGCCTGGTGCAGTGCTAGAAGTAACACGGTCGGCAGAGGAGGGTGAAACACTGGTAGCACCAGTTGATGCAGCACTAGGTGTAGCACGGGAGGCAATCCTGAGGGAAGCACTGGAAAGCAAGTCAAATGCATGGCAGGAGGAAGCACTGGGAGTGGCGCCTGGCTCAGCGCTGGGAGGAGCACTGGATGCAGATCAGGGTGAAACACTGGGAGCACCAGGTGATGCATCACTAGGTGGAACACTGAAGGCAATCCTGAGGGAAGCACTGGAAAGCAAGTCAAAAACATGGCAGAAGGAAGCACTGGGAGTGGCGCCTGGTGCAGTTCTGGGAGGAGCACTGTCGGCAGAGCAGGGTGAAACATTGGGAGCGCCAGTTGATGCAGCACTAGGTGGAGCACAGGAGGAAATCCTGGGGGAAGCACTGGAAAGCAAGCCAAATGCATTGCAGAAGGAAGCATTGGGAGTGGCACCTGGTGCAGTCCTGGGAGTAACACTGTCGGCAGAGAAGGGTGAAACATTGGGAGCACCAGTGGATGCAGCACGAGGTAACACACTGACGTCGACCCTGGGTGAAGGGCCGGAAAGCAAGGCAAAGGCATGGCAAAAGGAAACACTGGGAGTGACGCCTGGGGCAGTGCTGAGAGTAACACTGTCGGCAGAGCAGGGTGAAACTTGGGGAGCACCAGTTGATGCAGCACTAGGTGGAGCACAGGAGGAAATCCTGGGGGAAGCACTGGAAAGCAAGCCGAATGCATGGCAGAAGGAAGCACTGGGAGTGGCGCCTGGTGCAGTGCTGGGAGTAACACTGTTGGCAGAGCAGGGTGAAATACTGGATGCACCAGTTGAGGCAGCGCTAGGTGGAGCACTGGAGGCAAACCTGGGGGAAGCACTGGGAAGCAAGCCAAATGCATGGCATGAGAAAGCACTAGGAATGGTGCCTGGTGCAGCGCTGGGAGGTACACTGGGTGCATTTCAGGGTGAAACACTGGAAGCACCAGTGGATGCAGCACTAGGTAGAGCACTAGAGGCGACCCTAGATGAAGCACGGGAAAGCAAGTCAAATGCATGGCAGGAGGAAGCACTGGAATCGGCGCCTGGCGCAGCGCTGGGAGGAACACTGGGTGCATATCAGGGTGAAACATTGGGAGCACCAGGTGATGCAGAACTAGGTGGAACACTGGAGGCGACCCTAGGTGAAGCACTGGAAAGCAAGCCAAATGCATGACATGAGGAAGCACTGGGAGTGGCGCTGGGTGCAGCGCTGGGAGGAACACTGGGTGCAAATCAGGGTTAAACACTGGGAGCACCAGTTGATGCAGCACTAGGTGGAGCATTGGAGGCAATTCTGGGGGAAGCACGGGAAAGCAAGCCAAATGCATGGCAGGAGGAAGCACTGGGAGTGGCGCCTGGCGCAGCTCTGGGAGGAACACTTGATGCATGTCAGGGTGAAACACTAGGGGCACCAGTTGGTGCAGCGCGAGGTGGAGCACTGGAGGCGACCCTAGAGGAAGCACTGGAAAGCAAGGCAAATGCATGGCAGGAGGAAGCACTGGGAGCGGCGCCGGGCTCAGCGCTGGGAGGAACACTGGGTGCATATCAGGGTGAAATACTGGGAGCACCATGGAATGCAGCACTAGGTGGGGCACTGGAGGCAATCCTGGGGGAAGCGCTGGAAAGCAAGCCAAATGCACTATTGAGCGCAGCACGGGGTGTAGTCCTGGGTGAAGCACTGGGGGGGAAGCCAAATGCATGGCGGAAGGAATCACTGGGAAAGTCGCCTGGTGCCAGGCTAGGAGAAACACTGGGTGCAGATCAGGGTGAAACACTGGGAGCATCAGTTGATGCAGCACTAAGTGGAGCACTGTAGGCAACCCTGGGGGAAGCACTGGGAAGCAGGCCAGATGTAATGCTGTGAGAAGCACTTGGAGTGACGCCTGGTGCAGTGCTAGGAGGAACAATGGGTGCAGAGCAGGGTGAAATGGTGGGATTCCTAGGTGGAGCCTCGCTGGGTGTAACAGTGGATGCAACCCTGGGTGAAGAGCCGGGGAGCACGCCAAAGGTGTTATGGGGAAGAGCGACTGAAGGAACACTCGGTGCAGGGATAGGAGAAACACGGTGGGGTAGACAAGGCGGGAAGCAGGAGGAGCGGAGAGAGAGGAAGGGTGACTGGGGGAAGCAGAGGTGGAATTTGGAGAGGTAGGCATTCCACTAGGCCAGAAGAAAAGGTGCCTAACCATGGTCAGAGGAAAACCGTGTCTGTCGCACGGATAGGAGAGAAGCCGGTGCAGAGCTAGTTGAGGCATTGGTATGGCTCAGCTCGCTGATACTAGCGTCGGTGCCGGGAGAAAAAGCTATGGAGGTGAAACCGGAGCGGAGAGGGGAGTTGAGGGCGGTAGGAAGTGTGCTAGCGGGGGGCACAATGTCAGCCAAGGCAACGCCTTCAAGAGAGGCAGCAGCCGGAGGTGCACCCAGAACAGAAGTGATGTTGGAAGTGCCGGTTGCAAGAGTAGACATGGACTGGCCATCATCAAAGCCACACCCAGCGCTGTCCTCACGTATCTGAAAAGAGAAGTGCATATCCAGGTCAAAAGTAACAGCGTTGGAAGTGGAGTCAATGGACAGGTCATCATCCACGAGTTCCCAATCACAGACGTCACCACGACCAAAGAAGGGCAGAGCATCCTCCGGTTCCTGGTCCGGTGCAGGGGCAGTTTCAACAACCCGTCCTTCAGTGGGATCCCAATGAAAGTCCTCCAACTCAGTGAGACACTCAGTAGAGAACCATTGGCGAACACAAGAGCCATACCGGGCCTCCAGGAAGATAGGAAGAAAGGACAGCATGGCTTGGGCTTCAGCTGAGGTAGTAGTGTTGTACAGGGCAAGGATTTCACCACGGTAGGAGCTGGTGTCAACAGAGAGAAACAATGGCCATGACCAGTTGTCCCTAGTACGAATTCCCAGAAGAACACGGCGCAAAGTGGTAGCGCCCAGGCCATGACCCAAATCGACAGGAAGATCCAGGTCAACCACACCGAGAACAGAAGCAGTTTCATGGGTCTGGATGAACTTGGCTTGCCGGTGCTTAGCTTGACGAAGGGTCTTCAGTTTAGAAGGGGAAAGGCATCGGTCAGAGGGATTGGTAGCAGTCTCAATGAACTTGTAGAATTTACCATCAGGAAGGGAGGCTATATCAGACGCAGAGCAGCGATTGAACTGAGCCTTAAGTAGCTTGACAGTCTGAGAACGCTTGGTAGAATCACACAAGATGTGAGCAGCTGGGACAGGAGAGGGGTCAGGGGTTCGTGAATTGTCGAGCCGAATGTTCTTCCGGATGACAGCGATAGGGAAGGCTTGAAACCGAGGATGGGTCTGGAGCAGGGCATTGTAATGATGAAGATCAAAACTCTGCATATAGGAACCGAGCAGGAAACCACAGGTGACAGTAGTGGAGGCTTGAATATGATCGTACTTGAGGTCCATTTCACGGTCCTGGAGGCGCTGAAGGAGAGTGTCAGACAAGAGAGCATCCACTGGGACACTGTGTCCAATGTAGAACCGAAGGTGGGGTGCTGCGCGAACCCGGAGCCATAGGGAAGCAACGTAGAGCTCAAGAGTGCGCCGGTCAGGCAGGGTAGACCAGAGTTTGGGAACTGGCTTAGCCTTGGGGTTAATGCTGGCGCGGGAGGGAAAGACATAGAGGACCAGCTTCCGATCCGCCGACCAGAGCAAGCTGAGTGCATCCGTCAGGGACGCCAGCATTTCGTCGTACAAATCACTAGGGCGGGGTGACATCAGCCGAGGGAGAGACAGAGTGAAGTAGGAGCTGTAGGAGCACTTGGTACCTTCAGTGACATCAACCGGAGCCCTGGAATCACTGGAGCAAACCCCACGCCGTTGAAGAAAGTGGCCGACAGAAGAAGAAAGGACAGAAGCAGCTCCAACAGAAGGAAAAAAGGAGACAGACCGAGAACCCGGCGCCGGGCTGGAAGAGGCAGAGGCAGCTGACGGAGCAGGGGCAGGGGGCTTAGTCTTGAAAAACCAATGAGAGCCAAGAACCCGGTTGGCAGACAGCCACACCAGCCCTTCAGTACTAGGCAGAAGGTTGCCTTCACAGTACAGGGCATCAAAGCATTCGGGAGACATTTTTGCAAGACCAATGAGACATTTCCGAAGGGCTTGGCCGGGAGGGGATTTGGTCCACGCAGCAGAGCCTTGGAAGCAAGCCGAAGCCAGGGAGACCAGAGACTCCACAGTAGCAGTCCTCCAATCGGAATCAGCGGGATTGACCAGGGCATACACCGGGGCGACGGAGAGACGGCACACATCATGAATGGATTTCTTGTCACGGCCATCCTTCTTGCTGAAGAAGTGGGTAGGACTGGGAGAGGCATTCCAAACCCGGGTCTGCGCTGGAGACTTCCGGAGACGGTGGATGAAAGATGGGGTAGGGAAACGGCCATCACCATAAAAACGCCACAGGAAGGAAGCAGAGTGGGCCTGATTGGCAGCGGCCAGAGCCTGTTGACGAAGTGCTTGACGATCCAAGCTGGGGGAGGGAGTCAAGGAAGGGGACTGCGGGAGGAGAGACTGTTTAAGAGCTGTAGCAGGGGCGGGACGCGCGGCAGATGGGGCTGGCTGCTGAAGAGCTGGGGGAGTAAGGACAAGCTGCTTGAGAGCGGGAGGCTGAAGGGGGGGGGACTTAAGGGCTGGCTTCTTAGAATCCTGACGAGGAGCAGGCTTCTTAGAAGACTGAGTAGAGGAGGCCACAGAGGAATCAGAGGAAGAGACAGACATGGAGGTAACAGAGGATTGGCTGGCCGAGGAAGAGGAACCAGCAGACATAGATGCATCCTTCCGGGGGCGAAGAGAGGAAGGAGAAGGAGTGGCCTGGGTAGGAGCTGGGGTAGGGGTGGAGGACTTCTTCAGATGGGCGCGCTTGGGGTAGCGAGAGCCAGATGCAGAGGAGCGGGCAGAGGAAGAAGATAGAGAGGGTGTAGATTGGAGCCGTTTCTTGGGGGAAGAAGCAGAGGAGCGGCCCGCAGTAGGCTTAGTAGGAGTGTTGGGGGTAGGCATGCTGGGAATCGTAGTAGGGGAGGCTGATGAGGTACGGGAGTCCGGGAACAGGGATGGGGACGGATCGATTGGAGCGCTGTCGGTGGATAGTGCGAGAGGGAGCGGCTTGCCGACTAGAGACAATGGAATGGCGACGATCGACGACGACGCTTGCTTCGACGGCGCTTGGCTGTCTGTATCGCGCTGGGCTGTCTGTATCGTACAACCAAAGGAGTCAAAGGAAGCAAGCAAAGGAAACACCGTCTATTGGAACGCTGTCGGTGGAGGGTTCGAGCGAGGGAACGGCGTGCCGTGCCGGGGGAGACGGCAGTGCGAGCAATTGTCGTTGTGGTGCGAGCGATTGTCGTCGTGTCGGAGGATACGTAGAAACTGTACTGGGGCCAGCGTAGAAAATTATGTGTTGTGGTGTCGTCCGATCGGCCGACGAAGGAAGTGGAGCCAACAAAGCAACCAAAGGAGACAACAAGCAACCAAACTGTTAGCAAAAACAGAAGGAGCAAGTCTTAGAAGGTAAGGGTGGGGCCTGGTGTTGGTAGAAACAGAGCAGAAGGGGAGGAGATATGAGAAAGGAAGTCTGTGTAGAATCCTACGTGTTGTGAGTACTGGAAATTCGGAACGTCGGACAACGTTGCGAGACGCAAAGTTGTGACGATTACAATCCGGAGAACAAAGTTCACGTGAAGACATTGTTGCAACATTACATCCTGAGTTTGTCCTGTGTTGACAATGTTGTTTCGACTTCAGACCAACTTGAAGAGGTGAATCTTGTTTGCGACGAATTGCTCAACTATGTTCTAACATCTCGTTTGTTACGTGATGCTGACGGTACACGTGTTTCAGTTAGTAGGGATATGGTTTCAAAGGAAATAATGAATGCTGTACTTGGCCACGAAGAAGAAATTCCTTTTACCGTTGACCATGCACATGAGGTTCTGGACTATTTGTTGAAAGCAGAGCGAAGTTCTTTGTCGTCGCGCTCTAATCAAGGTGAACCTCGCCGCAAAGATCGGTTATTCATTTTCACCAGTGACGGTGCTCGATCCGTTCAATTTGAAGAACCAAGTCCGCCTGAGCTTGTGAGAGGTAAGGAAAGTTGACATACTTACCCTATCGCAAAAGAGGACTACAGCTTATCTTTCACAAGGTTCCTTAATTTTGATGAGAACTGCACGTACACGGTGGACGATCGATTGTTCTGGGAACATACAAGATTCGTATTCAGTGATATTTTCATCACACGACCGGAAATAGTACTCGGAGGTTCTAATTTTTTTGAGAGGTCTTTGCGGTTTCTGACAACTTACAATTATCTACCTAAAGGGGGACAATTGTTCGTCCCCTTGACAAAGGAACTTTTGTGTTCGGTTTTCAATAACAAAAAACACCTGTGGGAAGCAAGCTTGCAAGTAACTTTTGTTTCACGAGAGGATGAAAAGACTTTACAATCCAATGGCGACTCATTGATCAAACTATTTGAAAAAATCAAGGTACCCAACAGTCAGAGTTACAAAGCTACCGACATTGCAAAGTGGAACTTCATGAAGAAACACTTGAAGAACTTCGAGAAGTTCATCGAAGAGAATGATACGTATTCCGTACGATGGATAGTGTTCACTAACACAGAGATCCATGAACCGGAATCATTCTTTCGATTTCCTTGGGAAGGCAAATTGACCGACAACTCTAGTGAATCCTCAATTCATGGAGGTAACACAAGCAATGATGATGAAGAAGAAGACGACGTAGAAGTAGTAAACGGCAACGTACCTCCCACAGAACCAAACGCAGTTAAAGAGAACGCATCCATGAAGGCAAAGAAGAAGTCGTTCCTCAGGAAACCAAAAAATCGAAACAAGACTGCATCAGACGAATCCAATGGAGAGCCGAAGTACAAGGAGAGGAAGGTCTCTCCAAACCTGGGCCACGTTGAAGATATTGGATACCTTCTGCAAGTTCCTAGCCCACAACCAGCCAACGTAATAAGACAGAAGCGCTCCGGAAATGTGAAGGTGTTGTTCGAAGATCCTGACCCGGTGATCTCGTATCCTAAATTTGCAATTGGTAGTGAGGTGACAATCACGGGTTTGCCAGCACCTGGAACTGGTGTTGTGAAAAGTTATGCAGCGAAGAAGAAGGACCAATATCCTCAATACCCTGGATACATGGTGCACAAGAAACTACAAGATGGTACAACAGTGAAGCGCGCAACCTGGTTCCCTTACGACAGAGTGGGGTCGGATAAACCACAGTTCACCAAGTTGTCGGATATCTTCAAATAATGAAACTATGCTGTATTGGGTATACGTTCATAGCCTTCTCCACGCACCACCATAGAACACAAGAGCAAAGAGGGCATAAGCGGGAAAGAAGTTATCATATTACGGTGCACAAGAAACTACCAGATGCTACAACACCAGTGAAGCGCGCAACCTGGTTCCCTTACGACCGTGTGGGGTCAGATAAACCACAGTTCACCAAGTTGTCGGATGTATTCAAATAATGAAACTACGCTGTAGAACACAAGAGCAAAGAGGGCCTAAGCGGGAAAGAAGTTATCATATTACTACAACGTCGACACTAATAGTAGCTCTTCTTCTCCAACTTGGATTCAGATTAACCAAAACATTATTGTGTACGTAAGAAATAGTATTCAAAAGTAAAATAGAGTACCTACTACTACTACTGGTGGAGTAGTACTAAAACACGCAGTACTGGATCATTTGAATTGTTTCATATTAGTCTACTATTCTTACATGGTATTGTAGTAATACTGTAGTCATAGTACTAGTACAACATGAATGTTCATAGTGGTTAGTAGTTCAAACTTTTAAGAAGATTGTTACCAATACTTGTAGTACTACTAATATTAGTAGTACCATCAATGCATAGTAACTCCAATCTAATAGTAATTTGCAATTACAAAATAGAAAATCTGACATTTACTGTGATTAGTCCATGAATATTGTTCCTGTTATGGGTGAAATGAATCATGCAGGAAACAGAAGTGAGTTATTATCTGTCATAGTTTGTGTGACACCACCTTGTACTGATAAGTGCATTTGGGTACTGGATTTGTAGGGGGAAAAAACAGTACTCTGCAATTAAAATATAGAAAATCCTATATTTCCTGGGATTGAACCACGAATATTGTTCCTATTATGGGGGACATGCACGAATCATGAAAGTAACAGAAAGGAAGTTATCTTTCAAAGTTTGTGTGTCACCACGTAATGAGTGCATTTGGGTACTGGATTTGGAGGGAAAAAGCACAGTTATTTGCTATTATAAGATAGAAAATCTGAAATTTAGTGTGACTAGCCCATGAATATTGTTCCTGTTATGGGTTAGATGAAACATGAAAGAAACAGAAGGGAGTTATCTGTCATAGTTTATGTGTCATCATGTAATGAGTGCATTTGGGTCATGGATTTGGAGGAAAACGCACAAATTTGCAACTAGAAAATAGAAAATCTGATATTTTGTGTGATTAGTCCATGAATATTGTTCCTGTTATGGATAAGTTGAATCATGAAAGAAACAGAAGTGAGTTATCTGTCATAGTTTGTGTGTCACAATCTACTTAGTGCATTTGGGTCCTGGATTTGGAGGAAAAATACACACAAATTTGCAATTAGAAAATAGAAAATCAGATATTTTGTGTGATTAGTCCATGAAGGTTGTTCCTGTTATGGATGAGATGAATCATGAAAGAAACAGAAGTGAGTTATCTGTCATAATTTGTGTGTCACCACCTCATAAGTGCATTTGTGTACTGGATTAGGAGTATAAATACACAGTAATTTGCTATTAAAAAATAGAAAATCACATCTTTCTTGTGATTGAACAATAAATATTGTTCCTGTTATGGGTTAGATGAAACATGAAAGAAACAGAAGTGAGTTATCTGTCATAGTTTATGTGTCATCATGTAATGGGTGCATTTGGGTCATGGATTTGGAGGAAAAATACACACTAATTTGCAATCAAAAAATATAAAATCCCATATTTCGTGTGATCCAACAATGAATATTGTTCTTGTTATGAGTGAGATGAATCATGAATGAAACAGAAGTGAGTTATCTTTCATAGTTTTTGTGTCACCACCTACTAATAAGTGCATTTGTGTACTGGATTTGTAGGATAAATACACAGTAATTTGCAATTAAACAATAGAAAATCTAATATTTCGTGTGATTGAACAATGAATATTGTTCCTGTTATGGGTGAGATGAATCATGAAAGAAACAGAAGGGAGTTATCTGTCGTGATTTGGGTATCACCACCTAATGATTGCATTTGGTGACTGGATTGGGAAGAAAAATACACACTAATTTGCAATTAAAAGTTCCAAAATCAGATTTTTCGTGTGATTGAACAATGAATAATGATAGTGTAATGGATAAGATGATTAATGAAAGAAACAGAAGTGACTTATCTGTCAAGGTGGTTTGTGTGTCACAACCTAATTAGTGCATTTGGTTACTGGTTTTGGACAAAAAATTACCAGGGAACAACAGAACTATTAAAACTTTCATAAAGACTAAAGTATCAGCCTTAGAATTGGCAATATACTTTCATACTCTAACCAATCCATAGAATGAACAGTATTCATCCTTAAAACAACAGAAAGTAACAAACTGTTGCACTCAACAAAAACTTAGAAGCAATCTTTATTTCTTAGGTTGCTACTTGTTCATAGAAAAATAAAGAAATAGAACTAGTAGTAGGAACATAAAGTAAGGAGGGAAGTACTATGTATGGACCGTTCTAAGGGGGAGTCGAACCACGAGACACAGTTACTTGAATATAACCGAATCATTGCGAGATCACGAAATTTACACCACTTAAAGTGCGGTAAGAATTATTCCTTCACAGATTGCAACGAGTAATTGAACAAAAATACCTCGGTATTTGCCAAACGTAAATCATTATTACAACGAAGAGCAAAATGGAGAACATAACAACACAATCAGCGTACAAGAGGAAGCCATTGAAGCCTAGGTATCTTTTGGATTCGGCGGAGTACTGTGCAAGAATGACTGAGCTAAATGACGATGACGAAAACAACGAGAATAATCCATTCTTATATCATTTTGAAACTGGGTTCGATGCACTATGTGCCGAAAACGGCAACTTGGTACTCACAATACTTAATGGATGCAACAAGATAGACGACGTTAGAGATAGACTCGACAGCCCAAAAGGGCATTTCGATGAAGAAGAAGCTTTAGAAATTTGGGAACAATGCTTGAAGTACGTAACTGAGGACATATTTCCTTTCTACAAGGAAGGCGACACTGATGCCGTTGACCACGTATGGGCTTTGGGTATCATTGTGGCACACATTTTATGCGGTTATCCGGCATTGAAAGGAACGGAGGACATACAGTGCTACAACAACGTGGGTATTGGACGACCAGTACAATCAGGAGAACGAGAGAGGCTCGAACTCAATGGTCATACAGTTCCACCAAAAAAATGGAGTAACCTGACGCCGGAAGCCAGAAAACACATAAAGCAATGCATACATTTTCACCCGGGTAACCGTCCCTGTCTGACAACCCTTTGGTTAAACGAGTGGCGCACAATGACTGAAGAGGCAATCATTGAAAAAAACAGTATAATGTACATCGAAGAAACCGATGTTAATTTCCTTTTGAAACTGGCTGTTGAGCTGATTCAATCCAAAGGCAAAGAAGAGCAACAGGAGCTTTAACTGCAGGCCGGTTGAGGTGCCGGTCTGTTGTGTTCTAATATTTCTCTGATATCCACTACGATTGGACGCTAGTCCAACCAGATCTATTCTGACTATCGGTAACCGACGCAATCAGTTAGATCTTAGGCTTGTAGTTCTACAAATGGGACGCAAGGAGGCGTCCGGTGCAAGGTTTAAGGTTGAATAATCAAATAATCTAAAAGTATGAGATGAAGAGATGTTTCTTGCTGGAGAGCAAGTGTCTCTTCTAAAGATCGGTTTGCCGCTAATACAACACGATATTTCGTGCTGCCGCTAATACAGCACGTATTTTATACAGCAGTTCGTGAGCAGCGCTTCGAACCTCTGCTGTCTTTTCTTGAAAACAGCACACTTAACAAGAGATTGCATGTGCGAACCTCTAGTGTGTGTTCTTCTTTGATTACTAAGTATCGAACGTCGATCGTAAGAATGACTGTTGTTCGATCACTAAGTATCGAATTTGGTGTCAGAATGATGATTGCACCTCTGGTTCGATCGTATTCCAATCTCACATAGAGAAAGAGGTCTCATTATTCCAACCACTGGAGGTGCACTTCGACTCGTATTATCGTATCATTCCAGCTGCAGTACAGTAAGTTACGTAGGAATGTACGTACATAGGTTCGAGTATCATAACTGTCTCATACGTACGAAAGGAATTTAATATGCCCCATCTTCTTGCATGTGATGAAGTACGAGCATTATCGCTGTGAGAAGAACAACCAAAATTCCCTGAGTACGTATGTGAGGAACATGTAATATGCCCCATGTGCTCACGCGATAGAAAGGAATTAAACCTTTATCACAGGAAGAGTACCGTACCAAAGGAGAAGAATGCCCCATGATTGGGCATGGATTTGCATAGATCAAGATGCCCCATGATTAGGCATCGATTTTGCATAGAGTAAGATGTCCCATGAGCGGACATCAGCTAATTGTAGATGTTGGATCAATCGGGGTTCAGATCGGATCGAGGAAGATTGAAAATCGATACGGTCGTAGAATCAAATCCCAGAGGCGTTGGTACCAATCGATCTTATAAGCAAATCGTATCAGTACCAATCGATCTTATAAGCAAATTGTATCAATCGATTGAAGTGGATTGGGTGCGTGAGTATTCATCACCTTGAAAGTGTATGATGCAAGTGAATCACGGATAGAATCGATTGGTTTGTTGTTTTGTAGATACATGGAAATCAATACCATCTTAGAATCAAATCGCATAGGCGTAGTCGTAGAAATCGATTGATCGTAGATTCCCAAATATCGGTTGATCATAGGTATCGTTGGAGCGTGGATTGATCTTAGATTGATCTTAGATGGATCGTGTATAAGATCTTAGATCAAATCGTAGATTCAGATCGTGGATCAAATTGTGGAGATCAATCGTAGTGAACCATACGATTCGTTTGATCGGAGATCAAATGACTTGATCAAATCGTGATATACCAGTTGATCACATGAAGCGGGGAATCGAATCACAATATCATATCTCTAATCGTAGAACCAAGGATACGTAGGGAAGACTTGCTGTCATGCCCCATGATTGGGAAGGAAGACTTGCGAGTGGGCGTGATGGCTGTCTTGTACAGAAGAAGTGCCCCTGCAAGAGAGCCGGAAGAGCAACAGGACAAGTGATGACCAATGGAAACTAAGACTGGTTCAATCGCACGTAACTTGGTGTAGATATTGAGCGTATAATCGTATATTCGGATCGTAGAAATCGATTGATCATAGATTCTCAAAATATCGGTCGTACAGGCAATCCATAAGCATTCAATTGATTAGCCGTAGATTGAACCGATGATTTGTAATCGAAGATTCTCAAAGACACCATAATCATAGAATCACGTCGTAAGATTTCGTGTGTCGTAGATTAGATCCTTGCAAATAGTCATGTTGACTGTTCTGGAAATCGTTTGATCGTAGATACCATCGTGAAATTGATCGTAGAAATCAACTTGAGTGCATGTTGATTCGTAGGAGTCAGATCCATACAATGTTGATGAAAATCGTAATCACCGTTACTGAGAATCGAATGGGATGATCGATATTGTGGAATCAAATGGTTGCCCCTTTGATTGTAATAGATAGTATGTCGAATCGTAGAATTTGATCTGTCAGGTGACGTCGTCATAGAGCCAATTGGCAATCAAGAGAGTAGCATGTAAGTGATACAGCTTGAGCTTGATAGCATCACGGTGCCGCTTGGTGATACAAACAGCAGGCAAAATGTAGGTCATGGAATGTGCTTCATAAAGAGGCTTCCCAATGGGACAAAATGATGCCCCATAAAGAGGCTTCCGGGCTCCGTAAAGAAACTTCTGAATCGGACAAAAGGATGCCCCATAAAGAGGCTTCCTAACTGAGCTTGGAACGACACTATCTTTAGGAGATGCCCCAGATGGTGGAAGTTGCAAAGAAGAAATGCAAGAAGGTTGGGGGAGGGAACGGGCACGATGAAATACCACGGTTTCAGACTGAGGGCAAAATGTCCAACGAGAGTGGTGTGGAGACGGAGAGGAAGTTCGAGCGCGAGTGGAATGTGGCTCGCAGTTGCGTTTACATGGAACATCTCCGGTAGGAATGTCGGTGTGAACATTATGAGGAGTGGAGGTAACTTTGGTGAATCGAACCGAATCAGTGCTGGGGAAATATTTCCAAGTGTAGTAAGGGGTACTAGTGAAATTTTTGGGATTGTCATCAGTAGAGTGGTCAGGCGTGTTGCAAGCAGTAGTAGGAGGGCTGTTATGAACAGCGGGAGTGTTACTGGTGGAATGAACAGGCGCGTGAGTTGACACTGTTTTGTGGAGTTGGACAAAATCAAAGTAAGCCTGACGACCATCGCGTGTCTGTTGGTGGTACAACACACATGAGGAAGAAAAATCACCTTGGAACACATGCTGGAGGAGTGTCCAGAAGAATGCACATTGTTCTTCATGGAGGGCCTTGGGGTACCCTGTGAGCACGTGACATGGCCAGTATGGATCAAGGAATGTGGTGGGGTTAATACCATTCGCGTCTAGTTGTGCTGTAAATTGTACAAGCCAATGTTCAAATGTTGCATCATTTAGTAGCACTGGAAAGGTGGTTTCGTCTCTTGGTTTTCTGATCCATGATTCATATTGGAGCTGGGCTATCGGTTTTGGCGGCCAGCCATGTCCATCTGTTGATATCGTGGCGCGGTTGGTCACTGCAGAGTCTCGCCTGGCTTGGACGATTCCTTGACAGTAGTCCTTGAAAGCTTTCTTGGTGTAATGGTTGCGTTCTTCCCAGTCTAGACCCTGTTCGGTGAGATGTTGACCAAAATCAATGAATCGTTGTAGCTTGAGCTGTACATGCCGAGTGAGTGGTACTCTTGCACTCCCGTCGTGATATTCAAGATCATCGATGTATTCAATGTGTAGGAAATCTGGCCATGTCTTATACCGGGCATTGATGAGCGCCGCACACAAAGTGCTGTGAGATTCTTTTGGGACATCGAAGGAGTCGTGTAGGAAGGTGGCGAGCGCTGGATCAAACGATGGGAATAGTGACGCGAGATCCGGGGTATTCATGATGAATGAGGGGAGTGGTGCCATTCGTGCAACAAATATGGTTACCGTGTTCGCAGGACGAGTGAATGCCGACTTCGATGAGGTACGTCAGTAACGAATACAGGAACACGTAGAGGTCTTCTATGGAACCAGATTGGTACCGCCGTGTCTGCAATATAAAGGGTGTTTCGTTTCCGTCGACAACCTGACGTTGGTGAAGTGTACCCTTTCGATGTTTCCTTGCTTGGTCTGGGGATTCGCCAATATTGGAGGATTCCGTAATACTGTTTGATGGATCGAATGTTCGGTGTGTTAACAATCAATATTTCCAAGAGGTTGTTGTGGATATGAAAAGTGCCGTGTCTTTCTTGTATGTAATCAGATCAGAGAACTATCAATCGTCGTCCGTAGTCGATCGTTCGATGATCTGCTGTCGGATTGTTTCTTGTATCGCTGTTGTTGACAAACGCCGTAGTCTTCTTGTGTCGAGAAAATTGGATCTCTCTGTCAGTATGGGGAGACGGAGGACCAGACTGGTATCGGCGTGTCGGCAAGAGAGATGTGGCGAGGTGGCGGAAGTCAACGTGGAGCAAGGAAAATTTGCGCAGTCGTTTATTTTGGTAAATTCCGGAGTACTGGAGACGAGGAAGTGCCTCTATCTCAATCAATAGGGAGACTTGATGTGGCAAAGAGATGATCGTTGATGGCGTGCCGTCTTTTCGTCTTCGTCTGTTTTCGTCTTCTTTTTCGTTGCGTCTTTGGTTGGTGTTGGTGTTGGTGTTGGTTGTCTTGCAATTATTGCGTATGGATTAAGGCAATTATCGATGGATATTTGCAGTCGGTGTTTATTGGTGCTTAGCGCAATCAAATGATGGGCGTCGATGTGTCCTTGACAAGATGTTGTCACGTGGAGTGTAGACGGGGAAAATGAGATCCAGAGAACTTGTAATGCGGTCCCTGGATGGAGATATTGCTATTGGCGTGTCCAATGCAATGGGCTTCTATTAAAGACAAACGGCTTGTCCGTTGATGCTCTTTGTTGTGTAATCGGATCAGAGAACTATCGATCGTCGTCCGTAGTCGAGCGTTCGATGATCTGCTGTCGGATTGGTTCTTCGTCGAGTGCTTCTACTGTTGTCTTCTTCTGCAAGCTTCAACAAGCTTGCGACTGTTAATCTGTTAATTTCCTTTTGAAACTGGCTGTTGAGCTGATTCAATCCAAAGGCAAAGAAGAGCAACAGGAGCTTTAACTGCAGGCCGGTTGAGGTGCCGGTCTGTTGTGTTCTAATATTTCTCTGATATCCACTACGATTGGACTGCTAGTCCAACCAGATCTATTCTGACTATCGGTAACCGACGCAATCAGTTAGATCTTAGGCTTGTAGTTCTACAAATGGGACGCAAGGAGGCGTCCGGTGCAAGGTTTAAGGTTGAATAATCAAATAATCTAAAAGTATGAGATGAAGAGATGTTTCTTGCTGGAGAGCAAGTGTCTCTTCTAAAGATCGGTTTGCCGCTAATACAACACGATATTTCGTGCTGCCGCTAATACAGCACGTATTTTATACAGCAGTTCGTGAGCAGCGCTTCGAACCTCTGCTGTCTTTTCTTGAAAACAGCACACTTAACAAGAGATTGCATGTGCGAACCTCTAGTGTGTGTTCTTCTTTGATTACTAAGTATCGAACGTCGATCGTAAGAATGACTGTTGTTCGATCACTAAGTATCGAATTTGGTGTCAGAATGATGATTGCACCTCTGGTTCGATCGTATTCCAATCTCACATAGAGAAAGAGGTCTCATTATTCCAACCACTGGAGGTGCACTTCGACTCGTATTATCGTATCATTCCAGCTGCAGTACAGTAAGTTACGTAGGAATGTACGTACATAGGTTCGAGTATCATAACTGTCTCATACGTACGAAAGGAATTTAATAACCGAGGACGCAAAGGAACGAAACAAAGAAACGAAGATAAACAACAAGAATAAAAACAATTGGAATTCATTCATGAACAAAGCGAAAAAGCAGTCTAAGAAGAAAAAAAGAAAACTCAAACAATTTGCAAACAAAGAGAAAAGGGAGGAAGAGGATAGAAACGAGAGAAACATTGTGCACTGGCTACAACTTTACGAAAAACGTTGGAATTCACCGGAAGATTTAGAGGAATACAATAACTATCCCGTTCCTTGTGGTGCGTGGGGACGTGTGAAATAGTGCTAGTAACAAGCTTTACTATGGAAAAACTTACCCCTACTTACCACGAATACGTGCACAATCCTGTCCTAGTTAAATACGTAAATATAAAAATTAACTACTGTGAAAAACGTTAGTTACAAATGAAAAAGTCAGAATTGCCGTTCCAGAAAACTAAATCTGAAACACCGTTCCAGAAATTTAAACCTAAAACGCTAATAAAGACGTTCTGTAAATTTTCCAAAACAGTGAATTGTTAGCTACAACACCATTCCAGACACACAACACGGAAACGCCGTGGCAAAAATTGTGCTGATTTTCCATTACAGGCTCATCAATGCAACTGGTTCCTGACAAATGAAGAAGTCAGAATTGAGGTTACAGACAACTCAATCAGGAACGCCGTTACAGAAACTTAACCTTAAAACGAAAATGCATACGTAGTGCGGATTTCCCCTAACAGAGAATTGTTGTCTACAACACCTTTCCATACAATGTGCCTGTTTTCGGTTCTACAGATTTCAATATGAAGTGATGTGATACGGTAGTAGGATGGGGAACATCAAAATAAATTGGTATCGTACAATCTAGTACCGTTACTAGTACTACTTGTTTGGAAATAGGAAGCGAATGTACGGAAGAAAAAGAATGGCGCAGCTAGGCAGACAGTTCTTTTTGGTTGGCCCGCGCTCACAAGCCCGCTTAGACAAAGACAAATGTATTGCAAATTGCTGAATTCGTACAATCGATCACAAAACAAGACAGCATAAAAATTCACAAAATTGCCAAAAACACCAACAATTGAAAAATTTGAAATACAAGATGACGAAACAAAAATGGTCCAACCTACCCAAGGCAAAAATAACACGTCTCCAAGAAAAGAAAATAGCAGAAAAAGCAACTGCAGTCAGGGATGGAGACACTAGAGGTAATACCAAAAATACAGGCATTACAGACATGTCCAGCGAGACGAACATTGCAGCAACACAAAAAGGCACCACCACGACGGAAAGAGAAAAACAACTAAAAAGGAAAGCGGAAAACATTAGCATCATGGACAGCAGCGACAGTGACAGTGAAAGTGACACTGACAGTGACACTGATTCGAGTTCGGTTAGTGAAGACAATGATGGGAGCTCCAAAAAGAATAAGGATACTAGAGAAAATACCAGAGAGAAAACAAAACAAAAAACTACGGAGGGCGGACGACAGAAAAAGAAAAACGAGAACGAAAAAATATTAACAGAAATAGCGAATGAGGATCCGGATCTAGTACAGGATTGGATGAAAACGTGGAGCGAAGGTAAGAAGGGAGAGAATTCTAAACAGAATGCTGCAAAAACTACCAACACGGTACCATTGAAAACAGTGCGGGGCGGCGATAGCGTTGATAAAGTGAGTACATTGAGTGGTGGAACTAAACAAAGTATGGAAACGGAAACTATGAAACTATTGAAAACATATAAAGATACAATTGAAGGACAGGTGAGGGCATATGTGAAGAAGAAATGGTACGGTGGCCTGAAATTTATGACAACAAACACACTCTCCAATAAAATAATTGTGCAAGGAATCGATGAGTGTGTAATATCCGTTCCAAAAGATATACCCATTAAGAAAATCTGTGCCTACTTTGATAATGCAGTACCAAAAGCCCTGGCTAAATTGAGACACAATAATCAAACATTGGCTAGAAAAAATTGGTTTGGTAAGTGACGGCGTAATTGTTGAATCATCTGGAAATTATGGTACGTTCGACGTTCTTCAATATGTGCCTACGACAGACATACAACTAACCCAACCATACTATGATATCATACTGCCATTTGATGACATCACCGCAGTTGATAGTGAAATGGCAAAAGTGCCGGCATCATTCCCTGGTACTGTAGCTCTAAATACGGAATCGATGGAAATTCTGGCGAAAGAGTACCGGCGATACAGAAATGCGCCAAATGAAGAATTTTATTATTTTGTGACAAGAATCCTGTCTGCCATTAATCCGGGAAAGACTAACTTTAGGCAGAGGAAGACAAAGGAACTTATTAGTACCATCTTTAGTGTTACGGATGAGGCTTTTGCCCTAATGATAATTGACAACGAGTACAGCAATTGGGAAAAACAAAAGGAAATGAAACTTGATGGAACATACACGACACACAAAAAAACAAAATACATGAAAAAAAAATATTGCGATTCAAAAAGTGGAAGTGCAAATGGATGGGACAAAGAAGGACGGAAAGTGTTCAATAAATTGTGCAAGAAGATACAAACGTTAAGAGAAAATCCCGAAACGGGTATAAATTTGGAGAAAATGATGCTACAAAGATTCTACTCAGAAAGCAATCCTACCAGTACTGTATCGAATAATGGTGGCACTGTTGCCAGTAGTCTTGCTGAAGAGGAAAGTGAGGATGAAAACTATATTGATCCGGCATGGAGGCAATTGCTTGACGAAATGGAGGAAGTTTAGGCCTTTTTTCAGAACCGATACTGTTCATTGTATCAGTCCATTCACTAATTTGATGAGGGTTTGTTCACACCTACGACACGGGTAAATCTTCGAGGAAAGTGATTAGTCGGGTAAAAGGTACATATCTTACATACGTTGCATACCATGATTGCAAAAAGTACATTGTGTGACAAATACGATTAAATTGTACAGAAAGAAGTACTCATACATATCATACATATTATGCATATGATACTACTAGGCAAATTCTTTACACGAATAATTCAACTGTAGTGGTAGGTAGTCGCAAGCGATGATAGTAAATTTCAAGGGTTGTTTGTTGCGAGCACAAATATTAAATTGTAAGGGTAGTGGGTAGCGAGCAATGGAGATACATTTTAAGGGTTGCGTGTCGCGAGCACTAATGTTAAATTTTACTGTTTGTGAGTCATGACATTGCAAAATTCATTTTTGTAAATGTGATTCGCGAAGGTACGGGTAGGTGATATTAAAAATTAAAAATCAATATTCATGACCCTAGGAAAAAAATAATTGCGACCCAGGGATTGAGAGTGAGAAAAATGAGCATGATACGAAGCAACCGAATCATAGGGGGGGGTTGGTTGTGAGTTATGACCTTGGGTATTTAATTTTAGTAAATGTGATTCGCGATCATACGGGTAAGTTTTATTAAAAATTAATAGTAATTATTCATGACCCAGGGAAAAAAATAAACGCGACCCACATATTGAGAGTTAGAAAACGTACCTTGATACTGGCCTAGTGAATCGCAAGGGGGACTCGTGTTAAAATTACACACAAAAAGGGGTTGCGACAGTACCTTGCGACAAAAAAAAAGGGTCGCGTGACAGTTATCGGACGTAGCTTTCTACTACAGTAGCTTTCTACACACTTTTTGTACTAGATAATTTCTGGTAACACATGTGTGTAGCATCCTACGACAGTAGCTTTCTACACAATTTTCGTACTAGATAATCTCTGGTATTGAATTTGCGTATTGTTCTACAACAGTAGCTTTCTACACCATTTTCATACTAGATAATTTCTGGTAATGAATTTGCGTGGCATTCTAAGACAGTAGCTTTCTACACCATTTTCGTACTAGATAATTTCTAGTAACGAATTTCCGTAGCCTTCTAGGACAGTAGCTTTGTAAACAATTTTCGTATTAGATAATTTCTGCTAACAATTTTGCGTAGATATCTACAGCAGTAGATTCCTACACAATTTCTGTACAAGATAATTTCTGGTAACAAATTTGCGTAGAAATCTACGGCAGTAGCTTTCTACGCCGTTTTTGCACTAGATAATTTCTGGTAACAAATTTGCGTACAAATCTACAGCACTACCTACCTTCCTGCACGATTTCACCACCATTATCCCTTTTTTCCTTTTTTCGGAACGGCGTTCCAAAAAATGCTCTTTTCGTAGATATGTGTCCGGGTTTATTATGATAGTAGTAGTAGTAATGTAGGTATGATAGTAGTAATGACTTCTGTTGGGGTGGTGAAATGTTTTTTGTACAATTTATGTCAAGAATCACCGGTACGGCGTTGCAGGCTTTGTGTTCGAAGCATGTTTAAATTTGAAATCTCAAAATGAAGGTTACTGGGTGTTAAAGAAGTGGTTGGAAAATCTCAAATTTGCAATTAAGAATTAGAAAATCAGGTATTTTTAGTGATTAGTCCATGAATATTGTTCCTGTAATGTATAAGATGAATAATGAAAGAAGTGAGTTTTGTGTCATAGTTTGTGTGACACAAACTAATGACTGCATTTGGGTACTGCATTTGGAGGAAAAATACACACTAATTTGCAATTAGAAAATAAAAAATCAGATATTTTGTGTGATTAGTCCATGAATATTGTTCCTGTTATGGATAAGATGAATCATGAAAGAAACAGAAGTGACTTATCTGTGATAGTTTATGTGTCACCTCCTAATGACTGCATTTGGGTACTGGAATGGGAGGAAAAATACACACTAATTTGCAATTAGAATATAGAAAATTTGATATTTTGTGTGATTAGTCCATGAATATTGTTCCTATTATGGATAAGATGAGTCATGAAAGAAACAGAAGTGACTTAACTGTGATAGTTTGTGTGCCACAAACTAATGACTGCATTTGGGTACTGGAATGGGAGGAAAAATACACACTAATTTGGAATTAGAAATGAGAAAATCAGATATTTTGGGTAATAAGTCCATGAATATTGTTCATATTATGGATAAGATGAATCATGACAGAAACAGAAGTGACTTATCTGTGATAGTTTGTGTGTCACAAACTAATGACTGCATTTGGGTACTGGAATCGGAGGGAAAATACACACTAATTTGCAATTAGAAAATCAAAAATCAGATATTTTGGGTGATTAGTCCATGAATATTGTTCCTATTATGGATAAGATGAATCATGAAAGAAACAGAAGTGACTAATCTGTGATAGATTGTGTGTCACCACCTTATGACTGCATTTGGGTACTGGATTTGGAGGAAAAATACACACTAATTTGGAATTAGAAATGAGAAAATCAGATATTTTGGGTAATAAGTCCATGAATATTGTTCATATTATGGATAAGATGAATCATGAAAGAAACAGAAGTGACTCATCTGTTATAGTTTGTGTGTCACCACCTTATGACTGCATTTGGGTACTGGAATTGGAGGGAAAATACACAATAATTTGCAATTAGAAAATAAAAAATCAGATATTTTGTGTGATAAGTCCACGAATATTGTTCCTGTTATGGATAAGATGAATCATGAAAGAAACAGAAGTGACTTATCTTTGATAGATAGTGTGTCACCATCTAATGAGTGCATTTGTGTCCTTGATTCGAAGGAACAATACACACTAATTTTCAATTAAAAATTCCAAAATCAGATATTTTGTGTGATTAGTCCATAAATATTGTTCATATTATGGATAAGATGAATCAGAAAAGAAACAGAAGTGACTTATCTGTGATAGTTTGTGTGTCACCACCTAATGACTGCATTTGAGTACTGGAATGTGGGGGAAAATACACACTCATTTCTTACAGTTAAAAATTCCAAAATCAGAAATTTTGAGTGATTAGTCAATGAATATTGATCCAGTTATGGATAAGATGAATCATGAAAGAAACAGAAGTGATTTATCTTTGATAGTTAGTGTGTCACCACCTAATGGGTGCATTTGGGTACTGGAATGGGAGGAAAAATACATACTCATTTGGAATTAGAAACTCCAAAATCAGATATTTTGGGTGATAAGTCCATGAATATTGTTCCTGTTATGGATAAGATGAATCATGAAAAAAACAGAAGTGACTTATCTGTTATAGTTAGTGTGTCACCACCTAATGATTGCATTTGGGTACTAAATTTGGAGGAACAATACACACTAATTTGCAATTGGAATATAAAAAAACCTGATATTTTGTGTGATTAGTCCATGAATATTGTTCCTGTTATGGATAAGATGAATCATGAAAGAAACAGAAGTGACTTATCTTTGGTAGTTTGTGTGTCACCACCTAATGAGTGCATTTGGGTACTGAAACGGGAGGAAAAATACACACTCATTTGCAATTAGAAAATCAAAAATCAGATATTTTGTGTGATTAGTCCATGAATATTGTTCCTGATATGGATAAGATGAATAATGAAAGAAATAGAAGAGACTTATCTGTGATAGTTTGTGTGTCACCACCTAATGAGTGCATTTGGGTACTGGATTTGGAGGGAAAATACACACTAATTTGGAATTAGAAATGAGAAAAGCAGATATTGTGTGTGATTAGTCCATAAATATTGTTCATATTATGAATAAGATGAATCATGAAAGAAACAGAAGTGACTTATCTGTGATAGTTTGTGTGTCATCACGTTATGAGTGCATTTCGGTCCTGGAATGGGAGGAAAAATACACACTCATTTGCAATTAGAATATAGAAAATAAGATATTTTGGGTGATTAGTCCATGAATATTGTTCCTGTTATGGATAAGATGAATCATGAAAGAAACAGAAGTGACTTATCTGTGATAGTTTGTGTGTCATCACCTAATGAGCGCATTTGTGTCCTTGATTCGGAGGAAAAATACACACTAATTTGCAATTAAAAATTCCAAAATCAGATATTTTGTGTTATTAGTCCATGAATATTGTTCATATTATGGATAAGATGAATCAGAAAAGAAACAGAAGTGACTTATCTGTGATAGTTTGTGTGTCACCACCTAATGACTGCATTTGGGTACTGGAATGCGGGGGAAAATACACACTCATTTCTTGCAGTTAAAAATTCCAAGATCAGATATTTTGGGTGATTAGTCAATGAATATTGTTCCTGTTATGGATAAGATGAATCATGAAAGAAATAGAAGTGATTTATCTTTGATAGTTTGTGTGTCACAAGCCAATGAGTGCATTTGGGTACTAAATTTGGAGAAAAATACACACTAATTTGTAATTAGAAACTCCAAAATCAGATATTTTGGGTGATTAGTCAATGAATAAAGTTCCTATTATGGATAAGATGAGTCATGAAAAAAAAGAAGTGACTTATCTGTGATAGTTTGTGTGTCACCACCTAATGACTGCATATGGGTACTGGATTTGGAGGAAAAATACACACTAATTTGCAATTAGAAAATCAAAAATCAGATATTTTGGGTGATTAGTCAATGAATATTGTTCCTATTATGGATAAGATGAGTCATGAAAGAAACAGAAGTGACTTATCTGTGATAGTTTGTGTGTCACCACCTAATGAGTGCATTTGTGTCCTTGATTCGGAGGAACAATACACACTCATTTGCAATTAAAAATTCCAAAATCAGATATTTTGTGTGATTAGTCCATAAATATTGTTCATATTATGGATAAGATGAATCAGAAAAGAAACAGAAGTGACTTATCTGTGATAGTTTGTGTGTCACCACCTAATGAATGCATTTGGGTACTGGAATGCGGGGGGAAATACACACTCATTTCTTGCAGTTAAAAATTCCAAAATCCAATATTTTGGGTGATTAGTCAATGAATATTGTTCCTGTTATGGATAAGATGAATCATGAAAGAAATAGAAGTGATTTATCTTTGATAGTTAGTGTGTCACCACCTAATGGGTGCATTTGGGTACTGGATTTGGAGGAAAAATACACACTAATTTGCAATTAGAAATTCCAAAATCAGATATTTTGGGTGATTAGTCCATGAATATTGTTCCTATTATGGATAAGATGAGTCATGAAAGAAACAGAAGTGACTTATCTGTGATAGTTTGTGTGTCACCACCTTATGACTGCATTTGGGTACTGGAATGGGAGGAAAAATACACACTAATTTGGAATTAGAAATGAGAAAATCAGATATTTTGGGTGATTAGTCAATGAATATTGTTCCTTTTATGAATAAGATGAGTCATGAAAGAAACAGAAGTGACTTATCTGTGATAGTTTGTGTGTCACCACCTAATGAGTGCATTTGGGTACTAAATTTGGAGGAAAAATATAAAGACTGCATCGTATCAAAAGCAAACGCAATCGCTCTTTCGGTCGATTGATTTAGTGAGTAGAATAATCGTTGTATTGGTAAGCGTCGATCATCTCTGATCGACAGGTTAATTACTCGTCATCATTGTTTTGATTGTTTTGGCATAATACCATGTAATTTTAGCATACAAAACACACGTAATCTTACGACACAAAACACACGCAAATCGGCCATCTTCGATTGGCCTTTTACCGTATAATTTGCCGTGATATTCTCATTGGAATATCACATGTAAAATTGCATCTTATCATGTAGAATTAGTACTAGAATGTATGTAGTTTTAGGGCATGATAGTGTTTTAGAGTTGTGAATTCTTCAAAGAGTGAGCTGATGGGGAAACTCCTGCTAAGAGGCAATCCACATGGAAGCGCCGAGGATTATTTACTCATCAGGTTAATCACCTTACAAATAAGGTTATTGCCTTCTTTATGACTTCTTCGTACTGATACGCCCGCTCAGTACGTAAGTACATACTTACACGGTGAATTCTTTTCAGTCCCCTTCAGTCGTAAATCCTCCAACCGTTAAGCGGCTGGATTCTATGACTTAATCTATTCATCGTGAGTCATTGCCGTGTGTTGAATACCAAACTGTATCCAGTCTACTATCAGAGGCCCTATCAAAAATGGGGAGGCATTTTGCCATTCATTCTGGCTTGTATCATGGCATTTTGCCCTGATCCTTGCCCGATTGATATATTGTATTCCATGGATCAAATCATCCATTTTCGAAATGCTCATTGCAGATCGATTTCTTACCACATGCAACGAGAACAATGTTCCCAGAAAACAGCTCCACTCATAAGCTTGGTAAACAAATCAGCAGTGTTTGTTGAACCTGGTTCTTTTGCAACTCTAATAATTCCTGCTGCAATAGATTTGCGCGCCTTGTGGTACGCAATGCTGTTGTGCTTTTTCTTGCATGGGCTTTCAGGTCGTGTGACATTTGTGACAACTGAATCATTATCACAATACCCATTGGTGCTCCCATCAATTGGAACACCCATCATTCTCAACTTGTATCTTAGACCTTCAACCAATTCAATTGCAATTTTCAATGCAATAATCTCGGATCCAAAAGTTGATGTTTCAACTGTTGTTTGTCTTTTGGAAAACCAAATAATTGGCGCATTATTAATGAAGATAATAACGCCAGTATGAGATCTTCTTGTTGCCTTGCATCCGGCATGGTCGGCGTCAACAAAACAACTCATTGTTACATGTTTTCCCAAAGCTTCAGGCATATCTGCTGGTATGACTTCAGCTGCACCAGGATAAAATTCAGACCAGTCACATTTCTGAAATTTACTCTGATCAACGCTTGGTACTGAATCATCAAAAACCAATTTTGACCTCTTATACTTCTTCAAATATACAAATATATGAAATAACTGGTTCAAATGTCCCATTCTCGCCTGAGCCAAATATCTTGACATAAGCGAAACTGGCATTACAATGTCAAGCCTTCCTAATTCGCAAATCCATTTGAGAACTCCAATCAAACCTTGATAGTAATTTTGCAATTCAGGATTCAGTTCCTCTGATGTATCAATTTCCGGTCTGTAATCATGTGACAGTGGACTGGATGCTGACTTCAGTAAATATTTGTAACCATACTTCTCAGTTCCAAGCTCTTGTTCAACAGCCGCGATAGCTTTTGCAGTATATTTGGTGCTTGATAATGACCACCTTGGTTTTGAATCACCTTCAAAGTAAAACTTGCCAATATCAGCTCCCAAATACAGAGTTGTTTCTTCAATGGTATCATCTTTCAACTTGAACTTTCGTTCAATGTTTTCTAGTTGGAACTTAGGATCTTCACCAGAACATAAGATATCATCAACATAGGCAATGAGCATTGCCCAGTATCTGGATCCATCTTTCCTGGTTTCAATTCGTAAGTGCACATCCGGATCTGCTTTGCAAGGGGAATATCCAAGATCCCTCAAATGTTTTGTGAGATATGACCGGAATGACGCACCTGCAACTGGTAACCCATACAGTGCTCGAACTATCTTGCAAGGCCGACCTGCAAGGTGTGGAGGAAAGCCATCTTCAGCTCTTGCCCGTAGAAAGTATTTCTCTTTTATTGGGGCTGTCAAATATGCATTTTGAATATCTGCCGAGAGAACCTTCAAATCATTCAGCGCTGCCAGCAAGAAGAATATCCTCACTGAGTCACGACTGGGAACAGACAAATAGGTATTCTCTTTTGCTACCGCAGGAACTTTGTGACCGTCCCCTATCAACCTAGCCTTCCTTGTTAGGGATCCAAGCTTGATATCAAATATCATGTGGGTTGTTATTTTCTTGTGACCAACTGGGATAACATCATCATCAGAAAATTCGAAAGCTACCATGTTATTTGTCATTTCTTTATGAATTGCTCGTTCCCAGTGATCAGTGCCTGTTTTCTTATCAATTGCCAGTGCTTGTGTAATTGAATGTGGTAATTAAACACCATATTTGTGACTTTTCAACCAATACTTGGCCGTTTTGGCCGCCTTAATGATTCGTTCCTTTCTTCGCAAAATTTTATGCACCCACCATCTGAATGCTGGTAATTTTTCAAGATTGTTGTTGACTGCATACTCTGCTAGTTGCACTGGGAATGATTCTTTGACATCACTTAGCTTACACCAAGATTCGGTTTCATCTTTCCAACTGGCCAAAATCCTCCAGCCCCTAGTTGTCGGCTTATGGCTTTTTCTGTCATTTTTGGCTACAGTTGTGGCCTCCTCATCACTTAAAGCAGTGTTGTTGCATTCATGGGTGAACATTCGTCCATCATCATCAACAGAACTGTAAAGACTTTCTGCAACAATGTTTGCTGTGTATTCCTCAATGGTGCCATCAGGTAGTTGCAATTTGTATAACCTCGTGTCCAGTATTGGATTCTCATTTCTTACTCCAATTGGTTGGTTTTGCAGATCGCGTACCCTGTCCTTTACAATGCACCTGAGCCTTTCATCATTTCTTTCAATGATTACTTCATTTCCCAGATACTCGTCTGGTTCATCAATATCTTCAACTGACGCCTCAGGCTCGGCCATTTCAAGTCTCAGATCAGATGATTTCACTGGTTGTTCCTCAAATAGCTCTTGTTGAGGTTCCGGGTAATTTTCCTGGAAGAAGGACGCGCTGTCTTTCACTTCATCACCAATCTTGGATTCAATTGATTTATCGATCGCTTGCATTCTCCTTAGGACATCTCTATCCCTCCATTCAAATTCCTTTACAGGCCTTATTGAATTTGTAGAGATTGGTATTGCTGATTCAGTCAGGATCCAAAAACAATCACCTCCACCCACCTTGTTACCGCAAAGTCTAAGCCAGCGACCCAGTCTTTCAACTCCTCGAGATGAAGAACCACCTTTATCAAAATAAAATATAAAATCATACCATTCTGATGATGTGTATAACGCAATATCAGGCATATAGCCATGCACCAATTCAAATGGAGTTCTTCCCATTGAAGAAGGGTTGCTCGATGCAGTCCTCTGCCTGATGTTTGCACATAGTTCACCACAAAATGACCATAGTCTTTTCGGTGATTTCTTCTTTGCTGTCTTGGTTGTGATTGCACTACCAAGATGGCCTATTGCTTGCTCTGCTCGATTTTTGAAAGGACAATGTGATTGGATGAATGTTTGGAGTATATGGTTGCATTTTACAATTGAATTCCAGTGCGTCTTGTAAGTTCTTGGCGAGCCTTGTTCTGGAGCACCATCAGAAATCAAGTGTTCAGGAATTCCAACTTCATGAATGAATATTTTCAATCCTTGATGAGCTTGCAACTTGTTCTGTATTGGTATGAATACTTCAACCCATTTCCATTTGTAAAGATCTGTGCACATTTTTCTTGCCTCATAATACTCGTGGTTTTTGCATGCCAGGTATCAGTATACCAGGTTCCCTGAGCAACTCTCTTGTTTCTAAAGCGCTGTGTTGGCAGCCGCTTCATCAAAGGTAGTTGCAAATTTCTCAGTGCTTTCTGAGTAGTGACCTTCAATGTCTGTTCTGCCTTTTCAAAACTGATATTCCAAGTCTTGACTAAGCGTTCACAGTCTACCTTGTTTGGACCTGCAATAGTTGTCACTGATGGTCCCCATTGATTTCTTCTATCAAGTGATCTCCTTTCAAGTGTATTGTCAACGTCTTGCAAGCTAGGGATTGGTTTTGATTTATCTTCAGGGGCTTCTGTGAAGTCAAATTCTGTGTCATCAAACAAAAACTGGTCTACCCTTCGCGCGGTTGAAATATTTGCATCTTGAAACTTTGTGGTCACTGATGAAATCCTGTGAGAAATATTACCATCTGTCGCTATTTGGCATTCAGTCAGCATTCTTCTGGATGATATCTGGTGCAATCTCATCAGCTTGCATTGCTGCATGATATTTGGATGCTTGGGCTCTATGCTAGTCTTGGAGAACATGTTTGTGACATTACTTGTAGGTTCTGTTACAACTGAACTTGCATCCTCAGTTGACATGGCTTGAACGCTGAATTGGTCCCCTGGAGCCGGATCACCATTGTCAATTGCTAACTCAGCTATCCTGAACTTCAGTGAATGAGGGTCCCATGGGGTGTCATTTGTTGCAATCAAATGTTGACATTCATCAAGCTCCAATCTTGTTGGCTTTCTTGTTGGAAAGTATGAAATCACATTTCTCATACTCAGTTTTATGAAAACTTTCTTGGGGTCATCATCTTCCATTGGGGTTTGGATTGTAATTCCATGCTTGGATCTGGGGTCAAACTGACGAGGGGTTTCTTCAACAGAGTTGAAATTGCAATCCCTTACTTGATTTGGGCATATCAAGCTGTTCTTCAATTTGTTTCCAAAGTACAGCGCTTGATGGAACACTATGATGTAGACTTGACCTGATGTTGGATTTGTCCAAGCAGTTGCGCAACTTCCAATTGGGATCTTCTTGATTGGCTTGTACTCTTCAGAAAAGGGGGCAACATCAACATGTGTTGTGATCTGATCAGGATTGAGCAATATCATGTTGCTTCCCGCTGCAGTGGTGTCAGCATGTGAGTCTAACTCACAGTATCCTTCTTCGTTTTCACCATCATCAAAATCTAGTGGAATATTCATCTTATATAATGACCGGCTCACCATTTTAAAACATTTGTTTTCTAGTGTCCGGTTATGATGTCATTTCTTAGATTTTGAGCCAAAGCTGTCACCGGCACCTTCCTTTTCAGCTTCCTTTGCCTTTTTGGTCTCAGCAGCCTTGAGAGCCCTCTTCTTCTTACTCGCCTGTCTCATCTGGTACAGTTCCTGACGCTGTTCCTTTGACATTGTTTTATACACACTTGTTGGATAGGTCTTGTTCTCAACTGTTCCTGTGAATGTCCCAGTTGTTTTCTGCTTCTTATTGCTTGATGTGCCTACTGAGTATACGCTTCTGGAACCTCTTTTATGCTTTCCATTTGCAAGCTTCTTCAATCCAAGACAATTGGTGAATAGAATCAAACATTCATTGAAGTTGTCACAATAGTCTTTGCTCTCATCAATCGCGTCGGCTTTGGCAGCATCAAGTCTCTCATCACTGATTGAATTGATAAAGTCCCAAACAAATCTCCTTTCATTGTGGTTCTTTTCAAATCTCAGAATCGTTCCATGGAAAGCAGTCCAATTCCTCTTGTGCTTGTTCCAATCATAATTCTTATGATCACCCGTGTAATGTGATTCTTTCATCTCCTGGTAGGTTTTGTTCAGAACCATAGTGATGTTGATATCAGTGTAAGCATGTTGCATCAATGAAATGAAAGCTTTTCTTGCATGTCCTGAGTTCAATTTGGTATTTTGGAAATGTGCCACATATTTCCAACCCGGCCCTTTTCTTGTTGCATCACACAACAACCTCCATACAACATTGTTGTCTTCATCATACTGATGACCTGACAAAACACCACACCTTTTGTTGTAGTCACTCCAAGTTGGATAGGTATCTGATGGACTTTGCCCGACTGTGCCAGACCTGGCTTCATCAGTAACATCTTCCTTCTCTTGGGGTCTTATGACATACAAGATTGGGAAACCTTCAGAGTTGAATCTGTATCTCAAGTTTTGACAAAAGCCTTCCTCCCATTCTCTGAATTTTGTAAGATCCTTTAACTCAGGTGGAGTTGCTTTTTCTTGTGATTTTACACTTGATTCCATCATCTTGATCCTGAATTGTTGCAGTTCCAGATTATTTGGATTTGCGTTCCAGTCAATGGCTCTTGGTTTGACTCCAATCAATGGTTGGTAGCGAGCCCAATTTGCCCATGTCAGAAGTCTTGATGATATCCTGTTACCATAATGGATACTTTTTGGATTAGGGGTCTGGACTGATAGATTTCAATCCATGCATGAACAATTTGATGCTTTCCTTATTGATTTCAATCCATGCATGAACGATTTGATGCTTTCCTTATTGAAACCTGTAATTTCACGAATATTAGACATTCCTCCCCTCATAATTTCTTCAGCTGATTCATGGTTGATACCAAAGTCCATCAAGCTGCTTCTGAAGGCGAGCTGTTCTGGATTCAGAAATCTTCCATTGTTGAATCCCCTGATTTTTATTTTGGGTTGGGATGACCTCCTTTTGTACCGTTCAGTCCTTGGGTCGTCATCTTGTTGGTTTCCACCTTCATCGCTGCTATCATCATCTGGATTCCTACCCCTTCTTTCGGCTTCCTGCAATGCTCTGATCCTTTTCTTTACTTCTTGGTCAATGATTCTCTTCATAGTTGAGTTCTTTTCTGGGTCAGCGATAGCCCTTTCCATTACACGCATGATTCTTTCATCAAATTCTTCGTCTTCTTCCATACCCACTCCTTCATTGTCTCTATCAGGATCTTGTGGGTCCTGGTCCACTTCCATTTTTGTTTCCTCGTTGGAGTCGTAGTTTGCTCTTGTTCGGGCCATGGTGGAGACTAGATTTCAAATATTGAAGTATCCGTTTCGAAATATTCGGAGGATGGTATTCGATGGGAGTTGCGATCGGCGGACGATATTCGTTGGACGTTGCGTTCGGGTATGTGGAGAGAGAGAGTGTAATCGAATCGAAGGATTGGATGTGAGATGGATGGTTTAGTGTTGGCGACTGTTGTGTGTGATTTGCTTATCTGTTTGTATTTGTATTTCCGGATCGAATTTTCGTTCCGGTTCTTTTCGTTCTGACTATTCGGATCAAGTTTTCGTTCCGATTTGTATGAGCTTTTGCTTTTGTTGCAATTTAAGATTGTGAGCTTTTCTATCCGGTCTTGGGATTTGCTCATTCTGTATTTCTGTGGTGAAAGATTGTTGAATTATTTCATCGTCTTGTTCCTGAGAGTTTAGTGTTCTCTTTTCTCTTGGATCTTTGAGATTTGGTGTTCTTGTTTCCATATCTTTGAATTTTCTTGCGAGCAGTTGCTTGCAATCTGTTCGTTCCATCTGTTTCACCACAGAATACTTGAGGCTCAATCTTCTGGCTCGCGTCATTCTTGTTTTCAGTGAAAGATCAGTGTTCTCAGATCGGATATTGATTCCTTTCAGCTGATGCCAACCCGGGCGATTCTTTTGCATGAATCATCCAGCCGTTTTCCCTTGCTTGTTTTGTTGTTGGATCTCAAAACCCGATGGAGCCTACCATCTTGGTTCGTGTCTTCGGCCTCTTCTTTCAAGGGAGGCCGCCCTGGTGTTGGTCTGTTCCAGGGCTCCACAAGCAATTGCCCCTTTTACATCCTTGAGGGTTGATGCCGGTTGCTGGTCAGGCTAATCCGGATTCTTTGGTCTTCGAGCTCAACTGCGTTTCTCGGTGGGAAACGCCATTTGGTCCTCAGCATTGTAGGATGCTGGGTCTGATAAACTATAAAAACTGCATAGTATCAAAAGCAAACGCAATCGCCCTTTCGGTCGATTGATTTAGTGAGTAGAATAATCATCGTATCGGTAAGCATCGATCATCTCTGATCGACAGGTTAATTACTCGTCGTCATCGTATTGATTGTTTTGGCATAATACCATGTAATTTTAGCATACAAAACACACGTAATCTTACGACACAAAACACACGCAAATCGGCCATCTTTGATCGGCCTTTTACCGTATAATTTGCCGTGATATTCTCATTGGAATATCACATGTAAAATTGCATCTTATCATGTAGAATGAGTACTAGAATGTACGTAGTTTTAGGGCATGATAGTGTTTTAGAGTTGTTAATTCTTCAAAGAGTGGGCTGATGGGGAAACTCCTGCTAAGAGGCAATCCACATGGAAGCGCCGAGGATTATTCACTCATCAGGTTAATCACCTTACAAATAAGGTTATTGCCTTCTTTATGACTTCTTCGTACGATACGCCCGCTCAGTACGTAAGTACATAACTACACGGTGAATTCTTTTCAAAAATACAACCTAATTTGCAATTGGAATTAAAAAACCGGATATTTTGTGTGATTAGTCCATGAATATTGTTCATATTATGGATAAGATGAATCATGAAAGAAACAGAAGTGACTTATCTGTGATAGTTAGTGTGTCACCACCTTATGACTGCATTTGGGTACTAAATTTGGAGGAACAATAAACACTAATTTGCAATTAAAAAACTCCAAAATCAGATATTTTGGGTGATTACTAGTCCATGAATATTGTTCCTGTTATGGATCAGATGAATCATGAAAGAAACAGAAGTGACTTATCTTTGATAGATAGTGTGTCACCACCTAATGAGTGCATTTGGGTACTGGATTTGGAGGAAAAATACACACTCATTTGGAATTAGAAATTCCAAAATCAAATATTTTGTGTGATTAGTCAATGAATATTGTTCCTATTATGGATAAGATGAATCAGAAAAGGAACAGAAGTGACTTATCTGTTATAGTTTGTGTGTCACCACCTAATGAGTGCATTTGAGTACTGGATTTGGAGGAAAAATACACACTAATTTGGAATTGGAATTTAAAAAAAACGGATATTTTGTGTGATTAGTCCATGAATATTGTTCATATTATGGATAAGATGAATCATGAAAGAAACAGAAGTGACTTATCTGTGATAGTTTGTGTGTCACCACCTTATGAGTGCATTTGGGTCCTTGATTCGGAGGAAAAATACACACTAATTTGCAATTAAAAATTCCAAAATCAGATATTTTGTGTGATTAGTCCATGAATATTGTTCATATTATGGATAAGATGAATCAGAAAAGAAACAGAAGTGACTTATCTGTGATAGTTTGTGTGTCACCACCTAATGAGTGCATTTGGGTACTAAATTTGGAGGAAAAATACACACTAATTTGCAATTGGAATAAAAAAAACGGATATTTTGTGTGATTAGTCCATGAATATTGTTCAAATTATGGATAAGATGAATCATGAAAAAAACAGAAGTGACTTATCTGTGATAGTTAGTGTGTCACCACCTTATGCTGACTGCATTTGGGTACTGGATTTGGAGGAAGAATACGCACTAATTTGCAATTAGAAAATAAAAAATCAGATATTTTGGGTGATTAGTCAATGAATATTGTTCCTGATATGGATAAGATGAATCATGAAAGAAACAGAAGTGACTTATCTGTGATAGTTTGTGTGTCACCACCTAATGAGTGCATTTGGGTACTGAAACGGGAGGAGAAATACACACTCATTTGCAATTTGAAATGAGAAAATCAGATATTTTGGGTAATAGTGACTAGTCAACGAATAGTGTTCCTGTTATGGATCAGATGAATCATGAAAGAAACAGAAGTGACTTATCTGTGATATTTTGTGTGTCACAAACTAATGAGTGCATTTGGGTACTGGATCTGGAGGAACAATACACACTAATTTGCAATTAGAAAATAGAAAATTAGATATTTTGTGTGATTGGTCAATGAATATGGTTCCTATTATGGATAAGATGAATCATGAAAGAAATAGAAGTGACTTATCTGTGATAGTTAGTGTGTCATCACCTAATGAGTGCATTTGGAACCTGGAATGGGATGAAAAATACACACTCATTTGCAATTTGCAATTAGAAAATCAGATATTTTGGGTGATTAGTCCATGAATATTGTTCCTGTTATGGATAAGATGAGTCATAAAAGAAACAGAAGTGACTTATCTGTGATAGTTTGTGTGTCACAAACTAATGACTGCATTTGGGTACTGGATTTGGAGGAAAAATACACACTCATTTGCAATTAGAAACTCCAAAATCAGATATTTTGTGTGACTAGTCAATGAATAAAGTTCCTATTATGGATAAGATGAGTCATAAAAGAAACAGAAGTGACTTATCTGTGATAGTTTGTGTGTCACCACCTTATGACTGCATTTGGGTACTGGATTTGGAGGAAAAATACACACTAATTTGCAATTAGAAACTCCAAAATCAGATATTTTGTGTGATTAGTCCATGAATATTGTTCCTGTTATGGATAAGATGAATCATGAAAGAAACAGAAGTGACTTATCTGTCATAGTTAGTGTGTCACCACCTTATGACTGCATTTGGGTACTGGATTTGGAGGAAAAATACACACTAATTTGCAATTAGAAAATAAAAAATCAGATATTTTGTGTGATTAGTCCATGAATATTGTTCCTGTTATGGATAAGATGAATCATGAAAGAAACAGAAGTGACTTATCTGTGATAGTTTATGTGTCACCTCCTAATGAGTGCATTTGGGTACTGGATTTGGAGGAAAAATACACACTAATTTGCAATTAGAATATAGAAAATCAGATATTTTGTGTGATTGGTCAATGAATTTGGTTCATATTATGGATAAGATGAATCATGAAAGAAACAGAAGTGACTTATCTGTTATAGTTTGTGTGTCACAAACTAATGAGTGCATTTGGGTACTGGAATGGGATGAAAAATATGCACTATTTTGCAATTAAAAATGAGAAAATCAGGTATTTTGGGTGGTTATTCCATGAATATTGTTCCTGTTATGGATAAGATGAGTCATAAAACAAACAGAAGTGACTTATCTGTGATAGTTTGTGTGTCACAAACTAATGACTGCATTTGGGTACTGGAATGGGAGGAAAATTACACACTCATTTGCAATTTGAAATGAGAAAATCAGATATTTTGGGTGATTAGTCAATGAATACTGTTCCTGTTATGGATAAGATGAATCATGAAAGAAACAGAAGTGACTTATCTGTGATAGTTTGTGTGTCACAAACTAATGAGTGCATTTGGGTACTGGATCTGGAGGAACAATACACACTAATTTGCTATTTGAAATTAGAAAATCAGATATTTTGTGTGATTGGTCAATGAATATGGTTCCTATTATGGATAAGATGAATCATGACAGAAATAGAAGTGACTTATCTGTGATAGTTTGTGTGTCATCACCTAATGAGTGCATTTGGAACCTGGAATGGGATGAAAAATACACACTCATTTGCAATTTGCAATTAGAAAATCAGATATTTTGGGTGATTAGTCCATGAATATTGTTCCTGTTATGGATAAGATGAGTCATAAAAGAAACAGAAGTGACTTATCTGTGATAGTTTGTGTGTCATCACCTAATGAGTGCATTTGGAACCTGGAATGGGATGAAAAATACACACTCATTTGCAATTTGCAATTAGAAAATCAGATATTTTGGGTGATTAGTCCATGAATATTGTTCCTGTTATGGATAAGATGAGTCATAAAAGAAACAGAAGTGACTTATCTGTGATAGTTTGTGTGTCACAAACTAATGACTGCATTTGGGTACTGGATTTGGAGGAAAAATACACACTCATTTGCAATTAGAAACTCCAAAATCAGATATTGTGGGTGACTAGTCAATGAATAAAGTTCCTATTATGGATAAGATGAGTCATAAAAGAAACAGAAGTGACTTATCTGTGATAGTTTGTGTGTCATCGCCTAATGAGTGCATTTGGGTACTGGAATGGGATGAAAAATATGCACTATTTTGCAATTAAAAATGAGAAAATCAGGTATTTTGGGTGGTTAGTCAATGAATATTGTTCTTGTTATGGATAAGATGAGTCATAAAAGAAACAGAAGTGACTTATCTGTGATAGTTTGTGTGTCATCACCTAATGAGTGCATTTGGGTACTGGAATGGGAGGAAAATTACACACTCATTTGCAATTTGAAATGAGAAAATCAGATATTTTGGGTGATTAGTCAATGAATACTGTTCCTGTTATGGATAAGATGAATCATGAAAGAAACAGAAGTGACTTATCTGTGATAGTTAGTGTGTCACCACCTAATGAGTGCATTTGGGTACTGGAATGGGAGGAAAATTACACACTCATTTGCAATTTGAAATTAGAAAATCAGATATTTTGGGTGATTAGTCAATGAATACTGTTCCTGTTATGGATAAGATGAATCATGAAAGAAACAGAAGTGACTTATCTGTGATAGTTAGTGTGTCACCACCTAATGAGTGCATTTGGGTCCTGGAATCTAGAAATCACGCGGTTAAGGACATACAGGCAGACTATGGGATGTACGTCCGACAGACTAGACCATTTATTCGTGATAGTCGCCAAAGCAAATAACTGTTTATACGATTCATCTCAACGCACATATGACCCGTAAAGAGGGACCAATAGAGGTGCGATCTGGATATCACTTAATCTTAATGCTCACAATTTTAGAACCTAATCAGTATTACACCAAAATCTATCTAACAACACGAAGTAGAAATCAAAGTTTATCAGACCCAGAGATTCTAACCAAAAGAGTGTTTAGTCAACAATCGGCTACCGTTCAAATGAGAGACGAGTGTTCCAGCGGTTCACACGGCAATAGAAGCGAGACCGATTACCGACTGATCACCGGTTAATCAAAGACTCTCCTGAAGGCTATGTCCATGTTTGAGCACTTAGATGGGTAATGGCGCTAGTGCAGCCGGGCTTGAGTTAGTATCTCTTGCTTCTCTCAAACGACATAACGGCCTAGGGGAAGAAGCAAACACCATCAATACAAGATATCGGATTCGGGGCCAGAATAGCCACAGTCTTTACATTCAAACGTAAACGTGTTCCAATTCAAGCATGGAAGAGGTCCACATGGTGCCTCAAACAACACGATGAGGACTGGTAACACACCTAGGTGTGCATAGAAACGGCAACAAGCTAACGGCCCCAACAGCATGCAGCACGAACACAGCCTAGTAGCACTGAATACGAATCGAACCGCAATCCCAAGAATGGGGACGTATGTCCTTCGTACAGGGATAGTAAAAATAACAATAAGGCGGGACAGCGCACAGACGTGTGCACGAAGCTGATCCTAGCCAGTAAAATACGGAGCGGACGGTTGAATTATTCTAGAGCAGTTTCAACTCCCGCCCATTAGAGGGATCCGTTGGACTTGTAACCGCAAAATAACGGGAAAACAAACCAACGGCCCCAATTCCCGTGGAAACAATTCAACGGCCCCAAATTCCTGTGGGAACAAGTAGCGGGCCGGATCAAACGGCCACTAGATTCCTGCACGAGTAAACCCAACGGCCCGCAAAGGGATTCATAAGCCAAATCAATGGCCCCGATTCAGAATTGGAACCCGAACAGTTCGCTTAAGTATGGGGCAACTGAGGGATTTGCGTTCGGAATAGAAATGTTTGTAGAATTTTGCAAGGAGAAACCACTAGAAAATATCCACTACTAGTGATATCGCGCTGAGAGTGATTATTCAAGAAATTCAAACCCTCCTCAGAAAAATCATTCATATATCACTTACAGAACAAGCAAACAACTACTCCAGAAGCAAACTACTAACCATGGTGAGAGGAATACCAGCTCGACAGAACCAACGCAACAACATTGCGGCCGCTAATCCAGCGGCTGCCGCCGCTAATCCAGCAGCTGGCGGACCTGCCAACAATGGACCAGCCGTCCCTGCCAATCTTGGCTTCACAGCGGCGCAAATGGAATTCATTAGGACCATGATGGATACTAACCGGGCTCCGACACTCACACAAGAGGTTCAAGATGCAATCAAATGTGCTGATAGACTGGAGGGAATCCCTGGATATGCAGGGGAGAGGTCCCTAACTCCAACTGAAATAGTGTTCAGGGAGATCTTGGAATCTTTTGGATTGAACCGGATTACGGCAGACGAGCTTTTCCGGACTGACTACAGCAGTACTGACTCCCTACGAGACATGGATGAATCTGCTATCAAATCCCTGGTGAATGGTGTCAACAAGACCAAACACAACTACTGCCCGGACCCAAAACAAGTGTATGTGGGGAGGGTCTTCGGGGATCGGCTCAAGTTGTTTGTGGCTTGGATCAAATTTCAGCCTCTCATTGGGGCTACAGCTACTCCGGTTGACTGGATGGTTGACCTGGACGCAGAATCCAAGACTCGAACTCGCCTCTTTTGGATTGAACCGGATTACGGCAGACGAGCTTTTCCGGACTGACTACAGCAGTACTGACTCCCTACGAGACATGGATGAATCTGCTATCAAATCCCTGGTGAATGGTGTCAACAAGACCAAACACAACTACTGCCCGGACCCAAAACAAGTGTATGTGGGGAGGGTCTTCGGAGACCGCCTCAAGTTGTTTGTGGCTTGGATTGAATTTCAGCCTCTCATTGGGGCCACCGCCATCCTGGTTGACTGGATGGCTGATCCGGACACAGAGGCTAAGACTAGAACTCGCCTCAAGTCCCTGAAGGAAGACAATAGCAACACGGCGGCTGGGGATCTTACTCTCCCAGAACCACTCACTTCAATGTCAAAGTTCAAGGAATTTGATGAACGGTTCAGGGAATACCTCCGACATAAAAGGGGTGTCACCAAAACATCTCTACTCTACACAATCCGGAAGGACTCCATAGTAGGCGATGCTGAAAGGGTGGGAACCGTTGGATCTGCTCCAACAGACAAGTACGCCGACTGGAACGAGTATACTATACGATGCACGGTCCATTCAGGGTCTCACTGGACCAAAGACAACAATACGCTATGGGGAATCTGATTCAAGTTGGTAGGGGCGGGCCCCGGTTGGTCTTACATCCAAGGTCTTGGCTCCGAAGGGGATGGAAGAAAGGCATACTTCACCCTCTACTCTCAAGCATATGAATCGACAAATATAAGACTTCTCATAGAGGAAAAGAGGGCCTTCCTACAGAGTTCTACCTACTCCGGGGACACCAAGAACTACAGTTTTGACAAGCACAAAAGGTGATGGTACGACGCGAAGGAGTTCCTGTTGCGGCACAAGGCATTCCCACCTGAAGATCAGTTTGTTACCGACTTCTGCCACTCTATATCAGACCCAAGACTTGAAATCGCAGTCCAATTGGTCCTAAATGAAGGAGGTGGCATGTATAACAACTTTGACAAAGCGGCTGCCCACTTCACTCAAGCGCTTGGTATCAAGAAAATGCAAGCCAGTCGCAAAGGCAGTCGGCGGAATATCTCTTCTTTCAAGGGGAAAAGGGGTAACAAATGCAACAATGAAGGCAACTCCTCCTCCAACAAGAAATCCGGCAACAACAAGAAACAGAAGACTTCTGGTACATATGATGGGCCTCTTGAGGGTAAAATCTATCCAAAAGAAGTCTGGGTCACTATATCTTTGGCGCAAAATAACCAAGTAAGGGCCCTACGCCCCTCCCTCAACTCTTCTGGACAGTCTGCGCAAGTTTCTATGGTTGAAGCCAAGGGGGAGAATACTACAGCAAAGGGGTCGGCCGGTGACCAATTTGGTAGCCATACTCACAAGAAGAAGAACCAAGATTGATTTGCCGGCCGGGGTCAGTCAAAGGAGTCATATCCTATTTTGATTCCCGCAAACCTACAAAGAAGGAACTGGCGGACCTCCAATATGAATCCCTGATAAGGTCGACAGGTACGACGCCAAGGCCATTGCTAAGATGTGGAACATCAGTGAGAAGCGGGCCAAGGCTACTATCAAAGTCACTACCCAAGATGGCATTCGCCAACTGTCCCAGCCTATTACAAAGAGACTGAAGACACAGAAGTGGAGGAATAGGAGGATGCTCAAGGGCCGATGGTATGCTGATACTATGAAGTTCAAGGTTCCCAGTATCATCTGAAGCAATATAGCAGCTCAGATCTTTGCAAATGGCAAGGGCTATGTGGCCTTCTATCCTGTCAGGGGAGAAGTTCGGTGCCACAATGGCTTATCTTGCTTTATCAATGAAGTAGGAATCCCAGAACACCTTGTTACCGATGGAGCAAAGGCCCAGGAGAGTCATGAGCCACACAACACTAGTTGGCACAAACTCAGGTCGGAGTACCGCATTCGACAAACATACATACAACCTCACTGCTCTTGGCAGAATACAGCAGAACACAGCGCCGGGGACTTCAGGAGGGCAATCCGCTGGATGACTTCTAAGAAAGGCAGTCCCAGGAGGTGTTGGGCCTTCTGTGGAATGTTAGCGGCCGGCCGGATGAACCTTGTGGCATTAAGTGACCCTTCCTCAATGGGGAGGACTAGCTTTGAATTGGTGCATGGGTATACTCCAGATATCACCCTGTATATGATTCACGATTGGTACAATTTCATCTGGTGGTACGACTTAAATGGAAAGACAAATAGGCTTGGCCGGTGGCTGGGCCCATGTGGGGATACTTTCGGGGGTGGAGATTGTCACTATGTCTTATTTAAGACCGGAAAAGTTCACATAACAAACAGCACCCGGGCTATATCCGAGGAAGAATGGAGGCACCCAGATATCCTATCACAGTTGGAAGCACACAACAAAGAAATCAACGCAAAAATAGGCAATGAAGTCAAACCTTCCGATACTTATCTTGAAAATGAACTTGGCGAACCACCTCTGGGCCTATTTGATGGCAAATATGAGGGAGAGGATAAAGTACTCATGGCAGAGGCCAAGGCTTCTTCCCCGGATGTTGATGACCTATCTGATAAGGACCTTGATGAGTATCTTGGGACCGAGGTATTACTCCAGATAGGGGACCAACACATCTGGGGGCTAGTCAAGAACCGTTGCAGGGATAAGGATGGTGTGCTGATTGGTGAAAAGAACAACAATCCCCTCTTAGACACAAGGTCTTACGAGGTCGCTATGCCAGATGGATCTATTGAGATTTATACAGCCAACACACTTGCAGAGAGTATCTATTCTTCCGTTGATGATGAAGGGCGCATGTATTGTCTGATGGATGAGATTATTGACTTCGAAAGGGATGCGGAGGCCTTAACTATCAAGCAGGCTACTTACACAACAAAATCCGGACAAACTAGAACAAAGCCAACAACCAAAGGATGGAGGTTCCTTGTTAGGTGGAAAGATGGCAATACATCCTGGGCAAAGTTAAGCGATATGAAGGAAAGCTTCCCGATTGAAACAGCAATATACGCCCGTGAAGAAGGCATCATAAATGAGCCAGCGTTTAAGTGGTGGGCCTATAAGGTACTTCGGAGAAAAGACCGGATCCTATCTGGCGCTAAAACCAAGTACTGGACCAAGTCCCATATGTACGGGGTACGGCTCCCTAAGTCTATTGCAGAAGCAAAGGCGATTGATAGAGAAACGGGGACCAATCATTGGGCTCGGGCTATTGCAAAAGAAATGAGGAACAGCTCTATCGCCTTTGAATTTAATGAGGAAGACAAGATACCAGTAGGGCATACCAAAATAACCATGCACATGGTCTTTGATGTCAAGATTGACTTAACTCGGAAGGCCCGCTTAGTCGGTGATGGCCACAAAGTCCCAGAGATCTCCAAGGAATACACCTATTCCAGCGTACCCAGTAGGGATTCGGTTCGATTGTTCTTCCTAGTGGCAGCACTTAACAACCTCGAAGTGCTCAGTGCGGACATACAGAACGCTTACTTAACAGCACCCATCAAAGAGAAGTACTTCACAATAGCTACAGAGGCCCAAGGATTCGCGCCAGAGCTATGTGGGAGGCCCTGCAAAATTGTAAGGGCCTTATATGGACTCCCGGTTGCGGGTGCATCTTTTCGATCACACTTGGCTAGTCACTTAAGAGAGCTTGGTTATGTATCTTGCAAGGCCGATCCTGATGTGCATCTCCAATCTGCGTTCAAACCAGATGGCTTGGCTTACTACGAGTACTGTGTGGCCTACGTTGATGATATTCTTGTATGTGGAATGGATCCAAAGTTCCAGATGGATGCGTTAGAAAGGCAGTTCAAGTTGAAGAATGGAACAGTTGAAGAACCTTCTTTCTACTTGGGAGCTGATATAGGAAAGACCTACATCAATGGTAACCCGTACTGGTCCATGGCTTCATCTAAGTATACTGCAAAAGCCATCAAATCAGTTGAAGAAGAACTACTAACCGGAAAATATGCGTTTAAGGTACTACCTAAGACAGCGAGATCCCCATTGAGCGCTGAGTATAGGCCTGAGATAGACGCGTCACCAGAACTCAATCCAGAGAAACAAAACTACTATCAAGGTTTGGTTGGGATACTCCGGTGGATATGTGAACTCGGCCGATTGGATATCATTATGGCCGTGTCACTTATGTCTCGATATCTTGCCCAAGCGAGAGAGGGTCGTCTCAACCAGTTGTTTCATCTGTTTGCATACTTAAAGAATTACAGTAAGTCCAAGTTGGTATTTGATGCATCCATGCCCAAGGTAGATGAGTCGAATTTTCAGTCGTGCGACTGGAGTGAGTTCTATCCAGAGGCCAAAGAGCTATTGCCTCCAGATATGCCCGAACCGAAAGGGAAGGCTGTTATTACTACATGTTTTGTAGATGCGGATCATGCAGGTTGCAAGGCTACCAGAAGATCTCATACAGGAGTCATCATCTTTGTGAACAGAGCACCTATTTTGTGGTTCTCCAAGAGACAAACAACTGTTGAGACATCTACATTCGGCTCGGATATAGTTGCACTGAGAATAGCAATCGAGATGGTAGAGGGGCTAAGGTATAAACTACGAATGATGGGCATACCTATAGAAGGACCCACCAATATCTATTGTGACAATGAGTCAGTTGTGAAGAACACTACACGACCGGAAAGTCCTCGTAAGAAGAAGCACAATAGTGTCGCCTATCATAAGGCAAGGGAATGTATAGCAGCAGGAATCATCCGGATTGCAAAGGAGCCAGGCGAGTCAAATATTGCTGACTTACTCACTAAACTAATGAGTGGGACGAGGCTAATTGAGCTAGCTATGAGGTGCATGTGGAGAGATGGTGTTGATGAGAAAGAAAAATGAGGTCCGCGGGATAAGTATCTTCTACTAGTATCATGTTACTACCACGAAGACATGGGGACTCTAGAAATCACGCGGTTAAGGACATGCAGACAGACTGTGAGTCGTACAACAGACGGGCCGAATCATTTACTCGTGATGGTCGCCAAAGTAAATAACTGTTTATACGATTCATTCCTTCTAACGCACATGTTGCAGATAAAGAGAGATCGATGGAGGTGCGATCCAAGTACCATTCGATCTCTAGTAATGCTCACAATTTTAGAACCTAATCAATATTACAGCAATCTACCTACTGCAATCTAATGACACGAAGTAGAAAACAAATCGGACGGGACGCGACCAATACACGAACAAATAAATAAATCAACCGCATCGTTGATTGATTGATTCATTCACGCATTGTATTGAATTTGAAATTGACCAATAATAATCCTGGATTGCTGCCACGTCTTTCATGTTTTTGGATCGATGATAGAATTTTGACAGTTTTTCTCGGACTCTGTTTTCTTTGATGTTGATGTTGAAATCAGTAGCGAATCTAGTACTACGAAACCTTAAAGAGTGCAATGAACCCTATTGGTTAGATACAAGTAATTAAACTATGAGCTCACTTGGGATATCCAAGTATCGGGGGAGCTCTGGTAATTGGTTGGATGCCAATAACAAATATGATGGATGGTCAGTATTGATTGGCCAATGATATTGTGAGGAAATTCCGTATTCCTTCAATCACGACTGCCACCTGGCTTTCATTCCCGCGTCCGCAGGTAAGGTATGTATGCATACCAGATTTTGAGTACCCTGTTAGTGTCCCCGGCACGCTTGCATGCGGTGCATTATCAACACACTCCTTCTACTCGCCAATGACAGGAATCTGAAATGGGTGAAGAGACACTATGGGATGCGCCGTTTGCGAGCCTCCTCATACTGAAGCTTGTATTGGAGATACTCTGCGTCTGTTATGCCCATAATAATATTTCGAAATTTGCGGAACAGTGAACCTTGTAGTGGTTTGGTGAAGTAATCTGCGATCATGTCACCGGTTGGGCAATACTCTATGGTGATTTCACCTTTCTTTTGTATACCCTGTCAGTAATGAGGAAGTACCGGATATTAATGTGTCTGGTCCGCTTAGTACTGGAGGATTTACCATTCGTCTCCAGCTTCATCGCGCTTGTGTTGTCCTGATTGAGTATGTTGTTGGTGCCAAGCTTGTGGCTGGAGTGGCTCGAGGCCGATCCATGCTCGGTCTGTGCGGCATATCCTTGCCACTGAAGGTAGTAATAACACCATAGGTTGTATGGCATCGAGTTGTCCACACCCACCAACTCGGCTTTGGTAGAGCTTTTGGTGTTGAGCTTTTGCTTAGTGGATAGAGCCAGCACAGCTCCTTGTCCAAATGTGAGCACCGCACCTGTGTGACTCTTCATGTCAGAATGTACTGCAAACGATGCATTGACATACCAGTAGGCATTTCCAGTGTTGTCCCACCCCAGCACCAATGGCAAGAAGATGGTATCGCGAATGTATCCCAACACTCTTCAGAGCTTCTTCCAGTCATCTGAATCTGGACTGGACACTCGCGTGCATAGGAATGCAATTGACGTCTGTATGTCAGGTCGGGCTCTCTTGCTGGCAAACAAGAGTTGTGCCACATGTTTGTGAAATATTTCAGCATCAATGAGTTTTAGCTTGTCCCCTTTGGCATTCACCTTGAACAAGTGGTCTGATGCTGGTGTTGGAATCGTTCTTCCTTCAGTAAGCTCTTCTGGGAGGTCATGTATGATTCCTTCAAGGTAGCCGAACATGCTGAACTTAACCTTTCCGGGTTCACTGTAGTCAATAGTCATGCCAACATAGTCGTGGATCTGACCTCTGGTCACAGTGAGGGGGGTTTCTACCCCAAACTCCTTGTCAAGATCATCTAACACTGCGGTCACCACCTCTGGGTCCTTGTGGGATATCTTGAGGTCGTCAACATGCCATACGATGGTGCACTGTGATCCATCGATCAGTTTGTTAGCGGTACATGTATCGTAGGGGTTGAGTTCAAAGCCCCATGTGGTCAACTGTCCTGACAGCTTCTCCCAGAATACCAGGGCCGCGCGGAGGGTGCCATAGATAGCCTTGTCGGCTTGGGTGTAGAGAACTTGCCCTCCTCATTGTCCCTGTAGGATATACTTGTCGTAGAGGGTAGGATCGATGCGGCGGAGCAGCTCTGCCATTGGCCCATCAAACCGGATGTGAACAACCTCCCCTGCCGGCATTGGGGTCTGAAGGAATGCTCCTGGGATGTCTGCGGTGGCAACATCCCGACCTTCAATTGTGACGATCAGACAAGTTAGCATGAGACCATGGAGGGAGACAGTGGGTGAGTATGTGTCTTCTCGAGAGATAAAGTTGCGTTGGGATCGCCCGTCAGCACAGCCCCGCGCTTTGATTTTGCCACAATGTTTCCTTTTCAAGAACAACAAGTATGGGAGGGCGCGTGTGACCTCATCGCGAGTCATGTCCCTGATGTGAACAGGGTGCACCACCTTCCGGGTGTGTAACTGCGCAAGCTCAGCCATGACCGCCTCGACGCCGGCTGTGCCGAACAACTTCAGCCCGGCCTTAATACCGTATTGTTTGGTCACTAGCGAGGCATTGATATTGTTGTACGTGGCTATGGCATTGGATATGAACATGTACTTATCTTGGTCAGCTTCCAACTTGTCTACAGCCCGTCCGAATCCCCCATGAAACATGTTCGAGTGGACTGTGGCGAGACTTTGGTGATGGAAGTCGGGGTGGTATCCTTCTGTTGGCCCATACTTGTTGTGTCCGCGTGTGACGCCTGGCCTAAGGGTCATGCGAGGGAAAGTTTCATGGCCATGGTCCATTCCAACATGGTCGGATGTATCGATATTGGGATTGTTTTCTAGATTATCATCCACTGTGCCGGGGGTGTCAAGAGTGGTGTCGTCGGTTGGGTCCTCCACACGAATGTCCGGTTCATGATCGGTGCTGCATGCGCTCAACAGGCTGGCCCCGTCAGCATTGTTCTCGAGTTCAGAGGCAAAGTCAGTCGTGTTTTCCGCGCCGGCCGGCTCAACGGACCTGTCATCCTCGCAGGACTCGTTGTTGTCCGATGTGCTCAGATCAGCGTCTCCATCCACATCACTCACTGCAGGGGCTGCTGGCTCTTCCTCGTGAGTATCTTGTACATCAAGGGGCTCACCATGGTGACTGTCGGCATCAACGTCGGGAGTGTCTGCGTACTAGATCTGATCTTGTTGCAGTTCATTGAGTTCCTTGGGGTCCAAAGCTTCAACTGAGACGATGTCCTCCTCTGGGTGCGCCTCGCTTGGCGCGAACGAACAGTCAGAGGCGCCATTGTCAGATCCTACTGACTTGGTGTCCAGGTCGAGAATTGTTGTCTGGGCATTCTTGTCTCCAAACATTATACCAATTGGAGCATTCTGTTTGACCGCAATGGCCTCCACTTGCTCAATGACTGGGCTTGTCATGTGTGCCCCAGTCGCAGTGCGCCGTCGGATCCAACGAGCGGTGTTGAGATCAAAGAGGTACATGGCTCCACTCCGGTCTCCGGTTGGCCGTAAGTAGATTGCATCACGTGCCCGTGGGTTCATTGTGTTGTCACTGGTATCGTCGTGTGCAAGGACGTAGTCCCCGAATTAGTGCTTTGCAGGGGCCCTGTGGAGTTGTTGTGTACGTAGTTTCCTTACATATTTGTACTAGTATTCTATGATTCCATTCTATGATCCCATTGTACTATGATTCCATTCAATGATTCAATTCCACGATTGAAATCTATGAATCAAATCAATGATTCTAGTCAATGATTCAACTCAATGATTCAATTCTATAATTCAATTCGGCAATTCAAATCAATGATTATAATCTATGATTCAAGTCTAAAATTCAAGTCTAAGATTCTTATCTATGATTCAATTCTATGATTCAAGTTTAAGATTTAATTCTGTGATCTGTGATCCAATTCTAAAATTCTAGTCTATGATTCATTCCTATAATTCAATCCTATGATTTCATTCTATTATTCTATCCTATGCTTCAAAACTATGAATTGAATAAATGATTCTAGTTTGTGATTCAAAATTAAGATACAGTTCTATGATTCAACAAGGCAGAGATTCAATTCTGTAATTCAATTCTATGATTCAACTCTAACATTCAATACTATGATTTCATTCTATGATTTCATTCTATGATTCAATTCTATGATTCAAATTTATGGTTCTAGACTATGACTAATGTCTAAGATTAAACTCTATGCTTCAAAGCAGTACTTTAAGTCTATGCTTCAATTCCATGATTCAAGTCTGTGATTCAATTCTATGATTCGATTAATTGATTCAATTCCATGATTCAATTCTTTGACTCAATTCCATGATACAAGTCTATCATACAAGACTATGATTCAGTTTTCAATCAAGTCTACATTCCAGAACTGTTTCTCTACCCCCCGTGGACTATCGCGCAATATTTCAAAACTCCCTACCATATTTTCAAAATTCCCTGCTTCATGAGGTCGGGTGTTTACTAAAAAACCTTAGTCTATTATTCAATTCCATGATTCAAATCCATGATTCATTATTTGAAATCATGATGCAAATCCATGATTCAGTTCCATCATATAGGTCTATGATTCAGTCCTATGATTCAATTCTATGATTCAATGTTGAGTCAAGTCTATGAATCAAGTCTATGAGTCAGGTCTACGAGTCCATTATATGATTCATTTTCATGAGTCAATTATATGATTGAAGTCTATGATTCAAATCCACGATTCTATGATATGATTCAATGATATGATTCAATTCCATGATTAAAGTCTATGTTTCAATTCCATGATTCAATTTTAGGATTCATGATTTAAAATCATGATTCAAATCCATAATTCAATTCCATCATACAAGTCCATGGTTCAATCATATGATTCAATTCTATGATTCAATGTTGAGTCAAGTCTATGAGTCAGGTCTATGAGTCAATTATATGATTCATTTTCATGACTCAAGTCAATGATTCCACTCCATGACTCAAATTTATGATTCAATTCTTCAATCCAGGTCTGTGGTTCAATTCTATGATTGAATTCTTTGATTCACGGATCAAATCCATGATTTAGTTCCAAGATTCAATTAAAAGTTTCAATTCCATGATTCAGTTCCATGATTCATGATTTAAAATCATGATTCAAAATCATGATTCAAATTCATGATTCAATTCCATCATACAAGTCCATGGTTCAATCATATGATTCAATTCTATGATTCAATGTAGAGTCAAGTCTATGAGTGAGGTCTATGAGTCCATTATATGATTCATTTTCATGACTCAAGTCAATGATTCCATTCCATGACTCAAATCTATGATTCAATTCTTCAATCCAAGTCTGTGGTTCAATTCTATGATTGAACTCTTTGATTCACAATTCAAATCTATGATTCAAATCCATGATTCAAATCCTTGATTCAAACATATGTTTCAAATCCATGATTCAGTTCCATGATTCATGATTTAAAAGCATGATTCAAATCCATGATTCAATTCCATCATACTGGTCTATGATTCAATCCTATGATTCCATTCTACAATGTAGAGTTAAGTCTATGAGTGAGGTCTATGAGTCCATTACATGATTCATTTTCATGACTCAAGTCAATGATTCCATTCCATGACTCAAATTTATGGTTCAATTCTTCAATCCATGTCTATGATTCAATTCCATGATTCAATTTAATGAGTCACTTATATGATTGAAGTCTATGATTCAAAGCCATGATTCTATGATATGATTCAATGATATGATTCAATTCCATGATTCAAGTCTATGATTCAATCCCATGATTCAAATCCATGATTCATTATTTAAAAGCATGATTCAAGTCTATAATTCAATTCCATCATACAGGTCTATGATTCAATCCTGTGATTCAATTCTATGATTCAATTCTATGATTCAATGTTGAGTCAAGTCTATGAGTCAGGTCTATGAGTCAATTATATGATTCATTTTCATGACTCAAGTCAATGATTCCACTCCATGACTCAAATTTATGATTCAATTCTTCAATCCAGGTCTGTGGTTCAATTCTATGATTGAACTGTTTGATTACGATTCAAATCCATGATTTAATTCCAAGATTCCATTATAAGTTTCAATTCCATGATTCAGTTCCATGATTCATGATTTAAAATCATGAATCAAAATCATGATTCAAATTCATGATTCAATTCCATCATACAAGTCCATGGCTCAATCCTATGATTCAATTCTATGATTCAATGTTGAGTCAAGTCTATGAGTGAGGTCTATGAGTCCATTATATGATTCATTTTCATGACTCAAGTCAATGATTCCATTCCATGACTCAAATCTATGATTCAATTCTTCAATCCATGTCTATGATTCAATTCCATGATTCAATTTCATGAGTCACTTATATGATTGAAGTCGATGATTCAAAGCCATGATTCTATGATATGATTCAATGATATGATTCAATTCCCTCCTCCCCCCCCCCCCCATACTGTAGATAGCTACCTTCATACTGATCCTACCAATCGATCTATACTACCAATCAAGCAAGTAAGCTACATACGTTCATATTGATCCTACCAAGTGATATAGTATACTATCAATCAAGTGACGTCCGAACAAGCAAGCAAGTTGTACCGTATGTGTATCTTTTTCGCACCTCCGTTTAAGTTCGTATCACCAGGAAAAACGCGACGACAAAAAAGTTGTTCTTGTGAGAGTAGATGGCTGTAAGTACATCAAGTCCGACTCATTCACGTCCAAATTGTACCAAATCCAAAAAGTCCGATTGTATTTCTCACGAACTCTCTCATCTGGCAAAGACTGATCGAATTTGTCCCCGACAGCTACTCGTACCGTACCCAGGTGATCTAGTACCGGTATTACCAATCGATTCGTATGAGAGTACAATATTTCTCACCTCGGTTTGTCGGCGATCGAATTTGCCGCCGACAAGGTCCGTATTTCGTATGAGAAATGACGGGCCGATGATGACGACGACGAGAATCGTATGATTTTTATCTGTATTCAGGTTAAATCTTATGGTTACTTGCAACCATAAAAATGAGAGCTTGCTACCATAAAAATGAACGCGCGCCACTAGATATTACTATTGCTTTTAGATAAAGCATCTCATTTCCGTAAATAATTATTTGGGTCCTGTTTTTAATGATTTTTAGTCGTAGCGTTTGTACCAAGTCTACTTGTTAAAAACAGATTTTTTAAATATTTCTACATATTCCCCCCCCCCCCCCCAACCCCCCCCATAAACTCCGTCTAGAAGGTTACGTTGTCAACTCTTAGGGTTAGTGTTAAACGTTCAACTAACAACTCCACCAATTGAAACTTACAGTGTTTTGCTGCATCCAGGCCGATTCCTGTCATCATTTGTCGGGGTGAAATAGTATCAGGTACTCCTACACGATTGCACCAGTTGTTCAGCCAGAAGATGGCGGCGGACACCATGTCAATGGTAACTCTCCAAGGCAGTCGCTTGAATGGAACCGACACAAACATGCAGCGAATGCGCTCGTTGCATGTTCCGTTGTCTCGCTCCACGTACGGCTCATGTTGATTATGGCCCACTCCTTCGAAACAGACCGGTGGGTCCCTGGACAGCAGAGATTCCTCAAGACAGTTGAATTCGTTGTCCCCTGACACTACTGTCACAACCAGTCCAGGTGTCGCGTAGAGGCCAATGATGGCTGCAAGCGTGTGCAGGATGGTGGTCTGAGATGAATCTTCAATGGCCCGAACAGTCCGGAAAGTACAAATGCCGTGACACACTCCTGAAAAACTTGATTCCATTGACTGTGAAGATGTCAATGCTGAGAGCCACAGACCTGTATCGCGTCAGGATGTCGGTTGGTATAGGGTCCACATTCTCCCGGACATGTGTGGGCTGCTGCCGGACAGCCTTGCCTTTGACCACATTGGTGTTGGGGCCGAAGATGTCTTCAGCAACTTTGATGTCCTGTCAGGTGACTGGACAGTTTAGAAGTAGATTATTGTTGATAATCTTGAGGTAGTCCTTAATGCTGGGAAACCCCATGGCGTCTTGTAACTTGCGGGCCTTAGTGGCCCGCCGAACATCTAGGTCGGAGTACAATTTCTTTTGCCCCTCCACAGATGTAATAGCGAGAATGGTGCCATCTGTCTCCCTTAGGTCACAGTAATACAATCCATTTGATGATCGATCGAACCGGCGGGTGGTGCCATCGGGTTTGTGAACAAAGAAGGACTGGGTGATAGCGGTATCTAGAGTGATACGATACTGATCCAACACCGAGCTGAGTGACAGGATGTTGGCCATTCCCCCTTCTTGGTACCAGACAGTACCAAGCCCTGGAAGTTCCCCAATCATGTCCACAACCACGACACCCGCGTTGCAATGGATTCGGACCTTGCGGCCTTCAGGGTGGATGCAGATATCACGAAGCAACGGCGGGTTACTAACACAGTTACAGGTGAACTGGCTGTCGAGTAGAATCCAATATGGATCTATGTTGCCATTTGACTGTGAGAACATGTACTCCAACTCGCTGCTGACGCGGTGGTCTAACATTCTACTCCCGGCACTGACAGTGCGGGTTCCCACACTCCTGGGTTTTGCCGGGGCACGTTGGGATGTAGTGATGGTGGTGCTGAGTTGAACAAAGCACAGTTCATCATCGAATGCACCGTCTTCAACCCCAGCCAAAAGGATTTGGTGGGCTTCGGACACTTGCGATCCACCCGCAACACCGTTGCTCGTACTAAGTGCTGTCTCATTGGTTGTAGTTGTACTATCGACTTTCTTGTCAGCATTGTTGTTGGTATTGGAAGACCCGATCGATCCGCGGCCCCCTGAGTTGTTTGTTTGTCCTGTAGAGGTTCGACCCACTGACTTGTATTGGTTCATCAGTTCAAGAGCCTTGGGTTGTGAGGTGGGGTATACATCTGACCCCAGACTGTAGTTGTCCTTGAGGACACCAGATAGATTCCGGTGGGTTTTAGTGTTACACCCATTCACAATCACTACTGATAAGAGCATATCCTACATTAGTGTATTCACCTTGGCCTTGCTCGGGGCGTCCGTCATGGTGCAGTCGCTGTAGGTTGCCCCTGGGTAAGCTTTCTTTAGGGCAAGTGAGATCATAGCCTCGGATCTGATTGAGATTCCTGCAGAAGTCATAACATCAAATCTTGCCTTAACCTCCTCAGCGTATGTTGCCACACTTTTATTGGCGTCTTGTTTACATGAGAAGAACCTGTAGATTTTGTTAGCCACATTCACCATTGGATGTACTTTGGTAGCGCTGTCGCGGTAACAGTATTCCCTGAGTAGCTTGAGCATGCTGAGGGTGTCTTGGGCATCCTCAACGGCTGCCCACGACTCATTTGTTTTAAGGAGGTGTTGCTTCACCTCGGGACTGAGCTGTCCCTCTGTGGTTGAGAACAAGCTTCTCAAGTCCTCAATATACTGGTCATATTTCTTGGCTGACCTTTCTCCCTTCTTGATCCACAGCTCCTCAAGGAGCCGCTTCTTGTCAGGATTGATCACCTCCTCCCCCCTTGTTCCCAGGACCGTGTAGTCGGCTGGGCTAGGCATGGGCGGGAGGAAGTCATCCTCAGTCAGCAATGTTAGATTGATGAGAGTGGTCTTCACCTTGGAGTTCTTCTTACCACAGACGATCTTGAGTCCCTCATAGATTTTGTCATACTGGGTGGACTTGGAGGCATCTACGATGATTCCTTTCAGCTCATCTTGGTCGAGCCCGGTGAACTTTCGCTCCCCGGTGGAGTTGGACTTACCCCCGCTGGTGGCGTTGGTGTTGTTGTTGTTCCCTCGTCGATTCCGATTGCGGGATCTTCCTCCAGCTTGTTGTTGCTGGCTGTTGTTGCCATTGCCAGCGGGGTTCGGGGTGGAGCCCCTCGATGTACCCAGTTGGTCCATGGTTGATGTGCTGGAGGATTGTATTGACTACGACAGCAGTAAGTCGGCGCTCGGAGGATGTGATATCAACTCAACGTGCGGCGTTAGTGTTAGGTTGGAGCGCTATGGTGGCTTCAAGTTGACTCAGGCAATCACTGTGTGTCAACTCCCGTAGTTTAATTACTTGTATGTTGAAATCAGTAGCGAATCTAGTACTACGAAACCTTAAAGAGTGCAATGAACCCTATTGGTTAGATACAAGTAATTAAACTATGAGCTCACTTGGGATATCCAAGTATCGGGGGAGCTCTGGTAATTGGTTGGATGCCAATAACAAATATGATGGATGGTCAGTATTGATTGGCCAATGATATTGTGAGGAAATTCCGTATTCCTTCAATCACGACTGCCACCTGGCTTTCATTCCCGCGTCCGCGGGTAAGGTATGTATGCATACCAGGTTGTGAGTACCCTGTTAGTGTCCCCGGCATGCTCGCATGCGGTGCATTATCAACAGTTGATGTCTAATTTTGCTCTCGTGAGCCTATTCTTCCAACACGTTTACGCGTGTAATTCACTTAAGTAATTTTAGTGATTTCAAGTATTAGTATTTAGATTTGTGAGTGTTTTCATGTAAGATGACTTCTCGGATCGAACTTCTATTGGTGCACTATTAGCGCACCCTTACTGTTAGCGATTCAGCGAGTCGGCTCGCTTATTTGCCTGTTAGTCGTACGTGTGTTATCTCATTCGTGTGTATCTCCGAATGTCCGTACGTCTGTACGTTTGCTACCGGCGCTTTTCTAGAGTCCCTGTGTCTTCGTACTCGTAGTGTTAAGTACTTGTAGAAGATACCTTAAGGGCCGGTCTTCGTATTTGCACCGCCACATGCACCTCCTACATAAGGAAGATAGCTTCACTCCACCCATAAGCTTAGTGAGTAGATCTGCAATATTAGTTTCACCGGGTTCTTTTCCAATCCGGATAATCTTTCCTGCAATGCATTCGCGTGCCTTGTGGTAAGCAATACTGTTGTGCTTCTTCTTACAAGGGCTTTCCGGGTGTGTTACGTTCTTAACAACTGAGTCATTGTCACAATACATGTTGGTCGGTCCTTCTATAGGTATGCCCACCATTCTGAGCTTATACCGTAGGCCTTCTACCATTTCCATTGCGATCTTGAGTGCCACAATTTCTGAGCCGAATGTGGATGTTTCAACGGTCGTTTGTCTCTTAGAGAACCATAGGATTGGTGCCCTGTTAACAAAGATGGTGATCCCCGTATGAGACCTCCTAGTAGCCTTGCAACCGGTGTGGTCGGCGTCCACGAAACATGTGGTAGTTACGGAGTTTCCTCGTGGCTCGGGCATATCCGGAGGAATTAGTTCCCCCGCTTCTGGACAGAATTCGGCCCAGTCACATTCATGGAATACTGATTCATCAAGTTCTGGAATGGAACAGTCGAACACCAACTTTGATTTGCTGTAATTCTTTAAGTATGCAAACAAATGAAACAATTGGTTTAGATGTCCTTCTCGTGCCTGTGCAAGATACCGGGACATAAGTGAGACAGGCATTACGATATCTAGTCTTCCGAGTTTGCATATCCAACGGAGTATACCTATTAAACCCTGGTAATAGTTTTGTTTCTCCGAATTGAGTTCCGGTGAGGCATCGATTTTGGGCCTATATCCAGTTACCAATGGTGATTTTGCGGATTTTGGGAGTACTTTGAAGGCATATTGCCCTCTACTCAATTCCTCTTCAACAGACTTAACAGCTTTGGAGGTATACTTCGTTGAAGACATGGACCAGTACTCAGCCCCATCAACGGATGTGTTACCAATATCTGCCCCTAGATAGAAAGTGGGTGGTTCAACGGTCCCATCCTTCAGTTTGAACTGTCTTTCGATCGCATCCATTTGGAACTTTGGATCCATCCCGCATACAAGGATGTCATCCACATATGCCACGCAGTATTTGTAATATGCTGAGCCTCCTTTCTTTACAGCCGGCCGCATATATACATCTGGATCCGCCTTGCAAGACTTGTATCCAAGTCCCCTTAAGTGCTCAGACAGATGAGATCAAAATGATGCGCCCGCTACTGGTAATCCATACAGAGCTCTTACAATTTTGCAGGGCCTTCCACATAACTCCGGTGCAAATCCTTGTTCCAGTGTAGCCACTGTGTAGTATTTTTCCTTAATTGGCGCGGTTAAGTATGCATTTTGGATGTCAGCACTTAAGACCTCAAGGTCATTAAGTGCAGAGACTAGGAAGAACATCCGAACCAAATCCCTGCTGGGCACGCTTGAGTATGTATACTCCCGTGATATTTCGGGCACTTTATGCCCGTTGCCAACAAGTCGGGCCTTCCGAGTTAGATCTATCTTCACGTCAAATACCATGTGCATAGTGATTTTTGTATGTGCCACCGGTACTTTGTCCTCGTCGTTGAACTCAAAAGCTATGAAATTGTTTTTCATTTCTTTTGCAATAGCCCTGGCCCAATAGTCACTGCCGGATTCCTCATCTATCCTTCTTGCTTCAGCAATTGTTTTCGGTAGTCTAACCCCATACTTATGGGATTTTGTCCAATATTTGGTCTTGGCGCTCGAGATAATCCGGTCTTTCTTCCGAATTACCCGATAGGCCCACCACTTGAAAGCTGGCTCATCTATTATGCCTTGATCCTTGGCAAACAGAGCCGTTTCGACGGGGAAACTTTCCTTCATGTCACTTAACTTTGCCCAAGAAGAAGTTCCATCTTTCCAACTGACCAGGATTCTCCACCCTTTGGTTGTCGGCTTAGTCCGTGTTTGTCCGGACTTAGTAGTGATAGTTGCCTGCTGTACTGTCAGAGCCTCTTTATCCTTTTCATAGTCAAGTAGCTCGTTCAGAAGACAGTACATGCGCCCCTTGTCGTCCACGGAGGAATAGAGATTCTCCGCGAGCACATTTGCTGTGTAGATCTCAATGGATCCGTCGGGCTTAGAAACATTGTAGGATCTTGTGTCTAGGAGTGGATTGTTGTTCTTTTCCCCGACTAGGATCCCACTCGCGTCCCTGTATCGGTTACTAACCGTACCGCGGATCCGTTGGTCCCCTATCTGCAGTAACACTTGGCTTCCAAGGTACTCGTCAAGATTATTGGTTAAATCATCAATGTTCGGGGAGGATGCCTCTGGCTCAGCCATAAGTACCTCGTCCTCACCCTCATATTTGCCATCAAATAGGCCCAAGGGTGGTTCCCCTAACTCATTTTCCAGGTAGGTATCCGAGGGCTTTGCCTCATCGCCGATCCTTTCATTAAGTAGCTTGTTGTGTGCCTCCAACTGCAGGATGGTGTCTGGGTGCTTCCATTCCACTACGGATATAGGCCGTGTGCCGTTTGTTATGTGTACTTTTCCAGTCTTATACAATACATAGTGACAATCGCCACCTCCATAAGTATCTCCACATGGGCCCAGCCATCGTCCGTATTTCTCCTGACTTATCCTGTAGGTCGTACCACCGGATGAAATCATACCAATCGTGTATCATGTACGGGGTTATATCTGGAGTATATCTGTGGACTAACTCAAATCTGGTCCTTCCCATAGAAGATGGGTCCCCAGATGCGGTGTTACTTAACCTTCCGGCCGCTAACATTCCGCAGAAGGCCCAGCACCTCCTCGGACTTCCTTTCTTAGAGGTCATCAATCAAAATTGATCTCCTCAGGTCCCCTGCGCTGTGTTCAGCCGTATTCTGCCACCAACAATGGGGCTGTATGTAGGTTTGGCAAATGCGATACTCCGATCGAAGCCTAGTCCATCCAGTGCTGTGTGTCTCATGATTTCCTTGGACCTTTGCCCCATCAGTGACAAGATGTTCCAGTATTCCTACCTCATTTATGAAGCAAGATAGTCCGTCGTGGCATCGTTTCTCCCCTCTTACTGGATAGAACGCCACATATCCTTTCCCATTGGTAAAGATCTGTGCGTCAGTATCGTTCCGAATGATACTCGGTACTTTGAACTTCATAGTATCAGCGAACCACCGACCCTTAAGTACTTTTCTGTTTCTCCACTTCTGGGTCTTTAGCCTTTGGGTGATTGGTTGCGTAAGGTTTCTTATGCCTTCCTGGGTAGTGACCTTAATCGTTTCTTTGGCCCTCTTAACACTGATGTTCCACATCTTTGCAATGGCTTCTGAATCATATCTGTCCACTTTCTCCGGAATCCTTATCGGAGGTCCCCATTGTCCGCGTCGGATAAATGACCTCTTCTCTAGGGAAGTTTCCTTATCTATCACATCTTGCTGGCGTCGGAGTAATTTTCTTTCTTTTGTCCAAGCTTTTGCTTCCTTTTGGATGGCAAGCTCTTCCTCTGTCAGTGAAATCGAAGTTTTGGTTGAAGTAGCTGAAATTTGGAGTATCTCCGAGCTTTCTCTGTCCTCGGTACTTTTAACAAAAGCTGAGTGTAACTGGTCGCCAATCTCTTGTTGAGTATACCCCGGCCGTTGAGTACGGGTTGTACAGATTTTTTGTAGGTATCTGAGACGATAATCCTTGTGTTTTACATTTATGTGTATAGGGTTGTCTGTGGATCGTATCCAAGACTCAGTTGTCCCAGTCGGTCCTCCTCCGGAGAGGGCGGCCACTACTTGTGGGAACGACGCGTTGGCTGCTTCTTCATCTTCTCTGAAGTGGGGGGCGTATGGGTCCCAGGTATGAGTGTTGGTTGCAAGGACCTGATCACATCAAGTTCTCGGCGTGTCGGCTTTCGTGTGTCAAAGTATGACAGAACGCCATCAACTAACAATGGTATTGCCAATTCGAAACCGTCGGCCCAAAAGATAAGACTGTGACTGGAAGAACTGCAGTATCTTCTTGGTATGTCTTCAACCACATTCAAATTGCATTCTCTGATTTGGTTTGGGCATATCAGACTGTGCTGCAGTGATTCTCTGAAATAGAGGGCCTGTCCGAATACCAATATGTATGTGATACCGTCCGTTGGGTCTGTCCAAGCAGTAGCACAACTGGCAATAGGAACATCTTTCATTGGTGAGTACACATCTGAAAATGGGGCAACATCAGCAAATGTCATTATAGAACCCAGTGGATCGAGTAATACCATGTTAGATCCAGCTGCAGTCGTGTCTGCGTGGCTATCCAGCTCGCAACGGCCTGACTGGGTCATCTCTTTGAGATGGACTATCGGCCGGCCTACCCGAGGTTCTATCTTAAGGCCCCGGCCGGCGAATCAATTTCCATTCCCGTTTCCAATATGGCTGTGACAGCCAAACTGGTTTCCTGCTGAACTGGAGTTATTGGGGGGGTTTGCAGCGGTGGCTGCTGCCACTTTCGATTGTTGGTTGCCCCCGCTATTACCTGCATTCTTTGCTTGTTTTAGCGCTCGGACCCTTTGTTGCTGCTCTTTGGACATGCTTAACCATATTTCTCGTGGATAGAACCTGCATTCAACGGGCCCTTTATAGGTCCCTGGTTGTGCTTTTGAGCCACCACTATTGTTGTTGTTGTTTTGCGGCTTGCTGGAAAAGGAGTTGCCGTGTTTGTTGTCGCCTTTCCTCTTTTTGTTGTTAGTGAAGGATGACACGTTCCGACCCCTCTTATTTGGTTGGTTCTGGAGTTTCTTTACTCCGAGCATCCGAGTGAGATACGCCGAAGCCTTCTCAAAATTTGCGTAATAGTCCGACTCTTCTGTTATTACGTTTGGGATGGATTGTTCGAGTCGTACATCCTGTAAGGATCGTACAAAGTCATACACAAACTGATCCTCAGGTGGGAAGGCGTTGTATCTTATCAAGGTTTGCTTTGGGTCATGCCATAGCCTCTTGTGCCTGTCAAAATTGTAGTGTTTGGGATTCCCTGTGTATACTGATTCCCGGATAAACTGCCTTTTGGCTTCGACAATCAGCTTTACGTTGGTTGCTTCATATGCTTGAGAGTAGAGGGCGAAGTATGCCTTTCGGCCGTCACCCCCTACCCCGTTTTTGGTCCCAAAGCTTTGTATATAGGACCAACCGGGTCCGGATCCTACCAGCTTAAACAATATCCCCCAGAGAGTATTGTTGTCTTTAGACCAATGAGAGTTGGCGTGAATCGTGCATCTTATTGCATACTCAGTCCAGTCAGGATACGCATTGTCTGGGCCCGAGCCGACTGTTCCGCACCTGTCGGTTTCTCCGACTGCAGATTGTTGTCTTATCGTGTAGAGTAGGGATGTCTTGGTGACACCCCTCTTATGACGTAGGTATTCGCGTAAGTTCTCATCAAATTCCCTGAACTTTGACATCGTAGTCAGTTTGTCGGGTAGTGTTAGATCCTTTACCGCTGTATTTTCATCGTCCTCCTTTGTAGATCTCAAGCATTCCCTTGTATCTATCTCGGCCGTTGGGTCCTTTATCCAGTCCACTTCGGTGGCCGTTGCGCCTATTATAGGCTGGAACCTAATCCAAGCCACGAACAGCTTCAGTCGGTCGCCAAATGCCCTTCCAATAAAGACTTCTTGTGGATCCGGGCATAGATGGTGTTTTCGCCTTGGTTAGCGACCCTAGAGTGGACCTGATCCCTTCTGAATCGAGGTCTGCAATGGCCTTCATGTTAGAATACCCATGTCTGAAGATTTCATTGGCTGTAGGCCTGTTGACTCCAAAGGACTCGAGGATCTTCCTGAAACAGACTTTGGCTGATGTCAGCGCCCTTTCTCCTTCGTAGCCAGGGATGCCAAGATTGGCTTCTGCCCTTTCTTTGGCTTCTCTTGCTGTGGTTGATAGAGATATGTTTCTGCTTGATAGCCTTGCGACCAAAGTCACTGTGAGTTGCTCAAGCTGTTCCGGGTCCAACCTTGTTGTTACCGATGGAGGTAGTAGGCCCACCAAGTTGCCCGCTGCCTCTGCCGCTGCCGCGTCCGCTGCTTCTGCTTCTGCTGCTGCCGCTGCCGCGGTTGCGGCTAGTTGAGCTCTGGTTGGTGGCGCCATGGTGTGTCGTTTCGGAGTATGCTGTAGGAAATAGGCTTGTAATAAGGAGGTTGTTAGCTTTTGCTTTCATGAGGAAGCTGTGATTGTGATTTTCTGAGTTCTGAAGCAACTTGTGGAGTATTTTTCTTTCCACGCGCTTTTGCTAGTAAACAGGTTCATATCCACGGTATGAGGATTGATTCCTATCTGAACCCCAATTTTTCGGTTCCTCTATACTTAAGCTCAACAGTTGTTTCTCTTTTTTCGAAACGGTATCGAATATTCGTTCGTCTCTTATTAAATATTTGGTTCAGCATTTTTCGTCATTTCTATTTTTTGTGTATGTGTTTATCCAATACTGGGTATGTATATTACCTCGGCTGGTTTTGTTATCATATCATTTGTATACAAGTGAGTATACTTGGGATCTTTTCTGTAGGAATTAAATTTGATTCCCATTTGATTTGTTTTCTAGGTCACGTTCCCGAGGTCGCGTGCCTCTCTTTATTAACGGTTCTTTTGCAGCTGTTATTCGATTCCTAGTACTGAACACGCGTACATCACATTATCCCGGCCGTTAATTTGCTGTTGTATGTTTCGACACATCTTTTTGCTGTCCCCATCGTTGGGGGCCTCTTGCAAGTGTCTATTTAGGTGAATAACAAGCTTTTGGTGTTCTTTTCTCCCCTACAAACCTCAGTAGAAGCCACGGGTATTAGCCTGGTGTGCTCTGCTGCGCTAGTGTTGTTAATCTTCTAAGCGCCTGAGTCTCTTCTGTTGAGGAGGGTCTTTAACGTCCAGCTTTCGGCTTCAGACGGCGATTAACAGGTGATCAGTCGGCAATCAGCTTTCATTTTGTTACCCAGACTCTATGAGTCCATTTGGGTCTGATAAACTCTAATTTTGCTCTCGTGAGCCTATTCTTCCAACACGTTTACGCGTGTAATTCACTTAGGTAATTTTAGTGATTTCAAGTATTAGTATTTAGATTTGTGAGTGTTTTCATGTAAGATGACTTCTCGGATCGAACCTCTATTGGTACACTATTAGCGCACCCTTACTGTTAGCGATTCAGCGAGTCGGCTCGCTTATTTCCCTGTTAGTCGTACATGTGTTATCTCATTCGTGTGTATCTCCGAATGTCCGTACGTTTGTACGTTTGCTACCGGCGCTTTTCTAGAGATGCCTGCCGATGATAGATTTCTGCTTTCTTCGGCAGTTCTTGATCGAGCTTGGTTCTTCGTTGTTTCTGTTTCTTCGCTTGGTACCGATACAAACCGTAGTTTTGATCTCGCACTGGACATTAAACGACACACACACAAAAACAATACAGAAACAGTGATGCTGTTAGTGATGCAGTGGAGGCACCGATAATCTTACATACCAGGGTACGAGTAGACAATACATAAGATTACGAAAATAGAAAATCAACAATCCTTTGTTTGGACTAGAGGCTGATACCTACTACCCTAAACAACTGGATCCGAGATACTGCACTGTACTTAGAGTAATAGCACAAACCTTGCCAGGCACCAATCGACGATGAAACGTCCTCTGGTGATCACGCGTTCTCCGGCAATGGGTGCTTCTACGCCGCTTTTCAGAGCTTTGCTGTTGTTTGCCGCGGTCATCCTTGTTCAGGAGCATCTTCCCATTCTGTTGAAGGGCAACATAATCAATTCGATGGGAGTCTGCGCCATGGCGACCACGAAAAAGAAGTCATTTCGTACACAAACTTCGTCTGCGTCGCCATCGGTACCATCAGCACAGAAAATAGCTCCTCCGCCGCAATTACCTCTGAGACCACCCTTTCCAAACGGTCTTTGTGGCGGCACGATGCTCGATATTGCTCCGGAGGAAACCTTCGGAGTCGACGTCAACCTTGCAAATTTCAATTTTATGGGAGACATGGTGTTGTTGCCACGGAAGATTCGAGTGTGGCTTCCACCAGGATACGACGAAAACGACGAAGTTGGGCACTCGGTGTTGTATGTGCACGACGGACAAAATGCCGTGGAAGACGAGGAGAGTTGGACGGGAGCTTCGTGGAGGCTGATTGGTGCGTTAACTAGATTGGCCGAACATAAGCTAATCTGCACGCCATACACTTCCAACAGCCAGAGCAAAACAAAATTGCCCAATCAAACCGAAAATCAACAGCGAACGTCACCATTCGCTAGCAGTCGTGAGAAGCTTCCCATCGTCGTCTTGTTGCCCAGCGCTGACGGCGATTGGCTTCCGGGCGTGCGACGGCGGCATCTCGAATACGGGGACATGAATTTTCCCTTTGCTCAAGCCCACGCAGACTTTGTTGCCAACACAGTCAAGCCCTTGGTAGACAATAGATTCCGGACCGACCCGTCGACGAAACAGACTTTTTGCATGGGGTCGAGCATGGGCGGTCAGGCATCGCTGCACTTGCTGTTGAGGCATCCCGACAAGTTTGGTGGGGCGGCCTGTTTGTCACCGGCATTCGGACCGGCGATATTGAATTTTGTCGACTCTCCCAAGGGACACAAAATATTGCGAGATGGGAAAAAGAAGGTGTATCTGGATATTGGGGGTGACATGGACGATTCCAAGAGCAGCGACTTTGTTCGGGTCTCGCCGATTGACGTATTGGATCATTTGACACCGGTTCACGGATGGAATCCAGGATATTTCTGGCTGGATACCCAACTCCAGGGACAGGTCACGGCCATGAAAAAGGCTCTGGATCGGGCGGAAGTCGATTATGAATATCGACAATACCCGGGTGGTCGGCACAACGAACGGGCCTGGGCTCTACGAATCGACAAACCCTTGTTGCATTTGTTTTCCAACGAACCTAGCAACACAAGGCAAAGACCGTGAATTTAGAAGACATGACAATGTATCAAACTGCATCAAATGAATATGCTTAAGTTGAATCCCACGCTCCTATCAGCAGCTTTCTCCTTCGTACAAAACTGTTCAATTTCGGGATCAGAGGAACAATTTGAAACCTTTGGATACAAAACTTATTGCAAATAATTGTTTCCATTTCGAAAGAGAAATTATAATGTTGTCGAACGACTGTCCTTTACTGGAACAAATGAGTAACCGGTACCAAAAGGAACACTGTAATGGTCATGATCGACATAGCTTCATCATTACAATTTGCATGTGTCACATGGTATGATAGCTGAACAACGTTCTTTAGTCATCAAAGGTCTAGAATTCGATGTGATGTAATGATAGTGCCTGTCGTATGCCTCTAGAAAAAGGTACTAAAATAAGGTTTATGTATTGGTTAAAAACTAAGATTGTGAGCTAGCTCTGTCAACTGCTCCGAGGAGCGGTTGAAAAGGCTTGTAACAGTAAACAGCCGTTGAATTGAAATCCAACGTACAGTTTACATAGAAGATTTGGATATGTTCTTCACACAGTCTTCAATATTGAAGACCGGCTGGTGTGACGTTGATGCTGATGTCAGATTCCAGATTTTCTTGAATCGTGGGTAATTTCAATCGTGAGCGTTGGAATACCACACTCTTCTCCTTCTCGTAAAAGTTTGATTGGTGGCACAGAATTTTGTTAGTCATGTGCGACCAGTATTCCTTAGATAAGAAATTTTTAGTTGGCGTGATATGGTTTCAGATTTCGAATGTTCATACGTTGGATAATGTGATTTCTTAAGAGAAAGGAAACTGTACTATTGGTGTGAATTTGCTGGATAGTGTAGGGGCCTTTGCTTCTTGCATCAAAAGCACCAGGAATTTGCTTTTCATTTTTCACCATAATTTGGTCTCCTACACTGTAATCATGAATCTTCCTGTGGCTATTCTCTTTCATAGCATTCTTGTCGATTTGCGCTTGTCTTTTGTTTCTGACCATGGCCAAGTCGGTGATTACAGGAATTGGTAGGAACATGTCTCTGTGGAATACAAGGGCTCCGGGCGTCATTCCAAATGTCTTGTTGATGGTTGATCTAACTGCAAACTGAGCCGATGCAAAGACACTATCAATGATGTCTGTGGCTTCCTGAAGAGTTTGCGGAGGATTGGTATTGAGCTCTGTTCTCATTGCCAACTTCATTGTATCATTGACTCTTTCAAGTACTGCATTGGATTGCGGATTACAAACAGAGCAGACTTTGGCTTTGATTCCAAGGTTGGCAAGGTGGAGTTGGAAGTCATTGCTCATGAAGTTGGTTCCTTGGTCAATGATGCAATTTACTGGTTTGGGATATCTGGAGAGCCAGCCATTGTCGAGGGCATGGACTGCCATGAGGCCAGTTGGATTTACTTGTGGGGCTCGGATGATCTCAAGGAGGTTGGTGCACAAGTCCATGATGGTAAAGGCATTGAAGGAAACAGTTCCGTGGCCAGGGATCTTGATTTTCCAGGGACCTACTCCATCAATTGCGATAGTATCCCAAGGGACATATTGGTGTTCCTTGGTGGGGAGTTGTCCGTGGCTTTGGTGGCTATTCTTGTATTGTTGGCACGTGTCACAAGTTCCGCAAAAGGAATTGATTTGGTCCTTCAAGTTTGCGGCGTATACGAATTGGTTAATGGTTCGATACAATCTTTCTGCGCCGGCATGGCCAAGCACATGATGGTAATATTTGATTGTGGCTTGCACTTGGTTTGGAGGGAGTACAATTTTCTGTTGGCCATTGGAGTCTACAACTCTCAAGTCGATGCCGTTGAAGTTTTCAGTTGTGTACCAAGGGTTGGTAGAGATATCTACGTTGGCCACTTGATCTTGGGCGAGTTGGTTGAAGGCTAAGGAATACATGGGGATGTCTTCTGGGTAGTTAAAAAACAGTTCTGAAAGAGAGAGAAGGTCAGCGTCCGTTGAGTCGCAGTCGATCGTTGAACCTGTAGTTGAAGTTGAAGTATCAAGGTCCGAGTCATCGTCTTCTGGATCAGGAGTGGGAGGACCGAAGAACTCCTTCTTCTTCTCTGGAGTGTCTTGCTGGAGTGGGAGCCTTGAGAGGGCATCAGCAATGACATTGTCTTTGCCTTTGACATATTTGAATACTGGGGAAAATTCTTCAAGGAGCATGCGCCAAGTCAAAATTCTGTGGCTTGTAAGGTTTTGCCGGGTTAAGCTGATGTGGTCTGTCCATACAATGATTTGGGCGCCCCAAAGAATGGTGCGGAATTCCTTGAAGACTTCTACAATGCAGGGCATCTCTTTACCAACCGTCGGATATTTCCGTTGAGCTGCGTTGAGTTTTCTGGAGAAGCAAAGGATAATTTTTCCATCTTGGAGGATGACGGCTCCAAGTTGGTAATCGGAAGCATCAGTGTAGACATGGAAGGGCTTGGTTGGATCAGGAAAGACAAGGAGGATATCATTGGCAATGAGGGACTTGGTTTTGTTGAAGGCTTTGAGAAGTTCTGGAGTTGGAGATATCTTGCCTTTTGATCGTCCTGAGAGGCCGGTAAGGGGTGCAAGGACTTCAGCCCGCTTGGGATAGAAGTTTCGATAGAAGTTAATCATCCCAACAAAGGATCGAAGTTGGGTTGTTGTTGAGGGAAATGCAAGTTTCAGGATAGGAGCAATCTTGTTTGGATTGGGTCTGATGCCATCGCGAGAGATGATGTGGCCAAGCCAAGGTGCTTGCGATTGAAACCAGTGGCACTTGGAGGGCTTGACAGAGAAGTTGTGGGACTTCAGTAAGGAGAGGACAGAAGAGACTGATTTACAATGGGATTCGAGAGTATCTGAGAAGATACCAATGTCGTCGATGTATACTTCAATGTCCTTCAAGTGGAGAAGCATCTGTTCTATACAGCCTTGGGCCCAACTTGGAGAGTTAAGGAAGCCCATTGGCAATCGAAGCAGTCGAAATTTTCCAAATGGAGTAACAAGAACACAAAGCCAGATGGAGGCTTCATCAAGTTTGAAGGTGTGGAACTGCATGCTAACATCAATAACGGTGACATATTTGAAGCCTTTTCTTCTGTGGAAGATATCTTGGAGCTTTGGAAGTGGATAATGAAGTTTCTTGGTCACTTTGTTGAGTTCTCTAAAGTCACTGATAAGTCGACAGGAACCATCTGGTTTTGGGACTACAAAGGTTGGCATCCCCCATTCAGTGGCGTAGCAGCGTTTGAGGATACCAAGTTTCACTTGTCGATCGATTTCTTTCTTCACTGCTTCTTGTTGCAGTGGGATGGAATATGGTTGTTTTACATGAAATGGAGTTGCGCCTTGCTGGAGATCAATGTGGAACGTTTGATTATTGAAAATACCTAATTCTTTGTCATTCAACCCTTCAAAAAGTTCTTCATTTTGGAGGAGTATTGGTAACAAGGCTTGTTTCTCATGGTAGGAGAGATGATTTTGTTTGGTGACTAACTTGTGGAGGTCGGTCTTCTCATACTTGGTGGCTCCATCTACATATGATTGTTGGATTGCTTGATTGGAGTAACTCTCTGCGATAGCGTGCGGCTCTGCTGACATGACCTTGTGGAGCAAGGCCTTGTTGTCAAAGTAATTTCGAGGGTGGAATTGCATGTTTTTCTCATACCATTTGATGGTGCAAGTTTCAAAGTCCATTTTCATTCCAAGATCTCTCATGGTTTTCCTTTCAATGAGGAGGTGGTAGTTGATATTCTGAGAGACCACAAAGCACTTGATTTGTAGGACCTTCATTGAATAGGACAGTTCTGGGAATACAGTGTTCTCCAAGGTTACAAAGTGGTTGCAAGTGGTCTTGCCATTCGTTGTCTGCATTTGAATTGGTTGGTCTAGAAGGTGCTTCTTGATTCCAGAAGGGATTGCTGAGTCCACGATGAGATTGTCGGTTGATCCAGAATCAAAGAGAGTTTTCAGGTAGTACTTGCCAGGGGATCCATTGATTGAGTTGCAGACACATACTGTGGTTGGAGCAAGGTCGACTTCGGTGTTGCTGGGAGCAAGATCCTGGCTGTTGTTGTCGGAATCGATGTTTTCGGTCGGAAATCTTTGAAGATCCGAGTTGTAATATTCTTCATCGATATCCATGTCTACATGGAAGAGATCCGGCCAAGGAGTTGCAGGGATAGTTTCTTCTGGTTCATTGATGAAGACACAAATGTGTTGTTCTGGTTCATGGAAGTTACTGCCATGTGAAGAGGAGGTAGTGGATCGATAGATGTTGTTGTTTGAACTGCGATCATTCACATGCGAGCCGGTATTGTCTCTATTGTTGTTGGACTGATTGGAATTGTTGCCATACTTGTTGGTGTAGCATTGGCCCCAAGTGTGGTTGGTACCCAGATGGATAGGACATGGTGAGTCGATGGAGATTCGTGTTCCGCCCTTGTTGTTGTTGTTGCCTTGGTAGTTGTTTTGTTGGTTGTTGTTGTTGTTGCTATTGCGTTGGTTGTTGTTGTTGTTTCGGTTGCGATTGTTTCGATTGTTTCAGTTCTTTCGATTGTTGCTTCCATTTTGGTTGTTACGAGTGTTGCTGGTATTGTTGTTGCTGTTGTTGGTGTTTTGAGATGGGTTATCTGATTTCTTCTTTCTATTCTGTGCATATTGATATCGTTCGAATCTCATCATCATTTCAGAGAGGGAATCCCTATGAGGAGAGTGGTGTTGCTGGTAGGTGTGTTTCCAATCCTCGGGCATCGATTCGAAGATTAGATTCTTGAACTCTCTCTCCTTGATCTCTGCATCGTCTGATGGATGTCCGTGGAGTAGTGGAAGTATGACATGGTTGTGGAAGTTAACTTGTGAGACAAATTGGTGTACTGTCATAGTGGTGGTTTTCTTGATATTGGTGAGGAATCTTCGATGGTTTTGGTAGGCATCAAGATTGTTGTCAAACTTGTAGTTGACAAATTCTTGAACAGTTGTGGAGAAATTGTCGACAGTTCTTTGAGGAACATTGTTTGCAAGGTAGTCGTTCCACCAACTCTCGTCCGTGTAGTCCCTGAGGAGATCTACGAGCTTGTCATAGAGTCTTGGACCTGTGGTTAGGTTGAGTGTCTTCTTGGAGAGCATGAATTCGTTGATGGTGAAAAGGATTTGTAATTTGGTTGATCCTGCAGTAATCAAGGGAATCTTGAGCTTGGTTGCTTCAGGCATTCCATTGAACTCTTGTGTACTCTTGAACTCCACTTTGTCGATAGACTCTTGATCAACGTCAAGCTTGAAAGGGATGATGGAGTAAGACATTGTTTCTCTTGTTCTTACTGAACAATCTTCAGGATCAATTGGTGGTTGTTTATAGTTGTTGTACGTTGTTTGAAGGTGATCGAACGAGGCCTTCGATCATACTAGTTATCTTGCTTCTACAGGAATCTTCTCGTACAAATGAATGAATGAGACACGAATGAATGAATGAGACGCGCGGTCGATCGTACGAGTCATCTTGTTTTCTACAGGAACAGGGAATGGAAGTGGAAATGAGATTTTACCACTTACCGGTTCCGATTCTCCTCCTTACTAAAAATAGACCCTTATGTACTAGAATCTACAGGGCACAAGGTAGACCCCTACAGCCCCTGGTAATAAAGGTACAGGGCATGTGAGAATAGCGCCGGAGTGTTAGCGGGCCGGTGCAAATATTAGTGATTTAGTGTGTGTATTGGAGTGTTAACAGACCGATGCACCAATTTTAGTGATCTTAGGAAAGAGTGGATTCGTCCACTCACAATCTCAGTAACAGAATAACTCAATGTAATAAACAAACAACCAATTCAAATAGCCAAAACGCCAATCTTCTCCTGCAAGTTTCAGACCCCTTCAAACATACGTCACACAAACGAGATTCAGGATTATTTCGGAATCACGCGCATGTTTGGGTCAAACTACACTGGTCCTCCTTTGTAATTTCACCCTATTTATTGAAATTAATGTCAAACTCATAATATTTTGATGCACATTGCATTTTCCTACATCACTGGCATCTGTTTCCGAAGTAGTGGCATGTTACTGAATTTTATGCCTGAAACAAACAGTGCATGGTCGCAATTTTTCAATCTCAATCGTTTCCCCATTTCTATTGTTATTACTGGCTATGGTACGACATTAGTAGTAACAATGGTCCACACTCCCAAATATCAGAAATATTGTTTACGTTGCTACCAGGACTCTCCTCTGATCACTACTGGTTACGGAAAGCAGAAGGTTACCAAGAAGAAGAGATCCCCCTTGTTTACAGCGCAACTAAGAAAGAAAACGGGAGTAGTTGTTTCTCCTGGTCTTCTGGACCATATTGCATGTAATCCGGGTACATGTTATTCTTATTACTACCGGTGTTTGGGAGTAGATGATTTTGCATCTTCGTTATTCATTAGAAAATCGAGGAAGAAGCTTGAGGATGCTACTCAACAATAAGGGTCTAACAAACACCCGTAACGGTCCACAGTGTAGTGACGGCCCATTACCAGAGGTGCTCGACAATCAAGTTATGTATGACCCTTCTGTCGAACCGATTGGGCGTGCCTTGATTGGTCGGGAATTAACAAACATAGAGGATGACGATGATTCTGTCTCCAATGACAATTTTTTCTTTCCTAATGCCGACAATGAGGAAGAAGGAAGTGAGAGCATAGAGGCCCCCCACTCTTTGATTGTCAATGATGAAGAAGGCATCAACATTGATGTTGATGATTCCCATCATGATTCAAACATGCTAGTAATTACAACACCCAATGTAGGAAGGAACATATCTGACGAACTGAAGGTCAAGATCAAGTTAATGAAAATCATGCGGAATCATAGCATACCATTAGTTGCAGAGAAGGAATTGTATGAATGGGCTATTGAATCGGAGTGGCTTAATTTATTTTCATGGACTAAAGGCAATCTCATAAAGACCAGGGCAAGTATCATGAAGGAGATTTCCACCACTGTGCCTGAAATGAAAGGTGATGGGTTTGGACCTCATCTAAATGACTGGTGTTCTAAGAAATCACAGAATGCTGATGTTTCCAGTCGCAAACAAATCTACGTCCAGTCATTCCAAAAAGCACTTCATTCCCTATTAACAAATGTGACTTTGGTGAAGGAAGACAATCTGTCATTCCCCCATGCTGAAGACCCAACCTTACCAGTCCGTTATCCAGAACTTCAAGGGAATATTGATATTGACGAACTCCATCACGGTGAATGGTGGATCAACACTTGGGAGAAGAGATGCAAATCTGGATTGAATGAAATTCTGGTTCCTATTATTCTCTACATGGATGGAATTGCAATTGACAATAGTGGTCAAACCACTCTTACCCCACTGAACATGACTCAACACCCTAACTCGAAACTCCCGGCCGGATGCGTGGGAGGCTATATATTATCACCCAACATGTCCAGGTGATAAAGGTGCCGAATCAATTGACAATGTGAACAATCTTCACTCTGGCCTTCGTTTGGCTCTTTCATCTTTGAAAGATGCCTGCAACCAAACAGATGGTATTGAATGGTCTAATTTTCCGTGGAACAAGAAGAAATGGTCCGTTCGAATGAAATTTGCGGTGGCTTATTTCATAGGTGATACTCCCCAGCACGACCAACTTTGTGGACATTATCAAACGTGGAATTCAAAGATGATCTGTAGGCATTGCAATTGTCCCAGAGCACTTGGTATTAACGCTCATGTGAATGTTTTGAAGGTTCCTGTTTCAGTTAAAAATGGTAACATGCAAGTGTCTAATCACCAAAATGGGGAAGAGTACCAATCCATTTGTCTTTGGAATATATCTGATTTTACTGCTCCAATGGTTGACAAAGGAGTGAATGTTGAACAGTATTTCAAAAAATCTCTCACCACGGTGTACATAACGGCAACGCTTTTTATTATCTTGATTTTGGGGGAAACCCACATAATATTCATCTGGCGTCGCCCGGAGAGAGACTCCATATGCACCAACTTGGTTGCGCAAAGCGTGCAGCAGAGACATTCCCCAAGGACATTTTAGGCAATAACCAGCGGCTTCTTGGTGAGATGGAAAGGTAAGCCAGTTACTACGGTGGTGCTGTCCAGAGGCAATTGGATCGCGACTTCCCACAAACCAATTTTTCAGAATCAATACATACAGCGAAGAAGGAGGGTAACCAGTACATTGGAATGCTTTATATTCAGATGCTGTCGCTTCTGTCTGCTGGAGGTCGTCAATTGTTGTTGTCTCGAAAGACTCCATCCAATCTTGAGAACAAGAGCAGAATGTGTGAAGACAAAATTGACAGACGTATTTACGCCATTGAGTTGTTGTTGGGTATGGAAGAGTTCCTAAAGGACGCTGGAACGTTTGACAAGGTTTTCAAACAAGACAAGAAATGTGTTTTGAATCTTGACAAAATGGTTGTTCTTTTCATCAACTGTATAAATAACAATCTTCAACGAAGTAAGGGAGAGGGTAACAATCTGGTGGAGAATCACATGTATTTTCATTTATCACAGTACATGAGATTATTTGGTCCTCCAACTGGGTGGGACTCTGCCGCGAGTGAGAGCAATCATAAAACTGAAGTGAAGGCTCCTGCTAAGAGAACTCAACAAAACAAGTCCACACTAATCAAGCAAACTTGCAACAGAGTGATGGAGTATCCAACTTTTGATCGACTTGACCGTGAATTTGATTTGTTTGAACATAGATCCATAACCGGACCAAATCATCCTAAGGAGGGTGGTTGGTCAGCTGGGTCTTTGTTTTGGATTGGTGTGATGAATGGTCTCCCTTACATGAAGTGGGATGAAAAAAACGCAAGTGTACCCTGGTTTCCATCAGATGTTCTCAAATTTTGTTGCGACGTGGTCCTTCCAGCTGTGGGCACCAGCAAGGTTTTTGGAACCACGGAGCACCAGCAAGGTTTTTGGAACCACAGAGCACAAGAGGTATGACAAATCTTGCGAGATGAAATTATTGTTTCGTGCGCACCCATTGTTCAAGTCTGATTCTGGACAATTGTCCAATGTATGGTACAACTGGGCTAATTTTCAACTCAACCTCCTTGATGGGCGTGGACTGCAAGTTTATCCATGTCAGATTCTGTGCCTGCTTTATCTCAAAGGTCCTTTCCCCGTGGGTAGCTCTGTTAGTGGTTTCGAATTAGTGCACAATGGTTATTATGCCGTTGCTCGTTGCTTTCTTTCTGCAGACCCCATACCAAGCAAGAGGGATAAAGGAAAAAACACCATCATGCATTGGTAAAGCAAGGTGAGTTGCGGAACAAATTGTATTTGTTCGACTGCAACGCCATTGAGTCCGAAGCTGCCGTTGTTAGAAACCATGGTAGTCCTGACCAATATTTTGTGCTGGGGAATCGTGAACAATGGTTGTTTAATTTCCATGAGACAATGGCTGCACTGGAAAAGAAGGATTTACAATCAATAGTACAAGATGGTGAAAACAGCACATGACTCGAATGAACAAGTTTATTATCAGATATTTGTACTTCAATGGTTTTTCCGTATTTTTCATTTTCCAGTATTCCGCAACGCCGTTGCAGAAAATTGTTCATATTCAACAATGTCGTTTCACGAAATGCCTTTTTTCGTATGTTCGATGGTATACTACTACGGTACAATCATACCCACCTTTTCATGTGTATTTTGTGTTGTTACTCTAAAAATCGACCAAAAGGTATATGATGTTAAAATTTAAAGAGATGTGAGCTCAGAGAGACGCTCTTATTTTACTGTGTATTTCACTGTATCGGGGCTCTCTGTATTTTACATGGTAGAGATCTTCCCCGGTTATTTGTTACTGTCTTCTTTACCATCGTACCGATTCTTCTGTTGCTGTTGCTGTATTAGCGTCGTGTCGGTCTTACTGTATCGGTCATTCAATGGTATTGGTCATTGTGGGGTTAAATATTCTGTTCGATGGGGCGTATGCTTATTCGTGGTATATGTGCTGGATATAGGTAGGCCCATCTGGAATCGGTATTGATTTTCTTGATTGCAATAAGTAATTTCCTCACGGGATATCAAGTATATTCTTCTGAATGTACTTATGGGTTCCAAGTGTTTACTTACTGTTCAGGTCTTTGGATATTTCTTGTTTCTAACCGGTTATTCCTTTTTGTTTGTAGCCTTAGGTGATATCGTTTTTACCACTTAAGGATTCCAGGTAGTGGAGGTGCGTTTGGTTCTAACGCTCGATCGTTCTTGTATTCCGCACCTCAGTCGTCGTTTCGTTTTATCGGCTTTTCGATCAAAATTTGATGCCGACAATGGTCCGTATTTTTCGCCGACAACACACCCCTTGATCCAATACTCTACTCGCATGGTATTGGATTACTGTCGGAGTATATTTAACCTCGGTCATATTGAGGTTGCGTTCGATGGATCGATTGATCGAATCATATCAACGTGATTGTAATATGAAATCGTTCTAGCAATTCGGACGCGGCCATAGAGTGATCACAGCAATCAAACGATTTAACCTGGGTAGTGTCCCATGATATATCTTGCATGTCGGGCGTGCAAGATCCATCCCAATGGTTTGGTTAGGTCATCAGCCGGGTTGATAACTCCAGGAATATGAATCATCTTGATCTCACCGTTTTCCTTCCATGCTTGTATGGCAAAGAACCTGATTTCAATATGTCTGGTTCGTTCAGTTGGCTTCTGAGCATTGATGATCTCAATTGCCGATGCATTGTCTTCATAGATAGGGGTTGGACCAGCTTGGGCAAATCCTAATTCTTTGAGTACGAATCTGAGGTATCTGGCTGTTTTGGCCGCTGTGACTGCAGCAATGAATTCTGCTTCTGTAGAACTCTGTGCAGTGAGTGATTGCGCTTTGGATCTGTAAACAATTGCTCCACCCGCATAAGTGAACACATATCCTGTGGTGGACCTGCGATGTTTTGGATCATTTCCATATGCTGCATCAACAAAACACATCAACTTGCTATGCTTGATATCTGCAGGGTATTCTGGGAGTGATCCATCTTGGACTACATCATTATATGGTTCTCCTGATGGAAGAGATGGTTCTGCATTCGGTCTATAGAACCTAATACCCCAGGATCTGGTTGTTCTGAGATACCGAGCGATGTTCTTCAGACTGGAATAGTGGAATGCAGTGGGATTGGAGCTGTACTTTGACATCAGGGTCACTGCATAGCCAATGTCTGGCCGGCAGCTCACATATGCAAACATCATTTCACCTAAGAGTGTTCTGTAGGAGAACCCAGATGTGGATTGTAATGCAGCGTGTTCCTTGGTGCCTTCCAATGGTCCATTCGTATGTGATTGTAGTTGGCTCAGTACTTCAGTTGATAACGGCGCTGATGGTTTGGAGTGGGGTTTCATCTTAGAATCAGTCTCCCAACCATGGGATGTCATGATCCGGTCAATGTAATTGGCGCAGGACAGTTCAATGTAGTCAGCTGTCTGTTTGACATCAATTCCATTGAAGTCTTCAAGCAAACCCATTTTGGTGAAGGGGACAGCATCTTCTCTAGGGAGCTTCAGCCTTGCACCTATAATGTCATAGATCTTGTCAGATATGGATTCCGATGTGCAAGCCAGTGCAAAATCGTCAACTTGTCTCAGCATGTAAACCGTTTCTCCTTCAAAAACTGTCGTGTAGATCGTCCTGTCATGTGTGGTGGTTTTGAAGTTGAGATCAGGGCCTTTCAATATTTTGTTGATGTGGGTTTCCCATAGTCTACCTGATTCTGGATGGCCTTGGAGTGCTCGAAGAACAGGAAGCACCAATCTTCTGTCTATGTCTTTGCCATGCTTGTGCCGGTACCATTCTGCATATGCATCGTCAATAGTCATGTAGGTAGGAATGTTGGGCCCTGGAGAATGGGCATATGCGTCAGCCGCGTCCCCCCCATAAACTTTGAGATTGAGGCTTGCAGCAATAGCAAAGAATAACCTTTGAATGGGATGTTCAACACATGATGAGTATGACATTGCTATGGCATGCAGGGTTGGCGCTGCATATTTGCTTCCATTGCAACATTGTCTGGCTCTTCTGACGCCATTTCTTTTCACACTGTATTGCCAGTGAGGTCTGAGGATGATCGCATCGGGGTCCTTAGGATATTGAATTGGTGATCCAAACATTTCCAAATCCTCAAACTGATCAAGCTGTTTTCGCTCCCCAGCTTGCCATTCAGGCCATGTAGATAAAGGCTTGAGATTCCTTCGAGTGAAGTGCCCTAGTGCTTGTTCTTCAGGTGTAGTTGCCTTGGAATTGATGGCCTTGATTAAGAGTTCAATTTCTTCAGTTGGTAGTGAAGCGGCATCTAGTGGTAATGCTTGATTTCCTGGTTTATGAAGCTTGGTGATGGCTCGAAGTGATGCAATATCAATAGTAGGAATGACAACATTCATGTCGTCTTCAGTTGGTGCCAAGTGTTTTTGGATGGAGGCATGGAGTGCTTCAGTGCTATCGACCTGGTTGATTCTTGATTGTATCAGCTGCTTGTATTTTGTACCAATGCGCTGGATAGCTTTGATGGAGGAAATCCGGTCCAAGAATGGTGGATCTTCTTCAACTGTGGGTTCCTTCCAGGAGGTATTGGGAGCAAATAAACCATATTCATTTGAGTGTTTCCTGACCTCCTTCATAGACAATTTCTCTTCAAGTGCAAAGGTAATTGGTGTATCTATTGAAGAATCCCTCACCCCTCGATCGTGGCAGGCCTGTAAAGCTGTAGTGACATCATCAGCAGTAAAGACACGATTGTGATTGATAGATACAATATAAGCACCTCGTAGCTTGGAGAGAGATTTCTTGTGTGAGGAGAAAAGTTTTGAGGCAGGGCTATTTGGGAGGATATCTGTGATGTAAGCTCTGCCAAGCAGTGAATCATTGGCATACCGGAGGCCAAATGTTTGATCAGTACAAGATGGGGAAACAGTGAGCCTGAGATTTGTGAGATCGGCAAAGGGGGAGATAGAGAATTGAAAATCACTGGATGACACCTCAGTGGGTTCCGCAGGAAGTGGAATGTTGTCATCTGTCCTGAGCAGGTGTTTGACATTTGTGGGGAGGTCTGCAAGTGGGAGATCATTCATGCCTTCATCAAACCTGACATGTGTGGCTATCTTGACTCTGTGTGTCTCAGTATCATACCACAGAATGTTTCTGGTAGTGTAGGGTACAAAACCTAGAAATATGCCTTTTCTTGCATTGGGTTTGAGCTTGATTGATCTCTTGCCTGGAGGTCTAACCCAAACTCTGCAACCAAAGGTTCGGAAATCAGCAAGGTTTTCCTTACGGCCAGTTGCCAATTCCAATGGCGAATGTAGTTGGGTGCCTTCAGGGAATGCATTGGACAACCGGAGTGCATGGTAGAAAGCAAAGGGCCAGAACTTGATGGGCAAATTAGCACCAGACAGCATTGTCCTCATGGAGTTAGCAAGAGTTCGGTGTGCTCTTTCAACTGTACCATTCTGGTGGGAAGCGTCCGCGCCAGTGGGGAAAATGGAATATCCAAACGCAGAGAATAGGTTTCTGATGTCAGGATTGTGATAGAGTTCTCCACCTTGATCAACTGAAACATACTTGTCGGCACAAGTTGGGTTGTGCTGGGCGAAGAAATGCTCTAACCAGTGTAGTGGCGCTGCTTTAGAGATTCGCGTGTCTCCATATTTCATACCAGTATAGTGATCTGTGATGAGAATCCAAGCAGTTTCTCCATGAATGCCTTCATAATCGCGCTTGCGTTTGCTGTTGGAGGATTTGGTACCTGAGAATGCAAAATCAATAGATAAACCCTGAAACGGTTGTGTGGCCTTGCGTGTGGAATGTGAGCCAGCAGGTGTTTTGGTTTGCTTACATTGTATGCAAGTTGGACATTGGTCAAGAATACTGGTTTGCCGTTTGAACTTTGGGACTCCAATGATGTGCTTATGAGCTTGATACAGAAAATCATCGCATGGGTGTCCCAACCTTTGGTGCCACAGGAGTTTCGATGTCTTGGTTTTGATGGCTTGGATTGGGATGTTTTTGTCCACAATTTTGGTGAAAAACCGTTTGGCATCAAACCTTGGTATGACACTGGTATCAGACTGAGCTTTTGCTGCGTCAGTGCATGTCTGCAGATTGACAAGGTTGGTGTATATATCATACCTGTAGTTGCTAATTGCTTCTTTGGAGGCCAGTTCACAAGCTTCCTTGAACTGCATGTCAGTCGCTAAGGCATAGGCGGACGATGTTGCGCAATTTGCATATGGAGAGGTAATATCAACATCTGGGATCAGTACTGGGTGTGTATAGCATTGACCATCAATGATGCTCCCATGGAGGACAATGCTGCAGGCAGTGTTCTGCTTGTGATGACAAATAATGGTGAGGTTGCCATTTTGTGGAGCAGATGAGTCAAGGTTCTCAGTGAATGATTTATGGATGGACTGTCCACTGAACTGACATCGCATACGGGATGTCATTCCACAGAGATCGTTCTCACTCAGTAATGTTGTTGACAGGGAGGGAGAATAGTAGAAGAAAACTTTGATATATCCAATGTGATTCGGTGCTGGGATATGCAAATATCCTGAGCCTTCAGGGATGCAGGTAGCTGCTGTGCCTCCTATTGCTGCTGTAAGCCTGACAGGACATTTTCTTATCTTGGTGTAAGGTTTGTAACCGTGCAGGATGTGTTTGAGGTTTGTGCAGGAAACCTTTGCACCGGTGTCAATCTGAGCCCGGACACCCTGTTGGAAGTAGGCTGTAGCTGCAATAGGGTCCGGTGGGACGAGGGATTGCACATTGTATGTATCAACTGGCGTAGGGTTGTCCCTATCGAAATTGGGATCCTCATTGGTCTTCAGGTGTGATTCCAATGTAGGGGATGTAGCCCTGAGTGATTCCATGTCACAGTAGACATCAATTGGTATAGATGACTGGAGGCTGTCTTTTGGAAGGAGGTCGACGGCACCAATTATGACAGATTCATAGGAGCTGACACTGCTGGAGTCCAAGGAGGGGCATAAGCTGTTCACTTGGGACGCTGTGATGTTGTCAAATCCTTGAGGATCATCTTGAGGTGATGTCATAGTATGGCTCCAAGAAAGACTTTCTATTCTTGGCCATTGCAAAAATTTTGGTTTTCTACTGTAGCATCAGGTGAAACCTCATCTTGATCTTCATTGCCAATGTTGATCTGAGAGATTTGTTGGGTGGAATCTAAGAGTTGTTGGGTCTGTTTATTGGATTTGTTCAGAAAAACAGCCGCAGCAATCCTATGTTTCTTCAGGGACTCAATATCTTGTAATGCAGGACAATTATCAAAATTGTGACCAGACATGTGGCAAACAATACATTTTCTGGATGTGTCAAAAAGACTAGGTTGCTTATCGAATGCCGTGATAGCATTGCAATATGCTTGGTGGAGGAAGGGATCGTCAGATTCTTCATCCATCTCCGGGTAGCCAAGTGATTCAATCAGGCTGATTGAGTGAGATGTCAAAGTAGAAGGTGTTCTAACAGTACTGTTGCTAGCGCGCTTTTGAAACCGATCATTCCGACGGGGACCTGGTCTGGTTCCTGAGACGTTCAATTGCTTGGGCTGGATTGGTTTGGAGTTGTTCCTCTTGTACTTTTGCTCAGCCCTGATCTCTTGTTCATATGTTTGGAGGGTTTGTAGGAGCCTACCTGCCTTGTATTTGTCTCGCTTGAATTGGTCATCAGAGTCGCGTTCATCTTCTGTTTTTTTGAAGAGCTCTTCTGAGAGGGCGGTTCCTGCAATAAGGTTGCTAACTTCTTCTGTTGAACCGATAGTGCCAGGTTGGTTTTGGAGGAACACTCTGAGTCTCAAGTAATCCTTGTACCGGAAGTAGTATTCTTCAAGGGATTCACTTGGGTTTTGGTTTGGAGGATTTCGGACCATTCTGCTGGCATTGGATGGTCTTTTTGAGTTGGGATGTGTCTGAGAAATAACTGTGTATAGCGCTTCATAACCTTGTCCTCCTTCGAAGCTCTGGATGGTTGCCTTCATGCTTGCACATGAATCAGGGATGATTTTGTCGCTTCTGAGTGCGGTGTAAATCAGATTTCCCCATTCATTGATGGCCAATTCATATCGTAAAGGTAAATCATGTGGAAAGTTATCGCCAATGGTGAATCCTCTTAGGTGATCAGCTTCGCGCCTGAAGAGATAGTATGGGTGGACATAAATATGGTGTTGCTGTGAGTGAGCTGTGATTTCTCTGTACCATTTCCTAACCTGAGGGTCCGTTGCATCCTGTAGTTGTGGAAAGCCCTGAGAGGAATAGTTTGTCTCTAGCGGCTTCCTTGGACTTGTCATAGGCTCTGGTGAGATCAAAGCAGTCACCACTTCTGGTGATCAGGCGCTGGTCATTTCTGCCACTGCCTAGATTGTGTAGGTAGTAGTTTTGCCTGACAATTGTTTCATTTCCCGATGAGTCAGGTGTAGGTGATTGGGAAATCCTTCATATCATCTTTGGTGAGGAATTCATCTCGCCTGTAATATCGCTCTTTCACAGGTGGTGGTAATGTTGCTGGATTCCATGGAAGGTCGAGAGATTGTTGGTTGGCGCCGGTATTGTTGTTGGTGGCGTTGCTGTTGTTGTTGTTGCCGTTGTTGACCAATTGTTGGAGTAGGGTGGTCAATTCTTGCATGTCGGTGCCCGTTGCGGTGGGCGCTGGGTTTGGAGCGGGGTTTGGAGCTGCGGCATCTTCATCATCTGAGTCGGCCTGTGTGGCACCTTTATAGATCTTGTCAAAGCGTTGGGGTCGCCAGGTGGGTTTGAATTGCCATTCAGTGATGAGTAGTTCAATGATGATGAATGGTTTGGTGGAATTGTCTGTGTGGTGTGTGAGTGCTTCCTTTGCAGCTTTTTCCAAGTCGACGGGTCCGCGAACTTTCTTTTCAGCACCGACGTGATTCACGTAGGATATGGTGCATCCTGAGAGGAGTTGGGTGATGTGTCCTTTCTCGAGCTCTGTGGAGCTGGGTAGATAGGAGGTGATTGCATTGACAACGCTGCCGCGGAGGTTGGACATCATGGAGGGGGCTAGCACCTTTGCGTCTGCGCTCTCCACAAATAAATCTTCCATGTCGGTGTCGTCCATGATCTGGGAGTAGACAGCATTCAATTTCTCGTCATAGGGGCTATTGCCCTTGAAACGGAATTGGATGCCTTCCATGGCATTCCAATCAAAGGGGTCAACCATGCTTGCTTGTGGATTATCAAAGAACTGTGTGTAGAAACAGTGGATACACCCCCTGATTCACAAGCAGGAGGGGAAGAAGAAAAATCGACGGCGTCGAAGCGATGAACAATGACCGGAGGATCGGTCGAGGGGAAAGAAAGAACGGCCGAGCGGGAGAAAGGGTCGAGATAATTAACCGAGGAAAAAAGGGCCGAAGGAACGTTCGTCGGAGAAAGAAAGAGAAGAGGGGGAGAGTGGAAGGGAGTCGCTCAACAGCGGGCTCACAACAATCTCTGCGCTGGGGGGAAGGCCTATCGCTCAACAGCAATGTCCTCTGGCTGTGACCGGTCAGTGGAGGTGCTGATCGGGCGGAGATAGGCTCTTAAGATATACGCTCAACAGCGCGAGTTAAAAGGGCTCTATAACCTGTTGTTACTCTAAAAATCGACCAAAAGGTATATGATGTTAAAATTTAAAGAGATGTGAGCTCAGAGAGACGCTCTTATTTTACTGTGTATTTCACTGTATCGGGGCTCTCTGTATTTTACATGGTAGAGATCTTCCCCGGTTATTTGTTACTGTCTTCTTTACCATCGTACCGATTCTTCTGTTGCTGTTGCTGTATTAGCGTCGTGTCGGTCTTACTGTATCGGTCATTCAATGGTATTGGTCATTGTGGGGTTAAATATTCTGTTCGATGGGGCGTATGCTTATTCGTGGTATATGTGCTGGATATAGGTAGGCCCATCTGGAATCGGTATTGATTTTCTTGATTGCAATAAGTAATTTCCTCACGGGATATCAAGTATATTCTTCTGAATGTACTTATGGGTTCCAAGTGTTTACTTACTGTTCAGGTCTTTGGATATTTCTTGTTTCTAACCGGTTATTCCTTTTTGTTTGTAGCCTTAGGTGATATCGTTTTTACCACTTAAGGATTCCAGGTAGTGGAGGTGCGTTTGGTTCTAACGCTCGATCGTTCTTGTATTCCGCACCTCAGTCGTCGTTTCGTTTTATCGGCTTTTCGATCAAAATTTGATGCCGACAATGGTCCGTATTTTTCGCCGACAACATTTTGCGTTTTCTATTTTCTGCAACGTCGTTTCACGAAATGCCTTTTTTCGTATGTTCGATGGTATACTACTACGGTACAATCATACCCACCTTTTCATGTGTATTTTGCGTTTTTCTATTGTCTGCAACGGTGTTGCACCAAATGCCTTTTTTCGTATGTTTGATGGTATACTACTAAGGTACAATCATACCCACCTTTTCATGTGTATTTTGCGTTTTTCTATTTTCTGCAACGGCGTTGCACCAAATGCCCTTTTCCCGTATTTTGGATGGTATACTAGTACGGTACAGTCATACCCACCTTTTCATGTGTATTTTGCGTTTTTCTATTTTCTGCAACGGCTTTGCACCAAATGCCCTTTTCCCGTATGTTTGATGGTATACTAGTACGGAACAGTCATACCCACCTTTTCATGTGTATTTTGCGTTTTTCTATTTTCTGCAACGGCGTTGCACGAAATGCGGAGTAGCAAGTTATTATTATAATGGATTACTTCTTAGTACAGTTTTGCGCGATACATAGGTGCTCATAATATAACACCCTTTGTATTTGGGATTCAAACAGCTATGAAACACTAACGGATTAATGAGCAGAGTATCCCCAGAACGCAACGGCACTTTGATATGGTACGTTGGGAAGACAAAATAATAAATCACTTTGTCAGCAGGCACTCCCGACGGAGCTATGACTGTTAAATGAGTATAATTCATATCATCATCACCATGGCATCGAGAATGGTAATTTCAACCAATCAAAAAAGCTAATGCCTCCTTCCCAATGGCATTGAGCTGCATACGAGTCAGAATCTGAGACAACACATCCATTTCATCCTCAACAAATGGTTCGATGTCTGTTAAACTATGATGCATATGCTTCACAATTCCCACTGTTGTCTGTTCGAGCTCCAGTTTCATGTTTGGTTTCACATGACTTTTGAATACGTACACACCATTGTTGGAAGATAATCTTTCTGGTCTAACTCCAATGATAGCATAATCATCATTGATACTGCCACGCTTCTGACCTCTGGCAACTGCCGGTTTGGCTCCAACAATTTCTGGAGCAAACTTTCTTAAGAGTTTGATATTATTCTTCGTAGCCAGGTGTCGTTTTGCAAATTTTCTGGAAACTTTTGCCAAAATGTGCAACGACGGATTATTATCGTCAAACGCAACAATATGCTCATCTTTTGCACTATCCAACGTATCGAAGTTTTTGATCAACAAAGCCTGTTCTGATTGATACTTTTTCTTTCCTCCTATCTTGCCACCCCAATTTGTCTCCATGTATTTACCTTTGACCACAGTTGTTCTTTATTTGTTTTTCAACGCTATTGTACTGACACCATCTTTGCAAGTACTATGCCTAGTATTCCTTTCCTTCTTCATCGGTTTTATGTCAGACAAGTTTGTATAAGTTTCATGGCTTGTTGACACCGGTGCTGCAATCCTCACAAAGTTCAAAGACATTCTCTGCTTACTTCTTTTCTCATGTTTCCTATTTCTTCTTTACTTCATACCTCTTTCCGAAAACTGATTTCTCATCATGGTTGGAGGAGGTGGAGCAATTCGAAGCCGATGATTTGTTGCCGTTTGTGGTTTCGCCTGTGGACAAAGACTCGCTGCCGCTTTCCGCTTTCCGCTTGCTGCTTTCCGTTTTCTGCTTTCTGCTTGCCACTTTCCGCTTGCCGCTTGCCGCTTGCTACTTTCTGCTTGCCGCTGTTGCTCTCGCTGCCGCTTGCCGCTGTTGCTCTCGCTGCCGCTTGCCGCTGTTGCTCTTGCTGCCGATTGCCGCTGTTGCTCTCGCTGCCGCTTGCCGCTTGCCGCTTGCCGCTTGCCGCTTGCCGCTTGCCGCTTGCCGCTTGCCGCTTGCCGCTTGCCGCTTGCCGCTTGCCGCTTGCCCCTTGCCCCTTGCCCCTTGCCCCTTGCCCCTTGCCCCTTGCCCCTTGCCCCTTGCCCCTTGCCGCTGTTGCTCTCTGCGGTTCGACGAATCGTTGCCGTTATCGACGGTCCTATTCGAATATTTGATATGATAATTGAACAAAATGGGTGAGTATCTATTGATGTACTACATAGAGTAAATAATAACAACAGAATATAGTAATGTACATGCTGATCGATTCGTAATTATCACCAACCGGAAAAATTCGCCGCACCTACAGGGGAAGATTACGATGCACCTCAAGGAAAGATTTGCCACACCAGGAAACATTGGTTCTTCCGATCTGTTGTTTCCAATCCCTTGTTTCCAATCCGTTGCTCCGATACGGTCCTATGAAAATGAGACGAAAAACAGAAGGAAGGAAATACATTGTCAGGAATGCCGGAGGAAGTATAATCATTGTCTATCTCCTCTCTCATTCGTACCGTTGTGATTGCCAATTTCTGATCCGCTGTTTCCAATCCATTGTTCCAATCCAGTCCTATGAAATTAAGAAGAAAAACAGAAGGGAGGAAATACATTATCAGGAATGCCAGAGGAAGTATTATCATTGTTGTCTATCTCTCTGATTTGTACCGTTGCTTGTTCTGATTCGTTTTACCGTTGCCACCTATATCTTGTTGCCGCCGATACGTTGTTGTCGCCGATACGTTGTTGCCACTGATACGTTGTTGCCGCCGTTGTTCTTTCTGCTGCCGTTGATTTGCAGACTTGTAATTCCTGTGTCACGAAAAACAGGGTTTTGTTCCTGTTGATATATAGGCAATTGATGCAGATTTTGTGCTTTTGAGACGTCTGTGTTTGGGTAGCTAATTCAAACACTACTATCTGTACAGCAACTAATCTCTAATTGAATGCTTTCTACTTCTTTTGCAGTACAAGGCTGTTATTTTGGACTGAAATATCTGAGAACGGATCGTTGTGCTCGTGACATCGTCACATGTGGCATGTGACGAAGAGGGTCGGATCCCACATTCTTGGACGGAGTGTTGCTTGAAAGAAACAACACTCTACTCAGATAAGTTGGAAAATGATGTTTGTCGATTTGAATATCGATTTGGATGGAAAGTGAAAAAAATACAAATTTGCAAGCAGTGAAAGTGACACAAGTTTATGAGCAACAAACTTTGAACGTAAGAATGACATCCGTTCGATAAATGTTGCTAAGTATCAAACTTCGAACGTAAGAATGACGTCCGTTCATTTGATGTTCTGCTAAGTATCAAACTTCGAACGTAAGAATGAGCATCTGTTCGATAGATGTTCTGATAAGTATCAAAATTCGAACGCAAGAATGACATTGGTCCATTAAGTATTATGTTCCTTTTTTGCAACGGCGTTGCAAAATATGTTCTTTTTGTATTTTTGGGATCACACCCCAAATCCCCTTTTTTTCTGTTTTGGGAACGGCGTTGCAAATTGCAAAATATGCTCTTTTTTATTTATGGGATCACACCCCAAATCCCTTTTTTGGGTTTTGGGAACGGCGTTGCAAATTGCAAAATATGCTCTTTTTGTATTTATTGGATCACACCCCAAATCCCTGTTTTCCCTGCTTTTGGAACGGCGTTGCAAATTGCAAAATGTGCCCTTTTTGTATTTCCTGGTTCTCACCTTTTATCCCCCCCAAAAACCTCTTTTCTCCTTTTTTTGGAACGGCGTTGCAAATTGCAAAATGTGCCCTTTTTGTATTTCCTGGTTCTCACCTTTTATCCCCCCCAAGAAAAACTTTTTTTTCCTTTCTTGGGAACAGCTTTGCAAATTGCAAAATATGGTCTTTTGTCTTTAGGGGTTCACACCCCAAATCCCCCCCCTTTTTTTTTGGAACGGCGTTGCAAATTGCAAAATATGCTTTTTTGTAATAAGACCAAAGCTGTAAGGCGACGTTTGGTTAATTTTGTTACTTTTAGTATTTACGTTATTTTGCTCGGTTTGCGGTGTTGGAAAGAGTTATCGATAAGATTATGATCGGATTGTTTCTGGACCATATTAATCTCCCATTTACTAATTTGTTGTTTCTTTGTGTGGAGATACGCGTACCGTCTTCGATTCCCATTTTGTGTACCTCTGATCAGTGCTTTAAGTATCGCTTGATACTCACCCGCGCTGATGTATAATTGGTGGAGTTGTTAGTTGAACGTTAAACACTAACCCTAATCCCAAGAGTTGACAACGTAACCTTCTAGACGGAGTTTATTGGGGGGGGTTTGGGGGGGGGGGGAAATATGTAGAAATATTAAAAAATCTGTTTTTAACAAGTAGACTTGGTACAAACGCTACGACTAAAAATCGCTAAAAAGCTTAGCCAAATATTTATTTACGGAAATGAGATGCTTCTTCTAAAAGCAATAGTAATATCTAGTGGCGCGCGTTCATTTTTATGGTAGCAAACTCTCATTTTTTTGGTTGCAAGTAACCATAAGATTTAACCTGAATACAGATGAAAATCATACGATTCTCGTCGTCATCATCGTCGGCCCATTGTCGTTGTTGTCAGATGAGAGAGTTGGTGAGAAATACAATCGGACTTTTTAGATTTGGTACAATTTGTACATGAATGAGTCGGACTTGATGTACTTCGGATTTTTTCGACCCGTCGTTTCTCATTTAAATTAGAACTCGCGCCAATGACACCAATTGATTGGTAGTAAAGATCACTTGGTAGAGTCGGTATGAACGTATGTAGCTTGTTCGAATTTAAAATAATAGAACTTGATGTCGGCGGCAAATTCCATCAAAAAAGAAAACAAGGCGACCGAGGTGCGAAAACCCCGATCATCACTTAAAATCAAATCAGATGAAAGTTCTAATTTAAAATAGAGCTCGCGCGAATGACGTAACTTGATTGGTAGTATAGATCAATTGGTGGGATAAGTATGAAGGTAGATAAATACAGCATGAGTATGTACTGGATGGGGGGGGGGGGGCGTTGTCCAAATTTGAAAAAATAAAAAAAATAAAAAATAGTTTCTTTCACCCTCTGAAAAATGGGACTGGAAAGATTTGCACTGTATTCAAATCTGGTGGGTTTTCGGGTTGATGACTGAGTTATATTTTGGTTGTGGACTGGAAAGATTTGCACTGTGTACAAATCTGGTGGGTTTTGGGGTTGATGACTGAGTTATGACTGAGTTATAGTTAGGTCGGGGATTGGCAAGACTTGCACTCTCTTCAAATCTGATGGGTTTTTTGATTGATGATTGAGTTAATTTTAAATTGGGGATGGGCAGGATTTGCACTGTCTTCAAATCTGGTGGGTTTTTTGGTTGACGATTCAATTATATTTTGGTTAGGGACTGGAAAGATTTGCACTATCTTCAAATCTGGTGGGTTTTTGGATTGATGACTGAGTAATGTTTTGGTCGGGGATGGGCAGGATTTGCACTGTGTTCAAATCTGGTGAATTTTTGGATTGATGACTGAGTTGATGGGCAGGATTTGCACTGTCTTCAAATCTGGTGAGTTTTTGGGTTGATGATTGAGTTATATTTTGGTTGTGAACGGGCAGGATTTACTACTGTTAGAAACGATTGGTAACTTTTTCAATCAACACTGATGGTGGTTGTTTTTCCTTCTGGAATTCATCATAGAAATTTTTAATTTGTGGAGTTGTTAGTTGAAAGTTGAACTTTTATCACTAACCCTAAGAGTTGACAACGTAACCTTCTAGACGGAGTTTATGGGGGGGTTTGGGGGGGGGGGGGGGGAATATTTAGAAATATTAAAAAAATCTGTTTTTAACAAGTAGACTTGGTACAAACGCTCGTCGCCATTGTCGTTGTTGCCAGATGAGAGAGTTGGTGAGAAATACAATCGGACTTTTTAGATTTGGTACAATTTGTACGTGAATGAGTCGGACTTGATGTACTTACAGCGATCTATCTGTTTTCTACTTCGTGTCATTAGATTGCAGTAGGTAGATTGCTGTAATATTGATTAGGTTCTAAAATTGTGAGCATTAAGATTAATCGATATCTGGACCCGGCTGCACCTCCATCGGTCCCTCTTTACGGGTCGTATGTGCGTTGAGATGAATCGTATAAACAGTTATTTACTTTGGGGACTATCACGAGTAAACAATCTGGCATGTCGGACGTATGTATCATAGTCTGCCTGTATGTCCTTCACCGCATGATTTCTTGAGTCCCCGTGTCTCCGTGGTAGTGCAGTACTAGTAGGAGATACTTATCCTGCGGTTCTCATTTTTTTCATCGACTCCATCTCGCCACATACACCTCATTGCTAGTTCAATTAACCTGGTCCCGCTCATCAATTTAGTGAGTAGGTACGCAATATTTGACTCGCCTGGCTCCTTTGCAATCCGAATAATTCCTGCTGCTATGCACTCCCTTGCTTTGTGATAAGCAACACTATTATGCTTCTTCTTACAAGGACTCTCGGGTCTTGTAGTGTTCTTCACAAATGATTCATTGTCACAATAGATATTGGTAGGGCCTTCCAAAGGAATTCCCATCATCCGTAGCTTGTATCTTAGCCCTTCTATCATCTCGATTGCTATCCTAAGTGCGACTATTTCCGAGCCAAATGTAGATGTCTCAACAGTTGTTTGTCTTTTGGAGAACCACAAAATAGGTGCTCTGTTAACAAAGATGATGACTCCTGTATGAGATCTTCTAGTAGCCTTGCAACCTGCGTGATCCGCATCTACGAAACACGTAGTAACAACAGCTTTTCCTTTTGGTTCGGGCATATCTGGAGGCAATAGTTCTTTGGCCTCTGGATAGAACTCACTCCAGTCACACGACTGAAAATTTGACTCATCTACCTCGGGCGTAGATGCATCAAATACCAACTTGGACTTACTGTAATTCTTTAAGTATGCAAACAGATGGAACAACTGATTGAGATGACCCTCTCTTGCTTGGGCAAGATATCGAGACATAAGTGACACGGGCATAATGATGTCCAATCGGCCGAGTTTGCAGATCCACCGGAGTATCCCTACCAAACCTTGATAATAGTTTTGTTTCTCCGGATCAAGTTCTGGTGACGCATCTATCTCCGGTCTATACTCAGCGCTCAATGGGGACCTTGCTGTTTTGGGTAGTACCTTAAATGCATATTGTCCGGTTAGTAGTTCTTCTTCAACTGATTTGATGGCTTTTGCAGTATACTTAGATGAAGCCATGGACCAGTACGGGTTACCATCGATGTAGGTCTTTCCTATATCGGCCCCTAAGTAGAAGGAAGGTTCTTCAACTGTTCCATTCTTCAACTTGAATTGCCTTTCTATTGCATCCATCTGGAACTTTGGATCCATCCTGCATACGAGAATATCATCAACGTAGGCTACACAGTACTCGTAATAGGCCGTACCATCTGGTTTGAATGCAGATCGGAGGTGCACGTCAGGATCTGCTTTGCAAGATACATAACCGAGCTCCCTTAAGTGACTAGCCAAGTGTGATCGAAAAGATGCACCCGCAACCGGGAGTCCATATAAGGCCCTTACAACATTGCAGGGCCTCCCACATAGCTCTGGCGCGAATCCTTGGGCCTCTGTAGCTATTGTGAAGTACTTCTCTTTGATGGGTGCTGTTAAGTAAGCGTTCTGTATGTCCGCACTGAGTACTTCGAGGTTGTTAAGTGCTGCCACTAGGAAGAACAATCGAACCGAATCCCTACTGGGTACGCTGGAATAGGTGTATTCCTTGGAGATCTCTGGGACTTTGTGGCCATCACCGACCAAGCGTGCCTTCCGAGTTAAGTCAATCTTGACATCAAAGACCATGTGCATGGTTATTTTGGTATGCCCCACTGGTATCTTGTCTTCCTCATTAAATTCAAAGGTGATAGAGCTGTTCCTCATTTCTTTTGCAATAGCCCGAGCCCAATGATCGGTCCCCGTTTCTCTATCAATCGCCTTTGCTTCTGCAATAGACTTAGGGAGCCGTACCCCGTACATATGGGACTTGGTCCAGTACTTGGTTTTAGCGCCAGATAGGATCCGGTCTTTTCTCCGAAGTACCTTATAGGCCCACCACTTAAACGCTGGCTCATTTATGATGCCTTCTTCACGGGCGTATATTGCTGTTTCAATCGGGAAGCTTTCCTTCATGTCACTTAACTTTGCCCAGGATGTAGTGCCATCTTTCCACCTAACAAGGAACCTCCATCCTTTGGTTGTTGGCTTTGTTCTAGTTTGTCCGGATTTTGTTGTGTAAGTAGCCTGCTTGATAGTTAAGGCCTCCGCATCCCTTTCGAAGTCAATAATCTCATCCATCAGACAATACATGCGCCCTTCATCATCAACGGAAGAATAGATACTCTCTGCAAGTGTATTGGCTGTATAAATTTTGATAGATCCATCTGGCATAGCGACCTCGTAAGACCTCGTGTCTAAGAGGGGATTGTTGTTCTTTTCACCAATCAGCACACCATCCTTATCCCTGCAACGGCTCTTGACTAGCCCCCGGTCCCCTATCTGGAGTAATACCTCGGTTCCAAGATACTCATCAAGATCTTTGTCAGTTAAGTCATCAACATCCGGGGAAGAAGCCTCGGCTTCTGCCATGAGTACTTCATCCTCCCCCTCATATTTGCCATCAAATAGGCCCAGAGGTGGTTCGCCAAGTTCGTTTTCAAGATAAGTATCGGAAGGTTTGACTTCATCGCCTATTTTTGCGTTGATTTCTTTGTTGTGTGCTTCCAACTGTGATAGGATATCTGGGTGTCTCCATTCTTCCTCAGATATAGCCCAGGTGCTGTTTGTTATGTGAACTTTTCCAGTCTTAAATAAGACATAGTGACAATCTCCACCCCCGAAACTATCCCCACATGGGCCCAGCCACCGGCCAAGCCTATTTGTCTTTCCATTTAAGTCGTACCACCAGATGAAATCATACAAATCGTGGATCATATACAGGGTAATATCTGGAGTATACCCATGCACCAATTCAAAGCTAGTCCTCCCCATTGAGGAAGGGTCACTTGATGCCACAAGGTTCATCCGGCTGGCCGCTAACATTCCACAGAAGGCCCAACACCTCCTGGGACTGCCTTTCTTAGAAGTCATCCAGCGGATTGCCCTCCTCAGGTCCCCGGCACTGTGTTCTGCTGTATTCTGCCAAGAGCAGTGAGGTTGTATGTATGTTTGTCGAATGCGGTACTCCGACCTGAGCCTGTGCCAACTAGTGTTGTGTGTCTCATGACTCTCCTGGGCCTTTGCTCCATCGGTAACAAGGTGTTCTGGGATTCCTACTTCATTGATAAAGCAAGATAAGCCATCGTGGCACCGAACTTCTCCCTTGACAGGGTAGAAGGCTACATAGCCCTTTCCATTTGCAAAGATCTGAGCTGCTGTATCGTTTTGGATGATACTGGGAACTTTGAACTTCATAGTATCGGCGTACCAACGACCCTTGAGCATCCTCCTATTCCTCCACTTCTGTGTCTTCAGTCTCTTTGTAATAGGCTGGGACAGTTGGCAAATGCCATCTTGGGTAGTGACTTCAATAGTAGCCTTGGCCCGCTTCTCACTGACGTTCCACATCTTAGCAATGGTCTTGGCGTCGTACCTGTCGACCTTATCAGGGATTCATATTGGAGGTCCGCCAGTTCCTTCTTTGTAGGTTTGCGGGAATCAAAATAGGATATGACTCCTTCGACTTTGAGAGGAATAAAGAGCTCAGTGTCTTCGGATTGGAATATAATCCTGTGTGTAGAAGTGGAGTCGTATCGCCTTGGGGTGTCCTCAACCTTGTTGAAGTTGCAGTCCCCGACTTGATTGGGACATACCAAGCTGTGTTGCAACTTGGTGCCAAAGAACAAAGCCTGCCCAAACACCAAGATGTAAGTAATCCCATCAGTTGGGTCAGTCCAAGCTGTGGCGCAAGGGGCAATAGGGACATTCTTAAGTGGTGAGTAGGTATCTGAAAATGATGCAACATCCACATATGTCAAGATAGAATCCAATGAATCGAGTAATACCATATTTGATCCCGCGGCTGTTGTATCAGCATGGCTGTCCAACTCGCATCGACCTTTATCTTTAGATGGTGAGCCAAAACTCTTGATATGGACTATCGGCCGGCCTACCCGGGATACAATTGACAGGCCCCGGCCGGCAAATCAATCTTGATTCTTCTTCTTGTGAGTATGGCTACCGAATTGGTCGCCGGCCGGCCCCTTTGCTGTAGTGTTGTCTCCCTTGGCTTCGACCATAGAAACCTGTGCAGACTGTCCTGGGGAGATGAGGGAGGGGCATAGGGCCCGTACTTGGTTCTTTTGGGCCGAAGACATAGTGACCCAGATTTCTTTTGGATAGATTTTACCCTCAAGAGGCCCATTGTATGTACCGGAAGCCTTCTGTTTCTTGTTGTTGCCGGACTTCTTGTTGGAGGAGGAGTTGCCTTCGCTGTTGCATTTGTTGCCCCTTTTTCCCTTGAATGAAGAGATATTTCTCCGACTGCCTTTACGGCTGGCTTGCATCTTCTTGATACCAAGCGCTTGAGTGAAGTGGGCGGCAGCCTTGTCAAAGTTGTCATACATGCCACCTCCTTTGTTTAGGACCAATTGGACTGCCATTTCAAGTCTTGGATCCGATATAGAGTGGCAGAAGTCGGTAACAAACTGATCTTCCGGTGGAAAAGCCTTATGCCGCAACAGGAACTCCTTTGCATCATACCATCGCCTTTTGTGCTTGTCGAAACTGTAGTTCTTGGTATCCCCGGAATAGGTAGAACTCTGTAAGAAGGCCCTCTTTTCTTCTATGAGAAGTCTTATATTCGTTGATTCGTATGCTTGAGAGTAGAGGGTGAAGTATGCCTTTCTTCCATCCCCTTCGGAGCCAAGATCTTGGATGTAGGACCAACCGGGGCCCACCCCTACCAATTTGAAAAGGATTCCCCATAGCGTATTGTTGTCTTTGGTCCAGTGGGATCCTGAATGAACCGTGCATCGTATAGAGTATTCATTCCAGTTGGCATACATGTCTGTCGGGGCAGATCCAACGGTCCCCCCCCTCTCAGCATCGCCGACTATAGAGTCCTTCCGGATCGTGTAGAGCAGAGATGTTTTTGTGGCACCCCTTTTGTGTCTAAGATACTCCCTGAATCGTTCATCAAATTCCTTGAATTTTGACATTGCAGTGAGTGGTTCTGGGAGAGTAGGATCCCCGGCCGCTGTGTTGCTGTCGTCCTCCTTCAGGGACTTGAGGCGAGCTCGAGTCTTGGACTCTGCGTCTGGGTCAGCCATCCAGTCAACCAGAGTAGCCATAGCCCCAATGTTAGGCTGAAATTTGATCCAAGCCACAAACAACTTGAGCCGATCCCCGAAGACCCTCCCCACGTACACTTGTTTTGGGTCCGGGCAGTAGTTGTGTTTGGTCTTGTTGACACCATTCCCCAGGGATTTGATTGCGGATTCATCCATGTCTTGGAGGGAGTCAGTACTGCTGTAGCCAGTCTGGAAAAGTTCGTCTGCTGTAATCCGGTTCAATCCAAAAGATTCCAAGATTTCTCTGAACACTATTTTGGTTGGGGTTAGGGACCTTTCCCCTGCGTATCCAGGGATTCCCCCCAGTTGATTAGCGCGTTCGATTGCATCTTGGACCTCTTGTGTGAGTGCCAGAGCCCGGTTAGTATCCATCATGGTCCTAATAAATTCCATTTGCGCCGCTGTAAAACCGAGATTGGCAGGAATGGCTGGCCCATTGTTGGCGGGTCCACCAGCTGCTGGGTTAGCGGCGGCAGCCGCTGGGTTAGCGGCCACATTGTTATTGCGATGGTTCTGTCGGGCTGTCCTTCCTCTCACCATGGTCGGTATATTGCTTCTGGAATAGTTGCTTACTTGTTCTGTAAGTGATATATAAATGATTTTCTGAAGGGATTTTGGATTTCTCAAATAATCACTCTCTTCGCGATATCACTAGTAGTGGTTATTTTCTCGTGGTTTCTCCTTGCAAAATTCTACAAACGTTTCTATTCCGAATGCAAATCTCTCAGTTGCCCCATACTTAAGCGAACTGTTCGGGTTCCGATTTGAATCGGGGCCGTTGATTTGGCTTATGAATCCCTTTGCGGGCCGTTGGGTTTACTCGTGCGGGAATCTAGTGGCCGTTTGATCCGGCCCGCTACTGGTTCCCACAGAAATCTGCGGCCGTTGAATTGCTTGTACAGAAATTGGGGCCGTTGGTTTGTTTTTCTGTTATTTTACGGTTACAAGTCCAACGGATCCCTCTAATGAGCGGGAGTTGAAACTGCTCTAGAATAGTTCAACTGCCCTCTCCGTGTAGTGGCTAGGTCCAGCTTAGTGCACACGTCTGTGCGCTGCCCCGCTGTATGTTAGTAATTTTCTCCTCGTACGGAGGACACACGTGTCCGATACTTGGCCAGTCCTTTGCTGTATTTCCAGCTAGTACCATGTGGCCGTACATCTTGTACTATCGGGCCAGTAGCTTGTTGCCGTTTCTATGCACACCTAGGTGTGTTGCCAGTACTCATCGTGTTGTTTGAGGCGCCATGTGGACCTCTCCATGCTTGAATTGGAACACGTTTACGTTTGAATGTAAAGACTGCGACTGCTTCGGCCCGGGATTCAATATCTTGTATCGATGGCATTTGCTCTTCCCCCTAGGCCGTTATGTCGTTTGAGAGAAGCAAGAGGTATTAGCTCAAGCCAGGCTGCACTAGTGCCATTACCCTTCTAAGTGCTCAAAATTAGACATAGCCTTCCGGGTCTTTGATTAACCGGTGATCAGTCGGTAATCGATCTCGCTCCTTTTATTGTCGTGTGAACCGTTGGGACACTCATTTGAACAGTAGCCGATTGTTGACTAAGCACCCTTTTGGTTAGAATCTTTTGGGTCTGATAAACTCTGTTTCTACTTTGTGTCATTGAATTGCAGTAGGTAGATTGCTGTAATATTGATTAGGTTCTAAAATTGTGAGCATTAAGATTAATCGATATCTGGACCCGACTGCACCTCCATCGGTCCCTCTTTACGGGTCGTATGTGCGTTGAGATGAATCGTATAAACAGTTATTTACTTTGGGGACTATCACGAGTAAACAATCTGGCCTGTCGGACAAACGTATCATAGTCTGCCTGTATGTCCTTCACCGCATGATTTCTAGATCTATTCTCATAAGAACAACTTTTTTGTGGTCGTCAACGCACGTAATCAAGTGTATGTACGAGTACCGTACGGTACTGGCAGGATTTGCACTATGTTCAAATATGGTGGGTTTTTGGGTTGATGACTGAGTAATATTTCTACCAATCAAGTGAGGTCATTCGCGCGAGTTCTCTTTTAAATTCGAGCTCTCATCTGGCAAGATTTCCAAGTAGTGGAGGTGTATTTGATTTTAAGTTGGTACAATTTGTACATGAATGAGTAGAGGTGCGAAAACCCCGATCATCACTTAAAATCAAATCAGATGAGAGTTCTGATTTAAAATAGAGCTCGCGGGAATGACGTAACTTGATTGGTAGTATAGATCAATTGGTAGGATCAGTATGAAGGTAGCTAAATACAGCATGAGTATGTACTGGATGGGGGGGGGGGGGGGGGGGGGCGATGTCCAAATTTGAAAAAATAAAAAATAAAAAAATGGTTTCTTTCACCCTCTGAAAAATGGGACTGGAAAGATTTGCACTGTGTTCAAATCTGGTGGGTTTTCGGGTTGATGACTGAGTTATATTTTGGTCAGAGATTGGCAAGATTTGCACTGTCTTCAAATCTGGTGAGTTTTTGGATTGATGATTGAGTTAAGTTTGGTCGGAGATGGGCAGGATTTGCACTGTGTTCAAATCTGGTGAGTTTTTGGATTGATGAATGAGTTATAGTTTGGTCGGGGATGGGCAGGATTTGCACTGTCTTCAAATCTGGTGAGTTTGTGAATTTTTGGATTGATGACTGAGTTATATTTTGGTCGGGGATGGACAGGATTTGCACTGTCTTCAAATCTGGTGAGTTTTTGGATTGATGACTGAATTATATTTTGGTCGGGATGGGCAGGATTTGCACTGTCTTCAAATCTGGTGAATTTTTGGATTGATGATTGAGTTATATTTTGGTCGTGGACTGGCAGGATTTGCACAGTGTTCAAATATGGTGAATTTTTGGATTGATGACTGAGTTATATTTTGGTCGGGGATCGGCAGGATTTGCACTGTCTTCAAATCTGGTGAGTTTGTGAATTTTTGGATTGATGACTGAGTTATATTTTGGTCGTGGACTGGCAGGATTTGCACTGTCTTCAAATCTGGTGAGTTTGTGAATTTTTGGATTGATGACTGAGTTATATTTTGGTCGGGGATGGGCAGGATTTGCACTGTCTTCAAATCTGGTGAGTTTTTGGATTGATGACTGAGTTATATTTTTGTCGGGGATGGGCAGGATTTGCACTGTCTTCAAATCTGGTGAATTTTTGGATTGATGAATGAGTTATATTTTGGTCGGGGACTGGCAGGATTTGCACTGTCTTCAAATCTGGTGAATTTTTGGATTGGTGACTGAGTTATATTTTGGTTGGGGATCGGCAGGATTTGCACTGTCTTCAAATCTGGTGAATTTGTGAATTTTTGGATTGATGACTGAGTTATATTTTGGTCGGGGATGGGCAGGATTTGCACTGTCTTCAAATCTGGTGAGTTTTTGGATTGATGACTGAGTTATATTTTGGTCGGGGATGGGCAGGATTTGCACTGTCTGCAAATCTGGTTGGTTTTTTTGGTTGTTGACTGAGTTATATTTTGGTCGTGGACTGGCAGGATTTGCACAGTGTTCAAATATGGTGGGTTTTTTGGTTGATGACTAAGTTATATTTTGGTTAGGGATTGGCAGGAATTGCAGTGTGTTCAAATCTGGTGGGTTTTTGGGTTGATGAATGAGTTATATTTTGGTCAGGGCTGGCAGGATTTGCACAGTGTTCAAATCTGGTGGGTTTTTTGGGTTGATGATTAAGTTATATTTTGGTTTGGACTGGAAAGATTTGCACTGTGTTCAACCAAAATATAACTCATTCATCAACCCAAAAACCCACCAGATTTGAACACAGTGCAAATCCTGCCAATCTACAACCAAAATATTACTTAGTCATCTACCCAAAAACCCACCATATTTGAACACAGTGCAAATCCTGCCAGTCCCCAACCAAATATAACTCAGTCATCAACCCAAAAACCCACAAGATTGGAACACAGTGCAAATCCTGCCAGTCCCTAACCAAAATTTAATTCAGTCATCAACCCAAAAATTTCAGATTTGAGCACAGTGCAAATCCTGCAAATCCCCAACCAAAATATTACTTAATCATCTACCCAAAAACCCACTAGATTTGAACACTGTGCAAATCCAGCCAATCCCTGACCAAAATATAACTCAGTCATCTTCCCAAAAACCCACCTAATTTCAAACAGTGCAAATCCTGCCGATCCCCGACCAAAATATAACTCATTCATCAACCCAAAAACCCACCAGATTTGAGCACAGTGCAAATTTTTCCAGTCCCTAACCAAAATATTACTTAGTCATCTACCCAAAAACCCACCATATTTGAACACAGTGCAAATGCTGCCAGTCCCTGACCAAAATAAGACTCAGTCATCTACCCAAAAACCCACCTGATTTCAAGACAGTGCAAATCCTGCTGATCCCCAACCAAAATATAACTCATTCATCAACCCAAAAACCCAACAGATTTGAGCAAAGTGCAATGAAAAATTTTTCCAGTCCCTTATTATTTTCCTTCTGAATCCGATTCGTTGAGAGTCTGATTCAAAGGTTTCTGAAGAACAGCAACGCTGCGTTAGTAGTGTGTTTAGTAGAGAACGATTGTACTCTACGCGTGACAATTGTGTTTGGATACTTTTGGCAACGATAATTGGACTACAGGCAAGACTAGGGAAACGCCAACCAAAATATAACTCATTCATCAACCCAAAAAACCCACCTGATTTGAACACAGTGCAAATCTGTCCAGTCCCTAACCAAAATATAATTCAGTCATCAATCCAAAACCCACCAGATTTTAGCACAGTGCAAATCCTGCCGATCCTCGACCAAAATATAACTCAGTCATCAACCTAAAAACCCACCAGATTTAAACACAATGCAAATCTTTCCAGTCCAAACCAAAAAATAACTCAATCATCAACCAAAAAAAAACATCAGATTTTAGCACAGTGCAAATCCTGCCAATCCCCGACCAAAATATAACTCAGTCATCAACCCAAACACCCACCTGATTTGAAGACAGTGCAATTCCTGCCGATTCCCGATCAAAATATAACTCATTCATCAACCCAAAGACCCACCAGATTTGAACACAGTGCAAATCCTGCCAATCCCCAACCAAAATATTACTTAGTCATCTACCCAAAAACCCACCATATTTGAACACTGTGCAAATCCTGCCAGTCCCCAACCAAAATATAACTCAGTCATCAACCAAAAACCCACCAGATTTGAACAAATTGCAAATCTTTCCAGTCCCTAACCAAAATATAACTCAGTCATCAACCCAAAAACCCACCTGATTTGAACACAGTGCAAATCTGTCCAGTCCCTAACAAAAATATAATTCAGTCATCAATCCAAAACCCACCAGATTTTAGCACAGTGCAAATCCTGCCGATCCTCGACCAAAATATAACTCAGTCATCAACCTTAAAACCCACCAGATTTGAACACAGTGCAAATCTTTCCAGTCCAAACCAAAATATAACTTAATCATCAACCCAAAAACCCATCAGATTTTAGCACAGTGCAAATCCTGCCAATCCCCGACCAAAATATAACTCAGTCATCAACCCAAACACCCAACTGATTTGAAGACAGTGCAGATCCTGCCAGTCCCCAACCAAAATATAACTCAATCATCAACCCAAAAACCCACCAGATTTGAACACAGTGCAAATCCTGCCAGTCCCCAACCAAAATATTACTTAGTCATCTACCCAAAAACCCACCATATTTGAACACTGTGCAAATCCTGCCAATCCCTGACCAAAATATAACTCAGTCATCAACCAAAAATCCCACCAGATTTGAACACATTGCAAATCGTTCCAGTCCCTAAGCAAAATATAACTCAGTCATCAACCTTAAATTTTGCAAGATTTGAAAACAATGCAAATCTTTCCAGTCCCTAACCAAAATAAAATTCAATTGTCATCCCTAAAACCCACCAGATTTGAACACATTGCAAATCTTCCCAGTCCCTAACCAAAATATAACTCATTCATCAACCCAAAAACCCACCTGATTTGAACACAGTGCAAATCCTGCCAATCCCCAACCAAAATATTGCTTAGTCATCTACCCAAAAATCCATCATATTTGAACACTGTGCAAATCCTGCCAGTCCCCAACCAAAATATAACTCAGTCATCAACCCAAAAACCCACCATATTTAAACACAGTGCAAATCTTTCCAGTCCAAACCAAAATATAACTCAATCATCAACCAAAAAAACCCATCAGATTTCAGCACAGTGCAAATCCTGCCAATCCCTGACCAAAATATAACTCAGTCATCAACCCAAACACCCACCTGATTTGAAGACAGTGCAATTCCTGCCGATTCCCGATCAAAATATAACTCATTCATCAACCCAAAAACACACCAGATTTGAACACAGTGCAAATCCTGCCAATCCCCAACCAAAATATTGCTTAGTCATCTACCCAAAAATCCATCATATTTGAACACTGTGCAAATCCTGCCAGTCCCCAACCAAAATATAACTCAGTCATCAACCAAAAACCCACCAGATTTGAACACATTGCAAATCTTTCCAGTCCCTTAGCAAAATATAACTCAGTCATCAACCTTAAATTTCGCAAGATTTGAACACAATGCAAATTTCCCAGTCCCCGACCAAAATTAACTCATTCATCAACCCAAAAACCCACCAGATTTGAACACAGTGCAAATCCTAACACTCCCCGATCAAATATAACTCAGTCATCAACCAAAAACAACAACCAGATTTGAACACAGTGCAAATGTTTCCAGTCCCTAACCAAAATATAATTCAGTCATCAACCCAAAAACCCACCCCAAAACCCACCAGATTTTAGCACAGTGCAAATCCTGCCAATCCCCGACCAAAATATAACTCAGTCATCAACCCATAAACCCACCAAATTTGAGCACTGTGCAAATCCTGCCAGTTCCCGACCAAAATATAACTCAGTCATCAACCCAAAAACCCACCAGAATTGAGCACAGTGCAAATCTATCCAGTCCCCAACCAAAATATAACTCATTCATCAACCCAAAAACCCACCAGATTTGAACACAGTGCAAATCCTGCCAATCTACAACCAAAATATTACTTAGTCATCTACCCAAAAACCCACCATATTTGAACACAGTGCAAATCCTGCCAGTCCCCAACCAAAATATAACTCAGTCATCAACCCAAAAACCCACAAGATTGGAACACAGTGCAAATCCTGCCAGTCCCTAACCAAAATTTAATTCAGTCATCAACCCAAAAATTTCAGATTTGAGCACAGTGCAAATCCTGCAAATCCCCAACCAAAATATTACTTAATCATCTACCCAAAAACCCACTAGATTTGAACACTGTGCAAATCCAGCCAATCCCTGACCAAAATATAACTCAGTCATCTTCCCAAAAACCCACCTAATTTCAAAACAGTGCAAATCCTGCCGATCCCCGACCAAAATATAACTCATTCATCAACCCAAAAACCCACCAGATTTGAGCACAGTGCAAATTTTTCCAGTCCCTAACCAAAATATTACTTAGTCATCTACCCAAAAACCCACCATATTTGAACACTGTGCAAATCCTGCCAATCCCCGACCAAAATAAGACTCAGTCATCTACCCAAAAACCCACCTGATTTCAAGACAGTGCAAATCCTGCTGATCCCCAACCAAAATATAACTCATTCATCAACCCAAAAACCCAACAGATTTGAGCAAAGTGCAAATTTTTCCAGTCCCTTATTATTTTCCTTCTGAATCCGGTCGGTTGAGAGTCTGATTCAAAGGTTTCTGAAGAACAGCAACGCTGCGTTAGTGTGTTAGTAGACGAACGATTGTACTCTACGCGTGACAATTGTGTTTGGATACTTTTGGCAACGGATAATTGGACTACAGGCAAGACTAGGGAAACGCCAGATCTCTTCTTGCTGTGACTTATTCAGATTGCAGCGAGACAGACCTTAGTATGTAGATTACAGGTAGTTGGTAGCAACTAGTGTGAATTTTGGGATATAAATCAGTTGAATGTTAAAAGTATGAGATAAAGTGAAATCTTGCCGAAATGCAAGATATCTCTTTTATTGAGATGAATACGTTGCAACTGCTGTTGCGTAGTGATGAGATTACTCGCTGATTATTTCCGTACATGTATTGGTCGTTGACCATATATATCTGTATGCATGTATATGTATTGTGTGAGAATCACACACCAACGGTTTTCTTCTCTTGTTCCGTTAGGAAGACTTCATGACATGTTTATCATTAAGGTCAGGAATTGCTCCCGTAGCTCGTGTGATATTTTATGAAATCAGAGTTTGCTCACCAAAGAACAATGGAAATACTGTAAAACAGGGATTGCTCACCGTTGATGCGCGATGGGAATCGATGCGCCGTGGGAATCGATATGCCGTGGGAATCAATTACTTAGATTGATACGGGACTCATGGATTCGTACGAATAGGGTATCTACCATCTGGTAGCTTTGGTACTTCTGGTCACGAAAGGAATTTAATACTCCCCATGTCTCCTTGTGAAGGGTCATCACGCTCTACATGATGCTTCCATCATCTTGAAGAAGGTCGCCGGTATTACCACAGAAGTGGAAGATGGGCCTGAGCAGTGGATACACAACTGAGTGTCCCCAATGCTTGGTGAGAATGTCTGCACAGTTATCCTTACCTGGGATGTGCATCATTAAAATGAAACCTCTCGCTATCATGCTTCGTACGTAGTGAAACGACAAAATATTATGACGCTTGTGCAACCTTGCGTAAGGAAAGGTTGACGTTTGGATCATCTTTTCGTTGTCACCCCAAGAGTAGGAGATATCATGGACTCGTGTTCCTAGGTATCGGAATGAGTGGCGTAAATCGACGATCTGTTTGATGCAAGTCCTTCCTGCAACAAATTCAGCTCCAAAGGTGGCTGTTTCCATAGTAGACTGCTTCTTCGAGAACCACATCATGGGAGTCTTGTTCGCAAAGTGAAGAATGCCGGTTACAGCCTTACCACTGAGAATATCATGCATGAGGTTGGCATCATAGAAATGTGTCAACACTACTGTCTTTCCAAGCGGTGTAGGAGCGTCGTCGGGTAGCTCTTCAGAATGCTCCCCATAGACGGTGTTGGACCAGTTGATGGTGTTGGGTTTAGTCAATATAAAATCGGGTGGTTCCACGCGGAATCTGATTTTAAAATGTCTAAACTTGGAGATATATCCATAGATACATTTAGCACGTTCGAGATGCCCATCTCGTGGCTGAGCTCTGAAACTCGAGAGTGTCATCACGGCTGTTTGTACATCGAAACGCCCAATAGCGATAATCCATTGGAGTGAACCGATCATACTTTGGTATTTCTGTATACCAGTTTCTTCGAGAAAGGCTGAGGAGTCCAATTCAGGATGATCGTTCTCTGCAATGGGTGATTGGAACCTAGTGCTAGGTTTGCATCCGAACATTTGTTCGTAAGACGCTTCCATCTTTTCGATGAACTTTATGGGATTCATGCATAGAACACCATGCTCGTCGCGCTCAAATCCGCAACCTAGGTGAAAGTTCATAGGTCCGGATCCCTTCAGTTTGAAGTTATATGGTGACGACTGCAATATCTTCAAGAAGGAATTGGGATCTGCCATGCAGAGACATAGGTCATCGACATATGTGCATATAAGTTCATATACACGTTCACCATGCTTGTTTGTTCCAGGCTTGAGGAATATTTCCGGTTCTGCGCGGGATCGTTCAAAGCCGAGTTCAATGAGACAAGCTGCGAGTAAGTCTCCAAAGCACTTGCCTGAAGACCTGAGACCATATAGGGCTTTGTAAATGATCAACAGGTGATCTTCCAGCGATCCGAATTCGGGACCTGCCTTGATGCATACTTTCTCGCTGGTAACTGCTTCTAGGTAGGCATTACCTATGTCGGTACCCCATGCTTCCAAGTCGTTGAGTTCAGCTAGGAATAGGCACATACGTAGGCCACGGAGAGATACGACACCTGCGTAAACACTGTGGATAGGGGCCTCAGTGAGATTGCCGTTAGCAACGAGACGAGCCTTGTGTCTACCGTCGTGCTTGACAGCATATATCATGTGTACCTTGATTTGTTGGAATCCGGGGGGAATGGAGCTTGTCTTGTACACACCTTTATCAATGAATGTATTGTATTCATTGAGTTGTGCCATTTCCAGAGTGGTGGCATCTTCCCATTTGGTGTTTCCGTTGGCTTGATCAAATCGGAGGGCTTCTTTGTGGTTACGAGGTACTTTGAATCCATATTGGTACTGCGGAGTGGTACGAAAAAAAAGGTAGTTTGGCTTGGTGCACAAGTCAATCAAGTTTCTTGGTTCGTCGCGCTAGGTTGGTGATTTGCTTGAGGCGTTTCCAACCCGGGAGGTCAAGCAAGTTGTTGTCTTTCCCATATTTTGCAACGGTGACCGGGTCATCAGCCGCAATGTTGGCTAGAGGTTCATATGTGCGTTCCATATTTTCCCATTCAATCCAAAGGTTATACTTGGAACCTTTGTATTGAGGATGCTTGTTATCCAGTGGACCTTGGTGTCCTAGGATGCGGCGAAATGACCAAAGTTTGCCGTCTTCTTGTGTTGAATCACGATGGATGTAATTCATGACATCATTGTATGCAATGATATCATTAAGTTCGTCATCGGAGTGTTTGCACTTAAACTTGATGAAGTCGTTGTTGCGTTCAAGACTGTCTTCAACATCGGCGATGGTAAGACGTTTCCGGGTGCCATCTGGGTTGGTTACAAGGAAGGATTGTCCTTGTAGATCGGCAATCGGGACCGTAGGAATGGTAATGGGTTTACCATCAGCGTCAAATTGTGCGTTACCTTCTTCGTCGGTAACAACTACCTGTGATGGGTCTACTGAAGGAGTAGCGGGGTTGGTGTGTGGAGTTGTGACGTCACTAACATCAAAGTATGCTAATTCCGGTGGATCAAAATCATCTTCAGTAAGGAGAACGCCATCAGATGTCTTGCTGAAGATGTGTGTCGTAGGAAGACCATCAAGACTCTCCCCATAGTTGTTAGGGAGTGGAGAAGGTGACCAGCTTGGGCTGTCATCGACCTTCTTATATAGAAAGCTCGGTAACGAGGGGTGGGCGGGTGGTTGAAGAATAGGTTGAGTGCCGGATGCGGGAGGTGTTGTACCTGGTTGTTCGTTGGGTACAGATGGTATGGTGTCATCGGCAGTGTCAGAATCAGCGGGTGAAACGCTAGGGGGAATTGAGTTGCCTGGTTTAGTAGACTCGTCAATGGGTTTACTCTGATTGGTATGCTCCCCATGTTTGAATGCTGGAGCTTCTCCAGTGGCGTATAAACGGGGCAAGGAATCCTTGGCGTTACGCCATTTGATGAAACCATCATCAGTGAATAGGCCTGCGCGTTTGTTACGAGACTCAGGTGTAAGAGCCGAGCGGACACCGGAACGGTCAAGTAACTTGTTGGTAACAGGATCCCAGATTCGGAAGCAGAGTCCATTGCCAACATGTTCGGCAATGCCGACGAAGTGACCTAGGCGTTCGGTAGACTGGGTACCGAAAGGAGAGTCATTGGTTTTGAAATACACAGGTTCAAACCAGAAGAAACTGGTGTATGCGCTGATGTCGCCAAGTGTACCGGTAGCAATGAAGACCGGTTGTTTATCTGACAGCGTAGGATCAGAAACAACATTGAGGAGACCCGCGACGTATGTCATGCACAGTAGCCATAGATGTGGTGGTGTGCCTGTACGATCCATGACGCGATTGACAATGCGCTTGAACGTTTGGTATCGACGTTCGAATTGATTCTGGTGTTGGTGATAAGGTTCACTTTGCCAGAGTCCAATCCATAACATTTTGAGGTAATCGACGACCTTCTTACTGGATTGATAGTTACCGTGGTCGCAAAGAAGGCGAATGGGCCTGCCCCATTTTCGAACAAAGTTCTGGAAGCAAGATAGGAAGTCGCCGGTGGTACGCATTTCTTCAACGTGTATAATATGTGACTTGCGGCCGAAAAAGATCTGAGCAATCTTGGAGCCACCATCAATTGCTGGGACATCTGAATAGACAGCATCGGACATGACATCGTCATTGAAGGGTCAAACGTTCATGGCCGGTTGAGGGGAATGAAAACGTTTGAAAATGTTGCCATCAGGGCTAACCGCCAATGAACCATATTGGGTTGAGTTTTCAAACGTGGCCTTGATGCGATCGGTGGAAACCCAACAAAAGAAAGGTTTCAGGGATAGGTAGTCATGTTCATTGGGGTATCTCTCGCGGGGCGTAGCCGCAATACGTGTAGTATCACTGGCAGTGCAATCTGTCGGAAACGCAGTGACTGTCTTAGAGGCTTCAGGTAAGGTGCAGCATGCGAGGCGTTCTTGATGAATGTAGTCGGTGGAAGTAAGCCAAAAGGAGCGATCGTTGGTTCTATGGTCATCAATTGGGAGGAAGGGAGATCGAGTGGATTGGCTGGAATATGAACTGAGGGACGTGACCGTGGAGGAGTTGGGTGGTACAGAGATATCCAATCTTTCAAGACAACGTGGATTTCCATATTCGTCGTAATCGGCATAAGGGAGTTGCTGTGGTTGAGGAGGATATTTCTGGAGAAATTGTTCATCTTTTGCACTGATCGTGGTATCGAGAACAGATGGGTCCCAATGTTTATCGGATGTCATGATAACATGTGGGAGCGTGTCAAACTCAACAGTCGTGTACTTTCGCATCGCAAGGTATGGTAAACCGTGTCGTATGCTAAGAGGCAGTGCATATCCATCGGAGGTGGTGATGACTTGTCCACCGCCAGCTTTGATGGATGTGTCGTCAACAGTGGAAAAATATGCTTCCATCTGACCGGAGGACAATATAGAAGGGTGTCGTCCCGTATAGGCACATTCATTGAAAATGAGGATGACGAGGCCTCTGTTCGATATAGAATATGCTCCGCATGTAGCAATGGGGATATTCTGAACCTGGTGATTGTTAATGCCGGTGACATTGACATATCGTGGTGGGATATCCTTGGAAATGAGACATGCATCATTGCCGATGATGCAACCATTTGCGCCGCGATCGACCATGGCAAAACCAGGGCTAGTAACCATAGTTTTGTGTTTGCGGTATGTGTATGACGTTACTGGACTATCGTTAGGAAAGGTCAGATCTTCGTTAGGATTATACCACTGGTGAAAATTGGCGGAATATGAGGATGTTCCGACAGGTATTTGGGTGTCACCGTCCTTTTTGTACCAAATGTCAGGGTTTTCGGAAAGGAATCGAGCGGGATGCGCGGGTGACGCGGAAGATTTGAGAGGTCGCTGGTCCTTGGATGAAGAGGTTGTTGATTTGTATACACCTAAGGATGCATGGAAAACACCTCTACGATCATTTTCTACAGCAGGATGTAGATCTGCCGCTGAATTGGCAAGTTCGTCTTTGGTCGAGGTATCGTCTTCTCGGAATGATACCGAATGTCCATGTTGATATGCCTTCCGGGTAATGGGTTTGACACTGTTGGGGTCAGGCTGGTCCTTGTTAAGTAAGTCGTGTCGTAACGATGCGACCACAATTATCTTGCCTTCCGGAGAAAAACTAAGCCAACTTTTCATGTCCTGACGTGACAGGGCCTTCCATATGTTTGTAGGTAGCCGTGTGGTAGGGTCAGGGGTACGTCCAGCCTTAAATACCGCATAATCCTGATAGTCTCCTTCAAATTCGATAGGGAGAGCATAGTCATCATGGTTTTGGCTTTGTTCAGAGGAGAAATCATGAACGTGTGCACGTACAGTCGACCGAGGAGCAGACATCGCGGACTGGGAATTGAGTCGAGTTGCTTCGAGTAAAAGCGTGATTTTAAGATCGTGGATAGCAGCGGCTTCAGCGACCGCATCCGTCACGGTGCTATTCGTCCCACCTGGATCCTTGACTTTGGCAAACTGTTCACTTAGCTGAAAGCTGGAATAGCATGCCTGACATAATGCTGATTTTACAGTATGGTACTCAAGGGGCTTGTTGGGAGGACGGAGCTTATTGAGGTGATTTAATTCATCAAACCAATGTGTAATGAATTTCACTTTGGATTCCTTCCAATTGCTGAGATTTAACTTTAGCAACGCTTGTAGCTGAGTCGAATTGTCATATACCTTGGCTTTTGATTTGCTGTGAAGGTTTACGAAATCGAAGTATGCCTTGCGTCCATCACGAGTGGTGGAATGACTGTGTACACACGATGCAGAAAGGTCACTTTTGAAGACTTCCAACATTAGTACCCAGAAGAAGGCACACTGTTTGACGAAGAGATCACGGGTATAACCCTGAAGCGTAGCTGGAGGCCAAGTTTCATCAAGGAATGTCTCTGTGTTGATGTCGTATGCCTCGAGTTTAGCTTTGAAACCAACGAGCCAGTGTTTGAATCTTGAGTCATTCGTGAGGGGCGTAAAGGACTTTTCATCCCGTGCTTTTCGGCACCAAGATTTGTACTTTACCTGCTGAGGTGACCTTTTGCTACTTCCCGCCGGAGGAGGTGGGGGGTTCAGAGCGGATTCGTTACGCAAGCGTTGGGCACGTTCTTCGCGGAATGATTGGAATTCCCTGTATGTATATGATTTTACATCCTTCCAATTTCTCTCGTCTTCTTCTAGAACGACATCGTCTTCTTGTAGAACGATAGCAAAATCCGCAAGTGCTTCTATGCTCCTTTGAATGGATCGAGGGATATGCGTTGGTAGTCCTCCCTCAGTATAGGTAAGCGCGCGTGCAAAGTCCGGTTCGATAAGTGCGTCAAGGAACGCCTTCCACTCGCATAATCCGCCTTCCTTGAGAGCTAAACACAACTTGCTATTAGTCTCACTTGTTACGTTGAGTAGGGATATGAGTATCTTCTTCATATCAGTATCAAAACTGGGAAAGTGGTTGGTAGTGGTAACTTTGGCGTCATTCTTCTCTTCGCCCCCAAGTGCATTGCCGGGCATCATCGGTATGTTCGGCATCTGTGATGGTTCCGAGCCTTCGAAGGAATTGCGCGGTGACTGAGAATGAGAACTGCTTCGTGTACGATGTGCGATGTGCATGTGCCAGCGTAGGGATTGTATTCAATTCCGTTCCTGTTCCCTTTTTGTGTGCAAGCCACCTTGGAGCTTGCGACTGTTAATCTATTATTTTCCTTCTGAATTCGGTCCGTTGAGAGTCTGATTCAAAGGTTTCTGAAGAACAGCAACACTGCGTTAGTGTGTTAGTAGACAAACGGTTGTACTCTACGCGTGACAATTGTGTTTGGATACTTTTGGCAACGGATAATTGGACTACAGGCAAGACTAGGGAAACGCCAGATCTCTTCTTGCTGTGACTTATTCAGATTGCAGCGAGACAGACCTTAGTATGTAGATTACAGGTAGTTGGTAGCAACTAGTGTGAATTTTGGGATATAAATCAGTTGAATGTTAAAAGTATGAGATAAAGTGAAATCTTGCCGAAATGCAAGATATCTCTTTTATTGAGATGAATACGTTGCAACTGCTGTTGCGTAGTGATGAGATTACTCGCTGATTATTTCCGTACATGTATTGGTCGTTGACCATATATATCTGTATGCATGTATATGTATTGTGTGAGAATCACACGCCAACGGTTTTCTTCTCTTGTTCCGTTAGGAAGACTTCATGATATGTTTATCATTAAGGTCAGGAATTGCTCCCGTAGCTCGTGTGATATTTTATGAAATCAGAGTTTGCTCACCGAAGAACAATGGCAATACTGTAAAACAGGGATTGCTCACCGTTGATGCGCGATGGGAATCGATGCGCCGTGGGAATCGATATGCCGTGGGAATCGATTACTTAGATTGATACGGGACTCATTGATTCGTACGAAGAGGAAATCTACCATCTGGTAGCTTTGGTACTTCTGGTCACGAAAGGAATTTAATATCCCTAACCAAAATATAACTCATTCATCAACCCAAAAACCCACCCGATTTGAACACAGTGCAAATCTTTCCAGTCCCTAACCAAAATATAATTCAGTCATCAACCCAAAAATTCACCAGATGTGAGCAAAGTGTTAATTTCCTTCTGAAACTGGCTGTTGAGCTGATTCAATCCAAAGGCAAAGAAGAGCAACAGGAGCTTTAGCTGCAGGTCGGGTTGTGCTGTTGCGTGTGGTGGTGATTTCAATATCCGTTCCAGATTCTCTTCTGGCTCTGACAGCACCAAAACAGTAGCTCTTAAAGGCGTCCTTGGTATAATGGGTTCTATCCTCCAAGTCTAGTCCTTGTGCTGTGAGATGTTGCCCGAAGTCGATGACTTGCTGTATGGACATCTGTACATGTCGATAAATTGGTGTTCTTACGCCCCCTTAGAGCAAAGCTAGATCGCCAATGTTCTCGATGTACAAGAAGTCTAGCCATGTCTTGAGCCTTCCAGCAATGAGAGCCTCGCACAGGGCGTCATTTTGTTCCTTCGGTATGTCAAAGATTTCATGCAAGAAGGTGGCTAGTGGTCGGTCAAACGACGGGAAGAGGTGTTCGATAGGTGTGCTTTCTTCTTCATTGCCGTGCAACCTGTCCTGTGGGTCGACCATGTCGTTTGCAGGCAGTAGGGATGTGGTTGCAGCGCTCCCAGGTTGGAGTGTTTGGAATCCCGTGGACCTGCTTCGTCCTGTCAACCTGCTTCGTGTTCTGGCGGCGACAGGGATGTCCGGCATGAGAGGATGGATCCAGTGTTGACTGTAACGCTGTTATCGTCTTCCAATTTATCGTCTTTCGTCAATGGGGATGTGGAGTCGTCTTTGATGAGACACGGCGTGAATGCGGTCCTTGTTATGTAATCGGATCAGAGAACTATTGATCGTCGGCCGTAGTCGATCGTTCGATGATCTGCTGTTGGATTGTCCTCGCTCCTTCTTCTTTTGCAAGCTTCAACAAGCTTGCGACTGTTAATCTGTTAATTTCCTTCTGAAACTGGCTGTTGAGCTGATTCAATCCAAAGGCAAAGAAGAGCAACAGGAGATTTAGCTGCAGGCCGGTTGAGGTGCCGGTCTGTTGTGTTCTAATATTTCTCTGATATCCACTACGACTGGATGCGAATCCAATCAGGTCTATTCTGACTATCGACCAATCGACGCAATCAGTTAGATCTTATGCTTGTAGTTCTACAATGGGACGCAAAGGAGGCGTCCGGTGCAAGGTTTAAGTTTGAATAATCAAATAATCTAAAAGTATGCGCTTTGTCTTGCTGGGGAGCAAGATAGCGCTTTAAAGCGTGCTGCCGCTAATACAGCACGATGAAATTACGAGTATTTTGTACGGTAAATTACCGTATTACGGTGAATATCGTGTTGCCGCTAATACAACACTTATTTTGCAGATAAACAAGTTCGTGAGCAGCGCTTCGAACCTCTGCTGTCTTTTTCTTGAAAACAAAGACGCTTAACAGAATATAGCATATGCTAATATCTGGCATGCGCTCTTGTTTGGGTCACTAAGTATCGAACTTGAGTGACGATCGATTCTTCTCATCCAGTTAAGTATCGATTCTCGATCGTAAGAATGAGTCTAGTAATTTGCGAGGTCTCATTATTTTCGATCTCGTACCTCTACCAACTTAGACACGAAAGGAATTTAATACACAGTGCAAATCCTGCCGATCCCCAACCAAAATATAACCCAGTCATCAACCCAAAAACCAAAAATATTTTTGCACAGTGCAAATCCAGCCAATCCCCAACCAAAATATTACTTAGTCATCTACCCAAAAACCCACCATATTTGAACACTGTGCAAATCCTGCCAGTCCCCAACCAAAATATAACTCAGTCATCAACCAAAAAATCCCACCAGATTTGAACACATTGCAAATCTTTCCAGTCCCTAACCAAAATATAACTCAGTCATCAACCTTAAATTTCACCAGATTTGAACACAATGCAAATCTTTCCAGTCCCTAACCAGAATATAATTCAATCGTCAACCCTAAAACCCACCAGATTTGAACACAGTGCAAATCTTCCCAGTCCCTAACCAAAATATAATTCAGTCATCAACCCAAAAACCCACCAGATTTTTGCACAGTGCAAAGGTACCGGGTCAATCTCACACTTTTTTTGGTACATTCATACACTTTTACCATACACTTTTCAACTACAACAATATCTACGAAAGGTATGATCATAGTCTTCTGTTCTCCAGATTCTTCGCTACCAAAAAAATGAACCATTGTTCTTTTTTAAAATTCAGTACTACCTTTACGTACAAGTACAGCACACAAAATGACAATGCACACACTTGTTACAATTATATGCACACAGCCAAATGCACACACACACAACACGAGGTACACCCCATTTTCATTTGGATTTTCACGTGATACTCCTTTAATATGTATTTTCTGTACCAATAGCTGTAGAATTAAGTACTGACAATTTTACTCCCAAATCCCTACTGCTATTGGTACAGGAAATACCAAAATCAACACCACACCTACTACGGGTATTCATTATCTCGTCCTCCACCATCAACCATGGTGGTAGCAACAACAGCGCAATCCACAGGAGTCACAGCCACAGCCACAGTCACAGCAGTGCAGTGCCGGCGCGCAGCAAGTGCTGCAAGTGATTGCAATAGTAACAGAGACTTTTTGCAGCGCGAGTCCATTGACCAACTGTCGCAAGTTTTTCTTTTCCGACGTCACTGTGTACAAATCCTACCATTAACGAGAAGTTGGATTGGAAATACTATCCAACTTCGGTCGATGGAAACTAGCCACGAGCCATCGAAATAGGATCGATCGATCTGACCGACTGTCGCAAGTTTTTCTTTTCTGACGTCACTGTGTACAAATCCTACCATTAACAAGAAGTTGGATTGGAAATACTATCGAACTTTGGTCGAGGGAATTTTAATCAATCAAGCAATAGCAACAGAGACTTCTTGCAGCGCGAGTCCATTGACCGACTGTTGCAAGTTTTTCTTTTCCGACGTCGCTGTGTACAAATCCTACCATTAATGAGAAGTTGGATTGGAAATACTATCGAGCTTTGGTCAAGCAAGCAATCGGAACAAGCAATCGAAACAGGATCTCTTGCAGCGCGAGTCCATTGACCGGCTGTCGCAAGTTTTTCTTTTCCAACGTCACTGTGTACAAATCCTTCCATTAACAAGAAGTTGGATTGGAAATACTATCGAACTTTGGTCGAGGGAATTTTAATCAATCAAGCAATAGCAACAGAGACTTCTTGCAGCGCGAGTCCATTGGCCGACTGTCGCAAGTTTTTCTTTTCCGACGTCGCTGTGTACAAATCCTACCATTAATGAGAAGTTGGATTGGAAATACTATCGAGCTTCGGTCAAGCGAGCAATCGGAACGAGCAATCGAAACAGGATCTCTTGCAGCGCGAGTCCATTGACCGACTGTTGCAAGTTTTTCTTTTCCGACATTGCTGTGTACAAATCCTACCATTAACAAGAAGTTGGATTGGAAATACTATCGAACTTCGGTCAAGGGAGCAATCGATAGGGTTCTACGCAAGTAGATTTCTACACGTTTTTAGTACTAGATAATTTACGGTATTGAATCCGCGTAGGTTTCTACACGAGTAGATTATTACACGTTTTTTCTTATAGATATTGTCTGGTATTTAACCCGTGTATGTTTCTGGTGGGTTTTTGTGTTGATGATTGAGTAATGCTGCCTTCATACTGATCCTACCAATCGATCTATACTACCAATCAAGTGACGTCATTTGTGCGAGCTCTATTTTAAATTCAAACTCTCTCATCTGGCAACGACGACAAAAAAATTCGATTCGTATCGGTACTGTACGGTACCGTACGGTACACTTGATATGACGACGACAAAAAAGTTGTTCTTATGAGAGTAGATGGCTGTAAGTACATCAAGTCCGACTCATTCATGTACAAATTGTACCAATTCTCACAAGTCCGATTGTATTTCTCACCAACTCTCTCATCTGGCAAAGTCAACTTGATCTAAGATAGATCGTATGACTTTTCTTTATTCAGGTTTAATCTTATGGTTACGTGCAACCATAAAAATGAGAGTTTGCTACCATAAAAATGAACGCGCGCCACTAGATATTACTATTGCTTTTAGATAAAGCATCTCATTTCCGTAAATAATTATTTGGGTCCTGTTTTTAACGATTTTTAGTCGTAGCGTTTGTACCAAGTCTACTTGTTAAAAACAGATTTTTTAATTATTTCTACATATTCCCCCCCCCCCCCCCAAACCCCCCCAACATAAACTCCGTCTACAAGGTTACGTTGTCAACTCTTAGGGTTAGTGTTAAACGTTCAACTAACAACTCCACCAATTGAAGTATCCTCTACTTCGATCGATCGATGATTTTTTTTCTACCTCGCGACGAAAAAAAAACTCTCTCCCACACAAACAGTAATAATCTTTTCTTACCTTGCGACAGACAAAAAAATCACTTTTTTTACATCTTGACAAAAATAACAATCACTTCATAATCACCCTTCTTAGATCCAACTTATTTGAGCAGAGTTGCTATTCGGCACTCCGTCGGTGAACGTGGGATTCCACCTAATCCTTTATCAGCATTAGGCAGGTTATCCGTGCTCAAATATTTAAGTCTGAAATAACAGCCTTGTACTGAAAAAAGAATTAGCTCGCATTGGAGAAGAGGTGGTTTGCTCGATAGATAGTAGTGTTCTTGGACTTGATCACCCAAACATATACGTCTTGAGAGCAATAAATCTGCATCCATTGCTTCTATATCAACAGGCACGAGGTACTGTTTTTCGTGACAGAGAAATAGAATTCTGCAAATATACGGCAGCAGCAACATCAACAATTTCATTGGGACGATTTTTGGAACGTCGGAACAAGCAAAGGTAAGAATGAGAGAGATAGGCAATGGCAACGGCAACGGCTATGGCAATTGATTGGTCTTCCACTCCACCGGCATTACTGATAATGTATTTCCTCTCTGTTTTTCTTCTTATTTTCATAGGACCGGATCAGAAGCAACGACTCGAAACCAACGGATTGGAATCAACGGATCGGAAGTAGCAACCATCGAATCGTCAGCAACGGATCAAAAGCAGCGGATCAGAATCAACGGATCAAGGTGAAGTGGTCGTCTTCCCTGTAGGTGCGGGGAATTTTCCCGGTTGGTGATAATTACGATCGGCATATACATTATATTATTCTGTTGTTATTATTAACTCTGTGTAGGACATCAATAGATACTCACCCATTTTGTTCAATTGGCAACAACGGCAACAAATCGTCGGTACCGAATCACTCCTCCTCCTCCACCGGTGATACACCCAAATAGCTCCTCCTCCACCGACGCAACCAATAGGAGGCAACAACAACAACGAATCGTTGACCCAATCGCTCCTCCTCCTCCACCACTTCCTTGAAATTCAACCAAATTTGTCACTCTGCGATGTTGAGTCCGTTCCTTCTAATCCGCTCAATGGATCACTACGAAGTTTGGCAGGCGTCTTCTCATAGATGTAACAAAGGGGACCCTGCAATATCGTTGCTGTTGGTGTCGTTGTTATAGAGATATCTGCTGTCGCCGTTATTTGGGTTGCTTCCTTGAAATTCAACCAAATTTGTCACTCTGCAATGTTGAGTCCGTTCCTTCTAATCCGCTCAATGGATCAATACGAAGCTTGGCAGGCGTCTTCTCATAGATGTAATGAAGAAGCCCATGCAATATCGTTGCTGTTGGTGTTGTTGTTATAGAGATAGTTGCTGTCGCTGTTATTTGGGTTGCTTCCTTGAAATTCAACCAAATTTGTCACTCTGCAATGTTGAGTCCGTTCCTTCTAATCCGCTCAATGGATCAATACGAAACTTAGCAGGCGTTTTCTCGTAGATGTAATCAAGGGGACCCTGCAATATCATTGCTGTTGGTGTCGTTGTTATAGAGATAGTTGCTGTCGCTGTTATTTGGGTTGCTTCCTATAAATACAACCAAATTTTCCCCTTCTGCTTCACCGGTTTGATTCTTCGGTGTTTGGGGTGATAAATGAATTATATTTTGGTGGGTGACGGAAGGATTTGTACTGTGTTCAAATATTGTGGATTTTTGGGTTGACGATTGAATTATATTTTGGTTAGGGACTGGAAAAATTTGCACTGTGTTCAAATCTGGTGGGTTCTTGGGTTGATGACTGAGTTATATTTTCATGGGGAATGGGCAAGATTTGCATTGTGTTCAAATATGGTGGGTTTTTGGGTTAAAGACTGAGTTATATTTTGGTTGGGGATTGGCAGGATTTGCACAGTGTTCAAATATGGTGGGTTTTTGGGTTGATGACTGAGTTATAGTTTGGTTGGGGATTGGCAGCATTTGCACTGTGTTCAAATCTGGTGGGTTTTTGGCTTGATGACTGAGTTACATTTTGGTCGGGGACTGAAAATCTGGAGGGTTTTTGGAGCGGCAGGATTTACGCTGTGCTAAAATCTAGTGGGTTTTTGGGTTGATGACTGAGTTATATTTTGGTTGTGGACTGGCAGGATTTGCACTGTGCTCAAATCTGGTGGGTTTTTGGGTTGATGACTGAGTTATATTTTGGTTAGGGACATGAAAGATTTGCACTGTGTTCAAATCTGGTGGGTTTTGGGTTGATGACTGAGTTATATTTTGGTCCGGGACTGGCAGGATTTGCACTGTCTTCAAATCTGGAGGGTTTTGGGGTTGATGACTGAGTTATATTTTGGTCAGGGATTGGCAGGATATGCACTGTCTTCAAATTTGGTTGGTTTTTGGGTTGATGACTGAGTTATATTTTGGTGGGGGATGGGCAAGATTTGCACTGTCTTCAAATCTAATGGGTTTTTGGATTCATGACTGAATTATATTTTGGTTAGGGACTGGATAGATTTGCACTGTGCTCAAATCTGGTGGGTTTTGGGGTTGATGACTGAGTTATATTTCGGTTGGTGATTAGAAAGATTTGCACTGTGTTCAAATCTGGTGGGTTTTGAGGTTGATGACTCAGTTAAGTTTTGGTCAGTGACTGGCAGCATTTGCACTGTGCTCAAATCTGGTGGGTTTTTGGGTTGATGACTAAGTTATATTTTGGTTGAGGATTGGCACCATTTGCACTGTGTTCAAATATGGTGGGTTTTTGGGATGATGACTGTGTTATATTTTGGTTGGGGATTGGCAGTATTTGCACTGTGTTCAAATCTCGTGAGTTTTTGGGTTGATGATTGAATTATATTTTGGTTAGGGACTGGAAAGATTTGCACTGTGTTCAAATCTGGTGGGTTTTTGGGTTGATGACTGAGTTATATTTTGGGTGGGGATTGGCAGGATTTGCCCTGTGTTCAAATATGGTGGGTTTCTGGGTTGACGATTGAATTATATTTTGGTCGGTGTGGGGCAGGATTTGCACTGTGTTCAAATATGGTGGGTTTTTGGGTTGACGATTGAATTAAAGTTTGGTTGGGGATTGGCAGGATTTGCACTGTGTTCAGATCTGGTGGGTTTTTGGGTTGATGACTGAGTTATATTTTGGTCGGGGACTGAAAATCTGGAGGGTTTTTGGGTTGATGACTGAGTTATATTTTGGTTGGGGAGCGGCAGGATTTACGCTGTGCTAAAATCTAGTGGGTTTTTGGGTTGATGACTGAGTTATATTTTGGTTGTGGACTGGCAGGATTTGCACTGTGCTCAAATCTGGTGGGTTTTTGGGTTGATGACTGAGTTATATTTTGGTTAGGGACATGAAAGATTTGCACTGTGTTCAAATCTGGTGGGTTTTGGGTTGATGACTGAGTTATATTTTGGTCCGGGACTGGCAGGATTTGCACTGTCTTCAAATCTGGAGGGTTTTGGGGTTGATGACTGAGTTATATTTCGGTCAGGGATTGGCAGGATATGCACTGTCTTCAAATTTGGTTGGTTTTTGGGTTGATGACTGAGTTATATTTTGGTGGGGGATGGGCAAGATTTGCACTGTCTTCAAATCTAATGGGTTTTTGGATTCATGACTGAATTATATTTTGGTTAGGGACTGGATAGATTTGCACGGTGCTCAAATCTGGTGGGTTTTGGGGTTGATGACTGAGTTATATTTCGGTTGGTGATTAGAAAGATTTGCACTGTGTTCAAATCTGGTGGGTTTTGAGGTTGTTGACTCAGTTAAGTTTTGGTCAGTGACTGGCAGCATTTGCACTGTGCTCAAATCTGGTGGGTTTTTGGGTTGATGACTAAGTTATATTTTGGTTGAGGATTGGCAGCATTTGCACTGTGTTCAAATATGGTGGGTTTTTGGGATGATGACTGTGTTATATTTTGGTTGGGGATTGGCAGTATTTGCACTGTGTTCAAATCTCGTGAGTTTTTGGGTTGATGATTGAATTATATTTTGGTTAGGGACTGGAAAGATTTGCACTGTGTTCAAATCTGGTGGGTTTTTGGGTTGATGACTGAGTTATATTTTGGGTGGGGATTGGCAGGATTTGCCCTGTGTTCAAATATGGTGGGTTTCTGGGTTGACGATTGAATTATATTTTGGTCGGTGTGGGGCAGGATTTGCACTGTGTTCAAATATGGTGGGTTTTTGGGTTGACGATTGAATTAAAGTTTGGTTGGGGATTGGCAGGATTTGCACTGTGTTCAGATCTGGTGGGTTTTTGGGTTGATGACTGAGTTATATTTTGGTCGGGGACTGAAAATCTGGAGGGTTTTTGGGTTGATGACTGAGTTATATTTTGGTTGGGGAGCGGCAGGATTTACGCTGTCCTCAAATCTAGTGGGTTTTTGGGTTGATGACTGAGTTATATTTTGGTTGGGGACTGGCAGGATTTGCACTGTGCTCAAATCTGGTGGGTTTTTGGGTTGATGACTGATATATATTTTGGTTAGGGACATGAAAGATTTGCACTGTGTTCAAATCTGGTGGGTTTTGGGTTGATGACTGAGTTATATTTTGGTCCGGGACTGGCAGGATTTGCACTGTCTTCAAATCTGGAGGGTTTTGGGGTTGATGACTGAGTTATATTTCGGTCAGGGATTGGCAGGATATGCACTGTCTTCAAATTTGGTTGGTTTTTGGGTTGATGACTGAGTTATATTTTGGTGGGGGATGGGCAAGATTTGCACTGTCTTCAAATCTAATGGGTTTTTGGATTCATGACTGAATTATATTTTGGTTAGGGACTGGATAGATTTGCACTGTGCTCAAATCTGGTGGGTTTTGGGGTTGATGACTGAGTTATATTTCGGTTGGTGATTAGAAAGATTTGCACTGTGTTCAAATCTGGTGGGTTTTGAGGTTGATGACTCAGTTAAGTTTTGGTCAGTGACTGGCAGCATTTGCACTGTGCTCAAATCTGGTGGGTTTTTGGGTTGATGACTAAGTTATATTTTGGTTGAGGATTGGCACCATTTGCACTGTGTTCAAATATGGTGGGTTTTTGGGATGATGACTGTGTTATATTTTGGTTGGGGATTGGCAGTATTTGCACTGTGTTCAAATCTCGTGAGTTTTTGGGTTGATGATTGAATTATATTTTGGTTAGGGACTGGAAAGATTTGCACTGTGTTCAAATCTGGTGGGTTTTTGGGTTGATGACTGAGTTATATTTTGGGTGGGGATTGGCAGGATTTGCCCTGTGTTCAAATATGGTGGGTTTCTGGGTTGACGATTGAATTATATTTTGGTCGGTGTGGGGCAGGATTTGCACTGTGTTCAAATATGGTGGGTTTTTGGGTTGACGATTGAATTAAAGTTTGGTTGGGGATTGGCAGGATTTGCACTGTGTTCAGATCTGGTGGGTTTTTGGGTTGATGACTGAGTTATATTTTGGTCGGGGACTGAAAATCTGGAGGGTTTTTGGGTTGATGACTGAGTTATACTTTGGTTGGGGAGCGGCAGGATTTACGCTGTGCTAAAATCTAGTGGGTTTTTGGGTTGATGACTGAGTTATATTTTGGTTGTGGACTGGCAGGATTTGCACTGTGCTCAAATCTGGTGGGTTTTTGGGTTGATGACTGAGTTATATTTTGGTTAGGGACATGAAAGATTTGCACTGTGTTCAAATCTGGTGGGTTTTGGGTTGATGACTGAGTTATATTTTGGTCCGGGACTGGCAGGATTTGCACTGTCTTCAAATCTGGAGGGTTTTGGGGTTGATGACTGAGTTATATTTCGGTCAGGGATTGGCAGGATATGCACTGTCTTCAAATTTGGTTGGTTTTTGGGTTGATGACTGAGTTATATTTTGGTGGGGGATGGGCAAGATTTGCACTGTCTTCAAATCTAATGGGTTTTTGGATTCATGACTGAATTATATTTTGGTTAGGGACTGGATAGATTTGCACGGTGCTCAAATCTGGTGGGTTTTGGGGTTGATGACTGAGTTATATTCCGGTTGGTGATTAGAAAGATTTGCACTGTGTTCAAATCTGGTGGGTTTTGAGGTTGTTGACTCAGTTAAGTTTTGGTCAGTGACTGGCAGCATTTGCACTGTGCTCAAATCTGGTGGGTTTTTGGGTTGATGACTAAGTTATATTTTGGTTGAGGATTGGCAGCATTTGCACTGTGTTCAAATATGGTGGGTTTTTGGGATGATGACTGTGTTATATTTTGGTTGGGGATTGGCAGTATTTGCACTGTGTTCAAATCTCGTGAGTTTTTGGGTTGATGATTGAATTATATTTTGGTTAGGGACTGGAAAGATTTGCACTGTGTTCAAATCTGGTGGGTTTTTGGGTTGATGACTGAGTTATATTTTGGGTGGGGATTGGCAGGATTTGCCCTGTGTTCAAATATGGTGGGTTTCTGGGTTGACGATTGAATTATATTTTGGTCGGTGTGGGGCAGGATTTGCACTGTGTTCAAATATGGTGGGTTTTTGGGTTGACGATTGAATTAAAGTTTGGTTGGGGATTGGCAGGATTTGCACTGTGTTCAGATCTGGTGGGTTTTTGGGTTGATGACTGAGTTATATTTTGGTCGGGGACTGAAAATCTGGAGGGTTTTTGGGTTGATGACTGAGTTATATTTTGGTTGGGGAGCGGCAGGATTTACGCTGTGCTAAAATCTAGTGGGTTTTTGGGTTGATGACTGAGTTATATTTTGGTTGTGGACTGGCAGGATTTGCACTGTGCTCAAATCTGGTGGGTTTTTGGGTTGATGACTGAGTTATATTTTGGTTAGGGACATGAAAGATTTGCACTGTGTTCAAATCTGGTGGGTTTTGGGTTGATGACTGAGTTATATTTTGGTCCGGGACTGGCAGGATTTGCACTGTCTTCAAATCTGGAGGGTTTTGGGGTTGATGACTGAGTTATATTTCGGTCAGGGATTGGCAGGATATGCACTGTCTTCAAATTTGGTTGGTTTTTGGGTTGATGACTGAGTTATATTTTGGTGGGGGATGGGCAAGATTTGCACTGTCTTCAAATCTAATGGGTTTTTGGATTCATGACTGAATTATATTTTGGTTAGGGACTGGATAGATTTGCACGGTGCTCAAATCTGGTGGGTTTTGGGGTTGATGACTGAGTTATATTTCGGTTGGTGATTAGAAAGATTTGCACTGTGTTCAAATCTGGTGGGTTTTGAGGTTGTTGACTCAGTTAAGTTTTGGTCAGTGACTGGCAGCATTTGCACTGTGCTCAAATCTGGTGGGTTTTTGGGTTGATGACTAAGTTATATTTTGGTTGAGGATTGGCAGCATTTGCACTGTGTTCAAATATGGTGGGTTTTTGGGATGATGACTGTGTTATATTTTGGTTGGGGATTGGCAGTATTTGCACTGTGTTCAAATCTCGTGAGTTTTTGGGTTGATGATTGAATTATATTTTGGTTAGGGACTGGAAAGATTTGCACTGTGTTCAAATCTGGTGGGTTTTTGGGTTGATGACTGAGTTATATTTTGGGTGGGGATTGGCAGGATTTGCCCTGTGTTCAAATATGGTGGGTTTCTGGGTTGACGATTGAATTATATTTTGGTCGGTGTGGGGCAGGATTTGCACTGTGTTCAAATATGGTGGGTTTTTGGGTTGACGATTGAATTAAAGTTTGGTTGGGGATTGGCAGGATTTGCACTGTGTTCAGATCTGGTGGGTTTTTGGGTTGATGACTGAGTTATATTTTGGTCGGGGACTGAAAATCTGGAGGGTTTTTGGGTTGATGACTGAGTTATACTTTGGTTGGGGAGCGGCAGGATTTACGCTGTCCTCAAATCTAGTGGGTTTTTGGGTTGATGACTGAGTTATATTTTGGTTGGGGACTGGCAGGATTTGCACTGTGCTCAAATCTGGTGGGTTTTTGGGTTGATGACTGAGTTATATTTTGGTTAGGGACATGAAAGATTTGCACTGTGTTCAAATCTGGTGGGTTTTGGGTTGATGACTGAGTTATATTTTGGTCCGGGACTGGCAGGATTTGCACTGTCTTCAAATCTGGAGGGTTTTGGGGTTGATGACTGAGTTATATTTCGGTCAGGGATTGGCAGGATATGCACTGTCTTCAAATTTGGTTGGTTTTTGGGTTGATGACTGAGTTATATTTTGGTGGGGGATGGGCAAGATTTGCACTGTCTTCAAATCTAATGGGTTTTTGGATTCATGACTGAATTATATTTTGGTTAGGGACTGGATAGATTTGCACGGTGCTCAAATCTGGTGGGTTTTGGGGTTGATGACTGAGTTATATTTCGGTTGGTGATTAGAAAGATTTGCACTGTGTTCAAATCTGGTGGGTTTTGAGGTTGTTGACTCAGTTAAGTTTTGGTCAGTGACTGGCAGCATTTGCACTGTGCTCAAATCTGGTGGGTTTTTGGGTTGATGACTAAGTTATATTTTGGTTGAGGATTGGCACCATTTGCACTGTGTTCAAATATGGTGGGTTTTTGGGATGATGACTGTGTTATATTTTGGTTGGGGATTGGCAGTATTTGCACTGTGTTCAAATCTCGTGAGTTTTTGGGTTGATGATTGAATTATATTTTGGTTAGGGACTGGAAAGATTTGCACTGTGTTCAAATCTGGTGGGTTTTTGGGTTGATGACTGAGTTATATTTTGGGTGGGGATTGGCAGGATTTGCCCTGTGTTCAAATATGGTGGGTTTCTGGGTTGACGATTGAATTATATTTTGGTCGGTGTGGGGCAGGATTTGCACTGTGTTCAAATATGGTGGGTTTTTGGGTTGACGATTGAATTAAAGTTTGGTTGGGGATTGGCAGGATTTGCACTGTGTTCAGATCTGGTGGGTTTTTGGGTTGATGACTGAGTTATATTTTGGTCGGGGACTGAAAATCTGGAGGGTTTTTGGGTTGATGACTGAGTTATATTTTGGTTGGGGAGCGGCAGGATTTACGCTGTCCTCAAATCTAGTGGGTTTTTGGGTTGATGACTGAGTTATATTTTGGTTGGGGACTGGCAGGATTTGCACTGTGCTCAAATCTGGTGGGTTTTTGGGTTGATGACTGAGTTATATTTTGGTTAGGGACATGAAAGATTTGCACTGTGTTCAAATCTGGTGGGTTTTGGGTTGATGACTGAGTTATATTTTGGTCCGGGACTGGCAGGATTTGCACTGTCTTCAAATCTGGAGGGTTTTGGGGTTGATGACTGAGTTATATTTCGGTCAGGGATTGGCAGGATATGCACTGTCTTCAAATTTGGTTGGTTTTTGGGTTGATGACTGAGTTATATTTTGGTGGGGGATGGGCAAGATTTGCACTGTCTTCAAATCTAATGGGTTTTTGGATTCATGACTGAATTATATTTTGGTTAGGGACTGGATAGATTTGCACTGTGCTCAAATCTGGTGGGTTTGGGGGTTGATGACTGAGTTATATTTCGGTTGGTGATTAGAAAGATTTGCACTGTGTTCAAATCTGGTGGGTTTTGAGGTTGATGACTCAGTTAAGTTTTGGTCAGTGACTGGCAGCATTTGCACTGTGCTCAAATCTGGTGGGTTTTTGGGTTGATGACTAAGTTATATTTTGGTTGAGGATTGGCACCATTTGCACTGTGTTCAAATATGGTGGGTTTTTGGGATGATGACTGTGTTATATTTTGGTTGGGGATTGGCAGTATTTGCACTGTGTTCAAATCTCGTGAGTTTTTGGGTTGATGATTGAATTATATTTTGGTTAGGGACTGGAAAGATTTGCACTGTGTTCAAATCTGGTGGGTTTTTGGGTTGATGACTGAGTTATATTTTGGGTGGGGATTGGCAGGATTTGCCCTGTGTTCAAATATGGTGGGTTTCTGGGTTGACGATTGAATTATATTTTGGTCGGTGTGGGGCAGGATTTGCACTGTGTTCAAATATGGTGGGTTTTTGGGTTGACGATTGAATTAAAGTTTGGTTGGGGATTGGCAGGATTTGCACTGTGTTCAGATCTGGTGGGTTTTTGGGTTGATGACTGAGTTATATTTTGGTCGGGGACTGAAAATCTGGAGGGTTTTTGGGTTGATGACTGAGTAATATTTTGGTTGGGGAGCGGCAGGATTTACGCTGTCCTCAAATCTAGTGGGTTTTTGGGTTGATGACTGAGTTATATTTTGGTTGGGGACTGGCAGGATTTGCACTGTGCTCAAATCTGGTGGGTTTTTGGGTTGATGACTGAGTTATATTTTGGTTAGGGACATACAAGATTTGCATTGTGTTCAGATCTGGTGGGTTTTTGGGTTGATGACTGGGTTATATTTTGGTCCGGGACTGGCAAGATTTGCACTGTCTTCAAATCTGGTGGGTTTTTGGATTGATGACTGAGGAATATTTTGGTCAGGGATTGGCAAGATTTGCACTGTCGTCAAATTTGGTTGGTTTTTGGGTTGTTGACTGAGTTATATTTTGGTGGGGGATGGGCAAGATTTGGACTGTCTTCAAATCTGATGGGTTTTTGGATTCATGACTGAATTATATTTTGGTTAGGGACTGGATAGATTTGCACTGTGCTCAAATCTGGTGGGTGTTTGGGTTGATGACTGAGTTATATTTTGGTCAGGGACTGGCAGGATTTGCACTGTGTTCAAATCTGGTGGGTTTTTGAGTTGATAACTGAGTTATATTTTGGGGGGGGATGGAACAGATTTGTACTGTGTTCAAATCTGGTGGGTTTTTGGGTTGATAACTGAGTTATATTTTGGTCTGGGACTCAAAGGATTTGCACAGTGCTCAAATCTGGTGGGTTTTTGGGTTGACGATTGAATTATATTTTGCTTAGGGACTGGAAAGATTTGCACTGTGTTCAAATCTTGTGGGTTTTTGGGTTGACAATTGAATTATATTTAGGTTAGCGACATGAAAGATTTGCACTGTGTTCCAATCTGGTGGGTTTTTGGGCTGATGACTGAGTTATAGTTTGGTTGGGGATCGGTAGGATTTGCACTGTCTTCAAATCAGGTGGGTTTTTGGGTTGACGATTCAATTATATTTTGGTTAGGGACTGGCAGGATTTGCACCGTGCTCAAATCTGGTGGGTTTTTGGGTTGATGACTGAGTTATATTTTGGTCAGGGACTGGCGGGATTTGCACTGTGTTCAAATCTGGTGGGTTTTTGAGCTGATAACTGAGTTATATTTTGGTGGTGGATGGAACAGATTTGCACTATCTTCAAATCTGGTGGGTTTTTGGGTTGATGACTGAGTCTTATTTTGATCAGGGACTCGCAGGATTTGCACTGTGCTCAAATCTGGTGGGTTTTTGGGTTGACAATTGAATTATATTTTGATTAAGGACTGGAAAGATTTGCACTGTGTTCAAATCTGGTGGGTTTTCGGGTTGACGATTGAATTATATTTCGGTTAGGGACTGGAAACATTTGCACTGTGTTCCAATCTGGTGGGTTTTTGGGTTGATTACTGAGTTATAGTTTGGTCAGGGACCTGCAGGATTTGCACAGTGTTCAAATCAGGTGGGTTTTTGGGTTGACGATTCAAGTATATTTTGGTTAGGGTCTGGCAGGATTTGCACTGTGCTCAAATCTGGTGGGTTTTTGGGTTGATGAATGAGTTATATTTTGGATAGGGACTGGAAAGATTCGCACTGTGTTCAATTCTGGTGCGTTTTTTTGGTTGATGACTGAGTTATATTTCGGTCAGGGACTGGCAGGATATGCACTGTGTTCAAATCTGGTTGGTTTTTGGGTTGATGACTGAGTTATATTTTGGTTGGGGAGCGTCAAGATTTACACTGTGCTCAAATCTGGTTGGCTCTTGGGTTGATGACTGAGTTATATTTTGGTTGGGGACTGGCAGCATTTGCACTGTGCTCAAATCTGGTTGGTTTTTAGGTTGATGACTGAGTTATATTTCGGTTGGTGACTAGAAAGATTTGCACTGTGTTCAAATTTGGTGGGTTTTTACGTTGATGACTCAGTTAAATTCTGGCCAGGGACTGGCAGGATTTGCACTCTGCTCAAATCTGGTGGGTTTTTGGGTTGATGACTGAAATATAGTTTGGTTGAGGATAGGCAGCATTTGCACTGTGTTCAAATATGGTGGGTTTTTGGGATCATGACTGTGTTAAATTTTGGTTGGGGATTGGCAGTATTTGCACTGTGTTCAAATCTCGTGAGTTTTTGGGTTGATGATTGAATTATATTTTGGTTAGGGACTGGAAAGATTTGCACTGTGTTCAAATCTGGTGGGTTTTTGGGTTGATGACTGAGTTATATTTTGGTTGGGGATTGGCAGGATTTGCACTGTGTTCAAATCTGGTGGGTTAGGGACTGGAAAGATTTGCACTGTGTTCAAATCTGGTGGGTTTTTGGGTTGATGACTGAGTTATATTTTGGTTGGGGACTGGCAGCATTTGCACTGTGTTCAAATCTGGTTGGTTTTTGGGTTGATGACTGAGTTATATTTTGGTTGGGGATTCGCAGGATTTGCACTGTGTTCAAATCTGGTGGGTTAGGGACTGGAAAGATTTGCACTGTGTTCAAATCTGGTGGGTTTTTGGGTTGATGACTGAGTTATATTTTGGTTGGGGACTGGCAGCATTTGCACTGTGTTCAAATCTGGTTGGTTTTTGGGTTGATGACTGAGTTATATTTTGGTTGGGGATTGGCAGGATTTGCACTGTGTTCAAATCTGTTGGGTTTTTGGGTTGATGACTGAGTTATATTTTGGTCAAGGACTGGCAGGATTTGCACTGTCTTCAAAAATCTGGTTGGTTTTTGGGTTGATGACTGAGTTATATTTTGGTTGTGGATTGGCAAGATTTGCACTGTGTTCAAATATGGTGGTTTTTTGGGTTGATGACTGAGTGATATTTAGGTTGGGGATCGGCAGGAATTGCACTGTGTTCAAATCTGGTGAGTTTTTGGGTTGATGACTGAGTTATATTTTGGTCAGGGACTGGCAGGATTTGCACTGTGTTCAAATCTGGTGGGTTTTTGGGTTGATGACTGAGTTATATTTTGGTCAAGGACTGGCAGGATTTGCTCTGTCTTCAAAAATCTGGTTGGTTTTTGGGTTGATGACTGAGTTATATTTTGGTTGGGGATTGGCAAGATTTGCACTGTGTTCAAATCTGGTGGGTTTTTGGGTTGATGACTGAGTGATATTTAGGTTGGTGATCGGCAGGAATTGCACTGTGTTCAAATCTGGTGAGTTTTTGGGTTGATGACTGAGTTATATTTTGGTCAGGGACTGGCAGGATTTGCACTGTGTTCAAATCTGGTGGGTTTTTGGGTTGATGACTGAGTTATATTTTGGTTGGTGTTGGGCAGGATTTGCACTGTGTTCAAATATGGTGGGTTAGGGACTTGAAAGATTTGCACTGTGTTCAAATCTGGTGGGTTTTTGGGTTGATGACTGAGTTATATTTTGGTCAGGGACTGGCAGGATTTGCACTGTGTTCAAATCTGGTGGGTTTTTGGGTTGATGACTGAGTTATATTTTGGTTGGTGTTGGGCAGGATTTGCACTGTGTTCAAATATGGTAGGTTAGGGACTGGAAAGATTTTCACTGTGTTCAAATCTGGTTGGTTTTTGGGTTGATGACTGAGTTATATTTTGGTCAGGGACTGGCAGCATTTGCACTGTCTTCAAATCTGGTGGGTTTTTGGCTTGAGGATTGAATTATATTTTGGTTAGGGACTGGAAAGATTTGCACTGTGTTCAAATCTGGTGGGTTTTTGGGTTGATGACTGAGTTATATTTTGGTCAGGGACTGGCAGGATTTGCACTGTCTTCAAATCTGGTTGGTTTTTGGGTTGATGACTGAGTTATATTTTGGTTGGGGATTGGCAGGATTTGCACTGTGTTCAAATATGGTGGGTTTTTGGGTTGATGACTGAGTGATATTTAGGTTGGGGATCGGCAGGAATTGCACTGTCTTCAAATCTGGTGAGTTTTTGGGTTGATGACTGAGTTATATTTTGGTCAGGGACTGGCAGGATTTGCACAGTGTTCAAATCTGGTTGGTTTTTGGGTTGATGACTGAGTTATATTTTGGTTGGGGATTCGCAGGATTTGCACTGTGTTCAAATCTGGTGGGTTACGGACTGGAAAGATTTGCACTGTGTTCAAATCTGGTGGGTTTTTGGGTTGATGACTGAGTCATATTTTGGTCAGGGACTGGCAGCATTTGCACTGTCTTCAAATCTGGTGGGTTTTTGGCTTGAGGATTGAATTATATTTTGGTTAGGGACTGGAAAGATTTGCACTGTGTTCAAATCTGGTGGGTTTTTGGGTTGATGACTGAGTTATATTTTGGTCAAGGACTGGCAGGATTTGCACTGTCTTCAATTCTGGTTGGTTTTTGGGTTGATGACTGAGTTATATTTTGGTTGGGGATTGGCAGGATTTGCACTGTGTTCAAATCTGGTGGGTTTTTGGGTTGATGACTGAGTGATATTTAGGTTGGGGATCGGCAGGAATTGCACTGTCTTCAAATCTGGTGAGTTTTTGGGTTGATGACTGAGTTATATTTTGGTCAGGGACTGGCAGGATTTGCACAGTGTTCAAATCTGGTTGGTTTTTGGGTTGATGACTGAGTTATATTTTGGTTGGGGATTCGCAGGATTTGCACTGTGTTCAAATCTGGTGGGTTACGGACTTGAAAGATTTGCACTGTGTTCAAATCTGGTGGGTTTTTGGGTTGATGACTGAGTTATATTTTGGTCAGGGATTGGCAGGATTTGCACTGTCTTCAAATCTGGTTGGTTTTTGGGTTGATTACTGAGTTATATTTTGGTTGGGGATTGGCAGGATTTGCACTGTGTTCAAATCTGGTGGGTTGGATTTAAACAGACAAACAAAAATTAGAGACACTGAAAACACTTCATCGTTTTTTTTCACCATTCAGATTCTAAAGAGTCTGTTTGAGGAAAACAATGCTTGAGTGTAGCTCATATTATTCCAATGACATCAAGAATACATAATTGCTGACAGAGGATGTGTCTTACCCACAAGACTATAGTCGAGTGTGCACACCATGTATTTTTCACCATATTGTAATTAATGCAACTTGTAATGCATCAAGCTTCAAGTTCAAGATTGAATTCATCATTGTAAGACAACAGTACCATTTCAGATTATACTTATGGAGAAAGCCTCAGCACCTTAAAGTACACCACTGTGGAACAATCTGCAAAGCAGATTTTGGTACGCACAATGTACAAGTGGGCTTTGTCTCCGTAAAGTGACAATTCTATCTCCCCCTAGAAGGTGAAGGATGGAAATGACATCTTACTATGGCTTTTAATTTGTTTGCAAATTTGCATACTCCAAGAACACTACTAGGTCCATGCTATAAATGTACACTTTTGCCATACACTTTTCATCTACAACAATACCAACAAAAGGTAGGATCATACGTACAATTCGATCCTGTGACCTCATTTGCTCAGCTATTAACCCACCCACACTATGGAATCATTGACTTGAGTCATGAAAATGAATCATATAATTGAATCAAAATTGAATCACAGAATTGAACCATAGACTTGTATCATGGAATTGAATCATGGATTGGAATCATGGATTGGAAGCATGGATTTGAATTATGGATTAGAATCATAGACTTGGATTGATGAATTGATTCATAGATTTGAGGCATGGAATGGAATCATTTACTTGAGTCATGAAAATGAATCATATATTTGACTCATAGACCTGACTCATAGACTTGAATCAAAATTGAGTAGTAGAATTGAATAATATAATTGAATTACGTATATTGTATTGTATCATAGACTTCTTGTATGATGGAATTGAATCATGGAATTAAATCATGGATTGGAATCATAGACTCAGGTTTTTTAGTAAACACGTGAACTCAGGAAGCAGGGAATTTTGAAAATGAGGTAGGGAGTTCTGAACGTACCGCGCCATATCCCGCAGGGGGTAGAGAAATAGTTCTCAGATGTAGACTTGATTGAAAATTGAATCACAGAATTGAATCATAGACTTGTATCATGGAATTGAGTCAAAGAATTGAATCACCAATAAATTGAATCATGGAATTGAATCACAGACTTCAATCATGGTGTTGAAGCATAGACACATAAAGTACTGCTTTGAAGCATAGAGTTTAATCTTAGACTTGAGTCATAGTCTTGAATCATAGATTTGAATCATAGAATTGAATCATAGAATGAAATCATAGAATGAAATCATAGTATTGAATGTTAGAGTTGAATCATAGAATTGAATCTCTGTCTTGTTGAATCATAGAACTGTATCTTAATTTTGAATAACAGACTAGAATCATTTATTCAATTCATAGTTTTGAACCATAGGATGGAATAATAGAATGGAATCATAAGATTGAATTATAGGGATGAATCATAGACTAGAAGTTTAGAATTGGATCACAGATCATAGAATTACATCTTAGAATAGATAAGAATCTTAGACTTGAATTATAGACTTGAATCATAGATTAGAATCATTGATTTGAATTGCAGAATTGAATTATAGAATTGAATCATTGACTTGAATCATTGACTAGAATCATTGATTCAATTCATAGATTTCAATCGTGGAATTGAATCATAGGATGGAATCAAAGAATGAGATCATAGAATGGAATAATAGAATACTACAAATATGTAAGAAAAATACGTGCACAACAACTCCACAGGGCCCCTGCAAAGCACTAATAAACTTTTCTTACCTCGCGACAAACAAAAAAAATCACTTTTTCTACATACCAAAAAAAAAAAAAAATCACTTCATGATCTGTTCTACCTCGCAACAAAAAAAAATCACTTCATAATCTGCATTCTTACATCCAACTTATTTGACTAGGGTGTTGGTTCTTGTAATCAACACTCCATCCAAGAACGTTTGATCCAAAACCTCTTTAACAGAGCCAGAGGATCTGTTGTCAGATATTTTAGTCCGAAATAACAGCCTTGTACTGGAAAAGAAGTAGTTAGCATTTGACGAGAAGGTGAATTGCTGGATAGATAATGTTGTTTGGATTCGCGACCCAAACATATATGTCTTGAAAGAAGCAATGAACCGGCATCGTCCCTTGCAATTATATCAACAGGAACAAGATACTGTTTTTTGTGACATGGAGTAAGAAGTGATCTACGGCAGCAACTACAATTTCATCGGGTCGATTGTCGGAACGTCGGAACAAGCAAAGGTAAGAATGAGAGAGATCGGCATCGGCATCGGCATCGGCATTGGCATCTGCATCTGCATCGGCATTGGCATCGGCATCGGCATCGGCATCGGCATATTGGTCTTCCACTCCACCGGCATTACTGATTCCATTCTGTTTTCTTCTTATTTTCACAGGAACGGATCGGAAGCAACCATCAAATCAGAAGCAACGGATTGGGAGCAACGGATTGGAATCGGCAATCATCAAATCGAAACCAACGGATTGGAAGCAACCATTGAATCGGAATCAACGAATCTTCCCCGTGCGAATCGGAAGCAACGAATCTTCCCCTGTAGGTGTTGACGAATCGAACGGCCTGTACATTATCATATTATTCTGTTGTTATTATTTACTCAATGTAGTACATCAATAGATACTCACCCATTTTGTTCAATTATCATATCATCTATTTGAATAGGCTCGTTGGAAACAAGCCTAACGACTCGTCAAATAGACAGCAAGCGGCAGCGCTCGGCAGCGAATCACGAAAACGCTCCTCCACCCGCGCTCTGCAACGAATCATCGAAACACCAATCGATCCGCAACACCAATCGATCTGCAAAACGAATCGATCCAACATCAATTGATCCAACACCAATTGATCTGCAAAACGAATCGATCCAACACCAATCCTAAAGAAAGTGTGTCGTAACAAACGAAAACGCAATCGGTCTTAGGGCCAATTGATTCAGTGAGTAAGAATAAGAGTAACCATCTTAGAATCGGTAATCGCCGACTGGCCTCCCCAACGCAGGTGTAATTCCTGTAGTGTTTTAAGGCCGGTCCGATGTAGTAACCCCTTGTTCCATGGTCTTGCCATGCGCCGCGTTCTTGAGTTCTGTCGTGAATAATCACTCGACAGCCCATAGGGGCGAGTGGGTGTTTGTTGTAGTCATAGATCCTGCGCCTGAGCTCATATGCTGATAGTCTCGGCTGAGTGCGTGATGCGCGTAGCAAGTTGAGGGTAATGAGGGCCTGTGGGATCAGTAGGTTCCAATCGTCCACCGGGAACTTGTCATCCACCCCATTCAATCCCGCGATAAAGTGGTTCTTGAAGGTCTGTATTGCCCTTTCCGCATGGTTGAGGCGGTGGTCCCCGGGTGAAGCTAGTTGGTAAACGAGGTTGTTCTTGGTGATGTACGCAATTAGTTTCTTTGAGGTCTCGTTGTCCATACGTACTATTTTTGCACTCACGTTGTCCTCTTTCATCCGCGCGTAGCACGCCGTGAATCCCTGTAGGAGGTCTTCACTCTTGTGTGACTGGATGGGCTCCACGTCAATGTAGTTGGAATCGTAGTCGTACATGAGGAATACGTACTGGTACCCACGACGTGACGTGACTGGGTATCTCCCTGGCAGGTCCCACGCAATGAGTTCCTTCGGTTCTTCTTTGGTACGTGGCCCTGTGTGGTTGGTTGGTTGCATCTCATTCGCTGATACTATATCTACGCAGACGTTATGTATCTTCTTTCGGTCGCAACGGGCTGGCTCTGCATCGGTCGTTGGCTTGTTCTTTGGCTTCTTGCAAGTGCTTTGGATGCCTTGCCGGACCATTTGTAGGTGCCCCATAGTCGTCTCTTCTGTGAGTGGGAGGTATCGACTGACGCGTTGTACGTTGAGTCCCGGCCATGTGGCAAACGAGCCACGCTCGATGGCGCGGACCCACGTTTCCTTAGTGGGGTATCCTGCCGCCGCGTGGTAGAATCGGATCAACTTGGAGATGGCTTGGATCTGGTACGCTCCCGCCCCCGTGTGTATGGAATATTCGTTTTCGTCGTTGTTGTTTTGGATGGCGCTGGCTGCTGTGTTCGGATTCGTTTTGCGGGGGACCCCTTGTTTTCCGTTCGTCGGGCTGATGGAGGGGAACCATGTATAGATTCCTTAGGGGGTCAAGTTGACCCGTGAGTATGAGTTGTTGGGTGGGGCCGTAAACAGCCACGTTGTTCTTAGAGAACTCTGCGTGGCACCCGGTACTGCATAGTTTGGGCACTGAGACCAACGGTAGTTCCACTTCAGCAAACTTGTGACACCCTTGGGCCTCGAGGGGGAGCCGGGGTAGGTCTAATAGGTCTGTTGCCGTCGATAGCATCTTGCTCCCATTTGCACATCCTACGGTCAGCGCCCCCGGCGTGTCTTGGTGTGCCCCTCCTTGGTACATAGATGGGACGAAATGGTCCGTTGCCGCCGGATCTAGAGCTCCATAACCCGGTGAGGTCCTGGTATGGAACGCGACGTCATGCGTGAAGGTAACTGTGCGTGGTGGCCGAGGAAGGATTTCACTCGAGGGATCACGTAAGATACTGAGTAACTGTGAATCATGATTACTAGGTTGTTTATGTATGCTACTTTTGTGTTCCCTCCCACACCGTCAAGAGCGTAAGGGCGTATCAACTATCATGGTCCGGCCATTCCTGTTGGGGTCAGGACCATTCCACTTCAACCACCGTTCAGTGTTCCTGGTGGCTCCACCCATCTGATTGTCGTAGGTGGCTCCTTCCTGGTGTCCAGCCTTGTTGCGTCGTCTGTAGCAACTCCGGCCGTCATGGGTGAGATTCACCCCACACGAGTGGCAATAATATTTGTATTGTTTCCACTCCTGGAGCAATGGTTGGCGCGTGTCGGGCCTGGTGGTGCGGCTTGCGTCGGCCGACTTGAGTCGGTTCACGTCGGCTTGGAGGACGGCCATTGCTGTTTCCCATTGGTTGGACATCGTCATCATCGATGCTGCGGTGGCTGTTTCAGTGACCTGGGAGTAGATTTCATGACATACATTGTCCAGATCACGTTGTTTGTTTTCGAGCTCGGTGAAGCATTGATCAGCCTGAATATCTGCTAGGTTTGCCGTAGACGTATTGTTGTGGTAGCTGCTGTATAGTTCCTTCAGGCGTTGTCCCCAGAACTTCTTGTATTGGGTGAATCCACTCTTAACCATCGTGTCCCGGTATTTCTTCCAGTCCTCGTCTACTCGGTGTAGCGTGATGGGGTCGTGTTCGTTGCGTGCGAATGCCTCTCGTGAGTAATCAATCATTTGTGCCTCCGTGACGTTTGCTGTCTCTGGGAGCAAGTTGATTTGATATTGATACTTAGTGAGTTGACGGAAGTACTCCTTGGGCCCGATCGGGCTCGGCGTGTAAGTCAATGCATTCATTTTCTTGGTGAGTTCACGCGTGAGCTGATGCTGTGCGTCGGTAGTACATAGGTCTTCCTCCATGGCTTGGAAGGATCCAAGCACCGTGGTTCCTCGGGGGAAGGCGTCCGAGCCCGGGTCCTTCAGATCTCCAAGCATGTTGGGGAATTTCCTGTCTGTAATTAGTAGGGTCTCCCTGTCGTACTTGTTCCATTCTACATAAAGGGCCTGGCTACGTTTCCATAGTTTGTATGCGTCGGAGGTGACTTCAATAGTACTATCGAGTTCTTGTGGTTCCCTCGGAGCCTTGGGGAATGGTGCTTGGGGGTCCCTCGAGTGGTATTGGGCTTCTGCTTCCAGTAGGAAGGCGTAACCCCCTCCCTGAATATATTTGATGGAGGGTACTTCGGCTAACGCATTAGCTAGTGCTTTTTTGAACTCGTATACATCTATGCTTGATGGTACCGCAACCGGTTTTGCTTGTGTCTCATCCAAGTGGTCCTTGAGAGTTGCGTAGTCTTTATTCTTGGACATCTCGTCGTCAGTATCGCTATCCTCACTGTCCTCAGTATAGTCGTATAGCAACCTGTTCTGTGTTTGCAATTGTGTGTTTTGTTCTTCGGTGTACTCGAGTATATCCCGGTTGTACTGTTCAAGCTCTACCAGTTGGTCTCTCAGATCCCGGATTGCGGTGGAGCCTACGTTTCTGGAATTGTCGATGCTGGTGTCAGGGGTAACTCCTCTCATTGTGGGGCTGTGGATTCCTTCGGTTTGTGTTCCCTCTGGCATTGGGGTGTAGATAATCTTATCGATAACTAATAAGACCAAAGCTGTTGTTTGAAGTCGATCGAACGAGCGTGCGCTGTGAATGAATGAGACACGAATGAGTGGAACGAAACACGAATGAGACACGAATGAGACGCGAGTGAATGAATGAGACACGAATGAGTGGAACGAAACACGAATGAGACACGAATGAGACGCGAGTGAATGAATGAGACGCGAATGAGTCTCGTGATTGATCGTACGAGTCATCTTGCTTCTACAGGAATGGACTAACATGATTGGAGATGGGAATGGAAGTGGGAATGAGAATTTACCACTTACCGGTTCCGGTTCTCCTTCTTACTAAAAATAGGGCCTTATGTACCAACCTTACCGGGCACAAGGTAATCTCTACAGCCCATTGGTACAAAAGGACACGTGCAGAGCATCGAAGTATTAGCGGGTCGATGCCGATTATTAGTGATTTAGTGTGTGCATTGGAGTATTAGCAGGCCGATGCACCAACATGGTGATTTTAGTAAAAGAGCAATTTTCTGCTCACAATTTCAAGTAACAATTTCATGTAATAACCAACAAGTTAAACTACCAAATACCGACTGTTCACCTCCATTTTCAGAGCCCTCCAAACATTCTTCGAAGAATTACGGAGCGCTCCCGAGGATTGGAACTTGGTCGAGGAAGAGACATTCTTATTTTGCAGCAGGCTGGCCAACAATCGGGGCCAGCGACTTTCATCTACAGCAGGCTGACTAATCATCGGAGTCAGCGATTCACTTCTTTCATCCGCGCCTTTCTTCAGCGGAATATTTACCTTGTCCAAGAACGGACGGCTGGCTATCATTCGAAGTCAGCGACTTTCTACATTTTCTTTTTTTGTTCATCCGCGCGTCTTCAGCGGAATACTTCTTGTCAAAAGATTGGACCGCAGGCTGGCAAACATCGGAACCAGCGGCATTTTCAACAGCAGGATCGGTATCGACACACCTGAATCGATAGGGCCGATTATTATCAAGAAACCAACAACAGCAGGATCGGTATCGCCACACCAGAAGCGATTGGGCCGATTAACATCAAGAAAACAAACAGAGCAGGATTGGTATCGACACACCAGAATCGATTGGGCCAATTACATATTTTTTTTCTGTCGGAATAGGAGTACGACAATTTACGGATACACATTGGAATACACAATTTGCGCAATACGTATCCAAATACGCATCGATTGGAATACGTCGAAAGAAATACGCATCAATTTACAGAAATACGCATCGATTTGCGGAATACGTGTCGAAATACGCATCGCATACGAGGTCCTTATGTACCGAATCTACTGGGCGCAAGGTGGATCCCTACAGCCCATTGGTACAAGGACACGTGCAGCGCATCGGAGTATTAGCGGGCCGATACGATTATTAGTGATTTAGTGTGTGCATTGGAGTATTAGCGGGCCAATGCACCAACATGGTGATTTTAGTAAAAGAGCAATTTTCTGCTCACAATTTCAAGTAACAATTTCATGTAATAACCAACAAAGTTAAACTACCAAATACCAACTGTTCACCTCCATATTTCAGAGCCCTCCAAACATTCTTCGAAGAATTATGGAGCGCTCCCGTGGATTGGAACTTGGTCGAAGAAGAAAGAGATTGTCTTATTTTGCAGCAGGCTGGCTAAACAATCGGAGCCAGCGATTCACCTTTTTCATCCGCGCGTCTTCAGCGGAATATTTCTTTTGTCCACCAGGATTGGACTGCAGGCTGGCTAACCATTGGAGTCAGTGATTTACCTTTTCATCCGCGCGTTCTTCAGCGGAATATTTCTTTTTGTCCACCAAGATCGGACTGCGGGCTGGCTAATATTCGGAGCCAGCGACTTTCATTTCTTTTGTCCAACATCGGACTGCAGGCTGGCTAGCATTCGGAGTCAGCGACTTTCTACATTCACTTTTTCATCCGCGCGTCTTCAGCGGAATACTTTTTGTCCTCAAGAACGGACTGCAGGCGGGCTAACAATTGGAGCTCAGCAACATTCAACAGCAGGATTGGTATCGAAGAATCGATTGGGCCAATTACATACATTCAACAGCAGGATTGGTATCGAAGAGTTGATTGGGCCAATTACATATTTTTTCTTTTTGTCGGAACAGAAGTACGACAATTTACGGGATACGCATCGAATACGAAAATACGCATCACTTTGCGGAATACGCATCAGAAATACGCATCAATTTACAAAATACGCATCCATTTTACGGTTTACGTCAAACGGAATACGACAATTTACTTTGTATCAGAAGACGACAATTTACTTTGTGTCGGAATACAACAATTTACTTTCGGTCTGACGAATGGAGGAGGATCAACCAAACCGGCACCAAGAAATAGAGATCGCCTTTTCTGCAGAATTGCCGTCGGAAGAGAGCAGCGTACTGTCAAGTTTTGAGAGCAGTACAGCATCAAGTAGCAGCAAAAGTCGCAGAAGCGCAAGTACAAGCAGCGCAAGCAGCATCGAGGGATCCGCGAAGAAGAAATACAAATACAAGATGGTGGAGTATGTGGATAGCCAAGTGCCGACATTGGCAAAGGGGGATGAGAACAAGTTCGAGCGTTGGTACACTCAGTTTGAAGCATTCGCGGATAACAGGAAGTACCGGGACATGTTGTCTACCAAGCCACACAAGGACCTACCTCCAGAAGGAGAGCTTACACCCCAAGAGGACATGAGTACCGCACAGAAAAAGGCCTACCGGTACCACAACAAAGCACTGAATGATCTGTACAAGGCCTTTGCGGACAACAGGACAGGCCTAGCCATCATGGAGAAGTCCAAGATCGATAGGGGGGCTACAGCTGAAAAGAACGCAGAGCTCCGGTCACAGTGGCCCCGAGGTAGAGTACACCGAGTGATTGAAGAGCTCATGAGGGAATACAGGCAAATGAACCAGTCCCGGGACCAAGAACAATTGGACATTGATCTGAGGAGTCTAAAGTTGACCATTGGCGCCCCTCCACAGGATTTGATTGAGGACATCTACGAGTTGCAAAGGAAATACCACTACAAATCAGTCCAGCCCACTATGGCACAACTCGTTGTTGCCTACAAAGCTGCCCTACCAGCCTACCTACTGATGCAGCTTACACCCTTCATTGATTTGCTGCAAGCAAATGGAACCTCTGAATTGGAGTTTTGGGAATCACTCAATGTCCAAGCCAAAAGTTTGTACGACTCAGCTTGGAGTATCCAAAGCCGGGGAGGTAAAGCCAAGGAGATGAGTTTGTTTGGTGCTGAAATGACCGATTTTGCTGATCCAAGGGACAAGTGGTCCACCAATGCAGTTTGTTATTGGTGCAAAGAACAAGGTCATAAAGCTTACAACTGTCCCAAACGTGCAGCAGGACTCCCGCGTGCCGACGACAACAACAATGGCACCAATGGGAACAGCAACAGTTGTAACAACGGCAACCGCAACAGCAGCAATCGGAACCACAACAATGGCAACAATGGCAACCGTGGCAACGGCAATGGCAACGGCAATGGCAACGGCAATCGCAACGGCAATCGCAACGGCAATCGCAACAACAGGAATGGCCACAGGGGCAGACGCCACAAGTGTGGACTTTGTGGCGGCAATCATGGAACATCGGTCTGTTTTGAAGATGAGAAGAATGCGTCCAGACGCCCGACTGGTTGGAAATCCAAGTTGAAGGACGTTCAGGGAGCAACAATTGACTATGACTTCTGTCTCTCAGCAATGCAAACCTCTACCATTTCACTCCAACTGCTCAATGCCCAGAAGCGAGCCACCAAAGGAGAGGTTGTGCCCGAAGGATTCAATCTGCTGTATGATGACAGCGTCTTCGTTTTTGATACAGGTGCAACCAGCCACAGTTCCAATAGTCTGCGATGCGCCACCAATTTGAGAGCTAGTGGTGCCACCATTACCACCCAAAGTGGCGATGAATTGAAAGGCTTTCAGGTTGGAGATATTCCCTGTCAGAAGATTGACAAAGATGGAAACAAGGAGTTTCAGACGCTGTTGCAGGGTGTGAATTTCAACCCAAATTTTGCATTCAACCTGTTCTCAGCCAACTTGGCTTTACAGAATGGTTGGATAGCCACCGGCAGCGACAAGACCGGATGGTCACTCAAGAAAGGGAATCTCCGAGTGAATTTTGATATTCAGATCCCCACCTACACGAGCTGTGTGTGGGTTGGCTATTTTGATCGGATTGCAAATCCTACGGACAACATTGACATCAGCGCAGCCACTGCTACTACTACCACAGATGAAGGAACCAAGATGAACATCAACAAAGCCCACCGACTTCTGGGACACATGGATGAGAACAGGACGCGTCGGACGGCTGAGACACTTGGCTGGACCATTACTCGAGGTCCACTGCTCCCATGTGAAGATTGTGCCAAAGCCAAAGCCAAACGGAAAGTGATTCCTACTGACAGTGAGCACATTGCAGCCACCACGCCTGGCGAACGACTCTTTGTGGATATGTCCTCAGTGAAGGCACCCAAAGCTGCCAAAAGCAACAAGCTGACCGCCCCTTTTATCACCAAGCCCCATTTTTGCATTATTGTTGATGAGTACTCCTCATGTCGATTTGTCAATTTCTTTGCCACCAAGGATGGCATGGTTGAACCCACTTGCGCGTTGCTCAACCAATGGAGATCCAAAGGACAACAGCTGAAGCAAATTCGTTGTGATAAGGCTGGTGAAAATACAGCACTTGAAGCTCGACTGGCCTCAGCCGATTGGAAATTTTCTTGCAAGTTCGAGTATACCTCTGTGGATACTCCACAACAGAACAGTGTGGTGGAAACAGCAATCTATCGCTCAGTTTGCCGCGCCATGGCTCTTTGCTCTCAAGCCAATGTGCCCCGGGAATACAGGTTTAGATTTTTTCCCCTGGCCATGAGGTGTGGTGTGCAGTTGGATTGGTTGGAGGCTGTCACGGTAAACGGCACCACTTTGCCCAAGATCCAGCATTTCTCTGGCAAGATCCCTGCTTTCAGCGCCCATCTCCGCACCTTTGGTGAGGCTGGGGTAGTTCGTGTCAAGCGATCCACAAGTCCAAAACTCAATTATCGGGGCAATCCAGCTTTCTTTGCCGGATATTGTACTGACCGCCCTGGAGACTGCTACGTGATGTATGATCCATTGAAGAACACTTTTACAGTTACCAGGGATATCTACTGGCTGAAGCGTATGTATTTTCCACCCACTGCACCAGCGGGTGAAGCTATTAATTTTCATGCTGATTTCCTTGAAGGCGGGCATATGGATCTCCCGATCAATGACCCGCCTCCTCCACAACCTGTCTCCATTTTGCGCACCACCACCAGACATCGACGAGTGCAGTTTCAGGATGCAAGTGGGGGAGACACAGCACCTACAATTCCCTTCCAACCTGAATCTGAATCTGAACCTGACCCAGAAACAGAGGACCCTGCTTTCGATAGTCACGATGACTACTACTCCGATGATATTGAAGAAACCAAGATTGAATATGAAAGCAAGGATGAGGACTACAACAGCAATGACGACACTGAAGCAGAGGATCCACATGTTGTAACAACCACAAGGTATGGCCGGGTCGTGAGAAACTCTCATCTCAATCCGGATATTCACTATGGGGACATGGCAAGCTATGCAGCCCAATTCACCAATGCGGAAATCCAGTTCCACAAGGCGATGACTGCGCTGAAAGAATTCAATCTTCTGTCAGTCTCTATTCCATCTCAGGAAGGCGCTATGAGTGAACTCAGTCTAGTTGGCGCAGCTGGGAGTGCCTTTGACAACACCAATGAACTGAAGACCATGAACTAAAAGGAATCTATGGCCAGCCCAATGCGAGACAAGTTTACCAAGGGTGTTGATGCTGAACATGCGAAGATGGTCAAGTATGGAGTCTTTGAAGAGATTGATGAAGCCAATATCCCACCGGGCACCAAAATCATGGATACCACTTGGGCCAACAAGATGAAACCTGATGGCACAGTAAGATGCAGGAATGCCGTCCGAGGATTCAAGCAGCTAGATGGCGAGCACTATGATGGCCAAGACAAGTCTTCACCTGTTGTTAGCGATATCTCCATTCGAATTGCAATGATACTGATGGTCATGGCGAATTTCATGGCTTACATTGTGGATGTGGAAGGAGCTTTTCTGAATGGCACATTTCAGAATGGGGAGAAGATTTTCACCAAGATTCCAGAGGGATATCAGAAATTCTACCCATCATATGTACTCCTCCAATTGCAGAAAACACTTTATGGGACAATTCAAGCTGCCATACAATTCTGGAGAGAAGCACGCCGAGCAATGCACGCCATGCAGATGGAAAGATGCAAGGCCAACCCATGCCTATTTTTCAGGTGGATCAACAACAAGCTACTCCTGATGTTACTATGGGTCGATGATTTTTGCATCATAGGTGAAGAAGCAGAAGTTCTGAAGCACAAGGAGCAACTCAAGTCCCTATTTGAATGCAAGGATGTTGGAGAGATGGATGAGTACGTCGGATGCCACATCGAGCGGGACAAGAAGAACAGGACACTACGAATGACCCAACCAGTCAAGATCAAAAGATTTGTCGATGAGTTCGAGCTTGATGAATGCAGAGGCAATCCCACCACTCCAGCAGAGCCAGGATCAGTGCTGAAGAAAGAAGGTGAAGGACCAACCGATACTGTTCTCACCAAGGAAGCCCAAACCAAGTACAGGTCCGGAACGGCCATTCTATTGCATATGATGAGATGGTCAAGAATTGAAACACAGAATGCTGTCCGGGAGCTGTCTAGGGTCATGACTGAAGCAAGGAAGTCCCACATGAAGGCGCTGAAGCGAGTGATGAAGTATTGCGCTGGAACACCCAAGAGAGGTCTCACATTAGCCCCAAATGCAGTGTGGGATGGTACCAAGGACTTCGTTTTTGAGCTGATTGGATTCAGTGACTCAGAGTATGCAAAAGATGAGTCTCGGCACAGTGTCAATGGCTGGTCAACTTGGCTGAATGGTGCCAATGTCACAGCAAGATCAAGGATGATGCCAATCATTGCCCTGTCAGTTATGGAAGCCGAACTGTATGCAGCTGTACTATGTGTGCATGACATGCTGTACATTTGGAGAGTCATGATGTGTCTCGGATTGCAAATCAAGCTACCCATGGTGATATATGTGGACAACAAGGGTGCAGTTGATTTCTGCAACAATTGGTCCATAGCAGGTCACACCAGGCATATTGAAGTGAAACAGTATTTCCTACGAGAGCTAAAGGAAATGGGCATCATCAAGGTGATGTGGAAGACAGGCGATGAAATGACAATTGACCTCTTCACCAAGAATCTTACTGGAGTCCTATTTGAAAAGCATGGCTCCAAATTCTATGGCAAAGATGAGTACTCCACGAAGGTCAAGAGCAACAAGGATACGAGCTTCTCGGCTGTAGACTCCAAGGCAGAAGAAGCGCACGAAGCCTACAACAATTTTTGGAGTAGTATCATCAATTGAGTCCATCTATCCTTTGAAGCAGGGGAGTGTGTTTGAAGTCAATCGAACGAGCGTGCGCTGTGAATGAATGAGACACGAATGAGTGGAACGAAACACGAATGAGACACGAATGAGACGCGAGTGAATGAATGAGACACGAATGAGTGGAACGAAACACGAATGAGACACGAATGAGACGCGAGTGAATGAATGAGACGCGAATGAGTCTCATGATCGATCGTATGAGTCATCTTGCTTCTACAGGAATGGACTAACATGATTGGAGATGGGAATGGAAGTGGGAATGAGAATTTACCACTTACCGGTTCCGGTTCTCCTTCTTACTAAAAATAGGGCCTTATGTACCAACCTTACCGGGCACAAGGTAATCTCTACAGCCCATTGGTACAAAAGGACACGTGCAGAGCATCGAAGTATTAGCGGGTCGATGCCGATTATTAGTGATTTAGTGTGTGCATTGGAGTATTAGCAGGCCGATGCACCAACATGGTGATTTTAGTAAAAGAGCAATTTTCTGCTCACAATTTCAAGTAACAATTTCATGTAATAACCAACAAGTTAAACTACCAAATACCGACTGTTCACCTCCATTTTCAGAGCCCTCCAAACAGCTGTGAGGCGACGTTCGGTTAACTTTGTTACTTTTAGTATTTACTGTATTTTGCTCTCTTTACGGTGTTGGAAAGAGTTATCGATAAGATTATGATCGGATTGTATCTGGACCATATTGATCTCTCATTTACTAATTTGTCTTTCCTTTGTGTGGAGATACTCATATCGAGAGTTTGATCCTCATATTGTGTACCTCTGCACAGTGCTTTAAGTATCTCTTGATACTCACCAGCGCTTATGTATAATTTACTTATGGTACTCATCACATTGGTCGCGTCTCACTTTTACTTATCGCGCTCAGCTTGTGATCGAAGATCTCGATCACCTTGTGATCTCTTGGAATCGTATGTCTTGTATTGCGTATACGTAATACGTAAATGTTACGTATAACGTATACTTAATTACGTTACGTATTACGTATACGTAAATCGTACGTCCCGTTTACGTAAATGTTACGTATTACGTATACGTAAATCGTACGTCCTGTATACGTAAATGTTACGTATTACGTATACGCAATCACGATTGTTTTAGTAATCCAATAAGCCTTTGAGTTCAACAACAAGGACAAAGTACCGGTGGCACATACAAAAATCACCATGCACATGGTATTTGACGTGAAAATAGATCTAACTCGGAAGGCCCGACTTGTTGGCAATGGGCATAAAGTGCCCAAAATATCACGGGAGTATACATACTCAAGCGTGCCCAGCAGGGATTCAGTCCGGATGTTCTTCCTAGTTGCTGCACTTAATGACCTTGAGGTCTTAAGTGCCGACATCCAAAATGCATACTTAACCGCACCAATTAAGGAAAAGTACTACACAGTGGCTACACTGGAACAAGGGTTTGCACCGTAGTTATGTGGAAGGCCCTGCAAAATTGTGAGAGCTCTATATGGTTTACCAGTTGCAGGCGCGTCATTTCGATCCCATCTGTCTGAGCACTTAAGGGAACTTGGATATAAGTCTTGCAAAGTGGATCCAGACGTATATATGCGGCCGGCTGTAAAGAAAGATGGCTCGGCATATCACAAATACTGTGTGGCATATGTGGATGATATCCTTGTATGTGGAATGGATCCGAAGTTCCAAATGGATGCAATCGAAAGACAATTCAAACTGAAGGATGGGAGCGTTGAACCACCCACTTTCTACCTAGGGGCAGACATGGGCAACACGTCCGTTGATGGGGCTGAGTACTGGTCCATATCTTCAACTAATTATACGTCCAAAGCCGTTAAATCTGTTGAAGAGGAATTGAGTAAAGGGCAATATGCCTTCAAGATACTCCCAAAATCTGCAAAATCACCATTGGTAACTGGATATAGGCCTGAAATCGACGCCTCACCGGAACTTGGTTCAGAGAAACAAAACTATTACCAGGGTTTAATAGGTATACTCCGTTGGATATGTGAACTCGGAAGGCTAGATATTGTAATGCCTGTTTCACTTATGTCCCGGTATCTTGCATAGGCCCGAGAAGGGCATCTAAACCAATTGTTTCATTTGTTTGCATACTTCAAGAATTACAGCAAATCAAAGTTGGTGTTTGACTGCTCCATCCCAGAACTTGACGAATCAGTATTCCATGAATGTGACTGGGCTGAATTCTATCCAGAAGCGGGGGAACTTATTCCTCCAGATATGCCCGAGCCACGAGGAAAGGTTGTAAATACCACATGCTTTGTGGACGCCGACCACGCCGGTTGCAAGGCTACTAGGAGATCTCATACAGGAATCATCATCTTTGTTAACAGGGTACATATTTTGTGGTTCTCTAAGAGGCAAACAACCGTTGAAACATCCACACTTGGCTCAGAAATTGTGGCACTAAAGATCACAATTGAAATGGTAGAAGGCCTACTATTGGATTACTAAAACAATCGTGATTACGTACGTGTAATAACCGTAACATGTACGTATACGGGACGTACAATTTACATATACGTAATACGTATACGTGACGTACGATTTACGTATACGTAATACGTAACGGTTATTTTACGTATACGCGATACGAGACATACGATTCCAAGAGATCACAAGGTGATCGAGATCTTCGATCACAAGCTGAGCGCGATAAGTAAAAGTGAGACGCGACCAATGTGATGAGTACCATAAGTAAATTATACATAAGCGCTGGTGAGTATCAAGAGATACTTAAAGCACTGTGCAGAGGTACACAATATGAGGATCAAACTCTCGATATGAGTATCTCCACACAAAGGAAAGACAAATAAGTAAGTGAGAGATCAATATGGTCCAGAAGCAATCCAATCATAATCTTATCGATAACTCTTTCCAACACCGTAAAGAGAGCAAAATACAGTAAATACTAAAAGTAACAAAGTTAACCGAACGTCGCCTCACAGCTTTGGTCTTATTAGTTATCGATAAGATTATCTACACCCCAATGCCAGAGGGAACACAAACCGAAGGAATCCACAGCCCCACAATGAGAGGAGTTACCCCTGACACCAGCATCGACAATTCCAGAAACGTAGGCTCCACCGCAATCCGGGATCTGAGAGACCAACTGGTAGAGCTTGAACAGTACAACCGGGATATACTCGAGTACACCGAAGAACAAAACACACAATTGCAAACACAGAACAGGTTGCTATACGACTATACTGAGGACAGTGAGGATAGCGATACTGACGACGAGATGTCCAAGAATAAAGACTACGCAACTCTCAAGGACCACTTGGATGAGACACAAGCAAAACCGGTTGCGGTACCATCAAGCATAGATGTATACGAGTTCAAAAAAGCACTAGCTAATGCGTTAGCCGAAGTACCCTCCATCAAATATATTCAGGGAGGGGGTTACGCCTTCCTACTGGAAGCAGAAGCCCAATACCACTCGAGGGACCCCCAAGCACCATTCCCCAAGGCTCCGAGGGAACCACAAGAACTCGATAGTACTATTGAAGTCACCTCCGACGCATACAAACTATGGAAACGTAGCCAGGCCCTTTATGTAGAATGGAACAAGTACGACAGGGAGACCCTACTAATTACAGACAGGAAATTCCCCAACATGCTTGGAGATCTGAAGGACCCGGGCTCGGACGCCTTCCCCCGAGGAACCACGGTGCTTGGATCCTTCCAAGCCATGGAGGAAGACCTATGTACTACCGACGCACAGCATCAGCTCACGCGTGAACTCACCAAGAAAATGAATGCATTGACTTACACGCCGAGCCCGATCGGGCCCAAGGAGTACTTCCGTCAACTCACTAAGTATCAACATCAAATCAACTTGCTCCCAGAGACAGCAAACGTCACGGAGGCACAAATGATTGATTACTCACGAGAGGCATTCGCACGCAACGAACACGACCCCATCACGCTACACCGAGTAGACGAGGACTGGAAGAAATACCGGGACACGATGGTTAAGAGTGGATTCACCCAATACAAGAAGTTCTGGGGACAACGCCTGAAGGAACTATACAGCAGCTACCACAACAATACGTCTACGGCAAACCTAGCAGATATTCAGGCTGATCAATGCTTCACCGAGCTCGAAAACAAACAACGTGATCTGGACAATGTATGTCATGAAATCTACTCCCAGGTCACTGAAACAGCCACCGCAGCATCGATGATGACGATGTCCAACCAATGGGAAACAGCAATGGCCGTCCTCCAAGCCGACGTGAACCGACTCAAGTCGGCCGACGCAAGCCGCACCACCAGGCCCGACACGCGCCAACCATTGCTCCAGGAGTGGAAACAATACAAATATTATTGCCACTCGTGTGGGGTGAATCTCACCCATGACGGCCGGAGTTGCTACAGACGACGCAACAAGGCTGGACACCAGGAAGGAGCCACCTACGACAATCAGATGGGTGGAGCCACCAGGAACACTGAACGGTGGTTGAAGTGGAATGGTCCTGACCCCAACAGGAATGGCCGGACCATGATAGTTGATACGCCCTTACGCTCTTGACGGTGTGGGAGGGAACACAAAAGTAGCATACATAAACAACCTAGTAATCATGATTCACAGTTACTCAGTATCCTACGTGATCCCTCGAGTGAAATCCTTCCTCGGCCACCGCGCACAGTTACCTTCACGCATGACGTCGCGTTCCATACCAGGACCTCACCGGGTTATGGAGCTCTAGATCCGGCGGCAATGGACCATTTCATCCCATCTATGTACCAAGGAGGGGCACACCAAGACACGCTGGGGGCGCTGACCGTAGGATGTGCAAATGGGAGCAAGATGCTATCGACGGCAACAGACCTATTAGACCTACCCCGGCTCCCCCTCGAGGCCCAAGGGTGTCACAAGTTTGCTGAAGTGGAACTACCGTTGGTCTCAGTGCCCAAACTATGCAGTACCGGGTGCCACGCAGAGTTCTCTAAGAACGACGTGACTGTTATCGGCCCCACCCAACAACTCATACTCACGGGTCAACTTGACCCTTGCCACGTGGCCGGGACTCAACGTACAACGCGTCAGCCAATACCTCCCACTCACAGAAGAGACGACTATGGGGCACCTACAAATGGTCCGGCAAGGCATCCAAAGCACTCACAAGAAGCCAAAGAACAAGCCAACGACCGATGCAGAGCCAGCCCGCCGCGACCGAAAGAAGATACATAACGTCTGCGTAGATATAGTATCAGCGAATGAGATGCAACCAACCAACCACACAGGGCCACGTACCAAAGACGAACCGAAGGAACTCATTGCGTGGGACCTGCCAGGGAGATACCCAGTCACGTCACGTCGTGGGCACCAGTACGTATTCCTCATGTACGACTACGATTCCAACTACATTGACGTGGAGCCCATCCAGTCACACAAGAGTGAAGACCTCCTACAGGGATTCACGGCGTGCTACGCGCGGATGAAAGAGGACAACGTGAGTGCAAAAATAGTACGTATGGACAACGAGACCTCGAAGAAACTAATTGCGTACATCACCAAGAACAACCTCAATTACCAACTAGCATCACCCGGGGACCACCGCCTCAACCATGCAGAGAGGGCAATACAGACCTTCAAGAACCACTTTATTGCGGGATTGAATGGGGTGGATGACAAGTTCCCGGTGGACGATTGGAACCTACTGATCCCGCAGGCCCTCATTACCCTCAACTTGCTACGCGCATCACGCACTCAGCCGAGACTATCAGCATATGAGCTCAGGCGCAGGATCTATGACTACAACAAACACCCACTCGCCCCTATGGGCTGTCGAGTGATTATTCACGACAGAACTCAAGAACGCGGCGCATGGCAAGACCATGGAACAAGGGGTTACTACATCGGACCGGCCTTAAAACACTACAGGAATTACACCTGCGTTGGGGAGGCCAGTCGCGCTAACATAATCAGCAACACAGTGGCATTTTTCCCCAAGACAGAGATGCCCCATACCTCTTCCACAGACCGGCTGCTCATGATCCTCCACGACCTAAAGGACGTTACCAGTAAACCCCATCCGCCGATCCCTTATATAGAACAGGGAACCCAAGTAAATGAGGCCCTTTGAAGTATACGGGATCTCTTACGTCTGGGTACACAACAAAATGGGCCCAATGATACACTTACCGATCCCGACAAAAACTCAAGCAAACCTCCAAGGGTGTCAATCAGGCCCAATACAAAATCAATCAATGAGCCCGAGAATGCCCGCGAACTTCCAAGGGCGCCAACGAAATCAAGCAATGAGCCAGGGAATGAACGCGAACATCCAAGGGTGCCATCTACACAACAACGCAGCGCCCGCCGGGGACACCCCTGGGCCGTAGGCACAATCATTAGAAAGCAGTTCAAATCAGGATGGTACAAAGGAGAAATCATAAGCTGTGACCAGACAAACCAATACTACAGGGTCAGATTCACCGATGGGGACATTGCAGATTACACCCATGGTGAAGTGTCTAGATACTACAAATCCGACCAATACTACTCAAAACCCAAGACTAAACACAAGGCGCTAATGGGTAGTTACCTAGAAAAAGTGTGTCGTAACAAACAACAAATGCAATCAGTCTTATGACCGATTGATTTAGTGAGTAGAACAATCGATGTTACAGTTCATTCGACCTTGTCGGTGACGATCGACAGGTTACTCGTCGTATCGTGTAATTTCAAGCATACAAAACACATGTAATTCTTAAGACACAAAACACACGCAAAACCATCTTCGATCGGTCTTTTGTAACCGTATAATTCACCGTGATATTCTCATTGAATATCACATGTGATTGTACCTTATTATGTAGAATTAGTACTAGGTTGTACGTAGATTTTAGGGCATGATGGTGTTTTAGAGTTGTTAATTCTTCGAAGAGTGAGCTGATGGGGAAATTTGGTAAAGAGACAAACCACATGAAACGCCGACGATTATTCACTCAAGTTAAATAACCTTACGAATAAGGTTATTTGCCCTTATGACTTTTCGTACAGTACGCGTTACACGGTGAATTCTTTTCAGTCCCCTTCAGTCATAAATCCTCCAACCGTTAAGCGGCTGGATTCTATGGCTTAATATGTTCATCGTGAGTTGAATACCAAACTGTATCCAGTCTACCATCAGAGGCCCTATCAAAAAGAAATGGGGTGGCGTTTTGCCTTTCATTCTGGCTCGCATCATGGCATTTTGCCCTGATCCTTGCCAGTTTGATATATTGTATTCATGGATCAAATTATCCATTTTCGAAATGCTCAATGCAGAACGATTTGTTCATTTTTTCCGTGATTGAACTTAGAAAATCAACTTGTTACTTCAATCGAACGATCGATCGAACATTCCATCGAATGATTGATTTTTATCAAATCTCTTACCACATGCAACGAGAACAATGTTCTCTGAAAACAGCGCCACTCATTAGCTTTGTAAACAAATCAGCAATATTTGTTGAACCTGGTTCCTTTGCAACTCTGATAATTCCTGCTGCAATAGATTCACGAGCTTTGTGGTATGCAATGCTGTTGTGCTTCTTCTTACATGGGCTTTCAGGTCGTGTAACATTTGTAACAACTGAATCATTATCACAATACATATTTGTGCTCCCATCAATTGGAACACCCATCATTCTCAACTTGTACCTTAGACCTTCAACCAATTCGATTGCAATTTTCAAAGCAATGATTTCAGATCCAAAAGTTGATGTCTCAACTGTTGTTTGTCTTTTGGAAAACCAAATGATCGGTGCATTATTAATGAAGATAATAACACCAGTATGAGATCTCCTTGTTGCCTTGCATCCGGCATGGTCAGCATCGACAAAACAGCTCATCGTCACATGTTTTCCCAAAGCTTCAGGCATATCTGCTGGGATTACTTCAGCGGCACCAGGATAAAATTCAGACCAGTCACATTTTTGAAATTTACTTTCATCAACACTTGGTACAGTATCATCAAAAACTAGTTTTGACCTGTTGTACTTTTTTAAATATGCAAATATGTGAAACAACTGATTCAAATGCCCGATCCTTGCCTGTGCCAAATACCTTGACATCAGTGACACTGGCATTACTATGTCAAGTCTTCCTAATTCGCAAATCCACCTGAGAACTCCAATTAAACCTTGATAGTAATTTTGCAATTCAGGATTCAATTCTTCTGATATATCAATTTCCGGTCGATAATCATGTGACAGTGGACTTGATGCTGATTTTGGTAGATATTTGTAGCCATATTTTTCAGTTCCTAACTCTTGTTCAACTGCTGCAACAGCTTTCGCTGTGTACTTAGTGCTTGATAATGACCATCTTGGCTTTGAATCACCTTCAAAGTAGAATTTCCCAATATCAGCTCCCAAATACAGAGTTGGCTCTTCAATTGTATCATCCTTCAATTTGAACTTTCGTTCAATGTTTTCAAGCTGGAACTTTGGATCTTCGCCAGAACATAGGATATCATCTACGTATGCAATGAGCATTGCCCAGTATCTGGATCCATCTTTCCTGGTTTCAATCCTTAAGTGCACATCCGGATCTGCCTTGCAAGGTGAATATCCAAGATCTCTCAAATGCTGGGTGAGGTATGACCTGAAAGATGCACCAGCAACCGGCAGTCCATACAATGCCCGGACAATCTTACAAGGTCTTCCTGCAAGGTGAGGTGGAAAACCATCTTCTTCTCTCGCTTTTAGGAAGTATTTCTCTTTAATCGGGGCTGTCAAATATGCATTTTGAATATCAGCTGAGAGAACCTTCAAATCATTCAGCGCTGCCAGCAGAAAGAATATTCTTACTGAGTCTCGACTGGGAACCGATGAATAAGTATTTTCTTTGGCCACTGCAGGGACTTTGTGGCCGTCCCCTACCAACCTGGCCTTCCTTGTTAGGGACCCAAGCTTGATGTCAAAAATCATGTGGGTTGTTATCTGTTTATGGCCAACTGGAATAACATCATCATCAGAAAATTCAAACGCTGCCATATTATTTGTCATTTCCTTATGAATTGCTCTTTCCCAGTGGTCAGTGCCTGTTTTCTTATCAATAGCCAGCGCTTGTTTGATTGAATGTGGCAATTCAACTCCATATTTGTGAGTCTTCAACCAATACTTTGCTGTTTTGGCCGCTTTAAGGATTCGATCCTTCCTCCTCAAAATTTTGTGCACCCACCATCTGAAAGCTGGTGATTTTTCAAGATTATTGTTAACCGCATACTCGGCTAATTGCACTGGAAATGATTCTTTCACATCACTTAACTTACACCACGATTCAGTGCCATCTTTCCAACTGGCTAAAATTCTCCAACCTCTAGTTGTAGGTTTATGAGTTTTCCTGCCATTTTTTGCTATGGTCGTGGCTTCATCATCAGTTAGTGCAGTGTTGTCGCATTCATGGTCAATGAGCTCATCTAGTAGAGTGAACATCCTCCCGTCATCATCAACAGAGCTGTATAGGCTTTCTGCAACAATATTTGCCGTGTATTCCTCCATGGTGCCATCAGGTAGTTGCAATTTATACAGCCTCGTGTCTAGTATGGGATTCTCATTTCTGATTCCTATTGGTCTGTTTTGCAGGTCGCGAACCCTGTCCTTGACAACGCACCTGAGTCTTTCATCACCTCTTTCAATGATCACTTCATTTCCCAGATATTCATCTGGTTCATCAACATCTTCTACTGATGCTTCTGGCTCAGCCATTTCGAGTTTCATATCCAGTGTTTTTCCTGGTTGATTCTCAAATAGCTCTATTTGGGGTTCTGGGTAGTTTTCCTGGAAGAATGATGCGCTGTCCTTGACTTCATCTCCAATCTTGGATTCAATTGATTTGTCGATCGCTTCCATTCTTCTTAGGACGTCTCTATCCCTCCATTCATATTCCTTGACAGGCCTTATTGAATTTGTAGATATTGGTATTGCCGACTCGGGCAGTAGCCAAAAACAATCTCCCCCACCTACCCTATTCCCACAGGGACCCAACCATCGCGCCAGCCTTTCAGCACCTCGGGTGGAAGAATCACCTTTTTCATAATAAAACACAAAATCATACCATTCTGATGAAGTATATAATGTAATATCCGGTCTATAGCCATGGACCAATTCAAATGGGGTTCTCCCCATTGAAGAAGGGTTGTTGGAGGCCGTTCGCTGCCTGATATTAGCACATAGTTCACCACAAAATGACCATAATCTTCTCGGTGACTTCTTCTTTGCAGACTTGGTTGTGATTGCGCTACCAAGATGACCAATTGCTTGTTCTGCTCGATTTTGGAATGGGCAATGTGGCTGGATGAATGTCTGATGGATATGGTTGCGCTTTACAATTGAATTCCAGTGTGTTTTGTAGGTTCTTGGGGATCCTTGTTCTGGCGCACCATCAGAAATCAAATGCTCTGGAATTCCAATTTCATGAATAAATGTCTTCAGTCCTTGGTGGGCTTGTGATTTGTCCTGTATTGGTATAAATACTTCAAACCCATTTCCATTTGTAAAGATCTGTGCACATTTTTCTTGCCTCATAATACTGGTAGTCCTGGCATGCCACGTATCAGTGTACCAGGTTCCTTGTGCGACTCTTTTGTTCCTGAAACGCTGAGTAGGCAGCCGCTTCATCAATGGTGATTGCAAATTCCTGAGTGCCTTCTGCGTCGTGACTTTCAGTGTCTGTTCAGCTTTCTTGAAACTAATGTTCCAAGTTGTGGCTAGGCGTTCACAGTCAACTTTGTTCGGACCTTCAATTGTTATCACTGATGGCCCCCATTGATTTCTTCTGTCAAGAGACCTTCTTTCTAGTGTATTGTCAATTTCTTGCAAGCTAGGGGCCTGTTTTGATTCTGCTTCAGGAGCTTCCATAAAGTCAAATTCTGTATCATCAAACAAAAATTGGTCTACCCTTCGCGCGCTTGAAATATTCCTTACTGAAGAAATCCGATGAGCAATATTTCCATCTGTTGCAATCTGGCATTCAGTTAGCATTCTCCTTGTGGATACTTGATGGACCCTCATCAGTTTGCATTGCTGCATGACACTTGGATGCCGTTCTTTTCCTAAGCTGGTCTTGGGAAGTTTATTTGTAACATTACTAGCAGGTTCTGTTGTAACAGAACTTTCCTCCATTGCTTGGTCCTCTTCGGTTGACATAGCTTGAAGGCTGAATTGGTCCCCTGAAATTGGATCTCCATTGTCAATGGCTAGCTCAGCCATCCTGAACTTCAGTGAATGTGGATCCCAGGGAGTATCATTTGTTGCTATCAAATGTTGACATTCATCAAGTTCCATTCTTGTGGGCTTTCTTGTGGGAAAATATGAGATCACATTTCTCATACTCAGTTTGATAAAAAACTTTCTTCGGATCATCATCCTCCAGTGGAGTTTGAATTGTAATTCCATGCTTGGATCGTGGATCAAATTGGCGAGGTGTTTCTTCAACAGAGTTGAAATTGCAGTCCCTCACTTGATTTGGGCATATCAAGCTGTTTTTCAATTTGTCCCCAAAGTACAGTGCTTGATGAAACACTATGATATATACTTGGCCTGATGTTGGATTTGTCCATGCAGTCGCACAGCTTCCAATGGGGATTTTCTTGATGGGCTTGTACTCTTCAGAAAAAGGTGCAACATCAACGTGTGTTGTGATTTGATCAGGATTCAGCAATACCATATTGCTTCCTGCTGCAGTAGTATCTGCATGTGAGTCTAACTCACAATATCCTTCTTCATTTTCCCCATCATCAAAACCTACAGGGACATTCATCTGGTATAATGACCGGCTCACCATTTTTAACAATTTGTGTTCTAGTGATAGTGTCCGGTTATTATGTCATTTCTTAGATTTTGATCCAAAACTGTCACCAGCGCCTTCATTTGTTTCTTTCTTTTTAGTCTCAGCAGCTTTGAGATTTCGTTTCTTTTTAGCCTGTCTCATCTGGTAAAGCTCCTGGCGCTGTTCTTTTGACATTGTTTTATAAACACTTGTTGGGTAAGGCTTGCACTCAACTTTTCCTGTAAAAGTTCCAGCTGTCTTTTGCTTCTTGTTGCTGGTTGTGCCCATAGAATACAAACTTCTGGAACCTCTTTTACTCTTCCCTGTTGCAAGCTTTTTCAATCCAAGGCGATTGGTGAATAAAATCAAACATTCATTGAAGTTGTCACGATAGTCTTTGCTCTCATCAATTGCATCTGCTTTTGCAGCATCAAGTCGCTCATCACTGATTGAATTGATAAAATCCCAGACAAATCTTCTTTCATTATGATTCTTTTCAAATCTCAGGATCGTTCCATGGAAAGCAGTCCAATTGCGCTTGTGCTTGTTCCAGTCATAACCCTTGGAATCTCCAGTGTAGTGTGATTCTTTCATATCCTGATATGTCTTATTCAGAACCATAGTGATATTGGTATCAGTGTAAGCGTGTTGCATGAGAGAAATGAAAGCGTTTCTGGCATTACCAGAATTCAGTGCAGTGTTTTGGAAATGTGCCACATATTCCCAACCGGGACCTTTTCTAGTTGCATCACACAGCAACCTCCAGACGACGTTGTTGTCCTCATCATACTGGGGACCTGATAGGACGCCACATCTTTCGTTGTAGTCACTCCAAGTTGGATAAGTATCTGTTGTACTTTGTCCAACTGTTCCAGCCCTGGCTTCATCAGTAACTTCTTCCATTTCTTGGGGTCTTATGACATACAAGATTGGAAAACCCTCAGAGTTGAATCTGTATCTCAAGTTTTGTCGGAAGCCTTCCTCCCATTCCCTGAATTTTGTGAGATCCTTCAGCTCGGGTGGAGTTGCCTTTTCCTGTGATTTCACACTTGATTCCATCATCTTGATTCTGAATTGCTGCAGTTCCAAGTTGTTTGGGTTTGCGTTCCAGTCGATAGCCATTGGCTTGACTCCAATCAATGGTTGATACCGGGCCCAATTTGCCCAAGTTAGGAGCCTCGATGATAGTCTGTTACCATAGTGGATACTTTTTGGATTAGGACAGTCTGGGCTGATAGCTTTCAATCCGTGCATGAATGATTTAATGCTTTCCTTATTGAGATCTGTGATTTCGCGAATATTAGACATCCCTCCCCTCATAATTTCCTCGGCTGATTCGTAGTTGATACCAAAATCCATTAGGCTGCTCCTGAAAGCAAGCTGTTCTGGGTTCAGAAATCTACCATTGTTGAATCCCCTGATTTTTATCCTGGGTTGGGATGACCTTCTTCCCAGCCGTTCAGCTCTTGCGTTCTCTGCATTTTGTTCAGCATCGTTTCCTTCATCCTCATTTTCGCTATCCGCGTCATCTGGATTCACACCCTTTCTTTCTGCATCTCTCATTGCCTTGACTCTTTTCTTTATTTCTTGGTCGATGATTCTCTTCATGGTTGAGTTTGATTCTGGGTCCTCAAAGGCCCTTTCCATGACTTCCATGATTTTATCTTCCAATTTCTCTTCCAAATCGTCATCGTCTGAATCATCATCGTCATCCACTTCCATTTTTGTTTCTTCCATGTCGTCGTCCGCTCTAGTTCGTACCATGGTGATGAATTGTGTATTCTAATGGAGTTTCGAATTATTTTTGATGAAGTATGGATGGTCGATTCGTTGGATGGTATTCGATGGAAGGTGCGATCGAATATGTGATCGAAGGTGGTATGTGGTGGAAGAGAGTGTAATTCAATCGAAGGATTGGATGTGAGATGGTTGGTAGATGTTGTATGACTGTTGATTCGATTTGCTTATATCCGGATCGAATTTTTGTTCCGGTTTGTTTATACTTTTGTTCGGATCGAGTTTTCGTTCCGGTTTGTCTGTATTTTGTGTGAGCTTTTGCTTTTGTTGCAAATCAAGATTGTGAGCTTTCCTATCCTTTCTCGGGATTTTGCTCATTCTGTATTTCTGTGGTGAATTTCAAAGATTGATTGTTTCCTGAGAATTTAGTGTTCTCCCTTTTTTAGTGTTCTCGTCGATCTTTTCGCGATTTGGTGTTCTCATATCTTTGGATTTTCGTTTTCGTGCGGGCAGATGCTCTTCGCAATCTGTTCCTTCTTATCTGTTTCACCACAGAATACTTCAGGCTCAATCTTCTGGCTCACGTCGTTCTATTTTCAGTGAAAGATCAGTGTTCTCGAATTTGGATATTGATTCCTTTCAACTGATGCCAACCTGGGCGATTCGTTCAGCTGAATCGTCCAGTGTCTTTTCCCTTGCTTGTTGCTGGATCTCGAAACCCGGTGGAGCCACCACCTTGGTTCGAGTCTTCGGCCTCTTCTTTCAAGGGAGGCCGCCCTGGTGTTGGTCTATTCCAGGGCTCCACAAGCAACCGCCCCTTTTACATCCTTGAGGGTTGATGCCGGTAGCTGATCAGGCTAGTCCGGATTAGTCTTCGAGCTCAACTGCGTTTCTCCGTGGAAACGCCATTCGTCCTCAGCATTGTAGGATGCTGGCCACAGCCCGTAGACGCTGTGGGTCTGATAAACTAGAAAAAGTGTGTCGTAACAAACAACAAATGCAATCAGTCTTATGACCGATTGATTTAGTGAGTAGAACAATCGATGTTACAGTTCATTCGACCTTGTCGGTGACGATCGACAGGTTACTCGTCGTATCGTGTAATTTCAAGCATACAAAACACATGTAATTCTTAAGACACAAAACACACGCAAAACCATCTTCGATCGGTCTTTTGTAACCGTATAATTCACCGTGATATTCTCATTGAATATCACATGTGATTGTACCTTATTATGTAGAATTAGTACTAGGTTGTACGTAGATTTTAGGGCATGATGGTGTTTTAGAGTTGTTAATTCTTCGAAGAGTGAGCTGATGGGGAAATTTGGTAAAGAGACAAACCACATGAAATGCCGACGATTATTCACTCAAGTTAAATAACCTTACGAATAAGGTTATTTGCCCTTATGACTTTTCGTACAGTACGCGTTACACGGTGAATTCTTTTCATACCAACGTGCACCCGCACAGTTTCCCGTACCAAAGCAGGCCCTACAAGCAAACAAGTTATCATATAGGCCCCAGCTAGCGTGTGGGGGGTCCATATGGGATGAGGACCTGAACAAGTGGGCAGCATACCGTGATCTAATCAAACACCCCAAAGCGCAGATACAGGAATTATGGCTCAAGTCAGGTGAAGACAAGTTCGGCCGCCTATTTCAAGGGTTCCAACCCAACGAGGTAGAGGGGATGGATGTATTGGATTGGATCGACAGACGAGCAGTACCAATACATAAGAAGGTCACTTATTCCCGATACACAGTTGCCATACGCCCCAAAAAATCCGATCCCTACAGGACGCGGATCACAGCAGGAGGCGACCAGCTGGAGTACCACGGTGATGTGTCCACCCGAACCGCAAGTATGGAAACCATAAAAACCCATTGGAACAGTGTGGTATCCACTCCAGGGGCCAAGTACTGTACCGGCGACATCTCTAACATGTACTTATACTCCTCGCTCGACGAGCCCGAATTCGTAAAATTCAGGTGGGACATGATCCCCCCCCGAATCAGGGCCGCTTACAGCCTAGAGGGGCTCAAGCAGGGTGACTACGTATATGCAAGGATCAAAAAGGCGTGGTACGGACTCAAACAGAGCGGCAAAATCGCACATGATGACTTAGTAGCGCACCTTCAATCATATGGATATCAAAAGGCACCCCATACTGAGGGACTATTCCTCCATGATGAGCGGGACATAAGTTTCACCCTAGTCGTGGACGACTTTGGGATTAAATACGTCAGGCAGGAAGACGTGGATCATCTAGTCGCAGCGGCCGGGGCCAAATACACCTTCAAGCTTGACTGGACCGGAAAACAATACGTGGGGGTCCACCTACGTTGGGACTACGATAAACGCAAGGTCCAATTGACCATGGATGGTTACGTGGAGCAGGCTCTAAAGGAATTTGAACACGTGTGCCCCTCACGTACGTACGCGGGTCAATCCCGAGCAGACGTGCCCGCGTACGGCGCAAAGATACAATACGCGAAACGTGAAGACACGACCACGCTAACCAACGAAGAGATCAAATTCATACAACAAGTTACCGGTAAATTTCTATTCTACGCACGGGCGATCGACAACACAATGTTGCACGCCCTCAACGATATTGCATCGGCCACGAACAACCAAACCGCGTTAACAGCCACAAAGTATTTCCTCAACTACGCGGCATGCAATCCTGACGCCTCCATCATATACCGGGCCAGTGACATGATTCTCCGGGTTGACAGTGACGCGGCATACCTGGTGTGTCCGGGCGCCAAGAGCCGAGCCGGCGGGTACCACTTCCTTGGAGACACCAAGGACATTACATTCAATGGACCAGTCCTAGTGTTAGCCAAAATCATCAAAAATGTGATGGCATCAGCGGCGGAGGCCGAAGTCACATCGTTATTCCTGAATGCCCGGGAAGCACTACCCATCCGACAATGTCTGGTTGAACTAGGCCACCCACAACCGGCCACTCCACTGAAAACAGACAATAATACAGTAGAAGGCATATTAAATTGCACGATCAAGCAAAAAAGGTCCAAAGCCATTGATATGCGATTCTATTGGTTAAAAGACAGGGCGCAACAAGGGCAATTCAATATTTTCTGGGAACCGGGAAAGCATAATCTGGCTGATTACCCCACCAAACACCATCCAGGTAGCCACCATAAGAAAGTGCGACCAATATATCTATATGAACCAGATAGTCCAAGGACCATCCAAGGGTGTATTGGATTACTAAAACAATCGTGATTACGTACGTGTAATAACCGTAACATGTACGTATACGGGACGTACAATTTACGTATACGTAATACGTAATACGTATACGTGACGTACGATTTACGTATACGTAATACGTAATGGTTAATTTATGTATACGCGATACGAGACATACGATTCCAAGAGATCACAAGGTGATCGAGATCTTCGATCACAAGCTGAGCGCAATAAGTAAAAGTGAGACGCGACCAATGTGATGAGTACCATAAGTAAATTATACATAAGCGCTGGTGAGTATCAAGAGATACTTAAAGCACTGTGCAGAGGTACACAATATGAGGATCAAACTCTCAATACGAGTATCTCCACACAAAGGAAAGACAAATTAGTAAATGAGAGATCAATATGGTCCAGAAGCAATCCAATCATAATCTTATCAATAACTCTTTCCAACACCGTAAAGAGAGCAAAATACAGTAAATACTAAAAGTAACAAAGTTAACCGAACGTCACCTCACAGCTTTGGTCTTCTTACCTACGATACAAGCTCAGAATGATGGGCATACCTATAGAAGGACCGACCAACATGTATTGTGACAATGACTCGGTTGTTAAGAATGTAACACACCCGGAAAGCCCTTGTAAGAAGAAGCACAACAGTATTGCTTACCACAAAGCGCGCAAATGCATCGCGGGAAAGATTATCCGGATTGGCAAGGAACCCGGTGAAACTAATATTGCAGATCTACTCACTAAGCTTATGGGTGAAGTAAAGCTATTCTCCTTATGTAGGAGGTGCATGTGGAGGTGCAAATAAAAGGACCGACCCTTAAGGTATCTTCTACAAGTACTTAACACTACGAGTACGAAGACACGGGGACTCTAGAAAAGCGCCGGTAGCAAATGTACAGACGTACGGACATTCGGAGATATACACGAATGAGATACACCAACACACGTACGACTAACAGGCAAATAAGCAAGCTGACTCGCCGAATTGCTAAAGGTGCGCTAATAGTGCACCAATAGAGGTTCGATCCAAGAAATCATCTTATATAAAAAACGCTCACAAATCTCAATACTAATACTTGAAATCACTGAATACTACTAGAATTACCTAGTGGACTACACGTGTAAACGTGTTAGTGAAGTAGTAAGCTCACGAGAGCAAAACTAGAGATTGTAGTCAAAGCGATGACGATTGATCGTCAAATACGATTGCTAGATCGTAGGAATTTATATGATCGTAGAATCAAATCGTAGAATGTAGAGATCAATGTATCCTTAAGTTGGGCGAGATGGAACAGAAGGCCCAGATTCTTGAGGTGATTAGAGGATTAGAATCAACAAAGGATTGTAGGATAGAGTCGATGTTAATGCCAAACGTAGGATAGAGTCAGTCATAGATAATTGATTGATTGGGGAATCGATTGTCCGACGTTGAGGAGATTGAACAATGCTTGGGTGAAGCGTATGATCATATGCTTGTTTGGTATCCTTGAGTTACGATTGAGTGGTAGACTGAGGTCTCAAGTCGTAGAAGATGACAATGGATTGATTTGAGCATCGATGTTAAGATCACAGCGATAATTGCAGTCATGTGAACGCGATATAATCGCAGGGTTGATACAATCTCTGGATTGTGGAGCAAATCGTAGAACTCGATATAAGGCGACGGATGGTTCATATGACGAATCGTGGAAGTCGCTTGATTGTAGATTGAGGGAGAGAGTTGATTAAACAATGCTTGATATCACAGAGGGGATGACCAAGGGTTGTCCGAGAGGAGGAATTGAATCGTCGTTCACAATTGTACCGTAGAAGGGAGAGAATATTGGTGCTGATCTTAGGAAGAAATGGAACATCGATAATCGATTGACTGGAAAATCATGTAGAGAGGGGCCGGATATAGCAGATTGTTGGTCACAGCAATCGATCGAGTTGGAAGCCTGTGGCAAATCCCATGATTGTGGATTATACGGAGAAGCCTCAGGGCGTAGGGCATACACCCCTTGATCCACAAGCAGGGGAGAAGGGTGGAGTGCCGCAAGTTGGTGTGCACCCCCTAAGCCATCGTCGATCGAGTGCTCGGAAATGTGAGTGTTGCTGTTGGTTCATCCGAGAGCGAGCGAATCGCAGAACGCGAGATAATCATGGCGGTGGATATACCAGATGTCGCAGAATCGCGCAAGTAGGACCCCATCATTGTGTAAGGAAGATGTGGGGTACACCCTCCTTGAACCGGAGCTGATTATATCGGCCGGAATGGAGGAGACAAAGCCAAATATGAGAGGAAAGGCAATTGGTATCATTGGGACACCGATCGTGGCAGGTTGAAGAGCAAGTGTTCCAGGATCGGGGACAATTCATGAATCGTATAACGAATCGTAGAAATCGATGGAGATCAGAAGGAAATGCCCCTGTAAGGTTGGAAGGGTACCTGGTGCGGTATCGTGGTATACAATACACCCCCCGAGCCGGAAAGGAGGACGTCTGTCAGAATAGAGAACAGAACCCCAAGTATGGGAGCAAGGATAATACAATGGAACGTGCACGCTCGGAGTGGAGGGAACAATCATAGATGTTGGACCGACTGTAAAAATATTGGAATCAGACGGAACATGGTATCAATGCCGTAGTGTTGTAGGGATCAATGAAGCTTGAACTCTTCATGCTGGCATGTACTCCCTGGGGAATAAATCAGTTGTAGCAGCAATGGAAGGTAAGGTAGACAGCAAAGAGTTATATCCAGAACCAGAGTTGCATTAGGACATATATATTCATTTGAGCATCGTGCGCGCAATCCAAGCAATAACGATTGGTTGATTATAGGGGAGTTACCAATCGTAGGCGAATCTTGAATCATCTCTGGGATCGTAGGATCACTGATCGGAAGACAAGAAGGAGTTGCTTGATCGTAGAGCGAATCATAGAATTGTAGACATCAAAGGCGATTGATTGGTAGTAGAAGAGTTACCCATCGTTTGAGCACGGATTGGATCGTAAAGCGCGTTATAAGGCGATGGATTGTAGAAGTGGTTGGATGCATAGCTTGAGTATCGAGTGGATGACTATGATGACCAACAACACGAAGATGATTGATTGAGTGTGGATTGGTCGTATATCAACTTGTAGAAGTTGGATGATTAGCATTGGGGAGTTGATACAACCTGCAGATCGTGGAGAAGATTGTAGAACGCCGTATCAAACATAGATCTTGTAATGACTCGTTGTTTGCTGGTGGGAGAGCAAAAAAACGTCGTACCGTAGGAAAACAAGCAAAGAAGAGGGAAGATTGTGGTCGAGAGTGGGTCGTTCTAACACTTAGTGAAGGAGTGTTGGATTACAATTCGGTTCTTTGAGGTTGTTTTCAGTGGGATCCCCTTGATTTAGATGCACACCCCTTGATTCACATTTATGGAATTGAATGCCATGGTTCAATCAAATTCCATGGTTGTAAATTATAGAAACCGTAGGAGATTTTTGTGTAGTGAACTCGATCGACAGGAGGAAGAGAGATGGCCTAAGGCAACTAACTTTGGATGGGGAAGTTGCAGTTGGTTGCAGTGTTCAGTCAATAGTATCGTAGAACCAGTTCATTGACAAGATGTTAGCATACAAGTGATACATCTTGATCTTCAGGGCATCGCGATGTCGTTTGGTGATGCAGAAGACAGTTTGATTTGAATTTGAGTATATCGCGCAACAAAAATGAGATGGATATGCGCCGTGTTTTTCGGATGTGGGAATGGCGCTTGCAAGGATAGTGTCCTCAGGAATTGTCTTGAGCAATGGGGGTTGCAAAGAAGGCTTGAGAGGGACAGGAGCCGGTTTTGGCAAGCGATGGAACACCACAATTTCACTTTGAGGATTAAATATCCATCGAAAGTCGGTTGGTTCACAAGGCGGGGCAGAATGATGGTCGGAACTTGTTTGGAGGGCTCTGAAAATGGAGGTGAACAGTCGGTATTGGTAGTTTAACTTGTTTGGTTATTACATGAAATTGTTACTTGAAATTGTGAGCAGAAAATTGATCTTTTACTAAAATCACCATATTGGTGCATCGGCCCGCTAATACTCCAATGCACGCACTAAATCACTACTAATAATCACATCGACCCGCTAATACTCCGATGATGTTGCACGTGGCCTTGTACCAATGGGCTGTAGGGGTTTACCTTGCGCCCTGTAGATTTGGTACATAAGGATCTATTTTTAGTAAGAAGGAGAACCGGAACCGGTAAGTGGTAAATTCTCATTCCCACTTCCATTCCCATCTCCAATCATGTTAGTCCATTCCTGCAGAAGCAAGACTCATTGTACGATCGATCACGCGTCTCATTCACTCGTGTCTCATTCGCTCACTCGTGTCTCATTCATTCACTCACGTCTCATTCATTCATTCACGTCTCATTTGTTCAGTCGCGCGCGCTCGTTCGATCGACTTCAAACACACTCCCCTGCTTCAAAGGATAGATGGACTCGTCACTCAATGATACTGCTCCAGAACTTGTTGTAGGCTTCATGCGCTTCCTCTGCCTTGGAGTCTACAGTCGAGAAGCTCGTGTCCTTGTTGCCTTTGGCCTTCGTGGAGTACTCATCTTTGCCATAGAATTTGGAGCCATGCTTTTCAAATAGGACTCCGGTAAGATTCTTGGTGAAGAGGTCACTTGTCATTTCATCGCCTGTCTTCCACATCACCTTGATTATGCCCATTTCCTTCAGCTATCGTAGGAAATACTGTTTCACTTCAAAATGCCTGGTGCGACCCGCTATGGACCAATTGTTGCAGAAATCAACTGCACCCTTGTTGTCCACATATATCACCATGGGTAGCTTGATTTGCAATCCGAGACACATCATGACTCTCCAAATGTACAGCATGTCTTGCACACATAGTACAGCTGCATACAGTTCGGCTTCCATAACTGACAGGGCAATGATTGGCATCATCCTTGATCTTGCTGTGACATTGGCACCATTCAGCCAAGTCGACCAGCCATTGACACTGTGCCGAGACTCATCTTTTGCATACTCTGAGTCACTGAATCCAATCAGCTCAAAAACGAAATTCTTGGTGCCATCCCACACTGTATTTGGGGCTAATGTGAGACCTCTCTTGGGTGTTCCAGCGCAATACTTCATCACTCGCTTCAGTGCCTTCAGTGTGGGACTTCCTTGCTTCAGTCATGAACCTAGAGAGCTCCCGGACAGCATTCTGTGTTTCGATGCGTGACCATCTCATCATATGTAGTAGGATGGCTGTTCCGGACCTGTACTTGGTTTGGGCTTCCTTGGTGAGAACAGTATCGGTTGGTCCTTCACCTTCTTTCTTCAACACTGATCCTGGCTCTGCTGGAGTTGTGGGATTGCCTCTGCATTCATCAAGCTCAAACTTGTCAACAAATCTTTTGATCTTGACTGGTTGGGTCATGCGGAGAGTCCTGTTCTTCTTGTCCCGCTCGATGTGGCATCCGACATACTCATCCATCTCTCCAACATCCTTGCATTCAAATAGGGACTTGAGTTGCTCCTTGTGCTTCAGAACTTCTGCTTCTTCACCTATGATGCAAAAATCATCGACCCACAGCAACATCAAAAGGAGTTTGTTGTTGATCCACTTGAAGAATAGGCATGGGTCGGCCTTGCATCTTTCCATCTGCATGGTATGCATTGCTCGGCGCGCTTCTCTCCAGAATTGTATGGCAGCTTGAATTGTCCCATAAAGTGTTTTCTGCAGTTGGAGGAGTACATATGATGGGTAGAATTTCTGATATCCCTCTGGAATCTTGGTGAATATCTTCTCCCCATTCTGGAATTTGCCATTCAGAAAAGCTCCTTCCACATCCACAATGTAAGCCATAAAATTTGCCATGACCATCAGTATCATTGCAATTTGGATTGAGATATCACTGACAACAGGTGAAGACTTGTCTTGGCCATCATAGTGCTCGCCGTCTAGCTGCTTGAATCCTCAGGACGGCATTCCTGCATCTTACTGTGCCATCAGGTTTCATCTTGTTGGCCCAAGTGGTATCCATGATTTTGGTGCCCGGTGGGATATTGGCTTCATCAATCTCTTCAAAGACTCCATACTTGACCATCTTCTCATGTTCAGCATCAACACCCTCTGTAAACTTGGCTCGCATTGGACTGGCCATAGATTCTTTGTAGCTCATTGTCTTCAGTTCGTTGGTGTTGTCAAAAGCACTCCCAGCCGCGCCAACTAGACTGAGTTCACTCATAGCGCCTTCCTGAGATGGAATAGAGACTGACAGAAGATTGAATTCTTTCAGCGCAGTCATCGCCTTGTGGAACTGGATTTCCGCATTGGTGAATTGGGCTGCATAGCTTGCCATGTCCCCATAGTGAATATCCGGATTGAGATGAGAGTTTCTCACGACCCGGCCATACCTTGTGGTTGTTACAACATGTGGATCCTCTGCTTCAGTGTCGTCATTGCTGTCGTAGTCCTCATCCTTGCTTTCATATTCAATCTTGGTTTCTTCAATATCATCGGAGTAGTAGTCATCGTGACTATCGAAGGCAGGGTCCTCTGTTGCTGGTTCAGGTTCAGGGTGGAAGGGAATTGCTGGTGTTGTGGCTCCCCCACTTTCATCCTGAAACTGCACTCGGCGAGGTCTGGTGGTGCGCAGGATGAAAACAGGTGTTGGAGTGGTGGCATTGATTGGCAGATCCAGGTGGCCACCCTCAAGAAAATCAGCATGAAAATTAATAGCTTCACCTTTGGGAGTAGTGGGTGGAAAATACATCCGCTTCAGCCAGTAGATGTCACGGGTAGCTGTAAACGTGTTCTTCAAAGGATCATACATCACATAGCAGTCGCCAGGCCGGTCAGTGCAATAGCCAGCGAAGAAAGCTGGATTGCCGCGATAATTGAGTTTGGGACTGGTGGAACGTTTGACTCGTACTACTCCAGCCTCGCCAAAGGTGCGTAGATGGGCACTAAACGCAGGGACCTTTCCAGAGAAATGTTGGATCTTGGGCATAGTAGTGCCATTCACAGTGACAGCCTCCAACCAGTCCAACTGAACACCACATCTCATCGCCAAGGGGAAGAATCTGAACCGGTACTCCCTAGGGACGTTGGCTTGAGAGCAAAGAGCCATGGCTCGACAGACTGATCGGTAGATTGCGGTTTCCACCATGCTATTCTGCTGTGGAGTATCCACAGAGGTATACTCGAACTTGCAAGAAAATTTCCAATCGGCTGATGCTAGTCGAGCATCAAGTGCTGTATTTTCGCTGGCCTTATCACACCGGATATGGGTCAAAGTTTGGCCTTTGGATCTCCATTGGTTGAGCAATGCGCAAGTGGGTTCAACCATTCCATCCTTGGTGGCAAAGAAATTGACAAATCGGCATGAGGAGTATTCATCAACAATCATGCGAAAATGGGGCTTGGTGATAAAAGGGGCGGTCAGCTTGTTACTTTTGGCAGCTTTGGGTGCCTTCACTGAGGACATATCCACAAAGAGTCTTTCTCCAGGCTTGGTAGCGGCTACATGCTCGCTGTCGGTAGGAATCACTTTCCTTTTGGCTTTGGCTTTGGCACAGTCTTCACACGGGAGCAGTGGACCTCGAGTAATGGTCCAGCCAAGCGTTTCAGCCGTCCGACGCGTCTTGATCTCGTTCATGTGTCCCAGGAGCTTGTGGGCTTTGTTGATGTTCATCTTGGTCCCTTCATCCGTAGTGGTGGTAGCAGTCGCTGCATTGATTTCAATGTTGTTGGTAGGAGCGGCAATGCGATCAAAATAGCCAACCCACACACAGCTTGTGTAGGTGGGGATCTGAATGTCAAAATTCACTTGGAGATTCCCTTTCTTTAGCGACCATCCGGTCTTGTCGCTGCCTGTGGCTATCCAACCATTCTGTAAAGCCAAGTTGGCTGAGAACAGGTTGAATGCAAAATTTGGGTTGAAATTCACACCCTGCAACAACGTCTGAAACTCCTTGTTTCCATCCTTGTCAATCTTCTGACAGGGAATATCCCCAACCTGACATCCTTTCAGTTCATCCCCACTTTGGGTGGTAATGGTGGCACCACTAGCTCTCAAATTGGTGGCACATCTCAGACTGTTGGAACTGTGGCTGGTTGCGCCTGTATCGAAAACAAAGACGTTGTCATCATACAGAAGATCAAATCCTTTGGGAACAACATCTCCTTTGGTAGCTCGCTTCTGGGCATTGAGCAGTTGGAGTGAAATGGTAGAGGTTTGCATCGCTGAGAGACAGAAGTCATAGTCAATTGTTGCTCCCTGAACGTCCTTCAACTTGGATTTCCAACCATTTGGGCGTCTGAACGCATTCTTCTCATCTTCAAAACAGACCGATGTTCCATGATTGCCACCACAAAGTCCACACTTGCGGCGTCTGCCCCTGTGGCCATTCCTGTTGTTGCAATTGCCGTTGCCATTGCCATTGCCACGGTTGCCATTGTTGCCGTTGTTGTTGTTCCGATTGTTGCCATTGCTGTTGCCGTGGTTGCCGTTGTTGCCGTTGTTGTTGTTGCCATTGCTGTTGTTGCCGTTGTTGCCATTGTCGTCGGCAAGTGGGTGTCCTGCAGCTCATTTCGGACAGTTGAATGCTTTGTGACCTTGTTCTTTGCACCAATAACACACTGCATTGGTGGACCATTTGTCCCTTGGATCAGCAAAATTGGTCATTTCAGCACCAAACAAACTCATCTCCTTGGCTTTACCACCCCGGCTTTGGATACTTTGAGCTGAGTCGTACAAACTTTTGGCTTGGACATTGAGAGCCTCCCAAAAATCCAATTCGGAGGTTCCATTGGCTTGCAGCAAATCAATGAAGGGTGTAAGCTGCATCAGTAGGTAGGCCGGTAGGGCAGCTTTGAATGCCACAATGAGTTGTGTCAAAGTGGGCTGGACTGATTTGTAGTGGTATTTCCTTTGCAACTCGTAGATGTCCTCAATCAAATCCTGTGGAGGGGCGCCAATGGTCAACTTTAGACTCCTCAGATCAATATCCAATTGTTCTTGGTCCCGGGACTGGTTCATTTGCCTGTATTCCTTCATGAGCTCTTCAATCACTTGATGTACTCTACCTCGGGGCCACTGTGACCGGAGCTCTGCGTTCTTTTCAGCTGTAGCCCCCCTGTCAATCTTGGACTTCTCCATGATGGCTAGGCCTGTCCTGTTGTCGGCAAAGGCCTTGTACAGATCGTTCAGTGCTTTGTTGTGGTACCGGTAGGCCTTTTTCTGCGCGGTACTCATGTCCTCTCGAGGTGTAAGCTCTCCTTCTGGGGGTAGGTCCTTATGTGGCTTGGTAGACAACATGTCCCGGGACTTCCGATTATCCGCGAATGCTTCAAACTGAGTGTACCAACGCTCAAACTTGCTCTCATCCCCCTTTGCCAATGTGGGCACTTGGCTATCCGCATACTCCACCATCTTGTATTTGTATTTCGTCTTCCTTGAGCCCTTTGTGCTTGCGCTGCTTGTACTTGCGCTTCCAATGCTAGTGCCACTGCTGCTCTCTGAACTTGACAGTACACTGCTCTCTTCCGATGGCGATTCTGCAGAAAAAGCGATCTCTATCTCTTGGTGCCAGGCTGGTTGATCCTCCTCCATTCAGCCGAGTAAGTAAATTGTCGGATGCCGCTCCAAAGTAAATTGTCGTATTCTGATCCGAAGTAAATTGTCGTATGCCGTTCGACGTAAACCGTAAAATTGCCGTATTTCGATGCGTATTTCGCAAGTTGATGCGTATTGGTGGAGTTGTTAGTTGAACGTTAAACACTAACCCTAATCCTAAGAGTTGACAACGTAACCTTGTAGACGAAGTTTATGTGGGGGGGGGTTGGGGGGGGGAAATACGTAGAAATATTAAAAAAATCTGTTTTTAACAAGTAGACTTGGTACAAACGCTACGACTAAAAATCATTAAAAACAGTACCCAAATAATTATTTACGGAAATGAGATGCTTCTTCTAAAAGCAATAGTAATATCTAGTGGCGCGCGCTCATTTTTATGGTAGCAAACTCTCATTTTTTTGGTTGCAAGTAACCATAAGATTTAACCTGAATAAAGAAAAAAATCATACGATTAAAATCTGTCTTAGATCAAGTTGGTCGTCACGTCATTGTCATCGTCGTCAACCTTGCGATGGCAATGACGGCGGCGAAATTAATTTTCGTTTCTCCCCTAAGCTACGAACGCAAAGCCGTTCAACAAAATCGATACCGCCTCCTCATTGCGGACATTTTGGTACCAGTTTGGTCTCCTAGCTCCCAATATTCAGGGAGATATCAATTTTTTACTGTCACCATTCTTGGTTTCATTGACGATGACGACGGCAATGACAACGACGACTGAAATTAATTTTCGTTGCTCCCCTAAGCTACGAACGCAAAGCCGTTTGACATAATCGATACCACCTTGTCATTGCGGACATTTTGGTACCAGTTTGGTCTACTATCTCCCAATACTCAGGGAGATATCAAGTTTTTACTGTCACCATTGTTCTTGTTCTTGGTTCATTGTTGTTGATTCTTTGTTTGCTTGCTTCTTTTTCCATTACCGGTACGAAAACAAAAAGTGGAAAAAGAAGCAAGCAAGAGATCTAATCGTGAGATGGAGACTCAAATAATATTACTTTTGAAAACTCCTGCAAAAAAAAGAGGCTTATCTAAACACCCCAAAAAAAACCTTGGAGAACCAGATGTTTTTAATGGAATTAAAATAACAGCTTTTTACCTGATTCTTCTGGCTATGCCTGCGCGCGCACGCGCGCACATGCCAGCCGCGGATTAGGGACAGACAATAAAAACAAAAATAGGGGTAAAGGACGGACCAAAAAACGGAAAAAGGACAGACCATAAAAAAGGAAAAAGGACAGACCATAAAAACGGAAAAAGGACAGACCATAAAAACGGAAAAACACAGACCATAAAAACGGAAAAAGGACAGACCATCAAGTACATGCCAAGCAGTACAAGTACTACTACAGGTACGGTACTACTACCAGTAGTAATGCAAGTAACTACAGTATGAGTGTGTACTGGATTGGGGGGCGGGGGGGGGGGGACTAATATTTTAAAAAAAGTTTCCTTAACATTCACCCCCTCGAAAGTGAAGTATGACTCAAGCATGGTATGTAGTATGAGTATGTACTGGATCTAAGAACAAATCTTTTGAAACTGAGTTATATTTTGGTCGGGGATTGGCAGGATTTGCACTGTCTTCAAGTTTGGTGGGTTTTTTGGTTGATGATTGAGTTAATTTTAGGTTGGGAATGGGCAGGATTTGCACTGTCTTCAAATCTTGTGAGTTTTTGGGTTGATGACTGAGTTATAGTTTGGTCGGGGATTGGCATGATTTGCACTGTCTTCAAGACTGGTGGGTTTTTGGGTTGATGACTGAGTTATAGTTTGGTTGGGGATTGGCAGGATTTGCACTGTCTTCAAATCTGGTGGGTTTTTTTGTGTTGATGACTGAGTTATAGTTTGGTCGGGGATTGGCAAGATTTGCACTGTCTTCAAATCTGGTGGGTTTTTGGGTTGGTGACTGAGTTATAGTTTGGTCGGGGATTGGCAGGATTTGCACTGTCTTCAAGTTTGGTGGGTTTTTTGGTTGATGATTGAGTTAATTTTAGGTTGGGAATGGGCAGGATTTGCACTGTCTTCAAATCTGGTGAGTTTTTGGAAAGATGACTGAGTTATATTCTGGTCGGGGACTGGCAGGATTTGCACTGTCTTCAAATCTGGTGGGTTTTTTTTGGGTTGATGACTGAGTTATAGTTTGGTTGGGGATTGGCAAGATTTGCACTGTCCTCAAATCTGGTGTGTTTTTTGGATGATGATTGAGTTCATTTTAGATTGGGGATGGGCAGGATTTGCACTGTCTTCAAATATGGCGAGTTTTTTTATTGATGACTGACTTATATTTTGGTCGCAGATTGGCAAGACTTGCACTGTCTTCAAATCTGGTGAGTTTTTGGGTTGATGACTGACTTATATTTTCGTCGGGGATTGACAGGATTTGCACTGTCTTCAAATCTGTTGAGTTTTTGGGTTGATGACTGCTGAGTTATAGTTTGGTCGGGGATTGGCAAGATTTGCACTGTATTCGAATCTGGTGAGTTTTTGGGTTGATGACTGACTTATATTTTGGTCGCGGATTGGCAAGATTTGCACTGTCTTCACATCTGTTGAGTTTTTGGGTTGAGGATTGAGTTAATTTTAGGTTGGGGATTGGCAAGATTTGCACTGTCTTCAAATCTGGTGGGTTTTTGGGTTGATGACTGAGTTATAGTTTGGTTGGGGATGGGCAGGATTTGCACTGTCTCCAAGTTTGGTGGGGTTTTGGGTTGACCACTGAGTTATATTTTGGTCGGGGATTGGCAGGATTTGCACTGTCTTCAAGTTTGGTGGGTTTTTTGGTTGATGATTGAGTTAATTTTAGGTTGGGAATGGGCAGGATTTGCACTGTCTTCAAATCTTGTGAGTTTTTGGGTTGATGACTGAGTTATAGTTTGGTCGGGGATTGGCATGATTTGCACTGTCTTCAAGACTGGTGGGTTTTTGGGTTGATGACTGAGTTATAGTTTGGTTGGGGATTGGCAAGATTTGCACTGTCTTCAAATCTGGTGGGTTTTTTTGTGTTGATGACTGAGTTATAGTTTGGTCGGGGATTGGCAAGATTTGCACTGTCTTCAAATCTGGTGGGTTTTTGGGTTGGTGACTGAGTTATAGTTTGGTCGGGGATTGGTAGGATTTTCACTGTCTTCAAATTTGGTGAGTTTTTGGGTTGATGTATGAGTTATATTTTGATCAGGGATTGGCAAGATTTGCACTGTCTTCAAATCTGGTGAGTTTTTGGAAAGATGACTGAGTTATATTCTGGTCGGGGACTGGCAGGATTTGCACTGTCTTCAAATCTGGTGGGTTTTTTTTGGGTTGATGACTGAGTTATAGTTTGGTTGGGGATTGGCAAGATTTGCACTGTCCTCAAATCTGGTGTGTTTTTTGGATGATGATTGAGTTCATTTTAGATTGGGGATGGGCAGGATTTGCACTGTCTTCAAATATGGCGAGTTTTTTTATTGATGACTGACTTATATTTTGGTCGCAGATTGGCAAGACTTGCACTGTCTTCAAATCTGGTGAGTTTTTGGGTTGATGACTGACTTATATTTTCGTCGGGGATTGACAGGATTTGCACTGTCTTCAAATCTGTTGAGTTTTTGGGTTGATGACTGCTGAGTTATAGTTTGGTCGGGGATTGGCAAGATTTGCACTGTATTCGAATCTGGTGAGTTTTTGGGTTGATGACTGACTTATATTTTGGTCGCGGATTGGCAAGATTTGCACTGTCTTCACATCTGTTGAGTTTTTGGGTTGAGGATTGAGTTAATTTTAGGTTGGGGATTGGCAAGATTTGCACTGTCTTCAAATCTGGTGGGTTTTTGGGTTGATGACTGAGTTATAGTTTGGTTGGGGATGGGCAGGATTTGCACTGTCTCCAAGTTTGGTGGGTTTTTGGGTTGACCACTGAGTTATATTTTGGTCGGGGATTGGCAGGATTTGCACTGTCTTCAAGTTTGGTGGGTTTTTTGGTTGATGATTGAGTTAATTTTAGGTTGGGAATGGGCAGGATTTGCACTGTCTTCAAATCTTGTGAGTTTTTGGGTTGATGACTGAGTTATAGTTTGGTCGGGGATTGGCATGATTTGCACTGTCTTCAAGACTGGTGGGTTTTTGGGTTGATGACTGAGTTATAGTTTGGTTGGGGATTGGCAAGATTTGCACTGTCCTCAAATCTGGTGGGTTTTTTGGTTGATGATTGAGTTCATTTTAGGTTGGGGATGGGCAGGATTTGCACTGTCTTCGAATCTGGTGGGTTTTGGGGTTGATGATTGACTTCATTTTAGGTTGGGGATGGGCGAGATTTGCACTGTCTTCAAATATGGTGAGTTTTTGGATTGATGACTGACTTATATTTTGGTCGCAGATTGGCAAGATTTGCACTGTTTTCGAATCTGGTGAGTTTTTGGGTTGATGACTGACTTATATTTTGGTCGCAGATAGGCAAGATTTGCACTGTCTTCACATCTGTTGAGTTTTTGGATTGAGGATTGAGTTAATTTTAGGTTGGGGATTGGCAAGATTTGCACTGTCTTCAACTCTGGTGAGTTTTTGGGTTGATGACTGAGTAATAGTTTGGTTGGGGATTGGCAGGATTTGCACTGTCTTCAAGTCTTGTGAGTTTTTGGGTTGATGACTGAGTTATAGTTTGGTCGGGGATTGGAATGATTTGTACTCTCTTCAAATCTGGTGGGTTTTTTGATTGATGATTGAGTGAATTTTAGGTTGGGGATGGGCAGGATTTGCACTGTCTTCAAGTTTGGTGGGTCTTTGGGTTGACGATTGAGTTAATTTAAGGTTGGGGATTGGCAGGATTTGCACCGTCTTCAAATCTGGTGGGTTTTTTGATTGATGATTGAGTTAATTTAAGGTTGGGGATGGGCAGGATTTGCACTGTGTTCAAATCTGGTGGGTTTTTTGATTGATGATTGAGTTATTTTAAGGTTGGGGATGGGCATGATTTGCGCTGTCTTCAAATCTGGTCGGTTTTTGGGTTGATGACTGAGTTATAGTTTAGTCGGGGATTGGCAGGATTTACACTGTCTTCAAATCTGGTGGGTTTTTGGGTTGATGATTGAGTTAATTTAAGGTTGGGGATGGGCAGGATTTGCACTGTCTTCAAATCTGGTGGGTTTTTTGATTGATGATTGAGTTAATTTTAGGTTGGGGATTGGCAGGATTTATACTGTCTTCAAATCTGGTGGGTTTTTTTATTGATGATTGAGTTAATTTAAGGTTGGGGATTGGCAGGATTTACACTGTCTTCAAATCTGGTGGGTTTTTGGGTTGATGACAGAGTTAATTTAAGGTTGGGGATTGGCAGGATTTGCACTGTCTTCAAATCTGGTGGGTTTTTTGATTGATGATTGAGTTAATTTTAGGTTGGGGATTGGCAGGATTTATACTGTCTTCAAATCTGGTGGGTTTTTGGGTTGATGACAGAGTTAATTTAAGGTTGGGGATTGGCAAGATTTGCACTGTCTTCAAATCTGGTGGGTTTTTTGATTGATGATTGAGTTAATTTAAGGTTGGGGATTGGCAGGATTTACACTGTCTTCAAATCTGGTGGGTTTTTTGATTGATGATTGAGTTAATTTAAGGTTGGGGATGGGCAGGATTTGCACTGTGTTCAAATCTGGTGGGTTTTTTTATTGACGATTGGGTTCATTTAAGGTTGGGGATGGGCATGATTTGCGCTGTCTTCAAATCTGGTCGGTTTTTGGGTTGATGACTGAGTTATAGTTTAGTCGGGGATTGGCAGGATTTACACTGTCTTCAAATCTGGTGGGTTTTTGGGTTGATGATTGAGTTAATTTAAGGTTGGGGATGGGCAGGATTTGCACTGTCTTCAAATCTGGTGGGTTTTTTGATTGATGATTGAGTTAATTTTAGGTTGGGGATTGGCAGGATTTATACTGTCTTCAAATCTGGTGGGTTTTTTGATTGATGATTGAGTTAATTTAAGGTTGGGGATGGGCAGGATTTGCACCGTCTTCAAATCTGGTGGGTTTTTTGATTGATGATTGAGTTAATTTAAGGTTGGGGATGGGCAGGATCTGCACTGTCTTCAAATCTGGTGGGTTTTGGGGTTGATGACAGAGTTAATTTAAGGTTGGGGATGGGCAGGATTTGCACTGTCTTCAAATCTGGTGGGTTTTTTGATTGATGATTGAGTTAATGTTAGGTTGGGGATTGGCAGGATTTACACTGTCTTCAAATCTGGTGGGTTTTTTGATTGATGATTGAGTAAATTTAAGGTTGGGGATGGGCATGATTTGCGCTATCTTCAAATCTGGTCGGTTTTTGGGTTGATGACAGAGTTAATTTAAGGTTGGGGATTGGCAGGATTTGCACTGTCTTCAAATCTGGTGGGTTTTTTGATTGATGATTGAGTTAATTTTAGGTTGGGGATTGGCAGGATTTATACTGTCTTCAAATCTGGTGGGTTTTTTGATTGACGATTGAGTTAATTTAAGGTTGGGGATGGGCAGGATTTGCACCATCTTCAAATCTGGTGGGTTTTTTTATTGATGATTGAGTTAATTTAAGGTTGGGGATGGGCAGGATCTGCACTGTCTTCAAATCTGGTCGGTTTTTGGGTTGATGACAGAGTTAATTTAAGGTTGGGGATTGGCAGGATTTGCACTGTCTTCAAATCTGGTGGGTTTTTGGATTGATGATTGAGTTAATTTAAGGTTGGGGATTGGCAGGATTTACACTGTCTTCAAATCTGGTGGGTTTTTTTATTGATGATTGAGTTAATTTAAGGTTGGGGATGGGCAGGATTTGCACTGTGTTCAAATCTGGTGGGTTTTTTGATTGATGATTGAGTTAATTTAAGGTTGGGGATGGGCATGATTTGCGCTGTCTTCAAATCTGGTCGGTTTTTGGGTTGATGACTGAGTTATAGTTTAGTCGGGGATTGGCAGGATTTACACTGTCTTCAAATCTGGTGGGTTTTTGGGTTGATGATTGAGTTAATTTAAGGTTGGGGATGGGCAGGATTTGCACTGTCTTCAAATCTGGTGGGTTTTTTGATTGATGATTGAGTTAATTTTAGGTTGGGGATTGGCAGGATCTGCACTGTCTTCAAATCCGGTGGGTTTTTTTATTGATGATTGAGTTCATTTAAGGTTGGGGATGGGCATGATTTGCGCTGTCTTCAAATCTGGTCGGTTTTTGGGTTGATGACTGAGTTATAGTTTAGTCGGGGATTGGCAGGATTTACACTGTCTTCAAATCTGGTGGGTTTTTGGGTTGATGATTGAGTTAATTTAAGGTTGGGGATGGGCAGGATTTGCACTGTCTTCAAATCTGGTGGGTTTTTTGATTGATGATTGAGTTAATTTTAGGTTGGGGATTGGCAGGATTTATACTGTCTTCAAATCTGGTGGGTTTTTTTATTGATGATTGAGTTAATTTAAGGTTGGGGGTGGGCAGGATTTGCACTGTGTTCAAATCTGGTGGGTTTTTTGATTGATGATTGAGTTAATTTAAGGTTGGGGATGGGCAGGATCTGCACTGTCTTCAAATCTGGTGGGTTTTTGGGTTGATGACAGAGTTAATTTAAGGTTGGGGATTGGCAGGATTTGCACTGTCTTCAAATCTGGTGGGTTTTTTGATTGATGATTGAGTTAATTTTAGGTTGGGGATTGGCAGGATCTGCACTGTCTTCAAATCTGGTGGGTTGTTTGATTGATGATTGAGTAAATTTAAGGTTGGGGATGGGCAGGATTTGCACCGTCTTCAAATCTGGTGGGTTTATGGGTTGATGACAGTGTTTCAATTTGCTTGGGGATTGGCAAAATTTGCACTGTCTTCAATTCTGGTCGGTTTTTGGGTTAATGACTGAGTTATAGTTTGGTCAGGGATTGACATGATTTGCACTGTCTTCAAATCTGGTGGGTTTTTGGGTTGATGGTTGAGTAAATTTTAGGTTGGGGATGGGCAGGATCTGCACTGTCTTCAAATCTGGTGGGTTTTTGGGTTGATGACAGAGTTAATTTAAGGTTGGGGATTGGCAGGATTTGCACTGTCTTCAAATCTCGTGGGTTTTTTGATTGATGATTGAGTTAATTTTAGGTTGGGGATTGGCAGGATTTGCACTGTCTTCAAATCTGGTGGGTTTTTTGATTGATGATTCAGTAAATTTAAGGTTGGGGATGGGCAGGATTTGCACGGTCTTCAAATCTGGTGGGTTTATGGGTTGATGACAGTGTTTCAATTTGCTTGGGGATTGGCAAAATTTGCACTGTCTTCAATTCTGGTGGGTTATTTGATTGATGATTGAGTTAATTTAAGGTTGGGGATGGGCAGGATTTGCACTGTCTTCAAATCTGGTGGGTTTTTGGGTTGATGGTTGAGTAAAGTTTAGGTTGGGGATGGGCAGGATTTGCACTGTCTTCAAATCTGGTGGGTTTATGGGTTGATGACCGAGTTATAGTTTGGTTGGGGATTGGCAAGATTGTCACTGTCTTCAAATCTGCTGGGTTTTTGGATTGATGACTGAGTTATATGTTGGTCGGGGATTGGCATGATTTGCACTGTCTTCAAATCTGGTGAGTTTTTGGGTTGATGACTGAGCTATAGTTTGGTTGGGGATTGGCAGGATTTGCACTGTCTTCAAGTCTTGTGAGTTTTTGGGTTGATGACTGAGTTATAGTTTGGTCGGGGATTGGAATGATTTGTACTCTATTCAAATCTGGTGGGTTATTTGATTGATGATTGAGTTAATTTAAGGTTGGGGATGGGCAGGATTTGTGTCTTCAAGTTTGGTGGGTCTTTGGGTTGACGATTGAGTAAATTTAAGGTTGGGGGTGGGCAGGATTTGCACTGTCTTCAAATCTGGTGGGTTTTTTGATTGATGATTGAGTTAATTTAAGGTCGGGGATGGGCATGATTTGCACTGTCTTCAAATCTGTTGGGTTTTTGGGTTGATGACAGAGTTTTAATTTGCTTGGGGATTGGCAAAATTTGCACTGTCCTCAATTCTGGTGAGTTTTTGGGTTGATGACTGAGTTATAGTTTGGTCAGGGATTGGCATGATTTGCACTGCCTTCAAATCTGGTGAGTTTTTGGGTTGATGACTGAGTTATAGTTTGGTCGGGGATTGGCAGAATTTGCACTGTCTTCAAATCTGGTGAGTTTTTGGATTGATGATTGAGTTAATTTTAGGTTGGGGATGGGCAGGATTTGCACTGTCTTCAAATTTGGTGGGTCTTTGGGTTGATGATTGAGTTAATTTAAGGTTGGGGATGGGCAGGATTTGCACTGTGTTCAAATCTGGTGGGTTTTTGGGTTGATGACTGAGTTATTGTTTTGTTGGGGATTGGCAAGATGTGCACTGTCTTCAAATCTGGTGGGTTTTTGAGTTGATGACAGAGTAATAGTTTGGTCTGGGATTGGCAGGTTTTGCACCGTCTTCAAATCTGGTGAGTTTTTTGGTTGATGAATGAGTTATAGTTTGGTAAGGGATTGGCAAGATTTACACTGTCTTCAAATCTTGTGAGTTTTTTGGTTGATGACTGAGTTATAGTTTGGTAAGGGATTGGCAAGATTTGCACTGTCTTCAAATCTTGTGAGTTTTTGGGTTGATGACTGAATTATAGTTTGGTCAGGGATTGGCAGGATTTGCACTGTCTTCAAGTCTTGTGAGTTTTTGGGTTGATGACTGAGTTATAGTTTGGTCGGGTATTGGCATGATTTGTAATCTCTTCAAATCTGGTGGGTTTTTTTATTGATGATTGAGTTAATTTTAGGTTGGAGATGGGCAGGATTTGCACTGTCTTCAAGTTTGGTGAGTCTTTGGGTTGATGATTGAGTTAATTTAAGGTTGGGGATGGGCAGGATTTGCACTGTCTTCAAATCTGATGGGTTTATGGGTTGATGACCGCGTTATAGTTTGGTTGAGGATTGGCAAGATTTTCACTGTCTTCAAATCTGGTGGGTTTTTGGATTGATGACTGAGTTATATGTTGGTCAGGGATTGGCAAGATTTGCACTGTCTTCAAATCTGGTGAGTTTTTGGGTTGATGACTGAGTTATAGTTTGGTTGAGGATTGGCATGATTTGCACTCTCTTCAAATCTGCTGGGTTTTTGGATTGATGACTGAGTTATATGTTGGTCAGAGATTGGCAAGATTTGCACTGTCTTCAAATCTGGTGGGTTTATGGGTTGATGACTGAGTTATAGTTTGGTTGGGGGTTGGCAGGATTTGCACTGTCTTCAAGTTTGTTGGGTTTTTGGGTTGATGATTGAGTTCATTTTAGGTTGGGGATGGGCAGGATTTGCACTGCCTTCAAATCTGGTGAGTTTTTGGGTTGATGACTGAGATAGTTTGGTCAAGGATTGGCAGAATTTGCAAAGTCTTCAAATCTGGTGGGTTTTTGGGTTGATGACTGAGTTATAGTTTGGTAAGGGATTGGCATGATTTGCACTGTCTTCAAATCTGGTGGGTTTTTTGATTGATGATTGAGTTAATTTAAGGTTGGGGATGGGCAGGATTTGCACTGTTTTCAAATCTGGTGGGTTTATGGGTTGATGACCGAATTAGTTTGGTTAAGGATTTGCAAGATTTTCACTGTCTTCAAATCTGGTGGGTTTTTGGATTGATGACTGAGTTATATGTTGGTCGGGGATTGGCATGATTTGCACTCTCTTCAAATCTGGTGAGTTTTTGGGTTGATGACTGAGTTATAGTTTGGTCGGGGATTGGCAGGATTTGCACTGTCTTCAAATCTGGTGGGTTTTTGGGTTGATGATTGAGTTCATTTTTGTTTGGGGATGGGCAGGATTTGCACTGTCTTCAAATCTGGTGAGTTTTTGGGTTGATGACTGAGATAGTTTGGTCGAGGATTGGCAGAATTTGCAAAGTCTTCAAATCTGGTGGGTTTTTGGGTTGATGACTGAGTTATAGTTTGGCGGGGGATTGGCAAGATTTGCACTGTCTTCAAATCTGGTGAGTTTTTGGGGTGATGACTGAGATAGTTTGGTCGAGGATTGGCAGAATTTGCACAGTCTTCAAATCTGGTGGGTTTTTGGGTCGATGACTGAGTTATAGTTTTGCCGGGGATTGGCAAGATTTGCACTGTCTTCAAATCTGGTGAGTTTTTGGGTTGATGACTGAGTTATAGTTTGGTTGGGGATTGGCAAGATTTGCACTGTCTTCAAATCTGGTGGTTTTTTTGGTTGATGATTGAGTTCGTTTTAGGTTGGGGATGGGCAGGATTTTTACTGTCTTCAAGTTTGGTGGGTTTATGGGTTGATGACTGAGGTATAGTATGGTCGGGGATTTGCAGGATTTGTAGTGTCTTCAAATCTGGTTGATTTATGGGTTGATGATTGAGTTAATTTTAGGTTTGGGATGGGCAGGATTTGCACTGTCTTCAAATCTGGTGGGTTTATGGGTTGATGACTGAGTTATAGTTTGGTTGGGGATTGGCAGGATTTGCACTGTCTTTAAATCTGGTGGGTTTTTGGGTTGATGGTTGAGTAAATTTTAGGTTGGGGATGGGCAGGATTTGCACTGTATTCAAACCTGGTTAGTTTTTTGGTTGATGACTAAGTTATAGTTTGGTCGGGGATTGGCAGGATTTGCACTGTCTTCAAATCTGGTGAGTTTTTGGGTTGATGAGTGAGTTAATATTAGGTTGGGGATGGTCAGGATTTGCACTGTCTTAAAATAATTGGTATGATTGATAAGAACATAGACAGCTTGCTTGTAGATCTGGTAGCTTGTAATTACCGGTAGCTCCTACAACTTGCTTGTTCGAATGTAACCCCACCCCTATGAATGTAGATACCTTGCTGATAGCTTACACATAAATTTGGTTGGTTGGCTAATTGTAGAATTGGTTCTGGTAAGAATTGGTGGTACAGATCAGAACACCTTTGGTAAATCTGATCTTACTTGATGCACACGCGTTATCGTACGAGTACTTCTTACCATAACTTTACTGACACATACTTACAATACATACAGTAACTACCTATTCAACAACTCCACAGTGCCCCTGCAAAGCACTAATTTCTGTTCAACGTGAACCGTAAAACTGATACGTATTCCTGTAAATTGTGGATTCTGATGTGTGTCCCGTAAATTGTCGTACTCCTATTCCGACAGAAAATATGTAATCGGCCCCTATCGATTCTGGTGTGTCGATACTGATCCTGCTGTTGTTTGTTTCTTGATAATAATCGGCCCCTATCGATTCTGGTGTGTCGATACCGATCCTGCTGTTGAAAATGTCGCTGGCTCCGATGTTTGGCCAGCCTGCGGTCCAATCTTGGTGGACAAAAAGAAAGTGTTCCGCTGAAGACGCGCGGATGAAGAGAATGAAAGTCGCTGACCCCAATTGTTGGCCAGCCTGCAGTCCGTTCTTGGACAAGGTAAATACTCCGCTGAAGAAAGGCGCGGATGAAAGAAGTGAATCGCTGGCTCCGATTGTTTAGCCAGCCTGCTGCAAATAAGAAAAGTCTCTTCTTTGACCCAGTTCCAACCTCGGGAGCGCTCCGTAATTCTTCGAAGAATGTTTGGAGGGCTCTGAAAATGGAGGTGAACAGTCGGTATTGGTAGTTTAACTTGTTTGGTTATTACATGAAATTGTTACTTGAAATTGTGAGCAGAAAATTGCTCTTTTACTAAAATCACCATATTGGTGCATCGGCCCGCTAATACTCCAATGCACGCACTAAATCACTAATAATCGCATCGACCCGCTAATACTTCGATGCGCTGCACGTGTCCTTGTACCAATGGGCTGTAGGGATCCACCTTGCGCCCAGTAGATTCGGTACATAAGGACCTATTTTTAGTAAGAAGGAGAACCGGATCCGGTAAGTGGTAAATTCTCATTCCCACTTCCATTCCCATCTCCAATCATGTTAGTCCATTCCTGCAGAAGCAAGACTCATCGTACGATCGATCACGCGTCTCATTCACTCGTGTCTCATTCGCTCACTCGTGTCTCATTCATTCACTCACGTCTCATTCATTCATTCACGTCTCATTTGTTCAGTCGCGCGCGCTCGTTCGATCGACTTCAAACAGAACTGGGCAATGTAGATGGGGTTACAGGTAGTGCGGTTGCAGTGAACTTGTCGTGATGTCGGAGAGGAGTCACAGTGGACTTGTCTGGACATCGTACAGGGGGACTTAAAGACGGAGTGGCGCGTCGGAAGGAGATGGAGTTGGATCGGACTCGGTGGAAGGAGACAGAGTCACTGTTGGGGGAGTATTTCCATGTCCATGTGTAACTGGGAGGAAAGGCCATGCGGTAGATTTTTTTAAACGCGACGTACTCAAAATAGGGATCTGGTAGGTCAAAGCAAAATTCATTTTCGCGGGAGATGATTCTCCTGGAGAATTTTAGGATATTTGCTACTCGATTGTTGTATGACGCGAGGGTGGGCAATAGTTTCAGAGGCTTGGATTTCTCAGAAGCTGTTGCTTCACTGTTTCTATCGTAAACCTTGGCAAATTTGTATGGATACCATCCTTTATCGAACCCCCAATGTTGGATGCTGAATTCAAATTGGATGGTAGGATCTTTATACTGATGATAGTGAAGCTTTGCCGCGTTTGCTGCAGGAGCAAGTGCGTGATAGTCATGAACGGGTCTCCTTGTCGTATCCTTGTCAAGGTACCAAATGGTAGAGTGTTCCAGAAGCATTCTAATGTGTTGTTTACATTTGGGAGATACTTCTGATAGAGGGAGATTTTCTATGATGGCTGCGGTTGTAACGTACTACGATCATACGTACCAAGCTATGTACGTACCAATCTACGTATTACAACCTATCGTACAAGTCGTACTATCTAAGAAGATACCATCAAAGGATACGTACAATCGAACTAATGAGACTTGGGACCACTCTAAGAATCATTAAGTAGCGAAGCATCATCAGTATACAATGGTATACTGATACCAGGCGGGCGCAGGATTCATAGCCCGCCACTCTACATGAATATCCATGGGCGATCGAAGCCAGCCAGCTCGATCGCTCATTATTTTATCTGTTAAGTTTCCATCCATTTTCGTAAAGTATTAATCCATTCATAATTATCACTCCTACTCAAATTCTACCCCTAGTGTGTTACACAGTAATTACTTTTACAGCTACTGTAGAATAACGAATTTTTGGAAGAACGAATTTTCAACAACGGCTCTTTCTTCGATAACAAATAACCTACCGAAATTCGAACGCTAACGAATTGAATTTTTTTTCGACAACGAATCCTCGAACGTTAACGAATTTACAAACGCTGACGAATCTTCAAACGAAGTGTCTCGCTAACAAATCAACCGGAACAAAAGACCAAAAAGCGGTCTCGATTGTTAATCAATAAAACAAAGACAATTCGACATTGTTAATCATCGAGAACATCAAACCAAGCAAGTATCCTCAACCATGTCGACCGGATTGCATCAAGAACCACCAATCACCTATGATTCCAGCTTTGATCGAACTAAGAACAAACTTGCCACTTTGAAAGTGTATGACGCCAACAATAATTCCAAGGAGGAATGGAAACTACCAATCTTTTCAGAAGAAGGGGGCCTTGAAGAACTACTGTATTGCCAAGAAGCATTCATCATTGGCGCAAAGCGACTACCACTACCAGAACATCGGTGCATTGAACTGTTCACCAAGATACTGTGCCCGGAAGCACAAAGAAAGTGGGACAAGACAACCCGGGACGACAATGATGACTTGAACTATCCAGACAACATGGAAGGCTATGAAGAAGCATTCAAGGACTACATTTAAGAACACTACTGCGATGCAGGGGATGCAAAAGACATCATGCAAACCTACATTCGCAGCAACGCATGCAAGAAACCTCATGATACCACAGCCAAGGACCATGCAGTGCAAATCAACAGGCTCATTCGGTACTCTGAGAAGCTGCAAGGTCATGGCCAAAACCTCAACAAAATCAACAAAACAACAATGCTGCTCCACACCTTCCCCAACCTGTGGGTTGAGCAATATGGCCAAATTCATGGTGGCATCACTGCAGAAACATCCATCCAAAAGATTGTGGAATATATGTCCAGTCGAGAACGAGAGTCCAAGCTGAGGAATGGAGGAGGCAAAAAACAAGGGAGACGTCCTGGAAACAATGCCAACCAATCCAAACGAAAAACCAACAACAAAAACCAAGGACAAAAATCTTCTAATCCCTGTCGCATTCCCGGGCACAACCATGACTGGTCCGAATGTCCCAAGAACAGGTACTCCAAACAGAAGAAAAAGCAACGCGCCGACAACAAGAAAAATGACGCGGCAGGCAAGACTACCACAGCCAGCAATGAATCATTCCAAGCACACATGCAGCGCGCAAAGGAAGCTTTCCTCCAACAACATGGCGGCAAAGCAGAACACAGCGTACAGAGCGGTGAGCAAATTTGGCTTCCTTGAGGCCAACCAAGAGCAGTCACCCTGCCTCCAGCTCCACAGGACCTGGATGCCAATTTGGCACAGCCAATTGGGCTCGCAGGAGGAACTCTCTCCACAGAAGGGGAGAAGAAGCCTACAGAACATATATCTGATGTTGACAAGAGCTCACGACGAGTCCAGTTTATGGATGAACGCGTCGGTAAAAAGAAAAATATGGGTACAGAAGCCAAAAATACAGCCGAATTGAATGATGATTCGATCGGCAACAATAAGCGCAACGCGGTTACGGGTACAAACGACCAAATGAATGGGGCAGCGGCAGCGACAGCGACGGCCAAATCGGATGAGAATTCAATTGGCCCGGGTACGATCACCACAAGCTGGACCTCGCGGCTAGCAAAGACCCTACAACCAAATATGGAATATCCCGTAGCTACAAAAACAAAGAAGAGCGATGTGGCTCCTATTGTTTTAACAACCATCCAATACATTCAAGGCATTCCTGTAAAAACAACAAAAACAATGCTTGCCCTACTCAACAGCGGCAGCACAACAACCCTCATCAACAAAAGGGCACTTCCCTTTGGAGTTCTACCAATTCAATCCAAAACAAAAACCATCACAACCACAGCCAATGGATCATTTGACACCTCGTTGTTTGTCGTAATGAAAAATCTCAAGCTACAAGAATTTGGAAACACAACAATCGAGCGTTGTGAGGCCAGATTATTTGAATCCAAATCATGCAGATATGATATTATCTTCGGTCGAGACTTTCTACGCAGCACCAATATCAACTTGTTATTTGAATCCAGCGTGATTCAATGGAACAACCGACAAATTCCAATGCGCGAAACAGCCAGTTTTGATATTACTCCAGATCTGCAAGAAGCATATTTTCAAGCATTACTGGAGGAATCCATTGATTCTGAGCTATTTGTGCATGATGCAGTATCTTCATCACCCATCATCCTTGACAGAGCTTATGAAGCAACGGATCCAACATCAGTTGCTGAGCAACAATCACACATGACAACATCGGAAAAACAACAATTCCAAGCTGTCCTGTCCAAATACCCAAATGTCTTCAACGGTAAACTAGGAAAATATCCACACAAGAAAATCTCACTCAAACTGAATCCCAATGCCAAGCCAGTTCACAAGAAGCCATATGCAGTCGCATATAAAAGAGAAGAGCTATTCAAGAGGGAACTCCAGAATCTTGTAGATGACGGAGTCCTCAAGAGATGTGATGGACCGGCTGAATGGGCATTTCCTACTTTTATCATTCCAAAGAAGGATAACAGGGTTCGCTGGGTGTCAGATTTCCGAGAACTCAATGAACTGCTAGTCAGAAGACCATATCCAATACCAAGAATACAAGACATCATGCATCGCCGTGGCAAATACACTCACTTCACCAAGATTGACTTATCCATGCAATACTATTGTTTTGAACTGGATGAACCAAGCAAGAAATTATGCACCATTGTCACACCATATGGCTGCTATGAATACCAAAGACTGCCAATGGGTGTGAAAATCTCTCCAGATGTCGCGCAACAACTCATGGAAGATATTTTGCAAGGTATGGATTGTACAGTCTATATTGATGATATTGGAATCTGGACAAATGGCACCTTCAGCCACCACATGCAAACAGTGGACACAATTCTGCACCGACTGAATAAAAATGGTCTCAAGTGCAACCCTCTCAAATGTGACTGGGCTGTACAGGAAACTGACTTTCTCGGATTTTGGATGACTCCAGAAGCCGTGAAACCTTGGAAGAAAAAGATTGAAGCTATTCTGAGAATGGACAGACCCAAAACTATCACTCAAGTCAAGTCCTTACTAGGTGCTGTTGGTTACTACAGAGATATGTGGCCAAGACGTTCACATGTCCTATCTCCTTTATTTGAACTCACGGGAACTAAACTGCCAATGGGCAGTCCAAATCAACAAAGTCAGCCTTCACATGGGGGCCCGCTCAGGAAAAAGCCTTTGAAGAAATGAAAGCAATGATAGCAAGTGACGCGCTGAACACATACCCGGATCTGAACCTACCATTTGATATCTACACCGATGCATCAGATCTGCAACTTGGCGCAGCCATCCTACAAAAGGGAAAACCAATTGCTTATTGGTCCAAGAAGCTGAATGCAGCTCAGAAGAATTATACTACAACAGAAAAGGAACTACTTGCAATAGTCTTGTGTTGCAAGGAATACAGGAAACTACTATTAGGCTGTGAACTCAACATTTACACAGACCACAAGAATCTCACCTTCAAAACCCTCTCTCCGCAGCGAGTGCTCCAATGGAATCTCTTTCTACAAGAATACAACCTCAAGTGGAATTATGTGGAAGGACCCAAGAATGTACTCGCGGATGCATTCTCAAGATTACCCAGGATGGATCCACCTACAGTGGGGGAGAAACAGAAGCAAGGCAAAGGAACTTTGATCGATTTTCTCAAGTTGGACGTTCCTGAACAAGCAGATGAGAAGCTTTTTCTACAAGAATTCCCAGAGGTATTCCCAAACCTATGCCATGACGCAGACGATGAATTATATTCATGTCTACTGAACAATGAGTGTCTGGTCAACCTGCCAACACTCCAGGAGATGGAATGCCCAGTGAATTACACCAATATTGCTCAACATCAACAAAACGATGAGACGCTACCAGCCAAGCTACAATTACCAACCTTCTTCAAACAACAACTTGGTAATCAGGAAATTGCATGCTACTCCAAAGCAGAAACCAGAGAAGAATGGAAAATCTACATTCCAACCTCCCTTGCTCCACAACTACTCAAGTGGTACCATCTACTATTAGGGCACTGTGGATCCACCAGGCTCAACCAGACAATAGCTGCCAGGTTCCACGTGGAACGTCTTGCGAAGCTATGCCAAGAATTGGTGGAGTTGTTAGTTGAACGTTTAACACTAACCCTAAGAGTTGACAACGTAACCTTCTAGACGGAGTTTATGTGGGGGGGGGGTTTGGGGGGGGGGGGGGAAATACGTAGAAATATTAAAAAAATCTGTTTTTAACAAGTAGACTTGGTACAAACGCTACGACTAAAAATCATTAAAAACAGTACCCAAATAATTATTTACGGAAATGAGATGCTTCTTCTAAAAGCAATAGTAATATCTAGTGGTGCGCGTTCATTTTTATGGTAGCAAACTCTCATTTTTTTGGTTGCAAGTAACCATAAAATTTAACCTCAATATAGATAAAAAATCATACGACTAAAATCTGTCTTAGATCAAGTTAACTTTACCAGATGAGAGAGCTCGGTAGAGGTGCACCATATACGGTCGTTGTCGGCAGCAGTCGGCAGCAAATTTGTCGACAAATCGTCGTCGTCGACACCGCGTTTCGCCCTTTCTTGTTCTTTCGCCCCTTTCTTCAACGACGACGACGATGTGATGGTTGAATCGCGTCACACACACACACACACACACACACACACAGGGTGGAATAATTGAATTAGTTAATTTAGTATCTGTTATTTGTTTGTTATTCAGTTGCAATTAGATGAGATTAGGAAGGAAAAAAGTGAGAAGGATTCTTTTCTGCAATAGAGGTGCAAAAGATCGTCTCGGAAATTTCAATTCGAAGCAAAATTTTGATTCGGAGTCGAAATTTCGAACGGATAGAGGTGCAGAATTAGTCATGAGACCAATTTTGATCATGAGTGTTATGTTTAACAAATCGCTCTAGTACAAATTCTACGTAGTCCTACTTTGTCTCTTTGTCATTAACACACATACTCGTACCGGTACGGTACGATCGAAAGATGTTGGCGGCAAATTCTATCGAAAAAGAAAAACAAGGCGACTGAGGTGCGAAAACCCCAATCATCACTTAAAATCAAATCAGATGAGAGTTCGAATTTAAAATAGAGCTCGCGCGAAGAATGACGTCACTTGATTGGTAGTATAGATCAATTGGTAGAACAAAATGGGTGAGTAGCTATTGATGTAGTACATAGAGTAAGTAATAAAAACAGAATAATATAATCTACATGCCGGTCGCTTCGATGCTGACGTTGATTCGATTGACGCCGCACCTTCAGTTTGATTCATTGACGACGACGTTTCAGTTTGATTCTTTGATGCCGACGTTTCAGTGTGATTCGTTGATGCCGACGTTTCCAATCCGTTGCTTCCGATCCAGTCCTATGAAAATTAGAAGAAAAACAGAGAGGAAATACATTATCAGTAATGCCGGTGGAGTGGAAGACCAATCAATTGCCATTGACGTTGCCGTTGCCGATGCCTATCTCTCTCATTCTTACCTTTGCTTGTTCCGGCGTTCCGACAATCGTCCCGATGAAATGGTTGTTGTTGCTGCTGCCGTTAATTTGCAGCCTTCTTTTTCCTCTGTCACGAAAAACAGTACCTCGTGCCTGTTGATATAGAAGCAATGGATAGAGATTTATTGCTTTCAAGACATATATGTTTGGGGGCCAATTCAAACAATATCTATCAGCAAACCACCTCTTGTCCAATGCGAGCTAATTCTTTTTCCAGTACAAGGCTGTTATTTCAGACTAAAATATAAGAGCACGGATAACCTGCCTAATACTGATAAAGAAGTATAAGGTGGAATCCCACGTTCACCGACGGAGTGCCAAATAGCAACTCTACTCAAATAAGTTGGATGTCAGAAGGCTGATTATGAAGTGATGTTTTTTTTGTTGCGAGATAGAAAAAGTGTTTTTTTTGTCTGGGGGTAGAAAATAAAATTACTGTGTGCTTGTGTGAGAGAGATTTTTTTTTCTTTTCGCGTACGATTTTCGTTGAAGTATCTAGTACATCATGTAGAATTCTACATGATTTTGTAGTACTAGATAATTCATACGTACGGAAAAAAAAACAATCTCGTACGTACGAAAAAATCAATCTCGTACGTACGAAAAAAAAATCAATCTCATACCGGTACGCTATCACTCACATACGTTTGTGATAGCCTCAGTAGCCTACCTACTTGTAGTACTGGATGTGCAGTGTTTATAGTTCATATGTGTGTTGGTGGGTTAAGCAATGCTAGAGGGGGATCCGGGAAGTGCCAGCCTGTGGCTAGTTTTTGCAGGCTGGTCCGGTCCCGAGTTGCTTTGCCCACACACCGGCGCACAGCTTTGGCTGTTAAGCCTTTTCTGCGGGCGGGCGTGGTGGGCCTTTTATTCTACTACTAATCATTTTAGGAGCAAAAAGAGTGAGCTGTAGGCTTGGTTTTTTGCTGGAGGAATCCTTTACCGGCTTGTTTGTGCTTTTCCCTGTAATTTGCTGCTTACAGAATTGCTGTATTCGGTGAGGGGTGATCGTAGTAGAGTTCGTACCTACGTTGGTGATACAGTGAGATCTTGAATACTCAAGGGTGTTCTTTGGTTCGTACGTGCGTCGTACGTTCCACGTGGCACTACCATTCCTTACATTCGGTTTGCTACATCAACTATCACTCACATACGTTTGTGATAGCCTCAGTAGCCTACCTACTTGTAGTACTGGATGTGCGGTGTTTATAGTTCATATGTGTGTTGGTGGGTTAAGCAATGCTAGAGGGGGATCCGGGAAGTGCCAGCCTGTGGCTAGTTTTTGCAGGCTGGTCCGGTCCCGAGTTGCTTTGCCCACACACCGGCGCACAGCTTTGGCTGTTAAGCCTTTTCTGCCATTGGGCCATAGGCCACAGGGTGGGAGCTGGCAGAGGATGAGCCTGGAGGGGACATGGATGGACAGCGGGGGTGGGAGAATCATCATGGAGGATTCAGAGAGGAAGATGCCCCAGGGGGGGGGGATCAGAGAGAGTTGCCAGGGGGAGTGGGGGCCGAGGCCGGCACCCATTCCTCAGGCAGGAAGGAGTATGTTCCGTTGTTGAACATTACAGAGGCAAGGTTCTTGAAGATGGGGAGGGACTGTTGATGCAAGTACCTCATCATGCAGTCACTGTGCCAACGGGCAAGGAGCTTGATGACATTAGAATCACATTTGCCCTGGAGCAAGGCCATAGCGCCTCCTGCGCGAAGGGACCGGGCAGAGATAGCTGCAGGGGAGATGCCAGTGGTGTGGTAGAGGGTCTGGGCATAGACTCTCATGGAGGATGTGACCGATGCTGCTCGAACTAGGGTGAGAGCCCCATTGTCAAAGTAACTGGCCAGCTTGAGGGATGGGCTGAAGGGGTGGGTGCTAGTGCAGCAGCGCTTGAGATGGAGTATCTGGCGAGCGCACGCTGCCACAGGGCAGCAGAGGGAGTCCCCACTTCGGGCATGAGCCACTATTTCACCTTTGTCGCCATTCTTCTGTGTAGTGAAGGTGAGGGTAACAGAGGTAGCAGCAAGAAGCTCATGCGCAGGACCGTCATGGTGGACTATTTTGGAGCCTAGGTAGAAGGAGACCTCCTTGAGGTGGAAGGCTTGATCATCCCTGGTAGTACCAGTGTACTCACCAGGACGGAGGCAAAAGAAGAAGGCTATGCAGATCATGTTAGCGATGGCCTGCATGGCTGGGGAAGGGTAGTCATGATATGCAAATTGAAGTGCATGCATGACAAGGGTGATTGGGACTGGTTTGACCCTGCAGGGGGCGGGGTCCAATTTGGCATAGGCCTTGAACTGGGCAGTTAGCCTGAAGTCCAGACTGCCGGTTGAGTTGGTTCTGGGGTCTTTGGTCCCCATGCGGGCCAGCGTCTGGCCCACTGACCTGAGGGTGTCCGATACTGTGCGAGATCTGATGGGCTTGCGGCTACAGGAAAGCCAGCCGTCATGGAGGCGCTGGGCAAAGACTTGGAGGATGGGGATGGGGTCTCTAACAGATTGGAGGGTTGGTTCAAAGCCTTGAGACAAACAGAAGTGAACCCATTGATTCCAATGGGCATCCTTGCGCTTGGCATAGAGTTCAGTGACTGAAGCGCGCATGGTCTTCTGGATAGAGCCAAGGTCAGAGCAGAATGCATGGCAGGCGTCAGGGGACATAAGATCCAGGGCAATTCCTGTGGGCAGGTGGTGTTGAAATGGAGGAGCAAGGCAGCGTCAGAGAGGGGTGATCGAGAGAGCAAATCAGCTAGGTGATTCACAGGGCCAGGGATGTAATCCCTGAGAGGGACATATTGGTGGAGGCGCTGGTGAAGGGACTGAATTCGAAGGAGGTAGGCTGCAGGCCCAGTAGTAGTAGTGGCGCCTTTCCTTTGCCAGTATACAGTTGCCGTGTTGTCATAGCAGTTGTGGGTGGTTCTGTATTGGACACAGGCAGCATGGGCAAGGATGTCATTGTGTGCAATGGAACCAGCGAGCTCCAGGTCACTGTTGGTGATGGTGCCATTGGGGTTGTCGAAGGTGACTAACTGGGAGGAGACCCACTTGGGGAAGGCATGTCTCCACAGGAGGGGTTGAATTTTTCCATCAGGGCGTGGAACAAAATGAATGCCCCCCATACCAGCTCCAGAGGCATCACAGGCGCCCAAGGTGGCAGGGAAGGTGTCTGGCACCAATTCAGCAATATAAGTTGGGCGGTTGGATAGATTAGTGGCTAGCCATTGGAAGTCTTGAATGAAGCGGTGTACTCGTTTGGTGAGCCGGATGCGCTGTCGGCCAGGATCTTGGTGTCGCAAGGCTTCTTGGAGGATGGAGAAGAGTCCCATGGAGCCAGGAATGGCAATAGCCATGGATCGTAGTTCCCCTAGGACTTGGTGCCACTGTTGGGTGGGGACATGGCGCTGGTTGGGGGTGATGGAGTGCAAGATCTCCTGTAGCCGTGTTACGCGATGGGGAGGAAGGCTGATGGTTTTGTTGATGGAATCAAAGAGCCAGCCAAGGATAACTTTTGTAGTGGTCCAGGTGGCATCGCCTTGGAGCATTTTCTTGAGGGATGCGGGTTCCTGTCTGAATGGGTTGTCTGAGGCTTCAAGGGGGCGGAAAACCTTGTCTAGGGATTGGAAGAGCACCCGCTTGATGGCGCGGCGAGTCCATTGGTTGCCTTGAGCAAGGCCACAGAAGTCATCCACATAGACATCCCAGTAGCGAACAGGCTGTTTGCTGGGGGTGGTGCTATGGGGGGTGCGTGGGGTGGCCTTGGGAGGGGGAGCCGGTGGGATCGCCATGGGGAGGGCACTTTGAGAGAGGGCTTCAGATGGGAGGTCCAGGCGATGGGGGGTGAGCCTGGCGGCTGCCAGCCCCGTGGAGAGGGTGGCGTTGGCCAAGTCTGCAATAGTTTCAGTGAATGCACAGAAATTGGGAGGGCTGGATGTCCACCCCATGGGGTTGGTGAGGGGGATTCCAATGAGGGGGGGTTCGCCCTTTCTGGAAGGGAACAGCACTCCGAGCTTCATGGTGTCGTCGGGTGTCAACTGGACCCGGTAGAATCCATCAGCTAGGTCTATCTTGGACATGTACACTGGACCGAACCTGTCGTTGGCGTGGTGAAGCTTGGTGAGTAGCCGGGGAAGGGTGTGGCCAAATTGCATGGCTTCTGCTGGGGCTAGAGGGATGGTGTCTTGGTTAACTTCAGAGTAGGTGTAATCTGAGATCATCCGGGGGCGCCGGCCTCGCTGGGGGACGAGCCCTAGTGGGCTTAGCCGGAGGTTTGGAAGGTCCTGGATGAGGCTGGCTGGGAGGACAGTCCATTGCTGCTTGTCCATCATGTCGGCATATTCTTCGCGAAGGAAGTCGATGCCCTGCCGAGAGGATTGGTGGGGGCCCCTGGCTAGGGCCCCAGCTATCCGGGCAGCGGTCCAAGGGGGGTCCTGCATGGAGGCCGGGGTTCCTTCCTGCCCAAAGTGGGCGAGGAGGTGACCGGCTGGATGGGATATAGCACCCACATCTGGGTGGATGTCACCGTTTCCCCGGATGGTCCGGATGAAGCCCCCCCAGCTAGTGCTGTTGGTGTAGGCGTGGATGGCTTTGGCGATGTGCACGTCCAGCCGGTCAATGGGGTAACGGGGAGGTGGACAGGTGGTAGGAGGCCCCCGTGTGGGGGATGGGCGCCCCAGCGTCGGGCTGGGGCCCAGCTTGGGGGTGCTGGAGGGAGGAGGATGGCCCAGACCGGCGTTGGGGTGTGGGCTGGGACCCAGACCGGCGTTGGGGTGTGGGTTGGGACCCAGACCGGCGTTGGGGTGTGGGTTGGGACCCAGACCGGCGTTGGGGTGTGGGTTGGGACCCAGACCGGCGTTGGGGTGTGGGTTGGGACCCAGACCGGTGTTGGGGTATGGGCGTGGGAGGAGAGGAGGCCGCTGCGCGGAGCTGGTGGGGGGCGCGGAGCTGGGTGGGCTGAGGGTTGGAGCTACGAGCGCGCTGCAAGGCGGGCTGGCTTTGGGGGGGTCAGAAACAAAAACGCGAGGGTTTGGCTTACCTAAGTCAGAGGGGAGGGTGGGTTCGGATTGTGGAGAAGCTGAGTGCGGCGAAAAGAGATGGGATGAGTGCGGCCTTTGGATTTCATGGCTGCGATGACAGACCTCATGGTGTTCTTCGTGATTCTGGTGCTGATGTCGGAGGGATCGGAGAATCGGGAGTCTCTGGTGGGGTTGTACAGCTGGTCTTGGCGCGGATTGTTGCCTCTCCCTCCTGGTTGAGAGGGAGGGGAGCCTCCCGATTGAGAGGGAGGGGCGCTTGGAGGGGCGATCGGTGTGCTAGGTTGCTGGAGGGCTCGCAATGCATCGACGTTGGACACATTTGGGAGCCAGTTGAGGTTCTGGGTCATTCTGAACCTGTGGATGTCTTCCCCAAAGTCTGGGGAAGGGAGGGTGGTGTCTGCTTCCCATTGTTCTTCTAGCCAACCTCGGATGCGGACCTGGAAGTAGTACACCACAATTGCAGGAGTGATCCGGTCGCCTAGTTCATCTGCGATGGCCCTTCTGAGTGGCATTTGTTGCCACTCTAACCTGGAGAGACCGCGTTGGTAAGCTTTCACCACATTATGTGTGGCGCCTAGAATGGTGGCTAGTACTGCTAGGTAGCTTTTCAGCTGAGTGGTAGCCTCTGTCCAATCCAGGGGGATGTAGGCTTTGGTCTTCTGCAAATCCAGAGAGTCCTTGAGTGAGAGGGAGTTGCCATGGGTGGAGATCATGGTGTCATATGCTGCTACATTAGCGGCTGCTTCATGCTCGCGCTTGAGGGTAGCTGCTGATCCTCCTGGGGGGGTGAAGGCTAGGGGAAGTATGCCGTCTGCTACATCAAAGGGGTCGGTTCCATAGAAGTTGCAATCTTGGAACCTCTTGAGTACTGCTGTGGTGATGAGTGGCGCCTGGATGCCAAGGTTGTAGGCATCTGTGGCCACTTGACTTTGGAGGACCATGTGGGTCTTTTCATGCTTGCTCTTCTTGGCCCAGGCTGTGTAGATGGGGGGAAGGTCGGCTTCGGTTGTTTTCCCACAGAGTAGTAGGAGCCTTTCAGTGTAAAGGTTCCCCCACACTTCTCTTACAGAGTGCAGCTTAGAGGATTCTTGTCGTCTTTGGTCTAGAGACTCACTCAGTCTTAGTTGCTGGTCAGTGAGCGCTGAGAAGGCTGCTGTGAGGGAAGGGTCTGCCGGCGCCGGGCCTGCTAGGCCTGGGAGGTCTCGGAGGAGGACATTCTTCTTCATGTAGGCGCGGAGGTTGGCTTCAGCTCTGAAGGCAGGTCCGGGTTCTAGGAGCCGGATGGCGCCCAGAAGAGTGGTAGGCTGTGTCCCCACAGCCCGGAGTGTGTCTAATAAGGGTTTGCAGATGTCCCCCAATCCTTGCTGGTGGATGTGGGGTTGGAGAACTTGGAAGGCCTGCTTCGGGGTGAGGCCCCTGCACAACACCAGTGGGATGAATTCGAAGGGTAGGAAACACACCTTATGGGCTTGGAGCATTCCGGTGTGGGCAGTCCCTTCGGGAATGGCCGGGATGTAATCTCTCTCGGGGTGTTGTGATACATTGGCTTCATGGTGAGCTAGAAGGTATACCCGGCTTGCTGCCGCCCTTGACAGCAGGGCTGCGTCCACCCGCACCAGCTCCACCTCTTGTCCTTCCACATCATCAATGTATCCAAAGGCCCGGCCCCGGTTGGCTGAGGGCTGAGTGATGGTTCCTGGGTAGCGTCGGAGGCCATGGATGACCCGGAGGCGGTCCACCCCTGCTGCATCTTCTTGGAAGATGCCCAAGCCGCCAATAGCTTGTGCATTGAAGATATCCAGGAGGAGGGGGAGAAGCCGTTCCCCATCAGCTTCATTGAACAGGGTGTAGATGGCTTGGTAGATGTCATGCCTCGCAGGCGCTTCTCCAAAGGGCCCTTCCCCGAGGAAGAACTCCCTGTAGTTCATTGTCGTGTAGCTAATCAAGCCGGATTCCTGGCCTGCGGAGGTCGGCTAAGTCGGTCCGATTCGAGAGACGCGTTGGGCTTCTCTGGTGGAGGATCTTCGCGGTAGGCTATTGTCGTGTCACTAAGGGCGTAACTGTCCTGCGGATGGTCTGCGATGTAGGCGTTTGCCCACTTCTAAATCGATGCAATTTTGAGGGACGCGTTGGGCCTCTCTGGTGGGGGATACTATCGGGCCTTTGGTCGGTCGGTGATCCTCACGTTGGGAGTTCAGGGATACGATAGAGGACTATTGGACCAAAGAGACGCGTTGGGTCTCTCTGGTGGGTGGTCCTATTGGGCCTTTGGTCGGTCGGTGATCCTCACGTTGGGAGGGTTTCGGCGATACGATAGATGACTATCGGACCAAGGTAGGCTTGTACGGGTACAATAGGGAAGACTATTGGACCTGGACGTATAAGCCTTTTATTCTACTACTAATCGTTTTAGGAGCAAAAAGAGTGAGCTTTAGGCTTGGTTTTTTGCTGGAGGAATCCTTTACCGGCTTGTTTGTGCTTTCCCTGTAATTTGCTGCTTACAGAATTGCTGTATTCGGTGAGGGGTGATCGTAGTAGAGTTCGTACCTACGTTGGTGATACAGTGAGATCTTGAATACTCAAGGGTGTTCTTTGGTTCGTACGTGCGTCGTACGTTCCACGTGGCACTACCATTCCTTACATTCGGTTCGCTACATCAATTCGAAAAAAAAATACTCCGGTACTACGTTAGAAAAAAAAATACTCAAGTTAGTTTAAGGTTGGGGATTGGTAGGATTTGCACTGTGTTCAAATTTGGTGTGTTTTTGGGTTGACGATTGAGTTATATTTTGGTTAGGGACTGGAAAGATCTGCACTGTGTTCAAATCTGGTGGGTTTTTGGATTGATGACTGAGTTATATTTTAGTCGGGGATTGACAGGATTTGCACTGTGTTCAAATCTGGTGGGTTTTTGTATTGATGACTGAGTTATATTTTGGTTTAGGATTGGCAGGATTTGCATTGTCTTCAAATCAGGTGGGTTTTTGGATTGATGACTGAGTTTTATTTTGGTCAGGGATTGGCAGGATTTGCACTGTGTTTCAATCTTGTGGGTTTATGGGTTGATGAATGAGTTATATTTTTGTCGGGGATCGGCAGGATTTGCAGTGTCTTCAAATCAGGTGGGTTTTTGGGTTGATGACTGAGTTATATTTTAGTCGGGGATTGGCATGATTTGCACTGTGTTCAAATATGGTGAGTTTTTGGGTTGATGACTGAATTATATTTGGGTTAGGGACTGGCAGGATTTGCACAGTGTTCAAATCTGGTGGGTTTTTGGGTTGTTGAATTAGTTTTTGGTTAGGGACTGGAAAGATTTGCACTGTGTTCAAATCTGATCATAGATCTGGTAGTTTGTAATTACCTGCACCTCGTACAGCTTGTTTGCTCCAATTTAAAATAAAACTGGAACGAATGACTCACTTCATTGGTACTATAGATCAATCGGTATGATCAATATGAATATTTTGGTTAGGGACTGAAAAGATTTGCACTGTGTTCAAATCTGGTTGGTTTTTGGGTTGATGACTGACTTATATTTTAGTCAGGGATTGGCAGGATTTGCACTGTGCTAAAATCTGGTGGATTTTTGGGTTGATGACTGCGTTATATTTTGGTCGGGGACTGGCAGGATTTGCACTGTGCTAAAATCTGGTGGGTTTTTGGGTTGATGACTGAGTTATATTTTAGTCGGGAATTGGCAGGATTTGCACTGTGCTAAAATCTGGTTGGTTTTTGGGTTGATGACTGAGTTATATTTTGGTTAGGGACTAGAAAAATTTGCACTGTGTTCAAATCTGGTGAGTTTTAGGGTTGACGATTTAATTATATTTTGGTTAGGGACTGAAAAGATTTGCACTGTGTTCAAATCTGGTTGGTTTTTGCGTTGATGGCTGAGTTATATTTTAGTCGGGGATTGGCAGGATTTGCACTGTGCTAGAATCTTGTGGGTTTTTGGGTTGATGACTGCGTTATATTTTGGTCGGGGACTGGCAGGATTTGCACAGTGCTGAAATCTGGTGGGTTTTTGGGTTGATGACTGAGTTATATTTTAGTCGGGAATTGGCAGGATTTGCACTGTGCTAAAATCTGGTTGGTTTTTGAATTGATGACTTAGTTATATTTTGGTTCGGGACTGGAAAGATTTGCACTGTGTCTAAATCTGGTGGGTTTTAGGGTTGACAATTTCATTATATTTTGGTTAGGGACTGAAAAGATTTGCACTGTGTTCAAATCTGGTTGGTTTTTGGGTTGATGACTGAGTTATATTTTAGTCGGGGATTGGCAGGATTTGCACTGTGCTAAAATCTGGTTGGTTTTTGAATTGATGACTGAGTTATATTTTAGTCGGGAATTGGCAGGATTTGCACTTGTCTAAAAAAAAGGTGGGTTTTGGGTTGATGACTGAGTTATATTTTAGTCAGGGATTGGCAGGATTTGCACTGTGTTCAAATATGGTGGGTTTTGGGGTTGATGACTGCGTTATATTTTGGTCGGGGACTGGCAGGATTTGCACTGTCTTCAAATTAGGTGGGTTTTTGGGTTGATTACTGAGTTATATTTTGGTGGGGGATTGGCAGGATTTGCACTGTGCTAAAATCTGGTTGGTTTTTGAATTGATGACTGAGTTATATTTTTGTTCGGGACTGGAGAGATTTGCACTGTGTCTAAATCTGGTGGGTTTTAGGGTTGACGATTTAATTATATTTTGGTTAGGGACTGAAAAGATTTGCACTGTGTTCAAATCTGGTTGGTTTTTGGGTTGATGACTGAGTTATATTTTAGTCGGGGATTGGCAGGATTTGCACTGTGATAAAATCTGGTGGGTTTTGGGGTTGATGACTGAGTTATATTTTAGTCCGGAATTAGCAGGATTTGCACTGTTCTACAATTTTGTGGGTTTTTGGGTTGATGACTGAGTTATATTTTGGTTAGGGACTGGAAAGATTTGCATTGTGTTCAAATCTGGTGAGTTTTATGGTTGACGATTTAGTTATATTTGTAACACACTAGGGGTAGAATTTGAGTAGGAGTGATAATTATGAATGGATTAATACTTTACGAAAATGGATGGAAACTTAACAGATAAAATAATGAGCGATCGGGCCATGCTGGCTTCGATCGCCCATGAATATTCATATAGAGTAGCGATACGAATCGTGCGCCTGTCCGACATCGGCATACCATTGTATGCGCCTGTCTAGCATCGGCATACCATTGTATACAGATAATGCTTCGCTACTTAATGATTCTTAGAGTAGCCCAAGTCCCATTCATTCGATCATACGTATCCTTCGATGGTATCTTGGATAGTACGACTTGTACGGTAGATTGCAGTGTGTACTCGTAGTCAGTACCAATGTACGCAAGTACCTTGGTATGTATGACAACAGTACGTTACAGAGTTCCCCAATGAGTGACTTGAGGATTCCTAGAATTGTTTCACTAGACTTCTTCCATATCTAGATCGTTGTTTGCTGCATCTTGAGCTGGGTCATCATTTGCTGGGTGCTCTTTGTATGGAGTGAGCTTTCGAATGTTGACTGTTTCGGTGACATTTGGAGACAGCCTCAGTTTCACTGTGCCATTGGTATGTACTTGCACAAGCACGGGCCTTTCTTCTGAGGTTGTAATTTGTCTGGATCTGGTTCTTTCATCCATACCTTATCATCAACCTTGAAAACATGCTTGATACGCTTGGCATTCTGTCGTAGGAGATTCATGTTGATGCCCTGTTGTCGAATTTGTTGTAGCGCAATGAGATTGGATGTGAGTGGTATGTCCAATAGCATGTCCCTGTTGAACACCAGGGCTCCTGGAGATGAGCCCATAGATGCATTGATTGCGCATCTGGTTGCGTGCATGCACGTAGCTAATGCATTGTCCATGAGCTGTGTGGCCTGTGTGTTGGTTTGAGGTGGGTTCACATGTACCAATATGCGCAGAGTGTCTGCAATGGTGTGATGGACCCTTTCGCAGACAGCATTGCTCTGAGGATTTTTGACTGTGGTAGCCACACCTTCAATTCCATAGGATGCCAGTGTATTTTGGAATTCATGGCCTAGGAACTCTCCACCATTGTCATAAACACACTTGACTGGTCTTGGATATCTGGATAACCAGCAGTTGGTGAATTGGTTGGAGACATGTTGACTTGACTTATCTCTGATGCGAATGATTTCCAGCAGGTTGGTAACCGGGTCGATGCAAGTGAGAGCCTTGAACTTGTAGATTTTTCCTTGGGCTGTTACCTTCCATGGTCCAATCAGATCCACATGCACTTCACTGAATGGTGCCAATGGCGCTTGCTTGGGCGCCAGCAAACCGTAACTAGCATTTCTGCTCTTGTACTTGATGCAATCATCCGGGCATACGTAATCTTGGCATAGCTTGGTAAGACGTTCCACGTGGAACCTGGAGGCTATTGTTTGGTTGAGCCTGGTGGATCCACAGTGCCCTAATAGTAGATGGTACCACTTGAGTAGTTGTGGAGCAAGGGAGGTTGGAATGTAGATTTTCCATTCTTCTCTGGTTTCTGCTTTGGAGTAGCATGCAATTTCCTGATTACCAAGTTGTTGTTTGAAGAAGGTTGGTAATTGTAGCTTGGCTGGTAGCGTCTCATCGTTTTGTTGATGTTGAGCAATATTGGCGTAATTCACTGGGCATTCCATCTCCTGGAGTGTTGGCAGGTTGACCAGACACTCATTGTTCAGTAGACATGAATATAATTCATCGTCTGCGTCATGGCATAGGTTTGGGAATACCTCTGGGAATTCTTGTAGAAAAAGCTCCTCATCTGCTTGTTCAGGAACGTCCAACTTGAGAAAATCGATCAAAGTTCCTTTGCCTTGCTTCTGTTTCTCCCCCACTGTAGGTGGATCCATCCTGGGTAATCTTGAGAATGCATCCGCGAGCACATTCTTGGGGCCCTCAACGTAGTTCCACTTGAGGTTGTATTCTTGTAGAAAGAGATTCCATCGGAGCACTCGCTGCGGAGAGAGGGTTTTGAAGGTGAGATTCTTGTGGTCTGTGTAAATGTTGAGTTCACAGCCTAATAGTAGTTTCCTGTATTCCTTGCAACACAAGACTATTGCAAGTAGTTCCTTTTCTGTCGTAGTATAATTCTTCTGAGCTGCATTCAGCTTTTTGGACCAATAAGCAATGGGCTTGCCATTTTGTAGGATGGCTGCGCCAAGTTGTAGATCTGATGCGTCTGTGTAGATATCAAACGGTAGATTCAAATCCGGGTATGTGTTCAGCGCGTCACTTGCTATCATGGCTTTCATTTCTTCAAAGGCTTTTTCCTGAGCCAGCCCCCAGGTGAAGGCCGACTTTGTTGTTGTTTTAGGCTGCCCATTGTCAGTTTTCTTGGGGGTTCCCGGTGAAATGGGTGTATTTGCCGCGTCGATGCATGATGTCCTGAATTCTTGGTATTGGATATGGTATTCTGACTAGCAGTTCATTGAGTTCTCGGAAATCTGACACCCAGCGAACCCTGTTATCCTTCTTTGGAATGATAAAAGTAGGAAATGCCCATTCAGCTGGGCCATCACATCTTTTGAGGACTCCATCATCTATAAGATTCTGGGGTTCCCTCTTGAATAGTTCTTCTCTTTTGTATGCGACTGCATATGGCCTCTTGTGAACTGGCTTGGCATCGGGCTTCAGTTTGAGTGAGATTTTCTTATGTGGATATTTTCCTAGCTTACCGTTAAAAACGTTCGGGTATTTGGATAGGACAGCTTGGAACTGTTGTTTTTCTAACGCTGTCATATGTGTTTGCTGTTCTGCAACTGCTGTTGGATCCGTTGCTTCATAAGCTCTGTCAAGTATGACGGGTGACGACGATACTGCACCATGTACAAATAGCTCGGAATCAATGGATTCCTCCAGTAATGCTTGAAAATATGCTTCTCGCAGATCTGGAGTGATATCAAAACTGGCTGTTTCGCGCATTGGAATTTGTCGGTTGTTCCATTGAATCATGCTGGATTGAAATAACAAGTTGATATTGGTGCTGCTTAGAAAGTCACGACCGAAGATAATATCATATCTGCATGATTTGGATTCAAATAATCTGGCCTCACAACGCTCGATTGTTGTGTTTCCAAATTCTTGTAGCTTGAGATTCTTCATTATGACAAACAACGAGGTGTCAAATGATCCATTGGCTGTGGTTGTGATGGTCCTTGTTTTGGATTGGATTGGTAGAACTCCAAAGGGAAGTGCCCTTTTGTTGATGAGGGTTGTTGTGCTGCCACTGTCGAGTAGGGCAAGCATTGTTTTTGTTGTTTTTACAGGAATGCCTTGAATGTATTGGATGGTTGTTAAAACAATTGGAGCCGCATCGCTCCTCTTTGTTTTGGTTGCTACGTATTTGGTTGTACTAGGGTTGTACTTTTTGCTAGGCGAGACGTCCAGCTTGTTATCATCGAGCGTGTCGATGTCGATGTCGCTGCCCCATTATTTCGGTCGTTCGTACCCGTGCCAATAGAATCGTCATTCATTTTGGCTGTATTTTTGGCTTCTGTACCCTTATTTTTCTTTTTACCGACGCGTTCATCCTGTTCAAACTGGACTCGTCGTGAGCTTTTGTCAACATCAGATATACGTTCTGTAGGTTTCTCCCCTTCTGTGGAGAGAGTTCCTCCTGCGAGCCCAATTGGCTGTGCCAAATTGGCATCCAGGTCCTGTGGAGCTGGAGGCAGGGTGACTGCTCTTGGTTGGCCTCAAGGAAGCCAAATTTGCTCACCGCTCTGTACGCTGTGTTCTGCTTTGCCGCCATGTTGTTGGAGGAAAGCTTCCTTTGCGCGCTGCATGTGTGCTTGGAATGATTCATTGCTGGCTGTGGTAGTTTTTCCGGCTGAGTCATTATTGTTTTTCTTGTCGGCACGCTGCTTTTTCTTCTGTTTGGAGTACCTGTTCTTGGGACATTCGGACCAATCATGGTGGTGTCCGGGAATGCGACAGGGATTAGAAGATTTTTGTCCTTGGTTTTTGTTGTTGGTTTTGCGTTTGGATTGGTTGTTGGCATTGTTTCCAGGACGTCTCCCTTGTTTTTTGCCTCCTCCATTCCTTAGCTTGGACTCTCGTTCTCGACTGGACATATATTCCACAATTTTCTGGATGGATGTTTCTGCAGTGATGCCACCATGAATTTGGCCATATTGCTCAACCCACAGGTTGGGGAAGGTGTGGAGCAGTATTGTTGTTTTGTTGATTTTGTTGAGATTTTGGCCATGACCTTGCAGCTTCTCAGAGTACCGAATGAGCCGGTTGATGCGCAATGCATGATCCTTGGAGGTGGTATCATGTGGTTTCTTGCATGCCTCACTGCGGATGTAGGTTTGCATGATGTCTTTTGCATCCCCTGCATCGCAGTAGTGTTCTTGAATGTAGTCCTTGATTGCTTCTTCATATCCTTCAATGTTCGCTGGATAATTTATATCGTGATTGTCGTCGCGGGTTGTCTCCTGCCATTTGCGCTGTGCTTCAGGGCATAGAATCTTGGTGAATGATTCATAGTATCGGTTTTCAGCGAGTGGCAGGGTGCTTGCCGCGATGAGAAAGGCTTCCTCACAGTACAATAATTCTTCCAGGCCCCCGTCTTCTGAAAAGATAGGCACCTTCCATTCCTGTGAATTCCCATCGGCATCATAGACTTTCAAAGTGGCAAGTTTGTTCTTAGTCCGGTCAAAGCTGGAACAATAGGTGATTGGTGGTTCTCGATGCAATCCGGTCGACATGTTGATACTTGCCTGATTTGATGTTCAGATTGTTTATTTCTTGATTTCGATTGTTTCCGATGATTTCGATTGTTTCCGATTGTTGGAGACAGGAATTTTTGATTTTAGTCGGGAATTGGCAGGATTTGCACTGTTCTAAAATCTGGTGGGTTTTTGGGTTGATGACTGAGTTATATTTTGGTTAGGGACTGGAAAGATTTGAACTGTGTTCAAATCTTGTGGGTTTTAGGGTTGACGATTTAATTATATTTTGGTTAGGGACTGAAAAGATTTGCACTGTGTTCAAATCTGGTTGGTTTTTGGGTTGATGACTGAGTTATATTTTAGTCAGGGATTGGCAGGATTTGCACTGTGCTAAAATCTGGTGGGTTTTTGGGTTGATGACTGCGTTATATTTTGGTCGGGGACTGGCAGGATTTGCACAGTGATAAAATCTGGTGGGTTTTTGGGTTGATGACTGAGTTATATTTTAGTCAGGAATTGGCAGGATTTGCACTGTGCTAAAATCTGGTTGGTTTTTGAATTGATGACTGAGTTATATTTTGGTTAGGGACTGGAAAGATTTGCACTGTGTCTAAATCTGGTGGGTTTTAGGGTTGACAATTTCATTATATTTTGGTTAGGGACTGAAAAGATTTGCACTGTGTTCAAATCTGGTTGGTTTTTGGGTTGATGGCTGAGTTATATTTTAGTCGGGGATTGGCAGGACTTGCACTGTGCTAAAATCTGGTGGGTTTTTGGGTTGATGACTGAGTTATATTTTAGTCGGGAATTGGCAGGATTTGCACTGTTCTACAATTTTGTGGGTTTTTGGGTTGATGACTGAGTTATATTTTGGTTAGGGACTGGAAAAATTTGCACTGTGATCAAATCTTGTGGGTTTTAGGGTTGAGGATTTAGTTATATTTTGGTTCAGGACTGAAAAGATTTGCACTGTGTTCAAATCTGGTTGGTTTTTGGGTTGATGACTGAGTTATATTTTAGTCGGGGATTGGCAGGATTTGCACTGTGCTAAAATCTGGTGGATTTTTGGGTTGATGACTGCTTTATATTTTGGTCGGGGACTGGCAGGATTTGCACAGTGATAAAATCTGGTGGGTTTTTGGGTTGATGACTGAGTTATATTTTAGTCGGGAATTGGCAGGATTTGCACTGTGCTAAAATCTGGTTGGTTTTTGAATTGATGACTGAGTTATATTTTGGTTAGGGACTGGAAAGATTTGCACTGTGTCTAAATCTGGTGGGTTTTAGGGTTGACGATTTAATTATATTTTGGTTAGGGACTGAAAAGATTTGCACTGTGTTCAAATCTGGTTGGTTTTTGGGTTGATGGCTGAGTTATATTTTAGTCGGGGATTGGCAGGATTTGCACTGTGATAAAATCTTGTGGGTTTTTAGTTTGATGACTGAGTTATATTTTAGTCGGGAATTGGCAGGATTTGCACTTGTCTAAAAAAAAGGTGGGTTTTTGGGTTGATGACTGAGTTATATTTTGGTTAGGGACTGAAAAAATTTGCACTGTGTTGAAATCTTGTGGGTTTTAGGGTTGACGATTTAGTTATATTTTGGTTCAGGACTGAAAAGATTTGCACTGTGTTCAAATCTTTGTTGGTTTTTTGGTTGATGGCTGAATTATATTTTAGTTGGGGATTGGCAGGATTTGCACTGTGCTAAAATCTGGTGGATTTTTGGGTTGATGACTGCGTTATATTTTGGTCGGGGACTGGCAGGATTTACACAGTGATAAAATCTGGTGGGTTTTTGGGTTGATGACTGAGTTATATTTTGGTTAGGGACTGAAAAAATTTGCACTGTGTTGAAATCTTGTGGGTTTTAGGGTTGACGATTTAGTTATATTTTGGTTCAGGACTGAAAAGATTTGCACTGTGTTCAAATCTTTGTTGGTTTTTTGGTTGATGGCTGAATTATATTTTAGTTGGGGATTGGCAGGATTTGCACTGTGCTAAAATCTGGTGGATTTTTGGGTTGATGACTGCGTTATATTTTGGTCGGGGACTGGCAGGATTTGCACAGTGATAAAATCTGGTGGGTTTTTGGGTTGATGACTGAGTTATATTTTAGTCGGGAATTGGCAAAATTTGCACTGTGCTAAAATCTGGTTGGTTTTTGGGTTGATGACTGAGTTATATTTTGGTTAGGGACTGGAAAGATTTGCACTGTGTTCAAATCTGGTGGGTTTTAGGGTTAACGATTTAATTATATTTTGGTTAGGGAATGGAATGATTTGCACTGTGTTCAAATCTTGTGGGTTTTTGGGTTTATGACTTAGTTATATTTTGGTCGGGGATTGGCAGGATTTGCACTGTGATAAAATCTGGTGAATTTTTGGTTGATGACTGAGTTATATTTTGGTTGGGAATTGGCAGGATTTGCACTGTTCGAAAATCGGGTGGGTTTTTGGGTTGATGACTGAGTTTTATTTTGGTCGTGGACTTGCAGGATTTGCACAGTGCTCAAACCTAGTGGGTTTTTGGGTTCATGACTGAGTTATCTTTTGGTCGTAGAACTTCTTACCATAACTTTACTGACACATACTTACAATACATACAATAACTACGTACGCAACAACTCCACAGGGCCCCTGCAAAGCACTAATACATATGCCCGGATGATTGCATCAAGTACAAGAGCAGAAATGCTAGTTATGGATTGCTGGCGCCCAAGCAAGCGCCATTGGCACCATTCAGTGAAGTGCATGTGGATCTGATTGGACCATGGAAGGTAACAGCCCAAGGAAAAGTCTACAAGTTCAAGGCTCTCACGTGCATCGACCCAGTTACCAACCTGCTGGAAATCATTCGCATCAGAGATAAATCAAGTCAACATGTCTCCAACCAATTCACCAACTGCTGGTTATCCAGATATCCAAGACCAGTCAAGTGTGTCTATGACAATGGTGGAGAGTTCCTAGGCCATGAATTCCAAAATACACTGGCAGCCTATGGAATTGAAGGTGTAGCTACCACAGTCAAAAATCCTCAGAGCAATGCTGTCTGCGAAAGGGCCCATCATACCATTGCAGACACCCTGCGCATATTAGTACATGTGAATCCGCCTCAAACCAACACACAGGCCACACAGCTCATGGACAATGCTTTAGCTACTTGCATGCACGCAACCAGATGCGCAATCAATGCATCTATGGGCTCATCTCCAGGAGCCCTGGTTTTCAACAGGGACATGCTACTGGATATCCCACTCACATCCAATCTCATTGCCCTACAACAAATTCGGCAGCAGGGCATCAACATGAATCTCCTACGACAGAATGCCAAGCGCATCAAGCACGTCTTCAAGGTTGATGATAAGGTATGGATGAAAGAACCAGATCCAGACAAATTACAACCTCAGAAGAAAGGCCCATATCAAATTGTGCAAGTACATACCAATGGTACAGTGAAACTGAGACTATCTCCGAATGTCACCGAAACAGTCAACATCCGAAAGCTGACCCCATACAAAGAACACCCAGCAAACGATGATCCAGCACAAGATGAACCGGCAAACAATGATCTAGACATGGAGGAAGTCTAGTAACAAAGCGATTCGGAGAATCCTCAAGTCAATCATTGGGGGACTCTGTAACGTACTACGATCATACGTACCAATCTACGTATTGCAACCTATCGTACAAGTCGTACTATCTAAGAAGATACCATCGAAGGATACGTACGATCGAACTAATGAGACTTGGGACCACTCTAAGAATCATTAAGTAGCGAAGCATCATCAGTATACAATGGTATACTGATACCAGGCGGGCGCAGGATTCATAGCCCGCCACTCTACATGAATATCCATGGGCGATCGAAGCCAGCCAGCTCGATCGCTCATTATTTTATCTGTTAAGTTTCCATCCATTTTCGTAAAGTATTAATCCATTCATAATTATCACTCCTACTCAAATTCTACCCCTAGTGTGTTACAGCGGTGACAAGGGATTTGATTTGGGAGATGGCGTCCGGCTTGAGGGTCTCAGCACCATGATTGTCGATAGTGAGTATGCTGTTAATATTAGTCAATTTCTGGGAGTATGCCGCGTTGAGTAGGTTTTGGGCGGCATTGTTCTTGCCAGCTCCTACTGGTGTTCCGAATGAGAACTGTATGGCTTCAACATAGTTCCAGTCGCTCCAGTTGTCATAGTTCTGGTCGGTTCCTTGTGCCATGGTGGAAAAGAAAGAACGGAGGAGCCGAAGGAAAGGGCCGAAGAAAGGGCCGGAAGAAAGGTGCGTCGGCCGTGTTGAAGGGATGACCGACGGCAGGGTCTGAAGAATGGTTGCTGTTTGATTGGAATTGCTCGGCTCTTTGCAAAGCAAGTGATGGATTATCGCGGAACGATCCTCGGAGGTGCAGAAATAACTGAAGGAATGTTCCGAAGAAGGAAGAAGAAGGAGCCGGCGGAACCAACGAAATGACCGAGCGAAGGTGCGGCGGTCGTGTCGGAGGGATGACCGAAGGAATTAAACAAAGAAATATCAACCGTCGGAGAAGACAGTCGAAGATTCGAAGGAAGAACCGATGGAGAATTGGAGGAGATAATAAACAATTGGAAGGGAGTCGCTCAACAGCAGGCTCTCACACAATCCGGATTAGATCTGAGGGAGATGGGAAGGGAGTCGCTCAACAGCAGGCTCACAATGATCTCGATTAGATCTGAGGGATTCCTTTAGTGAATGTTTTGTTTGGGTAATCCGCGTCGGAAGGAGATAACCGGTGGAATGTTCCGAAGAAAGGAATGTTCCAAAGAAATAACCGGAGATGGGAATTGGTGGAACGGGAGGAGCAAGGAATTGGTAGTCGCGCTAAATCCAAGTTGGTGGATGAACGGGGAACGGCAATTTGCAGTGTTGTCTTCTGTGTTCCGATTGGTGCTTCGACGCCGGTGTTGAGATATCGACCGCCGGAATTAACCAAAGAAATATCAACCGTCGGAGAAGACAGTCGAAGGTTTGGAGGAAGGAAACGTCCGTCAAGCCTGGATTCCGAGACGGCAGTCGTATTGAAGTGTTGAGTGATTGTCGGAATGTTCGCCGGGGAAATAAGCGTATTGTCTGGAGAGAAGAGCAAGGGAAAAATCGGTGTCGAGGCGAAAGAAATACCCGGAGGATGGTCGGAGAAAGGAACGAAACGGCATTGGATGTGTATTACAGAAGGAGATTCTTGGTAGAAGGAATTGTAAACACAGTAGGTCGGGAATCGAAATATTGAAGTAGCGAGTGATCGTCGGGATCCTCGGAGGTGCAGAAGAGAGAGCCGACGAGCGGGACAGAAAGATTTAACCGAGGAAAGGATCGAAGGGTCGTTCGTCGGAGAAAACTGTCGAAGAGTCAAAGAGAAGGAGGTAATGAAAGATTGGATCGTAATTGCAAGTTGTTGGGGAATAATCGTTCGTCGTACATATCGTATCGTTCGAGCGTCGAATGTGATGGAAGAAATGGCCGAACGAAGGTGCGGCCGTGTCGAAGGGACGACCGAAGGAATATTCCGAAGGAGGAACAAACGGCGGTGTGGAATGTAGTGAATCAAGCAACTATCGTAGGATGAGTTGCAGTCTGTTGTATTGTTGTATAAAGAAGTGCTTAGCACAATCAAATGGGCGGCGATGGTCCTTTATGGGGATGATGGACGCGGAAGAAAAATATGGGGTATTGCAATCGGCGTGTCCGGTGCAATTGGCTTTCATTAAAGACGGCGGTGGTCTTTAGTTTGTAACGGTGCTAGTCCAGAGAGCTGGTTGTGGGTTACAAGGCTTGTGATAGCGCGTACACCCCCTGATCCACAAGCAGGGAACAGAAGGAAGATGTACGTCCAAGGGGCGTCGCCGAAGCTTGGAGTGGAGGCCTAAGAGTAGCACACGGATGGGCGTCACTATAAGTGTCCTCTGGCGGTAACCGAACAGTTGAGGTGCTGAACGGGCGGGGATAGATATAGCTTAAGGTATACACGATCCTACGGATGGGCAGCAATCGTGTGAGTTATAAGGGCTCTATAACCTGTTGTTACTCTAAAAATCAACCGAAAGGTATAGGATAATTGAAATTTAAAGAGATGTGAGCTCAGCGAGAAGCTCTTATTTTTACTGTGTATTTTTACTGTATCGGGGCTCTCTGCTGTATTTTACATGGTAGAGATCTTCCCCGGGTTATTTGTTACCAATGTCGTACCGATACTGTTGTTGCTGTATTAGCGTCGTGTCGGTCTTACTGTACCGGTCATTCGATGGTATCGGTCATTTGCGAGGTTAAGTGTTTCGTTCGATGGGGCGTATGCTTATTCGTAGAGTAGGTAGATAAATGAGGCCCATTCAGAATTGGTATTGATTTTCTTGATTGCAATAAGTAGTTTCCTCACGGGATATCAAGTACATCCATTTTGAATATACTTAAGGATTCAAAGTGTTCACTTATTGGTCAGGTCTTTGGATATGTCTTGTTTCTAACCGATTATCCTCTTTTGTTTGTAGCCTTAGGTGATATCGTTTTTACCATTTAAGGATTTCCAAGTAGTGGAGGTGCGTTCGATTCTAAGCTGAATATTTGTACCTCTGTTGATTTCCTTGTTTCGGCGTCACTCACGTTTTTCGAACGTTTCTGTTGCCGTATTTTTTTACCTACAACAGAAAGCATCTTCATCTTGAATAGCAGAAACAACCATGTGAGATTCAATGGTGTTCCTATCCATTGGCGGTAAAAAGACATCATGTACAATCTGTCTGTCTAGAATAGAATGAAGACCGGTGGCTGATTGACTTGTGACGGTGCGGTGGGAGATATGGGAAAGGGAACAGATGGACCGTTATCTGTCATAGTCATCCCAAAATCTGACGGAGAATGTTGAACAGATGGCAAGGTAGGCTGCACTTTGATAGAGGTGGAGAAGTTATAGATCTTTCGTTTAATTAGACCCTGACTATGGTAAATGTCGTGGCACTCATGAAGATGCCAGAGATGTCTTCTTAGGCAACGGGAGACGTATTTCAAAGTACCCTGCTTGTTTGCTGTGGATTTATATCCTAAAAACTTGGAGTTTTGCCATTCTCCGAGCAACCACGGCAGTAGAATGTAAGAGGGGTTTTGATAACAGGAGGCATGAAGTTGCTGAGTTGTTTGAAGGAAAATGTCACTAGCAGTGGTAAAAAGGACGGAGGTCAAAATAATGGATCGACAAAAGGAAAAAACGATTTTTTTTTGTGATGATTTTTCTGGTATGGTAAATATTCCATTGCAACAATTGTTCGGGCAGTAAATTCCTTACTACTTAGTGATGATTGCAACATTCCTTGTACAATATGTTTAGTAGTGCACAGTGCAGTCAACAGAAAAGTTGAGAAGACGAAAATAGTCATTCGTGCGTAAGTTTTACACAAAATATTGCTTGTCACGAAAAGAATACTATGATATCCTTAACACTAATTTTTTTTTGAGGAGTGACGAGATATTGTCTCGAAAGTAAAAGTGTGCGACGCGCAAGGTATTTTAGTAAACACGCGAGCTCAGAAGGAAGGGAATTTTAAAACTAGTGTAAGGAATTTTGAAAATACCGCGCGATAGCCCGCGGGGGTAGAGAAACAGTTCTCAGACGTAGCTCTTTTAATTGCAGTAAAAGACAGTGTTGCCACTAATGCAGCACTGTAGAATCACTGCTTTACAATGTAAATGAAGCAGTTAGTAACAGATTCAGTCTTGGATGAAGAATTCATCATGTGCAAATCTCTGCTATCTTTTCTTGAAAATAACACTGCTTAAATAAAAGATTACATATGAGATATGCGAACCTCCACTGTGTTTTTCTAAAAACATGAAAGGGGTCTTGAGTATCAAAACGCCGATCAAAAATGCCAATACGGAGTATCTACGTATAGAGCCACATAATCCAGAATATCAAAACGCTGTTCTTAATAAATAAGATTGATCTTGGTTTGGTCATGAAAACAAGATGCGGATTGCAATTCAGCATGTTCCTTGGTGCCTTCTAAAGGTCCATTCGTATGTGATTGCAGTTGGCTCAGCACTTCAGTTGATAATGGCGCTGATGGCTTGGAGTGGGGTTTCATCTTAGAATCAGTTTCCCAACATGGGATGTCATAATTCGGTCAATGTAATTAGCACAAGACAGTTCAATGTAATCAGCTGTCTGTTTGACATCAATCCCATTGAAATCCTCAAACAGTCCCATTTTTGTGAAGGGGATTACATCTTCTTTAGGTAGCTTCAGTTTCGCTCCAATGATGTCATAGATCTTGTCAGATATGGATTCTGATGTGCAAGCTAGTGCAAAATCATCAACTTGTCTCAGCATGTAGACTGTTTCACCTTCAAAGACTGTCGTGTAGATTGTTCTGTCATGTGTGGTGGTCTTGAAGTTGAGATCAGGGCCATTCACTATCTTGTTGATGTGGGTTTCCCAGAGTCTTCCAGATTCCAGATGGCCTTGGAGCGCTCGAAGGACAGGAAGCACCAATCTTCTGTCTATGTCTTTGCCATGTTTGTGTTTATACCATTCTGCATATGCATCATCAATAGTCATGTAGGTAGGGATGTTGGGTCCTGGACCATGCGCATAGGCGTCAGCAGCATCTCCTGCATAGACTTTGAGGTTGAGGCTAGCTGCAATTGCAAAAAACAATCTTTGGATGGGGTGTTCAACACATGATGAGTATGACATGGCAATTGCATGCAGGGTTGGAGCTGCATATTTGCTTCCATTGCAGCACTGTCTTGCTTGTCTGACACCATTCCTTTTGACATTGTATCGCCAATGGGGTCTGAGAATAATGGCATCTGGGTCCTTAGGGTATGGAATGGGGAATCCAAACATTTCTAAGTCTTCAAACTGGTCAAGTTGTTTGCGCTCTTCAGCTTCCCATTCAGTCCATGTTGATAATGACTTGAGGTTTCTGTGAGTGAAGTGCCCTAGTGCTTGTTCTTCAGGTGTAGTTGCTTTTGAATTGATGGCCTTGATTAAGAGTTCAATTTGTTCAGTTGGTAGTGAATCTGCATCTAGAGGTAATGCATGATTGCCTGCCTTACGAAGCTTGGTGATGGCTTGAAGTGATGCAATATCAATAGTGGGAATGACGACATCCATGTCATTCTCAGTTGGTGCCAAGTGTTTTTGGATGGAGGCATGGAGTGCTTCAGTGTTGTCAACTTGGTTGATTCTGGATTGGATGATATTCTTGTATTTGGTGCCAATTTTCTTGATTGTCTTGATGGATGAAAGCCGGTCCAAAAAAGGTGGGTCTTCTTCATCAGTGGGTTCCTTCCAAGAAGTATTGGGGGCAAATAAACCATATTTGTTTGAGTGTTTCCTGTCTTCTTTCATAGACAATTTCTCTTCAAGTGCAAAGGTAATGGGTGTATCTATTGAAGAATCCCTCACCCCTTGAGCGTGTGATTCATGCAAGGCGGTGGTAACGTCAGCAGCAGTAAACACACGGTTGTGATTGATAGATACAATATAAGCTCCGCGGAGCTTGGAAAGATATTTCTTAGGAGAAGAATAAAGCTGGGAGGCAGGACTTCTTGGAAGGATGTCTGTGACATAGGCTCTGCCAAGGAGTGAATCATTTGCATATCGGAGACCAAATGCTTGATCAGCACACGAACGTGAAACAGTGAGCCTGAGGTTGGTGAGATCGGAAAAAGGTGAGATGGAGAATTGAAAATCACTGGATGACACCTCATTTGGTTCCACAGGAAGTTGAATGTTGTCATCAGTCCTGAGCAAGTGCTTGACATTGGTAGGAAGGTCAGTAAGTGGTAGTAAGTCATTCATGCCTTCGTCAAACCGGACATGGGTGGCTATCTTGACTCTGTGCGTCTCAGTATCATACCAAAGAATGTTTCTGGTAGTGTATGGGACAAAACCCAGGAATATTCCCTTGCGCGCATTGGGTTTGAGCTTGATTGATCTCTTGCCTGGAGGTCTAACCCAAACTCTGCAACCAAAGGTTCAGAAGTCTGCAAGATTTTCCTTATGTCCAGTTGCCAATTCCAGTGGTGAATGGTGCTGGGTGCCTTCAGGGAATGCATTTGACAACCGCAGGGCATGATAGAATGCAAAAGGCCAGAACTTGATGGGCAAATTTGCACCAGTGAGCATGGCTCTCATTGAGTTAGCTAGAGTTCAGTGGGCTCTTTCAACTGTAGCATTCTGGTGAGAAGCATCAGCACCAGTTGGGAATATGGAATACCCGAACGCAGAGAAGAGGTTTCTGATATCAGGATTGTGATAGAGTTTGCCACCTTGGTCTACGGAGACATATTTGTTGGCACAAGCTGGGTTGTGCTGGGAGAAGAAATGTTCGAGCCAATGGAGTGGTGCTGCTTTGGAGATTCTGGTATCACCATATTTCATACCAGTGTAGTGGTCTGTGATGAGAATCCAAGCTGTCTCACCATGTATGCCTTCGTAGTCCCGTTTTTGTTTACTGTTGGATGATTTGGCACCTGAAAAAGCAAAGTCAATCAACAAGCCCTGAAACGGTTGTGTGGCCTTTCTGGTGGAATGGGAGCCAGCAGGTGTCTTTGTTTGCTTACATTGAATACAAGTTGGACATTGATCAAGGACGCTTGTTTGGCGTTTGAACTTTGGTACTCCAATGATGTGTTTATGAGCTTGGTATAGGAAGTCATTACATGGGTGTCCCAATCGCTGATGCCATAAGAGTTTTGATGTTTTGGCTTTGATGGCTTGAATGGGGATATGTTTGTCCACAATATTGGTGAAAAACAATTTGGCATCAAACCTTGGTGTGCTGCTGGTAGCAGGCGGAGCTCTGGCAGCTTCATTGCATTTTTGTAGTGTAACAAGATTTGTGTAGGTATCATACCTGAAGTTGCTAATGGCTTCTTTAGAAGCTAGATCACAAGCTGTCTTGAACTCTAAGTCAGTGGCTACAGCATATGCTGAAGATGTGGCGCAATTAGCATATGGTGATGCAAAGTCAAGGTCTGGAATCAGTACTGGATGTGTGAAGCACTGACCATCAATGATGCTTCCATGTAGGACAATGCTTTTGGAGGTGCTCTGCTTGTGATGACAAATAATGGTGAAGTTGCCATTTTGTTGAACAGATGAGTCATGGTTGTCAGTGAAGGCTTTGTGTATGGACTGTCCACTGAACTGATGTCTCATTTGTGATGTCATTCCACAGAGATCATTCTCACTCAGCAATGTGGTCGAAAGGGAGGGAGAATAATAGAAGAAGACTTTTAGATAGCCTATGTGATTGGGTGCTGGAATATGCAAGTAGCCAGATCCTTCTGGAATGCAGGTGGCTGCCTTTCCGCCTATTGCTGCTGTGAGCCTGACCGGACATTTTCTTAGCTTGGTGTAAGGTTTGTAACCATGCAGGATATGCTTTAGGTTTGTGCAGGAAACTTTGGCACCTGTATCAATCTGCGCTCTGACACCTTGTTGGAAATATGTTGCAGCTGCAATAGGATCTGAAGGGACAAGATTTTTGACATGGTTGGTGTCACTTGGGATAGGATTGTCTTGATCAAAGTAGGGATCTCCATTGGTCTTTAGGTGCAATTCCAATAAAGGGGTTGTAACTTCAAGTGATTCCATATCACAGTAGACATCAATTGGGATTGAAGGCTGGAGGCTATCCCTGGGGAGAAAATCGACAGCACCAATCTGGAAAGATTCGTAGGAGCTGACACTGCTGGAGTCCAACAAGGGGCATAAGCTGTTCACTTGAGGGGCTGTGGCATTGTCGAATCCTTGAGGTTCATCCTGATGTGATGTCATATGGCTGCAAGAAAGACTGTCTATTCTTGGCCTTGGCAAAAAAGTTGGTCCTCTGGTTCATCATCTGGGGGGAACTCATCTTGATCTTCATTGTCAATGTGGATTTGGGAGATGCGTTGAGTAGAATCTAAGAGCTGTTGGGTTTCTCTACTGCATTTGCTTAGAAAAACAGCCGTGGCAATCCTATGTTTCTTGAGGGACTCAACATCTTGTAATGCAGGACAATTATCAAAACTAGGACCGGATGTGTGACAAACAATGCATTTTCTGGATGTGTCAAAGAGACTGGGCTGCTTGTCAAAAACAGTGATGCCATTGCAATATGCTTGATGGAGGAAGGGATCATCCGACTCTTCATCCAATTCAGGGTACCCTAGTGATTCAATGAGACTGATTGAGTGAGAAGTCAAAGTAGAAGGTGTTCTAACAGTATTGTTGCCAGCGCGCTTTTGGAACCTATCATTTCGGCGAGGACCTGATCTGGTTCCTGTGATGGGCAATTGCTTGGACAGACTTGGTTTGGAGGTTTTTGTCCTTGTACTTCTTTTCAGCCTTGATCTCTTGCTCATATGTTTGCAGGGTTTGTAGGAGCCTACCTGCTTTGTATTTGTCTTGTTTGAATTGGTCATCTGAGTCACGTTCATCTTCTGTTTTCTCAAAGAGTTCATGTGAGAGAGTGGTTCCTTCAATGAGGTTGCTGACTTCTTCTGTTGAACTGATGGTGCTGGGTTGATTCTGGAGGAAAACTCTAAGTCGCAAGTAATCCTTGTACCGGAAGTAGTATTCTTCAAGTGATTCATTTGCATCTTGATTTGGAGGATTCCGGACCATTCTACCTGCATTGGATGGCCTGACTGTGTACAGAGCTTCATAACCTTGTCCCCCTTCAAAGCTTTGAATGATGGACTTCATTCTTCCACATGAGTCAGGGATGATCTTATCAGTTCTGAGTGCAGTGTAGATGAGATTACCCCATTCGTGAATCGCCAATTCATATCTTGCAGGTAGATCATGTGGGAGGCTATCTCCAATGGTAAATCCTCTGAGATGGTCAGCTTCACGCCTGTAGAGGTAGTAAGGGTGGATGTGGATGTGGTGTTGCTGTGCATGAGCAGTGATTTCTCTGTACCATTTTCTAACCTGAGGATGGGTTGAATCCTTTAGTTGTGGGAATCCTGAGAGAAAGAGTTTGTCTCTAGCCACTTCCTTCAACTTGTCAGAGGCTCTGGTTAGATCAAAGCAGTCTCCACTTCTAGTGATCAGGCGCTGGTCATTCCTACCACTGCCTAGGTTGTGTAGATAGTAGTTTTGCCTGACAATTGTTTCATTTCCTGATGAGTCTGTGTAGGTGATTGGAAAGTCTTTCGTATCATCTCTGGTGAGGAATTCATCCCTCCTATAATATCTCTCCTTAACTGGTGGTGGTAAGGTTGCTAGATTCCATGGTAAGTCAAGTGTCGCTTGGTGGTTGGCACCAGCATTGTTGCTGTTGTTGTTGTTGTTGTTGTTGTTGTTGTTGCCATTGTTGACCAATTGTTGTAGTAGGGTGGTCAATTGTTGCATGTCGGTGCCTGCTGCAGCGGGCACTGGGGTTGTAGCTGTGGCATTTGCATCATTGCTGGCCTCATTTTCTTCATCAACGCCGGGTTGGAGTTCGCCTGTGTAGATGCCATTGAAATAGTTGCTGGGGTCATTGGTCATCCAGTTTCTTTTGAATTTCCATTGATTGATGTTGAATATTACTGGTGCAAGTGGTTCTGGATCGTTGGTTGCTTCAGCTTGTCTGACAGCTTGTCTTCCTGCAGAGTCAAACTCCTGTGGGTTTCTGATTCTTTGGTTTGGGGATCCAGGTTTAACAAATCGTATGGGGCATGAATCAAGGAGCTGGGCTATGTGTCCCTTTGCTAGTTCATCGATGTTGGTCATGTCCAAGGTGATGCTGTTGCAGAAGGCTTCCCTGAGTGCAGTTACTGGGGCCGGACCAAGGGTTCTGGGGCCTTTGTCGTTGGCATCCGATGTGAAGAGGGTTGATATTTCAGGTGCTGTAAGTGGCACAGTCTCTGCATAGGAGCCATTGAGAGAGAGGACTTCTTGGGGGTTGTTGTCACTTTGGAATTTGAATGCAATCCCATAGACATTGGACCAATCGTATGCTTCTGGTGGAGGAACCATGGTGGATGTTGATTAATACGGAGTGGCGTCGACGTCGGTGCGATGTATCGTGTCGTCGAAATAATGGAGGACCGTCGTTTTTATTCCGTTGTTTTGATGTACGTCGGCGTTATGGCGGCGACGACAATATTTAGCCTTGTTTGGTCACAGATTGAATGATCGTCGTCGGCGTTCTTGGATTAAACTTCCAGAAAATGTTGGCGTTGCCGTGGTAATCGATCGTGGGGAATGAGAGAAGATTCTCATAGAACAACGAAATGACCGAGTGGAGGTGCGCGTGTCAGAGGGATGACCGAGGGAATGTTCCGAAGGAGGTGTTGGGAGAATCGTTCGATCGTAATCAATTGTAGATGATACGATGTGTATTACAGAAGGGGATTCTTGGTAGAATGTTCGATCGTACTTGTCGGTTCGAGCGTATTCGATGTGATGTTCGGTTCTTTGTTCTTGGGATGGAATTAACCGTGCTGGAACGTTCGTCGGAGAGACAATCGGTTTTGCGATGTAGTTACAGAAGGAGATACACCCCTTGATACGTACGCTTCTTGGTCGTGTATTACAGAAGAAGATTCTTGGTAGAAGGATCTGCATACACACCGTGATACGCGAGTAAGGAGGAGAAGAAAGAGAGGGGGGGAGGCCGAAGTGTAGCACACGGATGGGCGTCACTACAAAGTTCCTCTGGATTTAACTGACAGTGGAGGTGCTGAACGGCCGGAGATAGATAGCTTAAGGTATACACAATCCTATGGATGGGCAGCAATTGTGTGAGGTATAAGGGCTCTATAACCTGTTGTTACTCGAAAAATCGACCGGATAGGTATAACAAATATTTTAAATTTAAAGAGATGTGAGCTCAGAGAGAGGCTCTTATTTTATTTTGTTACTCTAAAAATCGACCGGATAGGTATAACGAATTGTTTAAATTTAAAGAGATGTGAGCTCAGAGAGACGCTCTTATTTTACTGTGTATTTCACTGTATCGGGGATCTCTGTATTTTACGTGGTAGAGATCTTTCCCGGTTATCTGTTACTGTTATCTTCTCCGTACCGATACTGCTGTTGCTGTTGCTGTATTAGTGTCGTGTATTGGTCTTACTGTATCGGTCATTTGGTGGTATCGGTCATTCATGTTGTAAAGTATTCTGTTCGATGGGGCGTATGTTTATTCGTGGTATATATGCTGGATATGAGCGGGCCCATCTGGAATCAGTATTGATCTTCTTGATTGCAATAAGTAATTTCCCCACGGGATATCAAGTATATTCTTTTGAATGTACTTATGGGTTCCAAGTGTTTCCTTACTGTTCAGGTCTTTGGATATTTCTTGTTTCTAACTGATTATCCTTATTTGTTTGTAGCCTTAGGTGATACCGTTTTTACCACTTAAGGATTCCAAGTAGTGGAGGTGCGTTTCGTTCTAATGATCAGCGGAATATTCGTGTCTTGTACTCCGCACCTCGGTCGTCGTTTTGTCGGCTTTTTCGATCGAATATGATGCCAACAAAGTCCGTATTTTTCGCCGACAACACACCCCTTGATCCAATACTCTACTTGTGTTGTATTGGATTACTGTCGGAGTATATCATGTTGAATTGTATCGATAGACAAATCGAACGGTCGGATCGTATCATTCGGATCAAATCAAATCAAAGAATCGACTTGAGCAATTTTGATTGAATCAAGATCGATTGGAGATGGTCATTGAATGGCCTAATCCGGTTGTCAACCGAAGCAATCGAATGGAATGATTTAACCTGGGTAGTGTCCCATGATGTATCTTGCGTGTCGGGCGTGCAAGATCCATCCCAATGGTTTGGTTAGATCATCAGCAGGGTTGATGACTCCAGGGATATGGATCATCTTGATTTCACCATTTTCTTTCCATGCTTGAATGGCAAAGAATCTGATTTCAATATGTCTGGTTCTTTCAGTTGGCTTCTGGGCATTGATGATTTCAATCGCTGACGCGTTGTCTTTGTAGATAGGAGTCGGACCCACTTGGACAAATCCTAATTTCTTTAGTATGGATCTGAGATATCTGGCTGTCTTGGCCGCTGTGACAGCAGCGATGAACTCAGCTTCTGTAGAACTCTGAGCAGTAAGTGGCTGGGCTTTAGATCTGTAAACTATTGCTCCACCAGCATAAGTGAAGACATATCCTGTGGTGGACCTGTGATGTTTTGGATCATTGCCATACGCTGCATCAACAAAACACATCAGTTTGGCTTGCTTGATATCTTCAGGGAATTTTGGGAGTGATGCATCTTGGACTACGTCGGTGTACGGTTCTCCTGATGGTAAAGATGGCTCAGCATTTGGTCTGTGGAACCTAATAGCCCAAGATCTGGTTGTTCTGAGATAGCGGGCTATATTCTTCAGACTGGAATAGTGGAATGCAGTGGGATTGGCACTGTATTTTGACATGAGAGTCACTGCATAGCCTATGTCTGGCCGGCAACTCACATATGCAAACATCATTTCACCTAAGAGCGTCCTGCAGGAGAAACCAGATGTGGATTGCAATTCAGCATGTTCCTTGGTGCCTTCTAATGGTCCATCAGTATGTGATTGTAGTTGGCTCAGTACTTCAGTTGATAATGGCGCAGATGGCTTAGAATGGGGTTTCATCTTAGAATCAGTTTCCCAACCATGGGATGTCATGATTCTGTCAATGTAATTTGCACAGGACAGTTCAATGTAGTCAGTTGTCTGTTTGACATCAATTCCATTGAAGTCCTCAAGCAATCCCATTTTTGTGAAGGGGGTTACATCTTCTTTAGGGAGCTTCAGTTTTTTGCCTATGATGTCATAGATCTTGTCAGATATGGATTCTGATGAGCAAGCCAATGCAAAATCGTCAACCTGTCTCAGCATGTAGACTGTTTCACCTTCAAAAAATGTCGAGTAGATTGTTCTGTCATGAGTGGTGGTCTTGAAGTTGAGATCAGGACCTTTCACGATCTTGTTGATGTGGGTCTCCCATAGTCTACCTGATTCTGGGTGGCCCTGTAGTGCTCGGAGAACCGGGAGCACCATCCTTCTGTCGATGTCTTTGCCGTGTTTGTGTCTGTACCAGTCTGCATATGCATCATCTACAGTCATGAAGGTTGGAATTTCAGGTCCAGGACTGTGTCCGAAAGCATCTTGGGCATCTGCTCCGTAGACTTTGAGATTGAGGCTTGCTGCAATGGCAAAGAACAATCTTTGGATAGGATGTTCAACACATGAAGAGTATGACATGGCAATAGCATGCAGGGTTGGAGCTGCATATTTGCTTCCATTACAACACTGTCTTGCGCGGCGGACACCATTCCTCTTGACACTGTACTGCCAATGGGGTCTGAGAATAATGGCATCTGGGTCCTTAGGATATGGGATGGGGGATCCAAACATTTCTAAGTCTTCAAACTGATCAAGCTGTTTTCGCTCGCCAGCTTCCCATTCAGCCCATGTGGATAAGGGCTTGAGATTCCTTTGAGTAAAGTGTCCAAGTGCTTGTTCTTCAGGTGTAGTTGCTTTTGAATTGATGGCCTTGATTAAGAGTTCAATTTCTTCATTTGGTAGTGAGTCTGCATCTAGGGGTAATGCAAGATTTCCTGGTTTATGAAGCTTGGTGATGGCTCTGAGCAAAGCGATGTCAATGGTGGGAATGACAACCTCCATGTCATCTTCGATTGGGGCCAAGTGTTTTTATTATTTTCCTTCTGAATCCGGTCCGTTGAAGGTCTGATTCAAAGGCTTCTGAAGAACAGCAACGCTGCGTTAGTGTGTTAGTAGACGAACGATTGTACTCTACGCGTGACAATTGTGTTTGGATACTTTTGGCAACGGATAATCGGACTACAGGCGAGACTATGGAAAGGCCAGATCTCTTCTTGCTGTGACTTGTTCAGATTGCAGCGAGACAGACCTTAGTATGTAGATTACAAGTAGTTGGTAGCAACTAGTGTGAATTTTGGGATATAAATCAGTTGAATGTTAAAAGTATGAGATAAGAGAGTAATCTTGCTGGAGAGCATGATATCTCTTTTGGTGCAGTGATGAATACAGTACACCGCTAATCGTACAGCACTGTAGAATCACATGCTATCGAACTTCTATATATGTATCATGAGAAGCTTTCTTCTAATCGTGATCACTGAAGCAGCTGTTACAGGAAGCTTCTTCGAACCTCCCTGAGTATCGAAACACATGATTGGAGGTATCAAAACGCTTATACCGGAACCAGGCAATTCACCTTGTTTTGGTCATGAAAACAAAAAGAACCTTGCTTCTGATCTTAAGTATCGAACTTTGATCGTGAAAGAACCTTGCTTCCGATCTTAAGTATCGAACTTCGGTCGTGAAAACAGAAAAGAAATGGGCCTTCCCGGTCATTCGGTCTTCGAGAAGAATATTCCAATCCTGCTTACAGGGATACTCCAATCTTGCTTACAGAGGTGCATATGACTCGATCCTGCTTACAGAGATACTCCAATCTCGCTTACAGAGGTGCATATGACTCGAGCGGTATTATCGTACCACTCCAGCTGTAGTACTGTAAATTATGTAGGAATCTACGTAAGTTCAAGTACCGGCCTGTGGTCCCTTACATAAGTACGAAAGGAATTTAATAGTTTTTGGATGGAGGCATGGAGTGGTTCAGTGTTATCGACCTGGTTGATTCTTGATTGTATCAGCTGCTTGTATTTGGTGCCAACGCGCTTGATGGTCTGAATGGAGGAAAGCCGGTCCAAGAATGGTGGATCTTCTTCATCTGTGGGTTCCTTCCAGGAGGTATTGGGGGCAAATAAACCATATTCGTTCGAGTGTTTCCTGACCTCCTTCATAGATAATTTTGCTTCAAGTGCAAAGGTAATAGGTGTATCGATTGAATCCCTCACCCCTCAAGCGTGGGATTTATGCAAGGCTGTGGTAACATCAGCAGCAGAAAACACACGGTTGTGATTGATAGATACAATATAGGCGCCTCTGAGCTTGGAGAGAGACTTTTTATGGGAGGAGAAAAGCTTGGAGGCAGGGCTTTTTGGAATGATGTCTGTGACGTACGCTCTGCCAAGGAGTGAGTCATTGGCATATTTGAGACCAAATGCTGGATCTGTACAGGAGGGGGAAAAAGGGAGCCTGAGATTTGTGAGATCTGCAAAAGGTGAGATGGAAAAGGTGAATTCACTGGATGACACCTCATGTGGCTCTGCTGGAAGAGGAATGTTATCATTGGTCCGGAGCAGGTGCTGGACATTTGGTGGAAGATCTGCAAGGGGTAAGTCATTCATCCCTTCATCAAACCGGACATGAGTGGCAATCTTGACCCGGTGTGTCTCAGTATCATACCAAAGGATGTTTCTGGTAGTGTATGGGACAAAACCCAGGAATATGCCTTTGCGCGCATTCGGTTTGAGCTTGATTGAGCGTTTTCCTGGAGGTCGAACCCAAACTCGGCATCCAAAGGTCCTGAAGTCCGCGAGATTTTCCTTGTGGCCGGTTGCCAATTCTAAGGGTGAATGCGACTGGTTGCCTTCAGGGAATGCATTGGACAACCGTAGGGCATGGTAAAAAGCAAAAGGCCAAAACTTGATGGGCAAATTTGCACCAGATAGCATGGTTCGAATTGAATTAGCCAAAGTTCGATGTGCGCGTTCAACTGTACCATTTTGGTGAGAAGCATCAGCACCAGTTGGAAAAATTGAATATCCAAACGCAGAGAAGAGGTTTCTGATATCAGGGTTGTGGTAGAGTTCTCCACCTTGATCAACGATGATGTATTTGTTGGCGCAAGCTGGGTTGTGCTGGGAAAAGAAATGTTCCAACCAATGTAGCGGTGCTGCTTTGGAAATCCTGGTATCTCCATATTTCATGCCAGTGTAGTGGTCTGTAATGAGAATCCAAGCGGTCTCACCATGGATGCCTTCGTAATCCCGCTTCCGTTTACTGTTGGATGATTTGGTACCTGAAAAAGCAAAGTCAACAGACAAACCCTGGAAAGGTTGTGTGGCCTTTCGTGTGGAATGTGAACTGGTAGGGGGTTTTGTTTGCTTACATTGGATGCAAGTAGGAAATTGATCAAGAATGCTGGTTTGACGCTTGAACTTTGGTACTCCAATGATGTGATTATGAGCTTGATATAAGAAGTCATCACATGGGTGTCCTAATTTTCGGTGCCAAAGAAGTTTCGATGTCTTTGCTCTGATGGCTTGAATGGGGATGTGTTGGCCCTGGCAGTTTCAGCGCATTTTTGTAATGTAACAAGATTCATGTAGGTATCACACCGAAGGGTGCTAATGGCTTGGTCGGAGGCCAGTTCGCAAGCTGTCTTGAACTGTACGCCGGTTGCCAAAGCGTAGGCCGAAGATGTTGCACAGTTGGCATATGGGGATGTAGAATCAATGTCCGGGATCAGTATTGGGTGAGTGTAACATTGATCATCAATAATGCTTCCATGGAGGACGATACTTTTGGCAGTGTTCTGCTTGTGATGGCAAATAATGGTGAGGTTTCCATTTTGCTGAAGAGATGAGTCATGGTTGTAAGTGAAGACTTTGACAACTGTCCTGCACTGCAAGATGTTGAGTCACTTAGGAACCATAGGATTGCCACCGCCGTTTATATCAGCAAAAACATGAGGGAAACCAAAAAGCTCTTGGATTCTACACAACGTATCTCTCAAATCCACATTGAAGATGACGAGCAGAATGAGACCTCACCAATTTGTGAACCAGAAGACCAAACTTTTTGCAACGGCCAAGAATAGAAAGTCTTTCTTGCAGCCATTATATGACATCACCTCAAGATGATCCTCAAGGATTTGACAACGCCACAGCGCCCCAAGTGAACAGCTTATGCCCTTCCTTGGACTCCAGCAGTGTCAGCTCCTATGAATCTGTCAAAATCGGTGCTGTCAATCTCCTTCCTAGGGACAGCCTCCAGTCTTCAATCCCAATTGATGTCTACTGTGATATGGAATCACTTGAGGCTACGACCCCTACGTTGGAATAACCTGTTGTTACTCTAAAAATCGACCGGATAGGTATAACGAATTGTTTAAATTTAAAGAGATGTGAGCTCAGAGAGACGCTCTTATTTTACTGTGTATTTCACTGTATCGGGGATCTCTGTATTTTACGTGGTAGAGATCTTTCCCGGTTATCTGTTACTGTTATCTTCTCCGTACCGATACTGCTGTTGCTGTTGCTGTATTAGTGTCGTGTATTGGTCTTACTGTATCGGTCATTTGGTGGTATCGGTCATTCATGTTGTAAAGTATTCTGTTCGATGGGGCATATGTTTATTCGTGGTATATATGCTGGATATGAGCGGGCCCATCTGGAATCGGTATTGATCTTCTTGATTGCAATAAGTAATTTCCCCACGGGATATCAAGTATATTCTTTTGAATGTACTTATGGGTTCCAAGTGTTTCCTTACTGTTCAGGTCTTTGGATATTTCTTGTTTCTAACTGATTATCCTTATTTGTTTGTAGCCTTAGGTGATACCGTTTTTACCACTTAAGAATTCCAAGTAGTGGATCTATTTTTTCTCTCTTCACTAACGCGTTTACACGTGTAGTCCGCTAGATATTCTTACTAGTGGTATTCAGTGATTTCAAGTATTAGTATTTAGATTTGTGAGCATTTACATGTAAGATGACTTCTGAGATCGAACCTCTATCGGTGCTCTATTACTGTTAGCGATTCAGCGAGTCGGCTCGCTTATTTGCCTGTTAGTCATACGTGTGTTATCTCATTCGTGTGTATTCCCGAATGTTCGTACGCCTGTACGTTTGCTACCGGCGCTTTTCTAGAGTCCCCGTGTCTTCGTACTCGTACTGTTAAGTACTTGTAGAAGATACCTTAAGGGCCGGTTTCTTATTTGCACCGCCACATACATCTCCTACATAAGGAGAATAGCTTTACCCCACCCATAAGCTTAGTGAGTAGATCTGCAATATTAGTTTCACCGGGTTCCTTTCCAATCCAGATAATCTTTCCTGCAATGCATTCGCGTGCCTTATGGTAAGCAATGCTGTTATGCTTCTTCTTACAAGGGCTTTCCGGGTGTGTTACATTCTTAACAACCGAGTCATTGTCACAATACATGTTGGTTGGTCCTTCTATAGGTATGCCCATCATTCTGAGCTTATACCGTAGGCCTTCTACCATTTCGATTGCGATCTTGAGTGCCACAATCTCTGAGCCAAACGTGGATGTTTCAACAGTTGTTTGTCTCTTAGAGAACCATAGGATTGGTGCCCTGTTAACAAAGATGATGATTCCCGTATGAGACCTCCTAGTAGCCTTGCAACCAGCATGGTCGGCGTCCACGAAACATGTGGTAGTTACGGAGTTTCCTCGTGGCTCGGGCATATCCGGAGGAATTAGTTCCCCCGCTTCCGGATAGAATTCGGCCCAGTCACATTCATGGAAAACTGATTCATCAAGTTCTGGGATGGAACAGTCAAACACCAACTTTGATTTGCTGTAATTCTTTAAGTATGCAAACAAATGAAACAATTGGTTTAGATGTCCTTCTCGGGCCTGTGCAAGATACCGGGACATAAGTGAAACAGGCATTACAATATCTAGCCTTCCGAGTTCACATATCCAATGGAGTATACCTATTAAACCCTGGTAATAGTTCTGTTTCTCCGGACCAAGTTCCGGTGAGGCATCGATTTCGGGCCTATACCCAGTTGCCAATGGTGATTTTGCGGATTTTGGGAGTACCTTGAAGGCATATTGCCCCCTACTCAATTCCTCTTCAACAGACTTAACGGCTTTGGAGGTATACTTTGTTGAAGACATGGACTAGTACTCAGCCCCATCAACGGATGTGTTACCAATATCCGCCCCTAGATAGAAAGTGGGTGGTTCAACAGTCCCATCCTTCAGTTTGAACTGTCTTTCGATTGCATCCATTTGGAACTTTGGATCCATCCCACATACAAGGATGTCATCCACATATGCCACGCAATATTCGTAATATGCTGAGCCTTCTTTCTTTACAGCCGGCCGCATATATACATCTGGATCCGCCTTGCAAGACTTATATCCAAGTCCCCTTAAGTGCTCAGACAGATGAGATCGAAATGATGCGCCCGCTACTGGTAATCCATACAGAGCTCTTACAATTTTGCAGGGCCTTCCACATAACTCCGGTGCAAATCCTTGTTCCAGTGTAGCCACTGTGTAGTACTTTTCCTTAATTGGTGCGGTTAAGTATGCATTTTGGATGTCAGCACTTAAGACCTCAAGGTCATTAAGTGCAGCAACTAAGAAGAACATCCGAACCGAATCCCTGCTGGGCACGCTTGAGTATGTATACTCCCGTGATATTTCGGGCACTTTATGCCCATCCCCAACAAGTCGGGCCTTCCGAGTTAAGTCTATCTTCACGTCAAATACCATGTGCATAGTGATTTTTGTATGTGCCACCGGTACTTTGTCCTCATCATTGAACTCAAAAGCTATGAAATTGTTCTTCATTTCTTTTGCAATAGCCCGGGCCCAATAGTCACTGCCGGATTCCTCATCTATCCTTCTTGCTTCAGCAATTGTTTTCGGTAGTCTAACCCCATACTTATGGGATTTGGTCCAATATTTGGTCTTGGCGCTGGAGATAATCCGGTCTTTCTTCCGAATTACCCGATAGGCCCACCACTTGAAGGCTGGCTCGTCTATTATGCCTTGATCCTTGGCAAACAGAGCCGTTTCGACGGGGAAACTTTCCTTCATGTCACTTAACTTTGCCCAAGAGGAAGTTCCATCTTTCCAACTGACCAGGATTCTCCACCCTTTGGTTGTCGGCTTAGTCCGAGTTTGTCCGGACTTAGTAGCGATAGTTGCCTGCTGTACTGTCAGAGCCTCTTTATCCTTTTCATAGTCAAGTAGCTCGTTCAGAGGACAGTACATGCGCCCCTCATCGTCCATGGAGGAATAGAGATTCTCCGCAAGCACATTTGCTGTGTAGATCTCAATGGATCCGTCCGGCATAGAAACCTCGTAGGACCTTGTATCTAGGAGTGGATTGTTATTCTTTTCTCTGACTAGGATTCCGCTTGCGTCCCTGTACCGGTTATTAACCGTACCGCAAATCCGTTGGTCCCCTATCTGCAGTAGCACTTGGCTTCCGAGGTACTCGTCAAGATTGTCGTTTAAATCATCAATGTCCGGGGAAGACGCCTCTGGCTCAGCCATAAGTACCTCGTCCTCACCCTCATATTTGCCATCAAATAGGCCCAAGGGTGGTTCCCCTAACTCGTTTTCCAGATAAGTATCCGAGGGCTTCGCCTCATCGCCGATCCTTTCATTAAGTAGCTTGTTGTGTTCCTCTAACTGCAGGATAGTGTCTGGGTGTTTCCATTCCACTTCAGATATAGGCCGTGTGCCGTTTGTTATGTGTACCTTTCCGGTCTTATACAATACATAGTGACAATCGCCACCTCCATAAGTATCTCCACATGGTCCCAGCCATCGTCCGTATTTCTCCGACTTATCCTGTAGGTCGTACCCCCGGATGAAATCATACCAATCGTGTATCATCTATGGGGTTATATCCGGAGTATATCCATGGACTAACTCAAACCCCGTTCTTCCCATCGCAGATGGGTCCCCAGATGCGGTGTTACTTAACCTTCCGGCCGCCAACATTCCACAAAAGGCCCAGCACCTCCTCGGGCTTCCTTTGTTAGAAGTCATTAATCGGATTGATCTCCTTAGGTCCCCTGCACTGTGTTCTGCCGTATTCTGCCACCAACAGTGGGGCTGTATGTAGGTTTGGCGAATGCGATACTCCGATCGAAGTTTAGTCCATCCGGTGCTGTGTGTCTCATGATTTCCTTGGGCCTTTGCCCCATCGGTGACAAGATGTTCCGGTATTCCTACCTCATTTATGAAGCAAGATAGTCCGTCGTGGCATCGTTTCTCCCCTCTTACTGGATAGAACGCCACATATCCTTTCCCATTGGTAAAGATCTGTGCGTCAGTATCCTTTCTAATGATGCTCGGTACTTTGAACTTCATAGTATCAGCAAACCATCGACCCTTAAGTACTTTCCTGTTTCTCCACTTTTGGGTCTTTAGCCTTCGGGTGATTGGTTGTGTAAGGTTTCTTATGCCTTCCTGGGTAGTGACCTTAATCGTTTCTTCGGCCCTCTTAACACTGATGTTCCACATCTTTGCAATGGCCTCTGAATCATATCTGTCCACTTTCTCCGGAATCCTTATCAGAGGTCCCCATTGTCCGCGGCGGATAAATGATCTCTTCTCTAGGGAAGTTTCCTTATCTATCACATCTTGCTGGCGTCGGAGTAATTTCCTTTCTTTTGTCCGAGCTTTTGCTTCCTTTTGGATGGCAAGCTCTTCCTCTGTTAGGGAAATCGAAGTTTTGGTTGAAGTAGCTGAAATTCGGAGTATCTCCGAGCTTTCTCTGTCCCCGGTACTCTTAACAAAAGCTGAGTGTAACCGGCCGCCAATCTCTTGTTGAGTATACCCCGGCCGTTGAGTACGGGTTGTACAGATCTTCTGTAGGTACCTGAGACGATAATCCTTGTGTTTTACATTGATGAGTATAGGGTTGTCTGTGGATCGTATCCAAGACTCAGTTGTCCCAGTCAGTCCTCCTCCGGAGAGGGCGGCCACTACTTGTGGGAACGACGCGTTGGCTGCTTCTTCATCTTCTCTGAAGTGGGGGGCGTATGGGTCCCAGGTATGAGTGTTGGTTGCAAGGACCTGATCACATGTATCAATTTCCTGGCGTGCCGGCTTCCGCGTGTCAAAGTATGACAGAACGCCATCAACTAACAATGGTATTGCCAATTCGAAACCGTCGGCCCGAAAGATAAGACTGTGACTGGAAGAACTGCAGTATCTTCGTGGTATGTCTTCGACCACATTCAAATTGCATTCTCTGATTTGGTTCGGGCACATCACACTGTGCTGCAGTGATTCTCCGAAATAGAGGGCCTGTCCGAATACCAATATGTATGTGATACCGTCCATTGGGTCTGTCCAAGCAGTAGCACAACGGGCAATAGGAACATCTTTCATTGGTGAGTACACGTCAGAAAATGGAGCAACATCAGCAAATGTCATGATAGAAGCCAGTGAATCGAGTAATACCATGTTAGATCCAGCTGCAGTCGTGTCTGCATGGCTATCCAGCTTGCATCATCCTGGCTTAACACTGGATGACTGGGTCATCTCTTTGAGATGGACTATCGACCGGCCTACCCAAGGTTCTATCTTAAGGCCCCGGCCGGCGAATCAATTTCCATTCCCGTTTCCAATGTGGCTGTGACAGCCAAACTGGTTTCCAGCTGAACTGGTGTTATTGGGAGGGTTTGCAGCTGTGGTTGCTGCTACTTTCGATTGTTGGTTGCCCCCGCTATTGCTTGCATTCCGTGCTTGTTTTAGCGCTCGGACTCTTTGTTGCTGCTCTTGGGACATGCTTAACCATACTTCTCGTGGATAGAACTTGCATTCAACGGGCCCTTTATAGGTCCCTGGTTGTGCTTTTGAGCCACCACTATTGTTGTTGTTGTTGTTGTTGCCTTGTGGCTTGTTGGAAGAGAAGTTGCCGCGTTTGTTGTCACCTTTCCTCTTTTTGTTGTTAGTGAAGGCTGACACATTCCTACCCCTCTTTTGTGGTTGATTCTGGAGTTTCTTTACTCCGAGCATTCGAGTAAGATACGCCGACGCTTTCTCAAAATTTGCGTAATAGTCCGACTCTTCTGTTATTACATTTGGGATGGATTGCTCAAGTCGTACATCCTGTAGGGATCGTACGAAGTCGTACACAAACTGGTCCTCAGGTGGGAATGCGCCGTATCTTATCAAGGTTTGCTTTGCATCATGTCATAGCCTTTTGTGCCTGTCAAAATTGTAGTGTTTGGAATCCCCTGTGTACACCGATTCCCGGATAAACTGCCTTTTTGCTTCGACAATTAGCTTTACGTTGGTTGCTTCATATGCTTGAGAGTAGAGGGCGAAGTATGCCTTTCGGCCGTCACCCCCTACCCCGTTTTTGGTCCCAAAGCTTTGTATATAGGACCAACCGGGTCCGGATCCTACCAGCTTAAACAATATCCCCCAGAGAGTATTGTTGTCTTTAGACCAATGAGAGTTGGCGTGAATCGTGCATCTTATTGCATACTCAGTCCAGTCAGGATACGCGTTGTCTGGGCCCGAGCCGACCGTTCCGCACCTGTCGGTTTCTCCGACTGCTGATTGTTGTCTTATCGTGTAAAGTAGGGATGTCTTGGTGACACCCCTCTTATGCCGTAGGTATTCACGTAAGTTCTCATCAAATTCCCTGAACTTTGACATCGTAGTCAGTTTGTCGGGTAGAGTTAGATCCTTAACGGCCGTATTTTCATCGTCCTCCTTTGTAGATCTCAAACGTTCCCTTGTATCCATCTCGTCCATTGGGTCCTTGATCCAGTCCACTTCGGTGACCGTTGCGCCTATCATAGGCTGGAATTTGATCCAAGCCACGAACAGCTTCAGTCGATCGCCAAATGCCCTTCCAATAAAGACTTCCTGTGGATCCGGGCATAGATGGTGTTTTGCCTTGGTTAGCGACCCTAGAGTGGACTTGATCCCTTCTGAATCGAGATCTGCGATGGCCTTCATGTTAGAATATCCATGTCTGAATATTTCATTTGCCGTAGGCCTGTTGACCCCAAAGGACTCGAGGATCTTCCTGAAACAAACCTCGGCTGAGGTCAGCGCCCGTTCTCCTTCGTAGCCAGGGATGCCATGATTGGCCTCTGCCCTTTCCTTGGCTTCTCTTGCTGTCGTTGATAGAGATATGTCCCTGCTTGATAGTCTTGCAACCAGAGTCACCGTGAGTTGCTCAAGCTGTTCCGGGTCCAACCTTGTTGTTACCGATGGAGGTAGTAAGCCCATCAGGTTGCCCGCCGCCTCTGTTGCCGCCGCGTCCGCTGCTTCTGCTTGTGCTACTGCGGCTGCCGTGGTTGCAGCTAGTTGAGCTCTGGTTGGTGGCGCCATGGTGTGTTGTTTTGGAGTATGCTGTAGGAATTAGGCTTGTAATAAGGGGTTTGTTAGCTTTTGCTTTCATGAGGAAGCTGTGATTGTGATTTTCTGAGTTCTGAAGCAACTTGTGGAGTATTTTTCTTTCCACGTGCTTTTGCTAGTAAACAGGTTCATATCCACGGTATGAGAATTGATTCCTATCTGAACACCAATTTTTTCAGTTCCTCTATACTTAAGCTCAACAGTTGTTTCCCTTTTTCCAAAACGGTATCGAATATTCGTTCGTCTCTTATTAAATATTTGGTTCAGCATTTTTTCGTCATTTCTATTTTTTGTGTATGTGTTTATCCAATACTGGGTATGTATATTACCTCGGCTGGTTTTGTTATCATATCATTTGTATACGAGTGAGTATACTTGGGCTCTTTTCTGTAGGAATTGAATTTGATTCCCATTTGTTTTGTTTTCGAGGTCACATTCCCGAGGTCGCGTGCCTCTCTTTATTAACGGTTCTTTTGTAGCCGTTATGGGATTCGTAGTACTGAACACACGTACATCACGTTATTCCGGCCGTTATTTTCCGTTATATTTTCGACACATCTTTTTGCTGTTCCCATCGTTGGGGACTCCATCATTGGGGACCTCTTGCAAGTGTCTATTTTGGTGGATAACAAGCTTTTTGGTGTTCTTTTCTCCCCTACAAACCTCAGTAGAAGCCACGGGTATTAGCCTGGTGTGCTCTGCTGCGCTAGTGTTGTTAATCTTCTAAGCGCCTGAGTCTCTTCTGTTGGGGAGGGTCTTTAACGTCCAGCCTTTTGGCTTCAGACGGCGATTAACCGGTGATCAGTCGGCAATCAGCTTTCATTTTTGTTACCCAGACTCTATGAGTCCATTTGGGTCTGATAAACTCTATTTTTTCTCTCTTCACTACCGCGCTTACACGTGTAGTCCGCTAGATATTCTTACTAGTGGTATTCAGTGATTTCAAGTATTAGTATTTAGATTTGTGAGCATTTACATGTAAGATGACTTCTGAGATCAAATCTCTATCGGTGCTCTATTACTGTTAGCGATTCAGCGAGTCGGCTCGCTTATTTGCCTGTTAGTCATACGTGTGTTATCTCATTCGTGTGTATTCCCGAATGTTCGTACGCCTGTACGTTTGCTACCGGCGCTTTTCTAGATGGAGGTGCGTTTGGTTCTAATGATCAGCGGAATATTCGTATCTCGTACTCCGCACCTCGGAATATGATGCCGACAAAGTCCGTATTTTTCGCCGACAACATTTTTACTATGTATTTTCACTGTATCGGGGCTCTCTGCTGTATTTTCCTTGGTAGAGATCTTCCCCGGTTATCTGTTACTGTTATCTTCATCGTACCGATACTGCTGCTGTATTAACAGCATCGGTCTTACTGTATCGGTCATTTGATGGTATTGGTTTTTGCGAGGTTAAGTATTTCTTATCCGGTGGGGCGTATGCTTGTTTGTAGAGTGGGTAGATAAATGAGACCCATCCGGAATCGGTATTGATTTTCTTGATTGCAATAAGTAATTTCCTCACAGGATATCAAGTATATTCTTTTGAATGTACTTATGGATTCCAAGTGTTTACTTACTGGTCAGGTCTTTGGTATTGGATTACTAAATCAATCGTGATTACGTTCTACGTTTTACGTATACGTAATACGTAACGTTTCACGTACATGTGATCCAATACCTTTATGTATTACATATTACGTATTACGTTTTACGTATTACGTTTTACGTTTTACGTATTACGTTTTACGTTTTACGTATTACGTTTTACGTATTACGTTTTACGTATTACGTTTTACGTTTTACGTATCCGTAATACGTGACTTTTACAAATACGTAAAAGTTGCAAGCTTCTATCACAAGCTGAGCGCAATAAGTAAATAATACATAAGCGCTGGTGAGTATCAAAAAGATACTTAAAGCACTGAGCAGAGGTATGCGATATGAGGATCGAACTCTCGTATCTCCACACGAAGGAAAGACAAATTAGTAAATGAGAGAACAATATGGTCCAGAAACAATCCGATCATAATCTTATCGATAACTCTTTCCAACACCGTAAAAAGAGCAAAATAAAGTAAAATAACTAAAAGTAACCAAATTAACCAACGTTGCCGTACAGCTTTGGTCTTATTAGTTATCGATAAGATTAGTACACCCCAATGCCAGAGGGAACACAAACCGAAGGAATCCCCAGCCCCACAACGAGAGGAGTTACCCCTGACACCAGCATTGACAATTCCAGAAACGTAGGCTCCACCGCAATCCAGGATCTGAGAGACCAACTGGTAGAGCTCAAACATTACCACAGGGATATCCTCGAGTACACCGAAGAACAAAACACACAATTGCAAACACAGAACAGGTTAACAACTGTAATTCCGGATTATGAGTTAATTAATCTATTTCCTGTTTTTTCGAATACTTAATCGGATTTCACATGCAATCCCGTGTTAAGCAATCCTCCATTATGAGACTGCACGTGTATTCTCGTGTTGTAGATTAACTAACGTTTCATCGGTAAATTCGTCGGAGAAACATGTCTCATTTGTTTGTTTCTAACATAATTGGGCTTCGCGTATCCATTTTGTATGTCATTGATATTTCCCATATTTCATTGATATACACATGTATATCATTGACATACTTAGTATTGGATCCTATGCCTCTGAATTTTTGTGTACTACTTTCTTGTGATATTTCGCTGTGTCCGATTCTTCTATCAATGATCAATTCATTTGGTCGTGACTCATTCTTTTGTTTTCTGTGATAGACTACCTTCGATACTTATGTTGCCTTGTTGGTCTTCCTATGCCCGAGTGTCTATCCATCAGTAATCTAGTCTCACTCCTCATTGCATTCATTGTATTCGTACGAACGTACGTACATTGTCCGTAAGACCGTACATTGTTAGTTTCGCCGCACATCTCATTCGTGTATGTGTGCACGTCGATCTGTTTTCTTATTGGTTCATATTTAACCGCACGTAACGGTTATATCTTGTTTTTACTTAACAACACGATTTGCCGGTTGTTCTCCCCTAAATCCATGTTCTTGGTTTAGATTCCTATCGGATTTTTAGAGGGAAGCATACAACATAGTTTTTTAGACATGGATTTTTAGTGTGGTTGTTTTATTACTGAATTGTGGTACTTAACTTTGTTTTTACATTGTCATGAATTCATTTAGGAGATTCCTGAATGCATTACTGTTTAGCGGCTTGGTCAGAATGTCGGCATAGTTGTCCTGTGAGTTAATATGACTGATAGATACGACTTTTCCAGCTTGGTGTTGTCTGACGAAATGGTAGGCCAGTGCGATTGATTTCTTGTTGAGTGAACTTGCAGGGTTGGTGGAATTGATTACTACACTTTTGTTATCCACATAGATCTCTGCTGGTTTGGTGATTACAACTCCCATCGATCTAAGGTGGTATCTGAGCATGATGGCCAATGCAACCGCGTCTTTCAGGGCAGTAAATTCAGCTCCAAATGTACTCGTGTGAACTGATGTCTGTCTCTTAGACTTCCAGTAGACTGGCATACACCCAACGAATGCAATCAATCCAGTGATACTCCTTCCAGTAACCAAGTCATGTGCATGGTCACTATCACAGAATATGTTCAAATCCATTTCAGGAATTAGAGGCACGGGGAACATTGGATCCAATTCTTCCTTGTAATATTTGTAGTGATGTGTAAATTCTTCGTATTTGAGCTTGACATCACCATTTGAACTGATCCTTGGAGATCTTGAATCCACTAGAATTCCTTTCTTCTTGTACTTCTTCAAATATCCCAGGATGTGCCTAGCCATCTGCAAATGACCTTCTCGCGGTCCGGCTGCAAATCTTGAGAGAGATGATACTGCAAATGCAATATCAATTCTTCCAGACAACACCAACCACTGTCCTAGACCAATAATATGTTGGAATTCCTTATGTTCAGATACTGACAGTAATGGCGAATCATCCAGTTCAGGGTGGCAATCGGTTTTCATTGGCAGATTTTCTTTCTTGAGGGTCACTGAATATTTCTCTTGATATTTCCGAATCACCTCACTGATATATTTTGTAGAGTTCATCAACAATCGTCCATCTTTGATTCTTGTAAGACTTGTACCAAGGTAATACTGAGGTTCTGATTCAACATTTCTCAGCGCAAATTCTTGTTCAATTCTGGCGATCCAATCTTGTGGTTTCTTTCCTATTACCATAAGGTCATCAACATGCGTACCAATATATGTGTAGCTTTCTCCTTCTTTCTGTAACCATAAATCTGGATCTGCTCTTGACGGTCGAAAACCCAAATTCATGAGTGTATCAGCCAGAAAGTCCATGAAAGCTCTACCGCTACCCGCCAGTCCATACAGCGCTCTTTGTATTTCTACTTTGCATCCTTTCTTTTCACCAAACTCGTCTCCAGCCCACACCCATACTTTTTCCTGAACCGGCGCAGTTGGGAACGCATTGCCCACATCTGCTGTCATCAAATCCAGTTGTTGGTGTTGGGCGATTAGAAATAGTAAGTACACAGATAAACTGTTGATCTGACTGGAGTATGTGTTGTATTCACTCGAGTCAATCCTGTGACCACCTGCTACTAATCGGCTCTTGTACCTGCCGTCCTCGCTCTTGATGTCCCAAATCATCTGCAATCTTGCTTGTTGCCAACCTTCTTCTTTTGGAAATTCTTTTTCTGCTGAGTGATATTTGAAACATTTTAGTCGTTCCAAATTATCCATCTCTTTCTGAATTGAATCTTTCCATTTTGTATTGCCAGCTTCCGCATCGAATTGCATACATTCTTCATAGGTATTTGGAATCTTCTGTCCAAACTTTTCACGATTCTTCTTCTTTGCCATTCTTTGATTCCTGGATGGTTTCTTCTTGTTGACTGCGCGTTGAACACTCTTGTGTATCAAGGACTTCATAAATCGTATTCTTCTGACAATGCCAGATTGTTGTTTTATGACTTGCTCTGCCCATACATTCAATGGTCTGTTATTTCCTCTCCTGCTTTCAACAATGTACTCCTTGATATACTTTGCACATGCCAGTGGTTGATCTTTCTTCAATTGTGGGAATGGAGTATTCAATACTGTATTGCCTTGCAGCTCATCGATGTATTGCGCCTTGAATACCAAAATCCCATTTTCCCAGAAATGATCCAAAATCTTCCGGAAATCCATATCCAAATTTACTTCTGTGCTTTCCAAGATATCCTGATGTGTTTCAGCATTGTTGCATCCATCTATATCACTTGGTAACATCTCTTCTTCCATGTCCAACGTGTTTTCCTCTTCATCAGCATCAAGCTCCCCTGAAGTTGTATTGTCATTTTCATCACGGGCTTCCATTGGATTGGTGCTAGTAGAATTTTCCATTCCTTCAGAGCTCGCGACAAATTTCTCCCCTGAAGATAACAATGGGACTTCGTCAGTACTCTTGATATCTTCCATGTTCTGCTGGTGTTCTGACAAGGAAAGAATAAACTTCTCTGCCTCCGGGTTGTCATTCACATATTCATCTTTGGTGCCAATTTCCTTGCGTCTTGTTCTAACTACCGATCTCATCAACACTTGTCTTTTCTGTTTTGGTGTATCTGGTTCAGTCAGAATATAATAGGTCATTGCATCACCCGTTGATTCCGCAAAACCCAGGAATCTCCCTTTCAACATGTTGTTTTTGGGGCTCTTGAATCTTGGCTCAAAATACCACACTGGTTCATAGAAATGAAATCTCAGGTGGGAGATATCAGGTGTCTAGCCTTGGTGCAATTCGAGGGGTACTTTCCAATTTAGCGATTTTCTCGCTGCCAAATTGTTAACTGACACACACCATTTTGCACACCAATGCGCTAAACTGATTGGTGCCTGAAACATACGTAGACTGTTTTGTACCATCTTGGACAATCTTCCCCATTCCGCTTCACACAGATTCTGATGGCTGTGGTGTGGTTCACTTGTTCTTGTTTTGATCATATTCTCTCGAAGAATTTGAGTCCACTTTACCCCTGTTTCAGATCTTGCATTATCACTGAGAATAGTATCCGGTGCTCCATGTTTCGCGAAGATAATCCTGTAGGGCATTTGTACATTGTGATTCTGTTTTCAGAGGATGAAAAGACCAAAGCTTTGTCTTGGTGCCACTAAAAAATTGTCCCCCGTTGTGTCCTTGAGATGTCTTCTTCGAAAAATATGTGTAATCAGTGCTCACTGTTTCATTTTGTCTTCTGTAATGGAATGCCTTGAATCTTTTCCTGTAATGTTTCCTGGGGACTTCTCGATTTTCTTCTTCTATTTCTTTGTAGTGTTGTGTTGTATAGCAAACCGTTTTCGTAGTTCCAGCATTGGAAGTTTTGCAAATTTGAATGTTTCTCTTGCTCTCTTTCTTCTCAACATTGGATATTTGCGCATGTCTGGAGGTGCAGGACTGTTCAGTTCAAATTTTTCCAATGTATCAACTTCTCCTTCTGTTGGTTTGGTAATATGAAAATAAACTTTTTCATCGTCATATGAAAATGGTAGGAATGTCGTTCCAATTGTAATGCCACATTTGCTCAACTGTGGTTGCACTCCATTCACCAGCACTCCATGATCACCCATATCGATTGTTGTCAATAGTGATTCACCATCAGTTTGGTCTTTATCCTTGGTCACAAAAGTTGCATAGTGGACCATTAGAAGTACTGGATCTTCTCTTCCTGGAATAAAAGCCTTCGTTACAGCACTGCAAACCGGATGCTCCACATAGGCATTTGTATCATTACTCATGTACGGCCTCATTGCAGATGTCATTCCAGTTTCTCCTCCAATTCGAAGCCATGCTTGTTCCGTAACCGTTGGTCTTCTTCCTCCACCACTATCAATAACTGCAATATTGTCATTTTGTTGAACTTCTCTGTATCGATGTATGTTGGCGGTGCTTGCTGAATTAGTTCGTGTTGTTCTTCTAGGTCTTCTTTCTTGTCGTCGAGCTGGTAAAGGTCCCTGGTCAGTTTTCCTTGATTTTCGTTGGCCCCGCTTGTTATCATTATTGTTATTCTCATTTTCATCGTCCGAATCAGAATCCATTCTTGCAACAAGATCTGGTACGTCCTCTCCATCGTCCTCTCCATCACTATCCTCGTTCTCATTTTCATCAGATTTTATTTCTATCTTATTTCTTCTTGTTGTGTAAAAATAAGACGATGCGTTTCGTCGTGGTGTTGAATTCACTGCATTCTGCGTTGCCTGATCCTCACCAGCATGAAAAGAATTCACCGTGTAAAGCGTATCGCACGTACGAAGAATCACAAAGGCAAATAACCTTATTCGTAAGGTTATTTAACCTGAGTGAATAATCGTCGGTGATTAATCCATGTGGATTGTCTCTTAGAGGGAATTTTCCCAACTGCTCACTCTTCGAAGAATTAACAACTTTAAAACACTATCATGCCCTAGAACCTACGTACAACCTAGTACTAATTCTACATAATAAGGTACAATCACATGTGATATTCGGAGAGAATATCACGGTGAATTATACGGTAAAAGACCGATCGAAGATGGATTGCGTGTGTTTTGTGTCTTAAGAATTACATGTGTTTTGTATGCTTGAAATTACACGATACGACGAGTAATTTCCGACAAGTAATTAACCTGCCGATCGACAATCGGGAAAGACAATCGAACGGTAACAATGATCTTATTTCTACTCACTAAATCAATCGGCCGTAAGACCGATTGCGTTTGCTTGTTACGACACACTTTTTATAGTTTATCAGACCCACAGCACTCTACAAGCTGTGGAGGACGGCGTTTCCACTGAAACGCAGTTGAGCTCGAAGACTAATCCGGACTAGCCTGATCAGCTACCGGCATCAACCCTCAAGGATGTAAAAGAGGCAGTTGCCTGTGGAGCCCTGGAATAGACCAACACCAGGGCGGTCTCTCTGAAAGAAGAGACCAAAGAACCGAACCAAGGTGGTGGCTCCACCGGGTTTCGAGATCCAGCAAAAACAGGCAAGGGAAAAGAAGCTGGACGGCTCAGTCGAAAGGGCCGCCCAGGTTGGCATCAGTTGAAAGGAATCAATATCCAATCTGAGAACACTGATCTTTCACTGAAAACAAGAACGATGTGAGCCAGAAGATTAAGCCTGAAGTATTCTGTGGTGAAACAGATTGGAAGGAACAGATTGCAAAGAGCATCTGCCCGGAAGGAACAGATTGCAAAGAGCATCTGCCCGCGAGAACGAAAAATCAAAAGATATGAGAACACCAAATCATGAGAACACCAAATCGCGAAAGTCCAAATCGCGAAAGATCGAAAGATTGTTCTCGTTGCATGTGGTAAGAGATTTAATAAAAGGAAAATCAATCGTTTGATGGAATGTTCGATCGATCGTTCGATCGAAGTAACAAGTTGATTTTATGTTCGATATGCAATGAGCATTTCGAAGATGGATAATTTGATCCATAAATACAATATATCAAACCGGCAAGGATCAGGGCAAAATGCCATGATACAAGCCAGAATGAAAGGCAAAACGCCGCCCCATTTCTTTTGATAGGGCCTCTGATGGTAGACTGGATACAGTTTGGTATTCAACACAACTCACGATGAATAGGTTAAGTCATAGAATCCAGTCGCTTGACGGTTGGAGGATTTACGACTGAAGGGGACTGAAAAGAATTCACCGTGTAAAGCGTATCGCACGTACGAAGAATCACAAAGGCAAATAACCTTATTCGTAAGGTTATTTAACCTGAGTGAATAATCGTCGGTGATTAATCCATGTGGATTGTCTCTTAGAGGGAATTTTCCCAACTGCTCACTCTTCGAAGAATTAACAACTTTAAAACACTATCATGCCCTAGAACCTATGTACAACCTAGTACTAATTCTACATAATAAGGTACAATCACATGTGATATTCGGAGAGAATATCACGGTGAATTATACGGTAAAAGACCGATCGAAGATGGATTGCGTGTGTTTTGTGTCTTAAGAATTACATGTGTTTTGTATGCTTGAAATTACACGATACGACGAGTAATTTCCGACAAGTAATTAACCTGCCGATCGACAATCGGGAAAGACAATCGAACGGTAACAATGATCTTATTTCTACTCACTAAATCAATCGGCCGTAAGACCGATTGCGTTTGCTTGTTACGACACACTTTTTATAATCATCCCCCCCAGAATGTAGATGAAATCGAACCGTTTTGAGAGCCGTGGAACCTGGAGGGAATAATTCAGTTTCATCGATTGTTCCAATGCTATCCTGATCACTATCGACATCCGGAGGTTGTGACGCAGGTGTGTCTGCTGATGTGTGTGACCCGGCGGGCGGCGATTCCGGTAGCGACGGTGATTGTGAGACCGGTAAGGTCGTTCCGGTGGGTACCATTACACGTCGAACCCGACGTTGGCGACCGGATTTGGGAATAAAATGATTCAGTCCATCATCTTGTGGAGACCCAACAATAACCCCCTCTGGAGTGGGAGGTGGAGTATCACTGTGGCGGATAGCTTGGTTGTATTTGAGGACCCAATCGCGATACAGTTGAGAAAGGTCTTGCCATGTGTCTGGAGGAATTCTGATGATACCTTTGAGGTTGGGATGAATAGTCCCGGTAAGAGTGCCAGTGCCGTAGGAGCCCATACGTTGTCTCTTGTTAGGACCATCAGGGGCGCGGCGGACTCGTTTGTGGCCTCCTCTGTTGCTATCGTATGCGGTGCGGGCAAGTTCTTCATCATGGATGCGAAGCTTAATAATCATCTCTTCTAGGGTCCTGTCAGTTTTGTGTTCCAGTAATTCTTCTTTGAATCTCTCCAGATTTGGGTCTCGAATATTGCGAGCAAAAATACTTTTTGCATCCCATTCAGTCATATGGTATGGTGGAATTTTCCGGAGTTTATGGTAGGTCAATTCAAATGTGTTAATATACTCAGAAATATTGCCATTTGGGTGCAACAGGTTGTATCGTAGACGAAGCTTCAGTGTCTCAGCATAAGATTCTCGCCGGTTGTCAGAATCATACCAGCCCAATAGTTCTTGCCATGCCGCATGACCATCAAATGTATCTTCATGCTTGATGATTTTTGAATGAGCACTACCGCCACTGCACGCCGACAACAATGTTCCCCAAAGTGCCTTGTTTTTGCTCGGTGAATTCCGGGCCGCCTCTGCATCATTCATAATCTCCTCATGTCCTGTGGCCGCAAAAGTAGCTATCGCATCGGATTTCCACTTTGTCCAGTTTTCCTGTTGGCCATCAAAGTCATGGATTGGTTTTGCCTTGAGTAACTGCTGGCCCATTGCCTTTTCTTTGGCCGACCGCACTTCTTGTCTAAGCGCTTCCATCTCATCGTCCTTGGTGCGTGATTCTTGAATTGTTTGTCTCAAAGCATTCATCTCCGCTTCATATCTTCTTTCTTTTTCTCGTCCTCGTGCTCTTGCAGCTTGCATCTCTTCCTTGAGGGCATTGATTTCTTCCATTTGACGTTTAGCTTCTGCTGCTTGTCTTCGGAGATTACCCAGTTCTGCATTTCTGCGTTTGCCGGGTCTTGAGCCACTATCATCGTCATCACTTTCTGATGATGAAGAAGATGATAAAGATGAAGACGGCGATGATGATGATAATTCCTGATTGTAGTTGGCCCGTCTTGAACGTCGTTGTCGTTTGCGTCGGGTCGAGGAGCTGTTTGTTGTCGATGGAAGCTGGTTATCCTCGTCCTTGGATGTATCCTGTGATACATCTTCATTTTGTCTCCACCAATCGTTGTTTCTCATAATATAGAAGGCCGGGTAAGTGACTGCACCCAGGGTTTGGAAAAATCTGTTTGTAAAGGTTTGCATTTTGTCGTGTAATTGTTTTTTTTTTTTTTTTCGGTTGTTACGTATTTTTATTTTTGTTTCTTGTTATGTATATCTTTTTCTTTGTTGTTCTAGCCAAATATCAGTAGTATTCAATAGCTCCCGTCCGAGATAATTGCTTATTTCGGTGGTTTCGTACCAGTGTGTTAGGTTTGAGTCAGTGGTACCAATCGGATAGAATTTTCTGAAGTTCGCGATTGATAATTTCTAAGATTAATTTTGTTAGTAGGAAATTTCTAGTAGAAACTTCGAGAAAATTTCTCGTATAAAGCTCGTAGGAGTACTCCGGAATGGATTGTAACTCGTAGGTATGTTTGTTATATAGACTTCGTATGAATCTTGCGACTGTCAATCAACAACTGTAATTCCGGATTATGAGTTAATTAATCTATTTCCTGTTTTTTCGAATACTTAATCGGATTTCACATGCAATCCCGTGTTAAGCAATCCTCCATCATGAGACTGCACGTGTATTCTCGTGTTGTAGATTAACTAACGTTTCATCGGTAAATTCGTCGGAGAAACATGTCTCATTTGTTTGTTTCTAACATAATTGGGCTTCGCGTATCCATTTTGTATGTCATTGATATTTCCCATATTTCATTGATATACACATGTATATCATTGACATACTTAGTATTGGATCCTATGCCTCTGAATTTTTGTGTACTACTTTCTTGTGATATTTCGCTGTGTCCGATTCTTCTATCAATGATCAATTCATTTGGTCGTGACTCATTCTTTTGTTTTCTGTGATAGACTACCTTCGATACTTATGTTGCCTTGTTGGTCTTCCTATGCCCGAGTGTCTATCCATCAGTAATCTAGTCTCACTCCTCATTGCATTCATTGTATTCATACGAACGTACGTACATTGTCCGTAAGACCGTACATTGTTAGTTTCGCCGCACATCTCATTCGTGTATGTGTGCACGTCGATCTGTTTTCTTATTGGTTCATATTTAACCGCACGTAACGGTTATATCTTGTTTTTACTTAACAACACGATTTGCCGGTTGTTACAGGTTGCTATACGACTATACCGAGGACAGTGAGGATAGCGATACTGACGACGAGATGTCCAAGAAGAAAGACCATCATGCGTCTCTCAAGGACCACTTGGATGAGGCACAGGCAAAAACCGGTAGCGGTACCATCAAGCATAGAGGTATACGAGTTCAAAAAGGCACTAGCTAATGCGTTAGCCAAAGTACCCTCCATCAAATATATCCAGGGAGGGGGTTACGCCTTCCTACTGGAGACAGAAGCACAATACCACTCGAGGGACCCCCAAGCACCTTTCCCCGAGGCTCCACAGGAACCACAAAAACTCGATAGTGCTATCGAACTCACCTCCGACGCATACAAACTATGGAAACGGAGCCGGGCCCTTTATGTAGAATGGAACAAGTACGACCGGGAGGCCCTACTAATTACAGACAGGAAATTCCCCAACATGCTTGGAGATCTGAAGGACCCGGGCTCGGACGCCTTCCCCCGAGGGACTACTGCGCTCAAGGCCTTCCAAGCCATGGAGGAAGACCTATGTACTACCGACGCACAGCACCAGCTCACACGTGAACTCACTAAGAAAATGGATGCATTGACTTACACGCCGAGCCCGATCAGGCCCAAGGAGTACTTCCGTCAACTCACTAAGTATCAATATCAAATCAACTTGCTCCCGGAGACAGCGAACGTCACTGAGGCACAAATGATTGATTACTCACGCGAGGCCTTTGCACGCAGCAAATACGACCCCATCACACTACACCGTATAGACGAGGACTGGAAGAAATACCGGGACACACTAGTTAAGAGCGGATTCACCCAATACAAAAAGTTCTGGGGACAACGCCTGAAGGAGCTATACAGCAGCTACCACAACAATATGTCTACAGCAAACCTAGCAGATATTCAGGCCGATCAACGCTTCACCGAGCTCGAAAACAAGCAACGCGATCTGGCCAACGTATGTCACGAAATCTACTCCCAAGTCACTGAGACCGCCACCGCAGCATCGACGATGACGATGACCAATCAATGGGAAACAGCAATGGCCGTCCTCCAAGCCGACGTGAACCGACTCAAGGCAGCCGACGCGAGTCGCACCAACAGCAGGCCCGACACGCGCCATCCATCGCTCCAGGGGTGGAAACAATACAAATATTATTGTCACTCGTGTGGGGTGAATCTCACCCACGACGGCCGGAGTTGCTACAGGCGACGCAACAAGACTGGGCACCAGGAGGGAGCCACCTACGACAATCAGATGGGTGGAGCCACCAGGAACACTGAACGATGGCTGCAGTGGAATGGGCCCGACCCCAACAATAACGGCCGGACCACGATAGTTGATTTGCCCTTACACTCTTGACGGTGTGGGAGGGAACACAAAAGTAGCATACATAAACAACCTAGTAAACATGATTCACAGTTACTCAGTATCCTACGTGATCCCTCGAGCGAAACCCAACCTTGGCCACCACGCACAGTTACCTTCACACATGACGTCGCTTTCCATGCCAGGTCCTCACCGGGTTATGGAGCTCTAGATTCAGCGGCAACGGACCATTTCGTCCCTACAACGTCCGAGAACTGTTTCTCGACCCCCCGCGGGCTATCGCGCGCTATTTTTACAATTCTCGACCCTATTTTTTAAATTTCCTACCTTTTTAGGTCGCGTGTCTACTAAAATACCTCGCGCGTCGCACACCTTTACTTTCGAGACAATATCTCGTCACTCCTCAAACAAAATAGCTATTTTAGGGTTAAGGATATCATATTCTTTTCGTGTCAAGCACTATTTTGTGTACAAGTTATGCACGAATCATGACTATTTTTATCTTCTCAACATGTTGCCACCATTTAACGGGCGTCCCGACTCCAACTCCAACTCAAATCCACAATGGATAGGGACCTGTCCCCCCCCCCTTGTATCTCATAAACCAAGAACTCCAAAAAGTTGGTAGAATAGGCAAACGATTCTGGACAACAATACTAAGAAGGCCTGCAAGTCTCAAAGGGATCTGCCGTATGCGTTTGATTAGAAGCAATAGGAGGGCCTAGCAGAGGACTCCAAATCCGAATTTTCACCTCCACAGAAAACACCCCCTCCAAACCCAAGGGACAGCAGATATCTCCATACTGAAGGCGCCGCGGGCAACGATATTGCAGGGATCCCTTCATTATATTGAGAAGAACAAGGCCTGCAAGTTTCGAATCGATTGATCGAGTGGATTGGAAGTATCTACCCGGCAAAGCATTGGACCCACAAGGTCCATTTTGAAGGTAAACAAGGAAAAAAACGGTGAATATTAATATCTCCATACTGAAGTCACCGCGGGCAATGATATTGCAGGGATCCCTTCATTATATCGAGAAGAACAAGGCCTGCAAGTTTCGAATCGATTGATTGAGTGGATTGGAAGTATCTACCCGGCAAAGCATTGGACACACAAGGTCCATTTTGAAGGTAAACAATGGAAAAAAACGGTGAATATTAATATCTCCATACTGAAGTCACCGCGGGCAACGATATTTCAGGGATCCCTTCATTATATCGAGAAGAACAAGGCCTGCAAGTTTCGAATCGATTGATCGAGTGGATTGGAAGTATCTAACCGGCAAAGCATTGGACACACAAGGTCCATTTTGAAGGTAAGCAAAGGAAAAAAACGGTGAATATTAATATCTCCATACTGAAGTCACCGCGGGCAACGATATTGCAGGGATCCCTTCATTATATCGAGAAGGACAAGGCCTGCAAGTTTCGAATCGATTGATCCAGCACATTAGAAGAATCAAACCGGTGAAGCAGATTGGGAAAATTTGGTTGTATTTCAAGGAAGCAACCCAAATAACGGTGACAGCAGATATCTCCATACCGAGGTCGCCGCTGCCAACGATATTGCACAGACCTCTTCATTATATCGAGAAGGAGACGTCCTCCAAGTTTCGGATTGATTGATTGAGAGGAATAGAAGAATCGAACCGGTGAAGCAGATTGGGAAAATTTGGTTGTATTTCAAAGAAACACCCCAAATAACAGTCACAGCAGATATCTCCATATCAACGACACCGACAGCAACGATATTGCAGGGTCCGCTTTATTACATATATAAGAACAAGCCGCCCAAGTTTCGAATTGATTGATCCAGCGGATCAGAAGAATCGAACCGGTGAAGCAGAGGGGCAAAATTTGGCTACATTTCAAGGAAGCAACCCAAACAATAGTCACAGCAGATATCTCTGCACTAACGGCACCAACAGCAACGATATTTCAGGGATCTCTTCATTACATCTATGAGGAGACGCCCGCCAAGTTTCGTATTGATCCATTGAGTGGATTAAAAGGAACAGACTCAACATAGAAAAGTGACAAATTTGGTTGTATTTCAAGGAAGCGACCCAAGTAATGGCGACAGCAGATATCTCTATAACAACGACACCAATAGCAACGATATTGCAGGGATCTCTTTATTACATCTATGAGGAGACGCCCGCCAAGTTTCGTATTGATCCATTGAGTGGATTAAAAGGAACAGACTCAACATAGAAAAGTGACAAATTTGGTTGTATTTCAAGGAAGCGACCCAAGTAATGGCGACAGCAGATATCTCTATAACAACGACACCAATAGCAACGATATTGCAGGGTTCGCTTTATTACATCTATGAGGAGACGCCCGCCAAGTTTCGTATTGATCCATTGAGCGGATTAGAAGGAACAGACTCCACATAGCAAAGTGACAAATTTGGTTGTATTTCAAGGAAGCAACCCAAGTAATGGCGACAGCAGATATCTCTATAACAACGACACCAACAGCAACGATATTTCAGGGATCTCTTCATTACATCTATGAGGAGACGCCCGCCAAGTTTCGTATTGATCCATTGAGCGGATTAGAAGGAACAGACTCAACATAGCAAAGTGACAAATTTGGTTGTATTTCAAGGAAGCAACCCAAATAATGGCAACAGCAGATATCTCTATAACAACGGCACCAACAGCAACGATATTTCAGGGGCCTCTTCATTACATATATGAGGAGACGCCCGCCAAGTTTCGTATTGATCCATTGAGCGGATTAGAAGGAACGAACTCAACATTGCAGAGTGACAAATTTGGTTGTATTTCAAGGAAGCAATCCAAATAACGGCGACAGCAGCAACAAGAACTAGCGAGGGCAACAGCAACAGTGGCTAGCAAGAGCAACAGCAACAGCGACCAGCGACCAACGACCAAGGACCAACAACCAACAACTAGCGAGAGCAACAGCAACAGCAACAGCAACAGCAACTAGCAACTAGCGACTAGCAAGAGCAATAGCGACTAGCGAAAGCAGCAGCAGCAGCAGCGAGAGCGACTAGCGAGAGCGACTAGCGAGAGTGACTAGCGAGAAGCGATTTGTCTCCTCCTCCTCCAATAACAACAAGAACAAGAACAACAACAACAACAACGGGGATTCTTCTCCTCCTCCTCCAACAACAACAACGGCAATTGGTCCCCTCCTCCAACAACAACAACAGGGATTTGTCTCCTCCTCCAACAACGGCGATTCGTCTCCTCCATCCAGCAGCGAATCCGCTCCCATCATCCAACAGAGCATGGATTCGTCTCCTCCTCCTCCAACAACAACAACAACGGGGATTTGTCTCCTCCTCCTCCAACAACAACAACGGGGATTCGTCTCCTCCTCCTCCTCCAACAACAACAACAACAACAACAACGAGGATTCGTCTCCTCCTCCAACAACAACAACAACAACGGGGACTCGTCTCCTCCTCCAACAACAACGGCGATTCGTCTCCTCCATCCAGCAGCGAATCCGCTCCCCTCATCCAACAGAGCAGCGATTTGTCTCCTCCCACAAGAGCAGGATTCGTCTCCTCCTCCTCCAACAACAACAGCAACGGCGATTCGTCTCCTCCATCCAGTAGCGAATCCGAATCCGCTCCCCTCATCCAACAGAGCAGCGATTCGTCTCCCCCCCCCCATAGCAGGATTCATATTTTCCTACTCCAACAACAACAACAACAACGGGGATTCGTCTCCTCCTCCTCCAACAACAACAGGGATTCGTCTCCTCCTCCTCCTCCTCCTCCTCCAACAACAGCAATTCGGCTCCTCCTCCTCCTCCTCCAACAACAACAGGGAGGAGGAGCGTTTCGATGATTCGTTGCCGCTTGCCGGTGGAGGAGGAGGAGGAGCGTTTCGCTGATTTGTTGCCGTGCGCCGGTGGAGGAGGAGCGTTTCGCTGATTCGTTGCCGTGCGCCGGTGGAGGAGGATCGATTTGATGCCGGATCGCCGGTGGTGGAGGAGGAGGACCGATTCGATGCCGACGATTCGTTGCCGTTAGGGTCGCTTGCCGTTGGAGGAGGAGGAGGAGCGTTTCGCTGATTCGTTGCCGCTTGCCGGTGCAGGAGGAGCGTTTCGCTGATTCGTTGCCGCTTGCCAATGGAGGAGGAGGAGGAGCGTTTTGCAGATTCGTTGGTGTTGGATAGATTGGTGTCGCTGCCGCTTGCCGCTGTTGCTCTCGCTGTTGCTTGCCGCTCTTGCTCTCGCTGTCGCTTGCCGCTCTTGCTGTCGCTTGCCGCTCTTGCTCTCGCTGTTGCTATTGTTGCCGCTTGCCCGGTGGAGGAGTTCGATCGTTCACGCTTTGATTTGCTTTGATGGTTCCCGGTTGTGGCGCGTTGTGTTGCCTTTGCCGACGATCCTATTAAAATATATGATAATTGAACAAAATGGGTGAGTATCTATTGATGTACTACATAGAGTAAATAATAAAAACAGAATAATATAATGTACATGCCGATCGATTCGTGATTATCACCAACCGGGAAAATTCCCCGCTCCGTTGCTTCTGATCCGTTGGTTTCGATTCAATGATTGCTGCTTCTGATCCGTTGCTTTCGATCCATTGCTTCCAATCCGTTGGTGTCAATTTGTTGCTTCCGATCCGGTCCTATGAAAATAAGAAGAAAAACAGAGAGGAAATGCATTATCAGTAATGCCAGTGGAGTGGAAGACCAATCAATTGCCGTTGCCGTTGCCGTTGCCGTTGCCGATGCCGATGCCGATGCCGATGCCTATCTCTCTCATTCTTACCTTTGCTTGTTCCGACGTTCTGACGTTCCAACAACCGATCCGATTCCGACGTTCCGTCGTCCCAATGAAATTGTAGTTGCTGCCGTAGATTACTTCTTACTCCATGTCACGAAAAACAGTACCTTGTTCCTGTTGATATAATTGCAAGGGACAAAGCCAGTTCATTGATTTCAAGACGTATATGTAAGGCTGCAGTCCAAACAATATCTATCCAGCAAATCCCCTTCTCGTCAAATGCTAACTACTTCTTTTCCAGTACAAGGCTGTTATTTCGGACTAAAATATCTGACAACAGATCCTCCGGCTCAAAAGAGGTTTTGGATCAAACGTTCTCGGACGGAGTGTTGATTACAAGAACCAACACCCTAGTCAAATAAGTCGGATGTAAGAAGGCAGATTATGAAGTGATTTTTTTTTGTTGCGAGGTAGATTGTTTTTTTTGTTGCGAGGTAGAAAAAGTGATTTTTTTTGTCGTGAGGTAGAAAAAGTGATCTTTTTTGTTTGTCGCGAGGTAAGAAAAGTTTATTAGTGTTTGTGTGGGAAAGATTAGTGCTTTGCAGGGGCCCTGTGGAGTTGTTGAGTACATAGTGTTTGTATGTATTTTAAGTATGTGTCAGTAAAGCTATGGTAAGAAATTCTATGATTAAAATATAACTCAGTCACGAACCCAAAAATCCACTAGGTTTGAGCACTGTGCAAATCCTGCAAGTCCACGACCAAAATAAAACTTAGTCATCAATACAAAAACCCACCCTATTTTCGCACAGTGCAAATCTGTCCAGTCCCTAACCAAAATATAACTCAGTCATCAACCAAAAATCACCATAATTAAGCACAGTCCAAATCCTGCCAATCCCCGACCAAAATATAACTAAGTAATAAACCCAAAAACCAACATGATTAAATCGTCAAGATTAAAAACCCACAAGATTTAGACACAGTGCAAATCTTTCCAGTCCCTAACTAAAATATAACTCAGTCATCAATTCAAAAACCAACCAGATTTTAGCACAGCGCAAATCCTGCCAATTCCCGACTAAAATATAACTCAGTCATCAACCCAAAAACCTACCAGATTTTAGCACTGTGCAAATCCTGCCAGTCCCCGACTAAACTATAACACAGTCATCAACCCAAAAACCCACCATATTTTAGCACATTCCAAATCCTGCCAATTCCCGACTAAAATATAACTCAGTCATCAACCCGAAAACCAACCAGATTTGAACACAGTGCAAATCTTTTCAGTCCCGAACCAAAATATAATTAAATCGTCAACCCTAAAACCCATCAGATTTAGACACAGTGCAAATCTTTCCAGTCCCTAACCAAAATTTAACTCAGTCATCAATTCAACAAAAACCAACCAGATTTTAGCACAGTGCAAATCCTGCCAATTCCCGACTAAAATATAACTCAGTCATCAACCCAAAAACCAACCAGATTTTAGCACAGTGCAAATCCTGCCAGTTCTCCACTAAAATACAACTCAGTCATCAACCCAAAAACCCACCAGATTTTAGCACAGTGCAAATCCCGCCAATCCCCGACTAAAATATAAGTCAGTCATCAACCCAAAAACCAACCTGATTTGAACACAGTGCAAATCTTTCCAGTCCCTAACTAAAATATAACTCAGTCATCAATTCAAAAACCAACCAGATTTTAGCACAGTGCAAATCCTGCCAATTCCCGACTAAAATATAACTCAGTCATCAACCCAAAAACCTACCAGATTTTAGCACTGTGCAAATCTTTCCAGTCCTTAACCAAAATATAATTAAATCGTCAACCCTAAAACCAACCAGATTTAGACACAGTGCAAATATATTCAGTCCCTAACCAAAATTTAATTCAGTCATCAATTCAACAAAAACCAACCAGATTTTAGCACAGTGCAAATCCTGCCAATTCCCGACTAAAATATAACTCAGTCATCAACCCAAAAACCAACCTGATTTGAACACAGTGCAAATCTTTTCAGTCCCTAACCAAAATATAATTCAGTCATCAATTCAAAAACCAACCAGATTTTAGCACAGTGCAAATCCTGCCAATTCCCGACTAAAATATAACTCAGACATCAACCCAAAAAACAACCAGATTTTTGCACAGTGCAAATCCTGCCAATTCCCGACTAAAAGTCATCAATTCAAAACTCACCAGATTTTAGCACAGTGCAAATCCTGCCAATTCCCGCCTAAAATATAACTCAGTCATCAACCCAAAAACCCACCAGATTTTAGCATTGTGCAAATCTTTCCAATCCCCGACTAAAATATAACACAGTCATCAACCCAAAAACCAACCAGATTTGAACACAGTGCAAATCCTGCCAATTCCCGACTAAAATATAACTCAGTCATCAACCCTAAAACCCACCAGATTTTAGCACAGTGCAAATCCTGCCAATTCCCGACTAAAAGTCATCAATTCAAAAACCAACCAGATTTTAGCACAGTGCAAATCCTGCCAATTCCCGACTAAAATATAACTCAGTCAATAACTCAAAAACCCACCAGATTTTAGCATTGTACTAAAATATAACGCAGTCATCAACACAAAAACCAACCAGATTTTAGCACATTCCAAATCCTGCCAATCCCCGACTAAAATATAACTCAGTAATCAACCCGAATACCAACCAGATTTGAACACAGTGCAAATCTTTTCAGTCCCGAACCAAAATATAATTAAAAAACACACAAGATTTTAGCACAGTGCAAATCCTGCCAATTCCCGACTAAAATATAACTCAGACATCAACCCAAAAACCAACCAGATTTTAGCACAGTGCAAATCCTGCCAATTCCCGACTAAAAGTCATCGATTAAAAAACCAACCAGATTTGAACACAGTGCAAATCCTGCCAATCCCCGACTAAAATATAACACAGTCATCAACCCAAAAACCAACCAGATGTTAGCATTGTGCAAATCTTTCCAATCCCCGACTAAAATATAACACTGTCATCAACCCAAAAACCAACCAGATTTGAACACAGTGCAAATCCTGCCAATTCCCGACTAAAATATAACTCAGTCATCAACCCTAAAACCCACCAGATTTTAGCACAGTGCAAATCCTGCCAATCCCCGACTAAAATATAAGACAGTCATCAACCCAAAAACAAACCAGATTTTAGCACAGTGCAAATCCTGCCAATTCCCCACTAAAATACAACTCAGTCATCAACCCTAAAACCCACCAGATTTTAGCACAGTGCAAATCCTGCCAATCCCCGACTAAAATATAACTCAGTCATCAACCCAAAAATCAACCAGATTTGAACACAGTGCAAATCTTTTCAGTCCCTAACCAAAATATAATTCAGTCATCAATTAAAACCCCACCAGATTTTAGCACAGTGCAAATCCTGCCAATCCCCGACTAAAATATAACTCACTCATCAATCAAAAACCAACCAGATTTGAACACAATGCAAATCTTTTCATTCCCTAACCAAAATATAATTCAGTCATCAATTCAAAAACCAACCAGATTTTAGCACAGTGCAAATCCTGCCAATCCCGGACTAAAATATAACTCAGTCAATAACTCAAAAACCCACCAGATTTTAGCATTGTACTAAAATATAACGCAGTCATCAACCCAAAAACCAACCAGATTTTAGCACATTCCAAATCCTGCCAATCCCCGACTAAAATATAACTCAGTAATCAACCCGAATACCAACCAGATTTGAACACAGTGCAAATCTTTTCAGTCCCGAACCAAAATATAATTAAAAAACACACAAGATTTTAGCACAGTGCAAATCCTGCCAATTCCCGACTAAAATATAACTCAGACATCAACCCAAAAACCAACCAGATTTTAGCACAGTGCAAATCCTGCCAATTCCCGACTAAAAGTCATCAACCCAAAAACCAACCAGATTTGAACACAGTGCAAATCCTGCCAATTCCCGACTAAAAGTCATCAATTCAAAAACCAACCAAATTTTAGCACAGTGCAAATCCTGCCAATTCCCGACTAAAATATAACACAGTCATCAACCCAAAAACCAACCAGATGTTAGCATTGTGCAAATCTTTCCAATCCCCGACTAAAATATAACACAGTCATCAACCCAAAAACCAACCAGATTTGAACACAGTGCAAATCCTGCCAATTCCCGACTAAAATATAACTCAGTCATCAACCCTAAAACCCACCAGATTTGAACACAGTGCAAATCCTGCCAATTCCCGACTAAAATATAACTCAGTCATCAACCCAAAAACCAACCAGATGTTAGCATTGTGCAAATCTTTCCAATTCCCGACTAAAATATAACATAGTCATCAATCCAAAAACCAACCTGATTTGAACACAGTGCAAATCTTTTCAGTCCCTAACCAAAATATAATTCAGTCATCAATTCAAAAACCAACCAGATTTTAGCACAGTGCAAATCCTGCCAATCCCCGACTAAAATATAACTCAGTCATCAACCCAAAAACCAACCAGATTTGAACACAGTGCAAATCTTTTCAGTCCCTAACCAAAATATAATTCAGTCATCAATTCAAAAACCAACCAGATTTTAGCACGGTGCAAATCCTGCCAATTCCCGACTAAAACATAACTCAGTCATCAACCCAAAAACCAACCTGATTTGAACACAGTGCAAATCTTTTCAGTCCCTAACCAAAATATAATTCAGTCATCAATTCAAAAACCAACCAGATTTTAGCACAGTGCAAATCCTGCCAATCCCCGACTAAAATATAACTCAGTCATCAACCTAAAATCCAACCAGATTTGAACACAATGCAAATCTTTTCAGTCCCTAACCAAAATATAATTCAGTCATCAATTCAAAAACCAACCAGATTTTAGCACAGTGCAAATCCTGCCAATTCCCGACTAAAATATAACTCAGTCAATAACTCAAAAACCCACCAGATTTTAGCATTGTACTAAAATATAACGCAGTCATCAACCCAAAAACCAACCAGATTTTAGCACATTCCAAATCCTGCCAATCCCCGACTAAAATATAACTCAGTAATCAACCCGAATACCAACCAGATTTGAACACAGTGCAAATCTTTTCAGTCCCGAACCAAAATATAATTAAAAAACACACAAGATTGCACAGTGCAAATCCTGCCAATTCCCGACTAAAATATAACTCAGACATCAACCCAAAAACCAACCAGATTTTAGCACAGTGCAAATCCTGCCAATTCCCGACTAAAAGTCATCAATTCAAAAACCAACCAGATTTTAGCACAGTGCAAATCCTGCCAATTCCCGACTAAAAGTCATCAATTCAAAAACCAACCAAATTTTAGCACAGTGCAAATCCTGCCAATTCCCGACTAAAATATAACACAGTCATCAACCCAAAAACCAACCAGATGTTAGCATTGTGCAAATCTTTCCAATCCCCGACTAAAATATAACACAGTCATCAACCCAAAAACCAACCAGATTTGAACACAGTGCAAATCCTGCCAATTCCCGACTAAAATATAACTCAGTCATCAACCCTAAAACCCACCAGATTTGAACACAGTGCAAATCCTGCCAATTCCCGACTAAAATATAACTCAGTCATCAACCCAAAAACCAACCAGATGTTAGCATTGTGCAAATCTTTCCAATTCCCGACTAAAATATAACATAGTCATCAATCCAAAAACCAACCTGATTTGAACACAGTGCAAATCTTTTCAGTCCCTAACCAAAATATAATTCAGTCATCAATTCAAAAACCAACCAGATTTTAGCACAGTGCAAATCCTGCCAATTCCCGACTAAAATATAACTCAGTCATCAACCCAAAAACCGACCTGATTTGAACACAGTGCAAATCTTTCAGTCCCTAACCAAAATATAATTCAGTCATCAATTCAAAAACCAACCAGATTTTAGCACAGTGCAAATCCTGCCAATCCCCGACTAAAATATAACTCAGTCATCAACCTAAAAACCAACCAGATTTGAACACAATGCAAATCTTTTCAGTCCCTAACCAAATTATAATTCAGTCATCAATTCAAAAACCAAACAGATTTTAGCACAGTGCAAATCCTGCCAATTCCCGACTAAAATATAACTCAATCAATAACTCAAAAACCCACCAGATTTTAGCACAGTGCAAATCCTGCCAATCCCCGACTAAAATATAACTCAGTCATCAACCCAAAAACCAACCAGATTTGAACACAGTGCAAATCTTTTCAGTCCCTAACCAAAATATAATTCAGTCATCAATTCAAAAACCAACCAGATTTTAGCACAGTGCAAATCCTGCCAATTCCCGACTAAAATATAACACAGTCATCAACCCAAAAACCAACCTGATTTGAACACAGTGCAAATCTTTCAGTCCCTAACCAAAATATAATTCAGTCATCAATTCAAAAACCAACCAGATTTTAGCACGGTGCAAATCCTGTGTCGTACGCCTCTAAAATAAGGTACTAAAATAAGGTTTATGTATTGGTTAAAAACTAAGATTGTGAGCTAGCTTTGTCAACTACTCCGAGGAGCCGTTGAGAACGCTTGTAACAGTAAAAAGGCGTTGAATCGAAATTCAACGTACATTGCACATAGAGAAGCACATGAAGAATTTGGATATGTTCTTCATCCAGTCTTCAAGGTTGAAGACCGGCTTGTGTGGCATTGCTTTTCAGATTTTCTTGAATCGTGGGTAATTTTCAATCGTGAGCGTTGGAATACCACACTCTTCTCCTTCTCGTAAAAGTTCGATTGGTGGCACAGAATTTTGTTAGTCGTGTGCGACCAGTATTGCTTAGATAAGAAATTTTTAGTTGGTGTGATATGGTTTCAGGTTTCGAATGTTCATACGTTGGATTACTTGATTTCGTAAGAGGAAGGAAACTGTACCATTTGTGTGAATTTGCTGTATGGTGTAGGGGCCTTTGCTTCTTGCGTCAAAAGCTCCAGGGATTTGCTTTTCATTTTTCACCATAACTTGATCTCCTACACTGTAATCATGAAGCTTCCTGTGGCTGTTTTCTTTCATAGCATTCTTGTCGATTTGAGCTTGTCTTTTGTTTCTGACCATGGCCAAGTCAGTAATTACCGGAATTGGTAGGAACATATCTCTGTGGAATACAAGGGCTCCGGGCGTCATTCCAAAGGTCTTGTTAATGGTCGATCTAACCGCAAACTGGGCAGAAGCAAACACGCTGTCGATGATGTCAGTGGCTTCCTGGAGGGTCTGTGGAGGATTTGTATTGAGCTCAGTTCGCATTGCCGATTTCATGGTGTCATGGACCCTTTCGAGTACTGCATTGGATTGAGGGTTGCGGACGGAGCAAACCTTGGCTTTGATTCCTAGGTTGGCAAGATGGAGTTGGAAGTCGTTGCTCATGAAGTTGGTTCCTTGGTCGATAATACAATTTACTGGTTTTGGGTATCTGGAGAGCCAGCCATTGTCGAGGGCATGAACTGCCATGAGGCCGGTTGGGTTTACTTGTGGGGCTCGAATGATTTCAAGGAGGTTGGTGCACATGTCCATGATGGTAAAGCCATTGAAGGAGACTGTTCCATGGCCAGGGATCTTGATTTTCCAAGGGCCTACTCCATCGATTGCAATGGTGTCCCAAGGAACATACTGGTGTTCTTTGGTGGGGAGCTGTCCGTGGCTTTGGTGGCTATTCTTGTATCGTTGACACGTGTCACACGTTTTGCAGAAGGCGTTGATTTGTTCCTTCAGGTTTGGGGCATATACAAATTGGTTGATGGTTCGATACAATCGTTCTGCGCCGGCATGGCCAAGCACGTGGTGGTAGTATTTGATGGTGGCTTGCACTCTGTTTGGAGGGAGTACAATTTTCTGGCGACCATGGTTGGAGTCTACAACTTTCAAGTCGATGCCATTGAAGTTTTCAGTTGTATAACGAGGATTGGTAGCAATATCGGCATTGGCTGCTTGATCTTGGGCGAGTTGGTCGAAGGCTAAGGGGTACATGGGAATGTCTTCTGGGTAGTTAAGAAACAAGTCAGAAAGAGCGAGAAGGTCGGAGTCCGTTGAGTCAGTTGCAAGGTCCGAGTCATCCGTTGGATCGGGACCGAAGAACTCCTTCTTTTTCTCCGGAGTATCTTGCTGAAGTGGGAGCCTTGAGAGGGCATCAGCAAGGACATTGTTTTTGCCTTTGATATACTTGAATACTGGGGAAAATTCTTCAAGGAGCATGCGCCAAGTCATAATTCTGTGGCTGGTAAGATTTTGTCGGGTTAAGTTGATGGGGTCTGTCCATACGATGATTTCAGCACCCCAAAGAATGTTCCGAAATTCTTTGAAGACTTCTACAACACAGAGCATCTCTTTGTCAATTGTTGGGTATTTGCGTTGAGCCGAATTGAGTTTTCTGGAGAAGCAAAGGATGATTTTGCCATCTTGGAGGATGACAGCGCCAAGCTGGTAATCAGAAGCATCAGTATAGACATGGAAGGGCTTGTTTGGATCAGGGAAGGCAAGGAGGATATCATTGGCAATAAGCGATTTGGCTTTGTTGAAAGCTTCAATGAGTTCTGGAGTTGGAGAGATTTTGCCTTTGGCTCGTCCAGAGAGGTCGGTAAGGGGTGCAAGGACTTCAGCTCGTTTTGGGTAGAAGTTTCGATAGAAGTTGATCATCCCAACAAAGGACCGTAGTTGGGTTGTTGTTGAGGGAAACGCAAGTTTCAGAATAGGAGAAATTTTGTTTGGATTGGGTCTAATTCCATCTCGAGAGATGATGTGGCCAAGCCAAGGAGCTTGGGATTGAAACCAGTGGCACTTGGAGGGCTTGACAGAGAAGTTGTGACACTTCAGTAAGGACAGAACAGAGGAGACTGATTTGCAATGGGAGTCAAGGGTGTCTGAGAAGATACCAATATCGTCGATGTATACTTCGATGTCCTTCAGGTGGGAGAGCATTTGTTCCATGCAGCCTTGGGCCCAACTTGGAGAGTTAAGGAAGCCCATTGGCAATCGGAGGAGTCTGAACTTTCCGAATGGAGTAACAAGGACACAAAGCCAGGTGGAGGCCTCATCGAGTTTGAAGGTGTGGAATTGCATACTGACATCGATAAGGGTGACATATTTGAAGCCTCTTCTTCTGTGGAAGATGTCTTGGAGCTTTGGGAGCGGGTAGTGGAGTTTCTTGGTAACTTTGTTGAGTTCTCGGAAGTCACTGATGAGTCTACAGGAGCCATCTGGTTTGGGCACTACAAAGGTTGGCATTCCCCATTCAGTTGCATAGCACCGTTCAAGGATGCCAAGTTTCACTTGTCGGTCAATTTCTTTCTTCACTGCTTCTTGTTGGTGCAGTGGAATGGAATAGGGTTGTTTTATATGATATGGAGTTGCGCCTTGCTGGAGGTCAATGTGGAATGTTTGATTAGGGAAAATGCCTAATTCTTTGTCATTCAAGCCTTCAAAAAGTTCTTCATTTTGGAGGAGTATTGGTAACAAGGCTTGTTTCTCTTGGTAGGAGAGATGATTTTGGTCGGTGACAAGCTTGTGGAGGTCAGTTTTCTCATACTTGGTGGTTCCATCTACATAAGACTGTTGGATTGATTGGGCGGAGTAACTTTCTGCAACCGCGTGTGGTTCTGCGGACATGACCTTGTGGAGCAAGGACTTGTTGTCAAAGTAATTGCGAGGATGGAAGTCCATTGTCTTTTCATACCATTCTATGGTACAAGTCTCGAAGTCCATTTTCATTCCAAGATCTCTCATGGTTTTCCGTCCAATAAGGAGGTGATAGTTGATGTTCTGAGAGACTACAAAGCATTTGATTTGTAGGACTTTCATGGAGTATGATAGTTCTGGGAATATGGTGTTCTCCAAGGTTACGTAGTGGTTGCAAGTGGTTTTGCCGTTTGTTGTTTGCATTTGAATTGGTTGGTCTAGGAGGTTCTTCTTGATTCCAGAGGGAATTGCTGATTCCACTATAAGGTTGTCGGTTGATCCGGAATCGAAGAGGGTTTTCAAGTAGTACTTGCCAAGGGATCCGTTGATCGAGTTGCAGACACTTACTGTGGTTGGAGCAAGGTCGATGTCGACATTGTCCTTGCTAGGGGCAACATCTTGCTTGTTGTTGTCGGAATCGGTCTTTTCAGAGGGAAACCTTTGAAGATCTGTGTTGTAGTATTCTTCATCGATATCCATATCGACATGGAAGAGATCCGGCCAAGGAGTAGCAGGGATGGTAGTATCTTCTGGTTCATTGATGAAGACACACATGTGTTGTTCTGGTTCATTGAAGTTACTGCCATGCGACGAAGAGTTAGTGGATCGATTGCTGTTGTTGGAATTGCTGCTGCGATCATTCACGTGCGAGTCGTTGTTGTCCCTAGTGTTGTTATTAGACTGATTGGAGTTGCTGCCATACTTGTTGGTGTAGCATTGACCCCAAGTGTGATTGGCACCAGGATGGATAGGACACGGTGAGTCATTTGAGATCCTAGTTGATCCCTTGTTGTTGTTGTTGCTTTGGCTGTTGCTGCGTTGGTTGTTGTTGTTGTTGCGTTGGTTACTGTTATTGTTGTTGTTGTTTCGGTTTCGATTGTTGCGATTGTTTCGGTTGTTGCGATTGTTGCCGTTACGGTTGTTACGGTTGTTGTTGGCATTGTTGTTGCTGTTGTTGTTGTTTTGAGACTGGTTGTCTGATTTCTTGTTCTTTTTATTCTGTACAGATTGGAATCTTTCGAATCTTATCATCATTTCAGAGAGAGAATCTCTATGGGGAGAATGGTGTTGTTGATAGATGTCTTTCCAGTCCTCTGGCATCGATTCAAAGACTAGATTCTTGAAGTCGCTTTCGTTGATCTCTGCATCTTGTGGCGGGTGTCCCGGTAGTAATGGGAGAATAACATGGTTGTGGAAGTTGACTTGAGCTACGAATTCGTGTACAGTCATGGAGGTTGTCTTCTTAATGTTGGTGAGGAATCTTTTATGATTCTGGTAGGCATCGAGGTTGCTGTTGAACTTGAAGCTGATGAATGCTTCCACTGTCGTCTGGAAGTTGTCCACAGTTCTCTGTGGAACATTGGCTGATACATAGCTGTTCCACCAGCTACAGTCGGTGTAGTCTCTGAGGAGGTCTACAAACTTGTCATAGATTCTTGGTCCTGTGGTTAGGTTGAGGGTCTTCTTAGATCTAATGAACTCATTGATGGTGAAAAGAATTTGTAATTTGGTTGATCCTGCAGTAATCAAAGGGATTTTGATCTTGGTAACTTCTTGGGAGCCGTTGACTTCTTGGGTAATCTTGTACTCAATTTTGTCAATAGTCTCTTGATCAAAGTCATACTTGAAGGGAATGACTGAGTAAGACATACTGGTCTTCTTATTGTTACTGGACAATCGTCGGATCGGTTCTTGTTAGATGTGTAGTAGTGGTAATTTTTATTCGTGTAGTAGTTGAAGTAGTCTTTACCGGTAGAAAGGGGTCGAAGCGGTTATTCGACTGTTTAAACAGTGTCATACGCCTCTAAAATAAGGTACTAAAATAAGGTTTATGTATTGGTTAAAAACTAAGATTGTGAGCTAGCTTTGTCAACTACTCCGAGGAGCCGTTGAGAACGCTTGTAACAGTAAAAAGGCGTTGAATCGAAATTCAACGTACATTGCACATAGAGAAGCACATGAAGAATTTGGATATGTTCTTCATCCAGTCTTCAAGGTTGAAGACCGGCTTGTGTGGCATTGCTTTTCAGATTTTCTTGAATCGTGGGTAATTTTCAATCGTGAGCGTTGGAATACCACATCCTGCCAATTCCCGACTAAAACATAACTCAGTCATCAACCCAAAAACCAACCTGATTTGAACACAGTGCAAATCTTTTCAGTCCCTAACCAAAATATAATTCAGTCATCAATTCAAAAACCAACCAGATTTTAGCACAGTGCAAATCCTGCTAATCCCCGACTAAAATATAACTCAGTCATCAACCTAAAATCCAACCAGATTTGAACACAATGCAAATCTTTTCAGTCCCTAACCAAAATATAATTCAGTCATCAATTCAAAAACCAACCAGATTTTAGCACAGTGCAAATCCTGCCAATTCCCGACTAAAATATAACTCAGTCAATAACTCAAAAACCCACCAGATTTTAGCATTGTACTAAAATATAACGCAGTCATCAACACAAAAACCAACCAGATTTTAGCACATTCCAAATCCTGCCAATCCCCGACTAAAATATAACTCAGTAATCAACCCGAATACCAACCAGATTTGAACACAGTGCAAATCTTTTCAGTCCCGAACCAAAATATAATTAAAAAACACACAAGATTTTAGCACAGTGCAAATCCTGCCAATTCCCGACTAAAATATAACTCAGACATCAACCCAAAAACCAACCAGATTTTAGCACAGTGCAAATCCTGCCAATTCCCGACTAAAAGTCATCAATTCAAAAACCAACCAGATTTTAGCACAGTGCAAATCCTGCCAATCCCCGACTAAAATATAACTCAGTCATCAACCCAAAAACCAACCAGATGTTAGCATTGTGCAAATCTTTCCAATCCCCGACTAAAATATAACACAGTCATCAACCTAAAAACCAACCAGATTTGAACACAGTGCAAATCCTGCCAATTCCCGACTAAAATATAACTCAGTCATCAACCCAAAAACCTACCAGATTTTAGCACAGTGCAAATCCTGCCAGTCCCCGACTAAAATATAACACAGTCATCAACCCAAAAACCCACCATATTTTAGCACATTCCAAATCCTGCCAATCCCCGACTAAAATATAACTCAGTCATCAACCCGAAAACCAACCAGATTTGAACACAGTGCAAATCTTTTCAGTCCCGAACCAAAATATAATTAAATCGTCAACCCTAAAACCCATCAGATTTAGACACAGTGCAAATCTTTCCAGTCCCTAACCAAAATTTAACTCAGTCATCAATTCAACAAAAACCAACCAGATTTTAGCACAGTGCAAATCCTGCCAATTCCCGACTAAAATATAACTCAGACATCAACCCAAAAACCAACCAGATTTTAGCACAGTGCAAATCCTGCCAATTCCCGACTAAAAGTCATCAACCCAAAAACCCACCAGATTTTAGCACAGTGCAAATCCCGCCAATCCCCGACTAAAATATAAGTCAGTCATCAACCCAAAAACCAACCAGATTTGAACACTGTTTGGAGGGCTTTAAAAATGGAGGTGAACAGTCGGTATTTGGTAGTTTAACTTGTTTGGTTATTACATGAAATTGTTACTTGAAATTGTGAGCAGAAAAATTGCTCTTTTACTAAAATCACCATATTGGTGCATCGGACTGCTAATACTCCAATGCACACACTAAATCACTAATAATCGGCATCGACCCGCTAATACTTCGATGCTGCACGTGTCCTTTGTACCAATGGGCTGTATAGATTACCTTGCGCCCTGTATGTCCGGTACATAAAGCCCTATTTTTAGTAAGAAGGAGAACCGGAATCGGTAAGTGGTAATTCTCATTCCCACTTCCATTCCCATCTCCAATCATGTTAGTCCATTCCTGCAGAAGCAATATGACTCGTACGTACGATCGGTCCCGAGACTCATTCGCGTCTCATTCATTCACTCGCGTCTCATTCGTGTCTCATTCATTCACTCGTGTCTCATTCGTGCATTCGCGCGCGCTCGTTCGATCGACTTCAAACAAAAGAAGCAAGCAAACAAAGAATCAACAACAATGAACCAAGAACAAGAACAATGGTGACAGTAAAAACTTGATATCTCCCTGAGTATTGGGAGATAGTAGACCAAACTGGTACCAAAATGTCCGCAATGACAAGGTGGTATCGATTATGTCAAACGGCTTTGCGTTCGTAGCTTAGGGGAGCAACGAAAATTAATTTTTGCCGTCGTCATCGTCAATGAAACCAAGAATGGTGACAGTAAAAAATTGATATCTCCCTGAATATTGGGAGATAGTAGACCAAACTGGTACCAAAATGTCCGCAATGACAAGGTGGTATCGATTTTGTCAAACGGCTTTGCGTTCGTAGCTTAGGGGAGCAACGAAAATTAATTTTTGCCGTCGTCATCGTCAATGAAACCAAGAATGGTGACAGTAAAAAATTGATATCTCCCTGAATATTGGGAGCTAGGAGACCAAACTGGTACCAAAATGTCCGCAATGAGGAGGCGGTATCGATTTTGTTGAACGGCTTTGCGTTCGTAGCTTAGGGGAGAAACGAAAAATTAATTTCGCCACGACAATGCACCAGATTTGAACACACTGCAAATCTTTCCAGTCCCTAACCAAAATATAATTCAATCGTCAACCCACAAACTCACCAGATTTGAACACAGTGCAAATCTGTCCAGTCCCTACTCACCGTACGTACCGTACAATATTTCGCTTTTTCGATCGAATTCAGAGTACGAACCGGTATATGACTGTAAATACATCAAGTCCGACTCATTCATGTACAAATTGTACCAATTCTAACAAGTCCGATATTATTTCTCACCAACTCTCATCTGGGAAGGTTGAACTCTCATCTGGGAAGGTTGATGACGACGTGACGACCAACTTGATCTAAGACAGATTTTAATCGTATGATTTTTTTCTTTATTCAGGTTAAATCTTATCGTTACTTGCAACCAAAAAAAATGAGAGTTTGCTACCATAAAAATGAGCGCGCGCCACTAGATATTACTATTGCTTTTAGAAGAAGCATCTCATTTCCGTAAATAATTATTTGGGTACTGTTTTTAATGATTTTTAGTCGTAGCGTTTGTACCAAGTCTACTTGTTAAAAACAGATTTTTTTAATATTTCTACGTATTCCCCCCCCCCCAAACCCCCCCCCACATAAACTCCGTCTAGAAGGTTACGTTGTCAACTCTTAGGATTAGGGTTAGTGTTTAACGTTCAACTAACAACTCCACCAATTTTTTTTTTGTCGCGAGGTAAAAAAAAATCATACATCCTGTACAATTCTACAGGATTTGGTACTAGTGTAGATTTCTAGACTAGTGTAGAATTCTACACGTTTTTTGTACTAGATAATTCAATCTCGTACCGTACGTACGAAAAAAAATCAATCTCGTACGTATGTACGAAAAGAATTCGAAAAAGAATCTCGTACGTACGACGTTCGAAAAAGAATCTCCTACATACTAGATTGTACGGTATGTATGTACGTTCAAAAAAGAATCTCGTACGTACGACGTTCGAAAAAGAATCTCGTACATACTACATTGTACGGTATGTATGTACGTTCGAAAAAGAATCTCGTACATACGAGATTGTACGGTATGTATGTACGTTCGAAAAAAAATGTCAAACATGAGGGTATTTTTGGTGCAATTCCAGGACACAAACTAACTTATTGGGTAATGACTCAAATAGTGTCGGGTCCAATCCATGAATACATTCATCATGACTCATCAAATGCATAATGGGAACAACTTTGTCACACAGTATGCCCAAAATATTGTGGTTTGACTCTCCAAATGTCAAACATGAGGGTATTTTTGGTGCAATTCCAGGACACAAACTAACTTATTGGGTAATGACTCAAATAGTGTCGGGTCCAATCCATGAATACATTCATCATGCCTCCTCAAATTCATAATGGGAACAACTTTGTCACACAGTATGCCCAAAATATTGTGGTTTGACTCTCCAAATGGCAAACATGAGGGTATTTTTGGTGCAATTCCAGGGCACAAACTAACTTATTGGGTAATGACTCAAATAGTGTCGGGTCCAAGCCATGAATACATTCATCATGACTCATCAAATGCATAATGGGAACAACTTTGTCACACAGTATGCCCAAAATATTGTGGTTTGACTCTCCAAATGGCAAACATGAGGGTATTTTTGGTGCAATTCCAGGGCACAAACTAACTTATTGGGTAATGAGTCCAAAAGTATCTGGTCCAAGCAATGAATACATTCCTCATGACTAATAAATTGCATATTGGGATCAACTTTGTCACATAGAATGCCCAAAATTTGGTGGTTTAGCTCTCGAAATGGCAAACATGGGTGTATTTTTGGTGCAATTCCAGGGCAGCACAAACTAACTTATTGGGTAATGACTCAAAAAGTATCCGGTCCAAGCAATGAATACATTCCTCATGACTCATCAAATGCAGATTGGAAACACTTTTTTCACATACAATGCCCAAAATGTTGTGGTTTGACTCTACAAATGGAAAACATGGGGGTATTTTTGGTGCAATTCCAGGGCAGCACAAACTAACTTATTGGGTAATGACTCAAAAAGTATCCGGTCCCAGCCATGAATACATTCATCATGACTCATCAAATGCATATTGAGAACAACATTGTCACACAGAATGCCCAAAATCTTAAGGTTTGACTCTACAAATGGCAATCATGGGGGTATTTTTGGTGCAATTCCAGGGCAGCACAAACTAACTTATTGGGTAATGACTCAAAAAGTATGTGGTCCAAGCAATGAATACATTCCTCATGACTCATCAAATGCATATTGGAAACCACTTTGTTACATAGAATGCCCAAAATGTTGTGGTTTGACTCTACAAATGGCAAACATGGGTGTATTTTTGGTGCAATTCCAGGGCACAAACTAACTTATTCGGTAATGACTCAAAAAGTATCTGGTCCAAGCCATGAATATATTCATCACGACTCTTCCAATGCATATTGGAAACAACTTTGTCACATAGAATGCCCAAAATCTTAAGGTTTGAGTCTCCAAATGGCAAACATGTGTGTATTTTTGGTTCAATTCCAGGGCACAAACTAACTTCTTATTGGGTAATGACTCAAAAAGTATCGGGTCCAAGCCATGAATACATTCATCATGACTCATCAAATGCATAGTGCGAACAACTTTGTCACATACTAGAATGCCCAAAATCTTAAGGTTTGACTCTCCAACTGACAAACATGAGGGTATTTTTGGTGCAATTGCAGGGCACAAACTAACTTATTGGGTAATGACTAAAAAAGTATCCGGTCCAAGCAATGAATACATTCCTCATGACTCATCAAATACATATTGGGAACAACTTTGTCACACAGAATGCTGTAAATGTTGTGGTTTGACTCTCCAAATGGCAAACATGGGTGTATTTTTGGTGCAATTCCAGGGCACAAACTAACTTATTCGGTAATGACTCAAAAAGTATCTGGTCCAAGCCATGAATACATTCATCATGACTCATCCAATGCATATTGGGAACAACTGTGGCACATAGAATGACCAAAATCTTAAGGTTTGACTCTACAAATGGCAAACATGGGGGTATTTTTGGTGCAATTCTAGGGCAAAAACTAACTGATTGGGTAATGACTCAAATAGTATCGGGTCCAAGCCATGAATGCATTCATCATGACTCATCCAATGCATATTGGAAACAACTATGACACATAGAATGCCCAAAATCTTAAGGTTTCACTCTCCAACTGACAAACATGAGGGTATTTTTGGTGCAATTCCAGGGCACAAACTAACTTATTGGGTAATGACTCAAAAAGTATCTGGTCCAAGCAATGAATACATTCCTCATGACTCATCAAATACATATTGGGAACAACTTTGTCACACAGAATGCTGTAAATGTTGTGGTTTGACTCTCGAAATGGCAAACATGAGGGTATTTTTGGTGCAATTCTAGGGCACAAACTAACTGATTGGGTAATGACTCCAAAAGTATCCGGTCAAAACTATGAATACATTTATCATGACTCATCAAATGCATATTGGGAACAACTTTGCCACTCAGAATGCCCAAAATGTTGTGGTTTTACTCTCAAAATGGCAAACATGATGAGGGTATTTTTGGTGCAATTCCAGGGCACAAACAGTCTCATTTGGTAATGACTACCAAAGTTTTTGTACCAGGCCATGAATGCATATCACATGACTTACGAAATGCATGTTGGGAACAACTTTTAAATGCATATTGGGAAAAACTTTGACACACACAGTACAGACAATGATGTGGTTTGTAGATACAAATGGCACACAAGACAGTACGGTATGTTAGGTGCAGCAGTCTACGAGATTCTACATGTGACTAGAGGATTGAAATACATAACCTTAGTGTGATCAAATGTTTCCCTTCTGAAAAAATTATGGCGCGGGAGGGGTGGCTTGCACAGGTACGTGCTCTACTGCTACAAATATAACAGCGCGCCCAAAACCAGACAACACACAGAAGATGTTCGGGCAAACAACATAGTACAGAACCCACGGAAAAATTCTACACACAAAACATCGTACACATACTACACGAAACACCGTACACACACACACACACACACGACACACACAACACACACAACACAAAACACCGTACACAACCCGACAAATTATTAGTACACACACAAAACCACACAAAAAGAAACACATGATTCTTGATCGACACCGTATTCAGAAAATAAAATAAAAAAATATGAATGCTATCGGAAAGACACGACGAAGCAAAAAATCCGAGGGGAAGACCCTTCGAAACAACAAAACCATCCGGCCCGGTGATCATCAAAATACAGGGGACAACAACGGTAAGAAAAGAAGAGTTAAAACAAACACCGCAATTACTAACAAAGTGTGTAACAGTAATACCACAACTATGAACGCATCAAAGGGCAACAGTAAAAAAAATGGTACCGACAACACAATTTCTACTACTACAAACCAGGAAGAACAAAACACCATCAACCAGAGTAACGAACCAGCGCTGACCATTACCAACACAACCACCACTACAGTAACGAACCAACAGAAAGAAGGAACAAAAACCAATGTGGTAGAGAAAACATCTAACGGAGAATGCTACAATTTAGAGTATATTGCCGAACATGTCATGAAAAATATCCAATATGACAAATTGGCAGAGGAAGTGGCAAAACGCTTACGGAAACAAGAGAGGGAACCACATATAGGGGTGGGAAAGGTAGTAATGGTACCTAAACAAACGGAGGCAACCATGCAGGGAGAGGGGAGTTACAATGCCGGCGACACAAGAGAACGAGCAGTAAGTACAATTACAGACGAATATGGACTTATAATAGACAACGATATGCTTAAGGCTTTGAGTGATATGAGTGAAAGAGTGGAGAAGCAGCTAAGGGATTACGTCAAAAAACATTGGTACCCCAACATGAAGTTCCCTATCAATGACAAGGTAACGGCGCTTGTAATAAATAAAGCTGTTGGAGAAAGTGCGGTTATGAAGCCACAAAATATTCCACTTGCGGCATTCAGTTCCTTTTACAGGAAACGAGTAGGGACAGTACTGACCGCATTGAGGCACAACTCACAAACATTAGCGAGAAAAAACTGGATAGGTAAATACAGACAGGAGAATTGGTTGTTGAAATTAGGATTTTGAGAATCTATTTTTGGTCCGACAACACTAACATGCTGCACGTTGATACTTATGATACTTCCGTACAGACGATTACAGAAAAGGTCGAGTCCCTATCACATTCCCTGGTACTGTTGCAGTTATTCAAGACACAGAATATGAAAACACAGGTATTTTAAACCCTCAATACAGAACATACAAAGACGCGGAAGATGAAGATTTTTATTATTTTGTTACAAGAATCATGTCGGCAATCAATCCGACAAATTCCAATTTCAAACAACGGAAGGAGAGGCACTTGCTGAGTGATATATTTACTATAGCAGATGAAGCATTTGCATTGGTACTGATCTACAATGAGCATCATGTATGGGTGAACCAGCAGCGGCGAAAGGGTGATGCCACGATTCCGCGACAAAAAAAAAAAATTCTGCGATTCAGACAGTGGAAGCAGAAATGGATGGATGGAGGAAGGTCGCGAGTTGTTCAGTGACTTGTGCGACAAAATTGGCGAGATGCGAAAACACCCAGAAACAGGAAGGAAATTGGAAGAAATGATGAGGGAGAGATTTAGGAACGAAAGTTCGACAAATTACACCAACAATAAGCAGGGCGATGCAAAAATTACTAGTACCAGCTCCACTAATTGTAGTGGACCAAAAAAGAAAAAGAAAAGAAACGTCTATATTGATCCGGCAATAACAGCATTGATGAATGAAAGTTTATCTATGGGTGAACTAATGTAGAAAATAACAGTACATACATAATACAAAACTACTACTAATCTTGAACTTAATTTTGAGAATATTAGAAATAATGGAGGATTCGTAATACGTTGCAATAGGAATAAATCAAGCATAATAGAATCTACATTTTAAAAAGGGAATATTGTAGTCAAGAAATATAATTCACAACTAGGGGAGCAGAATCGAATTGTTGTTTGGTAGATTAATATTTTGGAATTAATACTGACTCAAGATTTCTTTTTTATTCGTGAATAGAAGTAAGTGTTGTTCGTACAGAATAATAATTCGGTTCTGCTAGAGACTGAAATAAATTATTTTTATTTGAGAGTAGAGTAATGTGCATCACGCGCACAGAAATAGTGCTGAGTTTACATATACCCTTATACAATCGGCGCGAATTTCAGGGTGTCCAGAAATATTGCCGTGTTAAAATCACGCACAAAATTTGTGCGCGAGAAGTAAATTCGAACCCCGCGAAACAGTTCTTGGACGAACGTACCAGGGCGGGGCACACCAAGACACACCGGGGGCACTGACCGTAGGATGTGCAAATGGGAGCAAGATGCTATTGACGGCAACAGGCCTATTAGACCTACCCCGACTCCCTCCCGAGGCCCGCGGGTGCCACAAGTTTGCTGAAGTGGAACTACCTTTGGTCTCAGTGCCCAAGCTATGCAGTACCGGGTGCCACGTAGAGTTCTCTAAGGACAACGTGACTGTTATCGGCCCCACCCAACACGTCATACTCACCGGTCACCGAGACCCCCTACGGAATCTATACATGGTTCCCCTCCATCAGCCCGACCCACCAAAGGGGATGGCCAAATCTCCAAGGGTGACAGACCCCCCCCCCCCCCCCCCCCCCCCCCCCGCAAAACGAAACCACAACCGGCGCAACCAGCGCCGACCAACACAATACCGAAACCAAAGCCGCCGCAACCAGCGCCAATCAAAACAATAACGAAAACGAATATCCAATACACACGGGGGCAGGGGCATACCAGATTCAAGCCATCCCCAAGCTGATCCAATTCTAGCATGCAGCAGCAGGATATCCCACCAAAGAGACATGGATCCGCGCCATCGAGCGCGGCTCATTTGCCACTTGGCCGGGCCTCACCTTACAACGGGTCAACCGATACCTCCCACTCACCGAAGAAACGACTATGGGGCACCTACAAATGGTCCGACAAGGCATCCAAAGCACTCGCAAGAAGCCAAAGAACAAACCAACGACAGATGCAGAGCCGGCCCGATGCGACCAAAAGAAGATACATAACGTCGGCGTAGATATAGTATCAGCGAATGAGATGCAACCAACCAACCACGCAGGGCCGCGTACCAAAGAAGAACCGAAGGAACTCGTTGCGTGGGACTTGCCGGGGAGATACCCAGTCACGTCAAGTCGTGGGCACCAGTACATATTCCTCATGTACGACTACAATTCCAACTACATTGACGTGGAGTCCATCCAGTCACGCAAGAGTGAAGACCTCCTACAGGGGTTCACGGCGTGCTACGCGCGGATGAAAGAGGACAACGTGAACGCAAAAATAGTACGTATGGACAACGAGACCTCCAAGAAACTAATAGCGTACATCACAAAGAACAACCTAGATTACCAACTGGCGTCACCTGGGGACCATCGGCTCAACCATACAGAAAGGGCAATACAGACCTTCAAGAACCACTTTATCGCGGGATTGAACGGGGTGGATGACAAGTTCCCGGTGGATGATTGGGACCTACTGATCCCACAGGCCCTCATTACCCTCAACTTACTACGCGCATCTCGCACTCAGCCGAAACTATCAGCATATGAGCTCAGGCGCGGGATCTATGACTACAACAAACACCCACTCGCCCCTATGGGCTGTCAAGTGATTATTCACGACAGAACTCAAGAACGCGGCGCATGGCAAGACCATGGCACAAGGGGTTACTACATCGGACCGGCCCTAAAACACTACAGGAATTACACCTGTGTCGGGGAGGCCAGTGGCGCTAACAGAATCAGCAACACAGTGGCATTTTTTCCCAAGACCGATATGCCCCATACCTCATCTACAGACCGGCTGCTCATGATCCTCCAAGACCTAAAGGAGGTTACCGGTAAGCCCCATCCACCAGTCCCTTATATGGAACAGGGGACCCAAGTAAATGAGGCCCTACAGAGTATACAAGATCTTTTACATATGGGTACACGACAAAAGCAAAATGGGCCCAAAGCCACACTTAGAGAAACCGCCATAGAATCACGCGAACCTCCAAGGGTGTCCAACCGGCCCAACACAAAATCAATCAATGAGCCAGCGAATGCGCGCGAACCTCCAAGGGTGCCACCTACACAACAACGCAGCGCCCGCCGGGGACACCCCTGGGCTGTGGGCACCATCATTAGGAAGCAGTTCAACTCAGGGTGGTACGAAGGTGAAGTCGTAAACTACGATCAAACCAACCAATACTACAGGGTAAGATTCACTGATGGGGACACGGCCGACTACACGCATGGTGAAGTGTCCTGATACTATAAATCCGACCAATACTACTCCAAACCCAAGGTTAAACCCAAGGCACTAATGGGAATTTACCCGCGCAACCCGGTTTCGTCTCCCCGTACCAAAACAGGCCCTACAAATCAACCATTTAACGCATAGGCCCCAGTTAGCGTGTGGGGGGTCCATATGGGATGATGACTTGAACAAGTGGGCAGCCTACCGTGACCTAATCAAACACCCCAAAGCACAGATACAGGAATTATGGCTCAAGTCAGGCGAAGACGAGTTTGGCCGCCTATTTCAAGGGTTCCAACCCAACGAGGTAGAGGGGATGGATGTATTGGATTGGATCGACAGACGAGCAGTACCAATACATAAGAAGGTCACTTATCCCCGATACACAGTCGCCATACGCCCCAAAAAATCTGATCCCTACAGGACGCGGATCACAGCAGGAGGCGACCAGCTGGAGTACCACGGTGATGTGTCCACCCGAACCGCAAGTATGGAAACCATAAAAACCCATTGGAACAGTGTGGTATCCACTCCAGGGGCCAAGTACTGTACCGGCGACATCTCTAACATGTACTTATGCTCCTCGCTCGACGAGCCCGAATTCATAAAATTCAGGTAGGACATGATCCCCCCCCCCCGAATATGGGCCGCTTACAGCCTAGAGGGGCTCAAGCAGGGTGACTACGTATATGCCAAGATCAAAAAGGCGTGGTACGGACTCAAACAGAGCGGGAAAATCGCACATGATGACTTAGTAGCACAGCTACGAACATATGGATACCGAAAGGCTCCCCATACTGAGGGACTATTCCTCCATGATGAGCGGGACATAAGTTTCACCCTAGTCGTGGATGATTTTGGGATTAAATACGTCAGACAGGAAGACGTGGATCATCTAGTTGCTGCGGTTGGGACCAAATACACCTTCAAGGTTGACTGGACTGGAAAGCAATACGTGGGGGTCCACCTACGTTGGGACTACGACAAACGCGAGGTCCAATTGACCATGGATGGTTACGTGGAACAAGCTCTAAAGGACTTTGAACACGTGCGCCCCTCACGTACGTATGCCGGTTCATCCCGTGCAGACGTGCCCGCGTACGGCGCAAAGATACAATATGCGAAACACAAAGACACTACCATGCTAACCGACGAAGAGATCAAATTCATACAACAAGTTACTGGTAAATTTCTATTCTACGCGCGGGCGATCGACAACACCATGTTGCATGCCCTCAACGATATTGCGTCGGCCTCAAACAACCAAACCGCATTAGCAGCCACAAAGTATTTTCTCAACTACGCGGCATGCAATCCTGACGCCTCCATAGTATACCGGGCCAGTGACATGATTCTCAGGGTTGACAGTGACGCAGCATACCTGGTGTGTCCGGGCGCCAAGAGCCGTGCCGGCGGATACCACTTCCTTGGAGACACAAAAGACATTACATTCAATGGACCGGTCCTAGTGCTAGCCAAAATCATCAAAAACGTGATGGCATCAGCTGCGGAAGCCGAAGTCGCTTCGTTATTCCTAAACGCCCGGGAAGCACTACCCATCCGACAATGTCTGATGGAACTTGGCCACCCACAACCGGCCACCCCACTGAAGACAGACAATAATACGGCAGAAGGCATATTAAATGGCACGATCAAACAAAAAAGGTCCAACGGCCATTGATATGCGATTCTATTGGTTAAAAGACAGGGCGCAACAAGGGCAATTCAATATTTTTCTGGGAACCGGGGAAGCATAATCTGGCTGATTACCCCACCAAACACCATCCTGGTAGCCACCATAAGAAAGTGCGACCGATATATCTATATGAACCAAATAGTCCAAGGACCATCCAAGGGTGTATTGGATTACTAAATCAATCGTGATTACGTTCTACGTTTTACGTATACGTAATACGTAACGTTTCACGTACACGTGATCCAATACCTTTATGTATTACATATTACGTATTACGTAATACGTTTTACGTATTACGTTTTACGTATTACGTTTTACGTATTACGTTTTACGTATTACGTTTTACGTTTTACGTATCCGTAATACGTGACTTTTACAAATACGTAAAAGTCGCAAGCTTCTATCACAAGCTGAGCGCAATAAGTAAATAATACATAAGCGCTGGTGAGTATCAAAAAGATACTTAAAGCACTGAGCAGAGGTACGCGATATGAGGATCAAACACTCGTATCTCCACACGAAGGAAAGACAAATTAGTAAATGAGAGAACAATATGGTCCAGAAACAATCCGATCATAATCTTATCGATAACTCTTTCCAACACCGTAAAAAGAGCAAAATAAAGTAAAATAACTAAAAGTAACCAAATTAACCAACGTTGCCGTACAGCTTTGGTCTTATTATTTGGATATATCTTATTCTAACCGATTATCCTCTTTTGTTTGTAGCCTTAGGTGATATTATTTTTACCACTTAAGGATTTCCAAGTAGTGGAGGTGCGTTTGATTCTAATGCTTGATCATTGGAGTATTTGTATCTCTGTGTTAATCTTACGTACCTCGGTCGTCGTTTCGTTTTGTCGGCTTTTTTGATCGAATTTGATGCCGACAAGAAGTTCGTATTTTTTTGCCGACAACAGTACGAGTACTCGTAATTACAGTGTATCACCTACCGATACGTTTTTAGAATATTGATATGGAAGTTATAAATGATTAAAGAATCGATATGTAAATGTAAATTGATCTGTGGAGGAGTCATCGACATTATAAAAAGTGTGCCGTAACAAGTAAACATAAACGCAATCGGTCTTACGAACGATTGATTTAGTGAGTAAGATCTTTGTTACAGTTCGATCGTCTTTGCCGATCGACAGGTTAATTACTCATTGTCGTCGTGTCGATTTTACAGCATATTACCGTGTAATTCTAATCATACAAAACACATGTAATTAAGACACAAGAAACACACGCAAAACCATCTTTGATCGGTCTTCTACCGTATAATTCACCGTGATATTCTCATTGAATATCACATGTGATTGTACCTTATTATGTAGAATTAGTACTAGGTTGTACATAGATTTTAGGGCATGATAGTGTTTTAGAGTTGTTAATTCTTCAAAGAGTGAGCTGATGGGGAAATCCGGTAAAGAGACAATCCACATGGAAACGCCGACGATTATTCACTCAAGTTAAATAACCTTACGAATAAGGTTATTTGCCCTTATGACTTTTCGTACAGTATGCGTTACACGGTGAATTCTTTTCAGTCCCCTTCAGTCGTAAATCCTCCAACCGGTAAGCGGCTGGATTCTATGACATAATCTATTCATCGTGAGTCATTGTCATGTGTTGAATACCAAACTGTATCCAGTCTACCATCAGAGGCCCTATCAAAAATGGGGAGGCATTTTGCCATTCATTCTGGCTTGTATCATGGCATTTTGCCCTGATCCTTGCCGGTTTGATATATTGTATTCATGGATCAAATTATCCATTTTTCGAAATGCTCATTGCAGATCGATTCGTTTCCATGATCGAACTTAGTAGAATCAACTTGTTACTTCGATCGGATGATCGATCGAACATTCCATCAAATGATTGATTTGTTTCTTATTTACTTACCACATGCAAAACAAAAAACAAGCTTACCACATGCATCGGGAACAATGTTCTCGGAACACAGCTCCGCTCATAAGCTTGGTAAACAAATCAGCAATATTTGTTGAACCTGGTTCTTTTGCAATTCTGATAATTCCTGCTGCAATAGATTCGCGCGCCTTGTGGTATGCAATGCTGTTATGCTTTTTCTTGCATGGGCTTTCAGGTCGTGTAACATTTGTGACAACAGAATCATTATCACAATACACATTGGTGCTCTCATCAATTGGAACACCCATCATTCTCAACTTGTACCTTAGACCTTCAACCAATTCAATTGCAATTTTCAAAGCAATGATTTCAGATCCAAAAGTTGACATTTCGACTGTTGTCTGTCTTTTGGAAAACCAAATGATCGGTGCATTATTAATGAAGATAATAACACCGGTATGAGACCTCCTTATTGCTTTGCATCCGGCATGATCGGCATCAACAAAACAACTCATTGTCACATGTTTTCCCAAAGCTTCAGGCATATCTGCTGGTATGACTTCAGCAGCACCAGGATAAAATTCAGACCAGTCACATTTTTGGAATTTACTCTCATCAATGCTTGGTACTGTATCATCAAAAACCAATTTCGACCTGTTGTATTTTTTCAAATATGCAAATATATGAAATAACTGGTTCAGGTGTCCCTTTCTTGCTTGAGCCAAATACCTTGACATCAGCAAGACTGGCATTACAATGTCAAGCCTTCCTAATTCACAAATCCACCTGAGGACTCCAATCAAACCTTGATAGTAATTTTGCAATTCAGGATTCAATTCCTCTGATATATCAATTTCGGGTCGATAATCATGTGACAGTGGACTGGATGCTGATTTTGGTAGATACTTGTAGCCATATTTTTCAGTTCCTAGCTCTTGTTCTACTGCTGCAACAGCTTTCGCCGTATATTTGGTGCTTGATAATGACCATCATGGTTTTGAATCACCTTCAAAGTAAAACTTTCCAATATCAGCTCCCAAATACAGAGTTGGCTCTTCAATCGTATCATCCTTCAATTTGAACTTCCGTTCAATGTTTTCAAGCTGGAACTTTGGATCTTCACCAGAACATAAGATATCATCTACATTGGCAATGAGCATTGCCCAGTATCTGGATCCATCTTTCCTGGTTTCAATTCGCAAGTGCACATCCGGATCTGCTTTGCATGGGGAATATCCAAGATCTCTCAAATGCTGTGTGAGATATGATCTGAAAGATGCGCCTGCAACTATTAAATTCCTTTCGTGACCAGAAGTAACAAAGCTACCAGATGGTAGATATCCTATTCGTACGAATCAATGAGTCCCGTATCAACCAAAGTAATCGATTCCCCCGGCATATCGATTCCCACGTTGCATCGATTCCCATCGCGCATCAACGTTGAGCAATCCCTGTTTTATAGTATTGCCATCGTTCTTCAGTGAGCAAACTCTGATTTCATAAAATATCACACGAGCTACGGGAGCAATTCCTGATCTTAATGATAAACATATCATGAAGTCTTCCTAATGGAACAAGAGAAGAAGACCGTTGGCGTGTGATTCTCACACAATATATATATATATATACACACAGATATATACGGTCAACGACCAATGCATGTACGGAAATAATCAGCGAGTAATCTCATCACTATGCAACAGCAGTTGCAACGTATTCATCTCAATAAAAGAGATATCTTGCATTTCGGCAAGATTTCACTTTATCTCATACTTTTAACATTCAACTGATTTATATCCCAAAATTCACACTAGTTGCTACCAACTACTTGTAATCTACATAATAAGGTCTGTCTCGCTGCAATCTGAACAAGTCACAGCAAGAAGAGATCTGGCGTTTCCATAGTCTCGCCTGTAGTCCGATTATCCGTTGCCGAAAGTATCCAACCACAATTGTCACGCGTAGAGTACAATCGTTTGTCTACTAACACACTAACGCAGCGTTGCTGTTCTTCAGAAGCCTTTGAATCAGACCCTCAACGGACCGGATTCAGAAGGAAAATAATAGATTAACAGTCGCAAGCTTCAAGGTGGCTTGCTCACAAAAAGGAACAGGAACGAAATTGAATACAATCCCTACGCTGGCGCATGCCAGTCGCACATCGTACACGAAGCAGATTTTATTCTCATTCACCGCGCAATTCCTTCAAAGGATCGGAACCGTCACAAATGCCGAACATACCGGCCATGCCCGCCAATATATTTGGGGGCGAGAACAACACGGGTGATGTCGAAGTTACTACTGCCAACCATTTTCCCAGTTTTGATACTGATATGAAGATGATACTCGTATCCCTACTCCGCGTAACAAGTGAGGCAAATAACAAGTTGTGTTCAGCTCTCAAGGAAGGCGGATTATGCGAGTGGAATGCATTTCTCGACGCACTTATCGAACCGGATTTTGCACGCGAGCTTACCTATACTGAGGGAGGACTACCAACGCATATCCCTCGATCCATCCAAAGGATCATAGAGGCACTTGCGGAGTTCGCTCTCGAACTACAAGAAGACGAGAAAGAATGGAAAGATGTAAAATCATATACGTATAAAGAATTCCAACCATTCCGCTTGGAACGTGCCCTCCGTATGCAGACCGAATCTGTTCTGAACCCTCCACCTCCTCCGCCGGGAAGTAACAAAAAGACACCTCAGCAGGTAAAGTACGAATCTTGGTGCCGAAAAGCACGATCGTAGAGGTGTTTTCCATGCATCATTAGGTGTATACAAATCAAAAACCTCTTCATCCAAGGACCAACGACCTCTCAAGTCTTCCGTGTCACCCGCGCATCCCGCTCGATTCCTCTCCGAAAACCCTGACATTTGGTACAAAAAGGACGGTGACACCCAAATACCTGTAGGAACATCCTCCTATTCCGCCAATTTTCACCAGTGGTATAATCCTGACGATGATCTGACCTTTCCTAACGATAGTCCAGTAACGCTGTACACATACCGTGTACACAAAGCTACGGTTACTAGTCCTGGTTTTGCCATGGTTGATCGCGGCGCAAATGGTTGCATCATCGGCAATGATGCATGCCTCATCTCCAAGGATATCCCACCACGATATGTCAATGTCACAGGCATTAACAATCACCAGGTACAAAATATTCCCATTGCTACATGCGGAGCTTATTCCATATCAAACAGAGGTCCCGTCATCCTCATTTTCAATGAATGTGCATATACAGGCCGACACCCTTCTATCTTGTCCTCCGGCCAGATAGGCATATCAACATGGACACTCTGTATCATTCCTAGAAGACGATACTTCGAACAAAGATGAACATGTCAATTCCGCAGCAGACCTACATCCTGCTGTAGAAAATGATCGTAAAGGTGTTTTCCATGCATCATTAGGTGTATACAAATCAAAAACCTCTTCATCCAAGGACCAACGACCTCTCAAGTCTTCCGTGTCACCCGCGCATCCCGCTCGATTCCTCTCCGAAAACCCTGACATTTGGTACAAAAAGGACGGTGACACCCAAATACCTGTAGGAACATCCTCCTATTCCGCCAATTTTCACCAGTGGTATAATCCTGACGATGATCTGACCTTTCCTAACGATAGTCCAGTAACGCTGTACACATACCGTGTACACAAAGCTACGGTTACTAGTCCTGGTTTTGCCATGGTTGATCGCGGCGCAAATGGTTGCATCATCGGCAATGATGCATGCCTCATCTCCAAGGATATCCCACCACGATATGTCAATGTCACAGGCATTAACAATCACCAGGTACAAAATATTCCCATTGCTACATGCGGAGCTTATTCCATATCGAACAGAGGTCCCGTCATCCTCATTTTCAATGAATGTGCATATACAGGCCGACACCCTTCTATCTTGTCCTCCGGCCAGATAGGCATATCAACATGGACACTCTGTATCATTCCTAGAAGACGATACTTCGAACAAAGATGAACATGTCAATTCCGCAGCAGACCTACATCCTGCTGTAGAAAATGATCGTAAAGGTGTTTTCCATGCATCATTAGGTGTATACAAATCAAAAACCTCTTCATCCAAGGACCAACGACCTCTCAAGTCTTCCGTGTCACCCGCGCATCCCGCTCGATTCCTCTCCGAAAACCCTGACATTTGGTACAAAAAGGACGGTGACACCCAAATACCTGTAGGAACATCCTCCTATTCCGCCAATTTTCACCAGTGGTATAATCCTGACGATGATCTGACCTTTCCTAACGATAGTCCAGTAACGCTGTACACATACCGTGTACACAAAGCTACGGTTACTAGTCCTGGTTTTGCCATGGTTGATCGCGGCGCAAATGGTTGCATCATCGGCAATGATGCATGCCTCATCTCCAAGGATATCCCACCACGATATGTCAATGTCACAGGCATTAACAATCACCAGGTACAAAATATTCCCATTGCTACATGCGGAGCTTATTCCATATCAAACAGAGGCCCCGTCATCCTCATTTTCAATGAATGTGCATATACAGGCCGACACCCTTCTATCTTGTCCTCCGGCCAGATGGAAGCTTATTTTTCAAATGTCGACAACACATCCGTTAAAGCGGGTGGTGGACAGGTAATCACCACCTCTGATGGATATGCACTGCCCCTTAGCATCCGGCATGGTTTACCATACCTTACGATGCAAAAGTACACGGCTATCGAGTTTGATACGCTCCCACATGTTATCATGACATCCGATAAGCATTGGGACCCATCTGTTCTTGATACCACTATCAATGCAAAAGATGAACAATTTCTCCAGAAATACCCTCCTCAGCCACAGCAACTCCCGTATCCCGATTACGATGAATACAGAAATCCACGTTGCCTTGAAGGATTAGATATCTCTGTATCCCCTGGCTCTTCCACGGTCACGTCTCTCAGTTCATATTCCAGCCAATCCACTCGGTCTCCCTTCCTTCCTATTGATGATCATGGAACCAACGGTCGCTCATTCTGGCTTACTTCCACCGACTACATTCACCAGGAACGCCTCGCATGCTGCACTTTACCTGAAGTCTCTGGGACGGTCACTGCGTTTCCGACGGATTGTACTGCCAGTGATACTACACGTATTGCAGCTACGCCCTGTGAGCGATACCCCAACGAACATGACTACTTATCCCTGAAACCTTTCTTTTGTTGGGTTTCCACAGATCACATCAAAGCCACGTTTGAAAACTCAACCCAATATGGTTCATTAGCGGTTAGCCCTGATGGAAACATTTTCAAACGTTTCCATTCCCCTCAACAGGCCATGAACGTTCGACCCTTCAATGACGGCGTTATGTCCGATGCTGTCTATTCAGATGTCCCAGCAATTGATGGCGGCTCCAAGATTGCTCAGATCTTCTTCGGCCAAAAGTCACATATCATACATGTTGAAGAAATGCGTACCACCGGCGATTTTCTATCATGTTTCCAGAACTTTGTTCGAAAATGGGGCAGGCCCATTCGCCTCCTTTGCGACCACGGTAACTACCAATCTAGTAAGAGGGTCACCGATTATCTCAAAATGTTATGGATTGGACTCTGGCAAAGTGAACCTTACCACCAATACCAGAACCAATTTGAACGGCGATATCAAACGTTCAAACGCATTGTCAATCGCGTCATGGATCGTACAGGCACACCACCACATCTATGGCTACTGTGCATGACATACGTTGCCGGACTCCTCAATGTTATTTCTGACCCTACTCTGTCAGACAAACAACCGGTCTTCATTGCTACCGGTACATTTGGCGACATCAGCGCATAGACCAGTTTCTTCCGGTTCGAACCTGTTTATTTCAATACCAATGACTCCCCTTTCGGTACCCAGTCTACCAAACGTCTTGGTCACTTCGTCGGCATTGCAGAACATGTTGGCAATGGACTCTGTTTCCGAATCTGGGACCCAGTTACCAACAAGTTACTTGACCGGTCCGGTGTACGCTCTGCTCTCACGCCTGAGTCTCGCAACAAACGCGCGGGCCTATTCACTGATGATGGTTTCATCAAATGGCGTAAAGCCAAGGATTCCTTGCCCCGATTATACGCCACTGGAGACGCTCCAACATTCAAACATGGGGAGCATATCACTAAGAATAGCCCCATTGAAGATTCTGCAAAACAGGGCAACTCAGTTAATCCCCCTCCTGGCGTCTCACCCGCTGATTCCGACACCGCCGATGACACCACACCATCGGTACCCAACGAACAACCAGGTACAACACCTCCCGCATCTGATAATCAAGCTATTCTTAAACCACCCGCCCACCCCTCGTTACCGAGCTTTTTATATAAGAAGGTCGATGACAGCCCAAGCTGGTCGATCACTTCATTCCCCAGATATTCATCTGGTTCATCAATATCTTCTACTGACGCCTCTGGCTCAGCCATTTCAAGTTTCAGATCAGGTGATTTCACTGGTTGTTGTTCAAATAGCTCCATTTGAGGCTCCGGGTAGTTTTCCTGGAAGAAAGACGCGCTGTCTTTCACTTCATCACCAATCTTGGATTCAATTGATTTATCAATCGCTTCCATTCTTCTGAGGATATCTCTATCCCTCCATTCATATTCCTTGACAGGCCTTATTGAATTTGTAGATATTGGTATTGCTGATTCAGTCAGGAGCCAGAAACAATCACCTCCTCCTATCTTATTGCCACAATGGCCCAACCATCGACCCAATCTTTCAACTCCACGAGAGGAAGAATCACCTTTATCAAAGTAGAATACAAAATCATACCATTCTGATGACGTGTATAGTGTGATATCAGGCCTATAGCCCTGAACCAATTCAAATGGAGTTCTCCGCATTGAAGAAGGGTTGCTTGATGTTGTTCTCTGCCTGATATTAGCACATAGTTCACCACAAAATGACCATAATCTCCTCGGTGACTTCTTCTTTGCAGACTTGGTTGTGATTGCACCCCCAAGATGACCAATTGCTTGCTTTGCTCGATTTTGAAATGGGCAATGTGGTTGGATGAATGTCTGATGAATATGGTTGCGCTTTACAATTGAATTCCAGTGAGTCTTGTAGGTTCTTGGAGATCCTTGTTCTGGAGCACCATCAGAGATTAAATGCTCAGGGATTCCAACTTCATGAATGAATATTTTCAACCCTTGATGCGCTTGTGATTTGTCCTGTATTGGTATAAATACTTCAAACCCATTTCCATTTGTAAAGATCTGCGCGCATTTTTCTTGCCTCATAATACTGGTGCTCCTAGCATGCCACGTATCAGTGTACCAGGTTCCTTGTGCAATTCTCTTGTTTCTAAAGCGCTGTGTAGGCAGCCTCTTCATCAATGGTAGTTGCAAATTCCTCAGTGCCTTCTGAGTCGTGACTTTCAGTGTCTGCTCAGCCTTCTTGAAACTAATATTCCAAGTTTTGGCTAGGCGTTCACAGTCAACTTTGTTTGGACCTTCAATAGTTATCACTGATGGCCCCCATTGATTTCTTCTATCAAGCGACCTCCTCTCAAGTGTATTGTCAATTTCTTGCAAGCTAGGGGCTGGTTTTGATTCATCTTCAGGAGCTTCCATGAAGTCAAATTCTGTGTCATCAAACAAAAATTGGTCTACCCTTCGCGCGCTTGAAATATTTGTTACTGAAGAAATCCGGTGAGCAATATTGCCATCTGTTGCAATTTGACATTCAGTTAGCATTCTTCTGGTTGATACCTGATGCAATCTCATCAGTTTGCATTGCTGTATGAGATTTGGATGCCTGTTCTCTAAGCTAGTCTTGGAGAGCATATCTGTAACATTACTTGTAGGTTCCGTTACAATTGAGCTTGCATCCTCAGTGGACATGGCTTGATCTTCTTCTGTCGACATGGCTTGAATGCTAAATTGGTCCCCTGAAATTGGGTCACCATTGTCGATTGCTAGCTCAGCCATCCTGAACTTCAGTGAATGAGGATCCCATGGGGTGTCATTTGTTGCTATCAAATGTTGGCATTCATCAAGCTCCATTCTTGTTGGCTTCCTTGTGGGAAAATAAGAAATCACATTTCTCATACTCAGTTTTATAAAAACTTTCCTGGGGTCGTCATCTTCCATTGGCGTTTGGATTGTAATTCCATGCTTGGATCTGGGGTCAAACTGACGGGGTGTTTCTTCAACAGAGTTGAAATTGCAATCCCTCACTTGATTTGGGCATATCAAGCTGTTCTTCAATTTATTCCCAAAGTACAGCGCTTGATGGAACACTATGATGTATGCTTGACCTGATGTTGGATTTGTCCAAGCAGTAGCACAACTTCCAATTGGGATCTTCTTGATTGGCTTGTATTCTTCAGAAAAGGGTGCAACATCAACATGTGTTGTGATCTGATCAGGATTTAGCAATATCATGTTGCTTCCAGCGGCAGTGGTATCTGCATGTGAGTCTAGCTCGCAGTATCCTTCTTCATTTTCTCCATCATCAAAATCTAGAGGGATATTCATCTTGTATAACGACCGGCTCACCATTTTTAACAATTTGTGTTCTAGTGTCCGGTTATGATGTCATTTCTTAGATTTTGATCCAAAGCTATCACCTGCTCCTTCCTTTTCAGCATCTTTTGCCTTCTTGGTCTCAGCAGCCTTGAGATTTTGTTTCTTCTTTGCCTGTCTCATCTGATAAAGCTCCTGACGCTGTTCTTTTGACATTGTTTTATAAACACTTGTTGGATAGGGCTTGCATTCAACTTTTCCTGTAAACGTTCCAGTTGTTTTCTGCTTCTTATTGCTTGTAGTGCCCACAGAATACACACTTCTGGAACCTCTTTTATGCTTTCCATTTGCAAGCTTCTTCAATCCAAGCCGATTGGTGAATAGAATCAAACATTCGTTGAAGTTGTCACGATAGTCTTTGCTCTCATCAATTGCATCGGCTTTTGCAGCATCAAGCCGTTCATCACTGATTGAATTGATAAAGTCCCAAACAAATCTTCTTTCATTGTGGTTCTTTTCAAATCTCAGAATTGTTCCATGAAAAGCAGTCCAGTTCCTCTTGTGTTTGTTCCAATCATAATTCTTAGCATCGCCAGTGTAATGTGATTCTTTCATATCCTGGTAGGTTTTGTTCAAGACCATAGTGATATTGGTATCAGTGTAAGCATGCTGCATCAATGAAATGAATGCATTTCTAGCATTTCCTGAGTTCAGTTCAGTATTCTGGAAATGTGCCACATATTCCCAACCAGGACCTTTTCTTGTTGCATCACATAACAACCTCCAGACGACGTTGTTATCTTCATCATACTGGTGGCCTGACAAAACACCACACCTTTCATTGTAGTCACTCCAAGTTGGATAGGTATCTGTTGGACTTTGCCCGACTGTTCCAGACCTGGCTTCATTGGTAACATCCTCCTTCTCTTGGGGTCTTATGACATACAGGATTGGGAAACCTTCAGAGTTAAATCTGTATCTCAAGTTTTGTCAAAAGCCTTCTTCCCATTCTCTGAATTTCGTAAGGTCCTTTAACTCAGGTGGGGTTGACTTTTCCTGTGATTTCACACTTGACTCCATCATCTTGATTCTGAATTGCTGCAATTCCAGATTGTTTGGGTTCGCGTTCCAGTCAATAGCTCTTGGTTTGACTCCAATCAATGGTTGATATCGTGCCCAATTCGCTCATGTGAGGAGCCTCGATGATAGCCTGTTGCCATAGTGGATACTTTTTGGATTAGGACAGTCTGGACTGATTGATTTCAATCCATGCATAAATGATTTTATGCTTTCCTTGTTGAGGTCTGTAATTTCACGAATATTGGACATTCCTCCCCTCATAATTTCTTCAGCTGATTTATAGTTGATACCAAAATCCATCAAGCTGCTTCTGAAAGCGAGCTGTTCTGGGCTCAGAAATCTCCCATTGTTGAATCCCCTGATTTTTATTCTGGGTTGGGACGACTTCCTTGCGAGTCGGTCAGCCCTTGCATCCGCGTTTTGGTCTCCCTCTTCATTGTCACTATTCTCATCATCTGGGTTCTCACCCCTACTTTCGGCATCTCTTATCGCTCTGATCCTTTTCTTTACTTCTTGGTCGATGATTCTCTTCATGTTTGAGTTCATTTCTGGGTCAACGAGGGCCCTTTCCATTACTTGCATGATTCTATCTTCAAACTCATCGTTATCTCCCCTACCTCCTCCATTGTTCTCATCAGAATCTTGTGGATCATCCACTTCCATTTTTTCTTCCTCACTGGTGTCGTTTGCTCTAGTTCGGACCATGGTTGAGAGGATATTCTAATGGTCGGATGGTCGCTCTGAAGAGAGTTTCGGTGTATTCGTTTCGAAATATTCGGAGGATGGTATGTGGAGAAAGAGAGTGTAATTTAATCGAAGGATTGGATGTGAGATGGTTGTAGATGTTGACTGCTGTCGAGTGTGATTTGCTTGTCTGTTTTTGTATTTTGTATATCCAGATCGAATTTTCGTTCCGGTTTGTTTGTACTTTCTGACTATTCGGATCGAATTTTCGTTCCGGTTTGTCTGTATTTGTGTGAGCTTTTGCTTTTGTCGCAATTTAAGATTGTGAGCTTTCCTATCCTTTCTTGGGATTTGCTCATTCTGTATTTCTGTGGTGAAAGATTGTTTCCTGAGAATTTAGTGTTCTCTTTTCCTTTTGGATCTTTTCGATCTTCGAGATTTGGTGTTCTCGGTTCTCTTGCGAGCAGATGTTCTTCGCAATCTGTTCCTTTGCAAGCAGATGTTCTTCGCGATCCGTTTCACCACAGAATACTTGAGGCTCAATCTTCTGGCTCACGTCATTCTTGTTTTCAGTGAAAGATCAGTGTTCTCGAATATTGATTCCTTTCAACTGATGCCAACCTGGGCGATTCGTTCAGCTGAATCGTCCAGTTTCTTTTCCCTTGCTTGTTTTGCTGGATCATGAAACCGGATGGAGCCTACCGTCTCGGTCCAGGTCTTTGGTCTCTTCTTTCAGGGAGACCGCCCTGGTGTTGGTCTATTCCAGAGCTCCACAAGCAACTGCCCCTTTTTACATCCTTGAGGGTTGATGCCGGTTGCTGATCAGGCTAATCCGGATTCTTTGGTCTTCGAGCTCAAACTGCGTTTCGTTGGGAAATGCCATTCGGTCCTCAGCATTGTAGGATGCTGGCCACAGCTCGTAGAGAGTGCTGTGGGTCTGATAAACTATAAAAAGTGTGCCGTAACAAGTAAACATAAACGCAATCGGTCTTACGAACGATTGATTTAGTGAGTAAGATCTTTGTTACAGTTCGATCGTCTTTGCCGATCGACAGGTTAATTACTCATTGTCGTCGTGTCGATTTTACAGCATATTACCGTGTAATTCTAATCATACAAAACACATGTAATTAAGACACAAGAAACACACGCAAAACCATCTTTGATCGGTCTTCTACCGTATAATTCACCGTGATATTCTCATTGAATATCACATGTGATTGTACCTTATTATGTAGAATTAGTACTAGGTTGTACATAGATTTTAGGGCATGATAGTGTTTTAGAGTTGTTAATTCTTCAAAGAGTGAGCTGATGGGGAAATCCGGTAAAGAGACAATCCACATGGAAACGCCGACGATTATTCACTCAAGTTAAATAACCTTACGAATAAGGTTATTTGCCCTTATGACTTTTCGTACAGTATGCGTTACACGGTGAATTCTTTTCAACATCCTCTTCTTCCGGAAGTATGATCTTCTCCCGGTCATTAAGATTCGCTTCAACCTCGACTCCCGACTCGATTGGTCAGTCACGAGGACTATTGTTACACCTGTACGTCTGTTTTTTGAGGGGTACCAAAAAATAATGAATTCTACAGAGAAAAAATAGTAGAAATAATAGTCATCAGAGGGGTATGTATCATTAAGCGTACTCTATTATTATGACTCCTGTTCCTACATACTTACATGCCACAGTAGTGCCAAGCTAAATACCACAATTGGTGGAGTTGTTAGTTGAACGTTTAACACTAACCCTAAGAGTTGACAACGTAACCTTGTAGACGGAGTTTATGTGGGGGGGGGTTTGGGGGGGGAAAATATGTAGAAATATTTAAAAAATCTGTTTTTAACAAGTAGACTTGGTACAAACGCTACGACTAAAAATCATTAAAAACAGTACCCAAATAATTATTTACGGAAATGAGATGCTTTGTCTAAAAGCAATAGTACTATCTAGTGGCGCGCGTTCATTTTTATGGTGCGAACTCTCATTTTTATGGTTGCATGTAATCATAAAATTTAACCTGAATACAGATAAAAATCATACGATTCTCATCGTCGTCATCATCGGCCCGTCGTCAGATGAGAGAGTTGGTGATGTACCGTAAGAGAAATACAATCGGACTTTTTAGATTTGGTACAATTTGTACATGAATGAGTCGGACTTGATGTACTTACAGCTATCTACGATTTTTCCCTGTTGTCGTTCGGCAAATCGAAATTGTTGTCGGCAAAAAAATACGGACTGTTGTCGGCATCAAATTCGATCGAAACGAAATGACAACCGAGGTGCGGGACCGATAAAGAAAGTGTGTTGTAACAAACAAGCAAACGCAATCGGTCTTACGATCGATTGATTTAGTGAGTAAGATCATTGTTACAGTTCGATCGTCTTTGCCGATCGACAGGTTAATTACTCGTCGTATCGTCGTGTCGATTTACAGCATATTACCGTGTAATTCTAAGCATACAAAACACACGTAAATAAGACACGAAACACATGCAAACCATCTTCGATCGGTCTTTTTACCGTACCTCAATTTCACTTAGGTTCCCTCCGTTTCGGGAATGCCAATTTTTGCAGGAGTTGATCTCAAGAACCAGACATCGCCTGGTAATTCTGAAAATATCCCCAAACAGATGAAAGTCTCTATTGTTACGAGTTTGCTTCAGAATGACCATGCAATGTCTGGTTCTCCAGATCAACTCCTGCAAAAAAAAGAGGCTTATCTAAACACCCCAAAAAAAACTTTGGAGAACCAGATGTTTTTAATGTAATTAAAATAACAGCTTTTTACCTGATTCTTCTGGCTATGCCTGCGCGCGCACGCGCGCGCATGCCAGCAGCGGATAAGGGACAGACCATAAAAACAAAAAAAGGGGTAAAGGACGGACCAGAAAAACGGAAAAAGGACAGACCATAAAAAAGGAAAAAGGCAGACCATGAAAAAGGAAAAAGGACAGACCAAAAAAACGGAAAAAGGACAGACCATAAAAACGGAAAAAGGACAGACCATCAAGTACATGCCAAGCAGTACAAGTACTACTACAGGTACGGTACTACTACCAGTAGTAATGCAAGTACCACATAGACAGTACACACTAATTTGCAATTAAAAAATAGAAAATTAGATATTTTGTGTGATTGAACCATGAATATTGTTCCTATTATGGATATGATGAATCATGAAAGAAACAGAAGTGAGTTATCTGTCATAGTTTTTGTGTCAGCACCTAGTAAGTGCATTGGGGTCCTGGATTTGGAGGGAAAATACACACTAATTTGCAATTAGAAAATAGAAAACTAGATATTTTGGGTGATTAGTCCATGAATATTGTTCCTATTAAGGATATGATGAATCATGAAAGAAACAGAAGTGAGTTATCTGTCATAGTTTTTGTGTCAGCACCTAATTAGTGCATTTGGGTCCTGGATTTGGAGGAAAAATACACACTAATTTGCAATTAGAAAATAGAAAATTAGATATTTTGGGTGATTGAACCCTGAATATTGTTCCTATTATGGATATGATGAATCATGAAAGAAACATAAGTGAGTTATCTGTCATGGTTTGTGTGTCAGCACCTAGTAGTAAGTGCATTTGGGTCCTGGATTTGGAGGAAAAATACACACTAATTTGCAATTAGAAAATAGAAAATTAGATATTTTGGGTGATTAGTCCATGAATATTGTTCCTAATATGGATATGATGAATCATGAAAGAAACAAAAGTGAGTTATCTGTCATAGTTAGTGTGTCAGCACCTAGTAAGTGCATTGGGGTCCTGGATTTGGAGGAAAAATACACACTAATTTGCAATTAGAAAATAGAAAATTAGATATTTTGGGTGATTGAACCATGAATATTGTTCCTATTATGGATATGATGAATCATGAAAGAAACAGAAGTGAGTTATCTGTCATGGTTTTTGTGTCAGCACCTAGTAAGTGCATTGGGGTCCTGGATTTGGAGGAAAAATACACACTAATTTGCAATTAGAAAATAGAAAATTAGATATTTTGGGTGATTGAACCATGAATATTGTTCCTAATATGGATATGATGAATCATGAAAGAAACATAAGTGAGTTATCTGTCATGGTTTGTCTGTCACCACCTAATTAGTGCATTGGGAAAATGGATTTGGAGGAAAAATACACACTAATTTGCAATTAGAAAATAGAAAATTAGATATTTTGGGTGATTAGTCCATGAATATTGTTCCTATTATGGATATGATGAATCATGAAAGGAACATAAGTGAGTTATCTGTCATAGTTAGTGTGTCAGCACCTAGTAAGTGCATTGGGGTCCTGGATTTGGAGGAAAAATACACACTAATTTGCAATTAGAAAATAGAAAATTAGATATTTTGGGTGATTAGTCCATGAATATTGTTCCTATTATGGATATGATGAATCATGAAAGAAACAGAAGTGAGTTATCTGTCATGGTTTGTGTGTCAGCACCTAGTAAGTGCATTTGGGTCCTGGATTTGGAGGAAAAATACACACTAATTTGCAATTAGAAAATAGAAAATTAGATATTTTGGGTGATTGAACCATGAATATTGTTCCTATTATGGATATGATGAATCATGAAAGAAACATAAGTGAGTTATCTGTCATGGTTTGTGTGTCAGCACCTAGTAAGTGCATTGGGGTCCTGGATTTGGAGGAAAAATACACACTAATTTGCAATTAGAAAATATAAAATTAGATATTTTGGGTGATTGGTCCATGAATATTGTTCCTATTATGGATATGATGAATCATGATAGAAACATAAGTGAGTTATCTGTCATGGTTTGTGTGTCAGCACCTAGTAAGTGCATTTGGGTCCTGGATTCGGAGGAAAAATACACACTAATTTGCAATTAGAAAATAGAAAATTAGATATTTTGGGTGATTAGTCCATGAATATTGTTCCTATTATGGATATGATGAATCATGAAAGAAACATAAGTGAGTTATCTGTCATAGTTTTTGTGTCAGCACCTAGTAAGTGCATTGGGGTCCTGGATTTGGAGGAAAAATACACACTAATTTGCAATTAGAAAATAGAAAATTAGATATTTTGGGTGATTAGTCCATGAATATTGTTCCTATTATGGATATGATGAATCATGAAAGAAACAGAAGTGAGTTATCTGTCATGGTTTTTGTGTCAGCACCTAGTAAGTGCATTGGGGTCCTGGATTTGGAGGAAAAATACACACTAATTTGCAATTAGAAAATAGAAAATTAGATATTTTGGGTGATTAGTCCATGAATATTGTTCCTATTATGGATATGATGAATCATGAAAGAAACATAAGTGAGTTATCTGTCATGGTTTGTGTGTCAGCACCTAGTAAGTGCATTGGGGTCCTGGATTTGGAGGAAAAATACACACTAATTTGCAATTAGAAAATAGAAAATTAGATATTTTGGGTGATTAGTCCATGAATATTGTTCCTATTATGGATATGATGAATCATGAAAGAAACATAAGTGAGTTATCTGTCATGGTTTGTGTGTCAGCACCTAGTAAGTGCATTTGGGTCCTGGATTTGGAGGAAAAATACACACTAATTTGCAATTAGAAAATAGAAAATTAGATATTTTGGGTGATTAGTCCATGAATATTGTTCCTATTATGGATATGATGAATCATGAAAGAAACAGAAGTGAGTTATCTGTCATAGTTTTTGTGTCAGCACCTAGTAAGTGCATTGGGGTCCTGGATTTGGAGGAAAAATACACACTAATTTGCAATTAGAAAATAGAAAATTAGATATTTTGGGTGATTAGTCCATGAATATTGTTCCTATTATGGATATGATGAATCACGAAAGAAACATAAGTGAGTTATCTGTCATGGTTTTTGTGTCAGCACCTAGTAAGTGCATTGGGGTCCTGGATTTGGAGGAAAAATACACACTAATTTGCAATTAGAAAATAGAAAATTAGATATTTTGGGTGATTGGTCCATGAATATTGTTCCTATTATGGATATGATGAATCATGAAAGAAACATAAGTGAGTTATCTGTCATGGTTTGTGTGTCGGCACCTAATTAGTGCATTTGGGTACTAAGAATTTTCAACAACAAAATGTTACATGGGGAGACCAATCTTGCTACTGCCATAACTTTCCTTCCAGAGGGAGTTAGAACATTCTAGAGGTATCAGCGCCCATCTACATGAATCGTAGACGTCGATCGACCTATTTATCGATTCAAACGATTGCCAGGGGGGCTCTCGCTAGAAAAATTCGTGTAAATTATGTAAGAATTTTCAACAACACTACAATGTGACATGGGGAGACCAATCTTGCTACTGTCATAACTTTCCTTCCAGAGGGAGTTAGAACATCCTAGAGGTATCAGCGCCCATCTACATGAATCGTAGACGCTAATCGACCTATTTATCGATTCAAACGATGAGCAGGGGGGCTCTTACTAGAAAAATTCGTGTAAATTATGTAAGAATTTTCAACAACACTACAATGTGACATGGCGAGACCAATCTTGCTACTGCCATAACTTTCCTTCCAGAGGGAGTTAGAACATTCTAGAGGTATCAGCGCCCATCTACATGAATCGTAGACGTCGATCGACCTATCTATCGATTCAAACGATTGCCAGGGGGGCTCTCGCTAGAAAAATTCGTGTAAATTATGTAAGCATTTTCAACAACACTACAATGTGACATGGGGAGACCAATCTTGCTACTGTCATAACTTTCCTTCCAGAGGGAGTTAGAACATTCTAGAGGTATCAGCGCCCATCTACAGGCATCGTAGACGTCGATCGACCTATCTATTGATTCAAACGATCGGCAGGGGGGCTCTCGCTAGAAAAATTCGTGTAAATTATGTAAGAATTTTCAACAACACTACAATGTGACATGGCGAGACCAATCTTGCTACTGCCATAACTTTCCTTCCAGAGGGAGTTAGAACATTCTAGAGGTATCAGCGCCCATCTACATGCATTGTAGACGTCGATCGACCTATTTATCGATTCAAACGATTGCCAGGGGGGCTCTCGCTAGAAAAATTCGTGTAAATTATGTAAGAATTTTCAACAACACTACAATGTGACATGGCGAGACCAATCTTGCTACTGTCATAACTTTCCTTCCAGAGGGAGTTAGAACATTCTAGAGGTATCAGCGCCCATCTACATGAATCGTAGACGTCGATCGACCTATTTATCGATTCAAACGATTGCCAGGGGGGCTCTCGCTAGAAAAATTCGTGTAAATTATGTAAGAATTTTCAACAACACTACAATGTGACATGGGGAGACCAATCTTGCTACTGCCATAACTTTCCTTCCAGAGGGAGTTAGAACATTCTAGAGGTATCAGCGCCCATCTACATGAATCGTAGACGCTAATCGACCTATTTATCGATTAAAACGATTGCCAGGGGGGCTCTCGCTAGAAAAATTCGTGTAAATTATGTAAGAATTTTCAACAACACTACAATGTGACATGGGGAGACCAATCTTGCTACTGCCATAACTTTCCTTCCAGAGGGAGTTAGAACATTCTAGAGGTATCAGCGCCCATCTACATGAATCGTAGACGTCGATCGACCTATTTATCGATTCAAACGATCGGCAGGGGGGCTCTCGCTAGAAAAATTCGTGTAAATTATGTAAGCATTTTCAACAACACTACAATGTGACATGGGGAGACCAATCTTGCTACTGTCATAACTTTCCTTCCAGAGGGAGTTAGAACATTCCTAGAGGTATCAGCGCCCATCTACATGCATTGTAGACGTCGATCGACCTATCTATTGATTCAAACGATCGGCAGGGGGGATCTCGCTAGAAAAATTCGTGTGCACATTAAAAAGAAATACTAATAATTTTTATACGTTGAATTTTGCCTCTGCTTTTGCAAGGATGAGATCTCCAGCATCTTCTGCATCTTCATGTAACTCGATCTCTCCTTTATCATAGCAATCAATGTCAAGTTTCCGAACTCCACGACCCTCATGTTGGCCCCGTGGAAGATGTCTTCTTCCCGACCTATCGCCAATACCATCAATGGCAATACCTTCCGCCTCTGCAACCTCTAGAAATGAACGAAGAACTTTATTGATATCCTTGACAATGGTTTCCGACTTGGGATGAAGTGTCCAAACACGGCGATAGGTTCTTGAAGCTGCAGTAGGTGTTGCAAGTGAAAATTTCTTGTTTTCGTCAATGAAACCTTGTGTTAACACGACATGCTGATCAACTGCACGATTCAGCTGACTAAACAGACTTGTGTCAAGTGGATTCGCTTCAGGCCGGTTTCCAACAGGCCTATTGCGATAAAGTTTGAGAGATCCACCCACGCCACCTTGCTCACCCATTAGATCAAGCTCGGGCAAAATCCAGTGCTTGTAGTAGCCCTTTTCCTTCATGTAAGAAACACTGTCTGCACAGGTCATGAGCACCAAAGCGTCATGATATACAAAGCCCTCGTCCCCAAAAATTCTCTTTGTTTGGTCGAACATGTAGTCAATCATTTCCATAACACAAACCTTACCAACCATACAAACTTTGTCAACTTCCTCCTCCCATGACCTTCAATATAAGCTTTCATACGGGTTATCAGCTTGGCGATGGTCGAAAACTGGGGGGGGGGGGTCACCTTCAAGACAGATTGCAGCCGCATGAGCAAAACCTGAAAGCCGATTGAATGAGATGCCCAGAGTAGCAGCAGCAATGGCTCGAATGCGATTGGGTTGGCTTGAAAGGGCTTTCAGGTCACGAACAAGGACAATACCATGCTGCTGGAGTTTTTGAAACATTTTCCCTTTAAGCTTAGGAATCTGTTGAACAGACTCATATCCGTAGATGGCTCCTGGAGGTCGATCATCGCGAATCCAAACTTTGGATGGCATGCCTGAAATGATCACAACAAAACCAGACCAGACCACAGTGAGCGGTTGTAAGTTTAATAACAAAGCAATGCGGTTGAAATGTATCTCACCTTTTCGTGTTTTGGCATAAGCAATCACTTGCAATCGAAGCTTCTCCCGTTCTGGTCTTGTAATGAGTTTCTTCTCCGTGTATTCAAAGATTTCATCAACCCTGTGACCTTTGTCATCATCTGTCATAAACACACCTAAGCAAAACCGGGCCTCACGTTCATACTTAACTTGGAGAACACTCTTGTCACTTGCAGCATATTCACCATTTGGATCAAGCTTTCCAAATTCATTCCTTTTAAAAGAGATTGCTACGTTTGGGCGGCCTGGTCCAATGCGAGACCCTGACTGACCTATGTGACACTGCTTGTGAATTTTGTCAAACCAAAGAATCCGTGAAAGCTTTAGTGGACTTAGAAGAGCAACATCGTAACAAGGAGGTGGCTGGTTTTCAACATACGCTTCACCAAGTAGCTTCGGAAAGGTTGCATGACTGAAATCAATCTTTCCAAACCGAAGAAGTAGCTGTGCAAACCAACGGAATGAAGCACGGCACCAGGCATCCTCCTTGGTTTTGGAACCTTGTTTCCCCCTCTTCACCGTCTTAATCAAAGGGTTGAGCCTTAACATACAGCCTCTCACTGCTGAATATGTGAAGGAAGGGAGTTCCAGTTTCTTTCTATACTTGTTAACAATGACTGTTGACATTCGTACAGAGTTTCCGGATTCGATGGAGTCAGCAACAATTTCTGCTTCGATGCTATCCAAAGCAATGATAGGAGGCCTTCCAGTTGTACTGTAGTTTCCTTTACCACTATAGAAGATGCCGTTGTCTTGACAATACAAAACATCAGTACAAACTTGAATGACTGTATCTCGAAATGCCCTTCTGTCATTCTTGAAACAATCACAGATAAATGAAATTGTATTGAGCTCTTTCCAATCCTCTGCTGGTGGAGTTTCAAGTGCATTCTCAAAGATCAAAGCAATTGATTGCCTAATGCGCTTATAGGAGGTAGCTACTCGAGCTGGCGGCGACTCAGTGTATGCTTCTGGATCCACATAGGCATACTCTTCTTCATCATCAGTTGGTACTTCTTCATAGTTCACTCGGGGTACAGCTCGTGGTGAAGGTCTACTAGTTTCATCATCTTCCTGGTGAATCCTAGTGACCTCTCTGCGTTCCTGTGCAAGCAAGGTTTTCTTCCTGTTTTTATTGGTCTGGGGCTTTCGTGTACCACCAGCGGTTCTTCTTTTCTTGGGCATGGTACGGTAGTAGGTTGATTGTTGAAAATGTTTGGCGGTTGATAGTATTTCCAATCCAACTTGTGGTGAATGGTAGGATTTGTAGGCAACCCCGTCGGAACTGAAATACTTGCTTGGTTTCGGTGGGCCTTGATCCGGTTTTTGGTTGCTCTTTGTTTCGCTCAACCGGTTTTTGGTTGCTCTTTGTTTCGCTTGAACGAAGTTCAGTAGAATTTCCAATCCAACTTCTGCAGAATGGTATGATTTGTACACAGCGTCGTTGGAACTGAAAAACTTGCGATAATCCGTTTCGGTTGCTTGCACTCCCTCGTTGTTTCGCTCGACCGAAGTTCGATAGTATTTCCAATCCAACTTCTCGTTAACGGTAGGATTTGTACACAGCGACGTCGGAACTGAAAAACTTGCGACAGCAGTCGGCGATCCCCCCTATTTCAATTGCTAGTTCCGATGGCTCGTCTCGCTTGACCGAAGTTTGATAGTATTTCCAATCCAACTTCTCGTTAATGGTAGGATTCTTCAAATCTGGTGGGTTTTTGGGTTGATGACTGAGTTATAGTTTGGTCGGGGATGGGCAGGATTTGCACTGTCTTCAAATCTGGTGGGTTTTTGGATTGATGACTGAGTTATAGTTTGGTCAGGTATTGGCAGGATTTGCACTGTCTTCAAATCTGGTTGGTTTTTGGATTGATGACTGAGTCATAGGTTGTTGGGGGATTGGCAGGATTTGCACTGTCTTCAAATCTGGCTAGTTTTTTGGTTGATGATTGAGTTAATTTTAGATTGGAGATAGGCAGGACTTGCACTGTCTTCAAATCTGGTGGGATTTTTTGTTGATGACTGAGTTATAGTTTGGTCAGGGATTGGCAGGATTTGCACTGTCTTCAAATCTGGTTAATTTTTGGAAAGATGACTGAGTTATATTTTGGTCGGAAATTGGCAGGATTTGCACTGTCTTCAAATCTGGTGGGTTTTTGGATTGATGACTGAGTTAAATTTTAGGTCGGGGATAGGCAGGATTTGCACTGTCTTCAAATCTGGTTGGTTTTTGGGTTGATGACTGAGTTATAGTTTGATCGGGGATTGGCAGGATTTGCACTGTCTTCAAATCTGGCTAGTTTTTTGGTTGATGATTGAGTTAATTTTAGATTGGAGATAGGCAGGACTTGCACTGTCTTCAAATCTGGTGGGATTTTTTGTTGATGACTGAGTTATAGTTTGGTCAGGGATTGGCAGGATTTGCACTGTCTTCAAATCTGGTTAATTTTTGGAAAGATGACTGAGTTATATTTTGGTCGGAAATTGGCAGGATTTGCACTGTCTTCAAATCTGGTGCATTTTTGGGTTGATGACTGAGTTATAGTTTGGTCGGGGATTGGCAAGATTTGCACTGTCTTCAAATCTGGTGGGTTTTTGGGTTGATGACTGAGTTGTATTTTGGTCGGGGATGGACAGGCTTTGCACTGTCTTCAAATCTGGTTGGTTTTTGGATTGATGACTGAGTTATAGTTTGATTGGGGATTGGCAGGATTTGCACTGTGTTCAAATCTGGCTAGTTTTTTGGTTGATGATTGAGTTAATTTTAGATTGGAGATAGGCAGGACTTGCACTGTCTTCAAGTCTGGTGGGATTTTTTGTTGATGACTGAGTTATGGTTTGGTCAGAGATTGGCAGGATTTGTACTGTCTTCAAATCTGGTTAATTTTTGGAAAGATGACTGAGTTAAATTTTGGTCGGAAATTGGCAGGATTTGCACTGTCTTCAAATCTGGTTAGTTTTTTGGTTGATGAAGAATGAGTTATAGTTTGGTGGGGGGTTGGCAGGATTTGCACTGTCTTCAAATCTGGTGGGTTTTTGGATTGATGATTGAGTTCATTTTAGGTTGGGGAAAGGGCAGATTTTGCACTGTGTTCAAATCTGGTGGGTTTATGGGTTGATGACTGAGTTATAGTTTGGTCGGGGATTGTCAGGATTTGCACTGTGTTCAAATCTGGTGGGTTTTTGGGTTGATGATTGAGTTAATTTTAGGTTGCTGGGGATGGGCAGGATTTGCACTGTCTTCAAATCTGGTGGGTTTTTGGATTGATGACTGAGTTAAATTTTAGGTCGGGGATAGGCAGGATTTGCACTGTCTTCAAATCTGGTTGGTTTTTGGGTTGATGACTGAGTTATAGTTTGATCGGGGATTGGCAGGATTTGCACTGTCTTCAAATCTGGCTAGTTTTTTGGTTGATGATTGAGTTAATTTTAGATTGGAGATAGGCAGGACTTGCACTGTCTTCAAGTCTGGTGGGATTTTTTGTTGATGACTGAGTTATAGTTTGGTCAGAGATTGGCAGGATTTGCACTGTCTTCAAATCTGGTTAATTTTTGGAAAGATGACTGAGTTATATTTTGGTCGGAAATTGGCAGGATTTGCACTGTCTTCAAATCTGGTTAGTTTTTTGGTTGATGAAGAATGAGTTATAGTTTGGTGGGGGGTTGGCAGGATTTGCACTGTCTTCAAATCTGGTGGGTTTTTGGATTGATGATTGAGTTCATTTTAGGTTGGGGAAAGGGCAGATTTTGCACTGTGTTCAAATCTGGTGGGTTTATGGGTTGATGACTGAGTTATAGTTTGGTCGGGGATTGTCAGGATTTGCACTGTGTTCAAATCTGGTGGGTTTTGGGTTGATGATTGAGTTAATTTTAGGTTGCTGGGGATGGGCAGGATTTGCACTGTCTTCAAATCTAGTGGGTTTTTGGATTGATGACTGAGTTACATTTTAGGTCGGGGATAGGCAGGATTTGCACTGTCTTCAAATCTGGTGCATTTTTGGGTTGATGACTGAGTTATAGTTTGGTCGGGGATTGGCAAGATTTGCACTGTCTTCAAATCTGGTGGGTTTTTGGGTTGATTATTAAATTCGTTTCGTACGTATGTAGAGGGAACCACAGGCCGGTACTTGAACTTACGTAGATTTCTACGTAATTTACAGTACTACAGCTGGAGTGGTACGATAATACCGACCGCTCCGATCGATCTTCTTTCCAAAGTATGTGATACACTTGATCACGTGCAAGAAGATGGGGCATATTAAATTGCTTCCACATACGTACTCACGAAATTTACTTGTTCTTCTTTTCGAGCTATGTGACACACTTGATCACGTTCAAGAAGATGGGGCATATTAAATTCCTTTCGTATGTATGTAGAGGGAACCACAGGCCGGTACTTGAACTTACGTAGATTTCTACGTAATTTACAGTACTACAGCTGGAGTGGTACGATAATACCGACCGAGTCATACGCACCTCTGTAAGCAGGATTGGAATATCCTTCTCGAAGACCGAATGACCGGGAAGGCCCATACTTTCTGTAAACAGGATTGGAATATTCTCATATCTTATGGTAAATGACCGGGAAGGCCCATTCTTTCTGTTTTCATGATCGAAGTTCGATACTTAAGATCAGAAGCAAGGTTCTTTCACGACCGAATTGGAATGTTCGATGACTGCATCCAGCTCATATCTTATGGAAAATGACCGGGAAGGCCCATTTCTTTTCTGTTTTCACGATCGAAGTTCAATACTTAAGATCGGAAGCAAGATTCCTTTTGTTTTCATGACCAAAACAAAGTGAATTGCCTGGTTCCGGTATAGCCATTTTGATACTCCCAATCATGTGTTTCGATACTCATGATCAAAAGGGAGGTTCGAAGAAGCTTCTTGTAACAGCTGTTTCGATGATCACGATTAGAAAGAAGCTTCTCATGATAAGCACATCCTTCTACAGTGCTGTACGATTAGGAAGAAGCTTCTCATGATAGCATGTGATTCTACAGTGCTGTACGATTAGCGGTGTACTGTAATCATCACTGCACCAAAAGAGATATCATGCTCTCCAGCAAGATTACTCTCTTTATCTCATACTTTTAACATTCAACTGATTTATATCCCAAAATTCACACTAGTTGCTACCAACTACTTGTAATCTACATACTAAGGTCTGTCTTGCTGCAATCTGAATAAGTCACAGCGAGAAGAGATCTGGCGTTTCCCTAGTCTCGCCTGTAGTCCGATTATCCGTTGCCAAAAGTATCCAAACACAATTGTCACGCGTAGAGTACAATCGTTCGTCTACTAACACACTAACGCAGCGTTGCTGTTCTTCAGAAGCCTTTGAATCAGACTCTCAACGAATCGGATTCAGAAGGAAAATAATATTGATGACTGAGTTGTATTTTAGGTTGGAGATGGGCAGGATTTGCACTGTCTTCAAATCTGGTGGGTTTTTAGATTGATGATAGAGTTCATTTTAGGTTGGGGAAAGGGCAGGATTTGCACTGTCTTCAAATCTTTTCGGTTTATGGGTTGATCATTGAGTTATAGTTTGGTCGGGGGTTGGCAGGATTTGCACTGTATTCAAATCTGGTGAGTTTTTGGATTGATGATTGAGTTAATTTTAGGTTGGGGATGGGCAGGGTTTGCTCTGGCTTCAAATCTGGCGAGTTTTTGGATTGATGACTGAGTTATAGGCTTGTTGGGGATTGACAAGATTTGCACTGTCTTCAAATCTGGTTAATTTTTGGTTGATGAATGAGTTTTATTTTGGTCGGGGATTGGCAGGGTTCAAACTGTCTTCAAATCTGGTGGGTTTTTGGGTTGATGACTGAGTTATATTTTGGGTAGGGACTGGAAAGTTTTGCGCTGTCTTCAAATCTGGTTGGTTTCTGGGATGACAATTGAATTATATTTTGGTCGGGGACTGGCAGCATTTGCACTGTGCTCAAATCTGGTGGGTTTTTGGGTTGATGACTGAGTTATATTTTAGGTTGGGGATGGGCAGGATTTACACTGTCTTCAAATCTGGTGAGTTTTTGGATTGATGACTGAGTTATAGTTTGGTCGGGAATTGGCAGGATTTGCACTGTCTTCAAATCTGGTGGGTTTTTGGGTTGATGACTGAGTTATAGTTTGGTCGGGGATTGGCAAGATTTGCACTGTCTTCAAAACTGGTGGTTTTTTTGGTTGATGATTGAGTTAATTTTAAAAAAGAGCTTGCGCGAATGACGTCACTTGATTAGTAATATAAATTGATTGGTATGATCGGTATGAACGTAGATAGCTTGCTTGTAAATCTGGTAGCTCGCAATTACCGTTAACTTGTACAGCTTACTTGCTCAAATTTAAAAAAGAGCTTGTGTGAATGACGTCTCGTGAATAATTATAAATCAATTGGTATGATTGGTAAGAACATAGACAGCTTGCTTGTAAATCTAAGCTCGTAATTACCAGCAGCTCCTACAGCTTTCTTGTTCGAATCTAACCCCATCCCTATGAATGTAGATACCTTGCTGATAGCTTACACGTAAATTTGGTTGGTTGGCTAATTGTAGAATTGGTACTGGTAAGAATTGGTACAGATCAGAACACCTTTGGTAATTCTGATCTCACTTGATGCACACTACTAGTAGAAATTGTACGCGTTATTGTACGAGTACTTCTTACCATAACTTTACTTACACATACTTACAATACATACAATAACTACGTATTCAACAACTCCACAGGGCCCCTGCAAAGCACTAATTGTGGTATTTCCGATGTATGGTGAGTGTACAATATAAAAATACCACAATTAATACCCAGTACCAAAACCATGTACAAGTCTACAGGAAATAAACATATGTGTGCTCCGCACACTGAAGTCCCTTCAAAAAAAGAACAAGTGAAAAGACCCTGAAAACACACCGAAAAAACTCTCGAAGACAATTTTTTTTATGGGAAGTCCGATCATCGAAATCACGAATGTCATAAATTTCACACGCACGACGACCCCTACAACGACCCTTCTGTTTCTCCTTCCATAGAACTGTTGTCGGCGAAATATACGGACCATTGTCGGCATCAAATTCAATCAGAAAAAGCTGACAAAACGAAACAACGAAACGCACCTCCACTACTTGGAATCCTTAAGTGGTAAAAAAACGATATCACTTAAGGCTACAAACAAAAAGGGATAATCGGTTAGAAACAAGAAATATCCAGAGACCTGAACAGTAAGTAAACACTTGGAACCCATAAGTACATTCAAAAGAATATACTTGATATCCCGTGAGGAAATTACTTATTGCAATCAAGAAAATCAGTACCAATTCCAGATGGGCCTACTCATATCCAGCACATATACCACAAATAAGCATACGCCCCATCGAACAGAATACCTAAACCCACAATGACCGATACCATCGAATGACCGATACAGTAAGACCGACACGGCGCTAATACAGCAGAAGCAACAGAAGAATTGGTAACAAATAACCGGGGAAGATCTCTACCATGTAAAATACAGAGAGCCCCGACACAGTGAAATACACAGTAAAAATAAGAGCGTCTCTCTGAGCTCACTTCTCTTTAAATTTTAAATATTCGTTATACCTATCCGGTCGATTTTTAGAGTTACAACAGGTTGTAGAGCCCTTATACCTTCCACTACCAAGTGGATACCTTAAGCTACCTATCTCCGCCCCGTACAGCACCTCCACTGTCGGTTACAGTCAGAGTATACTTGGTACGGGACTCGCACGCCGGGCTGTATCAATAGACCTCCCCGCCTCTCTCTCTTTCTTCCTATCTTTTCCCTTCCTTGCTCGCGTATCAAGGGGTGTATCTACAGATCCTTCTACCAAGAATCTTCTTCTGTAATACACGACCAAGCGTACGTATCAAGGGGTGTTACCAAGAATCTTCTTCTGTAATACACATCGACGTTTCGACGCTCCGACGATTGTTCTACGCGAATCTTCTATGAACGCTAACGTCAACGGCATCGCCATTCCCCGGTTAATTCCATCCAAGGACAATCGAACATCACATCGAATACGGTCAAACCGACAACGATTACGATTACGATTACGATTAACCGCCGAACGACGACGTTGAATACGATTGAACCGACAAGTAATTACATTGCATCATCGACAAGTACGATCGAACGATTCTAATCCACATCCGGGACGACGACGACGACAATCTCTAAATCATGCCACCCGCACCTCCATTTGACTGGAATCAAATCCAGGACATTGCAATCCGATTTGGGACATTCAACACCAAAGGCAATGCCCACAAACATGAGGCCCTCAACGACTCATTCTACCATGCTCTAGAAGACACTGCTGGCCTGTTCCTCGCAGATGATGCCGACAGCGAAGGACCCAAGACGCTTGCCCCGGATCCGGTAACCATGCTCAAGGAAATTATTGTAAATACAATCATGGACATCATCCCCCCCAAGGAACAAACTGAGATCAATAAGGGACACATATCCACCCTTTTCGCAGACGCTTGTCTCTGGTACGTTGCTCCAGACAAAACGCCGAAGAGAATTCGAAACAAACACTCAATGGACAAGGCAGGAGCACTAGCCATCGCGCAAGGACAAGAAACTCTCCTCATAGAGATCAGGGCAACCCACTGGGGCTTCAAATCAAATTGGGATGCAGTACATTTTGATGAAGTCTACGACACAAAAATCTACAGCTTCCCTGAAGCAGATGCCAACGATGAAGATGCCACAGCTCCAACCCCAGTGCCCGCGGCAACAGGCACCGACAGGCAACAATTGACCACCTTACTCCAGCAATTGGTCAACAATGGCAACAACAACAACAACAACAACAACAACAACGCTGGTGCCAACCATCAAGCAACCCTTGACCTCCCATGGAATCCAGCCACCTTACCACCACCCGTTAAGGAGCGATACTATAGAAAAGAAGAATTCCTCACCAGAGATGACATGAAAGACTTCCCAATCACCTACACTGACTCATTGGGAAATGAAACAATTGTCAGACAAAACTACTACCTACACAATCTAGGCAGTGGGAGAAATGACCAACGCCTGATCACCAGAAGTGGTGACTGTTTTGATCTAACCAGAGCTTCTGACAAGTCCAAGGAAGCAGCTAGAGACAAACTATTTCTCTCGGGATTTCCACAACTAAAGGACGACACTCACCCTCAGGTCAGAAAGTGGTACAGAGAGATCACTACGCATGCACAGCAACATCATATTTACATCCACCCTTAGTACCTCTACAGACGCAAAGCTGACCACCTTAGAGGATTTACAATTGGTGATGGTCTACCACATGATCTACCTGCGAGATATGAATTGGCAATTCACGAATGGGGTAACCTCATCTACACTGCACTCAGAACTGATAAGATCATCCCTGGCTCATGTGATAGAATGAAGTCCACAATTCAAAGCTTTGAAGGGGGACAAGGTTATGAAGCTCTGTACACAGTCATTGCTCAAACACATCCAAACTCAAAGAGACAATCCAATGCAGCCAGAATGGTCCGGAATCCTCCCAATCAAGATGCAAATGAATCACTTGAAGAATACTACTTCCGGTACAAGGATTACTTGCGGCTTAGAGTCTTCCTCCAAAATCAACCCGGCACCATGAGCTCAACAGAAGAAGTCAGCAATCTCATTGCAGGAACCACCCTCTGTCATGAACTATTTGAGAAAACAGAAGATGAACGCGACTCAGATGACCAATTCAAACGGGACAAATACAAAGCAGGCAGGCTCCTCCAAACCCTGCAAACATATGAGCAAGAGATCAAGGCTGAAAAGAAGTACAAGGACAAAATTTCCAAACCAAGTCTGTCCAAGCAACTGACCTTCACAGGCACCAGACCAGGTCCCCATCGCAATGATAGGTTTCAAAAGCGCGCTGGCACCAATACTGTTAGAACACCTTCTACTTTGACTTCTCACTCAATCAGCCTAATTGATTTGCTTGGGTACCCTGAGATGGATGAAGAATCTGATAATCCCTTCCTCCATCAAGCATACTGCAATGCCATCACTGCATTCGACAAAGAGCCTAGTCTGTTTGACACCTCAAGGCAGTGTATTGTCTGTCATACCTCTGGGCATAACTTTGACAACTGTCCTGCACTGCAAGATGTTGAGTCACTTAGGACACATGGGATTGCCACCGCCGTTTACATCAGCAAAAACATGAGGGAAACCAAAAAGCTCTTGGATTCTACCCAATGTATCTCTCAAATCCACATTGAAGATGACGAGCAGAATGAGACCTCCCCAAGTTGTGAACCAGAAGACCAAACTTTTTGCAACAGCCGAGAATAGACAGTCTTTCTTGCAGCCATGATATGACACCACCTCAAGATGATCCTCAAGGATTTGACAACGTCACAGCGCCCCAAGTGAACAGCTTATGCCCTTCCTTGGACTCCAGCAGTGTCAGCTCCTACGAATCTGTCAAAATTGGTGCTGTCAATCTCCTTCCTAGGGACAGCCTCCAGTCTTTGATTCCAATTGATGTCTACTGTGATATGGAATCACCTGAGGCTACGACCCCTACGTTGGAATCACACCTGGAAATCAATGGGGATCCCAACTTTGACAGAGACAACCCTACCTCTGTTGATACCTACAACGTGCAATCCCTGGTCCCACCAGATCCTGTTGCAGCTACAGCCTACTTTCAACATTGTATCAGAGCTCAAATCGACACCGGTGCCAAAGTTTCATGTACGAACCTAAAACATATCCTACATGGCTACAAACCTTACACGAAACTAAGAAAATGTCCGGTCAGGCTCACGGCAGCGATTGGAGGAAAGGCAGCGACTTGCATTCCTGAAGGATCTGGCTACTTGCATATCCCAGCACCCAATCACATAGGGTATATCAAAGTATTCTTCTATTATTCTCCCTCTCTTTCAACAACACTTCTGAGTGAGAATGATCTCTGTGGAATGACATCTTGCATGAGACATCAGTTCAGTGGACAGTCCATACACAAAGTCTTCACTGACAACCGTGACTCCTCTCTTCAGCAAAATGGAAACCTCACCATTATTTGCCATCACAAGCAGAACACTGCCAAAAGTATCGTCCTACATGGAAGCATTATAGATGGTCAATGTTACACTCACCCAATACTGATCCCGGACATTGATTCTACATCCCCATATGCCAACTGTGCAACATCTTCGGCCTATGCCTTGGCAACCGACATACAGTTCAAGACAGCTTGCGAACTGGCCTCCGAACGAGCCATTAGCACTCTTTGGTATGATACCTACACGAATCTTGTTACACTACAAAAATGCGCTGAAACTGCGAGAACACAACCTTCTACCAGCAACACTCCTCTGTTTGATGCAAAATTGTTTTTCACCAAGATTGTGGACAAACATATCCCCATTCAAGCCATCAGAGCCAAGACATCAAAACTTCTATGGCACCAAAGATTAGGACACCCATGTGATGACTTCCTATATCAAGCTCATAAATACATCATTGGAGTACCAAAGTTCAAGCGTCAAACAAGTATTCTTGATCAATGCCCTACTTGCATTCAATGTAAGCAAACAAAAACACCTGCTAGCTCACATTCCACACGAAAGGCCACACAACCTTTCCAGGGTTTGTTTGTTGACTTTGCTTTTTCAGGTACCAAATCATCTAACAGTAAATGGAAACGGGATTATGAAGGCATCCATGGTGAGACCGCTTGGATTCTCATTACAGACCACCACACTGGCATGAAATATGGGGATACCAGGATTTCCAAAGCATCACCCCTACATTGGTTGGAACATATATTTTCCCAGCACAACCCAGCTTGCGCCAACAAATATATCACGGTTGATCAAGGTGGCGAACTCTATCACAACCCTGATATCAGAAACCTCTTCTCTGCGTTTGGATACTCAATTTTTCCAACTGGCGCTGATGCTTCTCACCAGAATGGTACAGTTGAACGAGCACATTGAACTTTAGCTAATTCAATCCGAACCATGCTATCTGGTGCAAATTTGCCCATCAAGTTTTGGCCTTTTGCTTTTTACCATGCCCTGAGGTTATCAAATGCCTTCCCTGAAGGCAACCAGCAGCATTCACCCTTAGAATTGGCCACCGGCCACAAGGAAAATCTCGCTGACTTCAGGACCTTTGGATGCCAAGTTTGGGTTAGGCCTCCAGGCAAACGCTCAATCAAGCTCAAACTGAATGCGCGCAAAGGCATATTCCTGGGTTTTGTCCCCTACACTACCAGAAACATCCTTTGGTATGATACTGAGACACACTGAGTCAAGATCGCCACTCATGTCAGGTTTGATGAAGGGATGAATGACTTACCCCTTGCAGATCTTCCAACTAATGTCAAACACCTGCTCAGGACCAATGATAACATTCCTCTTCCCGCGGAGCCACATGAGGTGTCATCCAGTGCATTCCATTTCTCCATCTCACCTTTTGCAGATCTCACCAATCTCAGGCTCACTGTTTCAACCTCTTGTACAGATCCAGTATTTGGTCTCAAATATGCCAATGATTCACTACTTGGCAGAGCGTATGTCACAGATATCATTCCACAAATCCCTGCCTCGAAGCTTTTCTCCTCTCATAAGAAATCTCTCTCCAAGCTCAGAGGCGCCTATATTGTATCTATCAATCACAACCGTGTGTTTTCTGCTGCTGATGTTACCGCAGCCTTGCACCAATCCCACGCTCGAGGGGTGAGGGATTCAATCGATACACCTATTATCTTTGCACTTGAAGCAAAATTATCTATGAAGGAGGTCAGGAAACACTCGAACGAATATGGTTTATTTGCCCCCAATACCTCCTGGAAGGAACCCACAGATGAAGAAGATCCACCATTCTTGGACCGGCTTTCCTCCATTCAGACCATCAAGCGCATTGGCACCAAATACAAGCAGCTGATACAATCAAGAATCAACCAGGTCGATAACACTGAACCACTCCATGCCACCATCCAAAAACACCTAGCACCAACCGAAGATGACATGGAGGTTGTCATTCCCACTATTGACATCGCTTTGCTCAGAGCCATCACCAAGCTCCATAAACCAGGAAATCATGCATTACCCCTAGACGCAGATTCACTACCAAATGAAGAAATTGAACTCTTAATCAAGGCCATCAATTCCAAAGCAACTACACCTGAAGAACAAGCACTCAGACACTTTACTCAAAGGAATCTCAAGTCCTTATCCACATGGGCTGAATGGGAAGCTGGCGAGCGAAAACAGCTTGATCAGTTTGAAGACTTAGAAATGTTTGGATCCCCCATCCCATATCCTAAGGACCCAGATGCCATTATTCTCAGACCCCATTGGCAGTACAGTGTCAAGAGGAATGGTGTCCGCCGCGCAAGACAGTGTTGTAATGGAAGCAAATATGCAGCTCCAACCCTGCATGCTATTGCCATGTCATACTCTTCATGTGTTGAACATCCTATCCAAAGATTGTTCTTTGCCATTGCAGCAAGCCTCAATCTCAAAGTCTACGGAGCAGAAGCCCAAGATGCTTTCGGACACAGTCCTGGACCTGAAATTCCAACCTTCATGACTGTAGATGATGCATATGCAGACTGGTACAGACACAAACACGGCAAAGACATCGACAGAAGGATGGTGCTCCCGGTTCTCCGAGTACTACAGGGCCACCCAGAATCAGGTAGACTATGGGAGACCCACATCAACAAGATCTTGAAAGGTCCTGATCTCAACTTCAAGACCACCACTCATGACAGAACAATCTATACGACAGTTTTTGAAGGTGAAACGGTCTACATGTTGAGACAAGTTGATGATTTCGCACTAGCTTGTACATCAGAATCCATATCCGACAAGATCTATGACGTTATAGGTGCAAAGCTCAAGCTACCTAAGGAAGACGTGATCCCCTTTACAAAATTGGGATTGCTTGAGGACTTCAATGGAATTGATGTCAAACAGACAGCTGACTACATTGAACTGTCCTGTGCAAATTACATTGACAGGATTATGACATCCCATGGTTGGGAAACTGATTCTAAGATGAAACCTCATTCTAAGCCATCAGCGCCTTTATCAACTGAAGTACTGAGCCAACTACAATCACATACTGATGGACCATTAGAAGGCACCAAGGAACATGCTGAATTGCAATCCACATCTGGTTTCTCCTACAGGACACTCTTAGGTGAAATGATGTTTGCATATGTGAGTTGCCGGCCAGACATAGGCTATGCAGTGACTCTAATGTCAAAATACAGTTCCAATCCCACTGCTTTCCACTATTCCAGTCTGAAGAACATAGCCTGCTATCTCAGAACAACCAGATCTTGGGGGATTAGGTTCTACAGACCAAATGCTGAGTCATCTCTGCCTCCAGGCGAACCATACGACGACGCAGTCCAAGATGCGTCGCTTCCCAAATACCCTGAAGATATCAAGCAAAGCAAGTTGATGTGTTTTGTTGATGCAGCATATGGAAATGATTCGAAACATCGCAGGTCCACCACTGGATATGTTTTCACTTATGCTGGTGGAGCAGTTGTTTACAGATCCAAAGCGTCACTTACTGCTCAGAGTTCTACAGAAGCAGAATTCATTGCTGCAGTCACAGCAGCCAAAACAGCCAGGTACCTCAGGTCCGTACTCAAGGAATTAGGTTTTGTACAAGTTGGTCCAACTCCTATCTATGAAGACAATGCGTCAGCCATTGAAATCATCAATGCCCAGAAGCCAACTGAAAGAACCAGGCACATTGAAATCAGGTTCTTTGCAATTCAAGCTTGGAAGGAAAATGGTGAAATCAAGATGATTCATATTCCTGGAGTTATCAACCCTGCTGATGATCTAACCAAACCATTGGGATGTATCTTGCACGCCCGACATGCAAGATATATCATGGGACACTACTCAACTTAAATCATTCGATCGACCTCATATTAAAATCGGATCAATTCGATTCCACGTTAAATGAAGTACGATGGGATTTTACGTTACGATTCGATTCGAAAGTTCTTTGGTTCGATCAATCATACAATCATCAGTTGATCTCCAATCCTCTCATCTTATGATTTGATCTCATCTCCCAATTGCGTCAATTTGATAAATACTGGCTTGAATCGATTCAAACGAAGATATACACCGACAGTAATCCAACATCGAGTGAACGTGTTGGATCAAGGGGTGTGTTGTCGGCGAAAAATACGGACCATTGTCGGCATCAAATTCAATCAGAAAAATCTGACAAAACGAAACGACAAAACGACCGAGGTGCGGGAAGACGATACGAGATAAGAATATTCCAAAGACTGAAGCTTAGAATCAAACGCACCTCGACTACTTGGAATCCTTAAGTGGTAAAAAAACGATATCACTTAAGGCTACAAACAAAAAGGGATAATCGGTTAGAAACAAGAAATATCCAGAGACCTGAACAGTAAGTAAACACTTGGAACCCATGAGTACATTCAAAAGAATATACTTGATATCCCGTGGGGAAATTACTTATTGCAATCAAGAAAATCAGTACCAATTCCAGATGGGCCTACTCATATCCAGCACATATACCACGAATAAGCATACACCCCATCGAACAGAATACCTAAACCCACAATGACCGATACCATCGAATGACCGATACAGTAAGACCGACACGGCGCTAATACAGCAGAAGCAACAGAAGAATTGGTAACAAATAACCGGGGAAGATCTCTACCATGTAAAATACAGAGAGCCCCGACACAGTGAAATACACAGTAAAAATAAGAGTGTCTCTCTGAGCTCACTTCTCTTTAAATTTTAAATATTCGTTATACCTATCCGGTCAATTTTTAGAGTTACAACAAGAACAGACCATGAAGGTTCATCACCCTACAAATAGTACAAAATGACACCAACTCAAATACCTACACATTCCGCTACTTGGATTTCGATCCGGAAGGGTATTCGAACCGCAATTCAATGGCAAACAAGGGAGACAAAGATACGAAAAATTGACGACGACGACGACCCTTCTCCGACCCATCTGTTTCCCCTCCAATAGAAGGGATGATGGGGGTGCACATGTACAAATACTACCACATTCGAACACCATCATGTTCCTCTACTGATTTTCCGACCTGGAATGGCAATCAAATGGCAATCGCGATCGAACGGCTATCGAAGATACGATCGATACAAAGAACAACAAGATGACGACAACAATGACAATGGATCGATACAAAGAAGCAACAACAAGCAGGGCGAGGCCACAAAGGACGTTCGTTACAAGTGGATTTAGGTACCAACCAACGTGTTACACTACACTAAAATCTACAGGGCAAATCCCCTCTAGCAACAACAAGAACAAGGGGGGGTTGCTCTCGAGCAAGATCAACGCCACCATCACATCACACCAACACACAACAATAAACCAAACGCCGCTGCCAGCAATGCCAACGCCTACCGATACAGCCTGTTGTTCCCTCCACGACCTTCATCCTTCCGAAGCTGGTTGATGAGCTGAGTCATTGCTACATTGCCATACACAGAATGAATGCGACTGATTGCCATAGCAAGATTGAGCCCCCGATCCAAGAGCTTTTGAATCACCCTCCAAACAACAAGCCGCCTCGTGTACTTGTATCTGTTGATGCCGCGCTCATGCCAACTGAACTCCCTTGCAGGCTTCCTCCCTCCTATTCCATTCACATACTCATCCCAGAGCACAGCAAGGGACCTTGGACAGTCTCCAAGCAATGCTGGGGGCTGCACACGGGGAGTGCTGAGCCGAGTTGGCTGACCTCCAAGTGTTACTACCCCTCCAACTCGACGCGCTGGAGCTGCAGCTAGGTGCCGAATAAGCCTTTCGATTGTTTTATTCTGACGGCTCAGCTGAGCCATGTTAGTGATGACAAAGTTCCGCAGCTCCCCAAGTTCTACCTAATTAGAGGACAGCTTGGCATAGATACTGTTTCTCCACTGCTGTCCGGAGCGCGTCATCAAATCATCCATGTTATCCTCTATCTCATCAAGGCTAACACACCCTCCATGCTCTGATGCAAAGATCATCACCTTCTTTACTGGATTCACCCCATCCTCCAACCCAGCTTCAAGTTGGATGTACTTTGCTGTGACTTGGTGTGTGATATCCAGAGACACCAAATCTGCTGCATGCGCATCGAACATTGCCCACAGCAATGCCAGTCCAAGAACCCTAGCAACTCCAGGACCAAACTGGGTGTTGATTGCTGGCACAACATCACTCCCTAGCCAATCGTTTGTCACACCACTGCCCTCCACTGCTTTGTAAATAAAGGGGCCTCCGCCACAAAGCTTCACAGCTGCTGTGATATCAGGCCAATCCAATTGAACTGCTATGTACCTGCCTTGCATATTGGGATTCTTCCATCGGGCACAACAATCTACATCCTCATATCTGGCCCCTGACATTCAGGCTTTGCTGGTACCATACTTTCGAATAGAGTGTGTTCCTTACCTGGTCCTTTGCGTTCGAACACAGAACTCTTAATACAGGCTGACACTGCGTCTGAATATGCATGTTTCTGGCGGCAGGCTCCTCAGCCTGCAAATCTTCTGGATCATTAGGATTTGTTGCGCCATCACTGAATAACCACTGACTGGTAATGCCTTCCCCTGAAGCAAGCCACTTCTCTAGGAACACAGCCAGCCGAACCAAAACACAATACTTTGAATTCATTGATCCTATTAATAGCTGTTGCGGACAGTTCCTTTCATCTTGAACATTCTTACACCATTTCAATCTGATACAAAGATACTGTGGGAATCGTAGGCTCTTTTGCAAGTTCTTCTTCTGCACATGTGCCGTGTCATCCATTCTAGCAATAAGATGAAGCTGGACCTTTAGCATTGCCTGGTGACAAAGATTTTCCATCAGCATTCCTGATTGGGTGAAAATCATGTCCACTATTTGCACAAACTCTTCAGAAGTACACTCCCAGTCAGCGCAGCTTGGCACTCCACTGCCTCTAGTTTCTTTCTTGTTAACAGCTTTGATAAGGTCATTAACATGCCGCGATTTTGTTGGATTCCCCCTTAGACTAGCCTCACACCATGCTGACTGAGATACCATGAATTGAGAGATAGCCTTCTTGTAATACACCAAAGTTGAAGATCTTCCAAACGTTGGATTGTCGTTACCACTAGGATTCTCTTTTCCATATGCTTTCAAAGCCATGAATCTGTACACATCCTCTGGTGTCACTGCTGCTTTCTCCTCAGTTGTAAATACTTTGTCATCAGCAAATTCGTGACTCGCCTTGTGCTCCATGAAGTTGCAAAAGATAGTGTAATATCTCTTTAGCTGGGTTGGGGCATTGATTGAGTTTTCAGTGATGGGCATGATACGGTTGGGCCTTGGAGTAGAGCGTGTCCTTCTTGCGGTTGTCGTTGTCGTCATCATTGTTGTTGTTGCTGCTGCTGCTCCAGGGATCCGTCCTGTTCCATTGAAGATGGAGGCAGCCCGAGCTTCTTCAGCTGCTACTGCTGCTGCTCTTGCTGTTGCTGATTCTTGTGCTGCTGCTTGGTGCGCTGCTGCTGCTTGCGCTGCTTGGACACGCAAAGCTGCTAGTCCTCGTCCTCGTCCGCGTCCTCTTCCGCTTCCTCCAGTTGATCCGCGTCCTCTTCCTCCTCTTCCTCCTCTTCCTCCAGTCGACCCGCGTCCTCTTCCTCCAGTCGATCCGCGTCCTCTTCCTTCAGTCGAACCGCGTCCTCTTCCTCTTCCCCCCCATCCGGTCGATCCGCGTCCTCGTCCTCCGGTGGTTTGTTCTTGCTCTTGTTGCTGTTGCTGTTGCTGCTCAGCGTCCGCTTCCATAAGCGCTAGGTTTGCAGCGTCGGTGGTCGTGGGAGTCACCATTGTCGTCAGCGCTGCTGTTTGTGTGGGCGTTGGTTCCTCTTGGTTGCTTGTATTCTTGTTCTTCTTTGGTAGTACTCGTACTACTTACTCGTCATATTCAATGATATTTGATATTCTATTCGATCGATATTCATGTGAGCAAGAATTTTAGCGAGTTTTTTGAAGCACCTCCGGGGAGATTTCTTAGAAAGAAACAGAGTAAGGAACAACAGTCATCTAAAGTACTTGTGGTATTTGTGGTATTTCGTTAAGAGTTAAACGGAGTCTTCTACCACTAAAAATGCAACAATACTGAGTATGGAAATTCACCCCATACGTCAGTTTTTGAGGGGTACCACATAATTTCTACAGAGAAAATCAGTAGAAATAGTCATTAGAGGTATGTATCATTAAGCGTACCAATTCCTACTTAAGTGCCACAGTAGTGCCAGGCTAAATACCACAATTGTGGTATTTCCGCTGTATGGTGAGTGTGCAAGATAAAAATACCACAATTAATACCCAGTACCAAAACCATGTAGAAGTCTACAGGAAATAAACATATGTGTGCTCCGCACACCGAAGTCCTTTAAAAAAGAACAAGACAAAAGACCCTGAAAACACACCGAAAAACTCACTCCTAAGACAATTTTTTTGATGGGAAGTCCGATCATTGAAATCACGAATGTCGGCCCATGATCGACCCTTCTGTTTCTCCTTCCATAGAACAGACTATGAAGGTCCGCCACCATACAAATAGTACAAAATGACACCAACTCAAATACCTACACATTCCTCTACTTGGTTTTTGATCCGGAAGGGTATTTGAACGGCAATTCAATGGCAAATAACACACACAAAGATACGAAAAATCGAGTCGACGGCCCTTCTACGACCCATCTGTTTCCCCTCCAATAGAAGGGAAGATGAGGGTGGACATGTACAAATACTACCACATTCGAACACCATCATGTTCCTCTACTGATTTTTCGACTTGGAATGGCAATCGAACGGCAATCGAAAGGCGATTTGGATGGCGAGTTACGACCCTCCAACGACCCTTCTGTTTCTCCTTTGATAGAACAGACCATGAAGGTTCATCACCCTACAAATAGTACAAAATGACACCAACTCAAATACCTACACATTCCTCTACTTGGTTTTCGATCCGGAAGGGTATTTGAACGGCAATTCAATGGCAAATCACACACAAAGATACGTCGTCGTCGTCGTCGTCGACCCTTCTCCAACCCATCTGTTTCCCCTCCAATAGAAGGGAAGATGAGGGTGGACATGTACAAATACTACCACATTTGAACACCATCATGTTCCTCTACTGATTTGCTGACCTGGAATGGCAATCGAATGGTGGCAATCAAACCGAACGGCTATCAAACAAGATACGATACAAAGAACAACTAGATGACAACAATGACAATGGATGGATAGTCTACAAAGAAGCAACAAGCAGCAGGGCGAGGCCACGAAGGTTCGTTGCAAGTGGATTTAGGTACCAACCAACATGTTACACTACACTAAAAATCTGCAGGGAAAATCCCCCTAGCAACAACAACAAGGGAGGGATGCTCTCCAGCAAGATCAATGCCTTCACATCACCAAGAACACACAACAATAAACCAGACGCCATTGCCGCAAACGCCAACGCAAACGCCTAACGATAGTACAGCCTGTTCTTGTTCCCTCCACGACCTTCATCCTTTCGAAGCTGGTTAATGGCAATCCAATGGCAATTCGATGGCAAATAACAAACGTTATGATCGAACTTTGCCACCAAGGGATATGTAGACTAAATAATCATTGAAATACAGTACCAAAATATTATACATCACACTACTAGTAGCTTGCTTAGAGGAGGGGACTGATTTAGCAGCAATAATAGGGAGACCGGCGCTTATTAGCCATCTTATCGGTCGTCTTATCGTGGCCGTCTTGTTGGTCGTCACATTCGAAAAAGTGAGCAAAAAGAAAAGCACCTCCGGGGAGTTTTCTTAGAAAGAAAAAGAGTGAAGAACAACGGTCATGTAAAGTACTTGTGGTATATGTGGTATTTCCTTAAGAGTTACACGGAGTCATACCACTAAAAATGCAACAATACTGTGTATGGAAATTCGACCGGTACACATGTTTTTTTAGGGGTACAACATGATTTCTACAGAGAAAAAACAGTAGAAATAGTCATTAGAGGTATGTACCATTAAGCGTACCGGTTTCTACTTACGTGCCACAGTAGTCCCAGGCTAAATACCACAATTGTGGTATTTCCGACGTATGGTACCGGTACATACGTAAGACGTAAAAAACAATCCCACATTACCCGAAAGATTTTTTAGAAACAATCGGCACGATGGTTTCATCCCCATGGCCAAAGTGATGAAACTGTGATTGTTGATCTACCGTGCGGTACTTGTACCGAATGATAGGAATATTTTAAACCAACAGATGAAGCAAAGGAATGAAGGGGAAGGCGTGCTACTAATTATGTTATGAATACCTCAGTACAAAATCGTTTGATAATCAAAATTGGGCTCTTCGTTGGGGACTCCGTGAGAATCGTTTCCCAGGGAGTGTTACTGCCACCAACCTTTCGAAGATGACTTTACTTGTGCTTCCATACAAGTAGTTTTCTAAATGTGGATTTCGTTCGGCGTTCAAAGGTCACACGCTTGACCGTTTTGGTGCGCTGCCTGCGAATTTGTTCGCACTCGTCGCTGCACCTAAGAATCTGATTCATGGAGTACCCCGCCTTGAGCAAGATACCAATGCGTTGACCCTTTGGATGCAACATCTCGATACCCTTGCGAGGCATTGATTCCCTGGCAATCTCGTATGCTACCACCGACTCAATGACCATGGAGCTCTGCTCATTCCATCCAAGCGTAACTGATGGACCGCATCCCGGGACGCCGGCTCCACCCATTTCCATCGGATGCTCGTGAATCTTCAGAAAACCAAATTGGACACATTTGGCTCCAACGGATGTTGTAGATGCATTTTCGTATCGTGATGATGTTTTTAGAATTGAGGACAATGAAGAAATCGGTCCTGTAGTGTGAGTTCTCGTGGTAGTTTCATCTTCAAGTTTTTCTTGTCGGCTAGAGCAATCTTGTTTGACAACTTCTAGCTCGATACTGTTGGTTGCATTGCTGCTTGACGCAGTGGCACAAGTTGAATCGTCGGAATCGTCGAATATTGAACTGTCTGTATTGCTATAATCCATGTAAAAAGTTCGTTCTGACTTCGTGTCCTTGTCCACACACCAAATGCCGTGCTTGTCAAAGTCCTCTGGGTGAGACATACTGTTGCTGTTATCTTCGATATAAAAATCCATTGTGATCGTGAATAGTTTTGTGGATGATGATGGGATTACGGAAGAGGCGGGTTAAAACGCTTCTGCTAATGATCGATTTTTTTTTCCGACGTATGCCGTTGGAAAAAAAGGAACTTAGATTTTTAGTACCGTAAGTCTTACGAGTAGATGGGAATTAGAATTATGAAGTGAATGTGCCGATCCTTTGCTAACAAGTATTATCGGTACGTAGTATTTCCTGTTAGGAATTCATCTTACATCCTAACCGTATTCTTGCAATTCGTCGTAATCGCTTTACGTTTGGATGGATGTTATCTAAAAAAGAAGAATCGAAGAATACAGGGAACAAGAACTACGTTCCTCACTGACTCAGATCATAGAAGAATCATCACAAATAGCACAGGTACCTTAGTCAAGTTCGGTTCTTACGTTATATTTAGGAATATTTGTTTCTGAGTGCGTTGCATTGTTTAACATAGTTTGTTTTGTAGGTTGAAACAAAGATGTCATACTTAAAACCCTTTTTCTTCCACTTTTTTTCAGAGCAGTACCACTTTTTTTACGATCAACGTTCGTTGCTGGAGAAGTCGGCTGTCGGAGGTCTCCGTTTCGGTGAGTTAAAAATAGGATTACTTATGCATCCTGTCCTCACGGAGAACCAGGCCGAAACCCGCGTCAAACAGTTGACTTAGGGTACGTACGAGTATCTCGACCTGGTTGCAACTGGCGACTTAGGATATCGCGGCTTGCAAGTCTCGGCGAGGCTAACGTACCAATAGTACTCAGGATATTTAAGAAACGTGCCTTGTGTCTACGACCAATTTTCGATTGATAACAATGAATTTATATAACCCCATCGCTCCTCAACCAATGAAGGGAAGAGAGCTTCGTTTGCACACGATGCGGAATGAATTGCACGTCTCGGCGAAGCCATCATACAATTAGTACTCCTGGTATTTAAGAATCGTGCCTTGTGATTCTGAACGAATTCTTCGTTTGATATTAGAATAGACTCAACGAACATGTTGTCTCCGTGACTAATAAATACGAAGTACGGAAATAGAAGTACGAAGTAACTTTCAAGATCCTCCTCATGCCGCGTTCACATCGAAGATCCAACAGAAAAGGACAACAGAGATAGAAGGGGAAGCGATCGACATTCCACACGAAGAAAGAATACAAGAAATTAAAAATAAAAAGATGCTTCATTACTTCATGGACGAAATCAATTTCTTACGGATCGCAGAGAAGAACCAATCCTTCTTTTCCAGAGTACGGTACGTATCGGAACAATTGTTCTGAAAAATTAATCTGATGTATTGTACTCTTTCGTGTACGTACGTACCGTAGCTAGCTTACAACGTCAATACGGTGTCAGCATAGTACCGGCAGTGAGCTTCTTAGATCTAACAATGTATGATATTTTTTAAAGACACTTATCGCTTATTTGTTACGATCTGAGATCAGTGATCTATTTAACAAACTTGACTTTGTACTGCAACTTTCATCACATACGTACGTAACGTACCTTCTGGAAGTTCAATGAGAATTTGCGACAAACTTCTAGTAGCTCAACATTTCGTACCGAGAAGAAATTGGGCACATAATACCGGTATGCATCGAATCCCTCGCGTATTTGAAGACTTGACTCAATGTACCGTACCGTATTCACATCGGAATTCCCAACTTCAAACATGTTCAAAAGAAGAATTGTTGCACACGAAATGACGTACCGTACTTGTACGTTACGATTCGATACTCTTAAGTTCATTAATTGATGTAGCGAACCGAATGTAAGGAATGGTAGTGCCACGTGGAACGTACGACGCACGTACGAACCAAAGAACACCCTTGAGTATGCAAGATCTCACTGTATCACCAACGTAGGTACGAACTCTACGATCACTCACTGCATGCAGCAATTCCCCTGTAAGCAGCAAATTACAGGCAAAGCACCAACAAGCCGGTAAAGGTTCCCTCCAACAAGAACCAAGCCTACAGCTCACTCTTTTTGCTCCTAAACCGATTAGTAGTAGAATAAGTAAAAGGCTTATATGTCCAGGTCCAATAGTCTTCCCTATTGTACCCGTACAAGCCTATCTTGGTCCGATAGTCCTACTATCGCAGCACCAGCAACGGTTTCTCCCAACGCGAGAACCGCACCGATTCCTCCCAACGTGAGGATCACGGGCCCAACGCGCCTCCAACAGCAACAACAAGGCCCGACACGCCCCCACTCTAGCAATACAACGAGGCCCATCGCGCCGTATTGTACCCGTCTACACACTACCAACTCGCCGTCGAATTAAAGCCGGCCCCACGCGCCTACCAGATACATCAGAAGGCCCAACGCGCCTACGAGGAGAGCATCTCAATCGACACAGCGACACAGACGTAGTAGGTAAACGCTTACATCGCCGACCATCAACGAGGCCCATTGCGCCTTATTGTACCCGTCTACACACCACCAACTCGCCGTCAAATTAAAGCCGGCCCCACGCGCCTACCAGATACATCAGAAGGCCCAACGTGCCACGAGGAGAGCATCTCAATCGACACAGCGACACAGACGTAGTAGGTAAACGCTTACATCGCCGACCATCCTCCGCAGGCCACAATGAACTACGGGGAGTATTTCCAAGGTGCGGGCCCCTTTGGGGAAGCGCCTGCGAGGCACGACGTCTACCAGGCCATCTACACTCTCTTCACGGAGGCGGAGGGGGATAGGCTTCTCCCCCTCCTCCTGGATATCTTCAATGCACAAGCTATTGGCGGCTTGGGCATCTTCCAAGAAGATGCAGCTGGGGTTGACCGGATGCGGGTCATCCATGGCCTCCAACGCTATCCAGGCACCATCACCCAGCCTTCTGCCAACCGGGGGCGCGCCTTTGGCTACATCGACGATGTAGAAGGACAAGAGGGTGAGCTGGTGCAGGTGGATGCGGCCCTGCTCTCAAGGGCTGCAGCTAGCCGGGTGTACCTTATGGCCCACCATGAAGCCACCATATCACAACACCCGGAGAGGGATTACATCCCTGCCATTCCGGAAGGGACTGCCCACACTGAAATGCTCCAGGCCCATAAGGTATGTTTTCTACCCTTTGAATTTGTCCCACTGGTGTTGTGCCGGGGCCTCACCCCGAAGCAGGCCTTCCAAGTCCTCCAACCTCACATCCACCAGCAAGGATTGGAGAATATCTGCAAACCTTTATTGGACACACTTCGAGCAGTGGGGACGCAACCCACCACTCTGCTAGGTGCCATAAGGCTCCTAGAGCCCGGACCCTCCTTCAGAGCTGAAGCTAACCTCCGCGCATACATGAAGAGCAACGTCCTCCTTCGCGACCTCCCGGGCCTCAGAGTAGGCCCTGCAGCACCAGCAGACCCTAACCTCACTGCAGCCTTCTCAGCGCTTACAGACCAGCAACTCAGACTGAGTGAGTCTCTGGACCAACGACAACAAGAAGCCTCCAAGCTGCACTCTGTCAGGGCAGTGTGGGGGGACCTATACACTGAAAGACTCCTACTACTCTGTGGAAAACCAACGGAAGCAGAGCTTCCTCCCATCTACACAGCCTGGGCCAAGAAGAGCAAACACGAGAAGACCCACATGATCCTCCAAAGCCAGGTTGCAACAGACGCCTACAACCTTGGGATCCAGGCGCCACTCATCACCACGGCCGTGCTCAAGCGATTCCAAGATTGCAACTTCTATGGAACAGACCCCTTTGATGTAGCAGATGGCATACTTCCTCTAGCCTTTACTCCTCCAGGAGGATCAGCAGCTACCCTAAAGCGCGAGCATGAAGCAGCCGCTAATGTAGCAGCATACGACACCATGATTTCCACCCAAGGCAATTCCCTCTCACTCAAGGATTCCCTGGAATTGCAAAAGACCAAGGCCTACATTCCACTTGATTGAACCGAAGCCACCACCCAGCTGAAAAGCTATTTGGCTGTCCTAGCCACCCTCCTCGGCGCCACACATGCTGTGGTGAAGGGGTACCAACGCGGCCTCTCCCGGCTCGAGTGGCAACAGATGCCCCTCAGAAGGGCCATCGCAGACAAGGTCGGAGAAAGAATCACTCCGGCCATAGTCGTGTACTACTTCCAAGTACGCGTACGGGGCTGGCTAGAAGAGCAATGGGAATCAGACACCCCCCTCCCTTCCCCAGACTTTGGGGAAGACATCCACCGGTTCCGAATGACACAAAACCTCAACTGGCTCCCAAATGTGTCCAATGTCGATGCCTTACGCGCCCTCAAGCTGCCAATCTCCCCTCCGGCGGGAGCCCCTCCAGCCAAACCTACAGGAGGAGGGGGAGGGGGTGGGACCCCTCGCCCTCGCGATGATCAGCTTCACAATCCCAACAGAGATCCCAGGCTCTCTGACCAATCCAATCCCCTCACTGCTAAAATCAAAAACAAAGCAATGAGATTAGTCATCTCTTCCATGAAAGCCAAGGGCAAACCACCTCTCAAACGGCCCGATGGCAAAGAACGCTGCCATTCCTGGCACATCAGAGGTCGGTGCTTCACTGGCTGCCGCCATATTCATGACCACATCGACATCGAGCCAGCAGAGCAGGACCTGCTCTGGGATTGGTGCCAAGAGGCTTATTCAGCCTGAAGACCTGGCAAGCGCCAATCACCCGGCGCTGCGCCCCCTCTCACTGTAATTGCCTCGGGGGCCGCGCCCCTACCCAATCCCTTCATCCACGTTCCCTCCATCCAGAAAACCCCATCTCCTCCCCCCGTTCGATTCCGCCCGGCTATTGCCTCGGGGGCCATCCACGCGCCCCCCCCCACTCCCTTCATCCGCGTCCGCTCCATCCAGAAAACCCCATCTCCTCCCCGCGTTTGATTCCACCCGGCAACCACTCCCCGCTCCATCCAGGACACACCTTCTCCTCCCGGCTCCCTCCGGGGATCCCCACTCATTGGTCCCCGCTCCATCCAGAAAACCACATCTCCTGCCCACGTTCGACTCATTGGTCCCCGCTCCATCCGGCCAACCCCATCTCCATCTCCTGCCCACGTTCGATTCGGCCTGGCAACCACCCGCCTCCTCGAAACCCCTTCTCCTCCCCGCTCCCTCCAGGGCACCCCACACATACCAATGCCTCCCCCAGCCTCGCCGCTCACCGGCCTACCCCTCCCTCGCGACCTAGGTAAGAAGCAATCTCGCGTTGTCAGTCAGAAGCTCTCTCGCGTTGTCCCGCAGCGCCTGTATGCCCTAAACCCCCCCCCTCCGCCCAGCGCCGTGTTGGGACCCACACCACCCAGCCCTGTCCTGGGATCTCAACCACCCATCTCCTCGCCGGGCTCCACCCCACCCGGCAACACGCTGGGACCCCTCCAAATCTCCAGCAACGCGTTGGCCTCTCCACCCAGCCCCGACCTGGGATCTCCCAGCAACACGCTGGCCTCTCCTCCCAGCGCCGACCTCGTCCCACCCGGCGCTGTCCGAATACCTCCTCCAGCCTCCACACCTCCCGGTTACCCCATTGACCGGCTCGACGTGCACATCGCTCGGGCCATCCACGCCTACAACAACAGCACTAGCTGGGGGGACTTCATCCGGGCCATCCGGGGACGAGGTGACATCCACCCGCATGTGGGTGCCATCCCCCATCCGGCCGGTCACCTCTTAGCCCACTTTGGGCAGGAAGGAACCCCGGCCTCCATGATGGACCCCCCTTGGACCACTGCCCGGATTGCGGGGGCCCTAGCCAGAGGCCCCCACCAATCCTCACGGCAGGGCATCGCCTTCCTTCGCGAAGAATATGCCGACATGATGGACAAGCAGCAATGGACTGTCCTCCCAGCCAGCCTCATCCAAAACCTTCCAAACCTCCGGCTGAGTCCACTCAGGTTGGTCCCCCAGCGAGGCCGGCGCCCCCGAATGATCTCAGATTACACCTACTCTGAAGTGAACCAAGACACCATCCCCCTCGCCCCGGCTGAAGCCATGCAATTTGGACACACCCTTCCCCGGCTCCTCTCCAAGCTGCACCGCGCCAACGCCAGGTTCGGTCCAGTGTACATGTCCAAGATAGACCTCGCTGATGGATTCTACCGGGTCCAGTTGAAACCAGAAGACACCATGAAGTTAGGGGTGCTGTTCCCTTCCAGACAGGGCGAGCCACCCCTCATTGGAATCCCCCTCACCAATCCAATGGGGTGGAAATCCAGCCCCCCCAACTTCTGTGCCTTCACTGAAACCATTGCCGACTTGGCCAATGCCACACTCTCCACAGGGCTGGCAGAGGCCAGGATCACACCCCACCGACTGGATCTCCCCTCTGAAGCCACGCCCGCCGCGCCTCCAGCTCCCCCCGAGCCCAACCCGCCTCCCGGGCCCCATCTGCCCACCCCTCATTGTACCACTCCCAGCAAGCAGCCGGTGCGATACTGGGATGTCTATGTGGATGATTTCTGTGGCCTGGCGCAAGGCAACCAATGGACCCGACGCGCCATCAAGCGGGTGCTCTTCCAGTCTCTGGACAAAGTCTTCCGGCCCCTGGAGGCCTCTGACACTCCCTTCAGACAGGAACCGGCCTCCCTCAAGAAAATGCACCAAGGCGACGCCAGGTGGACCACCAAGAAAGTCATCCTGGGCTGGCTCATTGATTCCATCAACAAAACCATCAGCCTTCCTCCCCATCGAGTGGCCCGGCTCCAGGAGATTCTTCACTCCATTTCCCCCAACCAGCGCCATGTTCCTATCAAACAATGGCACCAAGTCCTGGGGGAACTCAGATCGATGGCCCTTGCCATCCCTGGCGCCATTGGCCTCTTCTCCATCCTCCAAGAAGCCTTCCAACACCAGGAACCAGGCAGGCAGCGCCTCCAGCTCACCAAGCGCGTCCATAGCTTCCTTCGCGACTTCCAATGGCTGGCCAATGATCTCGCCAACAGGCCTACTTCCATTGCAGAACTGGTGCCAGATCCTTTCCCTGCCACCATGGGCGCTTGTGATGCCTCTGGTCTAGGCATGGGGGGCGTTCATTTTGTCCCCCTTCCAAATGGCGAGGTGCAGCCCATCATGTGGAGGCATGCATTCCCCACGTGGGTCTCCTCCCAGCTAGTCACCTTTGACAACCCCAAGGGCACCATCACCAACAGTGACCTTGAGCTCGCTGGTTCCATTGCCCACAATGACATCCTTGCCCAAGCTGCCTGTGTCCACTCCAGAACCACTCACAACTGCTACGACAACACAGCAGCTGTCTATTGGCAAAGGAAAGGCGCCACCACCACCACTGACCCTGCCGCTTACCTCCTGCGGATTCAGTCCATGCACCAGCGTCTCCATCACTATGTTCCCCTCAGGGATTACATCCCGGGACCTGTGAATCACCTGGCTGATTTGCTCTCTTGCTCTGACCTCCCTGACACTGCCCTTCTCAATCATTTCAACACCACCTACCCCCAGGACTTGCCCTGGATCTTATGTCCCCTGCAGCCTCCCATGCATTCTGCTCTGACCTTGGCTCTATCCAGAAGACCATGCGCGCTTCAGTCACTGAGCTCTATGCCAAGCGCAAGGATGCCCATTGGCATCAATGGGTTCAATTCTGTTTGTCTCAAGGCTTTGAACCAACCCTCCACTCTGTTACAGATCCAATCCCCATCCTCCAAGTCTTTGCCCAGCGCCTCCATGATGGCAGGCTCTCCTGTAGCCGCAAGCCCATCAGATCTCGCACAGTATCGGACACCCTCCGGTCAGTGGGCCAGACGCTGGCCCGCATGGGGGCCAAAGACCCCAGAACCAACTCAACAGGCAGTCTTGACTTCAGGCTAACTGCCCAGTTCAAAGCCTATGCCAAACTTGACCCCGCCCCTTGCAGGGTCAAACCAGTCCCAATCACCCTTGTCATGCATGCCCTTCGATTTGCATACCATGACTACCCTTCCCCAGCCAGGCAGGCTATTGCTAACATGATCTGCATAGCCTTCTTCTTTTGCCTCCGTCCTGGTGAGTACACTGGTACTACCAGGGATGATCAAGCCTTCCACCTCAAGGAGGTCTCCTTCTACCTGGGCTCCAAAATTGTCCACCATGACGGTCCTGCGCGTGAGCTCCTTGCTGCTACCTCTGTTACCCTCACCTTCACCACACAGAAGAATGGGGACAAGGGTGAAGTAGTGGCTCATGCCAGAAGTGGTGACTCCCTCTGCTGCCCTGTGGCAGCTTGCGCTCGCCAGGTCCTTCATCTCCGATGCTGTTGCTCTTCCCGCTCTCCCTTCAGCCCATCCCTCAAGCTGGCCAGTTACTTTGACAATGGGGTCCTCACCCTGGTTCGAGCAGCAACGGTCACTTCCTCCATGCGCGTCTATGCCCAGACTCTCTACCCCACCACGGGAATCTCCCCTGCAGCCATCTCTGCCCGTTCCCTTCGAGCGGGAGGGGCTATGGCCCTGCTCCAGGGCAAATGTGATTCTAATGTCATCAAGCTCCTTGCACGTTGGCACAGTGATTGCATGATGAGGTACCTCCATCAACAGTCCCTCCCCATTTTCAAGAACCTTGCCTCTGTAATGTTCAACAATGGCACATACTCCTTCCTGCCAGAGGAATGGGTGCCGGCTGCGGCCCCCACTCCCCCTGGCAGCTCTCTCTGATCCCCCTCCGGGGACTCCTCCTTTCTGAATCCTCCATGATGATTCTCCCACCCTCGCTGTCCTCCTTGTCCCCTCCAGGTTCATCTCCCTCCAGCTCCCACCCTGTGGCCTATGGCCTACTGGCAGAAAAGGCTTAACAGCCAAAGCTGTGCGCCGGTGTGTGGGCAAAGCAACTCGGGACCGGACCAGCCTGCAAAAATAGCCACAGGCTGGCACTTCCCGGATCCCCCTCTAGCATTGCTTAACCCACCAACACACGTATGAACTATAAACACTGCACATCCAGTACTACAAGTAGGTAGGCTACTGAGGCTATCACAAACGTATGTGAGTGATAGTTGATGTAGCGAACCGAATGTAAGGAATGGTAGTGCCACGTGGAACATACGACGCACGTACGAACCAAAGAACACCCTTGAGTATGCAAGATCTCACTGTATCACCAACGTAGGTACGAACTCTACGATCACTCACTGCATGCAGCAATTCCCCTGTAAGCAGCAAATTACAGGCAAAGCACCAACAAGCCGGTAAAGGTTCCCTCCAACAAGAACCAAGCCTACAGCTCACTCTTTTTGCTCCTAAACCGATTAGTAGTAGAATAAGTAAAAGGCCCACCACGCCCGCCCGCAGAAAAGGCTTAACAGCCAAAGCTGTGCGCCGGTGTGTGGGCAAAGCAACTCGGGACCGGACCAGCCTGCAAAAACTAGCCACAAGCTGGCACTTCCCGGATCCCCCTCTAGCATTGCTTAACCCACCAACACACGTATGAACTATAAACACTGCACATCCAGTACTACAAGTAGGTAGGCTACTGAGGCTATCACAAACGTATGTGAGTGATAGCAGAGGACAAAAAAATAATAATAAGAGATTATTATTAGGATGTCAGAGCAATGTCCGACACCTCTCTTAGCAAAACGCACGTGATTTAACCGTAACGGTCGAAATCTCTGACACTCTAAGATAACCACTTTACAGTAAAACTAACCAATCAGATTCAAATGCGCATGCTCGCGCATGTACGGGTTTGTATACGATGTGGGATTGGATCGAACCAATGAAATCCAACCATATTGGTATAAAGAAACCCGGATATATGTCCCTACGAGTGATGGTAGTACAAAACCTACTATGGTACAGAACTAACGTAGAAAGTACTGTAGTACAAAATCTGCGTAGTATCTACGATAAAGAAACCCGGATGTAGGTCCCTACAAGTGATTGTAGTACAAAATCTACGGTAGTACTCATTCTACGTAGAAAGTATCAGAAACAAACCCGGATATACGGCCCTACGAGTGATGGTAGTACAAATCCTACAGTGGTACACAACCTACATAGAATGTACGATGGTACAAAACCTACACTGACAACAACTATGTAAAAAAGGAACCCGGATATACAGCATGGCACCAACGAAACCTGGATGTATGGTTGAAACCCGGATGTATGGTACAAAACCTACGCTGACTGAAAAAATGATAACTAGGGTTATTATTTATTTTTAGGATGAAATAACTGGGTTATTATATACTACTTTCGAAAACCGCGCGCGCGCAGGTCTGTCAGACAGTCTTACAACTGATCGATTCTGGTAAAAATAATGCATTCAACGTCGGTGTGGCGCTTTCTAAGATCCACGTGGAGTTTTGTGTCATGGAAGTATTTTCTTAGAGTTTTGGATCTTTGATGAGTCCATCGTGTCAAGATGCATCGAACGATTTTTAGAGGAAAATGGGTGATTCCCGAAATACTTTTTTATAACGTACATAGATTTCTGTTTTTAGTATTTTGGGAATGAACATTTTGTACATACTCTTTTTGGCAGGAAAGTGCATAAATCTCATTTTGGAATCTGGAATGTCATGGCATGGACAATAATAATAGCCAAATTTGTCTTCTTCATACGATTAAACATGTGGGTTTAATCCGTTCAGATTTTTCAGTGACGTTCAGATTTTTCAGTGACTTCACTATCGAATTTTTCATTTTCACCAACTCAACCTTTCAGCGACTCAACCAGCAACAGGTACTCGTACTCAACCGACAGCATAAATAGTTGCCCATCCGTTGACTATGTCACTGGAGTTACTTGTTTGCTTGCTGTATCTTCTAGAAGATGAGGATGATGATGATGGCGCAGAAGAAAGGCGTCGAAGAGATAGGAGAACACCAAGGATAGCCCTACGTTGTCATTCCGAGTCTCCCTTTCTTTATCTATTCAACTCTGGCAATGAACAGGCTCTTCTCAACTGCTGTGGTGTCGACCACACAGTCTTTAGAGAGCTTCTTGGTCTATTTGAACCAACATTTGATAGTTACACGGTTGATAGATACACCAACGCTATTTGGAAGAGGAAGGTTAACCCGAATGGAGTATGGGGTGGAAGAAAGTGTGAGGCAAATACAACATGCTGTCTTGGTCTAGTACTTCATTGGTTTAGAACACGAGGATCTGTCACAAGATCTGTGTCTATGGCATTTGGACTCACCTCTACTGTTATGTACAAATGGTTGAAGTTCTCCAGAAAGGTTCTTTTGTTCGTATTGCAGTATCATCTGAAGGCAATGATTAGACCTCCAACTGAAGAAGAATTGGAGGAATAGTACATCAGCGCGATTGGTGCCAAATATCCCAGACTAAAAGAACGCTGTGTCTGGGGTGCGGCCTATGGACTCAAAGTCAAAATTCAGCAGTCTTCCAATTGGTTGATTCAGAGTCGGTATTACAACAGCTGGGTCTGTGACATGTATGTCAACAGCGTCTTTGTCTTTGCTGCTGATGGAAGAATTCGTATTTGCTGTTACAACTGCCCCGGTACCTGGCATGACAGCACAATCGCCGATCATGGTGTTTATGATAAAATAGAAGAACTGTTCGTCAAGTTCCAAGCAATGGTTTGCGTCGACTCTGCGTTTAGGGTTGCCACCGGGAGACAGAGTTGGAGTTGGAGTTGTTGGGATTTGAGTTGGAGTTGTTGGGATTTGAGTTGGAGTTGGGACGAAGCCCGTTTAGGAATATGGTGGCAACATCTACTATGGCGGCCTTCAGCGATTCCAAGGCAGCCTCTCTTTGTTCCCTTTCAAGCCGTTGATACTCTATTCTTTGTTACCTTTCAAGCCGTTGATACTCTATTCTTTGTTCCCTCTCACGCTCGGAATTCGCTATCAAGAAATCAAGAATTTCCTGGCGTCCGTTGGTTGTGTTGTCGGTGGTGTTGGTGTTGGTGGCGTTCCTGCGGTACTGTCTCTTGGATCGCGGAGTGGTGGTGGGAGAAGGGGAAGCACACGCAGCAGGAACAAACCGTTAAGATGAAGAAGAAGAGGAAGCCGACCAAGACCGAGAGCGCAGAACAGCAATTCTTGGTGGTACGTTTATGGTAGTTGGTGTATTGTTTATGGCAGTTGGTGTACTATTGAGTTCTGGTTCTTGGGTTGGTTGGGAAGGTTGACAAAGCGGCGGTTGTGTTGGCTGGGTTGGCTCCTCCGTTGACTGTTGGGTTGGCTCCTCCATTGACTGTTGGGTTGGCTGAGTGGTTGTTTGTGAAGGTTGACCGAGTGGTATCGGAGGAATGTTATCATCGTCAGAGTCGTCATCCTCCTCCTCCTCCTCCTCACCACTACTTATGTATTCTTCATCTTCCATGTTGTTCTGGTATCCTTCTTCCATTCCGTATGGCTCTTGTCCATTACCAACTCCTTGCTTGCCCTTAATCAAATACTTAACCCTCTTTGCCAACTTTACCTCCTTGGGGCAATTTGGATCGCCAGTAGGAATTTGTTTACGATATAGACCGTTGTATTTCCTACGGAGGTTCTCAACACTTTGATTGGTATCAGGGAAGTTGTCGTTATGGATTTGGCAGACTTGTGCCCAATCCTCAGGACCAACAGGAAGGATTGCTTTGAGGGTGTATAGAATATTAAATTCCTTTCGTGACCAGAAGTACCAAAGCTACCAGAGGGTAGATTTCCTATTCGTACGAATCAATGAGTCCCGTATCAATCTAAGTAATCGATTCCCACGGCATATCGATTCCCACGGCGCATCGATTCCCATCGCGCATCAACGGTGAGCAATCCCTGTTTTACAATATTGCCATTGTTCTTCGGTGAGCAAACTCTGATTTCATAAAATATCACACGAGCTACGGGAGCAATTTCTGACCTTAATGATAAACATATCATGAAGTCTTCCTAACGGAACAAGAGAAGAAAACCGTTGGCGTGTGATTCTCACACAATACATATACATGCATACAGATATATATGGTCAACGACTAATACATGTACGGAAATAATCAGCGAGTAATCTCAGCACTACGCAACAGCAGTTGCAACGTATTCATCTCAACAAAAGAGATATCTTGCATTTCAGCAAGATTTCACTTTATCTCATACTTTTAACATTCAACTGATTTATATCCCAAAATTCACACTAGTTGCTACCAACTACTCGTACTTGTAATCTACATACTAAGGTCTGTCTCGCTGCAATCTGAATAAGTCACAGCAAGAAGAGATCTGGCGTTTCCCTAGTCTCGCCTGTAGTCCGATTATCCGTTGCCGAAAGTATCCAAACACAATTGTCACGCGTAGAGTACAATCGTTCCTCTACTAACACACTAACGCAGCGTTGCTGTTCTTCAGAAGCCTTTGAATCAGACTCTCAACGAATCGGATTCAGAAGGAAAATAATAGATTAACAGTCGCAAGCTCTAAGACGGCTTGCACACAAAAGGAACAGGAACGGAATTGAATACAATCCCTATGCTGGCATATGCCAATCGCACATCGTACACGAAGCAATTCTTGTTCTCAGTCACCGCGCAATTCCTTCGAAGGCTCGGAACCATCACAGATGCCGAACATACCGATGATGCCCGGCAATGCACTCGGGGGCGAAGAGAAGAATGACGCCGAAGTTACCACTACCAACCACTTTCCCAGTTTTGATACTGATATGAAGAAGATACTCGTATCCCTACTCAACGTAACAAGTGAGACTAATAGCAAGTTTTGCTTAACTCTCAAGGAAGGCGGATTATGCGAGTGGAAGTCGTTCCTCGATGCACTTATCGAACCGGACTTTGCACGCGAGATTACCTATACTGAGGGAGGACTGCCAACGCATATCCCTCAATCCATTCAAAGGAGCATAGAAGCACTTGCGGATTTCGCTATCGATCTACAAGAAGACAATGTCGTTCTAGAAGAAGACGAGAGAAATTGGAAGGATGTAAAATCATATACATACAGGGAATTCCAGTCATTCCGCAAAGAACGTGCCCAACGCTTGCGTAACGAATCTGCTCTGAACCCCCCGCCTCCTCCGGCGGGAAGTAACAAAAAGTCACCTCAGCAGGTAAAGTACGAATCATGGTGCCGAAAAGCACGAGATGAAAAGTCCTTTACACCCCTCACGAATGACTCAAGATTTGAGCACTGGCTCGTCGGTTTCAAAGCTAAACTCGAGGCATACGACATCAACACAGAGACATTCCTCGATGAAACTTGGCCTCCAGCTACGCTTCTGGGTTATACACGTGATCTCTTCGTCAAACAGTGTGCCTTCTTCTGGGTACTAATGTTGGAAGTCTTCAAAAGTGACCTTTCTGCATCGTGTGTACACAGTCATTCTACCACTCGTGATGGACGCAAGGCATACTTCGATTTCGTAAACCTTCATAGCAAATCAAAAGCAAAGGTATATGACAACTCGACTCAGCTACAAGCGTTGCTCAAGTTGAATCTCAACAATTGGAAGGAATCCAAAGTGAAATTCATTACACATTGGTTTGATGAATTAAATCACCTCAATAAGCTCCGTCCTCCCAACAAGCCTCTTGAGTACCATACTGTTAAATCAGCATTGTGTCAGGCATGCTATTCCAGCTTCCAGCTAAGCGAACAGTTTGCCAAAGTCAAGGATCCAGGTGGGACGAATAGCACCGTGACGGATGCGGTCGCCGAGGCCGCTGCTATCCACGATCTTAAAATCACGCTTTTACTCGAAGCAACTCGACTCAATTCCCAGTCCGCGATGTCTGCTCCTCGTTCAACTGTACGTGCACACGTTCGTGATTTTTCTTCTGAACAGAGCCAAAACCATGATGACTATGCTCTCCCTATCGAATTTGAAGGAGACTATCAAGATTATGCTGTATTTAAGGCTGGACGTACCCCTGACCCTACCACAAGGTTGCCTACAAACATATGGAAGGCCTTGTCACGTCAGGACATGAAGAGTTGGCTTAGTTTTTCTCCGGAAGGCAAGAAAATCGTGGTTGCCTCATTGCGACACGACTTACTTAACACGGACCAACCTGACCCCAACAGTGTCAAACCCATTACCCGGAAGGCATACCAACATGGACATTCGGTATCATTTCGAGAAGACGATACTTCGACCAAAGATGAGCATGCCAAGTCCGCAGCAGACCTTCATCCTGCTGTAGAGAATGATCGTAGAGGTGTTTTCCATGCATCCCTAGGTGTATACAAATCAACAACCTCTCCGTCTAAGGACCAGCGACCTCTCAAGTCTTCCGTGTCACCCGCGCATCCCGCTCGATTCCTTTCTGACAACCCTGACATTCAGTACAAAAAGGACGGTGACACCCAAATACCTGTGGGAACATCATCATATTCCGCCAATTTTCACCAGTGGTATACTCCTGAAGAAGATCTCACCTTTCCTAACGGTAGTCCAGTAACGTCATACACATACCGTATACACAAAACTACGGTCACTAGCCCTGGTTTTGCCATGGTCGATCGCGGCGCAAATGGTTGCATCATCGGCAATGATGCGTGTCTCATCTCTAAGGATATCCCACCGCGATATGTTAATGTCACCGGCATTAACAATCATCAGGTACAAAATATCCCCATTGCTACATGCGGAGCATATTCCATGTCGAACAGAGGCCCTGTCATCCTCATTTTCAATGAATGTGCCTATACAGGACGACACCCTTCTATATTGTCCTCCAGCCAGATGGAAGCATATTTTTCCACTGTTGACGACACATCCATCAAAGCGGGCGGCGGACAGGTCATCACCACCTCCGATGGATATGCACTGCCTCTTAGCATACGACACGGTTTACCATACCTTGCGATGCGAAAGTATACGGCTGTTGAGTTTGACACGCTCCCACATGTTATCATGACATCCGATAAGCATTGGGACCCATCAGTTCTCGATACCACGATCAGTGCGAAGGATGAACAATTTCTCCAGAAATATCCTCCCCAGCCACAGCAACTCCCTTATGCCGATTACGACGAATATGGGAACCCACGTTGTCTTGAAGGATTGGATATCTCTGTTTCCCCCGGGTCCTCCACGGTCACATCCCTCAGTTCGTATTCCAGCCATTCCACTCAATCTCCCTTCCTTCCTATTGATGATCATAGGGCTAACGATCGCTCCTTTTGGCTTACTTCCACCGACTACGCTCATCAAGAACGTCTCGCATGCTGCGCATTACCCGCAGCCTCTGAGACAGTCACTGCGTTTCCGACGGATTGTACTGCCAGTGACACTACACGTATTGCAGCTACGCCCCGCGAAAGATACCCCAACGAACATGACTACTTATCCCTGAAACCTTTCTTTTGTTGGGTTTCCACCGATTGCATCAAAGCTACGTTTGAAAACTCAACCCAATATGGTTCATTAGCGGTTAGCCCTGATGGAAACATTTTCAAACGTTTTCATTCCCCTCAACCGGCCATGAACGTTCGACCCTTCAACGACGATGTTATGTCCGATGCTGTCTATTCAGATGTCCCAGCAATTGATGGTGGCTCCAAGATTGCTCAGATCTTCTTCGGCCGCAAATCACATATTATACACGTTGAGGAAATGCGTACCACCGGCGACTTCCTATCTTGCTTCCAGAACTTTGTTCGAAAATGGGGCAGGCTCATTTGCCTCCTTTGCGACCACGGTAACTATCAATCCAGTAAGAAGGTTGTCGATTACCTCAACATGTTATGGATTGAACTCTGGCAAAGTGAACCGTATCACCAACACCAGAATCAATTCGAATGCCGATACCAAACGTTCAAGCGCATTGTCAATCGCGTCATGGATCGTACAGGCACACCACCACACCTATGGCTACTGTGTATGACTTACGTCGCGGGTCTCCTCAATGTTGTTCCTGATCCTACGCTGTCCGATAAACAGCCGATCTTCATTGCCACCGGTACACTTGGCGACATCAGCGCATACACAAGTTTCTTCTGGTTTGAACCTGTGTATTTCAAAACCAATGACTCTCCTTTCGGTACCCAGTCTACCGAACGCCTCGGTCATTTCGTCGGCATCGCCGAACATGTTGGCAATGGACTCTGCTTCCGAATCTGGGATCCCGTTACCAACAAGTTACTTGACCGGTCCGGTGTCCGATCTGCTCTAACGCCTGAGTCCCGTAACAAACGCGCGGGCCTATGTACTGATGATGGTTTCATCAAATGGCGTAACGCCAAGGATTCCTTGCCCCGTTTATACGCCACTGGAGAAGCTCCAGCATTCAAACATGGGGAGCATACCAATCAGAGTAAACTCATTGACAAGTCTACAAAACCAAACAACTCAGTTCCCCCTAGCGTTTCACCCGCTGATTCTGACACTGCCAATGACACCGTCCCATCTGTACCCAACAAACAACCAGATACTACGCCCCACGCATCTGGCACTCAACCAATTCTTCAACCACCCGCCCACCCCTCGTTACCGAGCTTTCTTTATAAGAAGGTCGATGACAGCCCGAGCTGGTCACCTTCTCCACTCCCTAACAACTATGGGGAGAGTCTTGATGGTCCTCCTACGACACACATCTTCAGCAAGACCTCCGATGGCGTTCTCCTTACTGAAGATGATTGTGACCCACCGGAATTAGCATACTTTGATGTTAGTGACGTCACAACTCCACACACCAACCCCGCTACTCCTTCAGTAGACCCATCACAGGTAGTTGTTACCGACGAAGAAGGTAACGCACAATTTGACGATGACGGTAAACCCATTACCATTCCTACGATCCCGATTGCCGATCTGCAAGGACGATCCTTCCTTGTAACCAATCCAGATGGCACCCGGAAACGTCTTACCATCGTCGATGTTGAAGACAGTCTTGAACGCAACAACGACTTCATCAAGTTCAAGTGCAAACACTCCGATGACGAACACAATGATATCATTGCATACAATGATGTCATGAATTACATACATCGTGATTCAACACAAGAAGACGGCAAACTCTGGTCGTTTCGCCGCATCCTAGGACACCAAGGCCCACTGGATAACAAGCATCCTCAATACAAAGGTTCCAAGTATAACCTTTGGATTGAATGGGAAAATATGGAACGCACATATGAACCTCTGGCCAACATTGCGGCTGATGACCCTGTCACCGTTGCAAAATATGGGAAAGACAACAACTTGCTTGACCTCCTGGGTTGGAAACGCCTCAAGCGAATCACCAACCTAGCGCGACGAACCAAGAAACTTGATCAACTCGTGCACCAAGCCAAACTATGTTCTTTCCGTACCACTCCGCAATATCAATATGGATTCAAAGTGCCTCGTAACCACGAAGAAGCCCTCCGATTTGATCAAGCCAACGGAAACACCAAATGGGAAGATGCCACCACTCTGGAAATGGCACAACTCAATGAGTACAATACATTCATTGATAAAGGCGTGTACAAGACAAGCTCCATTCCCCCGGGATTCCAACAGATCAAGGTACACATGATATACGCTGTCAAGCACGACGGTAGACACAAGGCTCGCCTCGTTGCTAACGGTAATCTCACTGAGGCCCCTATCCACAGTGTTTACGCAGGTGTCGTATCTCTCCGCGGCCTACGTATGTGCCTATTCCTAGCTGAACTCAACGACTTAGAAGCATGGGGTACCGGCATAGGTAACGCCTACTTAGAAGCAGTTACCTGCAAGAAAGTATGCATCAAGGCAGGTCCCGAATTCGGATCGCTGGAAGGTCACCTGTTGATCATTTACAAAGCCCTTTACGGTCTCAGGTCTTCAGGCAAGTGTTTTGGAGACTTACTCGCGGCTTGTCTCATCGAACTCGGCTTCGAAAGATCCCGTGCAGAACCGGAAATATTCCTCAAACCCGGAACGAACAAGCATGGTGAACGTGTATATGAGCTTATATGCACATATGTTGATGACCTATGCCTCTGCATGGCAGATCCCAATTCCTTCTTGAAGATATTGCAGTTGTCACCATATAACTTCAAACTGAAGGGATCCGGACGTATGAACTTTCACTTAGGTTGTGGATTTGAGCGCGACGAACATGGTGTTCTATGCATGAATCCCATAAAGTTCATCAAAAAGATGGAAGCGTCTTACGAACAAATGTTCGGATGCAAACCTAGCACTAGGTTCCAATCACCAATCGCGGAAAACGATCATCCCGAATTGGACTCCTCCGCCTTTCTCGAGGAAACCGGTATACAGAAATACCAAAGTACGATCGGTTTACTCCAATGGATCATCGCTATTGGCCTTTTCGATGTACAAACAGCCGTGATGACGCTCTCAAGTTTCAGAGCTCAGCCACGAGATGGGCATCTCGAACGTGCAAAACGTATCTATGGATATAGCTCCAAGTTTAGACATTTTAAAATCAGATTCCGCGTGGAACCACCCGATTTTATATTGACTAAACCCGACACCATCGATTGGTCCAACACCGTCTATGGGGAGCATTCTGAAGAGCTACCCGACGACGCTCCTGCACCGCTAGGAAAGACAGTAGTGTTGACACATTTCTATGATGCCAACCTCATGCATGATATTCTCAGTGGTAAGGCTGTAACCGGCATTCTTCATTTCGCGAACAAGACTCCCATGATGTGGTTCTCGAAGAAGCAGTCTACTACGGAGACAGCCACCTTTGGAGCTGAATTTGTTGCAGGAAGGACTTGCATCGAACAGATCGTCGATCTACGTCACTCATTCCGATACCTAGGAACACGAGTCCATGATGTCTCATACTCTTGGGGTGACAACGAAAAGATGATCCAAACGTCAACCTTCCCTTACGCAAGGTTGCACAAGCGTCATAATATTCTGTCGTTTCACTACGTACGAAGCATGATAGCGAGAGGTTTCATTTTAATGATGCACATCCCAGGTAAGGATAACTGTGCAGACATTCTCACCAAGCATTGGGGTCACTCCGTTGTGTATCCACTGCTCAGGCCCATCTTCCACTTCTGTGGTAATACCGGCGGCCTTCTTCAGGATGATGGAAGCATCATGTAGAGCGTAATGACCCTTCACAAGGAGACATGGGGAGTATTAAATTCCTTTCGTGACCAGAAGTACCAAAGCTACCAGAGGGTAGATTTCCTATTCGTACGAATCAATGAGTCCCGTATCAATCTAAGTAATCGATTCCCACGGCATATCGATTCCCACGGCGCATCGATTCCCATCGCGCATCAACGGTGAGCAATCCCTGTTTTACAATATTGCCATTGTTCTTCGGTGAGCAAACTCTGATTTCATAAAATATCACACGAGCTACGGGAGCAATTCCTGACCTTAATGATAAACATATCATGAAGTCTTCCTAACGGAACAAGAGAAGAAAACCGTTGGCGTGTGATTCTCACACAATACATATACATGCATACAGATATATATGGTCAACGACTAATACATGTACGGAAATAATCAGCAAGTAATCTCAGCACTACGCAACAGCAGTTGCAACGTATTCATCTCAACAAAAGAGATATCTTGCATTTCAGCAAGATTTCACTTTATCTCATACTTTTAACATTCAACTGATTTATATCCCAAAATTCACACTAGTTGCTACCAACTACTCGTACTTGTAATCTACATACTAAGGTCTGTCTCGCTGCAATCTGAATAAGTCACAGCAAGAAGAGATCTGGCGTTTCCCTAGTCTCGCCTGTAGTCCGATTATCCGTTGCCGAAAGTATCCAAACACAATTGTCACGCGTAGAGTACAATCGTTCCTCTACTAACACACTAACGCAGCGTTGCTGTTCTTCAGAAGCCTTTGAATCAGACTCTCAACGAATCGGATTCAGAAGGAAAATAATATAGAAGTTCCAAGACTTCACTTCTGCTGTAGTTTTTTTTCACCTTTTTCCTGTCTTCACCACCGCTGCTTTTGGCATTACGATATAAAAATTATGTCCAGAGCTGAATATGTATGTCCTCTCCCATCGTTGTCACATAGCAACAGCAGATAAAGCATTATATTATTGATACGATTTGGTTGTTGTGGTGCGTTGGAAAATATTTTGTACTACTTGTACTGTAATCAGCCAAAATTGGCGAACTGATCCGTTGGAGGATGTGTGATTAGTCCGTTGGGGTCCTATTAGGGACTGAGAAAAATTTCAGTCAGGAATTCCGTTATAAAAAGTGTAACGGTTACAAATCATAGTCCACGTTAGCTCACGTCGACTTTGATTTGTAACAAAAAGACTGGTCGAGCAGAAAATTTCTATTTTGGGAATCACCCATTATAGTCCACGTCGACTATGATTTGTACCGGTATACTTTTTTATCGGAATTCCTGACTGAATTTTTTTGACTGAATCCACATGTTCTTTCGCCTACTTGTTTATATTTCCACATATTTCGCGTGCCTCTACTTGTTTATACTTATCCATACGAAGAATTCCACATATATTCCAAAATGAGATTCCACATTCCAAAATGAGGTTTATAGACTTTCCCGCCAAAAAAAGTATGTACAAAATTTTCATTCCCGAAATACTAAAAACAGAAATCTATGTACGTTATAAAAAAGTATTTCGGGAATCACCCAATAAGGCAAACAATGGGTGATTCCCGAAATACTTTTATGTACTTCGTACTACATAAACCGGAAATTTTCTACTTGACCAGTCGTTTTGTTACAAATCATAGACGACGTGAGCTCACGTCGACTATGTTTTGTAACCGTTACACTTTTTATAACGGAATTCCTGACTGAAATTTTTCTCGGTCCCTAATAGGACCCCAACGGACTAATCACACATCAAACAGATCAGATCGCCAATTTTGGCTGATTACAGTACGAGTAGTATTAGTACAAAATAGTAGTACAAAATATTGTCCAACGCACCACAACAACCAAATCGTATTAATATAATGCTTTATCTGCTGTTGCTATGTGACAACGATGGGAGAGGACATACATATTCAGCTCTGGACATAATTTTTATATCGTAATGCCAAAAGCAGCGGTGGTGAAGACAGGAAAAAGGTGAAAAAAAAACTACAGCAGAAGTGAAGTCTTGGAACTTCTATACACCCTCAAAGCAATCCTTCCTGTTGGTCCTGAGGATTGGGCACAAGTCTGCCAAATCCATAACGACAACTTCCCTGATACCAATCAAAGTGTTGAGAACCTCCGTAGGAAATACAACGGTCTATATCGTAAACAAATTCCTACTGGCGATCCAAATTGCCCCAAGGAGGTAAAGTTGGCAAAGAGGGTTAAGTATTTGATTAAGGGCAAGCAAGGAGTTGGTAATGGACAAGAGCCATACGGAATGGAAGAAGGATACCAGAACAACATGGAAGATGAAGAGTACATAAGTAGTGGTGAGGAGGAGGAGGAGGAGGAGGAGGATGACTCTGACGATGATAACATTCCTCCGATACCACTCAGTCAACCTTCACAAACAACCACTCAGCCAACCCAACAGTCAATGGAGGAGCCAACCCAACAGTCAACGGAGGAGCCAACCCAGCCAACACAACCGCCGCTTTGTCAACCTTCCCAACCAACCCAAGAACCAGAACTCAATAGTACACCAACTGCCATAAACAATACACCAACTACCATAAACGTACCACCAAGAATTGCTGTTCTGCGCTCTCGGTCTTGGTCGGCTTCCTCTTCTTCTTCATCTTAACGGTTTGTTCCTGCTGCGTGTGCTTCCCCTTCTCCCACCACCACTCCGCAATCCAAGAGACAGTACCGCAGGAACGCCAACACCAACACCAGCACCACCACCGACAACACAACCAACGGACGCCAGGAAATTCTTGATTTCTTGATAGTGAATTCCAAGCGTGAGAGGGAACAAAGAATAGAGTATCAACGGCTTGAAAGGGAACAAAGAGAGGCTGCCATTCAAGCTCATAGGCAACAAACAGATGCTCTCTTTGAAGCTCAGAGGCAACAAACAGAGGCTGCCTTGGAATCGCTGAAATCCACCATAGTAGATGTTGCCACCATATTCCTAAACGGGTGTCGTCCCAGCAACTCAAACTCAAACTCGGATCCCCCCCCGGCTGGCAATGCCGGCGATTCCACTTAAGGGTTTGGTTCCTGTTTAATAGCAGGAAGATCCGGAAAAATAGCAGGAAGATCCGTTGTAGGTTCAGAAAAATCGGAATCGGAATCAGAATCCAACCAATCATTATCATTAGATGGGTTGGGAAAGGCGACTCGATTAGTAATGACTGGTGGATTGCTGGTTCCATTTGGAACAACTGGATTGGTCCGTGGAAGATTGGTGTGTGCAAGAATCTTACGAATCTCTTGTCGGTATCAAGCAATCTCTTGCTGGTGATAAACAATCAGTTCCCTGTATTCTCGTTGGGTTGTGGCTTGGTCTTCTCCTTTTGCTTTGGCTATAAGAGACCAAAAAAGATGTTTCTTTTCTTCTTTGGAAAGTACCACGACCATTGCCGATTGGAAGATTACAATTAGTAGTAGGATCAGATTAGTAGATTAGTTAGTAGTGGTAACAAGTGCAACTTGCTTTTGACTTAGGAAGAAATCAAATTATGAGCTTTGCAACTTGCCAACAAAATGAAATAATAAATTACTCGTACTAGTAAAAATAATGAATTACTAGCAACTACTGCTAGCAACTACTAGTAATATCTCATGCAATCGTAAAGTTGGTGGGAGTACATGAAAGTCTCAAATCAGTCGGAATCAAATCAATAGGAGTAAACGATTCCCACGTCGCTTCCCATTTCAATTCACATTTCCATGTATGGAAGAACTGATGGAATTAACCCGTCCGGCGCTGTGTTGAACCCTCTTAAGGAGTTGAACCCCTCTTGAGGAGTCGTGCGGTTTTTACGAACCCAAACATCAAAAGCAAAACTACTCCGGATCACCAGATCGATCGAAACTACTCGTATAGGATCGATACTGATTCAGCTCATAATTCATAAAGTTAGCAAAAGCAAAAGCTATGTCCAAATCTTTGCTACTAGCTACTACTAATTGGTCGTTAATCTCTGCTACTACTAATTGGTCGTTAATCTTTACTTGGTCTTTAATCTCTGCTACTACTAATTTGTCGTCAATGTTTACACTTTACACTTTGGACCGATAGACCGTATCGACCATGGTCCCACTCAACAACAATCTACTCAACCGGAGAATCGATACTTGGAACCGACAATCTACTCAACCATGCAAAGCAAAATTTGAAGGCGAACCGATCGACGGCTCAACGGCTCAACGCTTGAAGAGGCCGGTGGCATCTTCGGGTAGATTGTTGTCATAAGAGAAGTATCCTTCCTTCTTATGCATGAAAACATTCAGGATCTGGTTGTGGCCGGCAGTACTGGTTTGGTAGTTGTACAGAAGCATCATTAAGTTCAAAATGACCTTCCTATCGCCAAATGTCTCCAATACTATTAGGAGCCTGTCTTTCAATCGCGGAAACTGCCCCTGGATCATTCGCATCCCCCATTCTGATAACTGTCGAAGGGACGTTGCTTTTCTGTTCAACAGAATAGCCTCTAGGGTATCTGGATCATTCTGGGAACTTTGGACAAGGCATTGGTGTCTCCCTGTGGCAACCGTAAACGCAGAGTCAACACAAACCATTGCTTGGAACTTGACGAACAGTTCTTCTATTTTATCATAAACACCATGATCGGCGATTGTGCTGTCATGCCAGGTACCGGGGCAGTTGTAACAGCAAATACGAATTCTTCCATCGGCAGCAAAGACAAAGACGCTGTTGACATACATGTCACAGACCCAGCTGTTGTAATACCGACTCTGAATCAACCAATTGGAAGACTGCTGAATTTTGACTTTGAGTCCATAGGCCGCACCCCAGACACAGCGTTCTTTTAGTCTGGGATATTTGGCACCAATCGCGCTGATGTACTATTCCTCCAATTCTTCTTCAGTTGGAGGTCTAATCATTGCCTTCAGATGATACTGCAATATGAACAAAAGAACCTTTCTGGAGAACTTCAACCATTTGTACATAACAGTAGAGGTGAGTCCAAATGCCATAGACACAGATCTTGTGACAGATCCTCGTGTTCTAAACCAATGAAGTACTAGATCAAGACAGCATGTTGTATTTGCCTCAGGCTTTCTTCCACCCCATACTCCATTCGGGTTAACCTTCCTCTTCCAAATAGCGTTGGTGTATCTATCAACCGTGTAACTATCAAATGTTGGTTCAAATAGACCAAGAAGCTCTCTAAAGACTGTGTGGTTGACACCACAGCAGTTGAGAAGAGCCTGTTCATTGCCAGAGTTGAATAGATAAAGAAAGGGAGACTCGGAATGACAACGTAGGGCTATCCTTGGTGTTCTCCTATCTCTTTGTCGTCTTTCTTCCGCGTCATCATCCTCATCTTCTAGAAGATACAAGCAAACAAGCAACTCAAGCGACATAGTCAACGGATGGGCAACTATTTATGTTGTCGGTTGAGTACCTATCGTCGGTTGAGTACCTGTCGCTGGTTGAGTCGCTGAAAGGTTGAGCTGGTGAAAGTGAAAAATTTGATCATGAAGTCACTGAAAAATCTGAACGTCACTGAAAAATCTGAACGGATTAAACCCACATGTTTAATCGTATGAAGAAGACAAATTTGGCTATTATTATTGTCCATGCCATGACATTCCAGATTCCAAAATGAGATTTATGCACTTTCCTGCCAAAAAGAGTATGTACAAAATGTTCATTCCCAAAATACTAAAAACAGAAATCTATGTACGTTATAAAAAAGTATTTTGGGAATCACACAATGATAATGAGCCTGATAGTAGTCAACAAACCGGACAAGGGAAAACCTGAGGTACGGTAAGCCCAGATGCTCCTATATCATTGGTAAATAACGGGAAGGCTGGTAAGCATTGTCCCATTAGAAACATCCATGCTGGTAATTAGCATTATCCCCTTAGAAAGAACATGATGCCGGCAATTATATCACTGATAGCTATGATGATGGGATCATCGATGATGATGATGATGATGATGATGATGATAAAACATCATTGTTGTCCTGCCAGAAACAACAGTTGTACCAGTATGGCTGAAGATAACAACACTGGTGCTTTTAACAGGGAAGTTGGTATTACACATTATCCTGTTAGTAACATAGTGTATCCCTCTATGATGCTATAGAAGAAGCCGGTTTACACAGGCCAAGCATTGAGATGGATGAAAACACATCAGTGACGCACCATACATGAGGAACAAAGTAAGACTCAACCTAGCAAATCAGAATGATGGGGCAAAATGATGAGATTCATACAGGAAACACCACACAAGGGCTTACACAAGGAATAACACAATTGGAGAGTATACATCTTTCCCACGTAATATTGTCAACGAGCCTTATGCACATACTTGTAAGTAACTCTACTTTAACTTCAAATTGAAACAAGCAAAGAAAATAGCTGGGATTTTAATAATAATAGCTATTTACAAGAAGTATACCAGTACAACCACAGTGAATATTCATGTCACAGGAAATAGACATGACTGAGCCCACAGGAGATGAGCACAATACAGTTACACCTAAGACATCTACATACATGCCCGCTCCTTCTACCACCACAGACACCTTGCACAGGGACCACATCATGAGTTTGGTGCTGGACCAGATAGGAGCAAACATCAGAGAGATCCGCTCAAATAGGGCAGGCCCAAGTACATAAAAAATCTACATTATGGAGGTCACAGCAACCAAAAGCCATGGCAACATGCTTTGTCAACTTGTGGGGAAACAAGGAGCAGTGGTGATTATTATTTTCCTTCTGAATCCGGTCCGTTGGGAGTCTAAAACAAAAGGAATCTTGCTTCCGATCTTAAGTATCGAACTTCGATCGTGAAAACAGAAAGAATGGTCCAAAGTATCGAACTTCGATCGTGCAAATAGAAAGAAATGGGCCTTCTGTTGTCGGCGAAAAATACGGATTCATTGTCGGCATCAAATTCGATCGAAAAAGCCGACAAAAACGAAACGACGACAGACGTGCAGAAATCCATAGTAACAACAAAGATATGATTATTTCGATGATCGAGTCTTAGAATCAAACGCACCTCCAATACTCAAAAATCCCTAAGTGGTAAAAACGATATCATCTAGGACTACAAACAAAAGAGGAGAATCGGTTAGAAACAAGACATATCCAAAGACCTGACCAATAAGTGAACACTTGGAATTCTTAAGTATATTCGAAAGAATATACTTCGTGCCTGATATCCCGTCAGGAAATTACTTATTGCAATCAAGAAAATCAATACCGATTCCGAATGGGCCTCATCTATCTCAAATACCACGAACAAGCATATGCCCCATCGGATAAAACACTTAATCTCGTAAATGACCGATACCATCGAATGACCGATACAGTAAGACCAACACACGACACTAATACAGCAACAGCAGCAACAGTATCGGTACGAGAATGGTACTAACAAATAACCGGGGAAGATCTCTACTACCGTACGTAAAATACAGAGAGCCCCGACACGTAAAAATGCAGTAAATCTAACAAGAGCGTCTCCATGAGCTTGTTGTCGGCGAAACTTCCTGTCCTTCGAGCGCTCCAAGGCCATCCAGAATCTGGAAGACTTTGGGAAACCCACATCAACAAAATTTTGAAAGGCCCTGATCTCAACTTCAAGACCACCACGCATGACAGGACAATCTATGACAGTCTTTGAGGGCGAAACAGTATACATCGTCACGTCCGATAACTGTCACGACCCTTTTTTTTGTCGCAAGGTACTGTCGCAACCCCTTTTTGTGTGTAATTTTAACACGAGTCCCCCTTGTGATTCACTAGGTCAGTATCAAGCCTGCCCTTGTATCCCTGGTTCGCAATTATTTTTTTCCTCGGGTCATGAATAATTACTATTAATTTTTAATCTCACCTACCCGTACGTTCGTGAATCGCACGTACTGAAAATTAAATACGCATGGTCATGACTCTGTTGTTACTCTAAAAATCAACCGAAAGGTATAAGATAATTGAAATTTAAAGAGAAGTGAGCATATCGGGAGATTGCTCTGTTACTGTGTATTTTACTGTATTTGACCGGTATCCCTGTGTTAGTGTTGTATGTAGGGATGTCTAGACCGGTTGTCGATCATGTGTAATTCGTCATAAGACAGAGAACACATGATATGACCTAAATGTCTGGACACTTGAAGTCATTTTTATCTCTGGAGGAGTATAAGTAACTTTTCAAGTGTAGAACGGATATAATTCCTGTAGAACGTACGTAAGTAGGGTACGTGTATTTTTGACCGACAACACACCCCTTGATTCAACACTTAATGAAGGAGTGCTGAATTACAAGTCGGTTCTCCATCTTGTAGAACTCGAAAAAAACTTAAGTATGGGCTTGGATATCGAATCGGATGAATGTAATCATAGAATCGAACCAATCGTAAATCAATGAGAGAGGAGAGGTGCTTGAGTATGTAGTGGTCGTGAAATCGATGAGAGGGTTAATTGGAGTTTGTCTTAGAAAGAAAGGGAACATCGATTGGATGGAGATGATTGGAGAATTCAATCGTAGGAGTGGAGTGAGCAGCATCAAAGACGATCGATTGATGGTAGAAGATTGATCAATCGGAATTGAAAAGAAGATTAGATCAGGGAATCAAAATCTTCGAAGGATGATAGCACGGAGTCGAAGCCGTGTGTATTGGTTGAGCTTGAGTACCGATTGAGTCAAAGGAATCAATCATAGTGGAATCCAAAATCGGAGGGAAGGAGAGATGTGCTTGGATGAAGCGTATTGGATATCGCGGCTGGGATAAAGAGTCGTCCGAGAGGAGGAATAGGCTTGTCATTCACAATTGTACCGTAAAATCAAATATTGGTGCTGATCTTAGGAAGAAATGGAACATTGATAATTGATTCGAATGTGGAGTAGAAAAAGGGATCAACATTCGACAGAGGGATCGACCATAGTACAAGTCGAATCAAATTGGAGACAAGACGGAATATTGCCGCGTATCCTGGAAAGGAGATTAGGGAATTGGAATTGACTCATAGAAACTTGATTAGTAGAGATCAAATAGCTCTGTCAAGAAGATCGGTGAAGAGAGGACCGATCGATTGTAGAGTCATGAAGGGACGTCCGAGAACTGTTTCGCGGGGTTCGAATTTACTTCTCGCGCACAAATTTTGTGCGTGATTTTAACACGGCAATATTTCTGGACACCATGAAATTCCCACCCCCAGTCATTGCCTTAAAATCATACAAAAAATAATTCTGTGCGCGTGATGCACATTACTCTACTCTCGAATAAAAATAATTTATTTCAGTCTCTAGCAGAACCGAATTATTATTCTGTACGAACAATTCACGAATAAAAAAGAAATCTTGAGTCAGTATTAATTCCAAAATATTAATCTACCAAACAACAATTTGATTCTGCTCTCCTAATTGTGAATTCTATTTCTCGACTACAATATTCCCTTTTTAAAATGTAGATTCTATTATGCTTTATTTATTCCTATTGCAACGTATTACGAATCCTCCATAATTTCTAATATTCTCAAAATTAAGTTCAAGATTATTAGTAGGTTTGTATTATGTATGTACTGTTATTTTCTACATTAGTTCACCAATATATAAACTTTCATTCATCGATGCTGTTATTGCCGGATCAATATAGACATTTCTTTTCTTTTTCTTTTTTGGTCCACTACAATTAGTGGAGCTGCTACTAGTAATATTTGCAACGCCATGCTTATTGTTGGTGTAATCTGTTGAACTTTCGTTCCTAAATCTGTCCCTCATCATTTCTTCCAATTTCCTTCCTGTTTCTGGGTGTTTTCGCATCTCGCCAATTTTGTCGCACAAGTCACTGAACAACTCTTGTCCTTCCTCCATCCATCCATTTCTGCTTCCACTGTCTGAATCGCAGAATTTTTTTTTTGTCGCGGAATCGTGGCATCAGCCTTTCGCCGCTGCTGGTTCACCCATACATGATGCTCATTGTAGATCAGTACCAATGCAAATGCTTCATCTGCTATAGTAAATATATCACTCAGCGAGTGCCTCTCCTTCCATTGTTTGAAATTGGAATTTGTCGGATTGATTGCCGACATGATTCTTGTAACAAAATAATAAAAATCTTCATCTTCCGCGTCTTTGTATGTTCTGTATTTAGGGTTTAAAATACCTGTGTCCTCATATTCTGTGTCTTGAATAACTGCAACAGTACCAGGGAATGTGATAGGGACTCGACCTTTTCTGTAATCGTCTGTACGGAAGTATCATCAGTATCAACGGGCAGCATGTTAGTGTTGTCGGACCAAAAATAGATTCCAAAATTCCTAATTTCAACAACCAATTCTCCCACCTGTATTTACCTATCCAGCTTTTTCTCGCTAATGTTTGTGAGTTGTGCCTCAATGCAGTCAGTACTGTCCCTACTCGTTTCCTGTAAAAGGAACAGAATGACGCAAGTGGAATATTTGGTGGCTTCATAACCGCACTTGATTGAACAGCTCTTTGTATTACATGCGCCGTTACCTTGTCATTGATAGGGAACTTCATGTTTTGGTACCAATGTTTTTTGACGTAATCCCTTAGCTGCTTGTCCACTGTTTCAGTCATATCACTCAAAGCCTTAAGCATATCGTTGTCTGTTATAAGCCCATATTCGTCTGTAATTGTACTTACTGCTCGTTCTCTTGTGTCGCCGGCATTATCAGTCCCCTCTCCCTGCATGGTTGCCTCCGTTTGTTTAGGTACCATTACTACCTTTCCCACCCCTATATGTGGTTCCCTCTCTTGTTGCCGTAAGTGTTTTGCCACTTCCTGTGCCAATTTGTCATATTGGATTTTTTTCATGACTTGTTCCGCAACATCCTCTAAATTGTAGCATTCTCCGTTAGATGTTTTCTCTACCACATTGGTTTTTGTTCCTTCGTTCTGCTGGTTCATTACTGTAGGGGTGGTTGCGTTGGTAATGCTCAGTGCTGGTTCGTTACTCTGGTTGATGGTGTTTTGTTCTTCTGTGTTTGTAGTAGTAGAAATTGTGTTGTCGGTACAATTTTTTTTACTGTTGCCATTTGATGCGTTCATAGTCGTGGTATTACTGTTACACACTTTGTTAGTAATTGCAGTGTTTGTTTTCACTCTTTTTTTCTTACCGTTGTTGTCCCCTGTATTTTGATGATCACCGGGCCGGATGGTTTTGTTGTTTCGAAGGGTCTTCCCCTCAGATTTTTTGCTTCGTCGTGTCTTTCCGATAGCATTCATATTTTTTTATTTTATTTTCTGAATACGGTGTCGATCAAGAATCATGTGTTTCTTTTTGTGTGGTTTTGTGTGTGTACTAATAATTTTGTCGGGTTGTGTACGGTGTTTTGTGTGTCGTGTGTCGTGTGTGTGTGTGTGTGTACGGTGTTTCATGTAATACGTGTAGGATGTTTTGTGTGTAGAGTTTTTCCGTGGGTTCTGTACTATGATGTTTGCCCTAACTTCTTCTGTGTGTTGTTTGGCTTGGACGCGCCCTTATATATTTGTAGAAAGAGATCACGTACCTGTGCAAGCCAGCCCTCCCGTGCCATAATTTTTTCAAAAGGGAAACTTTTGATCACACTAAGGTTATGTATTTCAATCCTCTAGTCACATGTAGAATCTCGTAGACTGCACCTAACATACCGTACTGTCTTGTGTGCCATTTGTATCTACAAACCACAACATTTTCTGTACTGTGTGTGGCAAAGTTGTTCCCAATATGCATTTAAAAGTTGTTCCCAACATGCATTTCTTAAGTCATGTGATACGAATTCATGGCCTGGTACAAAAACTTTGGTAGTCATTACCAAATGAGACTGTTTGTGCCCTGGAATTGCACCCAAAATACCCTCATGTTTGCCATTTTGAGAGTCAAACCACAACATTTCCAGCATTCTGTGTGACAAAGTTGTTCCCAATATGCATTTGATGAGTCATGATAAATGTATTCATGGCTTGGACCAGATATTTTTGGAGTCATTACCCAATAAGTAAGTTTGTGCCCAGAAATTGCACCAAAAATACCCTCATGTTTGCCATTTGGAGAGTCAAACCTCAACATTTTGGGCATTCTGTGTGACAAAGTTGTTCCCATTATGAATTTGATGAGTCATGATGAATGTATACCTCGCTTGGTATATATACTTTTTGAGTCATTACCCACTAATTTAGTTTGTGCCCTGGAATTGCACCAAAAATACCCTCATTTTTGCCATTTGTAGAGTCAAACCACAACATTTTGGGCATTCTGTGTGACAAAGTTGTTCCCAATATGCATTTGATGGGTCATGATGAATGTATTCATCGCTTGGACCAGATACTTTTGGAGTCATCACCCAATAAGTTAGTTTGTGCCCTGTAATTGCACCACAAATACCCCCATGTTTGCCATTTGGAGAGTCAAACCACAACATTTTGGGCATTCTGTGTGACAGAGTTGTTCCCAATATGCATTTGATGAGTCATGATGAATGTATTCATCGCTTGGACCATATACTTTTTGAGTCATTACCCAAAAAGTGAGTTTGTGCCCTGTAATTGCACCAAAAATACCCCCATGTTTGCCATTTGTAGAGTCAAACCTTAAGATTTTGGGCATTCTATGTGACAAAGTTGTTCCCAATATGTATTTGAGGAGTCATGATGAATGTATTCATGGCTTGGACCAGATATTGTTGTAGTCATTACCCAAAAACTCAGTTTGTGCCCTAGAATTGCACGAAAAATACCCTCATGTTTGCCATTTGGAGAGTCAAACCACAACATTTTGGGCATTCTGTGTGACAAAGTTGTTCCCAATATGCATTTGATGAGTCATGATAAATGTATTCATGGCTTGGACCAGATACTTTTGGAGTCATTACCCAATAAGTTAGTTTGTGCCCTGGAATTGCACCAAAAATACCCTCATGTTTGCCATTTGGAGAGTCAAACCACAACATTTTGGGCATTCTGTGTGACAAAGTTGTTCTCAATATGCATTTGATGAGTGATGATGAATGTATTCATGGCTTGGACCATATACTTTTTGAGTCATTACCCAATAAGTTAGTTTGTGCCCTGGAATTGCACGAAAAATACCCTCGTGTTTGCCAGTTGGAGAGTCAAACCTTAAGATTTTGGGCATTCTATGTGACAAAGTTGTTTCCAATATGCATTGGATGAGTCATGATGAATGTATTCATGGCTTGGACCAGATACTTTTTGAGTCATTACCCAATAAGTTAGTTTGTGCCCTAGAATTGCACCAAAAATACCCCCATGATTGCCATTTGTAGAGTCAAACCTTAAGATTTTGGGCATTCTATGTGACAAAGTTTTTTACAATATGCATTGAATGAGTCATGATGAATGTATTCATGGCTTGAACCATATACTTTTTGAGTCATTACCCAATAAGTTAATTTGTGCCCTGGAATTGCACCAAAAATACCCCCATGATTGCCATTTGTAGAGTCAAACCACAACATTTTGGGCATTCTGTGTGTTAAAGTTGTTTACAATATGCATTTGATGAGTCATGATGAATGTATTCATGGCTTGGACCATATACTTTTTGAGTCATTACCCACTAATTTAGTTTGTGCCCTGGAATTGCACCAAAAATACCCTCATTTTTGCCATTTGTAGAGTCAAACCACAACATTTTGGGCATTCTGTGTGACAAAGTTGTTCCCAATATGCATTTGATGAGTCATGAAGAATGTATTCATTGCTTGGACCAGATACTTTTTGAATCATTACCCAATAAGTTAGTTTGTGCCCTGGAATTGCACCAAAAACACCCTCATCTTTTCCATTTGGATAGTCAACCCACAACATTTGCAGCATTCTGTGTGACAAAGTTGTTCCCAATATGCATTTGATGAGTCATGATGAATGTATTCATGGCTTGGACCAGATATTGTTGTAGTCATTACCCAAAAACTCAGTTTGTGCCCTAGAATTGCACGAAAAATACCCTCATGTGATTGCAAATTTCTTTCCAAGAAGATTTCCACCACGAGCCGTGATGCAATTCTGAGATTACAGAATGAGGATTCAACTCAGGATTATTGTCGGGAGATAGAGGGGTGGAATAGTAGGGAAATGAGAGGTTTTCTTCTATCATTAGCTGCTGGTCAGAAAGAAGAGAATAAAGGGCATCCTTAAAAGAACGGACATACACCTGAGTGGGCTTATTATCAGGTAACCAATTCAGTATATGAGGATGAAATTTCATATCAGAGAGACCAAGATTGGATTGGAGACTGTCAAAAATTGTTTTCCGAGATCTAATTTTGGCATCGCAAAAATCAAAACCAGGTCTCATTTGACTTTTCTTTGCCCACTGGAAAATTGATTTGAATGTGTTCAGTGGCAATTTATGTCTGGCCATTAAATTCATGAGTTCCAATTCTGCAAGAAGATGATGGGGCGGCGGTAGTTTTGTGTGGCTTTGAAACGCAGCCTCTCTTTCCTTCAGATTAATGATTTCATGAAAAGATGGTAGTGGAGGGGCTTGCTGAGCAGTAGCGACGTTAACATCAGAACCATTAGTGTGATCTTCTTCGTTGTCTCCACAATCTATGTTGTTGGTAAAATTGTTGTCATTATTTGCATTTACGTCATCGTCTTTGTCAACCTCGTCATCGGAATTGTCGATATCATTATTCAGCGGGAATGCATCTTCATCTTGAACAGCGGAAACAGCCATGTAAGATTCAATGGCGTTCCGATCCATTGGCGGTAAAAAGACATCATGGACAATCTGTTGGTTTAGAACGGAATGAAGACCCGTGGCTGATTGACTTGTGACGGTGTGGTGCTGGGAGAGATGGGAAGGGGGAACAGATGGACCGTTTTGTGTCATAGTCATCCCAAAATCGGACGGGGAATGTTGAACAGACGGCAAGGTAGGCTGCACTTTGACAGAGGTGGAGAAGTTAGAGATCTTGCATTTAATTAGACCATCACTTTTGTATAAGTTGTAGCATTGAATATTGTAGGTGAGATGTTTTCTTAGGCCGTACGAGACATATTTCAAGGTATTGCACTCTTTTGACCCAGATTTGTATCCTTTAAAACTCTTGGATTTTTCCCTTTCTTATCCCAGCAACCACGGCAGTAGAATAGAAGAGGGGTTTTGATAACAGGAGGCATGATGTTGCGGAGTTGTTTGAAGGAAAATATCAGTAGAATGGGTCAAAAAGAACGGAGGTCGGAAAGATGAATCGTTGAAAGGAAAAAATTAAATGTATTTTTTTGTGTGTGATGTGTTTTCTTGTACGGTAGATTTCCTTACTACCATACTTCGATTGCAAAAATGGTCCGTAAAGTAAATGCATTACTACTTAGTGATGATTGCAACATTCCTCGTACAATATGTTTAGTAGTGAACAGTACGTACAGTCAACTCCTTAAGAGGGTTAATACACAGCGCCGGACGGGTCAATCCCATAAGTTCTTCCAAACATTCGTTGGCAGGCGCGTCAGTTCTTCCATAAGGAGCACGGAAATGTGAATCGAAATGGAAATCGTGGACAATTGCGTTGTTGATTATCGAAATGGAAATCGTGGACAATTGTGTTGTTGATTACCATCGAGTTGATTCCGACTTTCATGTACCCGTAAAACCAACTAGTACGCTATTTTGCATGAGTTATTAGTAGTAGATACTAGTAGTACATTATTTTCACTAGTACTTAATCGAAATGGAAATCGTGGACAATTGCGTTGTTGATTATTGAAATGGAAATCGTGGACAATTGTTTTGTTGATTGCGATCAAGTTGATTCCAACTTTCATGTACCGGTAAAACAAACTACGCTATTTTCCATGAGTTATTACTAGTAGATACTAGTAATACATTATTTTCACTAGTACTTCATCATTATAATTGATTATTTCATTTTCTTTCCGACGAGCAAAACAAATACCAACGTGTTAGGTGTTACTACTAACTAATCTTCGAATAGATAATCTACTCTACTGATACTACTAATACTAATCATCCAATCGACAGTCGAACCAACCATGGAGGGAATTTACAAACTACAAAAGGTGATTCAGGAACACCCAGCCGATCTCGAACAAGAACTCCGGAAAATGGTTGTTTATCACAAGAAAGAGACTGCTTGACTCCAAAAAATGATTCGTAAGATTTGTGCAGGAAAAAACAATCGTCCAAATGTTAAAAATGAAAGCGTCGATCCTACTAGCAATCATCAAGTCGTTCCGAATGTAACCAGCAGCATCAATCCACCAAGCGGGTTATTTAAGAGCGAACCAGATTTGGGTGGCGATTCCGACAGTGTAGCTTCTGAAAATACAGCCGATCTTCCTGCCATTAAACAGGAAACAAACCCTTGAGTGCAATAGCCCGCCTGGGGTGGATTCGACTTGGAGTTGACTTGGAGTTGGAGTTGGGATTTGACTTGGAGTTGGAGGATTTGGGTCGGAGCCCATTGTACCGGTATGGTGGAAACATGTTGAGAAAATGAAATAAGTCATTCGTGCACAAGTTGTACACAAAATAGTGCTTGTCACGAAACAAATATGATATCCTTAACCCTAAAATAGTTATTTTATTTGAGGAGTGACGAGATATTGTCTCGAAAGTAAAGGTGTGCGATGCGCGAGGTTTTTTAGTAGACACGCGACCTAAAAAGATAGGAAATTTAAAAAATAGGGTCGAGAATTGTAAAAATACCGCGCGATAGCCCGCGGGGGGTAGAGAAACAGTTCTCGGACGGATGTATCGTAGAAATGAATGGAATCGGAGGGGATTCATTTCTGACTTGGTAGGGAGAAGATGCTACGTATGGGAGCGAGCAAAGATCAAGGTGGTGATTGCTGCTCCAAGCCGTAGGATAGAATCGTACGTTGAGAATGGAAGAGCACAGCTTCCTATTCATATCTTTGAATTGGAAGGAAGAAGATCTATCAAATCCAGAACGAATTAGCGAATGCTGACGAAGGGGTTAAATCGTAGGAATTTGTTGAGTGTGGAATACGATTGAGATATCATAGGGATTAAATCGTAGAACCCAATGGGAGGAGTCGAGCAATCGTCATCGAAGACGACTGATTGATGGTGGAAGAGTGGTCAATCGGAATAAAGAAGAAGATAAGATCGGGGAATCAGGATCGACGGCAGAGGAAGAATCTCAAAGAGACGTGTCGTGGGAGAGGGGAGCGACGGATCAACTGCAAGCCGTGGGTGCCGAATCAAACGTCGACGGAGAGGGGACTGGCTCATAGCCGTTGATGTAGGATTAACTGTATCAATTAGACTGGGACAGAGGACTCAGAAGGGGAGAATCTCGACGGATGGGAGTCATATCTTCGAAGGTGATGATGTCCAAGAAGTTGATTGTCTTCAGTACCGACTAAGTCGAAGGGGTCGACCATAGTGGAAGGCAAATGTAGTTTTAGGTTCAATTCAATCGTTTAACCGGAATAAATTGTAGAACGGATTGGTTGAAGAATCAGAATTGACTCGTAGAAACGCAAAGAGACCAAGGGACGGAATTGATCATAAGTGGGCAATTGGCGAATTGTAAAACTGAAGAAGAGATCGTAGAATTTGAATTGTCGTAGGGATGAATCGAGAGGGGATATCATCTCATCAACGAAAGGATTGTAGATAGCAAAGATCGAGTATCAACGGAGATTGGGGAATCCGGATTGACGCGCAGGACAAATCATGGTCATTGATTGAGTGACGGGATATTCAGAATCAATCGTAGGAATTGATTGTGAAACGCATCGTAGGAATCATGTCATATTAAGCGTAGGAAAGAATTCAATCAGAGATCGTGGGAGTCACATTCAAAGCGTAGATGATAAAGAGAAGGATTCTGGTGGATAGAGGATGAGGAGAATCGATTTCATATTCAAAGGGATGGCGGTTCATATCTTGGAAGATGAGATTAGGGCAATCAGAATTGACGCATAGAGACTTGAGCGTGTCATTTATTGGATGCCGTAGAAATACAAAGAGAAGTGTCCTTGGAGAAGAGGAAGGCGGACCAACGGCAAGTAGTAGGTGCGGAATTGATTGAGCAATGCTTGGTATCACGGGGGGGATGGCCAAGGGTTGAACAGATCCAAAACGAAGCATGCCGGATTGGGTGACTCGAAAGAGAGTCATATCTTGGATGATGGGATTAATCGTTGCAGCGTAGATCGGATAAAGTCAAACGTGGAAGGAGGGATCGACGCATGGAAACTTGATTGTAGATAGTCGTAGAATGGGATTGATCCGTATGGAGGATCCAACTGTATCAATTGAACTGGAATAGAAGGCTCCATTGAAGATCTCAACGGAGGGGGGATCGATGAGTGATTGTGTGAGATTCTAACCGGATACTTGGAAGTGAGATCTATCAGTATCGAGTCTTGGGGTAATCGGAATCAATCGTAGAAATTGATTGTGAAACGAATCGTAGGTTCAATTCAAACGTCGAATAGAGTTAAACGAGTCGGTTACTGATGAGATGGATTGATGGCTGCTTCAAGTCGTAGGATGCGTCACACAAACGAGATTCAGGGTTATTTCAGAATCACGCGCATATTTGGGATCGAACTCCACTGGTCCCCCTTTGTAATTTCACCCTATTTATTAAAATTAATGTCGAACTCATAATATTTTTATGCACATTTCATTTTCCTACCCCACTGGCATCTGTTTCCGAAGTAGTGGCATGTTACTGAATTTTATGCCTGAAACAAACAAGTGCATGGTCGCAATTTTTCAATCTCAATCGTTTCCCCATTTTTATTGTTATTACCGGCTAGTGTACGACTTCAGTAGTAACAATGGTCCGCACTCCCAAATATCAGGTATATTGTGTACGTTGCTACCGGGACTCTCCTTTGATCACTATAGGTAGGGGAAAGAAAAAGGTTATCAAGAAGAAGAGGCCCCCCTTGTTTACAGCGCGACTAAGAAAGAAAACGGGAGTAATTGTTTCTCCCGGTCTTCTGTCCCATATTGCACATAATCCGGGTACATGTTATTCTTATTACAACCGGTGTTTGGGGGTAGATGATTTTGCATCTTCGTTATTTATTAGAAAATCGAAGAAGAAGCTTGAGGATGTTAGTCAACAATTAGGTCTAACGAACACCTGTAACGGTCCACAGAGTAGTGATGTCGCATTACCAGAGGTTCTCGACAATCAAGTTATGTATGACCCTTCTGTCGAACCGATTGGGCGTGCCTTGATCGGTCAGGAATTAACCAACATAGAGGATGACAATGATTCTGTCTCCGATGACAATTTTTTCTTTCCTAACGATGACGATGAGGAAGAAGGTAGTGAGAGCATAGAGGCCCCCCACTCTTTGATTGTCAATGATGAAGAAGGCATCAACATTGATGTTGACGATTCCCATTGTGATTCAAACACGCTAGTAATTACGACACCCAATGTAGGAAGGAACATATCTGACGAATTGAAGGTCAAGATCAAGTTAATGAAAATCATGCGGAATCATAGCATACCATTAGTTGCAGAGAAGGAATTGTATGAATGGGCTATTGAATCGGAGCGGCTTAATTTATTTTCATGGACTAAAGGCAATCTCATAAAGACCAGGGCAAGTGTCATGAAGGAGATTTCTGCAACTGTGCCTGAAATAAAAGGCGATGGGTTTGAACCTCATCTTATTGACTGGTGTTCTAAGAAATCACAGAATGTCGATGTTTCCAGTCGCAAACAAATCTACGTCCGCTCGTTCCAAAAAGCACTTCATTCCCTATTAACAAATGTGACTTTGGTGAATGAAGCTAATCTGTCATTCCCCCATGCTGAAGACCCCACCTTACCAGTCCGTTATCCAGAACTTCAAGGGAATATTGATATTGACGAACTCCATCACGGTGAATGGTGGATCAACACTTGGGAGAAGAGATGCAAATCTGGATCGAATGAAATTCTGGTTCCTATTATTCTCTACATGGATGGAATTGCAATTGACAATAGTGGTCAAACCACTCTTACCCCACTGAACATGACTCTTGGCATATTCAACACCCTAACTCGAAACTCCCGGCCGGATGCGTGGGAGGCTATATATTATCACCCAACATGTCCAGGTGATAAAGGTGCCGAATCAATTGACAATGTGAACAATCTTCACTCTGGCCTTCGTTTTGCTCTTTCATCTTTGAAAGATGCCTGCAACCAAACGGATGGTATTGAATGGTCTAATTTGCCGTGGAACAAGAAGAAATGGTCGGTTCGAATGAAATTTGCGGTTGCTTATTTCATAGGTGATACTCCCCAGCACGACCAACTTTGTGGACATTATCAAACGTCGAATTCAAAGATGATCTGTAGGCATTGCAATTGTCCCAGAGCACTTGGTATTAACGCTCGTGTGAATGTTTTGAAGGTTCCTGTTTCAGTTAAAACTGGTAACATGCAAGTGTCTAAGCACCAAAATGGGGAAGAGTACCAATCCATTCGTCTCTGGAATATATCTGATTTTACTGCTCCAACGGCTGACGAAGGAGTGAATGTTGAACAGTATTTCAAAAACATTTCTCACCATAGCGTACATAACGGCAACGCTTTTTATGATCTTGATTTTGGGGAAAACCCACATAATATTCATCTAGCGTCGCCCGGAGAGAGACTCCATATGCACCAACTTGGTTGCGCAAAGCGTGCAGCAGAGACGTTCCGCGAGGACTTTTTAGGCAATAACCAGCAGCTTCTTGGTGAGATGGAAAGGTTAGCCAGTTACTACGGTGGTGCTGTCCAGAGGCAATCCGATCGTGACTTCCCACGAACCAATTTTTCAGAATCAATACATACAGTGAAGAAGGAGGGTAACCAGTACATTGGAACGCTTTATATTCAGATGCTGTCACTTCTGTCTGCTGGAGGTCGTCAATTGTTGTTGTCTCGAAAGACTCCTTCCAATCTTGAGAACAAGAGCAGAAAGTGTGAAGAGGAAATTGACCGACGTATTTACGCCATTGAGTTGTTGTTGGGTATGGAAGAGTTCCTAAAGTATGCTGGAACGTTTGACGAGGTTTTCAAACAAGACAAGAAAGGTGTTTTGAATCTTGACAAAATGGTTGTTCTTTTCATCAACTGTATAAATAGCAATCTTCAACAAAGTAAGGGAGAGGGTAACAATCTGGTGAAGAATCACATGTTTTTTCATTTATCACAGTACATGAGATTATTTGGTCCTCCAACTGGGTGGGACTCTGCCGCGAGTGAGAGCAATCATAAAACTGAAGTGAAGGCTCCTGCTAAGAGAACTCAACGAAACAAGTCCACACTTATCAAGCAAACTTGCAACCGAGTGATGGAGTATCGAACTATTGATCGACTTGACCGTGAATTTGATTTGTTCGAACATAGACCCGTAACCGGACCAAATCATCCTAAGGAGGGTGGTTGGTCAGGTGGTTCTTCGTTTTGGATTGGTGTGATGAATGGTCTCCCTTACATGAAGTGGGATGAAAAAAAAAAATCAAGTTTACCCTGGTTTCCATCTGATGTTCTCAAATTTTGTTGCGACGTGGTCCTACCGGCTGTGGGCAGCAGCAAGGTTTTTGGAACCACGGAGCACAAGAGGTATGACAAATCTCGCAAGATGAAATTATTGTTTCGTGCCCACCCATCGTTTAAGTCTGATTCTGGACAATTGTCCAATGTATGGTACGATTGGGCTAATTTTCAACTCGATCTACTTGATGGACGTGGACTGAAAGTTTATCCATGTCAGATTCTGTGCCTGCTTTACCTCGAAGGTCCTTTCCCCGTGGGTAGCTCTGTTAGTGGTTTCGAATTAGTGCACGATGGTTATTATGCCGTCGCTCGTTGCTTTCTTTCTGCAGACCCCATACCGAGCAAGAGGGATAAAGGAAAAAAACACCATCATGCGTTGGTAAAGCTAGGTGAGCTTCGGAACAAATTGGTGAAGTTGTTAGTTGAACGTTTAACACTAACCCTAGGAGTTGACAACGTAACCTTGTAGACGGAGTTTATGTGGGGGGGGGTTTGTATTTGGGGGGGGGAAAATACGTAGAAATATTAAAAAAATCTGTTTTTAACAAGTAGACTTGGTACAAACGCTACGACTAAAAATCGTAAAAAACAGTACCCAAATAATTATTTACGGAAATGAGATGCTTCTTCTAAAAGCAATAGTAATAGCTAGTGGCGCGCGCTCATTTTTATGGTAGCAAACTCTCATTTTTATGGTTGCACGAAACTATAAGATTTAACCTGAATAAAGAAAAAAATCATACGATTAAAATCTGTCTTAGATCAAGTTGGTCGTCACGTTGTCATCAACCTTGCCAGATGAGAGAGTTGGTGAGAAATAATATCGGACTTGTTAGAATTGGTACAATTTGTACATGAATGAGTCGGACTTGATGTATTTACAGCCATCTACCTACTCTCATACGAATCGAATTTTTCCTGGTCCAAAGATACACATACCGGCACGGTAACAAACCGAGGCGCGAAATATTGTACCGTACGGTGAGTGGACTTGATGTATTTACAGCCATCCGATCGAAAAAGCCAACAAACCAACAAACCGAAGCGCGAAATTGATTTTTTTTTCGTACGTACGAGATTGTTTTTTTTTCTTCCGTACGTACGAATTATCTAGTACTAAAAACGTGTAGGATTCTAAACTACTACAAGATCATGTAGAATTCTACATGATGTACTAGATACTTCGATCGAAAATGGTATGCGAAAAAAAAAAAAATCTCTCTCACACAAACACACAGTAATTTTATTTTCTACCTCGGGACAAAAGAAATCACTTTTTCTACCCCCAGACAAAAAAATCACTTGTTCTATCTTGCACCAAAAAAAAATCACTTCATAATCAGCCTTCTGACATCCAACTTATTTGAGTAGAGTTGCTATTTGGCACTCCGTCGGTGAACGTGGGATTCCACCTAATACTTCTTTATCAGTATTAGGCAGGTTATCCGTGCTCTTATATTTTAGTCTGAAATAACAGCCTTGTACTGAAAAAAGAATTAGCTCGCATTGGAGAAGAGGTGGTTTGCTGGATAGATAGTAGTGTTCTTGGACTTGATCACCCAAACATATACGTCTTGAGAGCAATAAATCTGCATCCATTGCTTCTATATCAACAGGCACGAGGTACTGTTTTTCATGACAGAGGAGTAAGAATTCTGCAAATCTACGGCAGCAGCAACAACAACAATTTCATTGGGACGATTTTCGGAACGTCGGAACAAGCAAAGGTAAGAATGAGAGAGATAGGCAACGACAACGGCTATGGCAATTGATTGGTCTTCCACTCCACCGGCATTACTGATAATGTATTTCCTCTCTGTTTTTCTTCTTATTTTCATAGGACCGGATCAGAAGCAACGACTCGAAACCAACGGATTGGAATCAATGGATCGGAAGTAGCAACCATCGAATCGTCAGCAACGGATCGGAAGCAGCGGATCAGAATCAACGGATCAAGGTGCGGTGGTCGTCTTCCCTGTAGGTGCGGGGAATTTTCCCGGTTGGTGATAATTACGATCGGCATATACATTATATTATTCTGTTGTTATTATTAACTCTATGTAGTACATCAATAGATACTCACCCATTTTGTTCAATTGGCAACAACGGCAACGAATTGTCGGCACCGAATAGCTCCTCCTCCTCCACCGGCGATCCACCCAAATAGCTCCTCCACCGGCGCAAAGCAACAACAGCAACCGGGCCGGGGCTTGGAAGGCCATTTTTTAGCCAAATTTTGCCCATCATCTTTCCCATCCATGTTGAGTCGTTTTTTTCTGATCCGCTGGATCGATCAATTCGAAACTTGGTCGGCGTGTTCTTATATATGTAATGAAGAGGACCCTGCAATATCGTTGCTGTTGGTGCCGTTGGTGCAGAGATATCTGCTGTGACTGTTGTTTGGGTTGCTTCCTTGAAATGTAGCCAAATTTTGCCCCTCTGCTTCACCGGTTCGATTCTTCTGATCCGCTGGATCAATCAATTCGAAACTTGGTGGACGTGTTCTTAGATATGTAATGAAGAGGACCCTGCAATATCGTTGCTGTTGGTGCCGTTGGTGCAGAGATATCTGCTGTGACTGTTGTTTGGGTTGCTTCCTTGAAATGTAGCCAAATTTTTCCCCTCTGCTTCACCGGTTCGATTCTTCTGATCCGCTGGATCAATCAATTTGAAACTTGGTCGGCGTGTTCTTAGATATGTAATGAAGAGGACCCTGCAATATCGTTGCTGTTGGTGTCGTTGATATGGAGATATCTGCTGTGACTGTTATTTGGGGTGTTTCTTTGAAATACAACCAAATTTTCCAAATCTGCTTCACCGGTTCGATTCTTCTATTCCTCTCAATCAATCGATCCGAAACTTGGAGGACGTCTCCTTCTAGATGTAATGAAGGGATCCCTGCAATATCGTTGGAAGCGGCGACCTCGGTATGGATATATCTGCTGTCACCGTTATTTGGGTTGCTTCCTTGAAATACAACCAAATTTTCCCAATCTGCTTCACCGGTTTGATTCTTCTAATGTGCTCAATCAATCGATTCGAAACTTGCAGGCCTTGTCCTTCTCGATATAATGAAGGGATCCCTGCAATATCGTTGCCCGCGGTGACTTCAGTATGGAGATATTAATATTCACCGTTTTTTTCCTTTGTTTACCTTCAAAATGGACCTTGTGTGTCCAATGCTTTGCCGGTTAGATACTTCCAATCAACTCAATCAATCGATTCGAAACTTGCAGGCCTTGTCCTTCTCGATATAATGAAGGGATCCCTGCAATATCGTTGCCCGCGGTGACTTCAGTATGGAGATATTAATATTCACCGTTTTTTTCCTTTGTTTACCTTCAAAATGGACCTTGTGTGTCCAATGCTTTGTCGGTTAGATACTTCCAATCCACTCAATCAATCGATTCGAAACTTGCAGGCCTTGTCCTTCTCGATATAATGAAGAGATCCCTGCAATATCGTTGCCCGCGGCGCCTTCAGTATGGAGATATCTGCTGTCCCTTGCAAAAAGAGAAGGATTTTTTTCTGCAATAGAGGTGCAAAAGATCGTCTCGGAAATGGTGCAGAATCAGTCATGAGACCAATTTTGATCATGAGTGTTATGTTTAACAAATCGCTCTAGCACAAATTAGTGCTTTGCAGGGGCCCTGTGGAGTTGTTGAATACGTAGTTATTGTATGTATTGTAAGTATGTGTCAGTAAAGTTATGGTAAGAAGTACTCGTACGATAACGCGTACAGTTTCTACTAGTAGTGTGCATCAAGCAAGGAAAGATTTGCACTGTGTTCAAATCTTGTGGGTTTTAGGCTTGACGACTTAGTTATATTTTGGTTCGGGACTGAAAAGATTTGCACTGTGTTCAAATCTGGTTGGTTTTTGAATTGATGACTGAGTTATATTTTAGTCGGGGATTGGCAGGATTTGCACTGTGCTAAAATTTGGTGGGTTTTTGGGTTGATGACTGAGTTATATTTTGGTCGGGGACTGGCAGGATTTGCACTGTGCTAATATCTAGTGGGTTTTTGGGTTATTGACTGAGTGATATTTTAGTCGGGAATTAGCAGGATTTGCACTGTGCTAAAATCTGGTGGGTTTTTGAATTGATGACTGAGTTATACTTTGGTTAGGGACTGGAAAGAGTTGCACTGTGTCTAAATCTGGTGGGTTTTAGGGTTGACGATTTAATTATATTTTGGTTAGGGACTGAAAAGATTTGCACTGTGTTCAAATCTGGTTGGTTTTTGGGTTGATGACTGAGTTATATTTTAGTCGGGAATTGGCAGGATTTGCACTTGTGTAAAGAAAAGGTTGGTTTTTGGGTTGACGACTGAGTTATATTTTGATTAGGGACTGGAAAGATTTGCACTGTGTTCAAATCTTGTGGGTTTTTGGGTTGACGATTTAGTTATATTTTGTTAGGGACTGAAAAGATTTGCACTGTGTTCAAATCTGGTTGGTTTTTGGGTTGATGACTGAGTTATATTTTAGTCGGGGATTGGCAGGATTTGCACTGTGCTAAACTGAGTTATATTTTAGTCGGGAATTGGCAGGATTTGCACTGTGCTAAAATCTGGTGGGTTTTTGGGTTCATGACTGCGTTATATTTTGGTCGGGGACTGGCAGGTTTTGCACAGTGCTAAAATCTGGTGGGTTTTTGGGTTGATGACTGAGTTATATTTTAGTTTGGAATTGGTAGGATTTGCACTGTGCATAAATATGGTGGGTTTTTGAATTGATGACTGAGTTATATTTTGGTTAGGGACTGGAGAGATTTACACTGTGTTCAAATCTAGTGAGTTTTAGGGTTGACGATTTAATTATATTTTGGTTAGGGACTGAAAAGATTTGCACTGTGTTCAAATATGGTTGGTTTTTGAGTTGATGACTGAGTTATATTTTAGTGGGGGATTGGCAGGATTTGCACTGTGCTAAAATCTGGTGGGTTTTTGGGTTCATGACTGCGTTATATTTTGGTCGGGGACTGGCAGGTTTTGCACAGTGCTAAAATCTGGTGGGTTTTTGGGTTGATGACTGAGTTATATTTAAGTTTGGAATTGGTAGGATTTGCACTGTGCATAAATATGGTGGGTTTTTGAATTGATGACTGAGTTATATTTTGGTTAGGGACTGGAGAGATTTGCACTGTGTTCAAATCTAGTGAGTTTTAGGGTTGACGATTTAATTATATTTTGGTTAGGGACTGAAAAGATTTGCACTGTGTTCAAATATGGTTGGTTTTTGAGTTGATGACTGAGTTATATTTTAGTGGGGGATTGGCAGGATTTGCACTGTGCTAAAATCTAGTGGGTTTTTGGTTTGATGACGGCGTTATAGTTTGGTCGGGGACTGGCAGGATTTGCACAGTGCTAAAATCTGGTGGGTTTTTGGGTTGATGACTGAGTTATATTTTGGTCGGGGACTGGAAAGTTTTGCACAGTTGTAAAATCTGGTGAGTTTTTGGGTTGATGACTGAGTTATATTTTAGTCGGGAATTGGTAGGATTTGCACTGTGCTTAAATCTGGTTGGTTTTTGAATTGATAACTGAGTTATATTTTGGTTAAAGACTGGAAAGATTTGCACTGTGTCTAAATCTGGTGGGTTTTAGGGTTGACGATTTAATTATATTTTGGTTAGGGACTGAAAAGATTTGCACTGTGTTCAAATCTGGTTGGTTTTTGGGTTGATGACTGAGTTATATTTTAGTCGGGGATTGGCAGGATTTGCACTGTGCTAAAATCTAGTGGGTTATTGGGTTGATGACTGAGTTATATTTTGATTAGGGACTGGAAAGATTTGCACTGTGTTCAAATCTGGTTGGTTTTTGGGTTGATGACTGAGTTATATTTTAGTCGGGAATTGGCAGGATTTGCACTGTGCTAAAATCTGGTTGGTTTTTGAATTGATGACTGAGTTATATTTTGGTTAGGGACTGGAAAGATTTGCACTGTGTCTAAATCTTGTGGGTTTTAGGATTGATGATTTAATTATATTTTGGTTAGGGACTGAAAAGATTTGCACTGTGTTCAAATCTGGTTTGTTTTTTGGTTGATGGCTGAATTATATTTTAGTCAGGGATTGGCAGGATTTGCACTGTGTTCAAATCTGGTGGGTTTTTGGGTTGATGACTGCGTTATATTTTGGTTGGGGACTGGCAGGATTTGCACAGTGATAAAATCTGGTGGGTTTTTGGGTTTATGACTGAGTTATATTTTAGTCGGGAATTGGCAAAATTTGCACTGTGCTAAAATCTGGTTGGTTTTTGGGTTGATGACTGAGTTATATTTTGGTTAGGGGCTGGAAAGATTTGCACTGTGTTCAAATCTGGTGAGTTTTAGGGTTAACGATTTAATTATATTTTGGTTAGGGAATGGAAAGATTTGCACTGAGTTCAAATCTTGTGGTTTTTTTGGTTTATGACTTAGTTATATTTTGGTCGGGGATTGGCAGGATTTGCACTGTGCTAAAATCTGGTGAATTTTTGGTTGATGACTGAGTTATATTTTGGTTAGGGACTGGAAAGATTTGCACTGTGCGAAAATCGGGTGGGTTTTTGGGTTGATGACTGAGTTTTATTTTGGTCGTGGACTTGCAGGATTTGCACAGTGCTCAAACCTAGTGGGTTTTTGGGTTCATGACTGAGTTATATTTTGGTCGTAGAACTTCTTACCATAACTTTACTGACACATACTTACAATACATACAATAACTACGTACGCAACAACTCCACAGGGCCCCTGCAAAGCACTAATTGTATTTGTTCGACTGCAACGCCATTGAGTCCGAAGCTGCCGTTGTTAGAAACCATGGTAGTCCTGACCAATATTTTGTGCTGGGGAATCGTGAACAATGGTTGTTTAATTTCCGTGAGACAATGGCTTCACTGGAAAAGAAGGATTTACAATCAATAGTACGAGATGGTGAAAACAGCACACGACTTGAATGAACAAGTTTATTATCAGATATTTGTACATAAATGAATTTTCCGTTTTTTTCATTTTTCCAGTATCGCAACGTCGTCGTTGCAGAGAATTGTTCATATTTAACAATGTTGTTTCAGGAAATCATTTTTTTCGTATGTTCGATGGTATACTACCACTGTGCAATTCTACCCACCTTTTTCATGTGTATTTTGCGTTTTTCTATTTTCTGCAACGGCGTTGCACCAAATGCCCTTTTCCCGTATTTTGGATGGTATACTAGTACGGTACAGTCATACCCACCTTTTTCTGTGTATTTTGCGTTTTTCTATTTTCTGCAATGGCGTTGCACCTAATGCCCTTTTCCCGTATTTTGGAAGGTATACTAGTATGGTACAATCATACCCCCTTCTCAGGTGTATTTTGCGTTATTTTATTTTCTGTAACGGCGTTGCACCAAATGCCCTTTTCCCGTGTTTTGGATGGTATACTAGTATGATACAATCATACCCCCCTTCTCATGTGTATTTTGCGTTTTTCTATTTTCTGCAACGGCGTTGCACCAAATGCCCTTTTCCCGTATTTTGGATGGTATACTAATACGGTACAGTCGTACCCCCCTTTTCCTGTGTAATTTGCGGTTATTTATTTTCTGCAACGGCATTGCACCAAATGCCCTTTTCCCGTGTTTTGGATGGTATACTAGTACAGTACAATCATACCCACCTTTTCATGTGTAATTTGCGGTTATTTATTTTCTGCAACGGCGTTGCACCAAATGCCCTTTTCCCGTGTTTTGGATTGTATACTAGTATGGTACAATCATACCCCCGCCCTTATCATGTGTATTTTGCGTTTTTCTATTTTCTGCAATGGCGTTGCACCAAATGCCCTTTTCCAGTATTTTCAACGGTATAGTACTAGTACGGTCCAGTCATAAATTTTTTGTCATGAGTATCAAGTTATTATTATAATGGATTACTTCTTAGTATAGTTTTGCGCGATGCATAGGCGCTCATAATATAACACCCTTCGTATTTGGGATTCGAACAGCTATGAAACACTAACGGATTAAAGAGCAGAGTATCCCCAGAACGCAACGGCACTTTGATACGGTACGTTGGGAAGACAAAATAATAAATCACTTCGTCAGCATGCACTCCCGACGGAGCTATGACTGTTAAACGAGTATAATTCATATCATCATCAACATGGCATCGAGAATGGTAATTTCGACCAATCGAAAAAGCTAACGCCTGTTTCCCAATGGCATTGAGCTGCGTACGAGTCAGAATCTGAGACAACACATCCATTTCATCCTCAACAAATGGTTCGATGTGTGTTAAACTATGATGCATATGCTTCACAATTCTCACTGTCGTCTGTTCCAGCTCCAGTTTCATGTTTGGTTTCACATGACTTTTGAATACGTACTCACCATTGTTGGAAGACAATCTTTCTGGTCTAACTCCAATGATAGCATAATCATCGTTGATACTGCCGCGCTTCTGACCTCTGGCAACTGTCGGTTTGGATCCAACAATTTCCGGAGCAAACTTTCTTAAGAGTTTGATATTATTCTTCGTAGCAAGGTGTCGCTTGGCAAATTTTCTGGAAACTTTTGCGAAAATGCGCAACGACGGATTATTCTCGTCAAACGCAACAATATGCTCATCGTTTCTACTATCCAATCTATCGAATTTATCTATCAACAAAGCCTGTTCCGGTTGATACTTTTTCTTTCCTCCTATTTTGCCACCCCAGTTTGTCTCCATGTATTTTCCTTTGACCACAGTTGTTCTGTCTTTGTTTTTCAACGCTATTGTACTGACACAATCTTTGCAAGTACTACGCCTATTTGTCCTTTCGTTCTTCATTGGTTTTACGTCGGACAACTTTGTATAAGTTTTATGGCTTGTTGACACAGGTGCTGCAATCCTAAGAAAGTTCGATGACATTCTCTGCTTTCTTCTTTTCTCATGTTTCCTATCTCTTTTTTGCTTCAGAGCTCTGTCCGAGAACTGATTTGTCGTCATGGTTGGAGTAGGTGTAGCAAATCGAAGCCAATTATTCGTTGCCGTTAGTTGTTTCGCCCGTGGAGGAGGACTCGCTGCCGCTTGCCGCTTTCTACTTTCCGCTTTCCGCTTGCCGCTTTTCGCTTGACACTTTTCGCTTGCCACTGTTGCTCTTGCTGCCTTTTTGTCGCTGCCGCTGCCGCTGTGACTCTGGCTGCCAATTGCCGCTGTTGCTCTCGCTGCCGCTTGCCGCTGTTGCTCTCGCTGCCGCTTGCCGCTGCCGCTGTGACTCTGGCTGCCGATTGCCGCTGTTGCTCTCGCAGCTGTCGCTGCCGATTGCCGGTGCTGCTCTCGCTGCTGCTTGCCGCTTGCCGCTGTGGCTGTCGCTGTCGCTGCCGATTGCCGCTGTTGCTCTCGCTGCTGCTTGGCGCTGCCGCTGTGGCTGTCGCTGCCGATTGCCGCTGTTGCTCTCGCTGCTGCTTGGCGCTGCCGCTGTGGCCGTCGCTGCCGATTGCCGCTGTTGCTCTTGCTGCTGCTTGGCGCTGCCGCTGTGGCTGTCGCTGCCGATTGCCGCTGTTGCTCTCGCTGCTGCTTGGCGCTGCCGCTGTGGCTGTTGCTGTGGCTGCCGCTGTTGCTCTCGCTGCTGCTTGGCGCTGTGGCTGTCGCTGCCGATTGCCGCTGTTGCTCTCGCTGCTGCCAATTGCCGCTATTGTTGGTTTTGCTGCCGCTTGCCGCTGCCGCTGCGCCTCTCCCTGCCAATTGCCGCTGTTCCTCTCGCTGCTGCTTTCCGCTGCCGCTGTGGCTATTGCTGCCGATTGCCACTGTTGCTCTCGCTGCTGCCAATTGCCGCTGTTGCTATCTGCGGTTCAACGAGTTGTTGACGTTGTCAACGACTTTATTGGAATATTTGGTATGATAATTGAACAAAATGGGTGAGTATCTATTGATGTAGTACAGTAAATAATAACAACAGAATAATATAATCTACATGCTACCAATGTACACCGTTTGCTTCCTTTCGTTGTTGTTGTTGATTGGTGGTGTTGATGTGTTGTTGCCGTTGTTGTTACCTTCGATTTTGTGTTGACTTCGATTCAGTGTCGCGTTCGATTTGTTGTATCCTTTGCACCTATAGGAAAGATTTGCCACACCAGGAAAGATTGGTTCTTCCGATCCGTTGTTTCCAATCCCTTGTTTCAAATCCGTTGCTCCGATACGGTCCTATGAAAATGAGAAGAAAAAGAGAAGGAAGAAAATACATTATCAGGAATGCCAGAGGAAGTAAAAGCATTGTCTTTCTCCTCTCTCATTCGTACCGTTGCGATTGCCAATTTCTAATCTGTTGTTTCCAATCTGTTATTCCGATCCGGTCCTATGAAATTAGGAAGAAAAACATAAGTGAGGAAATACATTATCAGTAATGCCGGTCGAGGAAGTATTATCATTGTTGTCTATCTCATTCGTACCGTTGCTTGTTCTGATTCGTTTTACCTTTGATGTCACCGATACGTTGTTGCCGCAGATACGTTGTTGCCTCCAATGATTCCATTTGCCGGTTTGTTATTCGTTGTCGTTGTTCTTTCTGCTGCCGTTGATTTGCAGACTTGTAGTAATTCCTATGTCACGAAAAACAGGGACTTGTTCCTGTTGATATATAGGCAATTGATGCAGATTTTGTGCTTTTAAGATGTTTATGTAAGGCGGCCGTCCAAACAAGAATATCTTTCCAGCAACTAATCCCTAATCGAATGCTTTCTACTTCTTTTGCAGTACAAGGCTGTTATATCGGACTGAAATATCTGAGAACGGATCGTTGTGCTCGTGACATCGTCGCCCTAAGGCATGTGACGAAGAGGGTCGGATCCCACGTTCTCGGACGGAGTGTTGTTGGAAAGAAACAACACTCTACTCAGATAAGTTGGAAATTGATGTTTGTCGGAAAGTGAAAAATACATATTTTCAACAAGTAAAAGTGACCCAAGTTAGTGAGCAACAAACTTTCATTGTAAGGTAACTACTCCGTACAAAGTACTTATATCCAACTTCGAACGTAAGGATGACATCGGTTCGATAGATCAAGTATCAACATTCGAACGTAAGAATGACACCAGTTCGATACATTTTCTGCTAAGTAAACAACTTCGAACGTCAGAATGATATTGGTCCGTTAAGTATTATGTTCTTTTTTTTTTTGCAACGGCGTTGCAACAAATGGTCTTTTTTGTATTTAGCGTGATATGGATCATACAACAGTACAACAAACTTCTAACGTCAGAATGACATTGGTCCGTTAAGTATTTTTTTTGTGTTTTTTTTGCAACGGCGTTGCAACAAATGGTCTTTTGGTATTTAGCGTGATATGGTTCATACGATAGTCCTGTTCATACCAAAGTACCTTTCTACAGTATTACTTTCTTTGTTTTTTATTTTTTATTTTTTGCAACGGCGTTGCAAGAAATGGTCTTTTTGTACTTAGCGTGATATGGTTCATATGATAGTCCTGTTCATACCCAAGTACATTTCTTCAGTATTACTTTGTTTATTTTTTATTTTTTGCAACGGCGTTGCAAGAAATGGTCTTTTTGTACTTAGCGTGATATGGTTAATACGATAGTCCTGTTCATACCAAAGTACCTTTCTACAGTATTACTTTGTTTGTTTTGTACCTTTTTTTTTTTGGCAACGGCGTTGCAACAAATGGTGTTTTTGTATTTAGCGTCATATATCATATGGTTCATACGATGGTACTGGTCATACCAAAGTACCTTTCTACCCCACAAAATGCACCAAATCATCGATCGGACCAATTTACTTTTTTGGCAACGGCGTTGCAACAAAAGCCCTTTTTAGTATTTAGCGTGAGATGTTTCATACGACTGTACGTTTCTACACAAATTGCACCAATTCAGCAATCGGATCATTTGTTTTTTGGCAACGGAGTTACAACCAATGCCCTTTTCCCTATTTAGCGCTACTAGGTGTTCATACGACTGTACTTTTGTACACAAAATGGAACAATTCAGCGATCGACATGGCGAACAAGTGGAATAGGTTCGAGTCACTGTTGCGGAATGTTAACGACACATCAGGCGTGGATGCTATCTATGGGCGCAACGTCGTCAACTACGTTACAATGAAGAAGTACATGATAATGTACCGTGAGATATTGGTTTGGTACATGAAGAATGTGAAGTATCCACCTGGTTCGGATATTTCGTCTGAGGATTTGTGTTTCCATACCAAAGGCGACAATTGTTCTCCCAGTCAGTTGAAAGCATACGTCAGATCAATGAGGAACTTCTTGGACTGCCTTATGGCAAAGACCTCTCTACGTGTTTCAATGACTCATAGCTGCAATCAGGTGGACTTAGACAAACATTTCAAGAAGCAGCGTATTGAATGCTTAAAATCCTTACCAACAGAAAACATCGAGTTTAAAGAACTTATTGTGTCAAACAAAAAGTTGATGAAGATAACGGAACGAGAAACTGCTTTTCAGGAGCTCATTCGTGAACATTGGTTACGCTTTCAAGGGAAGGCGAAAACCATTTGTACCATCATCGACATGTGTCACGTCGACATCAAAGTTTTGACACACGAAGATTTTTATCAGTATTACTTACCCGAATTAATTAACAATTCATTCGTCTTGGGCACCACGGTACTTTCGGGGGAGAAGTGGGTTCCAGTAGGATTTCATCGAAAAGGGGACACAAACATTCCGGAAACGGAAAAAGTGTTATTACCCCTCAATACTCAATTGGTTTTCCACTACGTCATCCATTACAAGCACACTGTCACAAAATATTACAACATACATTTCGATATCGATGAGGACCTTGTCACCCTGTCGCCATGCAAACATGGCACCGGAAAAATAGATCTGGCATATTTCAAGGTGCCGAAAGGAATCCTATATTTGGTGCATCAATGGCTGATAACAAAATTTTTCCAACACGGGAACAAGATTGGGGTAAACGTGGTCGTTTCGTTGGAAACAGCATGTAATGTGTTCCTTTCTCAAGTACTATGTGCATCAATGATTCGAGTCGACAGCGTTGGTTCGTCCTTTGATTGTTCAATTGACAATGTTTGTGAGAAAATGATACCAAAAGTCTTCAAAACCAATAACCAATCATTTGTCAGTTACGATCATGTGATGGAAACCATTGAAGATTTGGTATTGACCGAGAGGAATTTTCTAAAAGGAGCTATGGTCACCGAATCGACGGAGGGAAGTGTTCCGTATTTTCAAAGGAATGATCGATTGTACATTTTCCCGACGGCATGTGTTCTGAGTAAGACAAAATTTGCCCATGTCAATTTTGACAATAAACCAGAAGAACTTGTAACTGGTATTTTGGAACTGTCCGGATTGGAAGAACAACATAAGAATCAAACTTGTGTTACAAGATTCCTTCAATACGATGTTAACTCACAACAAGAGGTGCACCAACGAGTTTTTATGGAACACATTCCATACGTGTTCCGTGAGATATTCGTAATTGATCCGGAAGTTCTCCAACGTCATACTTGGGTGGAAGAATTCATTCAGTATAGCTACCTTCCAGAAATGGGTACCATATTTACCCCGTTGACAGAAAAACTAGCAATATATTTGTTGGAAAAGTCCGATGATCTATCATCGGCTAACCTTGTAGTTCAATTTTTGGACGATAAGGTTGTCAACAATTATGGAAAGGGAACGGGAGAATTGAATCTGGCGTTCGAACACCTCCAGGGTCGTGACTTTGTTTTTTACAAACCATCGGACTTTCTAACTTGGGATTGCTTCAAAACATCCAAGGTTCAAATAAATGAGTTCAACAAATCAAATAACACATACCGGGTAGGATGGGTTACATTCAATTTCAATACGACAAATGATTCCAAGCGTGGATTCATCCCACCCTGGGATGATAACGTTGACGGTGGCAATGTTGGCAAGACGAACAATATCAACGATGGGAGAAAGAACATCAGTGGATTGAAAGTTACCGGTAAGGGTTCGAAAAATAAGCCCAACGAATCTAAAGAATCGGGAATTGACACAAGTAAGGGTAATTCCAAGGATACTGGTTTGACTGACACAACGACTAAAACCTGTGAAAAAAAGGGTTCAAATGTAAGCGAAGAAATGATTATAGATGTTGCGAAAAGTCATCTTAACGCCATTGTAACACTGCCAGTTTATCCTATCAAGATCAAGGAGAAGGAAACCAAACGTGAATTCAAATGTTCTGTGCTGTTGAAAGATCAGGATCCAGAGATAATGTTTCCTATTTACGAAGTAAACGAACAAGTTCTTTACACTCCAGAAAAAAACGGACCAGTTGAAATTGGAGAAGTTTATAGGTACGTTTTCAGAGACTACGACCAATATGAACGAGTGGCGGGTTATATATGTACTTTCCACAAACGTAAGGCGGGGGAGCAACGACAATTTTGCCCATACTTTCAGATTTCCGGTCTGAAAGAAACCAATCCTCGACGCATTAAAAAAAGTATCGGATTTAGTAAAATGTTTCAGCAAGGATGTTGGGATTCGTGACCCGACGGATGGAAATGTGGAGGTATCCGATTTATCTTCTGACACAACCACAACCGGGTCAGAGTACAGCACCAGTTCCACCAAATCCTCCAAGATTGGATGAGTGAGGCATACTATGTTACACCAAATGCAAGCATCCGTTTGTAACTTATCCATTATCCTTCATAGTTCTTTATTCAAACAATATTATGCGAAATATTGATCATGAAATTGCAGCCTAATTTGCACAATCATAAACATACTAACTAATATTACTAGGACTAATAAATTTTAAAACTAACTGAAGTATAAGTAGAAGATTTCTGGTCAATTCTGTTTCATGCAGCCAATGCCACACATTTGCACTCTAAAACTGAGTAGAAATCACTATTTGGGTACATGCAGCAATGCCAGAGGGGACAAAAATTGTTCTAAGCTCATACTGACTAAAGTATCAGCCTGTTTCTTGTCCGGTTTGTTTCATAGTCTACCCCATTCATAGTATGAACACTATTCATCCAGAAATTGCAGTCAATGCCACACATTTGCACTCAAAACTGACTAGGACTCGCTATTTTGGTGCATGTATGCCCAGGGAAAAACATTATTCTAAAATTCATACTGACTAAAGTATCAGCCTGTTTCTTGTCCAGTTTGTTTCATAGTATACACCATCCATAGTATGAGCAATATTCATCCTGAAATTGCAGTCAATGCCACACATTTGCACTCTAAAACTGACCAGGACTCACTATTTTGGTACATGCATGTCCAGGGACAAACATTTTTCTAAAATTCATACAGACTAAAGTATCAGCCTGTTTCTTGTCCGGTTTGTTTCATAGTCTACCACATTCATAGTATGAACACTATTCATCCTGAAACTGCAGTCAATGCCACACATTTGCACTCTAAAACTGACTAGGACTCAATATTTTGGTACATGCATGTCCAGGGACAAACATTATTCTAAAATTCATAATGACTGAAGTATCAGCCTGTTTCTTGTCCGGTTTGTTTCATAGTCTACCCCATCCATAGTATGAACACTATTCATCCTGAAATTGCAGTCAATGCCACACATTTGCACTCTAAAACTGACTAGGACTCACTATTTTGGTACATGCATGTCCAGGGACAAACATTATTCTAAAATTCATACTGACCTAAGTATCAGCCTGTTTCTTGTCCGGTTTGTTTCATAATCTACCCCATCCATACTATGAGCAATATTCACCCTGTAATTGCAGTATATGCCACACATTTGCACTCTACAACTGACTAGGACTCACTATTTTGGTACATGCATGTCCAGGGACAAACATTATTCTAAAATTCATACAGACTAAAGTATCAGCCTGTTTCTTGTCCGGTTTGTTTCATAGTCTACCGCATCCATAGTATGAACACTATTCATCCTGAAATTCTTGCAGTGAATGCCACACATATCCTTCAATTGAATCGAATGACACACTCTTGTACTCAAAAAGTGACTAGGAATCACAATTTTGGAGCATGCATGACCAGGGACAACCATTATTATACAATCATACTGACTAAAGTAATAGCCGGAGAATTGTCATCAATATTGTTTCATTGTCTCCCCAATCATTAGTAGGAGCAATATTCATCCAAAAATTTCAGAAAAGAACACACTTTTGCACTCAAAAAAGAACTGAGAAACTCTATTTTGGTTACTTCTTCATAAGAAAATCACCAAAAATTACAATAATATGCCGAAACTACTACCCTTGGTACAGGTCACTACGGGGGAATCGAACCACTGGACACATTCACCTCTATATCAATAACCAGTCATACGTGATCGGGGAAAATTACACTACCTAAAGCTGGTCAGTTTTTGAATCCTACAATTTGTGTGCACCGTCCCAATACAATAATAAAAAAATTATACAAAAATAAAACGTAGAACACACATTTGACATATATCTACGGAGGAATCGATCCAAAGGACACGTTCACCTCTACCGGTATATCAAGAACCATTCATGTCTAAACGGGGAAAGTTACACTACTTAATGCTAGTCTGTTTATGAATCAGACAATTTATGTGCATCGTACCAATACAATATTAAAAAAATAGTACCAAGGAAGTACGAAGAATACATCTTGTACACATCTCTATGGAGGTATCGATCCACCGGACACGTTCATCTCTACGATACATCAAGAACCAATCATATGCAAACGAGGAAAGTTACACTACTTAAAGCTTGTCGGTTTTTGAATCAGACTATTTACGTGCATCGTCGTAGTGTTGGTGCCGGTACGTAACAATAGTAAGAATTATGCGTGTTCGGGAAAAAGAAGCCACAACCAAAAACTGAAAGTTACAACGCCTGGAAAAAACAACAAATACCAACTTTATGATTCGGCGTTGGAGTATGAACGTTAGGTGTACTGTGGTACAAATAGGTGCATGACTGCGTTACAAATGGAAAATAACAGGAAAATAAAAAACAAAAGACCTAAACCGACACACAAAACAACAGTTGTGCCAACCCGGGGTACTGTCTTGTCCAAGGATTACAACAAACAGATGCATGAGCTAAACAACGATGACGTAAACAACGACGGAAACCCGTTTCTATATCATTTTGAAACAGGATTTGATGCCTTGTGTGCCAAAAACGGACACTTGGTTAACACAATCCTTAGTGGATGCCAGAAGATAGAAGTGTTAATTTCCTTTTGAAACTGGCTGTTGAGCTGATTCTTCCAAAGGCAAAGAAGAGCAACACGGTCTGTAGTATACTTGCGCATGGCAAGATAAGGTAAGCCATGGCATATACTGAGTGGAAAGACATGGCCATCAGTAGTGGTAATGACTTGGGTTCCACCGGTCTTGAGAGAGGTATCATCCACAATCGAGTGGTATGCTTCCATCTGAGGAGAGGACAAGATAGATGGGTGTTGTCCAGTGTAGGCACATTCATGAAAGATGATAATGACTGGACCTCTGTTGGAAACCGAGTAGGCGCCACACGTTGCAATAGGGATGTTTTGGATTTGGTGATTGTTGATACCAGTTACATTGACAAATCTAGGTGGGATGTCCTTAGAGATAAGGCATGCATCATTTCCTATGATACATCCGTTTGCACCCCTGTCAACCATGGCATAACCGGGTGTGGATACAGTAGTTTTGCTAAAGTGGTAAGTAGCGGCGGGGTTTGCTGGTGAAACAAGAGATTCACAGTCCGGTGAGGCCCAATAGTGGAATTTGACAGACCTTGAAGCCTGTTCAACAGGGACATAGACATTGCCTTCTTTCTTGTAAAGGATATCAGGATTATCTGCAAGGAAACGAGCTGGATGTGCCGGAGAAACAGAAGACTTGAGCGGTCTGTTATCGGATTGGGAAGATGCCTGATATACACCAAGGGATGCATGGAATGCAGATCTGGCTGCGCTTTCCTCAGCAGGTGAGAGGATATGTTCAATATCAGGTGAGGGGACCTGCTGATCAGTGTGGTGTTCATAGATCCGACGTGTGATCGGTTTGCTAGAATTGGGATCCGGTGGTAATGCAACATCAAGGAGCTCAGATCGTAGGCAGGCAACTAGTCGTTTCTTGTCGTCAGCTGAGAAGCCAAGCCAGTGCTTCATACCTTGTTTAGAGAGAGTTTTCCAAACTGCAGATGGTAGTCTTGTGGTTGGATCTGGTGTTCTGCCAGCCTTGTAAACAGCGTAGTCCTGGTAGTCACCATCAAAATCAATAGGAGGTAAATATGAGGTCGAGTCATCAGTGATAGCAGAATATGTAGACTGTGTCATAGAAGACAAATCATGAGTATTGGCTTTGACGGACAGCCGACTTCGAGGTTGCGACAGGGAAGCCTGGGAGTCCAGTCTGGTGGCTTCAAGGAGAAGGGTATTTTTCAATTCACTGATAGCAGCGGCTTCATGCTGTCTAAACTTGGTCAAATCCTGTGCTGCAGGTGGATCATCAACCTTGCAGAACTGTTCACTGAGTTGGAAGCTGCTACTGCAGGCCTTGCAAAGGTGTGTTTTAACGGTATCAAAATCAAGTGGCCTCTGCGGGTCGCGTAGTGTGTTGAGATGGTCTAGCTGAGCAAACCATTGGGTGATGAACTTGACTTTGGTGTCCTTCCATGTTCGTAAGTCAATGTCCAATAGGTGTTGCATCACAATGGAGGTGTCATACACTTTGGATTTGGACCTATCATGCAATGCGACAAAGTCAAAGAAGGCCTGTCTGCCGTCTCTAGAAGTGGTATGGCTGAGCACACATGAGTAGGAGAGGTCACTCTGGAGGGCATGTAGAACAAGAGTCCAGAAGAATGCACACTGCTTGTCATGAAGGGCCTTCTCGTACCCGATGAGTGGTATATCAGGCCAGCTTGGATCGAGAAATGTGCTCGTATCTATGTCGGATGTTTCCAGTTTAGCCTTGAATTTGACAAGCCAACGCTCAAAGGTTGCATCATTCTTCAGGGTTGGGAATGTGGTTTCATCCCGTGATTTCTTGGTCCATGACTCATACCTGAGCTGTTCGATTGGTTTGGAGGATCTCTCCTGTTGTCGTTGAGATGTGCCGATAGTGCGCGCATTTGTTTCAATGTCAGTCCCAGATTCTCTTCTGGCTCTGATAATCCCTCGACAGTAGCTCTTAAAGGCGGCCTTGGTATAGTGGGTTCTATCTTCCCAGTCCAGTCCTTGTTCTGTGAGATGTTGTCCAAAATCGACCACTCTTTGTAGAGTCATCTGTACATGCCGGTAAAGCGGTGTTCTCGTTCCTCTCTCGAGGTAAGCGAGATCACCTATATTCTCGATGTACAGGAAGTCCAGCCATGTCTTGTACTGCCCAGCTACGAGCGCCTCACACAAGATGCTGTGGGACTCCTTTGGGACATCGAAGGATTCATGCAAAAAGGTGGCTAATGGTTGGTCGAATGAAGGAAAGAGGTCCGCGATGGATGTGTTCTCCTCATCATCTTGGGTTGGATTGTTCTGTTGGCCGGTTTCTACCGTGTCAGTTGTGGGCAAGCGGGGGGTGGTTGCGGCGCTCCCAGGTTGGAGTGTTTGGAATCGTCCTGTTGACCTGCTTCTGGTTCTGCCGGCAGCCGGGGGAATGTTGGGCATTGTTGTTGTTGTTTTTCAATTATCGCGTATGGATTAAGGCAATTATCGATGGATAATTGCAGTCGGTGTTTATTGTTGCTTAGCACAATCAAATGACGGGCGTCGATATGTCCTTGACAAGATGGTGTCACATGGAGTGTAGACGCGGAAATAAATGCAATCCGGGGAACTTGTGATGTGGTCCTTGGATGGAGATATTGCTATTGGCGTGTCCAATGCAGTGGGCTTCTATTAAAGACAAATGGCTTGTCCGTTTGGTCTTTGTTATGTAATCGGATCAGAGAACTATCGATCGTCGTCCGTGGTCGAGTCGGTCGATGATCTGCTGTCGGATTGTTTCTTCGTAAAGTGTGCTTCTACCGTTGTCTTCTTCTTTTGCAAGCTTCAACAAGCTTGCGACTGTTAATCTGTTAATTTCCTTTTGAAACTGGCTGTTGAGCTGATTCTTCCAAAGGCAAAGAAGAGCAACACGGTCTGTAGCTGCAGGCCGGTTGAGGTGCCGGTCTGTTGTAGTCTAATATTTCTCTGATATCCACTACGATTGAAGGCTCAGCGTCAATCAGATCTATTCTGACTACCGGTGGGCTCAGTCAGTTAGATCTTAGGCTTGTAGTTCTACAGTAGGACGCAAGAACGTCCGGTGCAAGGTTTAAGGTTGAATAATCAAGTAATCTAAAAGTATGCGCTTCAGCTTGCTGGAGAGCAAGATAGCGCTCGTGCTGCCGCTAATACAGCACTTTGTTACGAATATACGGTAAAGTACCGTGTGACGGGGAAATATCGTGTTGCCGCTAATACAACGCGTATTTCAGCAGATAAACAAGTTCGTGAGCAGCGCTTCGAACCTCTGCTGTCTTTTCTTGAAAACAGCACACTTAACAAGAGATTGCATGTGCGGACCTCTAGTGTGCGTACTTAAGTATCAAATTGGAGTGACGATCGATTCTGTGGAGTGACGATTGATTCTTCCCTTGTCCGGTGATTTTCGAGGTCTCATTATTTTCGATCTCGTACCTCTACCAACCTAGACACGAAAGGAATTTAATAAGAAGAAGTGCGACAAAGACTCAACAGCAAAAAAGGTCATTTTGAGGACGACGAAGCTTTGAACATTTGGGAACAATGCTTCAAGTACATAACCGAGGAAGTATTTCCCGACTACAAAGAAGGGAACACTGACGGGATGGACCATGTATGGGCAATGGGAGTCATTCTTGCATACATTACATGTGGTTATCCCGCATTGAAAACATCGGAAGACATTAAGTGCTACGACAACGTGGGTATTGGACCGGAAGTAAAATCAATAGAACGAGAGAGAATGATACAAGACGGTCGTACTTTCCCGGCAAAAAAATGGAGTAATCTGACGCCGGAGGCAAGAGAACACATAAAAGAATGTATACATTACCACCCTGGGAACCGTCCTTGTATGACGTACATTTGGTTCAACAACTGGCGCAAAAGGACGAATGAGGCAATCATTGAAACTGACAGATTGGAATGGTATTGCAGATCAAAAGACGATAACGAGTGGTACTCAACACAAGAAATATTTCCGCCAATTAAAGAAGAGAACATAAATAACAAAGACACGAAAAACAAATGTACCAAACATAAGTGGGATTCGTTCATGAACAAAGCAAGAAAACAGTCAAAAAAGAAAAAACGGAAAGTAAAAGAAGTGACAAACAGGGGGGAGAAGAGCGAACAAGACGAAAACGAGTGGAAATTTAAGAAATGGCTAAGTCTTTACGAAAAACGATGGAATTTGCCGGAAGATTTAGAGGAATATAACAACTATCCCGTTCCTTGTGGAGCATGGGGACGCGTGAAACACTAACTCTGCAACTCTGTAAGGATTTCATTCCAACAAAAAAACCAGGACAATATCAAAGGTATCACCGGTACAAATTAAGTGCAAAAATTAGAACGGAAATTATGTAAAATATCACCTTAAAAAGTCGATACATTAAAAAAAAATACTCATCAGAAAGCAACAAAACAACAACAACAAAATTCCCTCCGTTGAACCTACAAATTGTGATCCAATCCATAATTGATTCAGGGGGGAGTGTCAACCACCCAAAAAATAGAATTTACTGCAACACCGTTGCAGAAAATTGAAAAACAATAAGTAAATAAATAAATACGGAATGATACGGTACCGTAGGGTAAGTACGGTAGGGTAGGGAAGATCAAAATGTTCGGGTCCGCGCCAAAATTTTGAGGACTCCACATTCCAGAATATCACGGCACGCTCGAAAGTAAGATAGGCAGGCGACAGTACAAGAACAACACTCACAGATAGTACAATTAGTTGAAATACAACAATTCCTTGGAGACAGTAAATCAAGAGATTACAGTGTGTACAGTAGGAATGAAAAAAACATGCCAAACGATTCCTACAAACAACATTATTATTATAAAAATAGCGCGCCAAATCAATCAAAGGAAAAAACGGTAAGTTGAGGTGCACGAGTTAACAAAAAAATAATGGTAGAACTGAGTACTAGTTGCAGTCCAGTGACAGGTAGAACCATTGTTACCAATAACACAAACAGCCCAAACAGCAGTGTATCGGGAAGTGACCGAACAAACACAAACGCTAGCCAAACATATAGAACCACCAACAGTAGCAACAGAAATATTCTACAGACAACAAAAGAATCCGATAACGATAACTTGGAAAACAACATTGTCAAACACGTCAAAGAAAAAGCATTCAGGAAATTTAAATTCCCGCCAGAGATTACATTCGTGAAGGCGACGATATTCAAAATTGTAAAACAAGCAAATAACAATGAAATACCAAATACGATCGATATAAAAGACCAAAAGTGGAGTGGAATTTATTGCCGTGCAGTGACTGCGTGTAGGCACAATGCTCAAACTCTTGGCAGGAAAAACTACAAAGGTACGCAACCAACAAGAAAATGTTTGCCGGCATGCAATCATTCATAAGCCATTCTAACATTTTGGTCGTATTAACACTGACATGTAGACGATAAAAGAAACAACCTGATACCAGATAGTTTCCCAGGAACGGTTCTAATCACGGACACACAAGACGTTAACTCAGAAAATAGGTACCAATTGCACGAAGACTATCGGCGGAAAAATTCACCAGAATTCAAATACTTCATGAAAAGAATTCTGGGAGCGGTGTCACCAAAACAGACAGACTTCAAAAGAAAATCAGTCAGAATGACAATCAGTAACATTTTCACCCCAAGCGATGAAGCTTTTGCATTGCTTTTCCTTTACAACGACTACGACTCGTGGATAAACACAACAAAGGGCACGAGGTTGAGAAAAAAATTCACTGACGGTAAGTCTGGAAATAAGGAGGGTTGGAGTAACGAGGGACAAGATCTTTACGAATACCTAGTAAGTGAATTAGAAGAAAGAAGGAAGGAACAACAGTCAAAAGAATTAGAGACAGAAATACTTAAAATGTACCAAAAGCAAAATGGCAATCGTAAACAACAAGATAAGGAGGAGAACAAAGAGGGAAAAACACGGAAGCGAAAACGTACCTTGGTTGAGATTCTAGGCGAAGATGATGAGGACTACAAATTTTTCATGGAATACAATAAAAACGAACAAGAGTAATTGATGATATCAACATCAATAGTAGAACGGCTAGTTCATTATTATTTTATGGTTTGCACAATATTGTTCCGGGTCTTCTGTTCGAATATAATACAATAAACAAGATAATTTCAAAGGCTGATAAAATACTTTCGTATTTGTTACAAAATATGTTTGTTGTATTTCCGTATTTGATAAGCGTAGCGTGAATATTGTAAAATGTCGGAGAGTATTGCAAATGCGGATAAAATACTTTCTTATGAGTACAAAAATATGGTTGTTGGATTTTGATATTCGATAAATGTAGTGTGAGTATTGTGAAAGCAACGTAACAGAATACATTGCTGGTTATCAAGAAGCTTGTATATTTGTTAAGAAATTTGTATCAACGCTACAACAATATCAGTGTACATAGAGGATATTATTACAAAATATGAGGAGTTTCGTGTGGAAAAAACAAAAATTGAATGGCGAATAAATATTATCGGGGTAAGCATGAAACAAAATTGTAGAATAGAAAGATTCTTAAGCAAGCATGAAAAGGGGCTGGAAAAAACGGTGGCGAAAATAGACCTACTTGAAATTGTTGCGTGCAAAAATAGGTAGAGAATTATTTATTGTGCGCGCAACAAAATGTTTCGGAATATTTTAAAACATCGCACGAATATTACGAAAGCATGAGCATCGTTTATGTGACGTGGAAGTGTACGTTGTGAAAAGAAAAGCACAGCGACGTATTCATATCTAGAAGCTCGATCGTTAGAGAATATCACGTCAGGGATCGAATAATCCGAATTGATTCATAGAAGCTCGATTGTAGATGGTCTTAGATTCAATTGTGGAATGGTATCAAAGAGAAGAAGAGATCGCAGAAGATGAAGGGGGGCAAATGCCGAGATCCATCAGTGAGAGGGAAGACGGATCGATTGAACTGAACTGCTGGAATCCAAAATTGGATTGAACTGTAATCGACGTCAATGGAGAGAATTGATTGGACAATGATGGACACGAACCGGCTACACACCCCTTGATTTAACACGGAGTGAAGGAGTGTTGAATTATTTGTCGGTTCAGTGATGTGGTTTCAGTGGGATCCGTGTCACATGCAGGGAGCATAAGTGAAGGTGCGGGGAGCATAAGTAGATTGGTGGAGGCTTATAAGGAAAAAGGCCGGAAGTTAAACGCGTGCAAGTTAAGCGTCATGCAGCGATCCAATGCACACCCCTTGATGCAGATGCACACCCCTCGATTCAACACTTATGGAATTGAATTCTATGGTTCAATAGAATTCCATAGCCGTGAATGATAAAAATATAGCGAAGTCCATGGGTCTAGAAACAAAGGGAGTCGTAGATGCCAAGGATTGGTCGGAAGGAATGCAAGAAGACTATCAAGTCAAGGATTGCCAACTAGTAGATTCCTTCTGTATGAGATGGCATCGAGCTCGCATGTGAATTAAGCTTTGAATCATACCGGCGGTTGGAATACTGAAACTCTCATGTAGGTTTCGCTCATGTTAACCGGCAACAACACCCCGTGATGCAACACTTGGTGAAGGAGTGGTGGATCGAATCGTAGGATTGGATCAATCAACCGTTGGAGCAGAGATCAAATCGTAGAAATTGATCGAGCATCGAAGGCACCCATGGTTGTGGATGATACGGAGGAGGCTGAGAGCGGACGCGGTACACCTCCTGATTCACAAGTAGGGGAGGAGAATGTATTGGCGGGAGGCAGTCAAAAAAGGACAGGGAGCAAGGTGCCAGTTGGAGGGTGTAGAGCGACTGGCAAAAAATGCGCTAGAGGTGCAAGGAAGTGGTGGACGAGCAACAAAGCGCCCAGGGAACAGGAGAGAAAATGATGGTGACAGGGGATCAAATTGGAACAGACAAAGTGGTGGTGATTGTGGAAGAGGTATCAAGTCGAGAGGATGGCAAACAGAACATCAAGTCGTATAGTCAATCGTAGAATCAATTGATCGTAGCGAAGAGGTATTAACGGTAGGCAAGCACCGGTCGTCGTAGGAATCGTTGAAGGGTAGAACGAATTGTACCTTGTATTACAAAAGAAGATTCTGGTCCGTCGGTGCTTGGTCGTGAAGCAGAAAAGAAGATACCGGTAGAAGGATTGGTAGTACGCCGTGGAGTGCCGAGGAAGGAAGTAACCAAAGAAATATCGACCGTTGGAGAAGACTGTCGAATATGCAAGGGAAGAATACGGTGGTGGGGTCAACGAGATGACCAAGCGAAGGTGCGGCGGTCGAAGGGATGATCAAAGGAATGTTCTAGAGAAGTAACCGGAGGACGTGTGAGGAAGGAACCGAAAGACCGTCGGGAAAATCCGCGGAGGTGCGGCGGTACTATTGAGTTAATGTGGGTCGCAGATAGAAATATCAAAAGGCCGTTGGAATGATCCGCGAAGGTGCGTTCCAATCAAATTGGTCAAACGTGCTTGCTTGTGGATAAGCAAGGAACGGTTTGTAGCAACAGTGGATACACCCCCTGATGCTTAAGCAGAAGGGGAAGAAGGGGACCAAAGGAGATGACACGGCCTCAAGCTGGAGTAATACCAGTTAGGAGTACCAGCTATAGGGATGTCGTCGCATCAAACGTAGCGTCAAGAAGAAGACAATTGGTGGGTTGTACCATAGAATCGAATCGATGGTGTGAACGTAGAACTCCGTATCAAACGTAGATTTTAGGATCATGTGCCCAGTTTGAAGGTGGGCAAGAAGCTTGGGAGGGAGCGCTATCGATTCCAGAATTGGTTGCTACGATCACTTGGTAACGGAGCGGGCAATCAGTAGGACCGAAGGAACGTTTGTCGGAGGAACAATGGAGGGAGATTGGAAGGGAGTAAAGCAACTGCCTTTGGATGGTGGAGTCGCAGTCGGTTGCAAGGTTCAGTCAAAGGTGTCGTAAAACCAATTCATTGACAAGATGTTGGCATATAGATGATACTGCTTGACCTTGAGGGCATCCCGATGGCGTTTGGAGAGGCGAAGGACAGGCGGATGATTTGGCTTGGAGGGACTTTGATTATGGCATGGAGATTGCAATGATCGCATGTCTGCAGGAGCGGCGTTTGGAGGGTCAGTGCCCGCATCCAGCACCTCAGATAGGAGTTGTGGTGATGGTGGGGGAACTGATTTTGTCAAGCGCCGGAATGTTGCAATTTCATTCTGAGGATCGAAGGTCCATACAAAGTTGGTTGGTTTCCAAGGTGGAGCAGAATGATGGTCTGAACTGGGCAACGTGGATGGCGTTACAGGTAGTGATATTACAGTGAACCTGTCCTGACGTTGGACATGAGAACTTGAGGGAGTGGCACGTCGGAAGGAGATGGAGGTGGATCGGACTCGGCGAAAGGAGACGGAGTCACTGTTGGGGGAGTATGTCCATGTCCATGTGTAGCTGGGAGGAAAGGCCATGAGATAAATCTGTTTGAATGCAACGTAATCAAAATAGGGATCTGGTAGGTCAAAGCAAAATTCATTTTCGTGGGAGATGGTTCTCCTGGAGAATTTCAGGATATTTGCCACTCAATTGTTGTATGACGCGACGGTGGGCAACGGTTTCAGAGGGTCGGATTTTGCAGAAGTTGCTGCTCCACTGTTTCTATCGTAAACCTTGGCAAATTCATATGGATACCATCCTTTATCAAACCCCCAATGTTGGATGCTGAATTCCAATTGGATGGTAGGATCTTTATACTGATGATAGTTAAGCTTTGCCGCGTTTGCTGCAGGGGCAAGTGCGTGATAGTCATGTACGGGTCTCCTTGTCGTATCCTTGTCAAGGTACCAAATTGTAGAGTGTTCCAGAAGCATTCTAATGTGTGTTTTACATTTGGGAGATACTTCTGATAGAGGGAGATTTTCTATGATGGCTGCGGTGACAAGGGATTTGATTCGGGAAATGGCGTCCGGCTTGAGGGTCTCAGCACCATGATTGTCAACAGTGAGGATGCTGTTAATATTGGTCAATTTCTGGGAGTATGCCGCGTTGAGTAGGTTTTGGGCGGCATTGTTCTTGCCAGCTCCTACTGGTGTTCCGAATGAGAACTGTATGGCTTCGACATAGTTCCAGTCGCTCCAGCCATCATAGTTCAAGTCGGTTTGTTGTGTCATGGTGAAGCCATGATTGTAATTGCTGGTAGACGGCGATTCATGTGGTGTCGACGAATTACTCTGTAGATATGGATGTATTGAACGGCGGGGTTGTTCAAGGAGTAGAAGGGGTATTCTCTAGATTGTTGGAGAAACAATTTTCGGAAATAATGATCGGTTATCAAAATATCGAATGATCGTCGGAACGATCCTCGGAGGTGCAGAAATAACCGAAGGAATCGATGGTCGAACCTGCGAAGGAAGAAGTGATTCGATGACCGGATGGAGACAAAGAAATGGTAGAATGGGAGGAGCAAGGAATTCGTATTTGTGCACTCAATCGAAGTTGTTGGAGCCGTTGGAATTTTCCGGATGGCTTTGAGGGAGAGCAGGGGAATTCGCAGTTGTATCGACGGTCAAATGATCGATCGAAGGAAGATTGGAATGAGGCGCTCATAATAAGACCAAAGCTGTACGGCAACGTTGGTTAATTTGGTTACTTTTAGTATTTACGTTATTTTGCTCTTTTTACGGTGTTGGAAAGAGTTATCATTAAGATTATGATCGGATTGTTTCTGGACCATATTATTCTCTCAATTACTAATTTGTCTTTCCTTTGTGTGGGGATGTGTGGATACTCGTGTCGAGAGTCCGATCCTCATATCGTCGTACTCAGTGCTTTAAGTATCTCTTGATACTCACGTGCGCTTATGTATAATTCACTTATTGCGCTCATCTGGTGATATAAGATCTTGAAATTGTACGTTTACGTAAAACGTATTACGTTTCACGTATACGTAAATTGTACGTTTACATAAAACGTATTACCTTTCACGTATACGTAAATTGTACGTTTACGTATTACGTTTCACGTATACGTAACTTGTCTTATACGTAAATTAGAAAAAGTGTGTCGTAACAAACAACAAACGCAATCGGTCTTACGATCGATTGATTTAGTGAGTAATTGATACAGTTCATTCGGCCTTAGCGGACGACAGGTTAATTACTCATCGTCAAATTACTCGTCGTATCGTGTAATTTCAAGCATACAAAACACATGTAATTCTTAAGACACAAAACACACGCAAACCATCTTTGATCGGTCTTTCTTTGTATCGTATTACCGTGTAATTCACCGTGATATTCTCATTGGAATATCACAGTATTTGTACCTTATTACGTAGAATTAGTACTAGGTTGTACATAGATTTTAGGGCATGATAGTGTTTTAGAGTTGTTAATTCTTCGAAGAGTGAGCTGATGGGGAAATTCGGTAAAGAGACAAACCACATGGAAACGCCGACGATTATTCACTCAAGTTAAATAACCTTACGAATAAGGTTATTTGCCCTTATGACTTTTCGTACAGTACGCGTTACACGGTGAATTCTTTTCAGTCCCCTTCAGTCGTAAATCCAATCGTTAAGCGTTTGGATCTTTTGACTTAATCTATTCATCGTGAGTCGTGTTGAATACCAAACTGTATCCAGTCTACCATCAGAGGCCCTATCAAAAAGAAATGGGGCGGCGTTTTGCCTTTCATTCTGGCTTATATCATGGCATTTTGCCCTGATCCTTGCCAGTTTGATATATTGTATTCATGGATCAAATTATCCATCTTCGAAATGCTCATTGCAGATCGAACATAAAACCAACTTGTTACTTCAATCTAACAATCGATCGAACATTCCATCGAATGATTGATTCTTTACTTTACCACATGCAACGAGAACAATGTTCTCTGAAAACAGCGCCACTCATTAGCTTTGTAAACAAATCAGCAATATTTGTTGAACCTGGTTCCTTTGCAACTCTGATAATTCCTGCTGCAATGGATTCACGCGCTTTGTGGTATGCAATGCTGTTGTGCTTCTTCTTGCATGGGCTTTCAGGTCGTGTAACATTTGTGACAACTGAATCGTTATCACAATACACATTTGTGCTCCCATCAATTGGAACACCCATCATTCTCAACTTGTACCTTAGACCTTCAACCAATTCGATTGAAATTTTCAAAGCAATGATTTCAGATCCAAAAGTTGATGTCTCAACTGTTGTTTGTCTTTTGGAAAACCAAATGATCGGTGCATTATTAATGAAGATAATAACACCAGTATGAGATCTCCTTGTTGCCTTGCATCCGGCATGGTCAGCATCGACAAAACAACTCATCGTCACATGTTTTCCCAAAGCTTCAGGCATATCTGCTGGTATGACTTCCACGGCACCAGGATAAAATTCAGACCAGTCACATTTTTGAAATTTACTCTCATCAACGCTTGGTACAGTGTCGTCAAAAACCAACTTTGACCTGTTGTACTTTTTCAAATATGCAAATATATGAAACAACTGATTCAAATGCCCAATCCTTGCTTGTGCCAAATATCTTGACATCAGTGATACTGGCATTACTATGTTGAGTCTTCCTAGTTCACAAATCCACCTGAGAACCCCAATTAAACCTTGATAGTAATTTTGCAATTCAGGGTTCAATTCTTCTGATATATCAATTTCCGGTCGGTAATCATGTGATAGTGGACTAGATGCTGATTTTGGTAGATACTTGTAGCCATATTTTTCAGTTCCTAACTCTTGTTCGACTGCTGCAACAGCTTTCGCTGTGTACTTAGTGCTTGATAATGACCATCTTGGCTTTGAATCACCTTCAAAGTAGAATTTCCCAATATCAGCTCCCAAATATAGAGTTGGCTCTTCAATTGTATCATCCTTCAATTTGAACTTTCGTTCAATGTTTTCAAGCTGGAACTTTGGATCTTCGCCAGAACATAGGATATCATCTACATATGCAATGAGCATTGCCCAGTATCTGGATCCATCTTTCCTGGTTTCAATTCTTAAGTGCACATCCGGATCTGCCTTGCACGGTGAATATCCAAGATCTCTCAAATGCTGGGTGAGGTATGACCTGAAAGATGCACCAGCAACCGGCAGTCCATACAATGCGCGGACAATCTTACAAGGTCTTCCTGCAAGGTGAGGTGGAAAACCATCTTCTTCTCTTGCTTTCAGAAAATATTTCTCTTTAATCGGGGCTGTCAAATATGCATTTTGAATATCAGCTGAGAGAACCTTCAAATCATTCAGCGCTGCCAGCAGAAAGAATATTCTTACTGAGTCTCGACTGGGAACCGATGAATAAGTATTTTCTTTGGCCACTGCAGGGACTTTGTGACCGTCCCCTACCAACCTGGCCTTCCTTGTTAGGGACCCAAGCTTGATGTCAAAAATCATGTGGGTTGTTATCTGTTTATGGCCAACTGGAATAACATCATCATCAGAAAATTCAAACGCTGCCATATTATTTGTCATTTCCTTATGAATTGCTCTTTCCCAGTGGTCAGTCCCTGTTTTCTTATCAATAGCCAGCGCTTGTTTGATTGAATGTGGCAATTCAACTCCATATTTGTGAGTCTTCAACCAATACTTTGCTGTTTTTGCCGCTTTAAGGATTCGATCCTTCCTCCTCAAAATTTTGTGCACCCACCATCTGAAAGCTGGTGATTTTTCAAGGTTATTGTTAACTGCATACTCGGCTAATTGCACTGGAAATGACTCCTTCACATCACTTAGCTTACACCAAGATTCAGTGCCATCTTTCCAACTGGCTAAAATCCTCCAACCCCTAGTTGTAGGTTTATGGGTTTTCCTGCCATTTTTTGCTATAGTTGTTGCTTCCTCGTCACTTAAAGCAGTGTTGTCTTTTTCATGGTCAATGAGCTCATCTAGTAGAGTGAACATCCTCCCGTCATCATCAACAGAGCTGTATAGGCTTTCTGCAACAATATTTGCCGTGTATTCCTCCATGGTGCCATCAGGTAGTTGCAATTTATACAGCCTCGTGTCTAGTATAGGATTCTCATTTCTGATTCCTATTGGTCTGTTTTGCAAGTCGCGAACCCTGTCCTTGACAACACACCTGAGTCTTTCATCACCTCTTTCAATGATCACTTCATTTCCCAGATATTCATCTGGTTCATCAACATCTTCTACCGATGCTTCTGGCTCAGCCATTTTGAGTTTCATATCCGGTGTTTTTACTGGTTGATTCTCAAATAGCTCTATTTGGGGCTCTGGGTAGTTTTCCTGGAAGAATGATGCGCTGTCCTTGACTTCATCTCCAATCTTGGATTCAATTGATTTGTCTATCGCTTCCATTCTTCTTAGGACATCTCTATCCCTCCATTCATATTCCTTGACAGGCCTTATTGAATTTGTAGATATTGGTATTGCCGACTCGGGCAGTAGCCAAAAACAATCCCCCCCACCTACCCTATTTCCACAGGGACCCAACCATCGCGCCAGCCTTTCAGCACCTCGGGTGGAAGAATCACCCTTTTCATAATAAAACACAAAATCATACCATTCTGATGAAGTATATAATGTAATATCCGGTCTATAGCCATGGACCAATTCAAATGGGGTTCTCCCCATTGAAGAAGGGTTGTTCGAGGCTGTTCGCTGCCTGATATTAGCACATAGCTCACCACAAAATGACCATAATCTTCTCGGTGACTTCTTCTTTGCAGACTTGGTTGTGATTGCGCTACCAAGATGACCAATTGCTTGTTCTGCTCGATTTTGGAATGGGCAATGTGGCTGGATGAATGTCTGATGGATATGGTTGCGCTTTACAATTGAATTCCAGTGTGTTTTGTAGGTTCTTGGGGATCCTTGTTCTGGCGCACCATCAGAAATCAAATGCTCTGGAATTCCAATTTCATGAATAAATGTCTTCAATCCTTGGTGGGCTTGTGATTTGTCCTGTATTGGTATAAATACTTCAAACCCATTACCATTTGTAAAGATCTGTGCACATTTTTCTTGCCTCATAATACTCGTTGTTCTTGCATGCCATGTATCAGTGTACCAGGTTCCTTGTGCGACTCTTTTGTTCCTGAAGCGCTGAGTAGGCAGCCGCTTCATCAATGGTGATTGCAAATTCCTGAGTGCCTTCTGCGTCGTGACTTTCAGTGTCTGTTCAGCTTTCTTGAAACTAATGTTCCAAGTTTTGGCTAGGCTTTCACAGTCAACTTTGTTTGGACCTTCAATTGTTATCACTGATGGCCCCCATTGATTTCTTCTGTCAAGAGACCTCCTTTCTAGTGTATTGTCAATTTCTTGCAAGCTAGGGGTCTGTTTTGATTCTGCTTCAGGAGCTTCCATAAAGTCAAATTCTGTATCATCAAACAAAAATTGGTCTACCCTTCGCGCGCTTGAAATATTCCTTACTGAAGAAATGCGATGAGCAATATTTCCATCTGTTGCAATCTGGCATTCAGTTAGCATTCTCCTTGTGGACACTTGATGGACCCTCATCAGTTTGCATTGCTGCATGACACTTGGATGCCGTTCTTTTCCTAAGCTGGTCTTGGGAAGTGTATTTGTAACATTACTAGCAGGTTCTGTTACAACAGAACTTTCCTCCATTGCTTGGTCCTCTTCGGTCGACATAGCTTGAAGGCTGAATTGGTCCCCTGAAATTGGATCTCCATTGTCAATGGCTAGCTCGGCCATCCTGAACTTCAGTGAATGTGGATCCCAGGGGGTATCATTTGTTGCTATCAAATGTTGACATTCATCAAGTTCCATTCTTGTGGGCTTTCTTGTGGGGAAATATGAGATCACATTCCTCATACTCAGTTTGATAAAAACTTTCTTCGGATCATCATCCTCCAGTGGAGTTTGAATTGTAATTCCATGCTTGGATCTTGGATCAAATTGGCGAGGTGTCTCTTCAACAGAGTTGAAATTGCAGTCCCTCACTTGATTTGGGCATATCAAGCTGTTTTTCAATTTGTCCCCAAAGTACAATGCTTGATGGAACACTATGATATATACTTGGCCTGATGTTGGATTTGTCCATGCAGTCGCACAGCTTCCAATGGGGATTTTCTTGATGGGCTTGTACTCTTCAGAAAAAGGTGCAACATCAACGTGTGTTGTGATTTGATCAGGATTCAGCAATACCATATTGCTTCCTGCTGCAGTAGTATCTGCATGTGAGTCTAACTCACAATATCCTTCTTCATTTTCCCCATCATCAAAACCTACAGGGACATTCATCTTGTATAATGACCGGCTCACCATTTTTAACAATTTGTGTTCTAGTGATAGTGTCCGGTTATTATGTCATTTCTTAGATTTTGATCCAAAACTGTCACCAGCGCCTTCATTTGTTTCTTTCTTTTTAGTCTCAGCAGCCTTGAGATTTCGTTTCTTTTTAGCCTGTCTCATCTGGTAAAGCTCCTGGCGCTGTTCTTTTGACATTGTTTTATAAACACTTGTTGGGTAAGGCTTGCACTCAACTTTTCCTGTAAAAGCTCCAGTTGTCTTTTGCTTTTTGTTGCTGGTTGTGCCCATAGAATACAAACTTCTGGAACCTCTTTTACTCTTCCCTGTTGCAAGCTTTTTCAATCCAAGTCGATTGGTGAATAGAATCAAACATTCATTGAAGTTGTCACGATAGTCTTTGCTCTCATCAATTGCATCTGCTTTTGCAGCATCAAGTCGCTCATCACTGATTGAATTGATAAAATCCCAGACAAATCTTCTTTCATTATGATTCTTTTCAAATCTCAGAATCGTTCCATGGAAAGCAGTCCAATTTCGCTTGTGCTTGTTCCAGTCATAACCCTTGGAATCTCCAGTGTAGTGTGAATCTTTCATATCCTGATATGTCTTATTCAGAACCATAGTGATATTGGTATCAGTGTAAGCGTGTTGCATGAGAGAAATGAAAGCGTTTCTGGCATTACCAGAATTCAGTGCAGTGTTTTGGAAATGTGCCACATATTCCCACCCAGGACCCTTTCTTGTTGCATCACACAGCAACCTCCAGACAACGTTGTTGTCCTCATCATACTGGGGACCTGACAGGACGCCACATCTTTCATTGTAGTCACTCCAAGTTGGATAAGTATCTGTTGTACTTTGCCCGACTGTTCCAGCCCTGGCTTCATCAGTAACTTCTTCCATTTCTTGGGGTCTTATGACATACAAGATTGGAAAACCCTCAGAGTTGAATCTGTATCTCAAGTTTTGTCGGAAGCCTTCCTCCCATTCCCTGAATTTTGTGAGATCCTTCAGCTCGGGTGGAGTTGCCTTTTCCTGTGATTTCACACTTGATTCCATCATCTTGATTCTGAATTGCTGCAGTTCCAAGTTGTTTGGGTTTGCGTTCCAGTCGATAGCCATTGGCTTGACTCCAATCAATGGTTGATACCGGGCCCAATTTGCCCAAGTTAGGAGCCTCGATGATAGTCTGTTACCATAGTGGATACTTTTTGGATTAGGACAGTCTGGACTGATAGCTTTCAATCCGTGCATGAACGATTTAATGCTTTCCTTGTTGAGGTCTGTAATTTCACGAATATTAGACATCCCTCCCCTCATAATTTCTTCAGCTGATTCATAGTTGATACCAAAATCCATTAGGCTGCTCCTGAAAGCAAGCTGTTCTGGGTTCAGAAATCTACCATTGTTGAATCCCCTGATTTTTATCCTGGGTTGGGATGACCTCCTTCCTAGCCGTTCAGCTCTTGCGTTCTCTGCATTTTGGTCAGCATCGTTTCCTTCATCCTCATCATCTGGGTTCACACCCTTTCTTTCTGCATCTCTCATTGCCCTGACTCTTTTCTTTATTTCTTGGTCGATGATTCTCTTCATGGTTGAGTTTGATTCTGGGTCCTCAAAGGCCCTTTCCATGACTTCCATGATTTTATCTTCCAAATCTTCCTTTTCTTGCATACCTCTTCCATTGTTTTTATTAGAATTCTTTGAATCGTCATCGTCTGAATCGTCATCGTCTGAATCGTCATCGTCATCCACTTCCATTTTTGTTTCTTCCATGTCGTCGTCCGCTCTGGTTCGTACCATGGTGATGAATTGTGTATTCTAATGGAGTTTCGAATTATATTGGAGGAGTATGGATGGTCGATTCGATGTATTTGTTTCGAAATATTCGGAGGATGGTATTCGATGTAAGTTTCGAATATTCGGAGGATGGTATGTGGATAAAGAGAGTGTAATTTTAATCGAAGGATTGAATGTGAGATGGTTGGTAGATGTTGTATGACTGTTGTGTGTGTTTCGCTTATCTGCTGTTTTTGTATTTGTATATCCGGATCGAATTTTTGTTCCGGTTCGTCTGTATTTGTGTGAGCTTTTGCTTTTGTTGCAAATCAAGATTGTGAGCTTTCCTATCCTTTCTTGGGATTTGCTCATTCTGTATTTCTGTGGTGAAAGATTGAAAGATTGTTTCCTGAGAATTTAGTGTTCTCTTTTTCCTTTTGGACCTTTTCGATCTTCGAGATTTGGTGTTCTCATATCTTTGGATTTTCGTTTTCCTTGCGGGCAGATGCTCTTCGCAATCTGTTCCTTCTTGCAAGCAGATGTTCTTCGCAATCCGTTTCACCGCAGAATACTTCAGGCTCAATCTTCTGGCTCACTCATTCTTGTTTTCAGTGAAAGATCAGTGTTCTCGGATTGGATATTGATTCCTTTCAACTGATGCCAACCTGGGCGATTCGTTCAGCTGAATCGTCCAGTGTCTTTTCCCTTGCTTGTTTTGCTGGATCCCGAAACCCGGTGGAGCCACCACCTTGGTTCGGTTCTTTGGTCTCTTCTTTCAGGGAGACCGCCCTGGTGTTGGTCTATTCCAGGGCTCCACAGGCAACTGCCTCTTTTACATCCTTGAGGGTTGATGCCGGTAGCTGATCAGGCTAGTCCGGATTAGTCTTCGAGCTCAACTGCGTTTCTCGGTGGGAAACGCGGTCCTCAGCATTGTAGGATGCTGGCCACAGCTCGTAGAGAGTGCTGTGGGTCTGATAAACTAGAAAAAGTGTGTCGTAACAAACAACAAACGCAATCGGTCTTACGATCGATTGATTTAGTGAGTAATTGATACAGTTCATTCGGCCTTAGCGGACGACAGGTTAATTACTCATCGTCAAATTACTCGTCGTATCGTGTAATTTCAAGCATACAAAACACATGTAATTCTTAAGACACAAAACACACGCAAACCATCTTTGATCGGTCTTTCTTTGTATCGTATTACCGTGTAATTCACCGTGATATTCTCATTGGAATATCACAGTATTTGTACCTTATTACGTAGAATTAGTACTAGGTTGTACATAGATTTTAGGGCATGATAGTGTTTTAGAGTTGTTAATTCTTCGAAGAGTGAGCTGATGGGGAAATTCGGTAAAGAGACAAACCACATGGAAACGCCGACGATTATTCACTCAAGTTAAATAACCTTACGAATAAGGTTATTTGCCCTTATGACTTTTCGTACAGTACGCGTTACACGGTGAATTCTTTTCAAAATCGTACGTATACGTATCACGTATCTTTTAGTAATTCAACAGCTCAACAGCGGGCTCACAACAATCTGGAGGAGATCTGAGAGAGATTGGAAGGGAGTCGCTCAACAGCAGGCTCACAATGATCTCAATTAGATCTGAGGGATTCCTTTAGTGGGTGTTTTGTTTGGGTAATCCGCGTCGGAAGGAGATAACTGGCGGAGTCGACGAAATGACCGAGCGTAGGTGCGGCCGTGTCAAAGGGAAGACCAAAGGAATGTTCCGAGGAACAAACGGCGGTGTGAAAGGTAGTGAATAAAGCAACTATCGTAGGATGAGTTGCAGTCTGTTAGTTTGTTTGTTTGAAGTGGTGATTAGCACAATCAAAATGGGCGTCGATGGTCCTTTATAGGGATGATGGACGCGGAAGAAGAAATATGGTTGAGTGATTGCAATCGGCGTGTCCGGTGCAATGGGCTTTCATTAAAGACGGCGGTGGTCTTTAGTTTGTAACCGTGTCAATCCAGAGAGCTGGTTGTGGGTTACAAGGCTTGTGATAGTGAGTACACCCCCTGATCCACAAGCTGGGAACAGAAGGATGAGGTACAGTCCAGGGTGCGGCCCTCAGAAGGGAGGCGCCGCAAGAAACGAAACCTGGAGTGGAGGTCTAGAATGTGCCGCACAGGGAGCTAAGCACACAATTGCCTCTGGTGTTAACCGTCAGTTGAGGTGCTGATCGGGCGGAGATAGAGGGCTCTATAACCTGTTGTTACTCTAAAAATCGACCGAAAGGTATAAGATAATTGAAATTTAAAGAGAAGTGAGCATATCGGGAGATTGCTCTGTTACTGTGTATTTTACTGTATTTGACCGGTATCCCTGTGTTAGTGTTGTATGTAGGGATGTCTAGACCGGTCGTTGATCATGTGTAATTTGTCATAAGACAGAGAACACATGATATGACCTAAATGTCTGGACACTTGAAGTCATTTTTATCTCTGGAGGAGTATAAGTAACTTTTCAAGTGTAGAACGGATATAATTCCTGTAGAACGTACGTAAGTAGGGTACGTGTATTTTTGACCGACAACAGACTCACACCCAAGCCCCCCTGTGATTCACTGGGTCAGTATCAAGCCCGCCCTCATAACTCTCAATACCTGGTTCGTGATAATTTTTTCCCTTGGGTCATGAATAATTATTATTAAATTTTAATATCACCTACCCGTACGTTCGCGAATCACACCTACAAAAATGAAATACGCAAGGTCATGACTCACGACCAGTAAAATTTAACATTAGTGCTCGTGACACACAACCCTTAAAATGTATCTCCATTGCTCGCGACACACAACCCTTAAAATTTAACACCATCGCTTGCGACTACCTACCACTACAGTTGAATTATTCGGGTCAAGAATTTGTCTAGTAGTATTATATGCAAAATATGTATGATAGGTACGAGTACATCTTTCCGTACATTTTAGTCATTTGTGTCACACAATCTACTATTTGCAACCATGGTATGCAATGTATGTATAATATGTACCTTTTACCCTAATCACTCTCCCCGAAGATTTACCCGTGTCATAGGTGTGAACCAACCCGCGTCAAATTAGTGAATGGACTTACACAATGAACACTAACAATTCTGACAACAATGCCTAAACTTCCTCCAATTGGCCAAGCAATTGCATCAATACAGGATCAATATACTAGATGTCATCCTCATTTTCCTCTTCAGCAAGACTACTGGCAACAGTGCCACCATCTTTCGATGCAGTACCGGTAGGTTTTTTTTCTGAGTTGAATCTTTCCAGCATCATTTTCTCAAAACTTTTACCTGTTTCAGGATCTTCTCTTAACGATTGTACCTTCTTGCACAATCTAGCGAACACTTGCCTCGCTCTGCTGTTCTGTTCTGTTTGATTGTTCCGTTTTGCCATTCCGTTTCGTCCCTTCATCCTTCTTATGTCCTTTTGTTGGTTTGTTGTTCCTGAAGAATAAAAATAAGAGAAAGAAAGCAAGATCAGAAGCAAATAGAATCTCCAACAAATTTCTGTCATTGTCACTCACTAGTGTTTCTCATTGTTTTCTTTCATTGCCAATCCGTTGTTTCCGTGCTTTTCATTTTTTTAAATACCGTGCCAACCAAGAAGGATGCGTTGCTTTTTGTGTTGTTTTGATTTGGGGTATGTACAGTTTTCCGTGTGTGTACAGTTTTTTGTGTGTGAACTTTTCTGTTGTTCCATTCTGTCGTTCTATCCCATTGTTCCGTTCCATTGTTCCGTTCTGTTTCATTGGTTGTTCTGTTTTAAGTGCCCTCCTTTCCTTTGTTGGTTCGTTTGATTGTTGTTCTGTTTCAATAAAAATAAAAATGAAAGAAAGAAAGATCAGAAACAAATAGTATCTCCAACAAATTGTCATCGTTGTCACTCACTGCTGTTGTTCTGTTGTTCCATTCTGTCATTCCTTTTTTTATTTGTTGTTCCATTTTGAGTGCCGTTCTTTCCCTCGTTGGTTTGTTTGATTGATGTTCCTTTTCAATAAACATAAAAATAAAAGAAAGAAAAATCAGAAACAAATAGAATCTCCAACGAATTGCTGTTATTGTCACTGACTAGTGTTTCCTCTTTGTTGTTCGGTTGTTCCGTTGTTCCGTTGTTCGTGACTGTTGGACAACATTCATTTTCCCTGCTTAAAAAAAGCTTTGCCAACCAAGAAGCATGTGTTACGTTTTGTGTGGTGGTTCTGTGTGTATAAAGATTTTCATGTGTGTGTGGTTTTGTGTGTGTTGTGTGTGTTATGCACCCTGACTTCTTCCATGTGCCTGGCTTGTGCACGGCCTTTATTTTCTATATAAGTGAAGCATGAACGAGTGCACGCCACCCCTCCCGCGCCATAATTTTTTCAAAGAGGAAATTGTGATTACACAAAGGTTATGTATCTAAATTCCCAACCCATCTGTAGAATCTGGTAGACAGTCAGTGGTTCGAAACTCCCTTGCGTCAGTATGGTACCTTATTATTTTCCTTCTGAATCCGATTCGTTGAGAGTCTGATTCAAGGACTTTTAATGAACAGCAACGCTGTGTTAGTGTGTTAGTAGACGAACGATTGTACTCTACGCGTGACAATTGTGTTTGGATACTTTCGGCAACGGATAATCGGACTACAGGCGAGACTAGGGAAACGCCAGATCTCCTCTTGCTGTGACTTATTCAGATTGCAGCGAGACAGACCTTAGTATGTAGATTACAAGTAGTTGGTAGCAACTAGTGTGAATTTTGGGATATAAATCAGTTGAATGTTAAAAGTATGAGATAAAGTGAAATCTTGCCGAAATGCAAGATATCTCTTTTATTGTGATGAATACGTTGCAACTGCTGTTGCGTAGTGCTGAGATTACTCGCTGATTATTTCCGTACATGTATTAGTCGTTGACCATATATATTTGTATGCATGTATATGTATTGTGTGAGAATCACATGCCAACGGTTTTCTTCTCTTGTTCCGTTAGGAAGACTCCATGAAATGTTTATCATTAAGGTCAGGAATTGCTCCTGTAGCTCGTGTGATATTTTATGAAATCAGAGTTTGCTCACCGAAGAACAATGGCAATATCGTAAGACAGGGATTGCTCACCGTTTACGCGCGATGGGAATCAGTGCGCCGTGGGAATCGATATTCCGTGGGAATCGATTACTTAGATGGATACGGGACTCATTGATTCATGCGCATAGGAAATCTACCCTTTGGTAGCTTTGGTACTTCTGGTCACGAAAGGAATTTAATATACCTACCTACGTACACTTTTTGCACAGTACCCAACTATGTACCTTTTTGCATGCAATATGAGCTACAACTAGTAGTAGTACTGGTAATATCTGCACCCTTTTTTTGTCTGAGAATAATAAAAAACAGCACCTCCATTTCAACTAAACAACTTACGAATTACTTTCATTTGACACTCAGCCATTAAAGTACGTTTTGGGTGATTGGATTACTATACAAAGTAAATGTTCTTCCTATAATGGACTTGACCTCATACTTTGCCTGTCATTACCCAATAAGTCATTCCTGCAACAAATTCAGCTCCAAAGGTGGCTGTTTCCGTAGTGGACTGCTTCTTCGAGAACCACATCATGGGAGTCTTGTTCGCGAAATGAAGTATGCCGGTAACTGCCTTGCCACTGAGAAATATCATGCATGAGGTTGGCATTCATAGAAGTGTGATAACACTACTGTCTTTCCAAGCGGTGCAGGAGCGTCGTCGGGTAGCTCCTCAGAATGCTCCCCATAGACGGTATTGGACCAGTCGATGGTGTCGGGTTTAGTCAATATAAAATCGGGCGGTTCCACACGGAATCTAATTTTAAAATGTCTAAATTTGGAGATATATCCATAGATACGTTTAGCACGTTCGAGATGCCCATCTCGTGGCTGAGCTCTGAAACTTGAGAGCGTCATCACGGCTGTTTGTACATCGAAACGGCCAATAGCGATTATCCATTGCAGTGAACCGATCATACTTTGGTATTTCTGTATACCGGTTTCTTCAAGGAAGGCTGAGGAGTCCAATTCAGGATGATCGTTCTCCGCGATGGGCGATTGGAACCTAGTGCTAGGTTTGCATCCGAACATTTGTTCGTAAGATGCTTCCATCTTTTCGATGAACTTTATGGGATTCATGCACAAAACACCATGTTCGTCGCGCTCAAATCCACATCCTAAATGAAAGTTCATAGGTCCGGATCCCTTCAATTTGAAGTTATATGGTGACGATTGCAATATCTTCAAGAAGGAATTGGGATCTGCCATGCAGAGACATAGGTCATCGACATATGTGCATATGAGCTCATATACACGTTCACCATGCTTGTTCGTTCCGGGTTTGAGGAATATTTCCGGTTCTGCGCGGGATCTTTCGAAGCCGAGTTCGATGAGACAAGCCGCGAGTAAGTCTCCAAAACACTTGCCTGAAGACCTGAGACCATATAGGGCTTTGTAAATGACCAACAGGTGACCCTCCAACGATCCGAATTCGGGACCTGCCTTGATGCATACTTTCTCGCAGGTGACTGCTTCTAAGTAGGCGTTACCTATGTCGGTACCCCATGCTTCTAGATCGTTGAGTTCAGCTAGGAATAGGCACATACGTAGGCCGCGAAGAGATACGACGCCTGCGTAAACACTGTGGATAGGGGCCTCAGTGAGATTACCGTTAGCAACGAGGCGAGCCTTGTGTCTTCCGTCGTGTTTGACAGCGTATATCATGTGTACCTTGATCTGTTGGAATCCCGTGGGAATGGAGCTTGTCTTGTATACGCCTTTATCAATGAATGTATTGTATTCATTGAGTTGTGCCATTTCCAGAGTGGTGGCATCTTCCCATTTGGTGTTCCCGTTGGCTTGATCAAATCGGAGGGCTTCTTCGTGGTTACGAGGCACTTTGAATCCATATTGATACTGCGGAGTGGTACGGAAAGAACGTAGTTTGGCTTGATGCACGAGTCGATCAAGTTTCTTGGTTCGTCGGGCTAGGTTGGTGATTCTCCTGAGACGTTTCCAACCTGGGAGGTCAAGCAAGTTGTTGTCTTTCCCATATTTTGCAACGGTGACTGGGTCATCAGCCGCAATATTGGCCAGAGGTTCATATGTGCGTTCCATATTCTCCCATTCAATCCAAAGGTTATACTTGGAACCTTTGTATTGAGGGTGCTTGTTATCCAGTGGACCTTGGTGTCCTAGGATGCGGCGAAACGACCAGAGTTTGCCGTCTTCTTGTGTTGAATCACGATGGATGTAATTCATGACGTCATTGTATGCAATGATATCATCGAGTTCGTCATCGGAGTGTTTGCACTTGAACTTGATGAAGTCTTTATTGCGTTCAAGACTGTCTTCAACATCGACAATGGTGAGACGTTTCCGGGTGCCATCGAGATTGGTTACAAGGAAGGAACGTCCTTGTAGATCGGCAATCGGGATCGTAGGAATGGTAATAGGTTTACCATCATCGTCAAATTGTGCGTTGCCTTCTTCGTCGGTAACAACTACCTGTGATGGGTCTACTGAAGGAGTAGCGGGGTTGGTGTGTGGAGTTGTGACGTCACTAACATCAAAGTATGCTAATTCCGGTGGATCAAAATCATCTTCAGTAAGGAGAACGCCATCGGATGTCTTGCTGAAGATGTGTGTCGTAGGAGGACCATCAAGACTCTCCCCATAGTTGTTAGGGAGTGGAGAAGGTGACCAGCTAGGGCTGTCATCGACCTTCTTATAAAGAAAGCTCGGTAACGAGGGGTGGGCGGGTGGTTGAAGAATTGGTTGAGTGCCAGATGCGTAGAGCGTGGTATCTGGTTGTTTGTTGGGTGCAGATGGAACGGTGTCATCGGCGGTGTCAGAATCAGCAGGTAAACCGTTAGGGGAAAGTCTGATTCAAGGACTTTTAATGAACAGCAACGCTGTGTTAGTGTGTTAGTAGACGAACGATTGTACTCTACGCGTGACAATTGTGTTTGGATACTTTCGGCAACGGATAATCGGACTACAGGCGAGACTAGGGAAACGCCAGATCTCCTCTTGCTGTGACTTATTCAGATTGCAGCGAGACAGACCTTAGTATGTAGATTACAAGTAGTTGGTAGCAACTAGTGTGAATTTTGGGATATAAATCAGTTGAATGTTAAAAGTATGAGATAAAGTGAAATCTTGCCGAAATGCAAGATATCTCTTTTATTGTGATGAATACGTTGCAACTGCTGTTGCGTAGTGCTGAGATTACTCGCTGATTATTTCCGTACATGTATTAGTCGTTGACCATATATATTTGTATGCATGTATATGTATTGTGTGAGAATCACATGCCAACGGTTTTCTTCTCTTGTTCCGTTAGGAAGACTCCATGAAATGTTTATCATTAAGGTCAGGAATTGCTCCTGTAGCTCGTGTGATATTTTATGAAATCAGAGTTTGCTCACCGAAGAACAATGGCAATATCGTAAGACAGGGATTGCTCACCGTTTACGCGCGATGGGAATCAGTGCGCCGTGGGAATCGATATTCCGTGGGAATCGATTACTTAGATGGATACGGGACTCATTGATTCATGCGCATAGGAAATCTACCCTTTGGTAGCTTTGGTACTTCTGGTCACGAAAGGAATTTAATATACCTACCTACGTACACTTTTTGCACAGTACCCAACTATGTACCTTTTTGCATGCAATATGAGCTACAACTAGTAGTAGTACTGGTAATATCTGCACCCTTTTTTTGTCTGAGAATAATAAAAAACAGCACCTCCATTTCAACTAAACAACTTATGAATTACTTTCATTTGACACTCAGCCATTAAAGTACGTTTTGGGTGATTGGATTACTATACAAAGTAAATGTTCTTCCTATAATGGACTTGACCTCATACTTTGTCTGTCATTACCCAATAAGTCATTTTGTGCACCAATAATATTCTCTTGTGTGCCATTTGGAGAGACAAACCACAACAGTTTCAGCAATCTGTGGGGCAATATTGTTACCAATATGCATCATAGAAGTCATGAAAAAATCATTCATGGCCTGGACCGGATAGTTTGTAAGTCATTACCCAATAAGTCAGTTTGTGCCCTGGGTTTGCAACAAAAATACCCTCTTGTGTGTCATTTGGAGACACAAACCACAACATTTTCAGCATTATGTGTGGCAATGTTGTTCCCAATATGCATCAGATGAGTCATGAGAAATATATTGATGCACGGCACCAAAAACTTTGAGAGTCATTACCCAATATTTTTCCTCCAATTCCAGTACCCAAATGCACTCATTAGGTGGTGACACACCAACCATCACATATAACTCACTTCTGTTTCTTTCGTGATTCATCTTATCCGTAACAGGAACAATATTCATTGACTAATCACCCAAAATATCTGAGTTTCTAATTTTTAATTGCAAATTAGTGTGTATTTTCCCTCCAAATTCAGTACCCAAATGCACTCATTAGGTGGTGACACACAAACTATCAAAGATAACTCACTTCTGTTCCTTTCATGATTCAACTTATCCATTACAGGAACAATATTCATTGACTGATCACCCAAAATATCAGATTTTCTAATTTTTAATTGCAAATGAGTGTGCATTTTCCCTCCCATTCCAGCACCCAAATGCACTCAATAGTTTGTGACACACAAACTGTCACAAAAAACTCACTTCTGTTTCTTTCATGATTCATCTTACTATCCATAACAGGAATAATATTCATTGACGAATCACCCAAAATATCTGATTTTCTTATTTCTAATTGCAAATGACGAGTGTGTATTTTTCCTCCCATTCCAGTACCCAAATGCACTCAATAGTTTGTGACACACAAACTGTCACACATAACTCACTTCTGTTTCTTTCATGATTCATCTTGTCCATAACAGGAACAATATTCATTGACTAATCACCCAAAATATCAGATTTTCTAATTTTTAATTGCAAATTAGTGTGCATTTTTCCTTCAAATCCAGTACCCAAATGCACTTATTAGGTGGTGACACACAAACTATCAAAGATAACTCACTTCTGTTTCTTTCATGATTCAACTTATCCATAACAGGAACAATATTCATGGACTAATCACCCAAAATATCAGATTTTCTAATTTCTAATTGCAAATTAGTGTGCATTTTCTCTCCCATTCCAGCACCCAAATGCACTCATTAGTTTGTGACACACAAACTGTCACACAAAACTCACTTCTGTTTCTTTCATGATTCATCTTACTATCCATAACAGGAATAATATTCATTGACTAATCACCCAAAATATCTGATTTTCTAATTTCTAATTGCAAATGAGTGTGTATTTTTCCTTCAAATCCAGCACCCAAATGCACTTATTAGGTGGTGACACACAAACTATCAAGGATAACTCACTTCTGTTCCTTTCATGATTCAACTTATCCATTACAGGAACAATATTCATGGACTAATCACCCAAAATGTCTGATTTTCTAATTTTTAATTGCAAATGAGTGTGTATTTTTCCTCCCATTCCAGTACCCAAATGCACTCATTAGTTTGTGACACACAAACTATCACACAAAACTCACTTCTGTTTCTTTCATGATTCATCTTATCCATAATAGGAACAATATTGTTCATTGACCGATCACCAAAACAATCTGATTTTCTTATTTCTAATTGCAAATTAGTGTGTATTTTTCCTTCAAATCTAGTACCCAAATGCACTCATTAGTTTATGACACACACACTGTCACACAAAACTCACTTCTGTTTCTTTCATGATTCATCTTATGCATAATAAAAACAATATTCATTGACTAATCACAAAAAATATCAGATTTTCTAATTTTCAATTGCAAATTAGTGTGTATTTTTCCTCCAAATCCAGTACCCAAATGCACTCATTAGTTTGTGACACACAAACTATCACAGATAACTCACTTCTGTTTCTTTCATGATTCATCTTATCCATTACAGGAACAATATTCATGGACTAATCACCAAAAATATCAGATTTCCTAATTTTTAATTCCAAATGAGTGTGTATTTTTCCTCCAAATCCAGTACCCAAATGCACTCATTAGGTGGTGACACACAAACTATCAAGGATAACTCACTTCTGTTTCTTTCATGATTCAACTTATCCATTACAGGAACAATATTCATTGACTGATCACCCAAAATATCAGATGTTCTAATTTTTAATTGCAAATTAGTGTGTATTTTTCCTCCAAATCCAGTACCCAAATGCACTCATTAGTTTGTGACACACAAACTATCACAGATAACACACTTCTGTTTCTTTCATGATTCATCTTGTCCATAACAGGAACAACAATATGCATGGACTAATCACAAAAAATATCTGATTTTCTGATTTCTAATTGCAAATTACTAGTGTGTATTTTTCCTCCAAATCCAGCACCCAAATGCAGTCATAAGGTGGTGATACACAAACTATCAAGGATAACTATGATTCCATTCGATGAATCCACTCTATCATTCAATTTTGAGTCAAGTGTATGAATCAGGTCTATGAGTCAATTATATAATTTAATTTCATGACTGAAGTCAATGATTCCATACTATGACTCAAATCTATCTTTCAATTCATCAATCAAAGTCAACGATTCAATTCCATGATTCAATTCCATGCTTCAATTCCATGCTTCAATTCCATGATTCAATTCCATGATTCAAATCCATGATTCAATTGCATGATTCAATCTAGAAAAGCGCCGGTAACAAACCTACAGAAGTACGGACACTCAGAGATATACACGAATGAGCTATACACGAATGAGATACTCCAACACACGCATGACTAACAGACAAATAAGTGAGCTGGCTCGCCGAATCGCTAACAATAAGGGTGCGCTAATAGTGCACCGATAGAGGTTCGATCCAAGTTATCATCTTATACGAAAACACTCACAAATCTAAATACTAATACTTGAAATCACTGAATACTACTAGACTTACCTAGTAGACTACACGTGTAAACGTGTTAGTGAAGTAGTATGCTCACGAGAGCAAAACTAGAGTTTATCAGACCCAAATGGACTCAAAGAGTCTGGGTAACAAATGAAAGCTGATTGCCAACTGATCATTGGTTAATCACCATCTGAAGCCAAAGGCTGGACGTTAAAGACCCTCCTCAACAGAAGAGACTCAGGCGCTTAGAAGGTTAACAACACTAGCGCAGCAGAGCACACCAGGCTAATACCCGTGGCTTCTACTGAGGTTTGAAAGGGAGAAAAGAACACCAAAAGATTGTTATTCACCTATGAAGACACTTGCAAGAGATCCCCATTGATGGGGATAGCAAAGGGATGTGTCAAAACCTACCACAGCCAATTACCGGCTGGAAATAATGTGATGTACGTGTGTTCAGTACTAGGAATCACATAACGGCTACAAAAGAGCCGTTAATAAAGAGAGGCACGCGACCTCAAGAACGTGACCTCGGAAACAAATCAAATGGGAATCAAATTTAATTCCTACAGAAAAGAGCTCAGGTATACTCACTTGTATACAAATGATATGATGACAAAACCAGCCAAGGTAATATACATACCCAGTATTGGATAAACACATACACAAAAAATAGAAATGACAAAAAATGCCGAACCAAATATTTAATAAGAGACGAACGAATATTTGATACCGTTTTGATAAAAGGGAAACAACTAATGAGCTTAAGTATTGGGGAACTGAAAAATTCGAGTTTGGATAGGAATCATTCCTCACACCGTGGAAATGAACCCGTTTACTAGCAAAGGCGCGTGGAAAAGAAAATATTCCACAAGTTGCTTCGAAGCTCAGAAAATCACAATTAAACTTATGATTCAATTCTATGATTCAAATCCATGATTCATTATTTAAAATCATGATTCAGATTCATGATTCAATTCCATTATACAAGTCCATCATCCAAGTCTATGATTTAAGTCTATGATTCAATTTTGAGTCAAGTCTATGAGTCAGGTCTATAAGTCAATTATATGATTCATTTTCATGACTCAAGTCAAGGATTCCATTCTATGACTAATTTCTATTATTCAATTCATTAATCCAAGTCTATGATTCCAATCCATGATTCAATCTCATGACTCAATTATATGATTCAAATCTATGATTCAATTCCATGATTCAAGTATATATTTCAAGTAAAATTCATGTATATATTTCAATTCTTTGACTCCAGTCAATGATTCAATTTAATGATGTAAGTCTATGATTCAAGCTTATGATTCCATTCTTTGCCTCAAACCTACAATTCATTTCTATGATTAATTTCTATGACTCCATTCTATATACTCACCATTCTATGACTCAATTCTATGACTCAATGCTTTGACGCACTTCCATGATTCAATTCCATGATTCAACCCCATGATTCAATTCCATGATTCCATTTTATGACTCAAATGTTTGATTCAAGGCTACGATTCCAGTCCATGACTCAAATCTACAATTCAATTCTGTGACTCAATTCCATGATTGAAGTCCATGATTCAATTTTATGATTCAATTTTATGATTCAAATATATAATTCAAGTATATCATTCAATTCTTTGACTCCAGTCAATGATTCAATTTAATGATTTAAGTCTATGATTCCAGTTTATGATCCCATTGTCTGACTCAAACCTACAATTCATTTCTATGATTAATTTCTATGATTCCGTTGTATTACTCATCATTCTATGATTCAATTCTATGACTCAATGCTTTGACGCACTTCCATGATTCAATTCTATGATTCAATTCTGTGATTCAATTCTATGACTCAATTCTTTGACTCAAGTCTATGATTCAAGGCTACCATTCCAGTCCATGACTCAAAATCTACAATTCAATTCTGTGACTCCATTCCATGATTGAAGTCCATGATTCAATTTTGTGATTCAACTATATAATTCAAGTATACAATTCATGTTTATCATTCAATTCTTTGACTCCAGTCAGTCTATGATTCTAGTTTATGATTCCATTGTCTGACTCAAACCTACAATTCATTTCTATGATTAATTTCTATGATTCCATTATATTACTCATCATTCTATGATTCAATTCTTTGACTGAATTCTATGACTCAATGCTTTGACGCACTTACATGATTCAATTCTATGATTCAATTCTGTGATTCAATTCTATGATTCAATTCTATGACTCAAGTAGTTGATTCAAGGCTATGATTCCAGTCCATGACTCAAATCTACAATTCAATTCTGTGACTCAATTCTATGATTGAAGTCCATGATTGAAGTCCATGATTCAAGTATATAATTCAAGTATATAATTCAAGTATATAATTCAAGTATATAATTCAATTCTTTGACTCCAGTCAATGATTCAATTTAATGATTTAAGTCTATGATTCTAGTTTATGATTCCATTCTTTGACTCAAACCTACAATTCATTTCTATGATTAATTTCTATGATTCCATTATATTACTCATCATTCTATGATTCATTTCTATCACTCAATGTTTTGATGCACTTCCATGATTCACTTCCATGATTCAATTCTATGATTCAATTCTGTGATTCAATTCCATGATTCCATTTTATGACACAAATCTATGATTCAAGGCTATGATTCCAGTCCATGACTCAAATCTACAATTCAATTCTGTGACTCAATTCCATGATTGAAGTCCATGATTCAATTTTGTGATTCAACTATATAATTCAAGTATATCATTCACGTTTAGCATTCAATTCTTTGACTCCAAACAATGATTCAATTTAATGATTTAAGTCTATGATTCTAGTTTATGATTCCATTCTTTGACTCAAACCTACAATTCATTTCTATGATTAATTTCTATGATTCCATTGTATTACTCATCATTCTATGATTCAATTCTATCACTCAATGCTTTGACGCACTTCCATGATTCAATTCCATGATTCAATTCTATTAATGATTCAATTCTATGACTCAAGTGTTTGATTCAAGGCTATGAATCCAGTCCATGACTCAAATCTACAATTCAATTCTGTGACTCCATTCCATGATTGAAGTCCATGATTTAATTGTATGATTCAATTTTATGATTCAAGCATATAATTCAAGTATATAATTCAAATTTTTGACTCCAGTCAATGATTCAATTTAATGATTTTATTTTTTTCCTTCTAAATCCGGTCTGCTGAGAGTCTGATTCAAAGGCTTCTGAAGAACAGCAACGCTACATTAGTGTGTTAGTAGAGGAACGATTGTACTCTACGCGTGACAATTACGGTTGAATACTTTCGACAACGAATAATCGTACTACAGGCAAGACTATGGAAACGCCGGATCTCTTCTTACTGTGAACTTGTTCAGATACAGCAAGACAGACCTTAGTAATGTAGATTACAGGTAGTTGGTAGCAACTAGTTGTGAATTTTGGGATATAAATCAGTTGAATGTTAAAAGGTATGAGATAAAGTGAAATCTTGCCAAAACGCAAGATATCTCTTTTATTGAGGTGAAATACGTTGCAACTGCTGTTGCGTAGTGATGAGATTACTCGCTGATTATTTCCATACATGCATGGATCGTTGGCCGTGTATATCTGTATGTGTGAGAAGCTTCAAACAACGGTTTTCTTCTCTTGTTCCCTTAGGAAGATCCTATGATATGTTTATCAATGGAATCAGGAATTGCTCCCGTAGCTAGTGTGATACTTTCCGAAATCAAAGTTTGCTCACCAAAGAACAAGGGCAATATTAGAGAACAGAGATTGCTCACCGCTAATGCGCGATGGGAATCAATGCGCCGTGGGAATCAATATGTCGTGGGAATCAATATGTCGTGGGAATCGATTACTTGGATGATACGGGACTCATTGATTCGTACAAATAGAATAACTGGCGTCGTGTAGCTTTGGTACTTTTGGACACGAAAGGAATTTAATAGATATAAGTCTTGTTGGAACTCTAAAAATCGACCAAAGGTATATGATGTTAAAATTTAAAGAGATGTGAGCATATCGTGAGATTGCTCTGTTACTGTGTATTTTACTGCATTCGACCGGTATCCCTGTGTTAGTGTTGTATGTAGGGATGTCTAAACCGGTCGTCGATCATGTGCAATTTGTCATAAGACAGAGAACACATGCTGTGACGTAGATATCTTGATACTTGAAGTCGTTTTATCTCTGGAGGAGTATAAGTAACTTTTCAAGTGTAGAATAGATATAATTCCTGTAGAACGTACGTAAGTACAGTACGCGTATTTTTTTGACCGACAACACACCCCTTGATTCATCACTTAGTGAAGGAGTGTTGAATTACAAGTCGGTTCTCCATCTTGTAGAACTCTAAAAACTTAAGTATGCTTGGATACCAAATCGGAAGATTGTAATCGTAGAATCGGAGTAGTATTGAAGGAGAGGTGCTTGAGTATGTAGTGGTCGCGAAATCGATGAGAAGGTTAATCGGAGATTCGAAGACGATTGATTGATGGTTGGAGAGTTATCAATCGGAATTGAAAAGAAGATTAGATCGGGGAATCGAAATTGTCGAAGGATGATAGCACGGAGTCAAAGCCGTGTGTATTGGTTGAGCTTGAGTACCGATTGAGTCAAAGGAATCAATCATAGTGGAATCCAAAATTGGAGGGAAGAAGAGATGTGCTTGGATGAAGCGTATCGGATATCTTGGATGGGATAAAGAGTCGTCCGAGAGGAGGAATTGGCTTGTCGTTCACAATTGTACCGTAGAATCATATATTGGTGCTGATCTTAGGAAGAAATGGAACGTTGATAATCGATTCGAATGTGGAGTAGAAGAAGGGATCGAAAGTCGACAGAGGAATTGACCATAGTACAAATCAAATCAAATTGGAGGCAAGACGGAATATTGATGCGTATCCTGGAAATGAGATTAGGGAATCTGAATCGACTCATAGAAAGTCGATAAGTAGAGATTGAACCAAATGGTAGGAGCCGAGTGAGCAGCGTCGAAGACGATTGATCAATCTTGGAAATGAATGGAGTTGGAGGGGATTCATATCTGACTTGGAAGGAAGAAGATCTATCAATTCCATAAACAAATATCAAACGCTGATGAAGGGATTGAATCGTAGTGCTGATTAGATTGGAGTTTGAGACCGTCTGCGGAGAAGGTTGATTGATTGTGGAAGAGTTACCAATCGTAATCAAGGGATTGTAGAATCGAGCGCTTTGAGTGACGTAGAAAGTCGACAAAGAAGTGATCGTCGTGAAGGGATCTACAAGTCGGGACACAGCGAGAGTGCAGAAGACGATGTTACATAAGAAATAGAATCAATCGTGCCTTGAAGAGCAATCGGACGCAAATTGATTGATCGTAGATCATATTGTAGGATTGATTGCTCCAAGCCGTAGGATAGAATCATACATAGAGAATAGAAGAGCACAGAAACGTGACGATGTTGGTAGTAGAACCATGTTGGAAGCAATCGATTGAATCGAGGATAAAGTCAAACGTCGAGGATTGATTGCTGCTCCCAGCCGTAGGATGGAATCGTAGTACGTTGTGAATGGAAGAACACATTTAAAGCGTAGATGATAAAGAGGATTCTGGTGGATAGAGGATGAAGAGAATCGATTTCATATTCAAAGTGATGGCGATTCATAGCTTGGAAGATGAGATTGGGGCGATCAGAATTGACGTATAGAGACTTGTCGTAGAAACGAATGGGATCGGAGGGGATTCATTTCTGACTTGGTAGGAAGAAGATCTATCGATTCCAGAATCAAATATCAAACGCCGACCAAGGGATTGAATCGTAAGATCGGAATGCGATCGAGAGATTGTAGGGATCAATATGATCGTCGTTGGATTGTTCAGATGGCTCAGAAGCAATTGCAACTGCTTGAATCAAACATTATTCCAGGGTTGGGACGGAATGATCTGATGCCGTAGAATAGGATCGAACGTCAATGATTGACTGTTAGGAGAAGAGAAGAATGTTTGTTGGATCTCGCAGATGGGATAACAAACAGGAAGAATGGATCATAAATTGTTGGAACAGAGCTGAATGTTCAAAATAGATTCATTGATTGAAGACTTGGAAAAGGAATCGACTGTACGTAGGATAAAGTCAAACGTTGAGGATTGATTGATTTCAGGATGGAGTCCAATGGAAGATCGATGAAATCAATTGGGACATGGTTCCGATACTGTAGTTTTGTAGTATCATATCAAACATAGATTCTAGGAGACGACGATTGTCAGATCGTAGAGTCGGAGATACAAAGAGACGTGTCCTTGGAGAAGAGGAAGGCGGACCAACGGCAAGTAGTAGGTGCCGAATCAAACGTATCGCCGATAGAATGGTAGAATAGTTACCAACCGGAATCGATGAGTGATGGATATGGACATAGTGGACTCTTGTATATCGATTAGACGTGGTGCCGCAGAGACAAAAGGAATGTCTTTGAAGAGGCGAACGACGTGATTGTATATATGAACGAATCATAGATATCGTTGGGTCGTAGAGCTGATCGTAGAGTTGGAATTTGTGTCCATGTGATGATCATCGAACTGAGGGTGATTGATTTATCGAGGGAGAGATCGATGCGTGATTGATTGTTGTACAACCCATAAATCAAATCGTAGAATCAGATGGTGGGAGCCGAGCAATCAGCATAGAAGACGATTGATTGATCGTCTTGTGAAGAAGGAGTGTTGATATCACGGATTCAAAGGAATCGTAGAGATTGTTGTTTAGCGCGGGATGTAAGTTCGTTCTGTGAATTCCCTTGGGTTGGGGTTATTTGCTTGTGTTGGGTTACACGAACCGGCTACACACCCCTTGATTTAACACGGAGTGAAGGAGTGGTGAATTATTTGTTGGTTCATTGATGTGGTTTCAGTGGGATCCTTGTCGAATGCGGGGAGCATAAGGAAATGTGCGGAGGCTTATGATGAAAACGCTGGAAGTTAAATGCGTTCAAATTAAACGCTATGCAGTGAGCCAATGCACACTTCTTGATTAGTGCTTTGCAGGGGCCCTGTGGAGTTGTTGCGTACGTAGTTATTGTATGTATTGTAAGTATGTGTCAGTAAAGTTATGGTAAGAAGTTCAACGACCAAAATATAACTCAGTCATGAACCCAAAAACCCACTAGGTTTGAGCACTGTACAAATCCTGCAAGTCCACGACCAAAATAAAACTCAGTCATCAACCCAAAAACCCACCCGATTTTCGCACAGTGCAAATCCTGCCAATTCCCGACCAAAAAATAACTCAGTCATCAACCAAAAATTTACCAGATTTTAGCACAGTGCAAATCCTGCCAATCCCCGACCAAAATATAACTAAGTCATAAACCCAAAAACCCACAAGATTTGAACACAGTGCACATTTTTCCATTCCCTAACCAAAATATAATTAAATTGTTAACCCTAAAACTCACCAGATTTGAACACAGTGCAAATCTTTCCAGCCCCTAACCAAAATATAACTCAGTTGTTGTCGGCCAAAAAATACGGACTTTATCGGCATCAAATTCGATTGGAAAAGCCGATAAAACGAAACAAATCGAGACGACGACCGAGGTACGTGAGATTAACACACAGATACAAATACTCCAATGATCAAGCATTAGAATCAAACGCACCTCCGTTACGAGAAATCCTTAAGTGCTAAAAACGATATCACCTAAGGCTACAAACAAAAGAGGATAATCGGTTAGAAACAAGAAATATCCAAAGACCTGAACAGTAAGTAAACACTTGGAATCCTTAAGTATGTTCGAAAGAATATACTTGGTATCCCGTGAGGAAAGTACTTATTGCAATCAAGAAAATCAATACCGATTCCAGATGGGCCCCATATCTAGCATATATACCACGAACAAGCATACGCCCCATCAAACAGAATACTTAACCCCGAAAATGACCAATACCATCGAATGACCGACAAGGCGCTAATACAGCAACAGCAGTATCGGTACGATGAGATCCATACTAGTGTAAAAGACCGGGGAAGATCTCTACCATGTAAAATACAGCAGAGAGCCCCAATACAGTAACAAAATAAGAGCGTCTCTCTGAGCTCACACCTCTTTAAATTTAAACAATTCGTTATACCTATCCGGTCGATTTTTAGAGTAACAACAGGTTATAGAGCCCTTATAACTCACACAATTGCTGCCCATCCGTAGGATTGTGTATACCTTAAGCTATCTATCTCCGGCCGTTCAGCACCTCCACTGTCGGTTAAATCCAGAGGAAATTTGTAGTGACGCCCATCCGTGTGCTACACTTCGGCCTCCCCCATCTCATTCTTTTCTTTCTCTTCACCTCCCCGCTCGTGGATCAAGGGGTGTACTACCGATTCTCCTACAGGAATCTTCTTTTGTAATCCACGACCAAGCTCCAAACGGAACGTTCCGGACATCTGTGACTGGCTCGCAAGGTTAATTATAAGCGCCGACGCCGATGCACCACACCGAAGTTTCTCCATACGTATCGAGGGGTGTTTCTACAGAACACCAAGCCACAAGAATCTTCTCTCATCGACGACCATTCGTTATTTTTGACAACGACGATTTTTGACAGCAACGCTTAACGATCATTCGATTTTCGACAATGACGATTAATCCTCGCCGCTACGGACGATTATCGACAGATTAATCACAACGACGACGACGAAACACCGATTCAATAATTCATCAATCAGTTATTTCAACGACGCAGATTAATCCAATCCAACATGGTTCCTCCACCAGAAGCATACGATTGGTCCAATGTCTATGGGATTGCATTCAAATTCCAAAGTGACAACAACCCCCAAGAAGTCCTCTCTCTCAATGGCACCTATGCAGAAAGCATCCCACTTACAGCACCTGAAATATCAACTCTCTTCACATTGGACGCTAATGACGAAGGCCCAAGAACCCTTGGTCCTGCCCCAGTCACTGCACTAAGAGAATCCTTCTGCAACAGCATCACCTTGGAAATGACAAACATCGATGAACTAGAAAAGGGACACATAGCCCATCTCCTTGATTCATGCCCCGTACGATTTCTTAAACCTGGTTTCCCAAACCAAAGGATCAGAAACCCACAGGAGTTTGACTCTGCAGGAAGAGAGGCTGTCAGACAAGCTGAAGCAACCAATAACCCAGAACCACTCGCCACAGTAATCTTCAACATCAATCAATGGAAGTTCAGAAGAAACTGGAAGACCAATAACCCCGGCAACTACTTCAATGGAATTTACACAGGTGAAGTTCAACCCGACGTTGAGGATGAAACTGCCACAGCTCCAAACCCAACGCCCACCGCAACGGGCACCGACATGCAAGAATTGACCACCCTACTCCAACAATTGGTCAACAATGGCAACAACAACAACAACAACGCCACCAACAACAATACCGGCGCCAACCACCAATCTCTTGACCTTCCATGGAATCCAGCAACATTACCACCACCTGTGAAAGAGCGATATTACAGGCGAGATGAATTCCTCACCAAAGATGATATGAAGGACTTCCCAATCACCTACACCGACTCATCGGGAAATGAAACAATTGTCAGGCAAAGCTACTACCTACACAATCTAGGCAGTGGCAGAAATGACCAGCGCCTGATCACCAGAAGTGGTGACTGCTTTGATCTCACCAGAGCCTATGACAAGTCCAAGGAAGCCACTAGAGACAAACTATTCCTCTCAGGCTTTCCACAACTACAGGATGCAACGGACCCTCAGGTTAGGAAATGGTACAGAGAAATCACAGCTCACTCACAGCAACACCATATTTATGTCCACCCATACTATCTCTTCAGGCGCGAAGCTGATCACCTAAGAGGATTCACCATTGGCGATAACTTTCCACATGATTTACCTTTAAGATATGAATTGGCCATCAATGAATGGGGAAATCTGATTTACACCGCACTCAGAAGCGACAAAATCATCCCTGATTCATGTGCAAGCATGAAGGCAACCATCCAGAGCTTTGAAGGAGGACAAGGTTATGAAGCGCTATACACAGTTATTTCTCAGACACATCCCAACTCAAAAAGACCATCCAATGCCAGCAGAATGGTCCGAAATCCTCCAAACCAAAACGCAAGTGAATCCCTTGAAGAATACTACTTCCGGTACAAGGATTACCTGAGACTCAGAGTGTTCCTCCAAAACCAACCTGGTACTATCGGTTCAACAGAAGAAGTTAGCAACCTTATTGCAGGAACCACCCTCTCAGAAGAGCTCTTCAAAAAAACAGAAGATGAACGCGACTCTGATGACCAATTCAAAAGAGACAAATACAAGGCAGGTAGGCTTCTACAAACCCTCCAAACATATGAACAAGAGATCAAGGCTGAGCAAAAGTACAAGAGGAACACCTCCAAACCAATCCAGCCCAAGCAATTGACCGTCTCAGGAACCAGACCAGGTCCCCGTCGGAATGATCGGTTTCAAAAGCGCGCTAGCAACAGTACTGTTAGAACACCTTCTACTTTGACATCTCACTCAATCAGCCTGATTGAATCACTTGGCTACCCGGAGATGGATGAAGAATCTGACGATCCCTTCCTCCACCAAGCATATTGCAATGCTATCACGGCATTCGATAAGCAACCTAGTCTTTTTGACACATCCAGAAAATGTATTGTTTGCCACATGTCTGGTCACAATTTTGATAATTGTCCTGCATTGCAAGATATTGAGTCCCTGAAGAAACATAGGATTGCTGCGGCTGTTTTTCTGAACAAATCCAATAAACAGACCCAACAACTCTTAGATTCCACCCAACAAATCTCTCAGATCAACATTGGCAATGAAGATCAAGATGAGGTTTCACCTGATGCTACAGTAGAAAACCAAAATTTTTGCAATGGCCAAGAATAGAAAGTCTTTCTTGGAGCCATACTATGACATCACCTCAAGATGATCCTCAAGGATTTGACAACATCACAGCGTCCCAAGTGAACAGCTTATGCCCCTCCTTGGACTCCAGCAGTGTCAGCTCCTATGAATCTGTCATAATTGGTGCCGTCGACCTCCTTCCAAAAGACAGCCTCCAGTCATCTATACCAATTGATGTCTACTGTGATATGGAACCACTCGGGGCTACGACCCCTACATTGGAACCACACCTGACGACCAATGAGGATCCCAATTTCGATAGGGACAACCCTACGCCAGCTGGTACATACAATGTGCAATCCCTAGTCCCACGAGACCCCATTGCAGCTAAAACCTATTTCCAACAGGGTGTCAGGGCTCAGATTGACACCGGTGCAAAGGTTTCATGCACAAATCTCAAACACATCCTGCACGGTTACAAACCTTACACCAGGATAAGAAAATGTCCGGTCAGGCTCACAGCAGCCATAGGAGGCAAAGCAGCTACCTGCATCCCAGAAGGTTCGGGATATTTGCACATCCCAGCACCCAACCACTTAGGGTATTTCAAAATCTTCTTCTACTATTCTCCCTCCCTGTCAACGACATTACTGAGTGAGAATGATCTCTGTGGAATGACATCTCGCATGCGACGTCAGTTCAGTGGGCAGTCAATCCATAAATCATTCATTGACAACTATGACTCATCTGCTCCACAAAACGGCAACCTCACAATCATCTGTCATCACAAGCGGAACACTGCCAACAGCATTGTCCTCCATGGAAGCATCATTGATGGTCAATGCTATACACACCCAGTACTGATCCCAGACATTGATATTGGATCTCCATATGCTAATTGTGCATCATCGTCAGCCTATGCCCTAGCTACAGACATACAGTTCAAGGAAGCTTGTGAACTGGCCTCCAAAGAAGCAATTAGCAACTACAGGTATGATATATACACGAATCTTGTCAATCTCCAAACATGCGCTGAAGCAGCTCATCCTCATTCTGATACCAGCGACATGCCAAAGTTTGATGCAAACCTGTTTTTCACCAAGATTGTGGACAAAAGTATCCCCATCCACGCCATCAAAACCAAGACATCGAAACTCCTGTGGCATCAACGATTGGGGCACCCATGCGATGACTTTCTGTATAATGCTCATAAGCACATCGTTGGAGAACCAGTATTCTTGACCAATGCCCAACCTGCATACAATGTAAGCAAACCAAAACACCTGCTGGCACACATTCCACACGAAAGGCCACACAACCGTTTCAAGGTCTATCCATTGACTTTGCATTCTCAGGTACCAAATCCTCCAACAGCAAACGCAAGCGCGATTATGAAGGCATTCATGGACAAACAGCTTGGATTCTCATCACAGATCACTACACAGGTATGAAATACGGTGATACACGAATCTCGAAGGCAGCGCCCCTACACTGGTTGGAGCATTTCTTCGCCCAGTACAACCCAACTTGTGCCGACAAGTATGTTTCAGTTGATCAAGGCGGCGAGCTCTATCACAATCCTGATGTCAGAAACCTCTTCTCTGCGTTTGGATATTCAATTTTCCCCACTGGTGCGGATGCTTCACACCAGAATGGTACAGTCGAACGAGGGCATCACACACTGGCTAATTCAATGCGCACCATGCTGTCTGGTGCTAATTTGCCCATTAAATTCTGGCCTTTTGCTTTCTACCATGCACTTCGGTTGTCCAATGCATTTCCTGAAGGCAATCAACCACATTCACCATTGGAATTAGCAACTGGCCGTAAGGAAAACCTTACTGATTTCCGAACCTTTGGTTGTCGAGTTTGGGTTAGGCCCCCAGGAAAACGATCTATTAAACTCAAACCCAATGCACGAAAAGGCCTCTTCCTGGGTTTCGTCCCATACACTACCAGAAACATCCTTTGGTATGATACTGAGACGCATAGAGTCAAAATAGCTACCCATGTCCGGTTTGATGAAGGGATGAATGATCTCCCACTTGCAGATCTCCCAACTAATGTCAAGCACCTCCTCCGGACTGATGACAACACTCCCCTTCCTGCAGAACACCGTGAGACGTCATCTAGTGAATTCCAATTCTCCATCTCCCCCTTTGCGGATCTCACAAATCTCAGACTCACTGTCTCCCCATCTTGTGCTGACCCAGCCTTTGGTCTTCGATACGCCACCGACTCACTGATTGGCAGAGCTTACATCACAGATATCATTCCCAACAGTCCCGCCTCACAGTTTTTCTCCTCTCGTAAGAAGACTCTCTCTAAGCTCCGAGGCGCATATATTGTATCTATCAATCACAATCGTGTCTTTACTGCTGCTGATGTTACTACAGCTTTACAGGCCTGCCACGATCGAGGGGTGAGGGATTCTTCAATAGATACACCAATTACCTTTGCACTTGAAGAGAAATTGTCTATGAAGGAGGTCAGGAAACACTCAAACGAATATGGTTTATTTGCTCCCAATACCTCCTGGAAGGAACCCACTGCTGAAGAAGATCCACCATTCTTGGACCGGATTTCCTCCATCAAAGCTATCCAGCGCGTTGGTACAAAATACAAGCAGCTGATACAATCAAGAATCAACCAGGTCGATAGCACTGAAACACTCCATGCCTCCATCCAAAAACACTTGGCGCCAATTGAAGACGATATGGAGGTTGTCATTCCTACTATTGATATTGCATCCCTCCGAGCTATCACCAAACTTCATAAACCAGGAAATCAAGCATTACCACTAGATGCAGATTCACTGTCCACTGAAGAAATTGAACTTTTCATCAAGGCCATCAATTCCAAGGCAACTACACCTGAAGAACAAGCACTAGGGCACTTCACTCGAAGGAATCTCAAGTCTCTATCTACATGGCCTGAATGGCAAGCTGGGGAGCGAAAACAGCTTGATCAGTTTGAAGATTTGGAAATGTTTGGATCACCAATTCAATACCCTAAGGACCCAGACGCTATCATTCTCAGACCTCACTGGCAATACAGTGTGAAACGAAAATGGTGTCAGAAGAGCCAGACAATGTTGCAATGGAAGCAAATATGCAGCGCCAACCCTGCATGCCATAGCAATGTCATACTCATCGTGTGTTGAACACCCCATCCAAAGATTGTTCTTTGCCATTGCAGCTAGCCTCAATCTCAAAGTTTATGGGGGGGACGCGGCTGACGCATATGCCCATTCTCCAGGGCCCAACATTCCTACATACATGACTATTGACGATGCATATGCAGAATGGTACAGACACAAGCATGACAAGGACATAGACAGACGATTGGTGCTCCCAGTCCTTCGAGCACTTCAAGGCCATCCAGAATCTGGAAGACTTTGGGAAACACACATCAACAAAATATTGAAAGGCCCTGATCTCAACTTCAAAACCACCACACATGACAGGACGATCTATACAACAGTCTTCGAGGGTGAAACGGTCTACATGTTGAGACAAGTTGATGATTTTGCACTAGCTTGTACATCAGAATCCATATCTGACAAGATCTATGACATTATAGGTGCAAGGCTGAAGCTCCCTAGAGAAGATGCTGTCCCCTTCACCAAAATGGGTTTGCTTGAAGACTTCAATGGAATTGATGTCAAACAGACAGCTGACTACATTGAACTGTCCTGCGCCAATTACATTGACCGGATCATGACATCCCATGGTTGGGAGACTGATTCTAAGATGAAACCCCACTCCAAACCATCAGCGCCGTTATCAACTGAAGTACTGAGCCAACTGCAATCACATACGAATGGACCATTGGAAGGCACCAAGGAACACGCTGCATTACAATCCACATCAGGGTTCTCCTACAGAACACTCTTGGGTGAAATGATGTTTGCATATGTGAGCTGCCGGCCAGACATTGGCTATGCAGTGACCCTGATGTCAAAATACAGCTCCAATCCCACTGCATTCCACTATTCCAGTCTGAAGAACATCGCTCGATATCTCAGAACAACCCGATCCTGGGGTATTAGATTCTATAGACCGAATGCAGAGCCATCTCTTCCATCAGGAGAACCATATAATGATGTAGTCCAAGATGGATCACTCCCAGAATACCCTGCAGATATCAAGCATAGCAAGTTGATGTGTTTTGTTGATGCAGCATATGGAAATGATCCAAAACATCGCAGGTCCACCACAGGATATGTCTTCACTTATGCGGGTGGAGCAGTTGTCTACCGGTCCAAGGCGCAATCACTCACTGCTCAGAGTTCCACGGAAGCAGAATTCATTGCTGCAGTCACAGCAGCCAAAACAGCCAGATACCTCAGATCCGTACTTGAAGAATTAGGATTTGCTCAAGCTGGTCCAACCCCTATCTACGAAGACAATGCATCGGCAATTGAAATCATAAATGCCCAGAAGCCAACCGAAAGAACCAGACATATTGAAATCAGGTTCTTTGCAATTCAAGCTTGGAAAGAAAATGGTGAAATCAAGATGATTCATATTCCGGGAGTTATCAACCCCGCTGATGATCTAACCAAACCATTGGGATGGATCTTGCACGCCCGACACGCAAGATATATCATGGGACACTACCCAGGTTAGATCGCCTGCTCGTTACGATTCGATCCAAACGTTTGATCCGGTTCGATCCGAATGTCCGATCTATCAATCGATAAAACGTTGATAAGACTCCAAGATGCACAACCGGTTCTGATCTACTCCGACAGTAATCCAACAGTGAATGGAAACACATGTTGGATCAAGGGGTGTGTTGTCGGCCAAAAAATACGGACTTTATCGGCATCAAATTTGATTGGAAAAGCCGATAAAACGAAACAAATCGAGACGACGACCGAGGTACGTGAGATTAACACACAGATACAAATACTCCAATGATCAAGCATTAGAATCAAACGCACCTCCGTTACGAGAAATCCTTAAGTGCTAAAAACGATATCACCTAAGGCTACAAACAAAAGAGGATAATCGGTTAGAAACAAGAAATATCCAAAGACCTGAACAGTAAGTAAACACTTGGAATCCTTAAGTATGTTCGAAAGAATATACTTGGTATCCCGTGAGGAAAGTACTTATTGCAATCAAGAAAATCAATACCGATTCCAGATGGGCCCCATATCTAGCATATATACCACGAACAAGCATACGCCCCATCAAACAGAATACTTAACCCCGAAAATGACCAATACCATCGAATGACCGACAAGGCGCTAATACAGCAACAGCAGTATCGGTACGATGAGATCCATACTAGTGTAAAAGACCGGGGAAGATCTCTACCATGTAAAATACAGCAGAGAGCCCCAATACAGTAACAAAATAAGAGCGTCTCTCTGAGCTCACACCTCTTTAAATTTAAACAATTCGTTATACCTATCCGGTCGATTTTTAGAGTAACAACATCAGTCATAAACCCAACAACCAACCAGATTTTAGCACAGTGCAAATTTTGCCAATTCCCGACTAAAATATAACTCAGTCATCAACCCAAAAACCCACCAGATTTTATCACTGTGCAAATCCTGCCAGTCCCCGACCAAAATATAACTCAGTCATCAACCCAAAAACCCACCAGAGTTTAGCACAGTGGAAATCCTGCCAATCCCCGACTAAAAAATAATTTAGCCATCAACCAAAAAACAAACCAAATTTGAACACAGTGCAAATCTTTTCAGTCCCGAACCAAAATATAATTAAATCGTCAATCCTAAAACCCACCAGATTTAGACACAGTGCAAATCTTTCCAGTCCCTAACCAAAATATAACTCAGTCATCAATTCAAAAACCAACCAGATTTTAGCACAGTGCAAATCCTGCCAATTCCCGACTAAAATATAACTCAGTCATCAACCCAAAAACCCACCAGATTTGAATACAGTGCAAATCTTTCCAGTCCCTAATCAAAATATAACTCAGTCATCAACCCAAAAACCAACCAGATTTTAGCACAGTGCAAATCCTGCCAATCCCAGACTAAAATATAACTCAGTCATCAACCCAAAAACCAACCAGATTTGAACACAGTGCAAATCTTTCCAGTCCCTAACCAAAATATAATTAAATCGTCAACCCTAAAACCCACCAGATTTAGACACAGTGCAAATCTTTCCAGTCCCTAACCAAAATATAACTCAGTCATCAATTCAAAAACCAACCAGATTTTAGCACAGTGCAAATCCTGCCAATCCCCGACTAAAATATAACTCAGTCATCAACCCAAAAACCAACCCGATTTGAACACAGTGCAAATCTTTTCAGTCCCGAACCAAAATATAACTAAATCGTCAACCCTAAAACCCACAAGATTACGACACAGTGCAAATCTTTCCAGTCCCTAACCAAAATATAACGCAGTCATCAACCCAAAAACCCACCTTTTTTTTTGACAAGTGCAAACCCTGCGAATTCCCGACTATAATATAACTCAGTCGTCAACCCAAAAACCCACCAGATCTTAGCACAGTGCAAATCCGGCCAATCCCCGACTAAAATATAACTCAGTCATCAACCCAAAAACCAACCCGATTTGAAAATAGTGCAAATCTTTTCAGTCCCTAACCAAAATATAATTAAATTGTCAACCCTAAAACCCACCAGATTACGACACAGTGCAAATCTTTCCAGTCCCTAACCAAAATATACCTCAGTCATCAACCCAAAAACCCACCTTTTTTTTAGACAAGTGCAAACCCTGCCAATCCCTGACTATAATATAACTCAGTCGTCAGCTCAAAAACCCACCAGATTTTAGCACAGTGCAAATCCTGCCAATCCCGGACTAAGATATAACTCAGTCATCAACCCAAAAACTAACCATATTTGAACACAGTGCAAATCTTTTCAGTCCCTAACCAAAATATAATTAAATCTTCAACCCTAAAACCCACCAGATTTAGACACAGTGCAAATCTTTCCAGTCCCTAACCAAAATATAACTCAGTCATCAACCCAAAAACCCAACCAGTTTTTAGCACAGTGCAAATCCTGCCAATCCCCGACTAAAATATAACTCAGTCATCAACCCAAAAACCAACCAGATTTGAACACAGTGCAAATCTTTTCAGTCCCGAACCAAAATATAACTAAATCGTCAACCCTAAAACCCACAAGATTTGAACACAGTGCAAATCTTTCCAGTCCCTAACCAAAATATAACGCAGTCATCAACCCAAAAACCCACCTTTTTTTTAGACAAGTGCAAACCCTGCGAATTCCCGACTATAATATAACTCAGTCGTCAACCCAAAAACCCACCAGATCTTAGCACAGTGCAAATCCTGCCAATCCCCGACTAAAATATAACTCAGTCATCAACCCAAAAAGCAACCAGATTTGAACACAGTGCAAATCTTTTCAGTCCCGAACCAAAATATAACTAAATCGTCAACCCTAAAACCCACAAGATTTGAACACAGTGCAAATTTTTCCAGTCCCTAACCAAAATATAACGCAGTCATCAACCCAAAAACCCACCTTTTTTTTAGACAAGTGCAAACCCTGCGAATTCCCGACTATAATATAACTCAGTCGTCAACCCAAAAACCCACCAGATCTTAGCACAGTGCAAATCCGGCCAATCCCCGACTAAAATATAACTCAGTCATCAACCCAAAAACCAACCAGATTTGAACACAGTGCAAATCTTTTCAGTCCCTAACCAAAATATAATTAAATCGTCAACCCTAAAACCCACCAGATTACGACACAGTGCAAATCTTTCCAGTCCCTAACCGAAATATAACTCAGTCATCAATTCAAAAACCAACCAGATTTTAGCACAGTGCAAATCCTGCCAATCCCCGACTAAAATATAACTCAGTACTCAACCCAAAAACCCACCAGATTTTAGCACAGTGCAAATCCTGCCAATCCCCAACTAAAATATAACTCAGTCATCAACCCAAAAACCAACCAGATTTGAACACAGTGCAAATCTTTTCAGTCCCTAACCAAAATATAATTATATCGTCAACCCTAAAACCCGACAGATTTGAACACAATGCAAATCTTTCCAGTCCCTAAGCAAAATATAACTCAGTCATCAACCCAAAAACCCACCTGATTTGAAGACACTACAAATCCTGCCGATCCCCGACCAAAATAAAACTCATTCATCAACCCAAAAATCCACCAGATTTGAGCACAGTGCAAATCCTGCCAATCCCCGAGAAACATAAAACTCAGTCATCAACCCAAATACCAACCTGATTTGAACACAGTGCAAATCTTTCCAGTCCCTAACCAAAATATAATTATATCGTCAACCCTAAAATCCGACAGATTTGAACAAAATGCAAATCTTTCCAGTCCCTAAGCAAAATATAACTCAGTCATCAACCCAAAAACCCACCTGATTTGAAGACACTGCAAATCCTGCCAATCCCCGACCAAAATTAAACTCATTCATCAACCCAAAAACCCACCAGATTTGAGCACAGTGCAAATTTTGCCAGTCCCCGACCAAAATATAACTAAGTCATAAACCCAAAAACCCACCAGATTTGAACACAGTGCAAATCTTTCCTTTCCCTAACCAAAATATAATTCAGTCATCAACCCAAAAAAACACCAGATTTTAGCACAGTGCAAATCCTGCCAATCCCCAACTAAAATATAACTCAGTCATCCACCCAAAAACCCACCTGATTTGAAGACACTGCAAATCCTGCCAATCCTCGACCAAAATAAAACTCATTCATCAACCCAAAACCCCACCAGATTTGAACACAGAGCAAATCTTTCCAGTCCCTAACCAAAATATAATTCAGTCATCAACTCAAAAACCCAACAGATTTGAACACAGTGCAAATCTTTCAAGTCCTTAACCAAAATATAATTCAGTCATCAACCCAAAAACCCACTAGATTTTAGCACAGTGCAAATCCTGCCAGTCCCCGACTAAAATATAACTCAGTCATGAACCCAAAAACCCACCAGATTTGAGCACTGTACAAATCCTGCCAGTCCCTGACCAAAATATAACGGAGTCATCAACCCAAAAACCCACCAGATTTTAGCACAGTGCAAATCCTGCCAATCCCCGACTAAAATAAAACTCAGTCATCAACCCAAAAACCAACCAGATTTGAACACAGTGCAAATCTTTTCAGTCCCTAACCAAAATATAATTATATCGTCAACCCTTAAACCCGACAGATTTGAACACAATGCAAATCTTTCCAGTCACTAAGCAAAATATAACTCAGTCATCAACCCAAAAACCAACCTGATTTGAAGACACTACAAATCCTGCCGATCCCCGACCAAAATAAAACTCAGTACTCAACCCAAAAATCCACCAGATTTTAGCACAGTGCAAATCCTGCCAATCCCCGACTAAAATAAAACTCAGTCATCAACCCAAAAACCAACCAGATTTGAACACAGTGCAAATCTTTTCAGTCCCTAACCAAAATATAATTATATCGTCAACCCTTAAACCCGACAGATTTGAACACAATGCAAATCTTTCCAGTCACTAAGCAAAATATAACTCAGTCATCAACCCAAAAACCCACCTGATTTGAAGACACTACAAATCCTGCCGATCCCCGACCAAAATAAAACTCAGTACTCAACCCAAAAATCCACCAGATTTGAGCACAGTGCAAATCCTGCCAATCCCCGAGAAAAATAAAACTCAGTCATCAACCAAAAAACCAACCAGATTTGAACACAGTGCAAATCTTTCCAGTCCCTAACCAAAATATAATTCAATCGTCAACCTCAAAACCCACCAGATTTGAACACAGTGCAAATCTTTCCAGTCCCTAACCAAAATATAATTCAGTCATCAACACAAAAAACCCACCAGATTTGAACACAGTGCAAATCCTGCCAGTCACCAACCAAAATATAACTCAGTCATCAACCAAAAAACCCACCAGATTTGAACACAGTGCAAATCTTTCCAGTCCCTAACCAAAATATAATTCAGTCATCAACTCAAAAACCCACCAGATTTGAGCACTGTACAAATCCTGCCAGTCCCTGACCAAAATATAACGCAGTCATCAACCCAAAAACCCACCAGATTTTAGCACAGTGCAAATCCTGCCAATCCCCGACTAAAATAAAACTCAGTCATCAACCCAAAAACCAACCAGATTTGAACACAGTGCAAATCTTTCCAGTCCCTAACCAAAATATAATTATATCGTCAACCCTAAAACCTGACAGATTTGAACACAATGCAAATCTTTCCAGTCACTAAGCAAAATATAACTCAGTCATCAACCCAAAAACCCACCTGATTTGAAGACACTACAAATCCTGCCGATCCCCGACCAAAATAAAACTCAGTACTCAACCCAAAAATCCACCAGATTTGAGCACAGTGCAAATCCTGCCAATCCCCGAGAAAAATAAAACTCAGTCATCAACCAAAAAACCAACCAGATTTGAACACAGTGCAAATCTTTCCAGTCCCTAACCAAAATATAATTCAATCATCAACCCAAAAACCCACCAGATTTGAACACAGTGCAAATCTTTCTATCTCAGTCATCAACCCGGATCTGCTGTACGCGTTAGAAGCAATAGGAGGGCCTAGTAGCAGAGGACTCCAAATCCGAATTTTCACCTCCACAGAAAACACCCCCTCCAAACCCAAGGGACAGCAGATATCTCCATACTGAAGGCGCCGCGGGCAACGATATTGCAGGGATCTCTTTATTATATGAAGAAGGACAAGGCCTGCAAGTTTCGAATCGATTGATTGAGTGGATTGGAAGTATCTAACCGGCAAATCATTGGACACACAAGGTCCATTTTGAAGGTAAACAAGGGAAAACAATGGTGAATATTAATATCTCCATACTGAAGTCACCGCGGGCAACGATATTGCAGGGATCCCTTCATTATATCGAGAAGGACAAGGCCTGCAAGTTTCGAATCGATTGATTGAGCACATTAGAAGAATCAAACCGGTGAAGCAGATTGGGAAAATTTGGTTGTATTTCAAGGAAGCAACCCAAATAACGGTGACAGCAGATATCTCCATACCGAGGTCGCCGCTTCCAACGATATTGCACAGACCTCTTTATTACGTCTAGAAGGAGACGTCCTCCAAGTTTCGGATCGATTGATTGAGCGGATCAGAAGAATCGAACCGGTGAAGCAGATTGGGAAAATTTGGTTGTATTTCAAAGAAACACCCCAAATAACAGTCACAGCAGATATCTCCATATCAACGACACCAACAGCAACGATATTGCAGGGTCCTCTTCATTACATATCTAAGAACACGTCCACCAAGTTTCGAATTGATTGATCCAGCGGATCAGAAGAATCGAACCGGTGAAGCAGAGGGGCAAAATTTGGCTACATTTCAAGGAAGCAACCCAAACAACAGTCACAGCAGATATCTCTGCACCAACGGCACCAACAGCAACGATATTGCAGGGTCCTCTTCATTACATATCTAAGAACACGTCCACCAAGTTTCGAATTGATTGATCCAGCGGATCAGAAGAATCGAACCGGTGAAGCAGAGGGGCAAAATTTGGCTACATTTCAAGGAAGCAACCCAAACAACAGTCACAGCAGATATCTCTGCACCAACGGCACCAACAGCAACGATATTGCAGGGTCCTCTTCATTACATATATAAGAACACGCCGACCAAGTTTCGAATTGATTGATCCAGCGGATCAGAAAAAAACGACTCAACATGGATGGGCAAAATTTGGCTAAAAAATAGCCTTCCAAGCCCCGGCCCGGTTGCTGTTGTTGCTTTGCGCCGGTGGAGGAGCTATTCGGGTGGATCGCTGGTGGAGGAGGAGGAGCTATTCGGTGCCGACGATTTGTTGCCGTTGTTGCCAATTGAACAAAATGGGTGAGTATCTATTGATGTACTACATAGAGTTAATAATAACAACAGAATAATATAATGTATATGCCGATCGTAATTACCACCAACCGGGAAAATTCCCCGCACCTACAGGGAAGACGACCACCGCACCTTGATCCGTTGATTCTGATCCGCTGCTTCCGATCCCTTGCTGACAATTCGATGGTTGCTACTTCCAATCCGTTGATCCCAATCCGTTGGTTTCGAGTCGTTGCTTCTGATTCGGTCTTCTGAAAATAAGAAGAAAAACAGAGAGGAAATACATTATCAGTAATGCCGGTGGAGTGGAAGACCAATCAATTGCCGTAGCCGTAGCCGTTGCCTATCTCTCTCATTCTTACCTTTGCTTGTTCCGACGTTCCGAAAATCGTCCCAATGAAATTGTTGTTGTTGCTGCTGCCGTAGATTTGCAGAATTCTTACTCCTCTGTCACGAAAAACAGTACCTCGTGCCTGTTGATATAGAAGCAATGGATGCAGATTTATTGCTCTCAAGACGTATATGTTTGGGTGATCAAGTCCAAGAACACTACTATCTATCCAGCAAACCACCTCTTGTCCAATGCGAGCTAATTCTTTTTTCAGTACAAGGCTGTTATTTCAGACTAAAATATAAGAGCACGGATAACCTGCCGAATACTGATAAAGAAGTATAAGGTGGAATCCCACGTTCACCGACGGAGTGCCAAATAGCAACTCTACTCAAATAAGTTGGATGTCAGAAGGCTGATTGTGAAAGGATTGTTATTTTTGTCAAGAGATAAAAAAAGTGATTTTTTTGTCTGTCGCAAGGTAAGAAAAGATTATTACTGTTTGTGTGGGAGAGAGTTTTTTTTCCGTTTAGAAAAAAAATAATCGATCGAAGTACGGTAGAGGATACTTCAATCTTCTGTAGAATTCTACATGTTTTACATACGTTGGAAAAAAAAATCTTGTACGTACCAAAAATAAAATCAATCTCATACGTACGAAAAAAAAATCAATCTCGTACGTACCGTCATTTTGCCTTTGATTGTACCGTTTTTCACGTGCCCAACTTCTGACAGATCGATCTCAGCAACCAGACATCCCCAGAAAATTCTGAAAATATCAACTTAAAGCGCAAATCACGTACTACTGAATGACGTTTTTAAAAAAATTCTGGGAATGTCTGGTTGCCCATATCGGTCTGTCAGAAGGAAAGAGGGTTAAGTAAATGGCACGAAAAAAATTAAGGAGAACTCTTTAATTAAAATAACTGCTTTTTAGCTGTTTTTGAAACTGTGCCGGCGCGCGCACGCGCGCGCATGCCGGCAGCGGATAAGGGACAGACCATAAAAACAGAAAAGAGGTAAAGGACGGACCATAAAAACAAGGGACAGACAAAGGACAGACCATTAAAACGGAAAAAGGACAGACCATAAAAACGGAAAAAGGACAGACCATAAAAACGGAAAAAGGACAGACCATCAAGTACCTGCCAAGTAGTACAAGTACTGGTATCGTACTGCTACTATGAATACCAGTACATACCACATAAACAGTATTCATTAATTTGCTATTAGAAAATAGAAAATTAGATATTTTGTCTGATTGAACCATGAATATTGTTCCTATTATGGATATGATGAATCATGAAAGAAACAGAAGTGAGTTATCTGTCATAGTTAGTGTGTCACCACCTAGTAAGTGCATTTGGGTCCTGGATTTGGAGGAAAAATACACACTAATTTGCAATTAGAAAATAGAAAATCTGTTATTTTGGGTGATCAAACCATGAATATTGTTTCTATTATGGATATGATGAATCATGAAAGAAACAGAAGTGAGTTATCTGTCATAGTTGGTGTGTCAGAACCTACTAAGTGCATTTGGGTCCTGGATTTGGAGGAAAAATACACACTAATTTGCAATTAGAAAATAGAAAATCTGTTATTTTGGGTGATTGAACCATGAATATTGTTCCTATTATGGATATGATGAATCATGAAAGAAACAGAAGTGAGTTCGCACCTCGGTTTGTTGGCTTTTTTGATCGAATTCCGACAGCTTCGTACTCGTACTCGTACCTAGGTGATCTATTACCAATCGATTTGTATGAGAGTAACCGGTACCGCACCTTGGTTTGTCGGCTTTCGCCGGTATGAGAATTCTAACAAGTCCGATATTATTTTTTCTCACCAACTCTCTCATCTGGCAAGGTTGACAACGAGGACGACCAACTTGATCTAAGACAGATTTTAATCGTATGATTTTTTTCTTTATTCAGGTTAAATCTTATGGTTACTTGCAACCATAAAAATGAGAGTTTGCTACCATAAAAATGAGCGCGCGCCACTAGCTATTACTATTGCTTTTAGAAGAAGCATCTCATTTCCGTAAATAATTATTTGGGTCCTGTTTTTTACGATTTTTAGTCGTAGCGTTTGTACCAAGTCTACTTGTTAAAAACAGATTTTTTTAATATTTCTACGTATTTTCCCCCCCCCAAACCCCCCCACATGAACTCCGTCTAGAAGGTTACGTTGTCAACTCTTAGGGTTAGTGTTAAACGTTCAACTAACAACTCCACCAATTTAGATGCACACCCCTCGATGCAACACTTGTGGAATTGAATTCCATGGTTGTAGAAACAAAGGATTGACTCAAGCAAACACGGATGTATTCGAATGGAAGAAGATTGATTGATCGTGCATCAGGTGTCAGTCAAAAGTATCGTAAAACCAATTCAGTGGCAAGAGGTGAGCATACAAGTGACGCATCTTTATCTTCAGGGCATCGCGATGTCGTCGTTTGGGGATGCAGAAGACAGTTTGATTGGAAATCAAGTATATCTCGTAACGAAGGTGAGATGAATATGTGCTGTGTTCCGCAAATGTGAGAATGCCGTTGGGAAGGATAGTGCCCTCGCGAAGCGCCTTGGGCAATGCGAGTTGCATGGATAGCTTGAGAGGGGAGGCCCGTGGAGAAGAGGAAGGCGGACCAACGGCAAGCCCAAAATCGTCTAGGGAGATGATGCTGGATATTAAATATCATTCGATCAGTGGATCGAATGGTAGATTGGAGAATCAGAATCGTCTAGGGAGACGATGCTGGATATCAAGTAGATTGCTGGAATCTGCTTGTGGTGGGGTTACATGAACCGGTGACACACCCCTTGATTCAACACGGAGTGAGGGAGTGTTGAATTATTAGTATTGATCAAGCGTAGATCGTCAGCAGAGTGGAGACGCTGAAAAGAGATTCATTGCTTGGAAGATGAGAAGTGGGCAATCAGTATTGCTGACGTGTAGGGACTTGACGCATAGGGACTTGATCGTGTCATTATTTAATGCCGTAGAATCGGATTGGTTGGAAGGAATGCAAGGAGGATATCAAGTCAGGGATCGAAGATCATACCAAAGGATGGTCGAAAGACTCCTGCGGTTTGGGATCGGATCTAGCGCGTTTGGCTTGATACGGAGACACGAGAATTGTTTGTAGTGCGTTAAGTAAGTTCCGTGAATTTGTCTGAACCGGCAACACACCCCTTGATTCGACACTTGGTGGAGGAGTGTTGAAGTATCAGTCGGTTCTGTGAGGTTGTGTGCAGGGGGATCCTTGTGCACACCCCTTGATTCAGATGCACACCCCTTGATTCAACTCTGATGGAATGGAATTCCGTGGTTCAATCAAAGTCCATGGTTGTGAATGATGGACGTAATTAAACACAGTCCAATTGGAGAATCGGATCAAGGAAGCGTTGGAGAATAGATCGAATCACAGAATGGTAGACATCAAATGATAAATCGGATTTTGTGAAGGAGGATGCAACAAGAGATCAAATGAACTGGAGGCGTGGAAGCGTAGGAGACCACAGGAGATGACAAATGATCACGCTGGAGTGCCAGCTGGAAGTAGACAATGAAACGGTATGGAAGCCAAGTGGAGATCGGATAACGCATCGTGGATGGAAATGAATCATATGATCGAGTGATCATAGAATCAAATAGTAATAGAATAGAATCAATCTTGACGGAGGGGAGAGCGATGATCAGCGTGAGCTGGTTTCTTGATATTGAATGGGAAGTTTGCCATCATAAAACAGAGAAGCATGAGACCCTGACAAGGAAGGATATTGAAGGTGTTGACGTAGGGAAAACAATGACGCAAATTGTGGCAAATCGATTGATAAGAGAATCAAGTGAACAATGCTTGGTATCACAGATGGGATAACAAAGAATTGTCCGTTCATCAAATAGGTTGTTGTCCGTGAATCAGAAGTTGACGCCGTCAAGAGCGGTCTTGCTTGTGGATTACCAAAGAACTGTGTGTGGATGATAAGAGAATAAGGAAATGGCCCTGCAAGAGGCCCGAAAGGTTGAAAGGGGAGTTTGTGCTGTAGCGAGGGATATACCCCCTATTGATATAGCGTTGCATCAAACATCGTTTCAAGAAGAGAACAATTGATGGGTCGGAGATCAAAGCATGAGAGTTAAATTGCATCGTAGAAAGCAATTGATTGTCGAATACGATTAATATATCGTAGGAATCAAAGCAATGGCGTGATTGATCGACCGCGGGATGAATCATAGAAATTGTGCGATGCATGGCTTGAGTATCGATTGGATGATTGGTAGATCGTAGAAGTCTTGATGGTAAGGAAGATTGAGATGGACACGTTATCCGGAACCGAAGTGGCATGAGGTCGTAGATAGTTGTTTGAGCATCGATCTTGAAATCAAAACAAAGGAATAACCAAGGTTTGTATTGTTAGAGCTTTAAAAAAACCGAAGTATCGAGTCGTGTGAGAGTGAGGCAAATACAAACGAGTGAGTGTTCCTGGTATGACTCGTCTTGGAATGACTAGTTTTTTTGCTGGTGGGGAAGCAAGCAAAGAACTAAGATTGACGACGAAGCAATTGCCGGTGGTGAATGTAGTTAACCGGTGAACGTTCGGCGTATTTGACGAGGGAGGTAATTTGATGGGTTAAGGCAACTAACTATTGATGAGGAAGTTGCAGTTGGTTGTAATCGGTCAGTCAAAAGTATCATAGAACCAATTCATGGACAAGATGTTGGCATGCAGATGATACAGCTTGACCTTGACGGCATCCTGATGTCGTTTGGGGAGGCAAAGGACAGGCGGATGATTCGGTCTGGAGAAAATTTGGTTATGGCATGGAGATTGCAATGATCGGATGTATGCAGGAGCGGCGTGTGGACGGTCAGTGTCCTCAGCAAGTGTCTCAGATGGTATCGGTCGATTGCACATCGGAGGCTGTGGTGGTGAGGGAACAGATTGTGGTGCACGCCGGAATGTTGCAATTTCATTCTGGGGATTGAAGGTCCATCCAAAGTTAGTTGGTCCCAAAGGTGGGGCAGAATGATGATCCGAATTGGGCATTGTAGATAGGGTTTCATGCGACGCAGTCACAGTGGACTTGTCCTGGCATTGGATTGGTGTCATATTGGACTTCTCCTGACATTGTACACGACAACTTGAAGAGGAAGTGGAGCGTCGGAAGGAGATGGAGTTGGATCGGACTCGGTGGAAGGAGACAGAGTCACTGTTGGGGGCGGAGTATTTCCATGTCCATGTGTAACTGGCAGGAAAGGCCATGAGGTAAGTTTGTTCAAACGCAATGTATTCAAAATATGGATCTGGTAGGTCAAAGCAAAATTCATTTTCGCGGGAGATGATTCTCCTGGAGAATTTGAGGATATTTGCCACGCGATTGTCATATGACACAGCCGTAGGCATTGGCTCCAGAGACTTAGATGTCTCGAATGCTGCTGCTCCACCGTTTTTGTCATAAACCTTTGCAAATTCGTATGGGTACCATCCGCTGCAGAATCCCCAATGTTGGATGCTGAATTGCAATTGGATGGTAGGGTCTCTATTCCCATCAGAGTTGTATCTCGCCTCGTTTGCTGCAATAGCCAGTACGTAATTGTCATGAACCAGTTGTCTCGTGTCGTGGTTGTCAACGTACCAACTGTTAGTCTTTTCAAGAAGCAGTTGAATGTGTTCTTTGTATTTGGCAGATACCTCTGATTCGGGGAGATTTTTGGTGATGGATTCAGCGGCGAGGAATTTGATGTTGGAAATTGCGCCTGGTCTGAGGGTCGCGGTACCGTATTTGTAGGTTAGGAGGCTGGTGACATCAGTCAATTTTTGGGCGTACGCCACATTCAGGTAGTGTTGGGTGGCAGTCTTGTCAGCTTCTATAAACGAGAACTGTATGGCGTCGACATAGTTCCAGTCGGTGAGTTGTAGCCTCATGGTGGAATGGAAAGAACGGAGGAGCCAAAGGAAAGGGCCAAAGAAGGTTCTGAAGAATGTTCTGAAGAAGTAGCCGGAGACGGGGATCGATGGTATGACGCAATGAGAAGAAGCACTCGAAGGGCAATAGTCAGAGTGTCAAAGGAAGGAACTAAGAAAGGGTCGAAGGGACGGTCGTTTGAGAACGGGCGGGAATGATTAACCAAGGAGCCGGCGAGAACGTGCGTCGGAGGAATGGAGGCCAAGGAAGGAACCAGAATTGATGCCGAGGAGAGAACCGGAATCGATGGTCGAATCTGAAGGAAGAAGTGATTCGATGACCGGATGGAGACAAAAAAATGGGGGAATGGAAGGAGCAAGGAATTCGTATTTCCACTCAATCCAAGTTGGTGGAGCCGTTGGAATTTTCCGGAGAAAGTAGTTGAGGGAGATTGGAATTGCTCGGCATTGGAGCAATTGATTGATTATCGAGATATCGGGATATCTGGGGTGTAGATGTTAGTGTTATTGTCGGCGTCCTATTGTTTGAGGTGGCGTCAACGTTGATGTGATTGATTTGGGGTAGGTCGTGGATCGAAATCGAAAGGACCGAGTGATTGTCGGAATTGTCCATTACGATTGATTATCGGAACGATCCTCGGAGGTGCAGAAATAACTGAAGGAATATTCCAAAGTATGAACCAAAGAAAAGGGCCGAAGAAAGTTCGTCGGGGAAACCAAAGAACGGTTGCGGTGAAAGAAGCAACTATCGTAGGATGAGTTGCAGTCTGTTGTATTGTTGTATAAAGAAGTGCTTAGCACAATCAAATGGGCGTCAGTGGCCCTTTATGGGGATGATGGACGCAGAAGAGGAATATGGGGTATTGCAATCAGTGTGTCCGATGCAATTGGCTTTCATTAAAGACGGCGGTGGTCTTTAGTTTGTATTAACGTTGTCGTAATCGTTCGATCGTCGTCCTTAGATGTGTATTACAGAAGGAGATTCTTGGTAGAATGATCTGTAGATACACCCCTTGATACGGATGCTTGGTCGTGTATTACAGAAGAAGATTCTTGGTAGAAGGATCTGTATACACCCCTTGATACGCGAGTAAGGAGGAGAAAGAAGGAAAAAAGAGGCGGGGGGGGGGGGGAGGTCTATTGATACAGCCTGGCGATGCGAGTCCCGTACCAAGTATACTCTGGTTGTAACCGACAGTGGAGGTGCTGTACGGGGCGGAGATAGGTAGCTTAAGGTATCCACTTGTTAGTGGAAGGTATAAGGGCTCTATAACCTGTTGGAACTCTAAAAATCGACCAAAGGTATATGATGCTAAAATTTAAAGAGATGTGAGCATATCGTGAGATTGCTCTGTTACTGTGTATTTTACTGCATTCAACCGGTATCCCTGTGTTAGTGTTGTATGTAGGGATGTCTAAACCGGTCGTCGATCATGTGCAATTTGTCATAAGACAGAGAACACATGCTGTGACGTAGATATCTTGATACTTGAAGGCGTTTTATCTCTGGAGGAGTATAAGTAACTTTTCAAGTGTAGAATAGATATAATTCCTGTAGAACGTACGTAAGTACAGTACGCGTATTTTTTTGACCGACAACAAGTCTATGATTCCAGTTTATGATTCCATTCTTTGACTCAAACCTACATTTCATTTCTATGATTAATTTCTATGATTCCATTCTATTACTCATCATTCTATGATTCAATTCTATCACTCAATTCTATGACTCAATGCTTTGACGCACTTCCATGATTCAATTTTATGATTCAACTCTATGATTCAATTCTATGATTCAATTCTATGACTGAAGTGTTTGATTCAAGGCTATGATTCCAGTCGATAACTCAAATCTATTATTGAATTCTGTGACTCAATTCCATGATTGAAGTCCATGATTCAAATTACATGATTCAAGTATATAATTCAAGTATACCAATCAAGTGACGTCATTCGCGCGAGTTCTATTTTAAATTCGAGCTCTCATCTGGCAAGATTTCCAAGTAGTGGAGGTGTATTTGATTTTAAGTAATGATCGGGGTTTTGCACCTCGGTTGTGTTGTTTTTGATGACTAGTGACGTCATTCGCGCGAGTTCTATTTTAAATTCGAGCTCTCATCTGGCAAGATTTCCAAGTAGTGGAGGTGTATTTGATTTTAAGTAATGATCGGGGTTTTGCACCTCGGTTGTGTTGTTTTTGATGACTAGTGACGTCATTCGCGCGAGTTCTATTTTAAATTCGAGCTCTCATCTGGCAAGATTTCCAAGTAGTGGAGGTGTATTTGATTTTAAGTAATGATCGGGGTTTTGCACCTCGGTTGTGTTGTTTTTGTTTTTCTTTTTGGATGGAATTTGCCGCCGACATTGCGTCTTTTTCTATTGAAGTTCGTATCTACTGTACTTACGAGTACAAGTACGTCGAGGATTGGCAGGATTTGCACTGTGTTCAAATCTGGTGGGTTTCTTGGTTGATGAATGAGTTATATTTTGGTTGGTGATTGGCAGGATTTGCACTGTGTTCAAATCTGGTGGGTTTTTGGGTTTCAAAAATGGTGGGTTTTTGGGTTGATGATTGAATTATATTGTTTTGGTTAGGGACTGGAAAGATTTGCACTGTGTTCAAATCTGGTGGGTTTTTGGGTAGATGACTGAGTTATATTTTGGTCGGGGATTGGCAGGTTTTGCACAGTGTTCAAATCTGGTGGGTTTTTGGGTTGATGACTGAGTTATATTTTGGTCGGGGATTGGCAGGATTTGCACTGTCTTCAAATCTGGTGAGTTTTTGGATTGATGACTGAGTTATATTTTGGTCGGGGATGGGTAGGATTTGCACTGTCTTCAAATCTGGTGAATTTTTGGATTGATGACTGAGTTATATTTTGGTCTATTTTAAATTCGAGCTCTCATCTGGCAAGATTTCCAAGTAGTGGAGGTGTATTTGATTTTAAGTAATGATCGGGGTTTTGCACCTCGGTTGTGTTGTTTTTGTTTTTCTTTTTGGATGGAATTTGCCGCCGACATTGCGTCTTTTTCTATTGAAGTTCCTATCTACTGTACTTACGAGTACAAGTACGTCGAGGATTGGCAGGATTTGCACTATGTTCAAATCTGGTGGGTTTCTTGGTTGATGCCTGAGTTATATTTTGGTTGGTGATTGGCAGGATTTGCACTGTGTTCAAATCTGGTGGGTTTTTGGGTTTCAAAAATGGTGGGTTTTTGGGTTGATGATTGAATTATATTGTTTTGGTTAGGGACTGGAAAGATTTGCACTGTGTTCAAATCTGGTGGGTTTTTGGGTAGATGACTGAGTTATATTTTGGTCGGGGATTGGCAGGTTTTGCACAGTGTTCAAATCTGGTGGGTTTTTGGGTTGATGACTGAGTTATATTTTGATCGGGGATGGGCAGGATAAATTTTTGGATTGATGACTGAGTTATAGTTTGGTCGGGGATGGGCAGGATTTGCACTGTTGGTCGGGGATGGGGAAGGATTTGCACTGTCTTCAAATCTGGTGAGTTTTTGGATTGATGAATGAGTTACATTATATTTTGGTCGGGGATGGGCAGGATTTGCACTGTCTTCAAATCTGGTGTGTTTTTGGATTGAGGATTGAGTTATATTTTGGTCGGGGATTGGCAGGATTTGCACTGTGTTCAAATCTGGTGGGTTTTTGGGTTGATAACTGAGTTATAATTTGGTCGCAGATTGGCAGGATTTGCACTGTCTTCAAATCTGGTGAGTTTTTGGTTGATGATTGAGTTATATTTTGGTCTGGGATTGGCACAATTTGCACTGTCTTCAAATCTGGTGAGTTTTTGGATTGATGACTGAGCTATATTTTGGTCGGGGACGGGCAGGATTTGCACTGTCTTCAAATCTGGTGAATTTTTGGATGGATGACTGAGTTATATTTTGGTCGGGGATGGGCAGGATTTGCACTGTCTTCAAATCTGGTGAGTTTTTGGATTGATGACTGAGTTATATTTTGGTTACAGATTGGCAGGATTTGCACTGTCTTCAAATCTGGTGTGTTTTTGGATTGATGACTGAGTTTTATTTTGGTTGGGGATGAGCAGGATTTGCACTCTCTTCAAATCTGGTGAGTTTTTGGATTGATGACTGAGTTATATTTTGGTTGGGGATGGGTAGGATTTGTACTGTCTTCAAATCTGGTGAGTTTTTGGATTGATGACTGAGTTATATTTTGGTTGGGGATGGGCAGGATTTGCACTGTCCATCAGGGATAAGCAGGATTTGCACTGTCTTCAAATCTGGTGAGTTTTTGGATTGATGACTGAGTTATATTTTGGTCGGGGACGGGCAGGATTTGCACTGTCTTCAAATCTGGTGAATTTTTGGATTGATGACTGAGTTATATTTTGGTCGGGGATGGGCAGGATTTGCACTGTCTTCAAATCTGGTAAGTTTTTGGGTTGATGATTGAGTTATAGTTTGGTCGGGGACTGGCAAGATTTGTAATGTCTTCAAATCTGGTAAGTTTTTGGTTGATGATTGAGTTATATTTTGGTCTGGGATTGGCACAATTTGCACTGTCTTCAAATCTGTTGAGTTTTTGGATTGATGACTGAGTTATATTTTGGTCGGGGATGGGCAGGATTTGCACTGTCTTCAAATCTGGTGCTTTTTTGGATTTATGACTGAGTAATATTTTGGTCGGGGATGGGTAGGATTTGTACTGTCTTCAAATCTTGTGAATTTTTGGATTGATGACTGAGTTATATTTTGGTCGGGGATGGGCAGGATTTGCACTGTCTTCAAATCTGGTGAGTTTTTGGATTGATGACTGAGTTATATTTTGGTTACAGATTGGCAGGATTTGCACTGTCTTCAAATCTGGTGTGTTTTTGGATTGAGGACTGAGTTTTATTTTGGTTGGGGATGAGCAGGATTTGCACTCTCTTCAAATCTGGTGAGTTTTTGGATTGATGACTGAGCTATATTTTGGTTGGGGATGGGTAGGATTTGTACTGTCTTCAAATCTGGTGAATTTTAGGATTGATGACTGAGTTATATTTTGGTCAGGGATGGGTAGGATTTGCACTGTCTTCAAATCTGGTGAATTTTTGGATTGATGACTGAGTTATATTTTGGTCGGGGATGGGCAGGATTTGCACTGTCTTCAAATCTGGTGAGTTTTTGGATTGATGACTGAGTTATATTTTGGTTACAGATTGGCAGGATTTGCACTGTCTTCAAATCTGGTGTGTTTTTGGATTGAGGACTGAGTTATATTTTGGTCGAGGATGAGCAGGATTTGCACTGTCTGCAAATCTGGTGAGTTTTTGGATTGATGACTGAGTTATATTTTGGTCGGGGATGGGTAGGATTTGTACTGTCTTCAAATCTGGTGAATTTTTGGATTGATGACTGAGTTATATTTTGGTAGGGGATGGGCAGGATTTGCACTGTCTTCAAATCTGGTAAGTTTTTGGGTTGATGATTGAGTTATAGTTTGGTCGGGAACTGGCAAGATTTGCACTGTCTTCAAATCTGGTGAGTTTTTGGTTGATGATTGAGTTATATTTTGGTCTGGGATTGGCAGGATTTGCACTCTCTCCAAATCTGGTGAGTTTTTGGATTGATGACTGAGTTATATTTTGGTCGGGGATGGGTAGGATTTGTACTGTCTTCAAATCTGGTGAATTTTAGGATTGATGACTGAGTTATATTTTGTTCAGGGATGGGTAGGATTTGCACTGTCTTCAAATCTGGTGAATTTTAGGATTGATGACTGAGTTATATTTTGGTCAGGGATGGGTAGGATTTGCACTGTCTTCAAATCTGGTGATTTTTTGGATTGATGACTGAGTTATATTTTGGTCGGGGATGGGCAGGATTTGCACTGTCTTCAAATCTGGTAAGTTTTTGGGTTGCTGATTGAGTTATAGTTTGGTCGGGGACTGGCAAGATTTGCACTGTCTTCAAATCTGGTGAGTTTTTGGTTGATGATTGAGTTATATTTTGGTCTGGGATTGGCACGATTTGTACTGTCTTCAAATCTGGTGAGTTTTTCGATTGATGACTGAATTATAGTTTGGTAAGGGATTGGCAGGATTTGCACTGTCTTCAAATCTGGTGTGTTTTTTGGTTGATGATTGAGTTAATTTTAGGTTGGGGATGGGCAGGATTTGCACTTTCTTCAAGTTTGGTGGGTTTTTGGGTTGATGATTGAGTTATATTTTGGTCGGGGATGGGCAAGATTTGCACTGTCTTCAAATCTGGTTAGTTTTTTGGTTGATGAATGAGTTATATTTGGTCGGGGATTGGCAGGTTTTCTTCTGTCTGGCAAGATTTGCACTGTCTTCAAATCTGGTGATTTTTTGGGTTGGTGACTAAGTTATATTTTGGTCGGGGACTGGCAGGATTTGCGCTGTCTTCAAATCTGGTTGGTTTTTGGATTGATGACCAAGTTATGGTTTGGTTGGGGATTGGCATGATTTGCACTGTCTTCAAATCTGGTGAGTTTCTGGATTGATGACTGAGTTATTTTTTGGTCGGGGATGGGCAGGATTTGCACTGTCTTCAAATCTGGTAAGTTTTTGGGTTGCTGATTGAGTTATAGTTTGGTCGGGGACTGGCAAGATTTGCACTGTCTTCAAATCTGGTGAGTTTTTGGTTGATGATTGAGTTATATTTTGGTCGGGGATGGGCAGGATTTGCACTGTCTTCAAATCTGGTGAGTTTTTGGATTGATGACTGAGTTATATTTTCGTCACAGATTGGCTGGATTTGCACTGTCTTCAAATCTGGTGTGTTTTTGGATTGAGGACTGAGTTATATTTTGGTCGGGGATGAGCAGGATTTGCACTGTCTGCAAATCTGGTGAGTTTTTGGATTGATGACTGAGTTATATTTTGGTCGGGGATGGGTAGGATTTGTACTGTCTTCAAATCTGGTGGATTTTTGGATTGATGACTGAGTTATATTTTGGTCGGGGATGGGCAGGATTTGTACTGTCTTCAAATCTGGTGAATTTTTGGATGGATGACTGAGTGATAGTTTGGTCGGGGACTGGCAAGATTTGCACTGTCTTCAAATCTGGTGAGTTTTTGGATTGATGACTGAGTTATTTTTTGGTCGGGGATGGGCAGGATTTGCACTGTCTTCAAATCTGGTGCTTTTTTGGATTTATGACTGAGTTATATTTTGGTCGGGGATGGGTAGGATTTGTACTGTCTTCAAATCTGGTGAATTTTTGGATTGATGACTGAGTTATATTTTGGTCGGGGATGGGCAGGATTTGCACTGTCTTCAAATCTGGTGAGTTTTTGGATTGATGACTGAGTTATATTTTCGTCACAGATTGGCTGGATTTGCACTGTCTTCAAATCTGGTGTGTTTTTGGATTGAGGACTGAGTTATATTTTGGTCGGGGATGAGCAGGATTTGCACTGTCTGCAAATCTGGTGAGTTTTTGGATTGATGACTGAGTTATATTTTGGTCGGGGATGGGTAGGATTTGTACTGTCTTCAAATCTGGTGGATTTTTGGATTGATGACTGAGTTATATTTTGGTCGGGGATGGGCAGGATTTGCACTGTCTTCAAATCTGGTAAGTTTTTGGGTTGCTGATTGAGTTATAGTTTGGTCCGGGACTGGCAAGATTTGCACTGTCTTCAAATCTGGTGAGTTTTTGGTTGATGATTGAGTTATATTTTGGTCTGGGATTGGCACGATTTGTACTGTCTTCAAATCTGGTGAGTTTTTGGATTGATGACTGAATTATAGTTTGGTAAGGGATTGGCAGGATTTGCACTGTCTTCAAATCTGGTGTGTTTTTTGGTTGATGATTGAGTTAATTTTAGGTTGGGGATGGGCAGGATTTGCACTTTCTTCAAGTTTGGTGGGTTTTTGGGTTGATGACTGAGTTATATTTTGGTCGGGGATTGGCAGGATTTGCACTGTCTTCAAATCTGGTGTTTTTTTTGTGTTGATGACTGAGTTATAGTTTGGTCGGGGATTGGCGGGATTTAAACTGTCTTCAAGTCTGGTGTGTTTTTGGATTGATGATTGAGCTTAATTTTAGGTTGGGGAAAGGGCAAGATTTGCACTGTCTTCAAATCTGGTGGGTTTATGGGTTGATGACTGAGTTACAGTTTGGTCGGGGATTGGCAAGATTTGCACTGTCTTCAAATCTGGTGAGTTTTTGGATTGATGATTGAGTTCATTTTAGGGTGAGTTTTTGGATTGATGACTGAGTTATATTTTGGTCGGGGATTGGCAGGATTTGCACTGTCTTCAATTCTGGTGGGTTTTTGGGTTGATGACTGAGTTATAATTTGGTCACAGATTGGCAGGATTTGCACTGTCTTCAAATCTGGTGTTTTTTTTGGTTGAGGATTGAGTTAATTTTAAAAAAGAGCTTGCGCGAATGACGTCACTTGAATAGTAATATAAATTGATTGGTATGATCGGTATGAACGTAGATAGCTTGCTTGTAGATCTGGTAGCTCGCAATTACCGTTAACTTGTACAGCTTGCTTGCTCCAATTTAAAAAAGAGCTTGTGTGAATGACGTCACTTGAATAATAATATATCAATTGGTATGATTGGTAAGAACATAGACAGCTTGCTTTTAGATCTGGTAGCTCGTAATTACCGGCAGCTCCTACAGCTTTCTTGTTCAAATCTAACCCCATCCCTATGAATGTAGATACCTTGCTGATAGCTTACACGTAAATTTGGTTGGTTGGCTAATGGTAGAATTGGTACTGGTAAGAATTGGTACAGATCAGAACACCTTTTGTAATTCTGATCTCACTTGATGCACACTACTAGTAGAAATTGTACGCGTTATTGTACGAGTACTTCTTACCATAACTTTACTGACACATACTTACAATACATACGATAACTACGTATTCAACAACTCCACAGGGCCCCTGCAAAGCACTAATAACACGGTGGTAACGCGGCAAATATTAACACGACGAATTGCACGGTATAGTGATTCACACGATATTGCGCAAGTAATTAACCTATCGAAGATGGTGATTATTATTATTAGTGCTTTGCAGGGGCCTGTGGAGTTGTTGTGTACGTAGTTTTCTTACATATTTGTAGTATTCTATGATTCAATTCTATGATTCAATTCTATGATTCAATTCCACAATTTAAATCTATGAATCAAATCAATGAATCTAGTCAATGATTCAACTCAATGATTCAATTCTATAATTCAATTCTGCAATTCAAATCAATGATTATAATCTATGATTCAAGTCTATAATTCAAGTCTAAGATTCTTATCTATGATTCAATTGTATGATTCAAGTCTAAGATTTAATTCTAAGATCTGTGACCCAATTCTAAAATTCTAGTCTATGATTCATTCCTATAATTCAATCCTATCATTCCATTCTATTATTCTATCCTATGATTCAAAACTATGAATTGAATAAAAGATTCTAGTCTGTGATTCAAAATTAAGATACAGTTCTATGGTTCAACAACAAGCCAGAGATTGAATTCTGTGATTCAATTCTATGATTCAACTCTACCATTCAATTCTATGATTCAATACTATGATTCAATTCTACTAATCTAGTCTGTGATTCAATACAATGATTCAATTCTACAATTCAATCCTATGATTTCATTCTATTATTCCATTCTATGATTCCATTCTATGATTCAAATCAATGATTCTAGTATGATTTAATTCTATGATTCAAGACTATGACTCAAGTCTAAGATTAAACTCTATGCTTCAATGCAGTACTTTAAGTCTATGCTTCAATTCCATGATTCAAGTCTGCGTTTCAATTCTAGAATTCAATTGATTGTTTCAATTCCATGATTCAATTCTTTGACTCAATTCCATGATACAAGTCTATGATTCAATTCTATGATTCAATTACCTTATTTTCAAAATTCCCTGCCTCCTGAGCTCGCGTGTTTACTAAACAACCTCAGTCTATGATTCAATTCCATGATTCATGATTTAAAACCATGATTCAATTCCATCATAGAAGCCTATGATTCAATTCTATTATTCAATTTTCAATCAAGTCTATGAGTCAGGTCTATGCGTCAATTACATGATTCATTTTCATGACTCAATTTCACAATTCCATTCCATGAATCGCATCTATGATTCAATTCTTCAATCCAAGTCTATGATTGAAATTCATGATTCAACTCCATGATTCATGATTCAATTCCATGATTCAAATCCATGATTCAATTCCATCATCCAAGTCTATGATTTCATTCTATTATTCAAGTCTGTTATTCAATTTTCAATCAAGTCTATGAGTCACGTTTATGAGTCAATTATATGATTCATTTTCATGACTCAAGTCAACGATTCCATTCCATGACTCAAATCTATCATTCAATTCTTCAATCCAAGTCTATGATTCAATTTCATGATTCATGATTCGATTCCATGATTCAAATCCGTGATTCAATTCCATGATTCAAATCCATGATTCAATTGCATGATTCAATTCCATCATCCAAGTCTATGATTCCATTCTATGAATCCATTCTATGATTCAATTTTGAGTCAGAATCAGGTCTATGAGTCAATTATATAATTTAATTTCATGACTCAAGTCAATGATTCCAGCACACTATGACTCAAATCTATCTTTCAATTCATCAATCCAGGTCTACGATTCAATTCCATGATTCAAATCCATGATTCAATTGCATGATTCAATTCCATCATCCAAGTCTAGGATTCAAGTCTAGGATTCAAGTCAATGATTCAATTTTAAGTCAAGACTATGAGTCAGGTCTATATAAGTCAATTATATGATTCATTTTCATGACTCAAGTCAAGGATTCCATTCTATGACTAATTTCTATTATTCAATTTATCATTCCAAGTCTATGATTCCAATTCATGATTCAATCTCATGACTCAATTATATGATTCAAATCTATGATTCAATTCCATGATTCAAGTATATATTTCAAGTAAAATTCATGTATATATTTCAATTCTTTGACTCCAGTCAATGATTCAATTTAATGATGTAAGTCTATGATTCAAGCTTATGATTCCATTCTTTGCCTCAAACCTACAATTCATTTCTATGATTAATTTCTATGACTCCATTCTATATACTCATCTTTTTATGATTCAATTCTACGATTCAATTCTTTGACGGACTTCCATGATTCAATTCTATGATTCAATTCCATGATTCAATTCCATGATTCAATTCTATGACACAAATCTATGATTCAAGGCTATGATTCCAGTCCATGACTCAAATCTACAATTCAATTCTGTGACTCAATTCCATGATTGAAGTCCATGATTCAATTTTATGATTCAAGTATATCATTCAAGTGTATCATTCACGTTTATCATTCAATTCTTTTACTCCAGTCAATGATTCAATTTAATGATTTGAGTCTATGATTCTAGTTTATGATTCCATTGTCTGACTCAAACCTATAATTCATTTATATGATTAATTTCTATGATTCCATTCTATTACTCATCATTCGATGATTCAATTCTATGACTCAATTCTATGACTCAATGCTTTGACTCACTTCCATGATTCAATTCTATGATTCAACTCTATGATTCAATTCCATGATTCAATTCCATAATTCAATTCTATGACTCAAGTCTTTGATTCAAGGCTTTGAATCCAGTCCATGACTCAAATCTACAATTCAATTCTGTGACTCAATTCCATGATTGAAGTCCATGATTCAATTTTATCATTCAATTTTATGATTCAATTTTATGATTCAAGTATGTAATTCAAGTATATAATTGAATTCTTTTACTCCAGTCAATGATTCAATTTAATGATTTAAGTCTATGATTCCAGTTTATGATTCCATTGTCTGACTCAAACCTATAATTCATTTCTATGACTAATTTCTATGGTTTCAATATATTACTCATCATTCGATCATTCAATTCTATTACTCAATAATACGACTCAATGCTTTGACGCACTTCCATGATTCATTTCCATGATTCAATTCTTATTAAATTCCTTTTGTGACCAGAAGTAACAAAGCTACCAGATGGTAGATATCCTATTCGTACGAATCAATGAGTCCCGTATCAACCAAAGTAATCAATTCCCACGACATATCGATTCCCACGGTGCATCCATTCCCATCGCGCATCGACAGTGAGCAATCCCTGTTTTACAGTATTGCCATTGTTCTTCGGTGAGCAAACTCTGATTTCATAAAATATCACACGAGCTACGGGAGCAATTCCTGATCTTAATGATAAACATATCATGAAGTCTTCCTAACGGAACAAGAGAAGAAAACCGTTGGCGTGTGATTCTCACACAGTATATATATATGCATACAGATATATATGGTCAATGACCAATACATGTACGGAAATAATCAGCGAGTAATCTCATCACTACGCAACAGCAGTTGCAACGTATTCATCTCAATAAAAGAGATATCTTGCATTTCGGCAAGATTTCACTTTATCTCATACTTTTAACATTCAACTGATTTAAATCCCAAAATTCACACTAGTTGCTACCAACTACTTGTAATCTACATACTAAGGTCTGTCTCGCTGCAATCTGAACAAGTCACAGCAAGAAGAGATCTGGCGTTTCCATAGTCTCGCCTGTAGTCCGATTATCCGTTGCCGAAAGTATCCAACCACAATTGTCACGCGTAGAGTACAATCGTTCGTCTACTAACACACTAGCGCAGCGTTGCTGTTCTTCAGAAGCCTTTGAATCAGACCCTCAACGGACCGGATTCAGAAGGAAAATAATAGATTAACAGTCGCAAGCTCCAAGGTGGCTTGCACACAAAAAGGAACAGGAACGGAATTGAATACAATCCCTATGCTGGCATATGCCAATCGCACATCGTCTACGAAGCAGTTCTCATTCACCGCGCGATTCCCTCGAAGGATCAGAATCATCACAAATGCCGAACATGCCCGCCAATCTATTTGGAGGCGGGAACAGCACGGGTGATGCCAAAGCCGCTGCTGTCAACCAGTTCCCTAGTTTTGATATTGATATGAAGCTGATACTTATATCTCTATTCCGCGTAACAAGATGAAAAGAATTCACCGTGTAACGCGTACTGTACGAAAAGTCATAAGGGCAAATAACCTTATTCGTAAGGTTATTTAACTTGAGTGAATAATCGTCGGCGTTTCCATGTGGTTTGTCTCTTTACCAAATTTCCCCATCAGCTCACTCTTCGAAGAATTAACAACTCTAAAACACTATCATGCCCTAAAATCTATGTACAACCTAGTACTAATTCTACGTAATAAGGTACAAATACTGTGATATTCCAATGAGAATATCACGGTGAATTACACGGTAATACGATACTAAGAAAGACCAATCGAAGATGGTTTGCGTGTGTTTTGTGTCTTAAGAATTACATGTGTTTTGTATGCTTGAAATTACACGATACGACGAGTAATTTGACGACGATTAATTAACCTGTCGATCGTCAATCGACAAGGTCGAATGAACTGTAACATCGATTGTTCTACTCACTAAATCAATCGGTCATAAGACTGATTGCATTTGTTGTTCGTTACGACACACTTTCTTTAGTTTATCAGACCCACAGCATCTACGGGCTGTGGCCAGCATCCTACAATGCTGAGGACGGCGTTTCAACGGGAAACGCAGTTGAGCTCGAAGACTAATCCGGAATAGCCTGATCAGCTACCGGCATCAACCCTCAAGGATGTAAAAGAGGCAGTTGCCTGTGGAGCCCTGGAACAGACCAACACCAGGGCGGTCTCCCTGAAAGAAGAGACCAAAGAATCGAACCAAGGTGGTGGCTCCACCGGGTTTCGAGATCCAGCAAAACAAGCAAGGGAAAAGAAACTGGACGATTCAGCTGAACGAATCGCCCAGGTTGGCATCAGTTGAAAGGAATCAATATCCGAGAACACTGATCTTTCACTGAAAACAAGAATGACGCGAGCTAGAAGATTGAGCCTAAACTATTATGTGGTGGGAAACAAACCGCAAAGAACAGACTGCGAAAGAACAGATTGCGAAAGAACATCTGCTCTAGAATCGAGAACACCAAATCTCGAAGAACAAAAGATCGCAAAGATCCAAAAAAGGAAAAGAGAACACTAAATTCTCAGGAAACAATCTTTCAACCTTTCACCACAGAAATACAGAATGAGCAAAATCCTGAGAAAGGATAGGAAAGCTCACAATCTTGATTTGCAACAAAAGCAAAAGCTCACACAAAAGTATAACAAAACCGGAACGAAAATTCGATCTGGATAAATACAAAACAGATAAGCAAATCACACTCAACAGTCACCAACGATTGATATCCATATCTCACATCTAATCCCTCGATTCGATTACACTCTCCCACCACATACCACCTTCGATTAAATAATCGATTGCGTCATCGAAACGACCATCCAAACTTACATCGAATAATATCCTCCAAATTATTTCGAAACGATCATTTGAAATCTTGTCTACAACATGGCTACAGCAAGAAGACAAACGAGATCAAAAGCAAAGCCAAAGGACGATGACAAATATGACTCCAGCAGTAGCGAGGAGGAAACAAAGATGGAAGTGGACCAAGATCTACCAGGAATCACCATGGATGGTAAGAGTGATGACGAAAGTATGGATGAAGGAAGATTGAATGAGAAAACAATCATGCGCGTAATGGAAAAGGCTATGACCGATCCAGAAATGAACTCAACTTGGAAAAGAGTCATAGACAAGGAGGTAAAGAAAAGGATCAGAGCCATACAGGATGCGGTGGAGCAACACAGAAATCCAGATGACGTTAATCAGAGTGATAGTGATAGCAGCGATGAAGATGAGAACCAACTAGACGTCGACCTAAGGGCTGAACGACTGGGAAGAAGGTCATCCCAACCCAGGATAAAAATCAGGGGATTCAACAATGGTAGATTTCTGAACCCAGAACAGCTTGCTTTCAGGAGCAGCCTAATGGATTTTGGTATCAACTATGAATCAGCTGAAGAAATTATGAGGGGAGGGATGTCTAATATTCGTGAAATTACAGACCTCAACAAGGAAAGCATTAAGTCGTTCATGCATGGATTGAAATCTATCAGTCCAGAATGTCCTAACCCAAAAAGTATCCACTATGGTAACAGACTATCATCGAGGCTTCTCACGTGGGCAAGTTGGGCTCGATACCAACCACTGATTGGAGTTGAGCCAAGGGCTATCGACTGGAACGCAAACCCAAACAACCTGGAATTGCAGCAATTCAGAATCAAGATGATGGAATCAAGTGTGAAATCACAGGAAAGAGCAACTCCACCCGAGCTGAAGGATCTCACAAAATTCAGGGAATGGGAGGAAGGCTTCCGACAAAACTTGAGATACAGATTCAACTCTGAGGGTTTTCCAATCTTGTATGTCATAAGACCCCAAGAAAAGGAAGAAGTTACTGATGAAGCCAGGGCTGGAACAGTCGGGCAAACTACAACAAATACTTATCCAACTTGGAGTGATTACAATGAAAGATGTGGCGTCCTGTCAGGTCCCCAGTATGATGAGGACAACAATGTTGTCTGGAGGTTGCTGTGTGATGCAACAAGAAAGGGTCCTGGTTGGGAATATGTGGCACATTTCCAAAACACCGCGCTGAACTCAGGAAATGCAAGAAACGCTTTCATTTCGCTGATGCAACATGCTTACACTGATACCAATATCACTATGGTTCTAAACAAGACATACCAGGAAATGAAAGATTCACACTACACTGGAGATTCTAAGAATTATGACTGGAACAAGCACAAACGGAACTGGACTGCTTTTCATGGTACAATTCTGAGATTTGAAAAGAATCATAATGAAAGAAGATTTGTCTGGGATTTTATCAATTCAATCAGTGATGAGCGACTTGATGCTGCTAAAGCTGATGCAATTGACGAGAGCAAAGATTACCGGGACAACTTCAATGAATGTTTGATTCTATTCACCAATCGTCTTGGATTGAAAAAGCTTGCAACCGGGAAGAGCAAAAGAGGTTCCAGAAGTTTGTATTCTATGGGCACAACCAGCAACAAAAAGCAAAAGACAGCTGGAACTTTTACAGGAAAAGTTGAGTGCAAGCCTTACCCAACAAGTGTTTATAAAACAATGTCAAAAGAACAGCGCCAGGAGCTTTACCAGATGAGACAGGCTAAAAAGAAAAGAAATCTCAAGGCTGCTGAGACTAAAAAGAAAGAAACTGAAAATGAAGGCGCGGGTGACAGTTTTGGATCAAAATCTAAGAAATGACATAATAACCGGACACTATCACTAGAACACAAATTGTTAAAAATGGTGAGCCGGTCATTATACCAGATGAATGTTCCTGTAGGTTTTGATGATGGGGAAAATGAAGAAGGATATTGTGAGTTAGACTCACATGCAGATACTACCGCAGCAGGAAGCAATATGGTATTGCTGAATCCTGATCAAATCACAACACACGTTGATGTTGCACCCTTTTCTGAAGAATACAAGCCCATCAAGAAAATCCCCATTGGAAGCTGTGCGACTGCATGGACGAATCCAACATCAGGCCAAGTATATATCATAGTGTTCCACCAAGCACTGTACTTTGGGGACAAATTAAAAAACAGCTTGATATGCCCAAATCAAGTGAGGGACTGCAATTTCAACTCTGTTGAAGAGACACCTCGCCAATTTGATCCAAGATCCAAGCATGGAATTACAATTCAAACTCCAATGGAGGATGATGATCCGAAGAAAGTTTTTATCAAACTGAGTATGAGGAATGTGATCTCATATTTCCCCACAAGAAAGCCCACAAGAATGGAACTTGACGAATGTCAACATTTGATAGCAACAAATGATACCCCCTGGGATCCACATTCACTGAAGTTCAGGATGGCCGAGCTAGCCATTGACAATGGAGATCCAATTTTAGGGGACCAATTCAGCCTTCAAGCTATGTCGACCGAAGAGGACCAAGCAATGGAGGAAAGTTCTGTTGTAACAGAACCTGCTAGTAATGTCACAAATAAACTTCCCAAGACCAGCTTAGGAGAAGAACGGCATCCAAGTGTCATGCAGCAATGCAAACTGATGAGGGTCCATCAAGTATCCACAAGGAGAATGCTAACTGAATGCCAGATTGCAACAGATGGGAACATTGCTCATCGGATTTCTTCAGTAAGGAATATTTCAAGCGCGCGAAGGGTAGACCAATTTTTGTTTGATGATACAGAATTTGACTTTATGGAAGCTCCTGAAGCAAGATCAAAACAGGCCCCTAGCTTGCAAGAAATTGACAATACACTAGAAAGGAGGTCTCTTGACAGAAGAAATCAATGGGGGCCATCAGTGATAACAATTGAAGGTCCAAACAAGGTTGACTGTGAACGCTTAGCCAAAACTTGGAACATTAGTTTTAAGAAAGCTGAGCAGACATTGAAAGTCACGACGCAGAAGGCACTCAGGAATTTGCAATCACCATTGATGAAGCGGCTGCCTACTCAGCGCTTCAGGAACAAAAGAGTCGCACAAGGAACCTGGTACACTGATACATGGCATGCAAGAACAACGAGTATTATGAGGCAAGAAAAATGTGCACAGATCTTTACAAATGGAAATGGGTTTGAAGTATTTATACCAATACAGGACAAATCACAAGCCCACCAAGGATTGAAGACATTTATTCATGAAATTGGAATTCCAGAGCATTTGATTTCTGATGGTGCGCCAGAACAAGGATCCCCAAGAACCTACAAAACACACTGGAATTCAATTGTAAAGCGCAACCATATCCATCAGACATTCATCCAGCCACATTGCCCATTCCAAAATCGAGCAGAACAAGCAATTGGTCATCTTGGTAGCGCAATCACAACCAAGTCTGCAAAGAAGAAGTCACCGAGAAGATTATGGTCATTTTGTGGTGAACTATGTGCAAACATAAGGCAGAGAACAGCATCAAACAACCCTTCTTCAATGGGGCGAACTCCATTTGAATTGGTCCATGGCTATAGGCCCGATATTACATTATACACTTCATCAGAATGGTATGATTTTGTGTTTTATTATGATAAAGGCGATTCTTCCACCCGAGGCGTCGAAAGGTTGGCGCGATGGTTGGGTCCCTGTGGCAATAAGGTAGGTGGGGGGGATTGTTTTTGGCTCCTGACCGAATCAGCAATACCAATATCTACAAATTCAATAAGACCCGTCAAGGAATTTGAATGGCGGGACAGAGATATCCTCAGAAGAATGGAAGCCATTGACAGATCAATTGAATCCAAGATTGGAGATGAAGTCAAGGACAGCGCGTCATTCTTCCAGGAAAACTACCCAGAGCCCCAAATAGAGCTATTTGAGAATCAACCAGTAGAAACACCGGAAATGAAACTTGAAATGGCTGAGCCAGAAGCATCGGTAGAAGATGTTGATGAACCAGATGAATATCTGGGAAATGAAGTGATCATTGAAAGAGGTGATGAAAGACTCAGGTGCGTTGTCAAGGACAGGGTTCGCGACTTGCAAAACAGACCAATAGGAATCAGAAATGAGAATCCCATACTAGACACGAGGCTGTATAAATTGCAACTACCTGATGGCACCATGGAGGAATACACGGCAAATATTGTTGCAGAAAGCCTATACAGCTCTGTTGATGATGACGGGAGGATGTTCACTCTACTAGATGAGCTCATTGACCACGAATGCGACAACACTGCACTAACTGATGATGAAGCCACGACCATAGCAAAAAATGGCAGGAAAACCCATAAGCCGACAACTAGGGGTTGGAGAATTCTTGCCAGTTGGAAGGATGGCACTGAATCATGGTGTAAGTTAAGCGATGTGAAAGAATCATTTCCAGTGCAATTAGCCGAGTATGCAGTTAACAATAATCTTGAAAAATCACCAGCTTTCAGATGGTGGGTGCACAAAATTTTGAGGAGGAAGGATCGAATCCTTAAAGCGGCCAAAACAGCAAAGTATTGGTTGAAGACTCACAAATATGGAGTTGAGTTGCCACATTCAATCAAACAAGCGCTGGCTATTGATAAAAAAACAGGGACCGACCACTGGGAAAGAGCAATTCATAAGGAAATGACAAATAATATGGCAGCGTTTGAATTTTCTGATGATGATGTTATTCCAGTTGGCCATAAACAGATAACAACCCACATGATTTTTGACATCAAGCTTGGGTCCCTAACAAGGAAGGCCAGGTTGGTAGGGGACGGTCACAAAGTCCCTGCAGTGGCCAAAGAAAATACTTATTCATCGGTTCCCAGTCGAGACTCAGTAAGAATATTCTTTCTGCTGGCAGCGCTGAATGATTTGAAGGTTCTCTCAGCTGATATTCAAAATGCATATTTGACAGCCCCGATTAAAGAGAAATACTTCCTAAAAGCGAGAGAAGAAGATGGTTTTCCACCTCACCTTGCAGGAAGACCTTGCAAGATTGTCGCCGCATTGTATGGACTGCCGGTTGCTGGTGCATCTTTCAGGTCATACCTCACCCAGCATTTGAGAGATCTTGGATATTCACCTTGCAAGGCAGATCCGGATGTGCACTTAAGGATTGAAACCAGGAATGATGGATCCAGATACTGGGCAATGCTCATTGCATACGTAGATGATATCCTATGTTCTGGCGAAGATCCAAAGTTCCAGCTTGAAAACATTGAACGAAAGTTCAAATTGAAGGATGATACAATTGAAGAGCCAACTCTGTATTTGGGAGCTGATATTGGGAAATTCTACTTTGAAGGTGATTCAAAGCCAAGATGGTCATTATCAAGCACTAAGTACACAGCGAAAGCTGTTGCAGCAGTCGAACAAGAGTTAGGAACTGAAAAATATGGCTACAAGTATCTACCAAAATCAGCATCCAGTCCACTGTCACATGATTATCGACCGGAAATTGATATATCAGAAGAATTGAATCCTGAATTGCAAAATTACTATCAAGGTTTAATTGGAGTTCTCAGGTGGATTTGTGAATTAGGAAGACTTGACATAGTAATGCCAGTCTCACTGATGTCAAGGTACTTGGCACAGGCAAGGATCGGGCATTTGAATCAATTATTTCATATATTTGCATATTTAAAAAAGTACAACAGGTCAAAATTGGTTTTTGATGATACTGTACCAAAAGTTGACGAGAGTAAATTTCAAAAATGTGACTGGTCTGAATTTTATCCTGGTGCCGCTGAAGTCATACCAGCAGATATGCCTGAAGCTTTGGGAAAGCATGTAACAATGAGCTGTTTCGTTGACGCCGACCATGCCGGATGCAAGGCGACGAGAAGGTCTCATACTGGTGTTATTATCTTCATTAATAATGCACCGATCATTTGGTTTTCCAAAAGACAAACAACAGTTGAGACATCAACTTTTGGATCTGAAATCATTGCTTTGAAAATTGCAATTGAATTGGTTGAAGGTCTAAGGTACAAGTTGAGAATGATGGGTGTTCCAATTGATGGGAGCACAAATATGTATTGTGATAATGATTCAGTTGTCACAAATGTTACAAGACCTGAAAGCCCATGTAAGAAGAAGCACAACAGCATTGCATACCACAAAGCGCGTGAATCTATTGCAGCAAGAATTATCAGAGTTGCAAAGGAACCAGGTTCAACAAATATTGCTGATTTGTTTACAAAGCTAATGAGCGGCGCTGTTTTCCGGGAACATTGTTCTCGTTGCATGTGGTAAAGTAAAGAATCAATCATTCGATGGAATGTTCGATCGATTGTTCGATTGAAGTAACAAGTTGATTTTATGTTCGATCTGCAATGAGCATTTCGAAGATGGATAATTTGATCCATGAATACAATATATCAAACTGGCAAGGATCAGGGCAAAATGCCATGATATAAGCCAGAATGAAAGGCAAAACGCCGCCCCATTTCTTTTTGATAGGGCCTCTGATGGTAGACTGGATACAGTTTGGTATTCAACTCACGATGAACATATTAAGCCATAGAATCCAGCCGCTTAACGGTTGGAGGATTTATGACTGAAGGGGACTGAAAAGAATTCACCGTGTAACGCGTACTGTACGAAAAGTCATAAGGGCAAATAACCTTATTCGTAAGGTTATTTAACTTGAGTGAATAATCGTCGGCGTTTCCATGTGGTTTGTCTCTTTACCAAATTTCCCCATCAGCTCACTCTTCGAAGAATTAACAACTCTAAAACACTATCATGCCCTAAAATCTATGTACAACCTAGTACTAATTCTACGTAATAAGGTACAAATACTGTGATATTCCAATGAGAATATCACGGTGAATTACACGGTAATACGATACTAAGAAAGACCAATCGAAGATGGTTTGCGTGTGTTTTGTGTCTTAAGAATTACATGTGTTTTGTATGCTTGAAATTACACGATACGACGAGTAATTTGACGACGATTAATTAACCTGTCGATCGTCAATCGACAAGGTCGAATGAACTGTAACATCGATTGTTCTACTCACTAAATCAATCGGTCATAAGACTGATTGCATTTGTTGTTCGTTACAACACACTTTCTTTAAAGAGAAGCAAATAACAACCTGTGTTTAGCTCTCAAGGAAGGAGGATTGTGCGAGTGGACGGCATTTCTCAACGCACTTATCGAACCGAATTTCGCCCGCGAGGTTACCTACACTGAAGGATGATTACCAACACATCTCCATCGATCCATCCAACGGATCATAGAAGCACTTACGGAGTTCTCTATCGAACTACAAGAAGACGAGAAGGACTGGAAGGATGTAAAGTCATATCCGTATGAAGAATTCAGAAAATTCCGTTTGGAACGTGCCATCCGTATGCAAAACCGAATCTGCTCTGAACCCTCCACCTCCTCCGCCAGGAAGTAATAAAAAGTCACCTCAGCAGGTGAAGTACGAATCTTGGTGTCGAAAAGCACGGGACGAAAAGTCCTTTACGCCCCTCACGAATGACTCAAGATTCGAACATTGGCTCGTGGGTTTCAAGGCTAAACTCGAGGCATACGACATCGACACAGAAACATTCCTTGATGAAACATGGCCTCCAGGTGCGCTTCAAGGTTATACGCGTGATCTCTTCGTTAAACAGTGTGCCTTCTTCTGGGTACTAATGTTGGAAGTCTTCAAAAGTGATCTATCCGCATCGTGTGTACACAGTCATTCTACCACACGTAATGGACGTCAAGCATACTTTGATTTCGTAAACCTTCACAGCGAATCAAAAGCCAAGGTATATGACAATTCGACTCAACTACAAGCATTGCTAAAGTTGAATCTCAGCAATTGGAAAGAATCCAAAGTGAAATTCATCACACATTGGTTTGAGGAATTAAATCACCTCAACAAGCTCCGTCCTCCCAACAAGCCCCTTGAGTACCATACTGCAAAATCAGCACTATGTCAGGCATGCTATTCCAGCTTCCAGCTAAGTGAACAGTTTGCCAAAGTCAAGGACCCAGGTGGGACGAATAGCACCATGACAGATGCAGTCGCTGAAGCAGCTGCTATTCACAAACTTAAAATCACACTCCTACTCGAAGCAACCCGACTCGATTCTCAGTCCGCGATGTTGGCTCCTAAATCAACAGTACGTGCACATGTTCACAACTTCTCATCTGGACAAAGTCAAAACCATGACGACTATGCTCTCCCAATCGAATTCGAAGGTGACTATCAAGACTATGCGGTATTCAAGGCTGGACGTACACCTGACCCTACCACGCGCCTACCCACAAACATATGGAAGGCCCTGTCACGTCAGGACATGAAGAGTTGGCTAAACTTTTCTCCGGAAGGCAAGAAAATCGTGGTCGCATCGTTACGACACGATTTACTCTCAAGGGATCAACCTGACCCTAACAATGTCAAGCCCATCACCCGGAAAGCATACCAACATGGACATGCTGTCTCATTCCTAGAAGATGATACTTCGAACAAAGATGAACATGTCAACTCCGCATCAGACCTACATCCCGCTGTAGAAAATGACCGTAGAGGTGTTTTCCATGCATCATTAGGTGTATACAAGTCTAACACCTCTTCCTCCAAGGACCAAAGACCCCTCAAGTCTTCCGTGTCACCCGCGCATCCCGCTCGATTCCTCTCCGAAAACCCTGATATTTGGTACAAAAAGGACGGTGATACCCAAATACCTGTAGGAACATCCTCCTATTCCGCCAATTTTCACCAGTGGTATAATCCCGACGATGATCTGACCTTTTCACACGATAGTCACGTAACATCGTACACATATCGTGCACACAAAGCTACGATCACTAATCCCGGTTTCGCCATGGTCGATCGCGGTGCAAACGGTTGCATCATCGGCAATGATGCATGCCTCATCTCCAAGGATATCCCACCACGATATGTCAATGTCACAGGCATTAACAATCATCAGGTACAAAATATTCCCATTGCTACATGCGGAGCTTATTCTGTGTCGAATAGAGGTCCCGTCATCCTCATTTTCAATGAATGTGCATATACGGGACGACACCCTTCTATATTGTCCTCCGGCCAGATGGAAGCATATTTTTCCACTGTCGATGACACATCCATCAAAACGGGCGGTGGACAGGTAATCACCACCTCCGATGGATATGCACTGCCCCTTAGCATCCGGCATGGTTTACCATACCTTGCGATGCGAAAGTACACGGCTATTGAGTTTGACACGCTCCCACATGTTATCATGACATCAAATAAGCATTGGGACCCATCTGTTCTTGATACAACAATCAGTGCGAAAGATGAACAATTTCTCCAGAAATATCCTCCTCAGCCGCAGCAACTCCCATATGCCAATTACGGCGAATACGGAAATCCACGTTGCCTTGAAGGATTGGATATCTCTGTATCCCCCGGCTCTTCCACGGTCACGTCTCTCAGTTCGTATTCCAGTCATTCCACTCGATCTCCCTTTCTCCCTATTGATGATCATGGAACCAACGATCGCTCATTCTGGCTTACTTCTACCGACTACATTCACCAGGAACGCCTCACATGCTGCACTTCTCCTCAAATCTCTGGGACAGTCACTGCGTTTCCAACCGACTGTACTGCCAGTGATACTACACGTATTGCAGCTACGCCCTGTGAGCGATACCCCAACAAACATGACTACTTATCCCTGAAACCTTTCTTTTGTTGGGTTTCCACAGATCGCATCAAAGCTACCTTTGAAAACTCAACGCAATATGGTTCGATAGCGGTTAGTCCTGATGGAAACATTTTCAAACGTTTCCATTCCCCCCAACCGGCCATGAACGTTCGACCCTTCAATGACGGCGTTATGTCCGATGCTGTCTATTCGGATGTCCCAGCAATCGATGGCGGCACCAAGATTGCTCAGATCTTCTTCGGCCGAAAGTCACATATCATACATGTTGAAGAAATGCGTACCACTGGTGATTTTCTATCATGTTTCCAGAACTTTGTACAAAAATGGGGCAGACCCATTTGCCTCCTTTGCGGCCACGGTAACTACCAATCTAGCAAGAGGGTCACTGATTATCTCAAAATGTTATGGATTGGACTCTGGCAAAGTGAACCTTATCACCAACACCAGAACCAATTTGAATGACGATATCAAACGTTTAAACGCATTGTCAATCGCGTCATGGATCGTACAGGCACACCACCACATCTATGGCTACTGTGCATGACATACGTTGCCGGACTCCTCAATGTTATTTCTGATCCTACTCTGTCAGACAAACAACCGGTCTTCATTGCTACCGGTACATTTGGCGACATCAGCGCATACACCAGTTTCTTCTGGTTCGAACCTGTTTATTTCAAGACCAATGACTCCCCTTTCGGTACCCAGTCTACCGAATGTCTCAGTCACTTCGTCGGCATTGCAGAACATGTTGGCAATGGACTCTGTTTCACAATCTAGGACCCAGTTACCAGCAAGTTACTTGACCGGTCCGGTGTATGCTCTGCTCTCACGCCTGCGTCTCGCAACAAACGTGCGGGCCTATTCACTGATGATGGTTTCATCAAATGGCATAAAGCCAAGGATTCCTTGCCCCGATTATACGCCACTGGAGATGCTCCAACATTCAAACATGGGGAGCATATCACTAAGAATAGCCCCATTGCAGATCCTACAAAACAGGGCAACTCAGTTACTCCACCTCCTGGCGTCTCACCCGCTGATTCCGACTCCGCCGATGACACCACGCCATCTGTACCCAACGAACAACCAGGTACAACACCTCCCGCATCTGGTAATCAAGCTATTCTTCAACCACCCGCCCACCCCTCGTTACCGAGCTTTCTATATAAGAAGGTCGATGACAGCCCAAGCTGGTCCCCTTCTCCACTCCCTAACAACTATGGGGAGAGTTTTGATGGTCCTCCTACGACACACATCTTCAGCAAGAACCCCGATGGAGTCCTCCTTACTGAAGATGATTTTGATCCTCCGGAACTAGCATACTTTGATGTTAGTGACGTCACAACTCCACACACCAACCCCGCTACTCCTTCAGTAGACCCATCACAGGTAGTTGTTACCGACGAAGAAGGTAACGCACAATTTGACGACGATGGCCAACCAATTACCATTCCTACCATCCCGATTGAAGATCTACAAGGACGATCCTTCCTTGTAACCAACCCCGATGGCACTCGGAAGCGTCTTACCATCGTCAATGTTGAAGACAGTCTTGAACGCAACAAAGACTTCATCAAGTTCAAGTGCAAACACTCCGATGACAAACTTAACGATATCATTGCATACAATGATGTCATGAATTACATCCATCGTGATTCAACACAAGAAGACGGAAAACTTTGGTCATTTCGCCGCATCCTAGGACACCAAGGCCCACTGGATAACAAGCATCCTCAATACAAAGGTTCCAAGTATAACCTTTGGATTGAATGGGAAAATATGGAACGAACATATGAACCTCTAGCCAACATTGCGGCTGATGACCCGGTCACCGTTGCAAAATATGGAAAAGACAACAACTTGCTTGACCTCCCGGGTTGGAAACGTCTCAAGCGAATCACCAACCTAGCGCGACGAACCAAGAAACTTGATCGACTCGTGCACCAAGCCAAACTTCGTTTTTTCCGTACCACTCCGCAGTACCAATATGGATTCAAAGTACCTCGTAACCACAAAGAAGCCCTCCGATTTGATCAAGCCAACGGAAACACCAAATGGGAAGATGCCACCACTCTGGAAATGGCACAACTCAATGAATACAATACATTCATTGATAAAGGTGTGTACAAGACAAGCTCCATTCCCCCCGGATTCCAACAGATCAAGGTACACATGATATATGCTGTCAAGCACGACGGTAGACACAAGGCTCGTCTCGTTGCTAAAGGTAATCTCACTGAGGCCCCTATCCACAGTGTTTACGCAGGTGTCGTATCTCTCCGCGGCCTACGTATGTGCCTATTCCTAGCTGAACTCAACGACTTGGAAGCATGGGGTACCGACATAGGTAATGCCTACCTAGAAGCAGTTACCTGCAAGAAAGTCTGCATCAAGGCAGGTCCCGAATTCGGATCGCTGGAAGGTCATCTATTGATCATTTACAAAGCCCTATATGGCCTCAGATCCTTGGGCAAGTGCTTTGGTGATTTACTCGCAGCTTGTCTCATTGAACTCGGCTTCGAAAGATCCCGCGCAGAACCGGAGATATTCCTCAAGCCTGGAATGAACAAGCATGGTGAACGTGTATATGAACTTATATGCACATATGTCAATGACCTATGTCTTTGCATGGCAGATCCCAATTCCTTCTTGAAGATATTGCAGTCGTCGCCATATAACTTCAAACTAAAGGGATCCGGACCTATGCATTTTCACCTAGGTTGCGGATTTGAACGCGACGCGCATGGTGTTCTATGCATGAGTCCCATAAAGTTCATCGAAAAGATGGAAGCGTCTTATGAACAGATGTTCGGATGCAAACCTAACACCAGGTTCCAGTCCCCCATTGCAGAGAACGATCATCCCGAATTGGACTCCTCAGCCTTTCTTGAAGAAACTGGTATACAGAAATACCAAAGTATGATCGGTTCACTCCAATGGATTATCGCTATTGGGCGTTTCGATGTACAAACAGCCGTGATGACACTCTTGAGTTTCAGAGCTCAGCCACGAGATGGGCATCTCGAACGTGCAAAACGTATCTACGGATATATCTCCAAGTTTAGACATTTTAAAATCAGATTCCGCGTGGAACCCCCAGATTTTATATTGACTAAACCCGACACCATCGACTGGTCCAACACCGTCTATTGGGAGCATTCTGAAGAGCTACCTGACGACGCTCCTGCACCACTTGGGAAGGCAGTAGTGCTGACACATTTCTATGACGCCAACCTCATGCATGATATTCTCAGTGGTAAGGCTGTAACCGGCATTCTTCACTTCGCGAACAAGACTCCCATGATGTGGTTCTCGAAGAAGCAGTCTACTACAGAAACAGCCACCTTTGGAGCTGAATTTGTTGCAGGAAGGACTTGCATCAAACAGATCGTTGATCTACGCCACTCATTCCGATACCTAGGAACACGAGTCCATGATATCTCCTACTCTTGGGGTGACAACGAAAAGATGATTCAAACGTCAACATTCCCTTACGCAAGGTTGCATAAGCGTCACATCATTCTATCGTTTCACTACGTACGAAGCATGATAGCGAGAGGTTTCATTTTAATGATGCACATCCTGGGTAAGGATAACTGTGCAGATATTCTCACCAAGCATTGGGGACACTCAGTTGTGTATCCACTGCTCAAGCCCATCTTCCACTTTTGTGGGAATACCGGCGACCTCCTCCAAGACGATGGAAGCATCATGTAGAGCGTGATGACCCTTCACAAGGAGACATGGGGAGTATTAAATTCCTTTCGTGACCAGAAGTACCAAAGCTACCAGATGGTAGATATCCTATTCGTACGAATCAATGAGTCCCGTATCAACCAAAGTAATCAATTCCCACGACATATCGATTCCCACGGTGCATTGATTCCCATCGCGCATCGACGGTGAGCAATCTCTGTTTTATAGTATTGCCATTGTTCTTCGGTGAGCAAACTCTGATTTCATAAAATATCACACGAGCTACGGGAGCAATTCCTGACCTTAATGATAAACATACCATGGAGTCTTCCTAACGGAACAAGAGAAGAAAACCGTTGGCGTGTGATTCTCACACAATACATATACATGCATACAGATATATATGGTCAACGACCAATACATGTACGGAAATAATCAGCGAGTAATCTCAGCACTACGCAACAGCAGTTGCAACGTATTCACCTCAATAAAAGAGATATCTTGCATTTCAGCAAGATTTCACTTTATCTCATACTTTTAACATTCAACTGATTTATATCCCAAAATTCACACTAGTTGCTACCAACTACTTGTAATCTACATACTAAGGTCTGTCTTGCTGCAATCTGAATAAGTCACAGCGAGAAGAGATCTGACGTTTCCATAGTCTCGCCTGTAGTTCGATTATCCGTTGCCGAAAGTATCCAAACACAATTGTCACGCGTAGAGTACAATCGTTCGTCTACTAACACACTAACGCAGCGTTGCTGTTCGTCAGAAGCCTTTGAATCAGACTCTCAACGAATCGGATTCAGAAGGAAAATAATACTAAGAATTATGATTGGAACAAACACAAGAGGAACTGGACTGCTTTCCATGGAACAATCCTGTGAGTATATAATTGAATTCTTTTACTCCAGTCCATGATTCAATTTAATGATTTAAGTCTATGATTCCAGTTTATGATTCCATTGTCTCACTCAAACCTATAATTCATTTCTATGACTAATTTCTATGATTCAATTCTATTAATCATTCGATGATTCAATTCTATGACTCAATTCTATGACTCAATGCTTCGATGCACTTCCATGATTCACTTCCATGATTCAATTCTATGATTCAACTCTATGATTCAATTCCATGAATCAATTCTTTGACTCAATTCTTTGACTCAAGTCTATGATTCCTATTATTTTCCTTCTGAATCCGATTCGTTGAGAGTCTGATTCAAAGGCTTCTGAAGAACAGCAGCGCTGCGTTGTTAGTGTGTTAGTAGACGAACGATTGTACTCTACGCGTGACAATTGTGTTTGGATACTTTCGGCAACGGATAATCGAACTACAGGCGAGACTATGGAAACGTCAGATCTCTTCTTGCTGTGACTTATTCAGATTGCAGCGAGACAGACCTTAGTATGTAGATTACAAGTAGTTGATAGCAACTAGTGTGAATTTTGGGATTTAAATCAGTTGAATGTTAAAAGTATGAGATAAAGTGAAATCTTGCCGAAATGCAAGATATCTCTTTTATTGAGATGAATACGTTGCAACTGCTGTTGCGTAGTGATGAGATTACTCGCTGATTATTTCCGTACATGTATTGGTCGTTGACCATATATATCTGTATGCATGTATATGTATTGTGTGAGAATCACACGCCAACGGTTTTCTTCTCTTGTTCCGTTAGGAAGACTTCATGATATGTTTATCATTAAGGTCAGGAATTGCTCCCGTAGCTCGTGTGATATTTTATGAAATCAGAGTTTGCTCACCAAAGAACAATGGCAATACTATAAAACAGGGATTGCTCACCGTTGATGCGCGATGGGAATCGATGCGCCCTGGGAATCGATATGCCGTGGGAATTGATTACTTAGATTGATACGGGACTCATTGATTCGTACGAATAGGATATCTACCATCTGGTAGCTTTGGTACTTCTGGTCACGAAAGGAATTTAATACTCCCCATGTCTCCTTGTGAAGGGTCATCACGCTCTACATGATGCTTCCATCGTCTTGGAGGAGGTCGCCGGTATTCCCACAAAAGTGGAAGATGGGCTTGAGCAGTGGATACACAACTGAGTGTCCCCAATGCTTGGTGAGAATATCTGCACAGTTATCCTTACCCGGGATGTGCATCATTAAAATGAAACCTCTCGCTATCATGCTTTGTACGTAGTGAAACGATAAAATGTTATGACGCTTGTGCAACCTTGCGTAGGGGAAGGTTGACGTTTGGATCATCTTTTCGTTGTCACCCCAAGAGTAGGAGATATCATGGACTCGTGTTCCTAGGTATCGGAATGAGTGGCGTAGATCAACGATCTGTTTGATGCAAGTCCTTCCTGCAACAAATTCAGCTCCAAAGGTGGCTGTTTCTGTAGTAGACTGCTTCTTCGAGAACCACATCATGGGAGTCTTGTTCGCGAAGTGAAGAATGCCGGTTACAGCCTTACCACTGAGAATATCATGCATGAGGTTGGCATCATAGAAATGTGTCAACACTACTGTCTTTCCAAGCGGTGTAGGAGCGTCGTCAGGTAGCTCTTCAGAATACTCCCCATAGACGGTGTTGGACCAGTCGATGGTGTCGGGTTTAGTCAATATAAAATCTGGGGGTTCCACGCGGAATCTGATTTTAAAATGTCTAAACTTGGAGCTATATCCGTAGATACGTTTTGCACGTTCGAGATGCCCATCTCGTGGCTGAGCTCTGAAACTCAAGAGTGTCATCACGGCTGTTTGTACATCGAAACGCCCAATAGCGATAATCCATTGGAGTGAACCGATCATACTTTGGTATTTCTGTATACCAGTTTCTTTGAGAAAGGCTGAGGAGTCCAATTCGGGATGATCGTTCTCTGCAATGGGTGATTGGAACCTAGTGCTAGGTTTGCATCTGAACATCTGTTCATAAGACGCTTCCATCTTTTCGATGAACTTTATGGGATTCATGAATAGAACACCATGCTCGTCGCGCTCAAATCCACAACCTAGGTGAAAGTTCATAGGTCCGGATCCCTTCAGTTTGAAGTTATATGGCGACGACTGCAATATCTTCAAGAAGGAATTGGGATCTGCCATGCAGAGACATAGGTCATTGACATATGTGCATATAAGTTCATATACACGTTCACCATGCTTGTTCGTTCCAGGCTTGAGGAATATCTCCGGTTCTGCGCGGGATCTTTCGAAGCCGAGTTCAATGAGACAAGCTGCGAGTAAGTCTCCAAAGCACTTGCCTGAAGACCTGAGGCCATATAGGGCTTTGTAAATGATCAATAGATGACCTTCCAGCGATCCGAATTCGGGACCTGCCTTGATGCAGACTTTCTTGCAGGTAACTGCTTCTAGGTAGGCATTACCTATGTCGGTACCCCATGCTTCCAAGTCGTTGAGTTCAGCTAGGAATAGGCACATACGTAGGCCGCGGAGAGATACGACACCTGCGTAAACACTGTGGATAGGGGCCTCAGTGAGATTACCTTTAGCAACGAGACGAGCCTTGTGTCTACCGTCGTGCTTGACAGCATATATCATGTGTACCTTGATCTGTTGGAATCCGGGGGGAATGGAGCTTGTCTTGTACACACCTTTATCAATGAATGTATTGTATTCATTGAGTTGTGCCATTTCCAGAGTGGTGGCATCTTCCCATTTGGTGTTTCCGTTGGCTTGATCAAATCGGAGGGCTTCTTTGTGATTACGAGGTACTTTGAATCCATATTGGTACTGCGGAGTGGTACGGAAAAAACGAAGTTTGGCTTGGTGCACGAGTCGATCAAGTTTCTTGGTTCGTCGCGCTAGGTTGGTGATTCGCTTGAGACGTTTCCAACCCGGGAGGTCAAGCAAGTTGTTGTCTTTTCCATATTTTGCAACGGTGACCGGGTCATCAGCCGCAATGTTGGCTAGAGGTTCATATGTTCGTTCCATATTTTCCCATTCAATCCAAAGGTTATACTTGGAACCTTTGTATTGAGGATGCTTGTTATCCAGTGGGCCTTGGTGTCCTAGGATGCGGCGAAATGACCAAAGTTTTCCGTCTTCTTGTGTTGAATCACGATGGATGTAATTCATGACATCATTGTATGCAATGATATCATTGAGTTCGTCATCGGAGTGTTTGCACTTGAACTTGATGAAGTCGTTGTTGCGTTCAAGACTGTCTTCAACATTGACGATGGTAAGACGCTTCCGAGTGCCATCGGGGTTGGTTACAAGGAAGGATCGTCCTTGTAGATCTTCAATCGGGATGGTAGGAATGGTAATGGGTTTACCATCATCGTCAAATTGTGCGTTACCTTCTTCGTCGGTAACAACTACCTGTGATGGGTCTACTGAAGGAGTAGCGGGGTTGGTGTGTGGAGTTGTGACGTCACTAACATCAAAGTATGCTAATTCCGGTGGATCAAAATCATCTTCAGTAAGGAGAACGCCATCGGATGTCTTGCTGAAGATGTGTGTCGTAGGAGGACCATCAAAACTCTCCCCATAGTTGTTAGGGAGTGGAGAAGGTGACCAGCTGGGGCTGTCATCGACCTTCTTATATAGAAAGCTCGGTAACGAGGGGTGGGCGGGTGGTTGAAGAATTGGTTGAGTGCCAGATGCGTGGGGCGTAGTACCTGGTTGTTCGTTGGGTACAGATGGGATGGTGTCATCGGCAGTGTCAGAATCAGCGGGTGAAACGCTAGGGGGGATTGAGTTGCCCTGTTTTGGTAGACTCGTCAATGGGTTTACTCTGAGTGGTATGCTCCCCATGTTTGAATGCTGGAGCTTCTCCAGTGGCGTATAAACGGGGCAAGGAATCCTTGGCGTTACGCCATTTGATGAAACCATCATCAGTGAATAGGCCTGCGCGTTTGTTACGAGACTCAGGTGTAAGGGCAGAGCGGACACCGGACCAGTCAAGTAACTTGCTGGTAACGGGATCCCAGATTCGGAAGCAGAGTCCATTGCCAACATGTTCGGTGATGCCGACGAAGTGACCTAGGCGTTCGGTAGACTGGGTACCGAAAGGGGAGTCGTTGGTTTTGAAATACACAGGTTCGAACCAGAAGAAACTGGTGTATGCGCTGATGTCGCCAAGTGTACCGGTAGCAATGAAGACCGGTTGTTTATCTGACAGCGTAGGATCAGAAATAACATTGAGGAGACCCGCGACGTATGTCATGCACAGTAGCCATAGATGTGGTGGTGTGCCTGTCCGAGCCATGACGCGATTGACAATGCGCTTGAACGTTTGGTATCGGCGTTCGAATTGATTCTGGTGTTGGTGATAAGGTTCACTTTGCCAAAGTCCAATCCATAGCATTTTGAGGTAATCGATGACCTTCTTACTGGATTGATAGTTACCGTGGTCGCAAAGAAGGTGAATGGGCCTGCCCCATTTTCGAACAAAGTTCTGGAAGCGAGATAGGAAGTCGCCGGTGGTACGCATTTCTTCAACGTGTATAATATGTGACTTGCGGCCAAAAAAGATCTGAGCAATCTTGGAGCCACCATCAATTGCTGGGACATCTGAATAGACAGCATCGGACATGACATCGTCATTGAAGGGTCGAACGTTCATGGCCGGTTGAGGGGAATGAAAACGTTTGAAAATGTTGCCATCAGGGCTAACCGCCAATGAACCATATTGGGTTGAGTTTTCAAACGTGGCCTTGATGCGATCGGTGGAAACCCAACAAAAGAAAGGTTTCAGGGATAGGTAGTCATGTTCATTGGGGTATCTCTCGCGGGGCGTAGCCGCAATACGTGTAGTACCACTGGCAGTGCAATCTGTCGGAAACGCAGTGACTGTCCCAGAGGCGTTAGGTAAGGTGCAGCATGCGAGGCGTTCTTGATGAATGTAGTCGGTGGAAGTAAGCCAAAAGGAGCGATCGTTGGTTCTATGGTCATCAATTGGAAGGAAGGGAGATCGAGTGGATTGGCTGGAATATGAACTGAGGGACGTGACCGTGGAGGAGTTGGGTGGTACAGAGATATCCAATCCTTCAAGACAACGTGGGTTTCCATATTCAGTCGTAATCGGCATAAGGGAGTTGCTGTGGCTGAGGAGGATATTTCTGGAGAAATTGTTCATCTTTCGCACTGATCCTGGTATCGAGAACAGATGGGTCCCAATGTTTATCGGATGTCATGATAACATGTGGGAGCGTGTCAAACTCAACAGTCATGTACTTTCGCATCGCAAGGTATGGTAAACCGTGTCGTATGCTAAGAGGCAGTGCATATCCATCGGAGGTGGTGATGACTTGTCCACTGCCCGCTTTGATGGATGTGTCGTCGACAGTGGAAAAATATGCTTCCATCTGGCCGGAGGACAATATAGAAGGGTGTCGTCCCGTATAGGCACATTCATTGAAAATGAGGATGACGGGGCCTCTGTTCGATATGGAATATGCTCCGCATGTAGCAATGGGGATATTCTGAACCTGGTGATTGTTAATGCCGGTGACATTGACATATCGTGGTGGGATATCCTTGGAAATGAGACATGCATCATTGCCGATGATGCAACCATTTGCGCCGCGATCGACCATGGCAAAACCAGGGCTAGTAACCGTAGTTTTGTGTATGCGGTATGTGTACGACGTTACTGGGCTATCATTAGGAAAGGTCAGATCTTCGCCAGGATTATACCACTGATGAAAATTGGCGGAATATGATGATGTTCCTACAGGTATTTGGGTGTCGCCGTCCTTTTTGTACCGAATGTCAGGGTTTTCGGAAAGGAATCGAGTGGGATGCACGGGTGACACGGAAGACTTGAGAGGTCGCTGGTCCTTGGATGAAGAGGTTGTTGATTTGTATACACCTAGGGATGCATGGAAAACACCTCTACGATCATTCTCTACAGCAGGATGTAGATCTGCTGCTGAATTGGCAAGTTCGTCTTTGGTCGAGGTATCGTCTTCTCGGAATGATACCGAATGTCCATGTTGATATGCCTTCCGGGTAATGGGTTTGACACTGTTGGGGTCAGGCTGGTCCTTGTTAAGTAAGTCGTGTCGTAACGATGCGACCACGACTTTCTTGCCTTCCGGAGAAAAACTAAGCCAACTTTTCATGTCTTGACGTGACAGGGCCTTCCATATGTTTGTAGGTAACCGTGTGGTAGGGTCAGGGGTACGTCCAGCCTTAAATACAGCATAATCCTGATAGTCTCCTTCAAATTCGATAGGGAGAGCATAGTCATCGTGGTTTTGGCTCTGTTCAGAGGAGAAATCATGAACGTGTGCACGTACAGTCGACCAAGGAGCAGACATCGCGGACTGGGAATCGAGTCGAGTTGCTTAGAGTAAAAGCGTGATTTTAAGATCGTGGATAGCAGCGGCTTCGGCGACCGCATCCGTCACGGTGCTATTCGTCCCACCTGGATCCTTGACTTTGGCAAACTGTTCACTTAGCTGAAAGCTGGAATAGCATGCCTGACATAATGCTGATTTTACAGTATGGTACTCAAGGGGCTTGTTAGGAGGACGGAGCTTATTGAGGTGATTTAATTCATCAAACCAATGTGTGATGAATTTCACTTTGGATTCCTTCCAATTGCTGAGATTTAACTTTAGCAACGCTTGTAGCTGAGTCGAATTGTCATATACCTTGGCTTTTGATTTACTGTAAAGGTTTACGAAATCGAAGTATGCCTTGCGTCCATCACGAGTGGTAGAATGGCTGTGTACACACGATGCAGAGAGATCACTTTTGAAGACTTCCAACATTAGTACCCAGAAGAAGGCACACTGTTTGACGAAGAGATCACGTGTATAACCCTGAAGTGCAGCTGGAGGCCAAGTTTCATCGAGGAATGTCTCTGTGTCGATGTCGTATGCCTCGAGTTTAGCTTTGAAACCAACGAGCCAGTGTTCGAATCTTGAGTCATTCGTGAGGGGCGTAAAGGACTTTTCATCCCGTGCTTTTCGGCACCAAGATTCGTACTTTACCTGCTGAGGTGACTTTTTGCTACTTCCCGCCGGAGGAGGTGGGGGGTTCAGAGCGGATTCATTACGCATGCGTTGGGCACGCTCTTCGCAGAATGACTCGAATTCCTTATATAAATATGATTTTACATCCTTCCAAGTTCTCAAGTCTTCTGCTAGAGCGGCATCGTCTTCTTGTAGATCGATAGCGAACTCCGCAAGTACTTCTATGTTCCTTTGAACGGATCGAGGGATATGCGTTGGTAGTCCTCCTTCAGTATAGGTAAGCTCGCGTGCAAAGTCCGGTTCGATAAGCGCGCCGAGGAATGCATTCCACTTGCACAATCCGCCTTCCTTGAGAGCTAAACACAATTTACTACTATCTTCACTTGTTACATAGAGTAGGGATATGAGTATCTTTTTCAGTATCAGTATCAAAACTGGGAAAGAGGTTGGTAGTAGTAGCTTTGGCGTCATTCTTCTCTTTGCCCCCAAATACATTGCCGGGCATCGTCGTATGTTTGGCATCTGTGACGGTTCCGATCCTCTGAGAGAATTGCGCGGTGACTGAGAATGGGAACTGCTTCGTGTACGATGTGCGACTGGCACATGCCAGCGTAGAGATTGTATTCAATTTCGTTCCTGTTCCTCTTTGGTGTGCAAGCCGTCTTAGAGCTTGCGACTGTTAATCTATTATTTTCCTTCTGAATCCGATTCGTTGAGAGTCTGATTCAAAGGCTTCTGAAGAACAGCAACGCTGCGTTGTTAGTGTGTTAGTAGACGAATGATTGTACTCTACGCGTGACAATTGTGTTTGGATACTTTCGGCAACGGATAATCGGACTACAGGCGAAGCTAGGGAAACGCCGGATCTCTTCTTGCTGTGACTTATTCAGATTGCAGCGAGACAGACCTTAGTATGTAGATTACAAGTAGTTGGTAGCAACTAGTGTGAATTTTGGGATTTAAATCAGTTGAATGTTAAAAGTATGAGATAAAGTGAAATCTTGCCGAAATGCAAGATATCTCTTTTATTGAGATGAATACGTTGCAACTGCTGTTGCGTAGTGATGAGATTACTCGCTGATTATTTCCGTACATGTATTGGTCGTTGACCATATATATCTGTATGCATGTATATGTATTGTGTGAGAATCACACGCCAACGGTTTTCTTCTCTTGTTCCGTTAGGAAGACTTCATGATATGTTTATCATTAAGGTCAGGAATTGCTCCCGTAGCTCGTGTGATATTTTATGAAATCAGAGTTTGCTCACCAAAGAACAATGGCAATACTGTAAAACAGGGACTGCTCACTGTTGATGCGCGATGGGAATCGATGCGCCCTGGGAATCGATATGCCGTGGGAATCGATTACTTAGATTGATACGGGACTCATTGATTCGTACGAATAGGATATCTACCATCTGGTAGCTTTGGTACTTCTGGTCACGAAAGGAATTTAATAATTCCAGTCCATGACTCAAATCTACAATTCAATTCTGTGACTCAATTCCATCATTGAAGTCCATGACTCAATTTTATGATTCAAGTATATCATTGAAGTATATAATTCAAGTATATAATTGAATTCTTTGACTGGTTCCAATATATTACTCATCATTTGATGATTCAATTCTATGACTCAATTCTTTGACTCAATGCTTTGATGCACTTCCATGATTCAATTCCATGATTCAATTCTATGATTCAACTCTATGATTCAATTGTATGACTCAAGTCTTTGACTCAAGTCTTTGATTCAAGGCTATGATTCCAGTCCATGACTCAAATCTACAATTCAATTCTGTGACTCAATTCCATAATTGAAGTCCATGATTCAATTTTATGATTCAAGTATATCATTCAAGTATATCATTCAAGTATATAATTCAATTCTTTGACTCCAGTCAATGATTCAATTTAATGATTTATGTTGTTGCTCTAAAAATCGACCGGTAAGGTATTGGATAATTGAAATTTAAAGAGATGTGAGCATATCATGAGATTGCTCTGTTACTGTGTATTTTACTGTATTCGACCGGTATCCCTGTGTTAGTGCTGTATGTAGGGATGTCTAAACCGGTCGTCGATCATGTGTAATTCGTCATAAGACAGAGAACACATAATATGACCTAAATGTCTGGATACTTGAAGTCATTTTATCTCTGTAGGAGTATAAGTAACCTTTCAAGTGTAGAATGGATATGATTCCCGTAGAATGTACGTAAGTAGAGTACGTGTATTTTTGACCGACAACACACCCCTTGATTCAACACTTAGTGGAGGAGTGTTGAATTACAAGTCGGTTCTCCATCTTGTAGAACTCTAGAAAACTTAAGTGTGGGCTTGGATATCGAATCGGAAGATTGTAATCGTAGAATCGAACCAATCGTAAATCAGTGAGGAAGGAGAGGTGCTTGAGTATGATGTAGTGGTCGTGAAATCGATGAGAGGGAAACGCTGATGGATAGGAGATCAAAGATCTGATTAGGAAATCGATTGAATGGCTAACGAATCATCAAGTCGTAGGAGACATCGAATACGGTTGATAGATTGTAGGAATCAAGACCGTATCAAACGTGGGGAAGAAGAATGTTTGGTGTGGGATAGATTTAGACCTAAACGTGCCAGATTGGATGACGTGAGAGAGACTCATATCTTGGAAGATGTGACTGGGGAATCAGAATCGAGTCAAAGAAACTTGATTGTAGATAGTCTTAGATTCACGGCAGCTGCTGAGGCGAAGGAAAAAACCAATGATTCAAATCGCCGAGAATCGAAACATGTTGAGTATTGACCAATCGTAGATGATCATCAACACAAAGACGATGGATTGGATGTAGATCCAAGAAGGAACAGAGATCAATATAACGAGACACTTGAGAGTGACGTGAAAGTCGTGAGATTGTAGATCAAACCGTAGGATTGTAGACATCGTTTGGTTGTAGATTGGAGCGTCGTAGGATTTCAAAGAGACTTGACGTAGAAACGAATGGAATCGGAGTAGCATTGAAGGAATGCAAGGGAAGGAATCGATCCAAGGAGGAGATATGATCGTAGAATTCGATTGAGAGGTAGGAAAGAAATCGGATCGTAGGAATAGTTGACAGAGGGGTATTCGATTGATTATACGTAGAACGAAGTCAAACGTCGAGGATTGATTGCTCCAAGCCGTAGTATAGAATCGTACGTTGAGAATGTGGTAGGAATCGATTGGAGGGGTAACGAATCATCAACTCGTAAGGGACAGTAGGAATCGATATGATTGGAGAATCCAATCGTATAAGTGGAGTGAGCAGCATCGAATACGATTGATATTGATCGATCTTGGAAATGAATGAAGTCGATGGAAGGTAGAAGAGATGTGCTTGGATGAAGCGTATTGGATATCACGGATGGAAGAAGGTTCGTCCATTGGCTTGTCGTTCACAATTGTACCGTAGAATCGGAATCGAGAATCAATGGAGGGGAGATCAAATACTGACGTATCACACATCGATGGAGATGCGGGATCGGTTGGAAGGGACCCAAGGAGAATATTAAGTCAAGGATTGAAGAACGGGGTCCAAAGCTGGCTAGTAGATTTCGTCTGTATGGGATTTCGTTTAGCTCGCATGTCAATTAAGCTTTGAATCATATCGTTGTCTTGATCCTTAGGCACGAGAATCGATGGAAGTTAGATCTGAGAAGATGAGATTAGGGCAATCAGAATTGACGCAGAGAGACTGGATCGTGTCTCTATTGGATGCCGTAGAAATACAAAGAGACGTGTCCTTGGAGGAGAGGAAGGCGGATCAACGGCAAGTCGTAGGTGCGGAATCAAACGTATTGTTCCATCTGTGGATCGAATCGGAATTGATTGACAGTCGACACATGCGATGGCTGTAGCGTCTGTCAGCAGGGATCGCTTGTAGGGAGCGATCGGTTAAGAAGCGTTGAGGATAGGAGGGCGACAATGCTGTGTGTTCAATTGGATGGTTGTATCAAATGAACGCCCATCAGTAGACTCCTTCTGTTTGAGATCGGATCTAGCTCGGATGTCATTTAAGCTTTGAAATGGATCTCTGTCATGATACTTGAACGTTCATTTACCTTTGAGCGCGCATCATTTGTATCACGGTTTTGCAAATGTGCGTGTGTAGGGTTTACACGAACTGGCTACACACCCCTTGATTCAACACGTAGTGATGGACTGTTGAATTATTTGGCAGGTCGTTGAATGGGTTTCAGTGGGATCGGTGGCGCGTGCGGGGATCATAAGTAAATGGGTGGAGGCTTATGAGGAAAAGGCTGGAAGTTAGACGCGTTCAAATTAAGCGTCATGCGGTTATCCAAAGCACACATCTTATGAGACAGCAATGGGTTGATCGTATGGTAGAAAGCAATATGATCGCATCTCGGATCATAGAGTCAAATTGTAGAAGTTGAGTAAAAGGGATGCAAGGAGACCAAGCGAAAGCAATATGATCGCACCTTGGAGCATAGAGTCAAATCGTAGAATAGTGGGTCGAATGCAACTCGTCGAACTATATTCCATGATTGAACGTAAAATCAACTTGTTGCTTTGATTGAACGATCAATCGAGCATTCCATCAAGGGATTGATTTGTTTCTGGTGCAAAACGGAGTTATGTCCGTCGGAAGATGGCTGGCGTCCCTGAGAGAGCTTTGACAGGGGTCGCGACAGCATTGGAATCAACCATTTTGGTAGTATCGGAAGGAATGGCCTCTCAAAGGGACGGAACGATTGCAGTGCCGGGTTGTAGATAGTCGTAGAATATCAATGGAGCGGAATCGAACGGAAGGTACCGTTCATCACAGGAAGAAGACTGGAGATTAAAACGTAGAATAATCCATCAATACCACACATTGGATAGAGTCAAATCAAAGCGTTGAATCAAATTGTTAGAGATAAAACAGAATATTGATCATTGATCAAGTAATTGAGTGATGGGATATTCGGAATCATTCATAGAAATTGATTGTGAGACGAATCGTAGAAACGAATGGGATCAGAGGGGATTCATTTCTGACTTGGTAGGGAGAAGATCTATCGATCCAAGGGCTTGAATCGTAAGATCGGAATGCGATCGAGAGATTGTAGGAATCAATATGATCGTAGTGGCGAATCGCAATCGTAGTTCATTGGGGAATGGATTGATTGACTGTAGAATCATGAGGAGACGGGTTGTAGGAATTAGATTGGTCGATGGAGAGAATGGATTGGACAATGCTTGGTATCACGGAGGGTATAAATAGTTGTCCAAGAGGAGGAATTGAAGATCTCAACGAAGGGGAGATCAAGGAATCCGGTTGATAAGGAAAGGAATGATCGAATCATAGAAGAAACGTAGAGATGAAGTGGAGACTTGGAAAGAGGTTTGGATAGAATTGATTGACAAGTGAATCGAGATTCGAAGCTGATTGGTTGATGTTAGAGGAGTTATCAATCAGAATTGAAAAGAAGTAGTCGTAAAATCTCAAAGCGACTTGTCGTAGAAACGTATGGATCTAGCTCGTGTGTTAGTCACGCTTTGAATCATATCCTCGTCTTGATACCGTCAGAACCGGCAACACACCCCTTGATTCGGCACGGAGTGGAGGAGTGGTGAATTATCAGTCGGTTCGACCCCGTGGTTCGGCACGGAGTGGAGGAGTGGTGAATTATCAGTTGGTTCGGGGAGGGTGTTTTCAGTGGGATCCATAAGTGAAGTGGTGGAGGCTTATGATGAAAACGCTGGAAGTTAAGCGCGTTCAAATTAAGCATCAGGCAGTTATCCAACGCACACCCCTTGATTCAGATGCACACCCCTTGATGCAGATGCACACCCCTTGATTCACACTTAAAGAATCGAATTCTATGGTTCAATAGAATTCCATGGTCGTAAATGATACAAAACCGTAGGGCGAAATCATACCAAGGGAAGGAATTGATAATAGTGGATCGATTGCAACTCGTTGAACGAAATGGTTGAAGAAGCAGGCGGTTGGCGGAATGTGAAACGTAGTGTAGAAATCGTTCGAGCGTAGATCAGATTGTAGGATTGAATTGTAGATTGAATCGTAGATCTTGAAAAGCAGCGCTTGATTGTAGATAATCCAGAACAGAGGCGGTTGATTGATCAAGATCAAAGAGAAGAGGTGGATGAGTGTGGAATTAATCTCAAATCGTAGAAAAGAACACAATCGGAGATTGTGGTGATTGAGAGTGAAAACCTCGCGCTCAATCAGGACACAAGCACTCAAGGGGTCAAGGTTATGTTGTGATCGTAGATGAAGCCGAATCGTAGCATCGTTGATAGACTAATCGGAGAATGTGATCTGTCGGGTGACGTCGTCATAGAGCCATTTGGCAATCAAGAGGGTAGCATGTAATTGATACAGCTTGATCTTGATAGCATCACGGTGCCGACGAGGGAGGTAATTTAGTGGGGTAAAGCAACTGCCTTTGGAGGGGAAAATTGCAGTCGGTTGCAATGTTCAGTCAAAAGTGTTGTAAAACCAATTCATCGACAAGATATTGGCATATAGATGATACAGCTTGACCTTGAGGGCATCCCGATGTCGTTTGGTGAGTCGAAGGACAGGCGGATGGTTCGGTCGGGAGGAAATTGGATTATGACATGGAGATTGCAATGATCGTATGTATACTTGCGCAGCGTTTGGAAGGTCAGTGCCCTGAGCAATTGCTTCAGACGGTAGTAGTAGTCGATTGTGCATCGGGGGCTGGGGTGAGAGAGCAGATTTTGGCAAGCGCCGGAACGTCGCAATTACAGTCTGAGGGTTGAAAATCCATCCAAAGTTAGTTGGTACAGAAGGTAGAACAGGATCATGACCAAATCGAGTCAATGCAGAGGGCGAGACAGATGGTAAGTTCACCGTGGAAGACTTGTCCTGACGTTGGACAGGAGGACTCGAAGAAGTGGCACGTGGAAAAAAGATGGATCGAGAGCGGACTCGACGGAAGGAGACCGATTCACTGTTGGGAGAATAAATCCAGGTCCAGGCGTAATGTGGTGCTTGATTTGGCATAGGAGCATTAGGAGTGGGAGTATCAGCCATTTGGCAATCAACGGGTTGGTCGGCACTATTGGAATTGTCCAAGTTGGTATCATCGAAAGACCGGGTCATATGAGGCAGACAAATCTTAACAGCAATATCGGCATTAGGTTTGGCTGGTTTGACAGGGTTCAAGCTGGGGTTGATCAGGTTGGAACTGGGAGCGGGCGTATCAAGGATGGAGTCCGCTGCTTGTACAGGAAGCAAAGCAGAGGTGGTTTTGATGGGATTGGAAACAGTCGGCTTGGTATGAACCAGGGCAGTGGTACCAGAAGGTTCAAACATGGGATGGGAAGGAACAGGAAGAGTCTCGCGAACTACAGGAGCAGTAGGCTTGGTGCGATGCTTCCTTTTGGGAGGAAGTGTATCGGTCATTTTATTTTTGCCAAATACTGCTTGTAGGTAGTGTGTAAGTAGAGTCTGCTCACATTTGCTTTTGTTGACCAATCGTGATCGGGAAGGCGGTTTGACAGACAATCCTGTTTCGTCTGATGGAATGCCAGTGGTAGTGGTATAAACCTTGTGGAATTCATATGGGTACCAATCTTTGTGAAATTTCCAATGCATGGTATGCAGTACCAAGTTTATGATTGGGTGTCCCCGTTGTGCACGGTGGGCGGCTATATCTAACACTTGGTTGTCTCTAACTCGCATTCTCCCCCCGATGGCTTTTGAATGCCAAAAAAGTGTGGTATTGGCAATTAAGGAGGAGATATGGCGTTTGTGCGCTGTAGATACTTCTGAGGGTGGGAGTCCATCCATGATGGCTGCTACAATGAGAGACTTGAGGACAGGGATTGGGTCCGGGCGGAGAGTCTCGACACCATCATCATCAACAAGGAAGAGGCTTGCAATATTAGGCAATATCCGGGAAAAGACTGCGTTGAGGTCGCTTTGTCTGTTGCCGGCTGTGAAGTTGGGGACCAAAGGAGAAGTGTATTCCCCGGACTTCATTCCAGCTGACTGCAGTTTGTGTCATGGTGGAAAAAACAAGGACAGATCGTCGGAGAAGACAGTAGACGATTCGAAGTAAGAACCGATGGGTTATCGCGGAACGATCCTCAGAGGTGCAGAAATAATCGAAGGAATGTTCCGGATGACTCGGAGGCAGAAGAGCCGATGGAGAATCGGAGGAGATAATGAACCGAGAAAAGGACCAAAGAAAGGCGGAGTACCGTCGGAATTATCCGTGAAGGTGCGGAAATAACCGGAGGAATTTTTCGAAGAAGGAACCTGAAGAAATATCGACCGTCAAAGAGACCGTCGGAATGTTCGTCGTTCACAGATGTCCAGAATAGCGCTTGCAGGAAGGGACACCAGGAGGAGACCGAGTGCGGGATTGCAGAGCCGAAGAACGGGACGGAAAGATATAACGAAGGAAAGGACCAAAGGGTCGTCGTTGTTGGATTGGAATTGCTCGGCGTTGCGCGGAGCAAGTGATTGAATTGGCGTAGGTCGTGGATCGGAATCGAAAGGCCGTTGGAATGATCCGCGAAGGTGCAGAAAAGGATTAGCCTTGGTATTGGAGAAATAATCTGCGGAGCCGTCTGATGTAGATCGTTGTTGTCAAAATAATCGATCGTGGGGGATGAGAGAAAATTCTTGTAGAACACCGAAATGACCGAGCAGAGGTGCGCGTGTCAAAGGGATAACCAAAGGAATGTCCCGAAGAAGGAATATTCCAAAGGGAGTGATCGGAGAACGGTGGCTGTCGGAGGTGTGAAGAAAGAACCGAAAGACCGTTGAGAAGATCCGCGGAGGTGCGGCGGTACTATTGATTTAATGTCGTTGCTGTAGGCCGTGGAGGTAAACGGGGTAGATGTGGCTGTTTAGATGGTAAGCGCTTCCGTTCGATCGTCTTCCTTGGACGTGTATGCGTATTACAGAATAATTTTCTTGGTAGAAGGATCTGGAGATACACACGCTTCTTGGTCGTGGCGAAGGGAAGAAGAGGAGAGAAAGAAAGAGGCGGTGATTATTTAATTAACCGGTGTGATAGACGAAATGACCAAGCGAAGGTGCGGTGTGGAATGTAGTGAATAAAGCAACGATCGTAGGATGAGTTGCAGTCTGTTAGTTTGTTTGAAGTGGTGCTTAGCACAATCAAATGGGCGTCGATGGTCCTTTATGGGGATGATGGACGCGGAAGAAAAATATGGGGTATTGCAATCGGCGTGTCCGATGCAATTGGCTTTCATTAAAGACGGCGGTGGTCTTTAGTTTGTAAGTGTAACTGTAATCCAGAGAGCTGGTTGTGGGTTACAAGGCTTGTGATAGCGAGTACACCCCCTGATCCACAAGCAGGGAACAGAAGGAAGATGTACATCGAGGGGAGGCCAAGAATGTGCCGCACAGGGAGCTAAGCACACAATTTCCTCTGGAGTTAACCGACAGTGGAGGTGCTGAACGGCCGGAGACAGATAGCTTAAGGTATACACGATCCTACGGATGGGCAGCAATCGTGTGAGTTATAAGGGCTCTATAACCTGTTGTTGCTCTAAAAATCGACCGGTAAGGTATTGGATAATTGAAATTTAAAGAGATGTGAGCATATCATGAGATTGCTCTGTTACTGTGTATTTTACTGTATTCGACCGGTATCCCTGTGTTAGTGCTGTATGTAGGGATGTCTAAACCGGTCGTCGATCATGTGTAATTCGTCATAAGACAGAGAACACATAATATGACCTAAATGTCTGGATACTTGAAGTCATTTTATCTCTGTAGGAGTATAAGTAACCTTTCAAGTGTAGAATGGATATGATTCCCGTAGAATGTACGTAAGTAGAGTACGTGTATTTTTGACCGACAACAATTTAAATGTATGATTCTAGTTTATGATTCCATTGTCTGACTCAAACCTATTTCATTTCTATGACTAATTTCTATGGTTCCAATATATTACTCAACAACTCTATTATTCAATTCCATGATTCAATTCTATGAATCAATTCTTTGACTCAAGTCTATGATGCCAGTCCATGACTCAAATCTACAATTCAATTCTGTGACTACCAATTGATCTATACTACCAATCATGTGACATCATTCTTAAAAAAATTAAGTTCGAACAAGCAAGTTGTACCAGTACGAGCTACCAATAATTACAAGATACTGGTACGTACCGTATCACAACAATGATTAGAGTAGATGACTGATTTTGTTCTTAGATCCAGTGCATACTCATACTACATACCTTGCTTGAGTCATACTTCATTTTTGAGGGGGTGAAAGAAACTATTTTTTCAATTTTTAGTTTTTCAAAAGATTTGTTTTAGATCCAGTACATACTCATACTACATACCATGCTTGTGTCGTAATACATTTTTGAGGGGGTGAAAGAAACTATTTTTTTAATTTTGGTTCAAGAGAAACTGTTTTTTTTAAATTGTAGTAGGGGGTGAAAGAAACTATTTTTTAATTTTTAATTTTAGTTCTCCCCCCCCCCCCCCCCCCCCCCCCGCGCTCCCCCATCCATTGCATACTCATACTGATCCTACCAATCGATCTCTACTACCAATCAAGTGACGTCATTCGCGCGAGTTCTATTTTAAATTCGAACAAGGTACATACCGTACGTACCGATGCTACCAAGTGATCTATTACCGATCGATCGGTATGAGAGTACCGTACAATATTTCGCACCTCCGTTTGTTGGCTTTTTCGATCGAATTCCGACAGCTTCGTACTCGTACCTAGGTGATCTATTACCAATCGATTTGTATGAGAGTTCGTAACCGGTACTCGTACGAGTACCCTACAATCGCACGTTCGGTTTGTCGGCTTTTTCGATCAAAAAGTAGATGGCTGTAAATACATCAAGTCTGACTCATTCATGTACAAATTGTACCAATTCTAACAAGTCCGATATTATTTTTTCTCACCAACTCTCTCATCTGGCAAGGTTGACAACGACGACGACCAACTTGATCTAAGACAGATTTTAATCGTATGATTTTTTCTTTATTCAGGTTAAATCTTATGGTTACGTGCAACCATAAAAATGAGAGCTCGCTACCATAAAAATGAACGCGCGCCACTAGATATTACTATTGCTTTTAATAGAAGCATCTCATTTCCGTAAAAAATTGTTTCAATTCTTTTTTTAACGATTTTTAGTCGTAGCGTTTGTACCAAGTCTACTTGTTACAAACAGATTTTTTTAATATTTCTACGTATTTTCCCCCCCCAAACCCCCCATTGGTGGAGTTGTTAGTTGAACGTTTATCACTAACCCTAAGAGTTGACAACGTAACCTTGTAGACGGAGTTTATGTGGGGGGGGTTTGGGGGGGGAAAATACGTAGAAATATTAAAAAAATCTGTTTTTAACAAGTAGACTTGGTACAAACGCTACGACTAAAAATCGTAAAAAACAGTACCCAAACATTTATTTACGGAATTAATTAATTAATATACGTATTTAAGTAACTTTAACCACTGAAGGTGGATCTAAACTACTCAGTCTGTATCCAGACTTTAACGTCGCCTCAATCAAAGAGAGTTTAAGCCCCAAGTTGTAGAACGACAAATTTGTCAAACGAATCCTGAAAGCAAGCAGGGAGAGTACAAGTGAAAACTGTTGAAGGATACCGGTAGCATAATCCGAACTGGGAGCAGCTACCAACAAACAGGCAGGAGGAAGGGTAAAATACTGGGAGCCGCAGGGTGGGCAGAGGTGGGTAACTGGGGGAAGAACTAGGAAGGGCACCGGGTGGAGCACCCTGGGTGCGGAAGGTGATGATACAGTGGGAGCAGCGCTGGGGACAGTGCCAGGAACCACACTGGATGCAGCACAAGGAGCAGCACTGGTGGGTGCAGAACCGGGTCATACACTGGGGGAAGCACTGGGGTGCAGAAGATGGGGATATATTGGAAGCAGCGCCAGAAGCCAAACTTGATGCAGCTTGTACCTGGTGAGAAACTGGAATCAGCGAGGGGTGCAGAACCTGGTGAGACACTGGGAGCAGTACTTGGTGAAACACTGTAGCGATGTGGGCTGCAGTGGGGGAGACACTGGGAAAAGTACTGGGGAAAGCGCTGGGTGAAAAGTTTGGCCCATCCATTAGGATCCATTCAGCCAAGCCCTCATCAAGGCAGCCTCCTGGCGATATGGCTGCTGGGAAGGGAGAGGGACTGCATAGTGTCTCCTGGCAAGCTGGATGGTCGCAAGCCATTGACGCTTGGCAGTAAGAGTGTAACCACGGAGCACTTGGAGGGGGATCTGGAGGAGGGAGTGAGATTGAGGCAGTGCACCAGCGAAGCCAATGGCCAATTCAGATGAGATGGAAGCATTGAGAGATTGGTGTTGTTCTGACTCAAGCAACCCTCCAGTGCCATGGAGCCGTTGGTTTCGGTACGTCCAGAGATCCCAACAAGTGAGGAAAAATTGATGAATCACTGCAGTGGCCCATCTACGAGGAGAACGCTTACTACCAATTGAAGAATAATAGTCAGCCTGAATCTGATGCCAGAGGGGTGTCCACCTCCCAAGGAACCAGTTGTGCCAGCCAATCCGACGCTGAGCCCTTATAGCAGATGCAATATCAGGGGAGTATGAGGAAGGGTGGATACGCCTACCTTGACGGACCCTAGTGGTAACATCCACAATGGCAAGAGCCAGTGAAGGGTCTGTAAGCTCAGAAGTAAGGCGCTGTTGCAAAGGGCCCCGAAAGGAAGACAAGCAGTGCTGGACAGCCCCGGGGTCGGCACATGAAAGAACATGGGAAACCTTTTCCTCATCTTGAGCACACAGAGGGCATCGGGAGTGATCCTGGTGCTGGTAATGAAGTAGCTGATTGCCCACACCAATACAACCAGAAGCAAATTTGACAAACCACCGCTGCATACCAGGAGGGAGGCGCTTGAAAGCAGAGTGATGGGCACACCAATGGATAGAATCGGAGACTTGTGGTGGAATGGAGATGTCGTGGTGAGTTTGCCAATAGTGAAGAAGTGGGGGACCTGAAATAAGAATGTGCAAGGCATCTCTGTCAAAGCGAGAGCATTTGAGACCCTTCTGTGAGAGAGCCCAGGGCTCAAACACAAGTCGGGGATAGTGGTAAGGAGAAGAACGATTCATGGATAGAAATGCCTTGGCCATGCCATCAACTTGATGATTGCGAAGCGCCCACCAGTCAAGAGAAAGACCCTCTTGATGACCCTGAACCCACTTGAAGGTGACAGTGATGGGAAGAGCAGAGAGCATATTGCGAATGACATAGACATAGTCAAAAGATTTCTGAGAGATAGACAAGGGCCAGGTGCCCTGAGCCTGTTGAAGAGCCGTATCCCCATCAAGGGCAATGGTGAGTGAGCCAGAGGTTACATCATATAGGTCCACCAGAGCCATACAGCAGGTGAGGACACCAATGATGCCAGCCAATTCACTGCGGTAGGAAGACTGATCTTCAGGGGAGCCACTGACAAGGTTAGATCCAGTGAGGAACAAGGAGGGAGACTTGGTGGAGGTGTTGGGGGAAAGGATGAAGGAAGATGTACCACGGAGGAGAACGGGATCATAAGAGCCGTCACAGACAGCGCTGGCAGAGCCACGCAGAATGGCATCGGTAAGAGCCTGGCATCCATCCTGGGGAAGGGAGTATTGATGGAGAAGGACTCGGGGAGAAGCGCAGAGAGCATCAAATGCATCCTCTGGGGTGGCAGGAAGACACTGAAAAGGATCATAGGTCAAGGGGTCCTCGTCTGGTGGATGAGAGATAAAGGAGGATTGACCGACAATCCGGAACACATTCCCACGGGAAAGGAGGGATACAATAGTGTCTGCACTGGTAGGTTTAGCACAAAGGATGGTAGTGTTAAAGCTATAACGACCTCTGCCTTGCGAAGATCCGACCCTCCAACCAGTAGGGCATTTGGAGAAGAGCCGGTCAGTAGAACGGCACAAAAACCAGGGCCAAACAGAGGAGGACTCGGTTGACAGCCAATGCCCCAGGTGAAAGGAGGGGTGGAAAGCTCGGTCCGAAGGCAAAGCCAACGGGGGTAAGAAGGATTTCCGAAGGGCACGTTGCCAGAGCTGAAGAGCGGGAAGATGCCACGGAGGGGGGCAACGAGGCCAGTCAAGGTGAGCGCGAAGATGGTTGGAGGACTGCAGCTGGAAGGCCATAGGAGAAAGCCGTGTGCCATCTGCAGTGCAGATATCAGCAAGGGAGATAGCCTGGAGAGACATCCTGATGAGATTCAGAAGAGACAGGTCAGCGCCCCGAAAACCAGCAGTGACAAAAGCTTGCATGAGGTAGCAGTCATTCACTCTAAGCAGAGGAAGTGTAGGAAAGTCTTCCACCATACTCACAGGGTGCATAGAAAAGAAATGCCACACATGCTTATACCAGCAAGGAGTGATATAAGAGGCATAGGGCTGATAGGGGGTAATACCGAGATGGAAAGGGATCCCTAGTTCAAGCCGAAATGCTTCAGCGGTAAGCCTAAGAATATGGCCTGTCTGGGAGCCACGTACAGATTCCTGAAGCAGGGTAGCAATGTGGCTGAATTCCTGGAGAAGGAAAGGGTGAATGAAACCAAAGCCTTGATACAAAGATGGACCATAGAAAACCTTTCGAGGAAAGTTGCAAGACATGCCGGCCTTATTGAGCACTGGAACCAGAGTTGGTTGAAGAATGCGGGTCCAGGTAGAAGCGCTGAGCTGAGTGACGGGCATGGGGTATTCAAAAGACTTCATAAATGAGTACCTGAAGGTGTAGAGGGAGGTGTTCTTCTCGCACTTGGAGGACCTCATTTGAGATCCAAAGGACTGGGACTGGGTCTGCAGGTGATCAACTTGAGCTTCCTCATTGCCGTCCATAGAAATGTAGACACCCAGAGTCTTGTCCGCGTGGTCAACCTCAAAACGGTCAAGAGGTGATTGGGCACCAGATTTGTCAGTGATGGTGAAAACACCGGGCATTTCATCAACAGAACGATAGTCCCAACCAGAACCAGTCCACTTGAAATCTATCAAGTAGCAGAAGGATTTAGCAGGTTCAATAGCGCCGCCAGTAGCAATGAGACCACCAGCCCAGCGGTCTAAAGCGGCCTGAAAATCAACAGCCAAAGCCTCACCAGAGGTAGTAGAGGAGGAACCGGCACAAAAAAGGTCAGTATCATCCACAAAAGCAAATCCAACCAAGGAGACCAGCTGAAGGGATAGGGAGGTGAGGAGATGAACCCCATGGCCTGCGTTCTGCATCATCCGGAAAAGGATGGTAGAACCAGAGCCCACAGAGTTGGGCCGAGCCCGTTGCCTTGCCCAATCCCACTGAGAGGAATAGATTCATCACCATACATAGGACCGGACCGGCCAAATCCAGTTTTAATGTGATGGGTAGCACGCTGGAGAGTGGAGAGTAAAACCTCGCAAACGTGAGCCGGAATCCCAAAGCTTTGGAGGGTGAGACTTGCAATGGGATGGGAGATTCGGTCATAGCAGCCCTTGGCATCGTTCATTGCAACCGCCCCCGAGCGGCGCTTTTGGCGGAGGACATCACAAATGAGCTTCTTGTTGAGACAAGTGTTGATGGCTTTGTGATGCTTCCGGCTGCCATGTTGGTCAACTGCCACCGCGTTGGCCTGTTCAGCATGAGCTAGAATGCGTTTACCGATCATCTTGTTGTTGATCTGGAACTCTGGAGACATCAGTTGGATAAGTCTCATCTTGTCAACACGGTATTCACCAGGTTTCTTGAAAATTTCAACGTCGGTGATAACCTGCCAAGCAGAGGGCGAGAAGCCAGCAAGCAGAGGAGCAGTCCGCATCAGAGTATCAAAGGAATTCAGCTGAGTGTCCAAGGCAAAAGATTTATGGTGGGCAAAACTGAGGCAAGAAGGCTCACCAGCAGTGCGTTCCTTCTGGCATTTCCAGGCAGCAGCATTGTCAGCAGGGCTAACAGAATAGTCAAAGGGAGCCAAAGACTTAATAGCAGCAGGCACTTGAAGGCAAGTAAGAAATTCAGTCAGGTACTGGTCAGTTCCGGGAGGAGGGACGTAAGTGCCGGCAAGGACATCAGCTGAGGAAGGTCCAGTTCCCAAGTAGCCGAAGGCCTGAATGAATGAGGGAGACATGGAGGGAGTGTCTAGGCATTGTTGTTGACGGCAGACATTGGAGGCAGCCATGGCTGGCACCATGGCAGATTGAGACTCTAAGACTTGTTCAGTGCCATTGGAGCTGACAGCAACCGCTTTCAGAACAGCAGGCTTTGAGAGGCGGCCACGGATAGCGCGAGCAGCGAGCCCTAGATCCCGTTGGAGCCGTTCACGGCGCATGCGTGCCCGAATCTGAGAGGCGCTCTGGTTGTAGGGCTTGCCTTCAGTAAGAAGAGCGTCCACCAAGCCTTGGTTGAAGGAGTCACGCCACGAAGGAGCCAGGGCTTTTACAGCACGGTATTGCTTGTAGGCTTGCTTCAAGTGAAGGACAGCCGTGGCAAGATCACAGTGTTCACCCTTGTATAAGGAAAGTTTACATGCCAGGCGCTTCACCTTGGTGTGGCTGGTGGAGACACCTTGACGAAGCTGCACAATCCGCCTCCAAAAATCGATGGTGTCACGGTAAACCTGGAGCTTGGGGGACCACGGAATCATGCCGGTGCGAAGCCGGCAAAGATGTTGTTCAACAGACAGCCGGATGGAGGCAGAGGTAGCATGGAGGACATCATAGGTAGTGATGAGAGTATCGCGCACAGTGGTATCACCAGATAAATACAGTGCCACTAGGTGCTCTAGCTTAGTCTGAAGGGGGACCACACCAGCAGTAGCAAAGGCATGTTTGACCCGCTTGAGATAGCGCTGCCGAAGGTGAGGGTGGGAAGATTTCAGGCGAGGAAGAGAGGATCGCACAGGAGGTGGAAGATATTTGCCCAAGATACTGCCATTACACACTTCGATCCAGAGCAAGCGATGGTCAGAAGCCATGCCGTGCTCACCATCAAAAGCACAGTAACCAGCTCGGATGACATCAACATGCTCAGTAGTCCAAAGGGCATCAATGGGAGTCCTGGTAGTATTTCGATTGTGGGTGGCAGGTGGGGAACGTGAAGGGTGGGTAGTTAAGATGGCATCCTTGAAGCCGAGTGCTGTGAGCTCAGAGGAGAGACCGTCAGAACGGACATCAGAATTATGGTCGATCCCTAAGACAACGGAGTCACCTGCCTCTAGGCAAGCCTGAAGGGCAGCTGTGAGGTCACGTCGAAAGAGAATGCGTGGGTTGGGACAGCATAGATCCTCTTCAGCCTGGAAGTAGCGACAGTGTTGGTTCCAAACAGAGCCAAGGTCCCTGTCATTTTCTACAGGGCAGTAGGCTGAAAAGATGGTCACCGTAGCTTGAGCCCTCCCCTGAAACCGAACAAAAGTCCACCGGCCAAGCCCCGAAGGATCAGCACCGTGGGCAAGCTTGTGAGAATGAAAGAGCCGGTCAATAGTAAACCCCGTACCACCAGGGAGGCGCCACGTGCCAGAGGATGCCTCATGCTGGTTGCTAGCAAGGAAGGTGAAGCTGGAAGGGTAGGCCTGTTTGATGCGAGAGTGAAAGAGATCACAAAGGGGGAGCTGGGGTTCGTTCAGACAATGCTCTGCGTAGAGAGCAACCCCAGCTTTACTTTGAGCAACACGCCGAGAGTTGTGACGGGAACGAGACATGAAGGCGGACTTCCGCTGGGGACCAATATTTTGGAAGGTGATGAGGGTAGAGTTTGAGGACGGAGACTGGGGAAAGGGATGGCCAAAAGCATCAGAATCTTTATTCACAAGGATGTCCCCATGAAGATTGGATTGGGCGAGACGGGAAGCAAGAGAAGGCAAGGGATGGGAAGAAGGACTGGAGGAATCCAGGTGGGGATGAGAGTTGGAGGGCATCCCACAGTGCCCTGAAGGAGACATACTAACCATGATCCGACGCATACCGTGTCTGTCGCACGGAAGAGGAAGCGTGTGAGGCATAGGTGTGGAATACCGAAGGCCACAGCAGGTGCAGCGCTGGGAGGAACACTGGGTGCATATCAGGGTGAAACACTGGGAGCGCCAGTTGATGCAGCGCTAGGTGGAACACTGGAGGCAATCCTGGGGGAAGCACTGGGAGGCAAGCCAAATGCATGGCAGGAGGAAGCACTGGGAGTGGCGCCTGGTGCAGTTCTGGGAGTAGCACTGTCGGCAGAGCAGGGTAAAACACTGGGAGCACCAGTTGATGCAGCACTAGGTGGAACACTGAAGGCGACCCTAGATGAAGCACTGGAAAGCAAGTCAGATGCATGGCAGGAGGAAGCACTGGGAGTGGCGCCTGGTGCAATTCTGGGAGTAACACTGTTGGCAGAGCAGGGTGAAACACTGGGAGCACCAGTTGAGGCAGCGCTAGGTGGAGCACTGGAGGCAATCCTGGGGGAAGAACTGGGAAGCGAGCCAAATGCATGGCAGGAGGAAGCACTGGGAGTGGCGCCTGGTGCAGTGCCGGGAGTAGCACTGTCGGCAGAGCAGGATGAAACATTTGGAGCACCAGGTGATGCAGCACTAGGTGGAACACTGAAGGCGGCCCTAGATGAAGCACTGGAACGCAAGTCAAATGCATGGCAGGAGGAAGCACTGGGAGTGGCGCCTGGTGCAGTTCTTGGAGTAACACTGTCGGCAGAGCAGGGTGAAACACTGGGAGCACCAGTTGAGGCAGCGCTAGGTGGAGCACTAGGAGGCAATCCTGGGGGAAGCACTGGGAAGCAGGTCAGATGCATGGCAGGAGGAAGCACTGGGAGGGGCGCCTGGTGCAGCGCTGGGAGAAGCACGGGGTGCATATCAGGGTGAAACACTGGGAGCACCAGTTGATGCAGCACTAGGTAGAGCACTGGAACCAATACGGGGGGGAGCACTGGAAAGCAAGTCAGATGCATGGCAGGAGGAAGCACTGGGAGTGGCGCCTGGTGCAGCGTTGGGAGAAACACGGGGTGCATAGCAGGGGGAAACACTGGGAGCACCAGTTGAGGCAGCGCGAGGGGGAGCACGGAAGACGACCCTAGATGAAGCACTGGAAAGCAAGTCAAATGCATGGCAGAGGGATGCACTGGGAGGGGCGCCTGGTGCAGCGCTGGGAGAAACACTGTTGGCAGAGCAGGGTGAAACACTGGGAGCACCAGTTGAGGCAGCGCTAGGTGGAGCACTGGAGGCAATCCTGGGGGAGGCACGGGAAAGCAAGTCAGATGCATGGCAGGAGGAAGCACTGGGAGTGGCGCCTGGTGCAGTTCTGCGAGGAGCACTGTCGGCAGAGCAGGGTGAAACATTGGGAGCACCAGTTGATGCAACACTAGGTGGAGCACTGGAGGCAATCCTGGGGGAGGCACTGGAAAGCAAGGCAGATGCATGGCAGGAGGAAGCACTGGGAGGGGCGCCTGGTGCAGTTCTGGGAGTAACACTGTCGGCAGAGCAGGGTGAAACATTGGGAGCACCAGTTGATGCAACACTAGGTGGAGCACTGGAGGCAATCCTGGGGGAGGCACTGGAAAGCAAGGCAGATGCAAGGCAGGAGGAAGCACTGGGAGTGGCGCCTGTTGCAGTTCTGGGAATAACACTGGCGGCAGAGCAGGGTGAAACATTTGGAGCACCAGTTGATGCAGCACTAGGTGGAACACTGAAGGCGGCCCTAGATGAAGCACTGGAACGCAAGTCAAATGCATGGCAGGAGGAAGCACTGGGAGTGGCGCCTGGTGCAGCTCTGGGAGGAACACTGTTGGCAGAGCAGGGTGAAACACTGGGAGCACCAGTTGAGGCAGCGCTAGGTGGAGCACTGGAGGCAATCCTGGGGGAGGCACTGGAAAGCAAGTCAAATGCATGGCAGAGGGATGCACTGGGAGGGGCGCCTGGTGCAGCGCTGGGAGAAACACTGTTGGCAGAGCAGGGTGAAACACTGGGAGCACCAGTTGAGGCAGCGCTAGGTGGAGCACTGGAGGCAATCCTGGGGGAGGCACGGGAAAGCAAGTCAGATGCATGGCAGGAGGAAGCACTGGGAGTGGCGCCTGGTGCAGTTCTGCGAGGAGCACTGTCGGCAGAGCAGGGTGAAACATTGGGAGCACCAGTTGATGCAACACTAGGTGGAGCACTGGAGGCAATCCTGGGGGAGGCACTGGAAAGCAAGGCAGATGCATGGCAGGAGGAAGCACTGGGAGGGGCGCCTGGTGCAGTTCTGGGAGTAACACTGTCGGCAGAGCAGGGTGAAACATTGGGAGCACCAGTTGATGCAACACTAGGTGGAGCACTGGAGGCAATCCTGGGGGAGGCACTGGAAAGCAAGGCAGATGCAAGGCAGGAGGAAGCACTGGGAGTGGCGCCTGTTGCAGTTCTGGGAATAACACTGGCGGCAGAGCAGGGTGAAACATTTGGAGCACCAGTTGATGCAGCACTAGGTGGAACACTGAAGGCGGCCCTAGATGAAGCACTGGAACGCAAGTCAAATGCATGGCAGGAGGAAGCACTGGGAGTGGCGCCTGGTGCAGCTCTGGGAGGAACACTGTCGGCAGAGCAGGGTGAAAAACTGGGAGCACCAGTTGAGGCAGCGCTAGGTGGAGCACTGGAGGCAATCCTGGGGGAAGCACTGGGAAGCAAGCCAAATGCATGGCAGGAGGAAGCACTGGGAGTGGCGCCTGGCTCAGCGCTGGGAGGAACACTGGGTGCATATCAGGGTGAAACACTGGGAGCACCAGTTGATGCAGCACTAGGTGGAGCACTGGAGGCAATCCTGAGGGAAGCACTGGAAAGCAAGTCAGATGCATGGCAGGAGGAAGCACTGGGAGTGGCGCCTGGTGCAGTTCTGGGAGGAGCACTGTCGGCAGAGCAGGGTGAAACATTGGGAGCACCAGTTGATGCAACACTAGGCGGAGCACTGGAGGCAATCCTGGGGGAAGCACTGGAAAGCAAGTCAGATGCATGGCAGGAGGAAGCACTGGGAGTGGTGCCTGATGCAGTTCTGGGAGTAACACTGTCGGCAGAGCAGGGTGAAACATTGGGAGCACCAGTTGATGCAGCACTAGGTGAAACACTGAAGGCGACCCTAGATGAAGCACTGGAACGCAAGTCAAATGCATGGCAGGAGGAAACACTGGGAATGGCGCCTGGTGCAGCCCTGGGAGGAACGCCGGGTGCATATCAGGGTGAAACGCTGGGAGCACCAGTGGATGCAGCGCTAGGTGGAGCACTGAAGGCGGCCCTAGATGAAGCACTGGAAAGCACGTCAAATGCATGACAGGAGGAAGCACGGGGAGTGGCGCCTGGCGCAGCGCTGGGAGGGACACTGGATGCATATCAGGGTGAAACACTGGGAGCACCCGTTGATGCAGCACTAGGGGGAGCACTGGAGGCAATCCTGAGGGAAGCACTGGAAAGCAAGTCAAATGCATGGCAGAAGGAAGCACTGGGAGTGGCGCCTGGTGCAGTGCCGGGAGGAAGACTGGGTGCATATCAGGGGGAAACACTGCGAGCAACAATGGGTGCAGCACTAGGTGGAACACTGAAGGCAACCCTAGGTGAAGCACTGGAAAGCAAGCCAAATGCATGGCAGGAGGAAGCACTCGGGCTGGCGCCAGGTGCAGCGCCGGGAGGAGCCCTGGGTACATATCCGGGTGAACCACATGGAGCACCAGTTGATGAAGCCCGAGGTGGAGCACTGGAGGCAATCCTGGGGGAAGCACTGGAAAGCAAACCAAAGGCATTAACACCTGATGCAGGGATAGGAGAGACACGGTGGGGTAGACAAGGCGGGAAGCAGGAGGAGCGGAAGGAGAGGAAGGTTGACTGAGGGATGCAGAGGTGGAATTTGGAGAAGTAGGCATTCCACCAGGCCAGAAGAAAGGATTCCTAACCATGGTCAGAGGAATACCGTGTCTGTCGCACGGATAGGAGAGACGCCGGTGCAGAGCTGGTTGAGGCATTGGTATGGCTCAGCTCGCTGATACTGGCGTCGGTGCCGGGAGAAAAAGCTATGGAGGTGAAACCAGAGCGGAGAGGAGAGTTGAGGGCGGTGGGGAGTGTGCTAGCGGGGGACACAATGTCAGCCAAGGCAACGCCTTCAAGAGGGGCAGCAGGTGGAGGGGCAGCTAGAACAGAAGTGATGTTGGAAGTGCCGGTTGCAAGAGTAGACATGGACTGGCCATCATCAAAGCCACACCCAGCGCTGTCCTCACGTATCTGAAAAGAGAAGTGCATATCCAGGTCAAAAGTAACAGCGTTGGAAGTGGAGTCGATGGACAGGTCGTCATCCACGAGTTCCCAATCGCAGACGTCACCACGACCAAAGAAGGGCAAAGCATCCTCCGGGTCCTGGTCCGGTGCAGGGGCCTTTTCAACAACCCGTCCTTCAGTGGGATCCCAATGAAAGTCCTCCAACTCAGTGAGACACTCAGTAGAGAACCATTGGCGAACACAAGAGCCATACCGGGCCTCCAGGAAGATAGGAAGAAAGGACAGCATGGCTTGGGCTTCAGCTGAGGTAGTAGTGTTGTACAGGGCCAGGATTTCACCACGGTAGGAGCTGGTATCAACAGAGAGAAACAATGGCCAGGACCAGTTGTCCCTAGTACGAATTCCCAGAAGAACACGGCGCAAGGTGGTAGCGCCCAGGCCCTGACCCAAATCGACAGGAAGATCCAGGTCAACCACACCGAGAACAGAAGCAGTTTCATGGGTCTGGATGAACTTGGCTTGCCGGTGCTTAGCTTGACGAAGGGTCTTCAGCTTGGAAGGGGAAAGGCATCGGTCAGAGGGATTGGTAGCAGTCTCAATGAACTTGTAGAATTTACCATCAGGAAGGGAGGCTATATCAGACGCAGAGCAGCGATTGAACTGAGCCTTCAGTAGCTTGACAGTCTGGGAACGCTTGGTAGAATCACACAAGATGTGAGCGGCTGGGACAGGAGAGGGGTCAGGGGTTCGTGAATTGTCGAGCCGAATGTTCTTCCGGATGACAGCGATAGGGAAGGCTTGAAACCGAGGATGGGTCTGGAGCAGGGCATTGTAATGATTAAGATCAAAACTCTGCATATAGGAACCGAGCAGGAAACCACAGGTGACAGTAGTGGAGGCTTGAATATGATCGTACTTGAAGTCCATTTCACGGTCCTGGAGGCGCTGAAGGAGAGTGTCAGACAAGAGAGCATCCACTGGGACACTGTGTCCAATATAGAACCGAAGGTGGGGTGCTGCGCGGACCCGAAGCCAGAGGGAAGCAACGTAGAGCTCAAGAGTGCGCCTGTCAGGCAGGGTAGACCAGAGTTTGGGAACAGGCTTAGCCTTGGGGTTAATGCTGGCGCAGGAAGGGAAGACATAGAGGACCAGCTTCCGATCCGCCGACCAGAGCAAGCTAAGGGCATCAGTCAGGGACGCCAGCATTTCGTCGTACAAATCACTAGGGCGGGGTGACATCAACCGAGGGAGAGACAGAGTGAAGTAGGAGCTGTAGGAGCATTTGGTACCTTCAGTGACATCAACCGGAGCCCTGGAATCACTGGAACAAACCCCACGCCGTTGAAGAAAGTGGCCGACAGAAGAAGAAAGTACAGAAGCAGCTCCAACAGAAGGAAAAAAGGAGACAGACCGAGAACCCGGTGCCGGGGTGGAAGATGCAGAGGCAGCTGACGGAGCAGGGGCAGGGGGCTTAGTCTTGAAAAACCAATGAGAGCCGAGAACCCGGTTGGCAGACAGCCACACCAGCCCTTCAGTGCTAGGCAGAAGGTTGCCTTCACAGTACAGGGCATCAAAGCATTCGGGAGACATTTTAGCAAGGCCAATGAGACATTTCCGAAGGGCTTGGCCGGGCGGGGATTTGGTCCACGCAGCAGAGCCTTGGAAGCAAGCCGAAGCCAGGGAGACCAGAGATTCCACAGTAGCAGTCCTCCAATCGGAATCAGCGGGATGGACCAGGGCATACACCGGGGCAACTGATAGACGGCACACATCATGGATGGATTTCTTGTCACTGCCATCCTTCTTGCTGAAGAAGTGGGTAGGACTGGGAGAGGCATTCCAAACCCGGGTCTGCGCTGGAGACTTCCGGAGGCGGTGGATGAAAGATGGGGTAGGGAAACGGCCATCACCATAGAAACGCCACAGGAAGGAAGCAGAGTGGGCCTGATTGGCAGCGGCCAGAGCCTGTTGACGAAGTGCTTGACGATCCAAGCTGGGGGAGGGAGTCAAGGAGGGGGACGGCTGGAGGAGAGACTGTTTAAGAGCTGTAGCAGGGGCGGGACGCGCGGCAGACGGTGCTGGCTGCTGAAGAGCTGGGGGAGTAAGGACAAGCTGCTTGAGAGCGGGAGGCTGCAGGGGGGGGGACTTAAGGGCTGGCTTCTTAGAAGCCGGACGAGGAGCAGGCTTCTTAGAAGACTGAGTAGAGGAGGCCACAGAGGAATCAGAGGAAGAGACAGACATGGAGGTAACAGAGGATTGGCTGGCCGAGGAAGAGGAACAAGCAGACATAGATGCATCCTTCCGGGGGCGAAGAGAGGAAGGGGAAGGAGGGGCCTGGGTAGGAGCTGGGGTAGGGGTGGAGGACTTCTTCAGATGGGCGCGCTTGGGGTATCGAGAGCCAGATGCAGAGGAGCGGGCAGAGGAAGAAGAGAGAGAGGGCGTGGACTGAAGTCTTTTCTTGGGGGAAGATCGACCGGCAGTAGATGCAGGAGAAGTTGGTGTAGACATGTTGCGTGTGCTACGGGGCCGGCCCTCACGAGGCTGAGTAGGAGTAGGGGGAGTAGGCATGATGGGAATTGGTGTATGCGAGAGCCGCAATATCGATTGTAGTTGCAGACGGTTGGTGAGTCCGATGGATCAGAGGCGATTCGCGTGAGGGTTGTTGCTGGGTGGTGTAATTGGAAGCAAGGCAGATGTGATTGCTATCAACGGCGGCGGTCGGGCGGCTAGAGACGCGGTTGGAAACAGAGCAGAGGGAAGTCGATCGATGGTTGGAAGGCTTTGTCGTGTAATCGAATCAGAGAGCAAATATCAACCGTCGGGGGCCGGAGGTCGGCGACAGAGAAACTGCTGGGAGGGATCTAGTGTAAAATGTGATGTGGCGTGGACAAAGAAGGCGGCGGGTGGCGACTTCTGGTACAAGCTGTATCAAGGTGAGGCTGTTGGTGGGGTGACGGCGGCTGTGGCGACGCGGTTGTCGTCTGTTGGATTGCTGTTGCGGACAGGGCTGTTGCGGACGGTGCTGATTGCTGTTGCGGACGGTGCTGTTGCGGACAGTGCTGTTGCGGCCGGTGCTGCGAAGGGTTGCGGCGGCTACGTAGAAACTGTACTGGAGACAGCGTAGAAAACTATTTGGCGTCGGCGCCGATGGAACCGCCAATGGAGCCAACCGATGAAGCCAAAGCAACCGAAGGAATCAAAGCAGGGACCCAAATGGATAGCACCAACAGAAAGAGCAAGTCTTCGATGGTAGGGGTGGGGCCCGGAGTCTGTAATGACAGAGGGAAAGCAAGGAGAGAGTAAAAGGAAGTCAGTGTAGAAGTCTACGTATTTTAAGTACTGAAAATTCGGAACGTCGGACAAAATTGCTCGACGCAAGGTTGTAAACATTTATTTACGGAAATGAGATGCTTCTTCTAAAAGCAATAGTAATATGTAGTGCCGCGCATTCATTTTTATGGTAGCGAGCTCTCATTTTTATGATTGCAAGTAACCATAAGATTTAACCTGAATATAGATAAAAATCATACGATTAAAATCTGTCTTAGATCAAGTTGGTCGTCACGTCACGTCATTGTCATTGTTGCCAGATGAGAGAGTTGGTGAGAAATACAATCGGACTTGTGAGAATTGATACAATTTGTACATGAATGAGTCGGACTTGATGTACTTACAGCCATCTTCTCTCATAAGAACAACTTTTTTGTCGTCGTCATATCAAGTGTACCCTACGGTACGAGTATGTGTGAATTTCAAGTTTTGCAATAGAGGTGCAAAAAATCGTCTCGGAAATTTCGAACCGGTCCAAAATTGGTTCGAAATGAGTCATGAGACCAATTTAAATCATGAGTGGTACGAGATTGATTTTTTTTTGGTACGTACGAGATTGATTTTTTTTTTCGTATGTACGAGATTTTTTTTTTGGGTACGTACGAGATTGATTTTTTTTTTTTCGTACGTACGAGATTTGTTTTTCCAACGTATGTAAAACATGTAGAATTCTACAGAAGATTGAAGTATCCTCTACTTCGATGATTTTTTTTCTACCTCCCGAAAAAAAAACTCTCTCCCACACAAACAGTAATAATCTTTTCTTCCCTTGCGACAGACAAAAAAATCACTTTTTCTATCTCGCAACAAAAAAATATTCACTTCATAATTAGCCTTCTGACATCCAACTTATTTGAGTAGAGTTGCTATTTGGCACTCCGTCGGTGAACGTGGGATTCCACCTTATACTTCTTTATCAGTATTCGGCAGGTTATCCGTGCTCTTATATTTTAGTCTGAAATAACAGCCTTGTACTGGAAAAAGAATTAGCTCGCATTGGACTAGAGGTGGTTTGCTGATAGATATTGTTTGAATTGGCCCCCAAACATATATGTCTTGAAAGCAATAAATCTCTATCCATTGCTTCTATATCAACAGGCACGAGGTACTGTTTTTCGTGACAGAGGAGTAAGAAGGCTGCAAATCTACGGCAGCAGCAACAACAACAATTTCATTGGGACGATTGTCGGAACAACGATTGTCAGAACAACGACGATTGTCAGGAACAACAGCGAGTGTCGGAACAACAACGATTGCCGGAACAACGATTGTCAGAAAGATTGTCGGAACAACAACGATTGTCGGAACAACGGAACAAGCAACGGTACGAATGAGAGAGATAAAGAATGATTATAATGCCTCTGGCATTGTTGATACTCAATGTATTTCCTCCCTTTTGTTTTTCGTCTTATTTCCATAGGACCGGATCGGAACAACGGATTGGAAACATCTACATCAACGAATCGACCATATCAACAAATCGACTGTATCAACAAGAAATCGACCGTATGACTGTATTAACAAATCGACCGTATCAACAAATCGACAGCATCAACAACGGGAGCAGATGGCAACAACGGTGACACGCACGAGCGAACATCAAATAAACGGGAGCAGACAGCACAACACGGCAGCGGGGTAGGTTAGCATGTAGATTATATTATTCTGTTGTTATGATTTCCTCTACATCAATAGATACTCACTCATTTTGTTCAATTATTATATATTGTTATAGATCCGCAACAGCAACAACGATCAAATCGCAAACAACAACGTCGTCGGCAACAAAATAGGCACCAACGTCGGCAACGAGCAGCAGCGGGCCAATCGTTTGTCAACAAATCAACGGCAACAACGACAGCAGCAACAGCAATACCCCTAGGCAACAACGGCAACGAATCATCGGCATCGAATCGCTCCTCCTCCTCCACCGGCGCTGGGTTGCTCGTTCCGATTGCTCGCTTGACCGAAGTTCGATAGTATTTCCAATCCAACTTCTTGTTAATGGTAGGATTTGTACACAGCAACGTCGGAAAAGAAAAACTTGCGACAGTCCGTCAGATAGATCGATCCTATTTTGATGGCTCGTTTCCCTCGGCCGAAGTTCGATAGTATTTCCAATCCAACTTCTTGTTAATGGTAGGATTTGTACACAGTGACGTCGGAAAAGAAAAGCTTGCGACAGTCGGTCAATGGACTCGCGCTGCAAGAGATCCTGTTTTGATTGCTCGTTCCGATTGCTCGCTTGACCGAAGTTCGATAGTATTTCCAATCCAACTTCTTGTTAATGGTAGGATTTGTACACAGCGACGTCGGAAAAGAAAAACTTGCGACAGTCGGTCAATGGACTCGCGATGCAAGAGATCCTGTTTCGATTGCTCGTTCTGATTGCTCGCTTGGCCGAAGTTTGATAGTATTACCAATCCAACTTCTTGTTAATGGTAGGATTTGTACACAGCGACGTCGGAAAAGAAAAACTTGCGACAGCCGGCCAATGGACTCGCGCTGCAAGAAGTCTCTGTTGCTATTGCTTGATTGATTAAAATTCCCTCGACCAAAGTTTGATAGTATTACCAATCCAACTTCTTGTTAATGGTAGGATTTGTACACAGTGACGTCAGAAAAGAAAAACTTGCAACAGTCGGTCAGATCGATCGATCCTATTTCGATGGCTCGTGGCTAGTTTCCATCGACCGAAGTTGGATAGTATTTCCAATCCAACTTCTCGTTAATGGTAGGATTTGTACACAGTGACGTCGGAAAAGAAAAACTTGCGACAGTCGGTCAATGGACTCGCGCTGCAAGAAGTCTCTGTTACTATTGCAATCACTTGCGTCACTTGCTGCGCGCCGGTACTGCACTGCTGTGGCTGTGGCTTTGATTTGTTTTCTACTTCGTGTCGTTAGATTGCAGTAGGTAGGTTGCTGTAATATTGATTAGGTTCTAAAATTGTGAGCATTAGGATTAAGTTATATCCGGACCGCACTGCACCTCTATCGGTCCCTCTTTACGGGTCGTATGTGTGTTGAGATGAATCGTATAAACAGTTATTTGCTTTGGCGACTATCACAAGTAACTATCGTAGCCTTGAATCAAAGACTTGAGTCATGGAATTGAATCATACACTTGAGTCATAGAATTGAATCATGGAATTGAATCATAGATTTGAATCATGGAATTGAATCATGGAAGTGCGTCAAAGCATTGAGTCATAGAATTGAGTCATATAATTGAATCATAGAATGATAAATAATAGAATGGAATCATAGAAATTAATCATAGAAATGAATTGTAGGTTTGAGTCAGACAATGGAATCATAAGCTGGAATCATAGACTTAAATCATTAAATTGAATCATTGACTGGAGTCAAAGAATTGAATGATAAATGTGAATGATATACTTGAATTATATACTTGAATCATAAAATTGAATCATGGACTTCAATAATAGAATTGAGTCACAGAATTGAATTGCAGATTTGAGTCATGGACTGGAACCGTAGCCTTGAATCAAAGACTTGAGTCATAGAACTGAATGATGGAATTGAATCATAGATTTGAATCATGGAATTGAATCATGGAAGTGCGTCAAAGCATTGAGTCATAGAATTGAGTCATAGAATTGAATCATGGAATGATAAATAATAGAATGGAATCATAGAAATTAATCATAGAAATGAATTGTAGGTTTGAGTCAGACAATGGAATCATAAGCTGGAATCATAGACTTAAATCATTAAATTGAATCATTGACTGGAGTCAAAGAATTGAATGATAAATGTGAATGATATACTTGAATTATACACTTGAATCATAAAATTGAATCATGGACTTCAATAATAGAATTGAGTCACAGAATTGAATTGCAGATTTGAGTCATGGACTGGAACCGTAGCCTTGAATCAAAGACTTGAGTCATAGAACTGAATGATGGAATTGAATCATAGATTTGAATCATGGAATTGAATCATGGAAGTGCATCAAAGCATTGAGTCATAGAATTGAGTCATATAATTGAATCATAGAATAATAAATAATAGAATGGAATCATAGAAATTAATCATAGAAATGAATTGTAGGTTTGAGTCAGACAATGGAATCATAAGCTGGAATCATAGACTTAAATCATTAAATTGAATCATTGACTGGAGTCAAAGAATTGAATGATAAATGTGAATGATATACTTGAATTATATACTTGAATCATAAAATTGAATCATGGACTTCAATAATAGAATTGAGTCAAAGAATTGAATTGCAGATTTGAGCCATGGACTGGAATCGTAGCCTTGAATCATAGCCTTGAATCATGGAATTGAGTCATACACTTGAGTCATAGAGTTGAATCATAGAATGAGGAGTAATAGAATGGAATCATAGAAATTAATCATAGAAATGAATTGTAGGTTTGAGTCAGACAATGGAATCACTGAACTGAAATCATAGACTTAAATCATTAAATTGAATCATTGACTGGAGTCAAAGAATTGAATGATAAACGTGAATTATATACTTGAATTATATACTTGAATCATAAAATTGAATCATGGACTTCAATAATAGAATTGAGTCAAAGAATTGAATTGTAGATTTGAGTCATGGACTGGAATCATAGCCTTGAATCATAGCCTTGAATCATGGAATTGAATCATACACTTGAGTCATAGAATTGAATCATGGAATTGAATCATAGAGTTGAATCATGGAATTCAATCATGGAAGTGTGTCAAAGCATTGAGTCATAGAATTGAGTCATAGAATTGAATCATAGAATGATAAATAATAGAATGGAATCATAGAAATTAATCATAAAAATGAATTTGGTTTTTTGGTTGATGATTCTTGAGTTATAATTTGGTGGGGGATAGGCAGGATTTGCACTGTGTTCAAATCTAGTGGGTTTTGGGGTTGATGACTGAATTATATTTTGGTTAGGGACTGGAAAGATTTGCATTGTGTTCAAATCAGGTGGGTTTTAGGGTTGGTTATTGAATTATATTTTGGTTGGAGATTGGCAGGATTTGCACAGTGCTCAAATCTGGTAGGTTTTTGGGTTGATGAATGAGTTATATTTTGGTCGGGGATCGGCAGGATTTGCACTGTCTTCAAATCAGGTAGATTTTTGGGTTGATGACTGAGTTATATGTTGGTCGGGGATTGGCAGGATTTGCACTGTTCTACAATCTTGTGGGTTTTTGGGTTGATAACTGAGTTATATTTTAGTCAGGGAATTGGCAGGATTTGCCCTGTTCTAGAATCTGGTTGGTTTTTGGGTTGATGACTGAGTTATATTTTGGTAAGGGACTGGAAAGATTTGCACTGTGTTCAAATCTGGTTGGTTTTTGGGTTGATGACTGAGTTATATTTTAGTCAGGGATTGGCAGGATTTGCACTGTGCTAAAATCTGGTGCGTTTTTGGGTTGATGACTGAGTTATATTTTAGTCGGGAATTGGTAGGATTTGCACTGTTCTAAAATCTGGTGGGTTTTGGGTTGATGACTGAGTTATATTTTGGTTAGGGACTGGAAAGATTTGCACTGTATTCAAATCTGGTGGGTCTAAGGGTTGCCAATTTAATTATATTTTGGTTAGGGACTGAAAAGATTTGCACTGTGTTCAAATCTGGTTGGTTTTTGGGTTGATGACTGAGTTATATTTTAGTCGGGGATTGGCAGGATTTGCACTGTGCTAAAATCTGGTGGGTTTTTGGGTTGATGACTGAGTTATATTTTCGTCGGGAATTGGTAGGATTTGCACTGTGCTAAAATCTAGTGCGTTTTTGGGTTGATGATTGAGTTATATTTTAGTCGGGAATTAGTAGGATTTGCACTGTTCTAAAATCTGGTGGGTTTTTGGGTTGATGACTGAGTTATATTTTGGTTAGGGACTGGAAAGATTTGCACTGTATTCAAATCTGGTGGGTCTAAGGGTTGCCAATTTAATTATATTTTGGTTAGGGACTGAAAAGATTTGCACTGTGTTCAAATCTGGTTGGTTTTTGGGTTGATGATTGAGTTATATTTTGGTTGGGGACTGGCAGGATTTGCACATTGATAAAATCTGGTGGGTTTTGGGGTTGATGACTGAGTTATATTTTAGTCGGGAATTGGTAGGATTTGCACTGTGCTAAAATCTTGTTGGTTTTTGAATTGATGACTGAGTTATATTTTGGTTAGGGACAGGAAAGATTTGCACTGTATTCAAATCTGGTGGGTCTAAGGGTTGACGATTTAATTATATTTTGGTTCGGGACTGAAAAGATTTGCACTGTGTTCAAATCTGGTTGGTTTTTGGGTTGATGACTGAGTTATATTTTAGTCGGGGACTGGCAGGATTTGCACTGTTCTACAATCTTGTGGGTTTTTGGGTTGATGACTGAGTTATATTTTAGTCGGGAATTGGTAGGATTTGCACTGTGCTAAAATCTTGTTGGTTTTTGAATTGATGACTGAAGTATATTTTGGTTAGGGACTGGAAAGATTTGCACTGTGTTCAAATCTGGTGGGTTTTTGGGTTGATGACTGAGTTATATTTTGGTTAGGGACAGGAAAGATTTGCACTGTATTCAAATCTGGTGGGTCTAAGGGTTGACGATTTAATTATATTTTGGTTCGGGACTGAAAAGATTTGCAGCTGTGTTCAAATCTGGTGGGTTTTTGGGTTGATGACTGAGTTATATTTTAGTCGGGGACTGGCAGGATTTGCACTGTTCTACAATCTTGTGGGTTTTTGGGTTGATGACTGAGTTATATTTTAGTCGGGAATTGGTAGGATTTGCACTGTGCTAAAATCTGGTGGGTTTTTGGGTTGATGACTGAGTTATATTTTAGTCGGGAATTGGTATGATTTGCACTGTTCTAAAATCTGGTGGGTTTTGGGTTGATGACTGAGTTATATTTTGGTTAGGGACTGGAAAGATTTGCACTGTGTTCAAATCTGGTTGGTTTTTGGGTTGATGACTGAGTTATATTTTAGTCGGGGATTGGCAGGATTTGCACTGTGTTCAAATCTGGTGGGTTTTTGGGTTGATGACTGAGTTATATTTTAGTCGGGGATTGGCAGGATTTGCACTGGGCTAAAATCTTGTGGGTTTTATGGTTGATGACTGCGTTATATTTTGGTCGGGGACTGGCAGGATTTTCACAGTGATAAAATCTGGTGGGTTTTTGGGTTGATGACTGAGTTATATTTTAGTCGGGAATTGGCAGGATTTACACTGTGCTAAAATCTGGTTGGTTTTTGGGTTGATGACTGAGTTATATTTTGGTTAGGGACTGGAAAGATTTGCACTGTGTTCAAATCTGGTGAGTTTTAGGGTTGACGATTTAATTATATTTTGGTTCGGGACTGAAAAGATTTGCACTGTGTTCAAATCTGGTTGGGTTTTTGGTTGATGACTGAGTTATATTTTAGTCGGGGATTGGCAGGATTTGCACTGTGCTAAAATCTGGTGGGTTTTAGGGTTTATGACTTAGTTATATTTGGTCGGGAATCGGCAGGATTTGCACTGTGCTCAAATCTGGTGGATTTTTGGGTTGATGACTGAGTTATATTTTAGTCGGGAATTGGCAGGATTTGCACTGTGCTAAAATCTGGTTGGTTTTTGGGTTGATGACTGCGTTATATTTTGGTCGGCGTCCGAGAACTGTTTCGCGGGGTTCGAATTTACTTCTCGCGCACAAATTTTGTGCGTGATTTTAACACGGCAATATTTCTGGACACCCTGAAATTCGCGACGATCGTATAAGGGTATATGTAAACTCAGCACTATTTCTGTGCGCGTGATGCACATTACTCTACTCTCAAATAAAAATAATTTATTTCAGTCTCTAGCAGAACCGAATTATTATTCTGTACGAACAACACTTACTTCTATTCACGAATAAAAAAGAAATCTTGAGTCAGTATTAATTCCAAAATATTAATCTACCAAACAACAATTCGATTCTGCTCCCCTAGTTGTGAATTATATTTCTTGACTACAATATTCCCTTTTTAAAATGTAGATTCTATTATGCTTGATTTATTCCTATTGTGACGTATTACGAATCCTCCATTATTTCTAATATTCTCAAAATTAAGTTCAAGATTAGTAGTAGTTTTGTATTATGTATGTACTGTTATTTTCTACATTAGTTCACCCATAGATAAACTTTCATTCATCAATGCTGTTATTGCCGGATCAATATAGACGTTTCTTTTCTTTTTCTTTTTTGGTCCACTACAATTAGTGGAGCTGCTACTAGTAATATTTGCATCGCCCTGCTTATTGTTGGTGTAATTTGTCGAACTTTCGTTCCTAAATCTGTCCCTCATCATTTCTTCCAATTTCCTTCCTGTTTCTGGGTGTTTTCGCATCTCGCCAATTTTGTCGCACAAGTCACTGAACAACTCGCGACCTTCCTCCATCCATCCATTTCTGCTTCCACTGTCTGAATCGCAGAATTTTTTTTTTTGTCGCGGAATCGTGGCATCACCCTTTCGCCGCTGCTGGTTCACCCATACATGATGCTCATTGTAGATTAGTACCAATGCAAATGCTTCATCTGCTATAGTAAATATATCACTCAGCAAGTGCCTCTCCTTCCGTTGTTTGAAATTGGAATTTGTCGGATTGATTGCCGACATGATTCTTGTAACAAAATAATAAAAATCTTCATCTTCCGCGTCTTTGTATGTTCTGTATTGAGGGTTTAAAATACCTGTGTTTTCATATTCTGTGTCTTGAATAACTGCAACAGTACCAGGGAATGTGATAGGGACTCGACCTTTTCTGTAATCGTCTGTACGGAAGTATCATAAGTATCAACGGGCAGCATGTTAGTGTTGTCGGACCAAAAATAGATTCTCAAAATCCTAATTTCAACAACCAATTCTCCCACCTGTATTTACCTATCCAGTTTTTTCTCGCTAATGTTTGTGAGTTGTGCCTCAATGCAGTCAGTACTGTCCCTACTCGTTTCCTGTAAAAGGAACAGAATGCCGCAAGTGGAATATTTTGTGGCTTCATAACCGCACTTTCTCCAACAGCTTTATTTATTACAAGCGCCATTACCTTGTCATTGATAGGGAACTTCATGTTGGGGTACCAATGTTTTTTGACGTAATCCCTTAGCTGCTTCTCCACTCTTTCACTCATATCACTCAAAGCCTTAAGCATATCGTTGTCTATTATAAGCCCATATTCGTCTGTAATTGTACTTACTGCTCGTTCTCTTGTGTCGCCGGCATTGTAACTCCCCTCTCCCTGCATGGTTGCCTCCGTTTGTTTAGGTACCATTACTACCTTTCCCACCCCTATATGTGGTTCCCTCTCTTGTTTCCGTAAGTGTTTTGCCACTTCCTCTGCCAATTTGTCATATTGGATATTTTTCATGACATGTTCGGCAACATCCTCTAAATTGTAGCATTCTCCGTTAGATGTTTTCTCTACCACATTGGTTTTTGTTCCTTCTTTCTGTTGGTTCGTTACTGTAGTGGTGGTTGTGTTGGTAATGGTCAGCGCTGGTTCGTTACTCTGGTTGATGGTGTTTTGTTCTTCCGTGTTTGTAGTAGTAGAAATTGTGTTGTCGGAACCATTTTTTTTACTGTTGCCCTTTGATGCGTTCATAGTTGTGGTATTACTGTTACACACTTTGTTAGTAATTGCGGTGTTTGTTTTCACTTTTTTTTTCTTACCGTTGTTGTCCCCTGTATTTTGATGATCACCGGGCCGGATGGTTTTGTTGTTTCGAAGGGTCTTCCCCTCGGATTTTTTGCTTCGTCGTGTCTTTCCGATAGCATTCATATTTTTTTATTTTATTTTCTGAATACGGTGTCGATCAAGAATCATGTGTTTCTTTTTGTGTGGTTTTGTGTGTGTACTAATAATTTGTCGGGTTGTGTACGGTGTTTTGTGTTGTGTGTGTTGTATGTGTCGTGTGTGTGTGTGTGTGTACGGTGTTTCGTGTAGTATGTGTACGATGTTTTGTGTGTAGAATTTTTCCGTGGGTTCTGTACTATGTTGTTTGCCCGAACATCTTCTGTGTGTTGTCTGGTTTTGGGCGCGCTGTTATATTTGTAGCAGTAGATCACGTACCTGTGCCAGCCACCCCTCCCGCGCCATAATTTTTTCAGAAGGGAAACATTTGATCACACTAAGGTTATGTATTTCAATCCTCTAGTCACATGTAGAATCTCGTAGACTGCTGCACCTAACATACCGTACTGTCTTGTGTGCCATTTGTATCTACAAACCACATCATTGTCTGTACTGTGTGTGTCAAAGTTGTTCCCAATATGCATTTAAAAGTTGTTCCCAACATGCATTTCGTAAGTCATGTGATATGCATTCATGGCCTGGTACAAAAACTTTGGTAGTCATTACCAAATGAGACTGTTTGTGCCCTGGAATTGCACCAAAAATACCCTCATCATGTTTGCCATTTTGAGAGTCAAACCACAACATTTTGGGCATTCTGAGTGGCAAAGTTGTTCCCAATATGCATTTGATGAGTCATGATAAATATATTCATAGTTTTGACCGGATACTTTTGGAGTCAGTGAATGTATTCATGGCTTGGACCCGATACTTTTTGAGTCATTACCCAATAAGTTAGTTTGTGCCCTGGAATTGCACCAAAAATACCCTCATGTTTGTCAGTTGGAGAGTGAAACCTTAAGATTTTGGGCATTCTATGTGTCATAGTTGTTTCCAATATGCATTGGATAAGTCATGATGAATGCATTCATGGCTTGGACCCGATACTATTTGAGTTATTACCCAATCAGTTCGTTTTTGCCCTAGAATTGCACCAAAAATACCCCCATGTTTGCCATTTGTAGAGTCAAACCTTAAGATTTTGGACATTCTATGTGACAAAGTTGTTTCCAATATGCATTGGATGAGTCATGATGAATGTATTCATGGCTTGGACCCGATACTATTTGAGTCATTACCCAATAAGTTAGTTTGTGCCCTGGAATTGCACCAAAAATACCCCCATGTTTGCCATTTGTAGAGTCAAACCTTAAGATTTTGGTCATTCTATGTGCCACAGTTGTTCCCAATATGCATTGGATGAGTCATGATGAATGTATTCATGGCTTGGACCAGATACTTTTTGAGTCATTACCGAATAAGTTAGTTTGTGCCCTGGAATTGCACCAAAAATACACCCATGTTTGCCATTTGGAGAGTCAAACCACAACATTTACAGCATTCTGTGTGACAAAGTTGTTTGCACTATGCATTTGATGAGTCATGATGAATAAATTCATGGCTTGGACCAGATACTTTTTGAGTCATTACCCAATAAGTTAGTTTGTGCCCTGGAATTGCACCAAAAATACCCACATGTTTGCCATTTGGAGACTCAAACCTTAAGATTTTGGGCATTGTATGTGACAAAGTTGTTTCCAATATGCATTGGATGAGTCATGATGAATATATTCATGGCTTGGACCAGATACTTTTTGAGTCATTACCCAATAAGTTAGTTTGTGCCCTGGAATTGCACCAAAAATACCCCCGTGTTTGCCATTTGTAGAGTCAAACCACAACATTTTGGGCATTCTATGTAACAAAGTTGTTTCCAATATGCATTGGATGAGTCATGATGAATGTATTCATGGCTTGGACCCGATACTTTTTGAGTCATTACCCAAGTAGTTAGTTTTTGCCCTGGAATTGCACCAAAAATACCCCCATGATTGCCATTTGTAGAGTCGAACCACAACATTTTGGGCATTTTGTGTGACAAAGTTATTCCCAATATGCATTTGATGAGTCATAATGAATGTATTCATTGCTTGGACCGGATACTTTTGGAGTCATTACCCAATAAGTTAGTTTGTGCCCTGGAATTGCACCAAAAATACCCCCATGATTGCCATTTGTAGAGTCGAACCACAACATTTTGGGCATTTTGTGTGACAAAGTTATTCCCAATATGCATTTGATGAGTCATGATGAATGTATTCATTGCTTGGACCGGATACTTTTGGAGTCATTACCCAATAAGTTAGTTTGTGCCCTGGAATTGCACCAAAAATACCCCCATGTTTGCCATTTGGAGAGTCAAACCACAACATTTTGGGCATTCTGTGTGACAAAGTTGTTCTCAATATGCATTTGATGAGTCATGATGAATGTATTCATGGCTTGGACCAGATACTTTTTGAGTCATTACCGAATAAGTTAGTTTGTGCCCTGGAATTGCACACAAAATACCCCCGTGTTTGCCATTTGTAGAGTCAAACCACAACATTTTGGGCATTCTATGTGACAAAGTTGTTTCGAATATGCATTTGATGAGTCATGATGAATGTATTCATGGCTTGGACCAGATACTTTTTGAGTCATTACCCAATAAGAAGTTAGTTTTTGCCCTGGAATTGCACCAATAATACCCACATGTTTGCCATTTGGAGACTCAAACCTTAAGATTTTGGGCATTGTATGTGACAAAGTTGTTTCCAATATGCATTGGATGAGTCATGATGAATATATTCATGGCTTGGACCAGATACTTTTTGAGTCATTACCGAATAAGTTAGTTTGTGCCCTGGAATTGCACCAAAAATACCCTCGTGTTTGCCTTTTGTAGAGTCAAACCACAACATTTGGGGCATTCTATGTAACAAAGTTGTTTCCAATATGCATTGGATGAGTCATGATGAATGTATTCATGGCTTGGACCCGATACTTTTTGAGTCATTACCCAATAAGTTAGTTTGTGCCCTGGATTTGCACCAAAAATACCCTCATGTTTGTCAGTTGGAGAGTCAAACCTTAAGATTTTGGGCATTCTATGTGACAAAGTTGTTCGCACTATGCATTTGATGAGTCATGATGAATGTATTCATGGCTTGGACCAGATAATTTTTGAGTCATTACCCAATAAGTTAGTTTGTGCCCTGGAATTGCACCAAAAATACCCCCATGATTGCCATTTGGAGAGTCAAACCACAACATTTTGGGCATTCTGTGTGACAAAGTTGTTCTCAATATGCATTTGATGAGTCATGATGAATGTATTCATGGCTTCGACCCGATACTTTTTGAGTCATTACCGAATAAGTTTGTTTGTGCCCTGGAATTGCACACAAAATACCCCCGTGTTTGCCATTTGTAGAGTCAAACCACAACATTTTGGGCATTCTATGTGACAAAGTTGTTTCGAATATGCATTTGATGAGTCATGATGAATGTATTCATGGCTTGGACCCGATACTTTTTGAGTCATTACCCAATAAGAAGTTAGTTTGTGCCCTGGAATTGCACCAAAAATACCCCCATGTTTGCCATTTGGAGAGTCAAACCACAACATTTTGGGCATTCTGTGTGACAAAGTTGTTCTCAATATGCATTTGATGAGTCATGATGAATGTATTCATGGCTTGGACCAGATAATTTTTGAGTCATTACCGAATAAGTTAGTTTGTGCCCTGGAATTGCACACAAAATACCCCCGTGTTCGCCATTTGTAGAGTCAAACCACAACATTTTGGGCATTCTATGTGACAAAGTTGTTTCGAATATGCATTTGATGAGTCATGATGAATGTATTCATGGCTTGGACCCGATACTTTTTGAGTCATTACCCAATAAGAAGTTAGTTTGTGCCCTGGAATTGCACCAAAAATACCCCCATGATTGCCATTTGTATATTCAAACCACAACATTTTGGGCATTTTGTGTGACAAAGTTATTCCCAATATGCATTTGATGAGTCATGATGAATGTATTCATTGCTTGGACCGGATACTTTTGGAGTCATTACTATCCAATAAGTTAGTTTGTGCCCTGGAATTGCACCAAAAATACCCCCATGCTTGCCCTTTGGAGAGTCAAACCACATCATTTTTGGCATTCTGTGTGGCAAAGTTGTTCCCAATATGGTTAGGGTTACATCCTGTTCGCAAATTCAGTAATTATTTGTTCGTATATGTGGACTTCTCGCAAGTTATTTACCCCCCTATACCATGTACGTACATTCAGTACTAGCATGCAGATTCAGTACTAATAAGAAAATTCCAACGTTCGACCGTTCAAAAAATTCAAACGGATCACATTTGGAATTCGAACGTTCGAACGTTCGTAACGTTCAAAAAATTCGAACGGATCACATACAGCACAGTACTAGCTAGCATGTAGAGTACTAATTCCAAATTAATTCTAACGTTCGAACGTTAAAAAAATTCCAACGTTCGACCGTTCAAAAAATTCAAATGGATCACAGTACTACTAAACACGTGTAGGATTCTACACTTGTACCAAATCATGTAGAATTCTACATGATCTACAAGGAAAAAGAAAATCGTACGCGAAAAAAAAAAAAAAAAAAACTCTCTCACACAAACACACAGTAATGTTATTTTCTACCTCGCGACAAAAAAAATCACTTTTTCTACCTCGCAACAAAAAAAACAATCTACCTCGCAACAAAAAATAAATACACTTCATAATCTGCCTTCTTACATCCGACTTATTTGAGTAGAGTGTTGGTTCTTGCAATCAACACTCCGTCCGAGAACGTGGGATCCGACCCTCTTTGAGCACAACGATCCGTTCTCATTTATTTTAGTCCGAAATAACAGCCTTGTACTGCATGACAATAGAAAGCATTGGACGAGAGGGAAATTGATGGATAGATATTGTTTGGACTGCAGCCTTACATATACGTCTTGAAATCAATGAACCTGCATCCCTTGCCTCTATATCAACTGGAACAAGATACTGTTTTTCGTGACATGGAGTAAGAAGTATTCTACGGCAGCAACTACAATTTCATCGGGTCTATTGTCAGAACGACGGTAAGTGAACAACGTGAGATAAATCAACAATGCTCTGCTGTACCAACCAAATTACAGATGATGTATTTTCTAACTTTGGCTTTTCTTCTTACTGTTTCAGGGACGACAACGAGGCAATTTTCGAATCGATCGGACGAATCGAAGGAGGCGTCGGCGTCGGCGTCAGCGTCAGCATCGAATTGATCGGACGCCAACAGCAATCGTTGGAACAGCAATCGCCGGCAACAGCAATCAATCCGCAAACAGCAATCGTCGCCAACAGCAACAACAACAACAATCTTCGGCAACAGCAACAGCAGCAACAGGAACAGCAACAGCACAGTCTTGGTTAGTGGCGTGTAGATTATATTATTCTGTTTTTATTACTTACTCTATGTACTACATCAATAGCTACTCACCCATTCTGTTCATTTATCATATATTATTTCAATAGGATCGTCGGAAAAGCCACCGGGAATCCACAGCTCGGCAACGAATCGGCGGCACGGCAACGAATCGGCGGCATCGAAACGCTCCTCCTCCTCCTCTACCGGCGCTCGGCAAGGAATCGGTAGCATTGAATCGCTCCTCCTCCTCCACCAGCGATCCACCAACCTCGCTGCTCCACCGGCAAGCGGCAACGAATCGTCGGCATTGAATCGCTCCACATCCTCACTGAAACGCTACTCCAACAAATCACGGAAACGCTCCTCCTCCACCAGCGCGCGGCAACGAATCACGGAAACGCTCCTCCAACGAATCACGGAAACGGTACTCCAACGAATCACGGAAACGCTCCTCACGGAAACGCTTCTCCAACGAATCACGGAAACGCTCCTCACGGAAACGCTCCTCCAACGAATCACGGAAACGCTCTTCCTCCACCGGCTCTCGGAAACGAATCAGCGAAACGCTCCTCCTCCACCGGCAATTCGACAGCAAGCGGCAGCAAGAGCAACAGCAGCAAGCGGCAGCGAGAGCAACAGCAGCAAGCGGCAGCGAGAGAAACAGCAGCAAGCAACAGCGAGAGTAACAGCAGCAACCGGCAGCAGCGAGAGCAACAGCAGCAACCGGCAGCAGCGAGAGCAACATCCGCAACCGGCAGCAGCGAGAGCAACATCCGCAACCGGAAACGATCGAACCAACCGCAACCAGAAACGATAACACCAATCGATCAAACACCAATCAATCAAACACCAATCGATCTGCAACACGAATCGCTCCAACACCAATCGATATGCAACACGAATCGTCAGCAAAGGCAACGGAACAATCAAACCAACCGGGAACAATCGAAGCAACCGGGAGAACGAATCGATCCAACACGAATCGATCCAACTCCAACACCAATCGATCCAACACCAATTGATCCAACACCAATCGATCTGCAACAACAATCGATCCATAACAACACCAATCGATACAACACCAATCGATCCAATACAAATTGATCGGCAAAACCAATCGATCCGGAACACCGATCGATCCGGAACACCAATCGATCCGGAACACCAATCGATCCGGAACACCAATCGATCCAACACCAATCAATCGAACACCAATCAATCGAACACCAATCGATCTGCAACGGCAAATCGATCTGCAACGGCAAATCGATTCAACACCAATTGATCCAACACGAATCGATCTGCAAAACGAATCGATCTGCAAAACGAATCGATCCAACAACACCAATCGATCCGCAACACCAATCGCTCCAACACCAATCGATCCAACACCAATCTATCCAACACCAATCGATCCAACACCAATCGATCCAAAACACCAATCAATCCGCAACGGCAAATCGATTCGTCGTCGTCCTCCAAATCGATTTGGCGTCCCTAACACAACGGCAACGGCAACAATCCGTCTCCTCCAAAAACAATGGGATTCAAAAGATCACCAGAGAACATTGCAGCAAGAGCCAAAAAACAAAGAGCAAAGAGACAACAGGAATACAGAAGTCAATGGAAAACGTCTTCAAATTTTCTTAAGGTTGCTGCACCGGTGTCAACAAGCCACAAAACTTATACAAATTTGTCTCGGATAAAACCGAGGAAGAAGGAAAAGAATAGGCGCTCAACATGCAAAGATGGCGTCTATACAATAGCCCTGAAAAAATATTGCCGAGCAACTGTGGTGGAAGGTAAATACATGGAGACAGATTGGGGTGGCAAGATAGGAGGAAAGAAGAAGTATCAACCGGAACAGGCTTTGTCAATTGAAAACTACAATACATTGGATAGTACGAAGGATGAGCATATTCTAGCGTTTGATCATTCTAAACAATCATTGCGAATTTTTGCCAAAGTTTCACGCCATTTTGCGGAACGACACCTCGCTTCGAAGAATAATATCGAATTGTTGAGACAGTTTGCTCCTGCCATTGTTGGAGCAAAACCAACTGTTGGAAGAGGGGTTAAGCGCGGCAGTATCAATGATGATTATGCTATCATTGGAATTCGACCAGAAAGATTGGATTCAAATATTGGTGAGTATGTTTTCAAAAGTCATGTCGATCCCAGCATCAAACTAGAGCTAGAAGAGACAACAGTTGAAATTGTGAAGCATATGCATCATAGTTTAATTGACGTCGAACCATTTGTTGCGGAGGAAATGGATGTGTTGTCTCAGATTCTGTCTCGTACAAAGCTAAATGCAATTGGGCAGCAGGCCTTAGCATTTTTGATCGGTCGCAACTACCATTCTAGATGCCATGTGGACGATGACATGTACTACACTCGTTTGACAGTAATTGCTCCGGCGGAAGTGTCTGCTGACGAGGTGATTTATTATTTTGTCTTCCCCACGTATGGAGTGAAAGTTCCATTGAGGTCAGGAGATACTCTATTGTTCAATCCATTAGTATTACATAGCTGTTCGAATCCCAAATTCGAAGGGTGTTATATTATGAGCGCCTATGTATCTCGCAAAACTGTGCTTAGAGCTAACCCTCTATAGTAATATTAAAAAATAGTTTAAAGTTAGCCGGTACATTCACCCTTGGTACTCAATCGGAACTGCTGTCCGAGCTTTCGCTCTCTGAACTGGATAGAGAATCACTGGATTCGTTATCATTCAATGCCATCTCAAACGGTTCCAACTGGATGTCGTCCTGTAGTGTGCATGCGTTGTACAAAGATTCGTAAGACGGTGGTGTAGCAGCATTTTTGCTTTCAAAATAATTTAGCCATGAGATCCGATTCGATATCACTAGCCAATCGCAATTGGTTATGGACCCATCAAGGCCTTGCTCTGGAACAACTGCCAGCTCGGAATGGATAGTGTCGACATGAAATAGGTACAGTGAATTCATCAGGCGACCACGTTGGACAAATTCAGAAGCTGTTTTCTTAGGCACATCTTGAAACCGACGAGCCACAGCATACATTCCGTTTGTATCAATTGGATAGCCACCAATACTACTGTATGGCTGCTTCAAACTCTGTACAGTTAAGAAGCATACCAGATGGCACGGTATGAGCTTGGGATTGTTATTTAAATCAAAGTCCAATTTCATCAAACACCAATCCATCCAGACGGAGTTCAGCAGAGAACTATCCGATCTATATGAAGGATGCGAGCGAAATATAAAATTAGACCCACAAGCAACATCGAAACGATTGTGCTCTGTAACTCCACAAATGTGTGAAGGATTCTCCAATAAAGGTAGCACAGAATCACAAACAAAGTCGAGTATGTCAGAAGGAAAAAATGGTTTGCTTTTGTTCGTAGAACGAAGCCACTTCATTGTTGATTCCCCATTTTCGGTTCTCATTATATGAAAATGAGAACCGCCACCATCAGGTCGTTCAATTGGAGGAGGATCAGGCGGATGCAAGTTGAAGTGATATGTTGCCTGGCTTAGCATCATTTTCTCGGACTTTCGCTTCGCCGTTTGACCGATTAGTGATGCAGCATTACCTTGCGTGTTCTTGGAAGGAGCTTTAATCTCAGTTTTATGGTGAGACTCATTCGGAGCACTATCCCAGCCTGCGGGGCTCCCCCATAAAGAGATATAATCTGGTAGGTGAAAGTACAGGTGATTCTTGATTAGTTTTGTTCCCATCCCTTTCCTGTGACATGTTGAGTTTATACAATTAATAAAGTGAACAATTGTTTTTGGGAGATTCTTTAAGGAACCATATTTCATTCGACCGTGTTTAAGAAATTCTTCCATTGATAGAATTAGCTGAATTACCTCTATCTGTTTCTTTACAAAACAATGGTCACCAATAATGTCAGATCCATGTTTGGAAACCATAGCGATCAGAAGAGAAATAAGCATTCCAGAGAAATCATGCCCTTCTTTCTTCGTAGTTGATAATAGCTGAGTCCCAAATTTGGTGCGAGGAAAATCTCTATCAGACTGGCGTGATAACAAACCACCGTACCGTTGTGCTAAATGGCCAATACTGTTAGCAACAGCCACACCGTGCTTCAAATTGGGGGCATAAACACATGGAACACTTCCGCGGAGCAATTCAATTGACTCGATGGCCCGTTTGGCAGTACCAAGCTGGTGCATGTGCAAACATTCACCGGGAGTTGCAAAATGAATGTTGTTCTGATTAGTACCAAAGCATAAATCATGAAATACATTCCTTATGCTGTGATGAGAGTTGTTTTTGAAGTTCTTATTGATATCGTTTAGATCTGTGCCGGGAAAACAATGGAAATCAACAGGTGACCACTTCTTTGTTGCAGGTTGAACAGAAGGAATGTTTATGTTTGGAGAATAACAGTTGCAGTGACGGCACATCCGCATGACACCCTTATTGAAGGAGCCGTATTTTCCACACAATTTATCGTGAAGTTCTGTGTCGCCAATAACATAGGCAATGGCAAATTTCATTTTTACCCTCCACTGTTGATTTGCGTACGGAAGATAATTCCATTCGATACCACCGTCTTCGTTACACGCGGCTTTGAAGGAACGAAACGCTACTTCCAAACCATTGTGAAGATTCTGAATTTTTTCCTTTGAAGTGGCAGGACGAGAGTGTCTGGTTGACTCCCATTCGGGGTCGGGATGGAAGTAAATAGTTGTCCATGCTTCAGGTCGAGAACGAGTCTCCACATTAAAAATACCAAGTGTCATGTTCAATGGTGTTAACGTAAGTCGTCCGTGCGCATCCAAAGATATGCCGTCCATGTAAAATATAATAGGAACAAGAATTTCTTGCGAATTGGGATTGCAAATTGATTTCCAAGAAGATTTCCACCACGAGCCGTGATGCAATTCTGAGATTACAGAATTAGGATTCAACTCAGGATTATTGTCGGGAGACAGAGGGGTGGAATAGTCGGGAAAGGAGAGGTTTTCTTCTATCATTAGCTGCTGGTCAGAAAGAAGAGAATAAATGGCATCCTTAAAAGAACGGACATACACCTGAGTGGGCTTATTATCAGGTAACCAATTCAGTATATGAGGATGAAATTTCATATCGGAGAGACCAAGATTGGATTGGAGATTGTCAAAAATTGCTTGCCGAGATCTAATTTTGGCATCGCAAAAATCAAAACCCGGTCTCATTTGACTTTTCTTTGCCCACTGGAAAATGGATTTGAATGTGTTCAGTGGCAATTTATGTCTGGCCATTAAATTCATGAGTTCCAATTCAGCAAGAAGATGAGGGGGCGGCGGTAGTTTTGTGTGGCTTTGAAATGCATCCTCTCTTTCGTTCAAATTAATGCTTTCATGAAAAGATGGTGGTGGAGGGGCGGGCTGAGCAGTAACGACATTAACAGCAGAACCATTAGTGTTATCTTCTTCGTTGTCTCCACAATCAATGTTGTTGGTAGAATTGTTGTCGTTATTTTCATTTACGTCATCGTCATTGTCATCCTCGTCATCGGAATTGTCGATATCATTATTCAGCGGGAATGCATCTTCATCTTGAACAGCAGAAACAGCCATGTAAGATTCAATGGCGTTCCGATCCATTGGCGGTAAAAAGACATCATGTACAATCTGTTGGTTTAGAACAGAATGAAGACCCGTCGCTGACTGACTTGTGACAGTGTGTTGCTGGGAGAGATGGGAAGGGGGAACAGATGGACCGTTTTGTGTCATAGTCATCCCAAAATCAGACGGAGAATGTTGAACAGACGGCAAGGTAGGCTGCACTTTGATAGAGGTGGAGAGGTTATAGATCTTTCGTTTAATTAGACCCTGACTATGGTAGAAATCCCGGCACTCATCAAGACAATAAAGATGTCTTCTTAGGCCAACGGAGACGTATTTCAAAGTACCCTGCTTGTTTGCCGTGGATTTATATCCTAAAAACTTGGAGTTTTTGCCATTCAGCGCGCAACAACGGCAGTAGAATAGAAGAGGGGTTTTCATAACAGGAGGCATTATGTTGCGGAGTTGTTTGAAGGAAAATATCAGTAGATGGGGTCGAAACGAAGGAGATCACAAAGATGAATCGTTGAAAGGAAAAAATTACATGTGTTACTTTGTGTGTGATGTGTTTTCTTGTACGGTAGATTTCCTTACTACCGTACTTCGATTGCAAAAATGGTCCGTAAAGTAATTACTACTTAGTGATGATTGCAACATTCCTCGTACAATATGTTTAGTAGTGAACAGTACGTACAGTCAACTCCTTAAGAGGGTTAATACACAGCGCCGGACGGGTCAATCCCATCAGTTATTCCAAACATTTGTTGGCAGGCGCGTCAGTTCTTCCATAAGGTGCACGGAAATGTGAATCGAAATGGAAATCGTGGACAATAGCGTTGTTGATTATCGAAATGGAAATCGTGGAGAATTGTTTTGTTGATTGCGATCAAGTTGATTCCGACTTTCATGTACCCGTAAAACCAACTAGTACGCTATTTTTGCATGAGTTATTACTAGTAGATACTAGTACAAAATCGTGGACAATTGCGTTGTTGATTATCGAAATGGAAATCGTGGACAATTGTTTTGTTGATTACGATCGAGTTGATTCCGACTTTCATGTACCGGTAAAACCAACTAGTATGCTATTTTGCATGAGTTATTACTAGTAGATACTAGTAATACATTATTTTCGCTAGTACTTCATCATTATAATTGATTATTTCATTATCTTTCCGACGAGGAAAACAAATACCAACGTGTTAGGTGTTACTACGACCTAATCTTCGAATAGATAATCTACTCTACTGATACTACTAATACTAATCATCCAATCGACAGTCGAACCAACCATGGAGGGAATTTACAAACTACAAAAGGTGGTTCAGGAACACCCAGCCAATCTCGAACAAGAACTCCGGAAAATGCTTGTTTATCACAAGAAAGAGACTGCTCAAATCCAAAAAATGATTCGTAAGATTTGTGCAGGAAAAAGAAATGATCCAAACGTTAAAATTGAAAGCGTCGATCCTACTAGCAATGATCAAGTCGATCCGAATGTAACCAGCAGCATCTATCCACAAAGCGGGTTATTTGAGAGGAGCGAACAACATTGGAGTGGCGATTCCGACGGTGTAGCTTCTGAAAATACAGCGGATCTTCCTGGCGTTAAACACGAACAAAACCCTTGAGTGCAATAGCCCGCCTGGGGTGAATTCGACTTGGAGTTGACATGGAGTTGGAGCTGGGATTTGAGTTGGAGTTGGAGGATTTGGGTCGGAGCCCATTATACCGGTATGGTGGAAACATGTTGAGAAAATGAAATAAGTCATTCGTGCACAAGTTGTACACAAAATAGTGCTTGTCACGAAACGAATATGATATCCTTAACCCTAAAATAGTTATTTTATTTGAGGAGTGACGAGATATTTGTCTCAAAAGTAAAGGTGTGCGACGCGCGAGGTATTTTAGTAGACACGCGACCTAAAAAGGTAGGAAATTTAAAAAATAGGGTCGAGAATTGTAAAAATAGCGCGCGATAGCCCGCGGGGGGTCGAGAAACAGTTCTCGGACGGGGGATTGGCAGGATTTTCACATTGATAAAATCTGGTGGGTTTTTGGGTTGATGACTGAGTTTTATTTTGGTCGTGGACTTGCAGGATTTGCACAGTGCTCAAACCTAGTGGGTTTTTGGGTTCATGACTGAGTTATATTTTGGTCGTAGAACTTCTTACCATAACTTTACTGACACATACTTACAATACATACAATAACTACGTACACAACAACTCCACAGGGCCCCTGCAAAGCACTAATTACTCACTAAGTTGATTGACCATAAGGCCGATTGCGTTTTTGGTTTTATTACTGTTATGACGCAGTTTTTCTATTATTCTATATTCAAAAGACGCGCGCCGCGCGATATTATTTACTTAACGTTCTTAACTTAATTAAGAAAATCAAATTATTCTTTATTATTCTGTATTCAGTGAATTAGATCTCATAGGTTAAGTATCAATTTTTTTTAGCGAACACACACACACACACACACAGCGAAAAGTATTTTTTTTCTACCTTGCGACAAAAAAACTCTCTCTCTCTCTCTCTCTCTCTCACACACACACACACACACACACACAGCAAAAAGTAATTTTACAGTGTGATTTTTTTTTTCGCGAGTCAAAAAATGCTCTTTCCCTTCATAATCTTACCCAACTTATTTTGAGCAGAGTTGCTTTACGGTACTTGTACGATAGGCACTCTGTACGAGAACGCGGAATCCCACTGAACTGATCAGCAATGATCACTACTAGTAGGCAGGTGATTCAGGCTCGAGATATTTTTGTTAGAATAGGTTGAAAATATTGGCAGGCATTAACAGTGTTCTCTATTGATTAGTTCTTGATTTAGGAAAATATGCGTCCTCCGACTGCTTAATTCAATAAATACTCACTCAACCCTCTCATGTATTGTCTCGTGTTAATCTACAACTCTTCATGTAACTTATATATCGTTGACTTCATTGTTCTTTATGTAGTTGCGACTTTTGCTCTTGACATATTCCTGTGATTGCTTTCTATTGGCTTAGATGCGATTGTATCCATTTTGGTGTTTCCTACCCTAGGGATATCTGTTGTTAATCAGATTCATGATTTCAGTGACTCTTCCTGATTTGCGGTTTTACTTAGACCCATTCATTATGTCGAAGTGAATCCCACTTAACAAGATTTGTCTCCATAAATCAACTCGTTTGATTCATTCCAACACACTTCCCTGTTTACAAGTCTGTTTAGCCAACAAGCTCTGCACTGTACTTGTCAAACAACCTCTTGGAGACATTCTTGTATGAACATCTGCGGTGTTGTTGTCGCCTGATACCCATCTTACATTGATGAAACCCCTTTCCTTGAGTTCCCTAATGTAATGCATCTTGACTCCGATATGCCTGGTTCTTCCTCCCACTGACCAGTTATTAGCAATGTCAACAGCTCCTTGGTTGTCACACCATAAAGTCATTGGCAACTTCACTTGCAACCTCATCTGTATCAGTATTCAAAAGACGAACATCATATCCTGTATGTTTAGCACTGCTGAATACAATTCCGCCTCTGTCGTAGACAAGGCCACTATCGGCATCATCTTGCTGAATTGTTTGACTGGTGGCTCTTCCAAATATGTGATACCAGAATTTACACTCCTTCTGCTAAGAAGGACAAGGCCTGTAAGTTTCGAATCGATTGATCGAGCACATTAGAAGAATCAAACCGGTGAAGCAGAAGGGAGAAATTTGGTTGAATTTCAAGGAATCAACCCAAATGACGGCGACAGCAACTATCTCTATAACAACGACACCAACAGCAACGATATTGCAAGGTCCCCTTGATTACATCTATGAGAAGACGCCCGCCAAGTTTTGTATTGATCCATAGAGCGGATTAGAAGGAATGGACTCAACATAGCAGCGAGAGCACCAGCAACAGCAACAACAACTAGCGAGAGCAACAGCAACAGCGGCTAGCGAGGGCAACAGCAACAGCGGCTAGCGAGGGCAACAGCAACAGCAACAGCGACCAGCGAGAGCAACAGCAACAGCAACAGCAACAGCAATAGCGACTAGCGACTAGCGACTAGCGAAAGCAACAGCAGCGAGAGTGACTAGCGAGATCAACACCAGCGACTAGCGAGAGCAACAGCGAATCCGCTCCTACTCATCCAACAGATTTGTCTCCTCCTCCTCCAACAACAACAACAACAACAACGGGGATTCGTCTCCTCCTCCTCCAACAACAACAACAACAACGGCAATTGGTCCCCTCCTCCAACAACAACAACGGGGATTCGTCTCCTCCTCCAACAACAACAACAGGGACTCGTTTCCTCCATCCAGCAGCAAATCCGAATCCGCTCCCCTCATCCAACAGAGCAGCAATTCGTCTCCTCCTCCTCCTCCTTCTCCAACAACAACAACAACAACAACGAGGATTTGTCTCCTCCTCCAACAACAACAACGGGGATTCGTCTCCTCCTCCAACAACAACAACGGGGACTCGTCTCCTCCTCCAACAACAACAACGGGGATTCGTCTCCTCCTCCAACAACGGGGACTTGTCTCCTCCTCCAACAACAACGGCAATTCGTCTCCTCCATCCAGCAGCGAATCCGCTCCCCTCATCCAACAGAGCAGCGATTTGTCTCCTCCCACAAGAGCAGGATTTGTCTCCTCCTCCTCCTCCTCCAACAACAGCAACAACAACGGCGATTCGTCTCCTCCATCCAGTAGCGAATCCGAATCCGCTCCCCTCATCCAACAGAGCAGCGATTCTTCTCCCCCCCCCCCCCCCATAGCAGGATTCGTATTTTCCTCCTCCAACAACAACAACAACAGGGATTCGTCTCCTCCTCCAACAACAACAGGGATTCGTCTCCTCCTCCTCCTCCAACAACGGCGATTCGCCTCCTCCTCCTCCTCCTCCAACAACAACAGGGAGGAGGAGCGTTTCAATGATTCGTTGCCGAGCGCCGGTGGAGGAGGAGGAGGAGGAGCGTTTCGAGGATTCGTTGCCGAGCGCCGGTGGAGGAGCGTTTCCGTGATTCGTCGCCAAGCGCCGGTGGAGGAGCGTTTCCGTGATTCGTTGCCAAGCGCCGGTGGAGGAGGAGGAGGAGGAGCGTTTCGAGGATTCGTTGCCGAGCGCCGGTGGAGGAGCGTTTCCGTGATTCGTCGCCAAGCGCCGGTGGAGGAGCGTTTCCGTGATTCGTTGCCAAGCGCCGGTGGAGGAGGAGTGTTTCCGGGATTCGCTGCCGAGCGCCGGTGGAGGAGCGTTTCCGTGATTCGTTGCCGAGTGCCGGTGGAGGAGGAGCGTTTCCGGGATTCGCTGCCAGAGTGCCGGTGGAGGAGGAGGAGCGTTTCGATGATTCGTTGCCGAGCGCGGGTAAAGGAGGAGGAGTAGCGTTTCGCCGGTCGTGTCGGAGGAAGGACCGAAAGAATGTTCTTGCTGCCACTTGCTGCTGTTGCTCTCGCTGCCGCTTGCTGTCGAATTGACGAGTCGTTGCCGTTGTTGTTTCCAACGAGCCTATTCAAATAGATTATATGACAATTGAACAAAATGGGTGAGTATCTATTGATGTACTACATAGAGTAAATAATAACAACAGAATAATATAATGTAAATGCCGATCGATTTGTAAACACCTACAGGGGAAGATTCGTTGCTTCCGATTCGCACGGGGAAGATTTGTTGCTTCTGATTCAATGGTTGCTTCCAATCCTTTGCTTCCGATCCGTTGATTCCGATTCGTTGGTTCCAATCCGGTCCTATGAAAATAAGAAGAAAAGCCAAAGTTAGAAAATACATCATCTGTAATTTGGTTCCAATTTCATTCATTCTTGTTGCCGTTTGAATGTTTACCGTTTATTCGTACCGTCGTTCCGACAATCGTCCGGATTTGATTCCGATTCGATGGTTGCTTCCAATTCCGACAATCGACCCGATGAAATTGTTGTTGCTGCTGCCGTTGATTTGCAGCCTTCTTACCCTCTGTCACAAAAAACAGTACCAAGAGCCTGTTGATATAGAAGCAATGGATGCAGATTTATTGCTTTCAAGACGTATATGTTTGTGTGCACCCAAACAATATCTATCCAGCAAACCACCTCTTGTCCAATGCGAGCTAATTCTTTTTCCAGTACAAGGCTGTTATTTCAGACTAAAATATTCGAGCACGGATTACCTGCCTAATGCTGATCAACGATCAAGGGATCATTGAACAGGATTAAGTGGAATCCCACGTTCACAGACGGAGTGCCAATTACTAGCAACTCTACTCAATAAGTCGGGTAAGGAAGATTATGATAGAAAGGTAGAAAAAGTGATTTTATTTGTTTGTCGCGAGGTAAGAAAAGTTTATTAGTGTTTGTGTGGGAAAGATTTTTTTTTTGTCGCGAGGTATTAAAAAATCATCGATGGATCGAAGTAGGTACATCCTGTACAATTCTACAGGATTACATTTTTAGTACTAGTGTAGAATTCTACACGTTTTTCTGTACTAGATAATTCGTACGTACGAAAATAAAATCAATCTCGTACGTACGTACAAAAAAAATCAATCTCGTACGTATTCTACACGTTTTTTGTACTAGATAATTCGTACGTACGAAAAAAAAAATCAATCTCGTATGTACGTACAAAAAAAAATCAATCTCATACGTATGTACGAAAAAAAATCAAGTACGTATGAAAAAAAATCAATCTCGTACGAAAAAACGTACCGTACGAACGGAAAAAAAAATCAATCTCGTACGGTAAGTACGAAAAAAAAAATACTTCAACTTATGGGTTGTGGTTAGGGTTTAGGGTTAGGTTTAGGGTTAGGGTTAGGGTGTAGGATTCTACGCGAGAAGATTAATACACGCCAGGGTACAAACTTACTTATTGGGTAATGACTCCAAAAGTATCCGGTCAAAGCCATGAATACATTCATTATGACTCATCAAATTCATATTGGGAACAACTTTGTCACACAGAATGCCCAAAATGTTGTGGTTTGACTCTCCAACTGACAAATGTGTGGGTATTTTTGGTGCAATTCCAGGGCACAAACTAACTTATTGGGTAAGGACTCAAAAAGTATCTGGTCCAAGCAATGAATACATTCCTCATGACTCATCAAATGCATATTGAGAACAACTTTGTCACACAGAATGCTGGAAATGTTGTGGTTTGACTCTCGAAATGGCAAACATGAGGGTATTTTTCGTGCAATTCTAGGGCACAAACTAACTTATTGGGTAATGACTACAACAATATCTGGTCCAAGCCATGAATACATTCATCATGACTCGTCAAATGCATATTGGGAACAACTTTGTCACACAGAATGCCTGAAAATTTTGTGGTTTGACTCTACAAATGGCAAACATGAGGGTGTTTTGGGTGCAATTACAGGGCACAAACTAACTTATTGGGTAATGACTCAAAAAGTATCTGGTCCAAGCTTGAATACATTCATCATGACTCATCAAATGCATATTGGGAACAACTTTGTCACACAGAATGCCCAAAATGTTGTGGTTTGACTCTACAAATGGCAAACATGGGGGTATTTGTGGTGCAATTCCAGGGCACAAACTACATTATTGGATATTGACTCAAAAAGTATATATACCAAGTGAGGTATACATTCATCATGACTCATCAAATTCATAATGGGAACAACTTTGTCACACAGAATGCCCAAAATGTTGTGGTTTGACTCTACAAATGGCAATCATGGGGGTATTTTTGGTGCAATTCCAGGGCACAAACTAGCTTATTGGGTAATGACTCCAAAAATATCCGGTCCAAGCCATGAATACATTCATCATGACTCATCAAATGCATATTCGAAACAACTTTGTCACATAGAATGCCCAAAATGTTGTGGTTTGACTCTACAAATGGGAAACATGGGGGTATTTTTGGTGCAATTCCAGGGCACAAACTAACTTATTGGGTAAGGACTCCAAAAGTATATGGTCCAAGCCATGAATACATTCATCATCACTCATCAAATGCATATTGGGAACAACTTTGTCACACAGAATGCCCAAAATGTTGTGGTTTGGCTCTCCAAATGGGAAACATGGGGGTATTTTTGGTGCAATTACAGGGCACAAACTAACTTATTGGGTGATGACTCAAAAAGTATCTGGTCCAAGCCATGAATACATTCCTCATGACTCATCAAATGCATATTGAGAACAACTTTGTCACACAGAATGCTGGAAATGTTGTGGTTTGACTCTCGAAATGGCAAACATGAGGGTATTTTTCGTGCAATTCTAGGGCACAAACTAACTTATTGGGTAATGACTACAACAATATCTGGTCCAAGCCATGAATACATTCATCATGACTCGTCAAATACATATTGGGAACAACTTTGTCACACAGAATGCCCAAAATTTTGTGGTTTGACTCTACAAATGGGAAACATGGGGGTATTTTTGGTGCAATTCCAGGGCACAAACTTACTTATTGGGTAAGGACTCAAAAAGTATCTGGTCCAAGCCATGAATACATTCATCATGACTCATCAAATGCATATTGGGAACAACTTTGTCACACAGAATGCCGGAAATGTTGTGGTTTGGCTCTCCAAATGGGAAACATGGGGGTATTTTTGGTGCAATTCCAGGGCACAAACTAACTTATTGGGTAATGACTCAAAAAATATCTGGTCCAAGCCATGAATACATTCATCATGACTCATCAAATGCATAATGGGAACAACTTTGTCACACAGAATGCCCAAAATGTTGTGGTTTGACTCTACAAATGGCAAACATGGGAGTATTTTGGGTGCAATTTCAGGGCACAAACGAACTTATTGGGTGAGGACTCAAAAAGTATCTGGTCCAAGCAATGAATACATTCCTCATGAACTCATCAAATTCATAATGGGAACAACTTTGTCACACAGAATGCTGGAAATGTTGTGGTTTGACTCTACAAATGGCAAACATGGGGGTATTTTTGGGTGCAATTCCAGGGCACAAACTAACTTATTGGGTGATGACTCAAAAAGTATCTGGTCCAAGCCATGAATACATTCATCATGACTCATCAAATGCATATTGGGAACAACTTTGTCACATAGAATGCCTGAAAATTTTGTGGTTTGACTCTACAAATGGCAAACATGGGGGTATTTTTGGTGCAATTCCAGGGCACAAACTAACTTATTGGGTAAGGACTCCAAAAGTATATGGTCCAAGCCATGAATACAGTCATCATCACTCATCAAATGCATATTGGGAACAACTTTGTCACACAGAATGCCCAAAATTTTGTGGTTTGACTCTACAAATGGCAAACATGAGGGTGTTTTGGGTGCAATTCCAGGGCACAAACTAACTTATTGGGTAATGACTCAAAAAATATCGGGTCCAAGCCATGAATACATTCATCATGACTCATCAAATGCATATTGAGAACAACTTTGTCACACAGAATGCTGGAAATGTTGTGGTTTGACTCTACAAATGGGAAACATGAGGGTATTTTTGGTGCAATTCCAGGGCACAAACTAACTTATTGGGTAAGGACTCAAAAAGTATCTGGTCCAAGCCATGAATACATTCATCATGACTCGTCAAATACATATTGGGAACAACTGTGTCACATAGAATGCCCAAAATTTTGTGGTTTGACTCTACAAATGGGAAACATGGGGGTATTTTTGGTGCAATTCCAGGGCACAAACTAACTTATTGGGTAATGACTCAAAAAATATCGGGTCCAAGCCATGAATACATTCATCATGACTCATCAAATGCATATTGGAAACAACTGTGTCACATAGAATGCCCAAAATGTTGTGGTTTGACTCTACAAATGGGAAACATGGGGGTATTTTTGGTGCAATTCCAGGGCACAAACTAACTTATTGGGTAAGGACTCAAAAAGTATCTGGTCCAAGCAATGAATACATTCATCATGACTCATCAAATGCATATTGGAAACAACTTTGTCACACAGAATGCCCAAAATGTTGTGGTTTGGCTCTCCAAATGGGAACATGGGGGTATTTTTGGTGCAATTCCAGGGCACAAACTAACTTATTGGGTAAGGACTCAAAAAATATCTGGTCCAAGCCATGAATACATTCATCATGACTCATCAAATGCATATTGAGAACAACTTTGTCACACAGAATGCTGGAAATGTTGTGGTTTGACTCTACAAATGGGAAACATGAGGGTATTTTTGGTGCAATTCCAGGGCACAAACTAACTTATTGGGTAAGGACTCAAAAAGTATCTGGTCCAAGCCATGAATACATTCATCATGACTCGTCAAATACATATTGGGAACAACTGTGTCACATAGAATGCCCAAAATTTTGTGGTTTGACTCTACAAATGGGAAACATGGGGGTATTTTTGGTGCAATTCCAGGGCACAAACTAACTTATTGGGTAATGACTCAAAAAATATCGGGTCCAAGCCATGAATACATTCATCATGACTCATCAAATGCATATTGGAAACAACTGTGTCACATAGAATGCCCAAAATGTTGTGGTTTGACTCTACAAATGGGAAACATGGGGGTATTTTTGGTGCAATTCCAGGGCACAAACTAACTTATTGGGTAAGGACTCAAAAAGTATCTGGTCCAAGCAATGAATACATTCATCATGACTCATCAAATGCATATTGGAAACAACTTTGTCACACAGAATGCCCAAAATGTTGTGGTTTGGCTCTCCAAATGGGAACATGGGGGTATTTTTGGTGCAATTCCAGGGCACAAACTAACTTATTGGGTAAGGACTCAAAAAATATCTGGTCCAAGCCATGAATACATTCCTCATGACTCATCAAATGCATATTGAGAACAACTTTGTCACACAGAATGCTGGAAATGTTGTGGTTTGACTCTCGAAATGGCAAACATGAGGGTATTTTTCGTGCAATTCTAGGGCACAAACTAACTTATTGGGTAATGACTACAACAATATCTGGTCCAAGCCATGAATACATTCATCATGACTCGTCAAATACATATTGGGAACAACTTTGTCACACAGAATGCCCAAAATTTTGAGGTTTGACTCTACAAATGGCAAACATGGGGGTGTTTTGGGTGCAATTACAGGGCACAAACTAACTTATTGGGTAATGACTCAAAAAGTATCTGGTCCAAGCTTGAATACATTCATCATGACTCATCAAATGCATATTGGGAACAACTTTGTCACACAGAATGCTGGAAATGTTGTGGTTTGACTCTCGAAATGGCAAACATGGGGGTATTTGTGGTGCAATTCCAGGGCACAAACTACATTATTGGATATTGACTCAAAAAGTATATATACCAAGTGAGGTATACATTCATCATGACTCATCAAATTCATAATGGGAACAACTTTGTCACACAGAATGCCCAAAATGTTGTGGTTTGACTCTACAAATGGCAAAAATGAAGGTATTTTTGGTGCAATATCTGGGCACAAACTTACTTATTGGGTAATGACTCCAAAAGTATCCGGTCCAAGCCATGAATACATTTATCAGGACTCATCAAATGCATATTGGGAACAACTTTGTCACACAGAATGCCCAAAATGTTGTGGTTTGACTCTCAAAATGGCAAACATGATGAGGGTATTTTTTGTGCAATTCCAGGGCACAAACAGTCTCATTTGGTAATGACTACCAAAGTTTTTTTACCAGGCCATGAATTCATATCACATGACTTACGAAATGCATGTTGGGAACAACTTTTAAATGCATATTGGGAACAACTTTGCCACACACAGTACAGACAATGTTTTGGTTTGTAGATACAAATGGCACACAAGACAGTACGGTATGTTAGGTGCAGTCTACGAGATTCTACATGTGACTAGAGGATTGAAATACATAACCTTAGTGTGATCAAAAGTTTCCCTTCTGAAAAAATTATGGCGCGGGAGGGCTGGCTGGCACAGGTACGTGATCTACTTCTACAAATATAACAGCGCACCCAAAAGCCAGACAACACACAGAAGAAGTTAGGGCAAACAACATAGTACAGAACCCACGGAAAAACTCTACACACAAAACATTTTACACATACTACACGAAACACCGTACACACACACACACACACACACACACACACGACACACGACACACGACACACGACACACAAAACACCGTACACAACCCGACAAAATTATTAGTACACACACAAAACCACACAAAAACAAACACATGATTCTTGATCGACACCGTATTCAGAAAATAAAATAAAAAAATATGAATGCTATCAGAAAGACACGACGAAGCAAAAAATCCAAGGGGAAGACCCTTCGAAACAACAAAACCATCCGGCCCGGTGATCATCAAAATACAGGGGACAACAACGGTAAGAAAAAAAGAGTGAAAACAAACACCGCAATTACTAACAAAATGTGTAACAGTAATACCACAACTATGAATGCATCAAAGGGCAACAGTAAAAAAAATGGTACCGACAACACAATTTCTACTACTACAAACACGGAAGAACAAAACACCATCAACCAGAGTAACGAACCAGCACTGAGCATTACCAACACAACCACCACTACAGTAACGAACCAACAGAAAGAACGAACAAAAACCAATGTGGTAGAGAAAACATCTAACAGAGAATGCTGCGATTTAGAGGATGTTGCGGAACTTGTCATGAAAAAAATCCAATATGACAAATTGGCACAGGAACTGGCAAAACACTTACGGCAACAAGAGAGGGAACCACATATAGGGGTGGGAAAGGTAGTAATGGTACCTAAACAAACGGAGGCAACCATGCAGGGAGAGGGGACTTATAATGCCGGCGACACAAGAGAACGAGCAGTAAGTACAATTACAGACAAATATGGGCTTATAACAGACAACGATATGCTTAAGGCTTTGAGTGATATGACTGAAACAGTGGACAAGCAGCTAAGGGATTACGTCAAAAAACATTGGTACCACAACATGAAGTTCCCTATCAATGACAAGGTAACGGCGCATGTAATACAAAGAGCTGTTCAATCAAGTGCGGTTATGAAGCCACCAAATATTCCACTTGCGTCATTCTGTTCCTTTTACAGGAAACGAGTAGGGACAGTACTGACTGCATTGAGGCACAACTCACAAACATTAGCGAGAAAAAACTGGATAGGTAAATACAGGTGGGAGAATTGGTTGCTGAAATTAGGAATTTTGGAATGTATTTTTGGTCCGACAACACTAACATGCTGCCCGTTGATACTGATGATACTTCCGTACAGACGATTACAGAAAAGGTCGAGTCCCTATCACATTCCCTGGTACTGTTGCAGTTATTCAAGACACAGAATATGAGGACACAGGTATTTTAAACCCTCAATACAGAACATACAAAGACGCGGAAGATGAAGATTTTTATTATTTTGTTACAAGAATCATGTCAGCAACTAATCCGACAAATTCCAATTTCAAACAACGGAAGGAGAGGCACTTGCTGAGTGATATATTTACTATAGCAGATGAAGCATTTGCATTGGTACTGATCTACAATGAGCATCATGTATGGGCAAACCAGCAGCGGCGAAAGGGTGATGCCACGATTCTGCGACAAAAAAAAATTCTGCGATTCAGACAGTGGAAGCAGAAATGGATGGATGGAGGAAGGACGCGAGTTGTTCAGTGACTTGTGCGACAAAATTGGCGAGATGCGAAAACACCCAGAAACAGGAAGGAAATTGGAAGAAATGATGAGGGACAGATTTAGGAACGAAAGTTCAACAAATTACACCAACAATAAGCATGGCGATGCAAATATTACTAGTAGCAGCTCCACTAATTGTAGTGGACCAAAGAAGAAAAAGAAAATAAACGTCTATATTGATCCGGCAATAACAGCATCGATGAATGAAAGTTTATCTATTGGTGAACTAATGTAGAAAATAACAGTACATACATAATACAAACCTACTAATAATCTTGAACTTAATTTTGAGAATATTAGAAATAATGGAGGATTCGTAATACGTTGCAATAGGAATAAATCAAGCATAATAGAATCTACATTTTAAAAAGGGAATATTGTAGTCGAGAAATAGAATTCACAATTAGGAGAGCAGAATCGAATTGTTGTTTGGTAGATTAATATTTTGGAATTAATACTGACTCAAGATTTCTTTTTTATTCGTGAATAGAAGTAAGTGTTGTTCGTACAGAATAATAATTTGGTTCTGCTAGAGACTGAAATAAATTATTTTTATTCGAGAGTAGAGTAATGTGCATCACGCGCACAGAAATAGTGCTGAGTTTACATATACCCTTATACGATCGTCGCGAATTTCAGGGTGTCCAGAAATATTGCCGTGTTAAAATCACGCACAAAATTTGTGCGCGAGAAGTAAATTCGAACCCCGCGAAACAGTTCTCGGACGAACCTCCCATAATTGCCAAGACAAACACTACTTTGATTGCCACTTCTGTCACGACAGGAGAGGACTTATCTTGCCCATCAAAGTGCTTCCCATCGACTTGCATGAATCCTCTGATTGCATTCCTTGCTCGATACACTCCACTGGCCTTCTTCTTCATAGCCCAAGTGCTGCCGAACAGTTTTGTCCTTACTGGCAAATCTTTCTTGTTCACTACCTTGAAGACATGGTATTTGACCATCTTGTCGTAACAACCGGCAAATCGTGTTGTTAAGTAAAAACAAGATATAACCGTTACGTGCGGTTAAATACGAACGAATAAGAAAACAGACAGACGCGCACGCACACATACACGAATGAGATGCGCGGTGAAATACCAACTAATTACAAAGCTACGAGAAATACAATGAATACGATGAGTGAGATTAGATTGCTGATGGATAGACACTCGGGCATATGAAGACCAACAAGGCAACATAGGAATCGAAGGTAGTCTATCACAGAAAACAAACTGATGGTCACGATGACAGAATAAATGAGTCACGATCGAATGAATAGATCATTGATAGAAGAATCGGACACAGTGAAATATCACAAGAAAGTAGTACACAAAAATTCAGAGGCATAGGATCCAATACTAAGTATGTCAATGATATACATGTGTATATCAATGAAATATGGGAAATATCAATGACATACAAAATGGATACGCGAAGCCCGAATATGTCAGAAACAAACAAAATGAGACACGTTACTCCGACAAATTCACTGAGGAAATATTAGTTAATCTACAACACGAGAAAGCACTTGCAGTCTCATTATGGAGGATTGCTTAACACGGGATTATACGTGGATTCAGGTTAAGCGCTGGAAAAACAGAAAATAGATTAATTAACTCATAATCCGGAATTACAGTTGTTGATTAACAGTCGCAGCTTCATACAAAGTCTATATAACAAACATACCTACGAGTTACAATACATTCCGGAGTGTTAATACCTACGAGCTTCCTACGAGAAACTTCTCACGAGGTCCCTACTAGAAATTTCCTACTAACAAAAATCAACCTTGGAATTTATCGATCGCGAACTTCAGAAAATTCTATACGATTTGTACCACTGAATCGAATCTAATACTTTCATACAAAATTACTGAAATAAGCCACTATCTCGAGCACAATCCATCGGATACTACTGAGAATTGGCTAGAACAACAAAGAAATACATAACAAGAAACAAAAATAAAAATGCGTAACAACCGAAAAGAAAAACACACGACAACACCATGCCAACCTTTACAAACAGATTCTTCCAAACTCTGGGTGCAGTCACCTACCCGGCTTTCTACATGATGAGAAACAATGATTGGTGGAGACAGAATGAAGTACCGGATGTATCACAGGATACAAGGGAGGATAATCAGATTCTATTGCCAACACGACAACGACGCTCGAAACGGGCTAATCGAAATCTGGAACCATCGTCATCGGAATCATCATCATCGGAATCGGAATCGTCGCTATCGGAACCGTCAGAAAGTGATGATAGCAGTACCTCAAGTTCCGAAAGACGCAGAAACGCAAAACTGGTTAGGAGACAAGCAGCAGAAGCCAAACGTCAAATGGAAGAAATCAATGCACTAAAGGAAGAAATGAGAGCAGCAAGAGCACGAGGACGAGAAAAAGAAAGAAGATATGAAGCAGAGATGAACGCTTTGAGACAAACGATTCAAGAATCACGCAACAAAGAGGATGAGATGGAAGCACTTAGACAAGAAGTGAGGTCGGCAAAGGAAAAAGCCGCGGGTCAGCAGTTACTCAAGGCAAAACCAATCCAGGATTTTGATGGCCAACAAGAAAATTGGACAAAGTGGAAATCTGATGCGATCGCTACTTTTGCTGCAACAAGACATGAGGAAATTATGAATGACGCAGACGCCGCCCGCAATGCCCCAAGCAAAAACAAGGCACTTTGGGGAACATTGTTGTCGGCTTGTAGTGGAGGTAGTGCTCATTCCAAAATCATCAAGCATGAAGATACATTCGATGGACACGCAGCATGGCAAGAACTATTGGGCTGGTATGATTCTGACAACCGGAGAGAATCTTACGCTGAGACACTGAAGCTTCGTCTACGATACAACCAGTTGCATCCCAACGGCAATATTTCTGAGTACATTAATACTTTTGAACTGACCTATCATAAACTTCGGAAAATTCCACCCTATCACATGACTGAATGGGACGCGAAAAGCATATTTGCTCGAAATATTCGTGACCCCAACCTGGAGAGATTCAAAGAAGAATTGCTGGAACACAAAACAGACCGGACTCTCGAAGAAATGATTGTTAAGCTTCGCATCCATGATGAAGAACTCGCCCGCACTGTATTCGATGGCAACAGAGGAGGCTCAAAACGTGTTCGGCGCACCCCGGATGGTCCTAACAAAAGACACCGAACTGGGTCCTCCGGCACTGGCATTCTCACAGGGACTATTCACCCCAATCTCAAGGGTATTATTCGAATTTCTCCAGACACATGGCAGGAGCTGTCTCAACTTTATCGTGACTGGGTGCTAAAATACAACCAAGCCATCCGACACAGCGATACTCTACCACCTACTCCAGAGGGTGTTATTGTTGGTTCTCCACAAGATGATGGAATGAATCACTTCATCCCTAAATCTACCAGCCGTCAACGGAGAGTACGTCGTGTCATGACTCCCACTACCAATTCACCTCCGATCGAGTCACCGCCGACGCCCTTGTCTTCTCCAGCTGAATCACCCACTCCGGATGCTGATAGTGATCAAGATAGCATTGGAACGATTGATGAAACTGAATTATTCCCTCCAGGCTCTACTGCCCTCAAAACGGTCCGATTTCGTCTACATTCTGGGGGGGATGGTGAGGACCAGGCAACGCAGAATGCGGTGAATTCGGCAACAGGTGAGGACCAGGCAACGCAGAATGCGGTGAATTCGGCAACACAGAATGCAGTGAATTCAACACCACGAAGAAACGCATCATCCTATTTTTATACAACACGAAGAAACAAGATGGAAATAAAATCCGATGAAAGCGATGATGAGGACAGTGAAAATGAGGATGAGGATGCGAATTGTAATGGAGAAGATGTACCAGATCTTGTTGCAAGAATGGAACCTGATTCAGACGATGAAAAGGAAATCAACAATAATGATACTGAAATAGAACGGGATCACCAAAAAGCAACCAGAAAAATCTACCAAGGAAGAAGACCGAGAAGAGCAACAAGAAAACCAACAATTACCAATATACATCGATATAGAGAGGTTCAACAAAATGACAACATTGCAGTGATTGACAGTGGTGGAGGAAGAAGACCAACGGTTACAGAACAAGCATGGCTTCGAATTGGAGGAGAAACTGGAATGACATCTGCAATGAGGCCGTACATGAGTAATGATACCAACGCCTATGTGGAGCATCCAGTTTGCAGTGCTGTAACGAAGGCTTTTATTCCAGGAAGAGAAGATCCAGTAATTCTAATGGTCCACTATGCAACTTTTGTCACCAAGGATAAAGATCAAACTGATGGTGAATCACTATTGACAACAATGGATATGGGTGATCATGGAGTACTGGTGAATGGAGTGCAACCACAGTTGAGCAAATGTGGGATTACAATCGGAACGACATTTCTACCATTTTCATATGACGATGAAAAAGTATATTTTCATATTACCAAACCGATAGAAGGGGAAGTGGATACATTGGAAAAATTTGAACTGAACAGTCCTGCACCTCCAGACATGCGCAAATATCCAATGTTGAGAAGGAAGAGAGCAAGAAAAACGTTCAAATTTGCAAAACTTCCAATGCTGGAACTACGAAAGCGGTTTGCTATGTTACCAGAATTGACTGTTTTGAAAACATTGGAAAATACTACCCAACACTATGAAGAAATAGAAGAAGAAAATCGTGAAGTTCCCAGGAAACATTACAGGAAAAGATTCAAGGCATTCCATTACAGAAGACAAAATGAAACAGTGAGCACTGATTACACATACTTTTCGAAGAAGACATCTCAAGGACACAACGGGGAACAATTTTTTAGTGGCACCAAGACAAAGCTTTGGTCTTTTCATCCTCTGAAAACAGAATCACAATGTACAAATGCCCTACAGGATTATCTTCGAGAACATGGAGCACCGGATACTATTCTCAGTGATAATGCAAGATCTGAAACAGGGGTAAAGTGGACTCAAATTCTTCGAGAAAATATGATAAAAACAAGAACAAGTGAACCACATCACAGCCATCAGAACCTGTGTGAAGCTGAATGGGGAAGATTGTCCAAGATGGTACAAAACAGCCTACGTATGTTTCAGGCGCCAATCAGTTTAGCACATTGGTGTGCAAAATGGTGCGTGTCAGTTAACAATTTGGCAGCGCGCAAGTCGCTGAATTGGAAAGTACCCCTCGAATTGCACCAAGGTTGGACACCTGATATCTCCCACCTGAGATTTCATTTCTATGAACCAGTGTGGTATTTTGAGCCAAGATTCAAGAGTCCCAAAAACAACATGTTGAAAGGGAGATTTCTGGGTTTTGCTGAATCAACGGGGGATGCAATGACTTATTATATTCTGACTGAACCAGATACACCAAAACAGAAAAGACAAGTGTTGATGAGATCGGTAGTCAGAACAAGACGCAAGGAAATTGGCACCAAAGATGAATATGTGAATGACAACCCGGAGGCAGAGAAGTTTACTCTTTCTCTGTCAGAGCACCAACAGAACATGGAAGATATCAAGAGCACTGATGAAGTCCCATTGTTATCTTCAGGGGAGAAATTTGTCGCGAGCTCTGAAGGAATGAAAAACTCAACCAGTACCAATCCAATGGAAGACAGTGATGAAAACGACAATACAACTTCAGGGGAGCTTGATGCCGATGAAGAGGAAAACACGTTGGACATGGAAGAAGAAATGTTACCAAGTGATATAGATGGATGCAACAATGCTGAAACACATCAGGATATCTTGGAAAGCACAGAAGTGAACTTGAATATGGATTTCAGGAAGATTTTGGATCATTTTTGGGAAAATGGAATTTTGGTATTCAAGGCGCAATACATTGATGAGCTGCAAGGAAATACAGTCTTGAATACTCCATTCCCACAATTGAAGAAAGATCAACCACTGGCATGCGCAAAGTATATTAAGGAGTACATTGTTGAAAGCAGGAGAGGAAATAACAGACCTTTGAATGTATGGGCAGAGCAAGTCATAAAACAACAATCTGGCATCGTCAGAAGAATACGATTTATGAAGTCCCTAATACACAAGAGTATTCAACGCGCAGTCAAGAAGAAACCATCCAGGAATCAAAGAATGGCAAAGAAGAAGAATCGTGAAAAATTTGGACAGAAGATTCCAAATACCTATGAAGAATGTATGCAATTCGATGCTGAAGCTGGCAATACAAAATGGAAAGACTCAATCCAGAAGGAGATGGATAATTTGGAACGTCTAAAATGTTTCAAATATCACTCAGCAGAAAAAGAATTTCCAAAAGAGGAAGGTTGGCAACAAGCAAGATTACAGATGATTTGGGATATCAAGAGTGAAGATGGCAGATACAAGAATCGTTTGGTGGCAGGCGGTCACAGAGTCGACTCGAGTGAATATAACACATACTCCAGTCAAATCAACAGTTTATCTGTGTACTTATTATTCCTAATTGCACAACACCAACAACTGGATTTGATGACAGCAGATGTGGGAAATGCATTTCCAACTGCACCGGTTCAAGAAAAAGTATGGGTGTGGGCTGGAGACGAGTTTGGCGAAAAGAAAGGATGCAAGGTAGAAATACAAAGAGCACTATACGGACTGGCAGGTAGCGGTAGAGCTTTTATGGATTTTCTGGCTGATACACTCATGAACTTGGGCTTTCGACCGTCAAGAGCAGACCCAGATTTATGGCTGCAGAAGGAAGGAGAAGGATACACATATATTGGTACTCATGTCAACGATCTCATGGTAATAGGAAAGAAACCTCAAGATTGGATAGCCAGAATTGAACAAGAATTTGCATTGAGAAATGTCGAATCAGAACCTCAGTATTACCTTGGTACAAGCCTGACAAGAATCAAAGACGGACGGTTGCTGATGAACTCTACCAAATACATCAGTGAAGTGATTCGGAAATATCAAGAGAAATATTCAGTGACACTCAAGAAAGAAAATCTACCAATGAAAACTGATTGTCACCCAGAACTGGATGATTCACCATTACTGTCAGTATCTGAACACAAGGAATTCCAACATATTATTGGTCTAGGACAGTGGTTGGTGCTATCTGGAAGAATCGATATTGCGTTTGCAGTGTCATCTCTCTCAAGATTTGCAGCTGGACCGCGAGAAGGTCATTTGCAGATGGCTAGACATATCCTGGGATATCTGAAGAAGTACAAGAAGAAAGGAATTCTAGTGGATCCAAGACCCCCAAGGATCAGTTCAAATGGTGATGTTAAACTCAAATATGAAGAATTTACACATCACTACAAATATTACAAAGAAGAATTGGATCCAATGTTCCCGGTACCACTAATCCCTGAAATGGACTTGAATATATTTTGTGACAGCGACCATGCACATGATTTAGTCACTGGAAGGAGCATCACTGGATTGATCGCATTTGTCGGGTGTATGCCAGTCTACTGGAAGTCAAAGAGACAAACTTCGGTTCATACCAGTACATTTGGAGCTGAATTTACTGCCCTGAAAGACGCGGTTGCATTGGCTATTATGCTCAGATATCATCTTAGATCGATGGGAGTTGTAATCACCAAACCAGCAGAGATCTATGTGGATAACAAAAGTGTCGTAATCAATTCCACCAATCCTGCAAGTTCACTCAACAAGAAATCAATCGCACCGGCCTACCATTTTGTCAGACAACACCAAGCTGGAAAAGTCGTATCTATCAGCCATATTAACTCACAGGACAACTATGCAGACATTCTGACCAAGCCGCTAAACAGTAATGCATTCAGGAATCTTCTAAATGAATTCATGACAATGTAAAAACAAAGTTAAGTACCACAATTCAGTAATAAAACAACCACACTAAAAATCCATGTCTAAAAACTATGTTGTATGCTTCCCTCTAAAAATTCAAATAGGAATCTAAACCAAGATCATGGATTTAGGGGAGAACAACCGGCAAATCGTGTTGTTAAGTAAAAACAAGATATAACCGTTACGTGCGGTTAAATACAAACAAATAAGAAAACAGACAGACGCGCACGCACACATACACGAATGAGATGCGCGGTGAAATACCAACTAATTACAAAGCTACAAGAAATACAATGAATACGATGAGTGAGATTAGATTGCTGATGGATAGACACTCGGGCATATGAAGACCAACAAGGCAACATAGGAATCGAAGGTAGTCTATCACAGAAAACAAACTGATGGTCACGATGACAGAATAAATGAGTCACGATCGAATGGATAGATCATTGATAGAAGAATCGGACACAGTGAAATATCACAAGAAAGTAGTACACGAAAATTCAGAGGCATAGGATCCAATACTAAGTATGTCAATGATATACATGTGTATATCAATGAAATATGGGAAATATCAATGACATACAAAATGGATACGCGAAGCCCGAATATGTCAGAAACAAACAAAATGAGACACGTTACTCCGACAAATTCACTGAGGAAATATTAGTTAATCTACAACACGAGAAAGCACGTGCAGTCTCATTATGGAGGATTGCTTAACACGGGATTATACGTGGATTCAGGTTAAGCGCTGGAAAAACAGAAAATAGATTAATTAACTCATAATCCGGAATTACAGTTGTTATGTCGTGTTCTATCTTGACAGCTTTCTCCCATTCCTTCTTGTCTACTGTAGCCATTGCTTCCTTGTAGTTCATGGTTTGGAGTTCTCTGGTGTTGCCATAATTGTGTCCTGAAGCACCGACAAGATACAACTCTGAATCCTCTGCCTGTAGAACTACTGCAACCAATCGATACTCATCTTGGTGGTCGGTGTATCCATATTCTTCTTCAAGTCTTTGGTATACTCTTCCTTTCTTGGATAATCCATGCAGTATAAGGCTTTCCGCATCGATTGCTTCTTCAAGGACCTCCGTGTTTAATAGATCGTATTCCATTGCTCCCAACTCGGCTGTCTCCTCCAGGTATTTGTCTTCAATGTCTGTTGCGACTGCCACCAGTTCCTCGTCAATGAGTAAGGAAAGGCCATAGTTCCGATTCTTGGTGCCATCCGGGGCCCTTGTTGACCTCATCACTCTCCCACTTCTTGAGGTAGTTACCGGTACTTGTTCATCTTCATCCTCCTCGCCAGAGATCTCGTCATCTGCATCTGAGGAATCTTCCTCGGATCCTTCTGGGGAGTTAGATTGTTCTTCTTCTTCTGGAGGAGCCGATTCTTCATCTACTGTGGAACCGGTCAATTCGGAACCTTCCTCTTCTTCGTCTTCTTGGGCTTCTGACAGCAGATCGTTTGCGAAAGTGCCCTCAATAGCTATTGGGGCTACTCTTCCCTTTCTCTCCTTGAAGTACATCCGGTCCAGCCAAAGTACGTCTCTTGACTTTAGAAATGATCTTGCCTTGGGGTCAAACATTGTATAGCAGTCTCCAGCATGGTCTTTGGAGTAATTGACAAACAGACATGTCTTGCCTCTCGCCGCAATCTTTGGTGTGCCCGTTTGGTGTGTCTTTACAACGCCAGCCATTCCTGCAACTTGCATGTTGTTTATCCAGTCCGGATTCTTGTCTACCATCCATTTGTATCTTGTTTTCATGGTTCCTTCTATTTCTTCCACATTCAGCATGTCTACTTGGTGACACCACTTGAGGAAGGCAGCGAATAGTACGTACCTCAACTGATTGGGTACGCCGGCTGCCTCCAGCGCCGCTCTTGTTAGACTGCATAGGTTGTATATCCGAGTCTCCACTCTGGAGTTCCTCTGTGTAGTCTTGGCTGTAAACTCAAACTGGATTCCAAATTGCCAGCTTGCTCCGTTGATAGCCTTCTGGAACTTGATGTTCTCTCCAGCATCGTCACATCGAATCCTCTCCAGTTCCTTCCCGGTTTGCTTCATGCTGTTGAACTTTGAACAGAATTCCTCGATGAATCCATTCTTCCTGCTGTACCATCTCAGCATTGCTGCTCCAGAGATGTGTTCTACTGCCACGACCAGACAGTTGTTGGTCGGGAAGTAGACTGTACCCTTGGGGTTCTTTGGTTTCTTCAATCGCATGCCATCAATGTACCACAATTCGCCTATGGTATTTGGTGGATTCTTCTCCCCTTCTCCTAGGTTCTTCTATCTGGCTTTTCCTTTAGCGCAGGCTTCGCACTTCTTGAACGGGGTCCTTGTAAGTTCCCAACCCAAGTGATTAGCGATTTGCTTGGTCCTTGCGATGTTGTTGTGGCCGTAGAAGGCATGGGCCTTTGCCATCGTCATCTTGCTCGGTGTAGCTAGGGCCACTTCTGGTGTTTGCGTGTCTGCATCTTCACTCTCTAGATACATAGCCCAGAGAGTGCCGTTGCCTTTGGTCCTCATTGGGATATCAAAGTGGAGTTCTTGGTCCCCTTTGTGTAGTCTGATGCCGGTTGTGTTTCCGGTCATCTCCCACCCTTGGCTTATCATCTTGGTAGCCGCACACAGATTGAACTTGCAGGCACCATATCGGCAGTCCGTGAACTTGATCCTGCTCTTCCTTTGGCCATCTTTGCTGTATTGGATTCCGGCTTTATCAAGGAGCTTAGTTACTTGTAATCTTGTGCCGTTTGCAGCAACTTGTGGGCTCAGTAGCTGTAGCTTCTCCACTGACCTTCTCGATGGAGTAGTTCCTTTGGTGTGATTAATCGTGTTTGCAGTTGCTCCCGTATCTACTATCCACAGTTGGCTCATATACAAAGATTTTGTCCCACTAGACAGCAGGGCGCACTCCAACATTGCTCCCTGTGTTTTCTCTGCGTTGGTTTCTTCAACGGTAGCCGACATAAGTATACAATCTTCTATCCCGGGTGTCATCCCGAGTTGGTATTCCCAATTTGGAAATTGTTCTTCGGTTAGAATTAGCTCGTCCCTTTTATGGTTTGTTTTCAGGGAGATGCCGTTGCCCGTTTCTGGTTTGAGCTTATTTCTTTCCTTTTCTTGCGGATCATTTCCCTTTTGGATTTTATGGTACCCCATTGTGATGGGATCCCTCCACTCCAACTTTTGGTGTTCTCGTGGGTTCCGTGTCTCTTCCAATTCCTCAACGGATGGTATTCTCATCCATCCGTGTTCTTCGGTTTTGATGTAACCGTCTCCTTGTTTCTTCCTCAAATCCTTTCGGTCCTTATTCTCATAATTTTCCTTTCGGTTGGATTTGAAAAGGAGATTCATTATCTGTTTCTTATTTCTTCTTTCGGAATGGTGATGACAGAGGGTTCCCTTTTGGTACCTTGGCTCTGCTTCCACCATGATATCTTCGGCCGCGAGGAAACAATATTCCTCGTCTATTACACCGGCCGCTATACTCTTGTCTGAGTCGCTGTAACTTTTCTTCCGGTCTTTCTTCTGTAACCATTTTGGTTTACTTTTAGGATTCTTCTCCCAACAGGCCTTTTCAGTGTGCCCTGCCTTTCTGCAATGGCGGCACTTTGTTTTCTTAGTTGTTTCATCACAGTCTCTTTTCATGTGGCCCTTCCTGCCGCATCCATAGCACCATATGTCCTTTCCTTTGCCCTTGCCCTTCTTCTTGGGCTTCTTCTGTCCCTTTCTGGGCTGTGGCCTTCAGACCTCTTCATCAGATCCGGAGGAGGACTCTCCGGCGTACATCATGACTTCGTCTTCACGATTATCTTTGGGTTGCTTGGACTTCCAAAGCTCAAACATGTTGCGCCAAAGATCCTTTATGGTGGGGTCTCCTCCATGGTCTCTGCGCGCATCGGATCTTACTCTCAAGATAGTGTCCTGGTACTCATTTGGTGCCTTCTGCATGATTGTAGACACCTTGTCTTCTTTGGTTAGAGCCGACACCCTTCCTCGATACTTGATATTGATCGCCGTTATCTGAGTGAATAGAGTCTTCGGATTCTCCTTCTTCTTCATGGAGATCTTCCAGAGATCATTCTTCTGGTCACGTCATCGGGGGAGAACTCATCCTTCATCTCCTTGATGACTTGATGCGCTTGGCCACTGGGCCATTCATAAGTCCTGGAGTGTTCTATCCAAGCCACGTAGTCCTCAAAGTCTTGGAAGGCCATTGTAAGGGTTGCAATGGCCATCTTGTTCCTGGTAACAGCTTCTTCTTCACTTGTGGTGAAGAGCTGTTTAACTTCTTTACCATCCTCTGCATACTTCCGTTCCACCTCAGGGAGTTCTGGGTCCTTGACCTCGCTAAGCGCCTTGTCAAAATCCTTCTGGACCGCGTAGGCTCGCATCATGGACCACCATTGTGGATAACTCGTGGTGGTTTTGTACTTGGGGATGTAAAGTTTGATGTCCTTTAGGCTAGACATCGTGTTAGTTTTCTCGGTCTCTTCCTTCTCTTGTTGTTGCCGGTTCTAGATTGATCAGATCTTTATTCACTTACTTTCAACGCTTACTGTTCAAGCGTTCTTCGAAGAATGTTAGAATAGGTTGAAAATATTGGCAGGCATTAACAGTGTTCTCTATTGATTAGTTCTTGATTTAGGAAAATATGCGTCCTCCGACTGCTTAATTCAATAAATACTCACTCAACCCTCTCATGTATTGTCTCGTGTTAATCTACAACTCTTCATGTAACTTATATATTGTTGACTTCATTGTTCTTTATGTAGTTGCAACTTTTGCTCTTGACATATTCCTGTGATTGCTTTCTATTGGCTTAGATGCGATTGTATCCATTTTGGTGTTTCCTACCCTAGGGATATCTGTTGTTAATCAGATTCATGATTTCAGTGACTCTTCCTGATTTGCGGTTTTACTTAGACCCATTCATTATGTCGAAGTGAATCCCACTTAACAAGATTTGTCTCCATAAATCGACTCGTTCGATTCATTCCAACAATTTTAGTCCGAATAACAGCCTTGTACTGAAAAAAGAATTAGATCGCATTGGATGAGAGATTGTTTGCTGGATAGATATTGTTGTTTGGGTGCACACAAACATATACATCTTGAAAGCAATAAATATGCATCCATTGCTTCTATATCAACAGGCACGAGGTACTGTTTTTCGTGACATAGGAGTAAGAATTCTTCAAATCTACGGCAGGAACAACGTATCGGCAACAACAATTCGAATCGAAGGCAACACCAAATCGAACGCAACACGGAACCAAGCAACAGCAGCAACAGCAAGCGGACGGAAGCAACAGCAACAGCTATCGAGTCGTAACAGCAAGGGCAACGAATCATTGGCACCACCGAACCGTTACAGAAGCAACAACAACATAAACAGCAAGCAGACGACAGCAACAGCAACATAAACAGCAACAGCGATCGAGTCGCAATAGGCGTCCGAGAACTGTTTCGCGGGGTTCGAATTTACTCTGAAATTCCCATCCCCAGTTATTGCCTTAAAATCATACAAAAAATAATTCTGTGCGTGTGATGCACATTACTCTACTCTCGAATAGAAATAATTTATTTCAGCCTCTAGTAGAACCCAATTATTATTCCGTACCAACAACACTTACTTCTATTCACGAATAAAAAAGAAATCTTGAGTCAGTATTAATTCCAAATTATTAATCTACCAAATAACAATTCGATTCTGCTCTCCTAATTGTGAATTCTATTTCTCGACTACAATATTCCCTTTTTAAAATGTAGATTCTATTATGCTTGATTTATTCCTATTGCAACGTATTACCAATCCTCCACAATTTCTAATATTCTCAATATTAAGTTCATAATTAGTAGTAGTTTTGTATTATGTATGTACTGTTATTTTCTACATTAGTTCACCAATAGATAAACTTGCATTCATCGATGCTGTTATTGCCGGATCAATATAGACGTTTCTTTTCTTTTTCTTTTTTGGTCCACTACAATTAGTGGAGCTGCTACTAGTAATATTTGCCTCGCCATGCTTATTGTTGGTGTAATTTGTTGAACTTTCGTTCCTAAATCTGTCCCTCATCATTTCTTCCAATTTCCTTCCTGTTTCTTGGTGTTTTCGCATCTCGCCAATTTTGTCGCACAAGTCACTGAACAGCTCTTGTCCTTCCTCCATCCATCCATTTCTGCTTCCACTGTCTGAATCACAGAATTTGTTTTTTGTCCCGGAATCGTTGGTTCACCCATACATGATGCTCATTGTAGATCAGTATCAATGCAAATGCTTCATCCGCTATAGAAAATATATCACTCAGCAAGTGCCGCTCCTTCCGTTGTTTGAAATTTGAATTTGTTGGATTGATTGCCGACATTATTCTTGTAACAAAATAATAAAAATCTTCATTTTCTGCGTCATTGTATTTTCTGTATTGAGGGTTTAAAATACCTGTGTCCTCATTTTCTGTGTCTTCAATAACTGCAACAGTACCAGGGAAGGTGATAGGGACTCGACCTTTTCTGTAATCATCTGTACGGAAGTATCATCAGTAGTGTTGTCGGACCAAAAACAGATTCCAAAATTCCTAATTTCAACAACCAATTCTCCCACCTGTATTTACCTATCCAGTTTTTTCTCGCTAATGTTTGTGAGTTGTGCCTCAATGCAGTCAGTACTGTCCCTACTCGTTTCCTGTAAAAGGAACAGAATGACGCCAGTGGAATATTTGGTGGCTTCATAACCGCATTTGATTGAACAGCCTTTTGTATTACATGCACCGTTACCTTGTCATTGATAGGGAACTTCATGTTGTGGTACCAATGCTTTTTGATGTAATCTCTTAGCTGCTTTTCCAGTGTTCCAGTCATATCACTCAAAGCCTTAAGCATATCGTTGTCTGTTATAAGCCCATATTTGTCTGTAATTGTACTTACTGCTTGTTCTCTTGTGTCGCCGGCATTATAAGTCCCCTCTCCCTGCATGGTTGCCTCCATTTGTTTATGTACCATTACTACCTTTCCCACCCATATATGTGGTTCCCTCTCTTGTTGCTGTAAGTGTTTTGCCAGTTCCTGTGCCAATTTGTCATATTGGATTTTTTTCATGACATGTTCCGCAACATCCTCTAAATTGCAGCATTCTCCATTAGATGTTTTCTCTACCACATTGGTTTTGTTCGTTCTTTCTGTTGGTTCATTACTGTAATGGTGGTTGTGTTGGTAATGCTCAGTGCTGGTCCGTTACTCTGGTTGATGGTGTTTTGTTCTTCCATGTTAGTAGTAGTAGAAATTGTGTTGTCGGTACCATTTTTACTGTTGCCCTTTGATGCGTTCATAGTTGTGGTATTACTGTTACACACTTTGTTAGTAATTGTGGTGTTTGCTTTCACTGTTTTTTTCTTACCGTTGTTGTCCCCTGTATTTTGATGATCACCTGGCCGGATGGTTTTGTTGTTTCAAAGGGTCTTCCCCTCGGATTTTTTGCTTCGTCGTGTCTCCGATAGCATTCATATATATATTTTTTCTGAATACGGTGTCGATCAAGAATCATGTGTTTGTTTTTGTGTGGTTTTGTGTGTGTACTAATATTTATTTGGGTTGTGTACGGTGTTTTGTGTTGTGTGTGTCGTGTGTGTGTGTGTGTGTGTGTGTGTGTGTGCGGTGTTTCATGTAGTATGTGTACGGTGTTTTGTGTGTAGAGTTTTTCCGTGGGTTCTGTACGATGATGTTTGCCCTAACTTCTTCTGTGTGTTGTCTGGCTTGGGCGCGCCCTTATATATTTGTAGAAGTAGATCACGTACCTGTGCCAGCCAGCCCTCCCGCGCCATAATTTTTTCAAAAGGGAAACTTTTGATAACACTAAGGTTATGTATTTCAATCCTCTAGTCACATGTAGAATCTCGCAGACTGCACATAACATACCGTACTGTCTTGTGTGCCATTTGTATCTACAAACCACAACATTTTCTGTACTGTGTGTGGCAAAGTTGTTCCCAATATGCATTTAAAAGTTGTTCCCAACATGCATTTCATAAGTCATGTGATATGAATTCATGGCCTGGTAAAAAAACTTTGGTAGTCATTACCAAATGAGACTGTTTGTGCCCTGTATTTGCACCAAAAATACCCTCATGTTCGCCATTTGGAGAGTCAGACCACAACATTTCCAGCATTCTGTGTGACAAAGTTGTTCCCAATATGCATTTGATGAGTCCTGATAAATGTATTTATAGCTTGGACCGGATACTTTTGGAGTCATTACCCAATAAGTCAGTTTGTGGTCTGGAATTGCACCAAAAATACCCCCATGTTTGCCATTTGGAGAGTCAAACCACAACATTTTGGTCATTCTGTGTGACAACGTTGTTCCAAATATGCATTTGATGGGTCATGATGAATGTATTCATGGCCTGGACCAGATACTTTTTGAGTCATAACCCAATAAGTGAGTTTGTGCCCTGGAATTGCACCAAAAATACACTCATATTTGCCATTTGTAGAGTCAAACCTTAAGATTTTGGGCATTCTATGTGACAAAGTTGTTCCCAATATGTATTTGAGGAGTCATGATGAATGTATTCATGGCTTGGACCAGATACTTTTTGAGTCATTACCCAATAAGTACGTTTGTGCCCTGGAATTGCACCAAAAATACCCTCATGTTTGCCATTTGGAGAGTCAAACCTTAAGATTTTGGGCATTCTATGTGACAAAGTTGTTCCCAATATGTATTTGAGGAGTCATGATGAATGTATTCATGGCTTGGACCAGATACTTTTTGAGTCATTACCCAATAAGTACGTTTGTGCCCTGGAATTGCACCAAAAATACCCCCATGTTTGCCATTTGGAGAGTCAAACCACAACATTTCCAGCATTCTGTGTGACAAAGTTGTTCCCAATATGCATTTGATGAGTCATGACAAATGTATTCATGGCTTGGACCGGATGATTTTTGAGTCATTATCCAATAAGTCAGTTTGTGCCCTGGAATTGCACCAAAAATACCCCCAATGCTTGCCATTTGGAGAATCAATCCACAACATTTTGGGCATTCTGTGTGACAAAGTTGTTCCCAATATGCATTTGATGAGTCATGATGAATGTATTCATTGATTGGACCAGATATTTTTGGAGTCATTACCCAATAAGTAAGTTTGTGCTCTGGAATTGCACCACAAATACCCCCATGTTTGCCATTTGGAGAGTCAAACCACAACATTTTGGTCATTCTGTGTGACAAAGTTGTTCCCAATATGCATTTGATGAGTCCTGATAAATGTATTCATGGCTTGGACCGGATACTTTTTGAGTCATTATCCAATAAGTCAGTTTGTGCCCAGGAATTGCACCAAAAATACCCCCATGTTTGCCATTTGGAGAGTCAAACCATATCATTTCCAGCATTCTGTGTGACAAAGTTGTTCCCAATATGCATTTGATGAGTCATGATGAATGTATTCATTGATTGGACCAGATACTTTTTGAGTCATTACCCAATAAGTGAGTTTGTGCCCTGGAATTGAACCAAAAATACCCCCATGTTTCCCATTTGGAGAGTCAAACCACAACATTTCCAGCATTCTGTGTGACAAAGTTGTTCCCAATATGCATTTGATGAGTCATGATGAATGTATTCATGGCTTGGACCATATACTTTTTGAGTCATTACCCAATAAGTAAGTTTGTGCCCTGGAATTGCACCAAAAATTCCCCCATGTTTGCCATTTGGAGAGTCAAACCACAATAATTTGGGCATTCTGTGGGACAAAGTTGTTCCCAATATGCATTGGATGGGTCATGATGAATGTATTCATGGCTTGGACCAGATACTTTTTGAGTCATTACCCAATAAGTGAGTTTGTGCCCTGGAATTGCACCAAAAATACACCCATGTTTGCCATTTGGAGAGTCAAACCACAACATTTTGGGCATTCTGTGTGACAAAGTTGTTCCAAATATGCATTTGATGAGTCATGATGAATGTATTCATTGATTGGACCAGATAGTTTTGGAGTCATTACCCAATAAGTAAGTTTGTGCCCTGGAATTGCACCAAAAATTCCCCCATGTTTGCCATTTGGAGAGTCAAACCACAATAATTTGGGCATTCTGTGTGACAAAGTTGTTCCCAATATGCATTGGATGGGTCATGATGAATGTATTCATGGCTTGGACCAGATACTTTTTGAGTCATTACCCAATAAGTGAGTTTGTGCCCTGGAATTGCACCAAAAATACCCCCATGTTTGCCATTTGGAGAGTCAAACCACAACATTTTGGTCATTCTGTGTGACAAAGTTGTTCCCAATATGCATTGGATCGGTCATGATGAATGTATTCATGGCTTGGACCAGATACTTTTTGAGTCATTACCCAATAAGTGAGTTTGTGCCCTGTAATTGCACCAAAAATACCCCCATGTTTGCCATTTGGAGAGTCAAACCACAACATTTTGGGCATTCTGTGTGACAAAGTTGTTCCCAATATGCATTTGATGAGTCATGATGAATGTATTCATGGCTTGGACCACGTCACACAAACGAGATTCAGGGTTATTTCAGAATCACGCGCATATTTGGGTCGAACTCCACTGGTCCCCTTTTGTAATTTCACCCTATTTATTAAAATTAATGTCGAACTCATAATATTTTTATGCACATTTCATTTTCCTATCCCACTGGCATCTGTTTCTGAAGTAGTGGCATGTTACTGAATTTTATGCCTGAAACAAACAGTGCATGGTCGCAATTTTTCAATCTCAATCGTTTCCTCATTTCTATTGTTATTACTGGCTATCGTACTAACGATGGTGACGATACCTAAATATCAGGTATATTGTGTACATTGCTACCGGGACTCTCCCCTGATCACTACTGGTTATGGAAAGCAGAAGGTTACCAAGAAGAAGAAACCCCCCTTGTTTACAGCGCGATGAAGAAAGAAAACAGGAGTAATTGTTTCTCCCGGTCTTCGGGACCATATTTTGAATGACGCATCATGCTATTCTTATTTCAAGCGATCTTCGGGGCTAGTAGATTTTGCATCTTGCGTTTTCATTAGAAAAAAGAGGAAGAAGCTTGAGGATGTTAGTCAACAATTAGGTCTAACGAACACCCGTAACGGTCCACAGAGTAGTGACGGCGCATTACCAGAGGTGCTCGACAATCAAGTTATGTATGACCCTTCTGTCGAATCGATTGGGCGTGCCTTGATTGGTCAGGAATTATCAAACATAGACGATGACAATGATTCTGTCTCCGATGACAATTTTTTCTTTCCTAACAATGACGATGAGGAAGAAGGAAGTGAGATCATAGAGGCCCCCCACTCTTCGATTGTCAATGATGAAGAAGGCATCAACATTGATGTTGACGATTCCCATCGTGCTTCAAACACGCTATTAATTACGACACCCAATGTAGGGAGGAACATATCTGACGAATTGAAGGTCAAGATCAAGTTAATGAAAATCATGCGGAATCATAGCATACCATTAGTTGCCGAGAAGGAATTGTATGAATGGGCTATTGAATCGGAGCGGCTTAATTTATTTTCATGGACTAAAGGCAATCTCATAAAGACCAGGGCAAGTTTTATGAAGGAGATTTCCGCAACTGTGCCTGAAATAAAAGGTGATGGGTTTGAACCTCATCTTATTGACTGGTGTTCTAAGAAATCACAGAATGCTGATGTTTCCAGTCGCAAACAAATCTACGTCCGCTCTTTCCAAAAAGCACTTCATTCCCTATTAACGAATGTGACTTTGGTGAATGAAGATAATCTGTCATTCCCCCATGCTGAAGACCCCACCTTACCAGTCCGTTATCCAGAACTTGAAGGGAATATTGATATTGACGAGCTCCATCACGGTGAATGGTGGATCAACACTTGGGAGAAGAGATGCAAATCTGGATCGAATGAAATTCTGGTTCCTATTATTCTCTACATGGATGGAATTGCAATTGACAATAGTGGTCAAACCACTCTTACCCCACTGAACATGACTCTTGGCATATTCAACACCCTAACTCGAAACTCCCGGCCGGATGCGTGGGAGGCTATATATTATCACCCAACATGTCCAGGTGATAAAGGTGCCAAATCAATTGACAATGTGAACAATCTTCACTCTGGCCTTCGTTTGGCTCTTTCATCTTTGAAAGATGCATGCAACCAAACGGATGGTATTGAATGGTCTAATTTGCCGTGGAACAAGAAGAAATGGTCGGTTCGAATGAAATTTGCGGTTGCTTATTTCATAGGTGATACTCCCCAGCACGACCAACTTTGTGGACATTATCAAACATCGAATTCAAAGATGATCTGTAGGCATTGCAATTGTCCCAGAGCACTTGGTATTAACGCTCGTGTGAATGTTTTGAAGGTTCCTGTTTCAGTTAAAACTGGTAACATGCAAGTGTCTAAGCACCAAAATGGGGATGAGTACCAATCCATTCGTCTCTGGAATATATCTGATTTTACTGCTCCAACGGTTGACGAAGGAGTAAATGTTGAACACTATTTCAAAAACATTTCTCACCATGGCGTACATAATGGCAACGCTTTTTATGATCTTGATTTTGGGGAAAACCCACATAATATTCATCTAGCGTCGCCCGGAGAGAGACTCCATATGCACCAACTTGGTTGCGCAAAGCGTGCAGCAGAGACGTTCCGCGAGGACTTTTTAGGCAATAACCAGCGGCTTCTTGGTGAGATGGAAAGGTTAGCCAGTTACTACGGTGGTGCTGTTCAGAGGCAATCCGATCGTGACTTCCCACGAACCCATTTTTTGGAATCAATACAAACAGCAAAGAAGGAGGGTAACCAGTACATTGGAATGCTTTATATTCAGATGCTGTCACTTCTGTCTGCTGGAGGTTGTCAATTGTTGTTGTCTCGAAAGACTCCTTCCAATCTTGAGAACAAGAGCAGAAAGTGTGAAGAGGAAATTGACCAACGTATTTACGCCATTGAGTTGTTGTTGGGTATGGAAGAGTTCCTAAAGTATGCTGGAACGTTTGACGAGGTTTTCAAACAAGACAAGAAAGGTGTTTTGAATCTTGACAAAATGGTTGTTCTTTTCATCAACTGTATAAATAACAATCTTCAACGAAGTAAGGGAGAGGGTAACAATCTGGTGAAGAATCACATGTATTTTCATTTATCACAGGACATGAGATTATTTGGTCCTCCAACTGGGTGGGACTCTGCCGCGAGTGAGAGCAATCATAAAACTGAAGTGAAGGCTCCTGCTAAGAGAACTCAACAAAACAAGTCCACACTTATCAAGCAAACTTGCAACCGAGTGATGGAGTATCGAATTATTGATCGACTTGACCGTGAATTTGATTTGTTCGAACATAGACCCATAACCGGATCAAATCATCCTAAGGAGGGTGGTTGGTAAGGTGGGTCTTTGTTTTGGATTGGTGTGATGAATGGTCTCCCTTACATGAAGTGGGATGAAAAAAAAACTCAAGTTTACCCTGGTTTCCATCTGATGTTCTCAAATTTTGTAGGACCCGGCTGTGGGCAGCAGCAAGGTTTTTGGAACCACGGAGCACAAGAGGTATGACAAATCTCGCGAGATGAAATTATTGTTTCGTGCCCACCCATCGTTTAAGTCTGATTCTGGACAATTGTCCAATGTATGGTACGATTGGGCTAATTTTCAACTCGACCTCCTTGATGGACGTGGACTGAAAGTTTATCCATGTCAGATTCTGTGCCTGCTTTACCTCGAAGGTCCTTTCCCCGTGGGTAGCTCTGTTAGTGGTTTCGAATTAGTGCACGATGGTTATTATGCCGTCGCTCGTTGCTTTGTTTCTGCAGACCCCATACCGAGCAAGAGGGATAAAGGAAAAAAACACCATCATGCATTGGTAAAGCAAGGTGAGCTTCGGAACAAATTGTATTTGTTCGACTGCAACACCATTGAGTCCGAAGCTGCCGTTGTTAGAAACCATGGTAGTCCTGACCAATATTTTGTGCTGGGGAATCGTGAACAATGGTTGTTTAATTTCCGTGAGACAATGGCTTCACTGGAAAAGAAGGATTTACAATCAATAGTACGAGATGGTGAAAACAGCACATGACTTGAACAACTGTGCGCACGTCGATCTGTTTTCTTATTGGTCCATATATAACCGCACGTAACGGTAATTTCTTGTTTTCACTTAACAACACAATTTGCCGGTTGTTCTCCCCTAAATCCATGATCTTGCTTGGTTTAGATTCCTATTGAATTTTAGAGGGAAGCATACAACATGGTTTTTAGACATGGATTTTTAGTGTGGTTGTTTTATTACTGAATTGTGGTACTTAACTTTGTTTTTACATTGTCATGAATTCATTTAGAAGATTCCTGAATGCATTACTGTTTAGCGGCTTAGTCAGAATGTCAGCATAGTTGTCTTGTGAATTAATATGACTGATAGATACGACTTTTCCAGCTTGGTGTTGTCTGACGAAATGGTAGGCTAGTGCGATTGATTTCTTGTTGAGTGAACTTGCAGGATTGGTGGAATTGATTACGACACTTTTGTTATCCACATAGATTTCTGCCGGTTTGGTGATTACAACTCCCATCGATCTAAGGTGGTATCTGAGCATGATGGCCAATGCAACCGCGTCTTTCAGGGCAGTAAATTCAGCTCCAAAAGTACTTGGGTGAACTGATGTTTGTCTCTTAGACTTCCAGTAGACTGGCATACACCCAACAAATGCGATCAATCCAGTGATGCTCCTTCCAGTAACTAAATCATGTGCATGGTCGCTGTCGCAAAATATATTCAAGTCCATTTCAGGGATTAATGGCACCGGGAACATTGGATCCAGTTCTTCCTTGTAATATTTGTAGTGATGTGTAAATTCTTCATATTTGAGTTTAACATCACCATTTGTACTGATCCTTGGGGGTCTTGGATCCACTAGAATTCCTTTCTTCTTGTACTTCTTCAGATATCCCAGGATATGTCTAGCCATCTGCGAATGACCTTCTCGCGGTCCAGCTGCAAATCTTGAGAGAGATGACACTGCAAACGCAATATCGATTCTTCCAGATAGCACCAACCACTGTCCTAGACCAATAATATGTTGGAATTCCTTGTGTTCAGATACTGACAGTAATGGTGAATCATCCAGTTCTGGGTGACAATCAGTTTTCATTGGTAGATTTTCTTTCTTGAGTGTCACTGAATATTTCTCTTGATATTTCCGAATCACTTCACTGATATATTTGGTAGAGTTCATCAGCAACCGTCCGTCTTTGATTCTTGTCAGACTTGTACCAAGGTAATACTGAGGTTCTGATTCGACATTTCTCAATGCAAATTCTTGTTCAATTCTGGCTATCCAATCTTGAGGTTTCTTTCCTATTACCATAAGATCATCAACATGAGTACCAATGTATGTGTAACCTTCTCCTTCCTTTTGCAGCCATAAATCTGGGTCTGCTCTTGACGGTCGAAAACCCAAGTTCATGAGTGTATCAGCGAGGAAATCCATAAAAGCTCTACCACTACCTGCCAGTCCGTACAGTGCTCTTTGTATTTCTACCTTGCATCCTTTCTTTTCACCAAACTCGTCTCCAGCCCACACCCATACTTTTTCTTGAACCGGTGCAGTTGGAAATGCATTTCCCACATCTGCTGTCATCAAATCCAGTTGTTGGTGTTGTGCAATTAGGAATAGTAGGTACACAGATAAACTGTTGATTTGACTGGAGTATGTGTTGTATTCACTCGAGTCGACTCTGTGACCACCTGCTACTAATCGGCTCTTGTACCTGCCGTCCTCGCTCTTGATATCCCAAATCATCTGTAATCTTGCATGTTGCCAACCTTCCTCTTTTGGAAATTCTTTTTCTGCTGAGTGATATTTGAAGCATTTTAGACGTTCCAAGTTATCCATCTCTTTCTGAATTGAGTCTTTCCATTTTGTATTGCCAGCTTCAGCGTCGAATTGCATACATTCTTCATAGGTATTTGGAATCTTCTGTCCAAACTTTTCTCGATTCTTCTTCTTTGCCATTCTTTGATTCCTGGATGGTTTCTTCTTGACTGCGCGTTGAATACTCTTGTGTATTAAAGACTTCATAAATCGTATTCTTCTGACGATACCAGATTGTTGTTTTATTACTTGTTCTGCCCATACATTCAACGGCCTGTTGTTTCCTCTCCTGCTTTCAACAATGTACTCCTTAATATACTTTGCGCATGCCAGTGGTTGATCTTTCTTCAATTGTGGGAATGGAGTATTTAAAACTGTATTTCCTTGCAGCTCATCGACGTATTGTGCTTTGAATACCAAAATTCCATTTTCCCAGAAATGATCCAAAATCTTCGTGAAGTCCATATCCAAATTCATTTCAGTGCTTTCCAAAATATCCTGGTGGGTTTCAGCGTTGTTGCATCCATCTATTTCACTTGGTAACGCTTCTTCTTCCATATCCAAAGTGTTTTCTGGATCCTCATCATCTTCATCTGCATCAAGCTCCCCTGAAGCCGTATTGTCATTTTCATCTCTTCCTTCCATCGGATTGGTGCTAGTTGAATTTTCCATTCCTTCAGAGCTCGCGACAAATTTCTCCCCTGAAGATAACAATGGGACTTCATCAGTGCTCTTGATATCTTCCATGTTCTGTTGGTGCTCTGACAGAGAAAGAGTAAACTTCTCTGCCTCCGGATTGTCATTCACATATTCATCTTTGGTGCCAATTTCCTTGCGTCTTGTTCTAACTACCGATCTCATCAACACTTGTCTTTTCTGTTTTGGTGTATCTGGTTCAGTCAGAATATAATAGGTCATTGCATCACCCGTTGATTCCGCAAAACCCAGAAATCTCCCTTTCAACATGTTGTTTTTGGGGCTCTTGAATCTTGGCTCAAAATACCACACTGGTTCATAGAAATGAAATCTCAGATGGGAGATATCAGGTGTCCAGCCTTGGTGCAATTCGAGGGGTACTTTCCAATTCAGCGATTTTCGCGCTGCCAAATTGTTAACTGACACACACCATTTTGCACACCAATGCGCTAAACTGATTGGCGCCTGAAACATCCGTAGACTGTTTTGTACCATCTTGGACAATCTTCCCCATTCTGCTTCACACAGGTTCTGATGGCTGTGGTGTGGTTCACTTGTTCTTGTTTTGATCATATTTTCTCGAAGGATTTGAGTCCACTTTACACCTGTTTCAGATCTTGCATTATCACTGAGTATAGTATTCGGTGCACCATGTTCTCGGAGATAGTCCTGTAGCGCATTTGTACATTGAGATTCTGTTTTCAGAGGATGAAAAGACCAAAGCTTTGTCTTGGTGCCACTGAAAAATTGTCCCCCGTTGTGTCCTTGAGATGTCTTTTTCGAGAAGTATGTGTAATCAGTGCTCACTGTTTCATTTTGTCTTCTGTAATGGAATGCCTTGAATCTTTTCCTGTAATGTTTCCTGGGAACTTCTCGATTTTCTTCTTCTATTTCTTCATAGTGTTGGGTAGTATTTTCCAAGGTTTTCAAAACAGTCAATTCTGGTAACATAGCAAAACGCTTTCGTAGTTCCAGCATTGGAAGTTTTGCAAATTTGAACGTTTCTCTTGCTCTCTTCCTTCTCAACATTGGATATTTGCGCATGTCAGGTGGTGCAGGACTGTTCAGTTCAAATTTTTCCAATGTATCAACTTCTCCTTCTGTTGGTTTGGTAATTTGAAAATATACTTTTTCGTCATCATACAAAAATGGTAGAAATGTTGTTCCGATTGTAATCCCACATTTGCTCAACTGTGGTTGCACTCCATTTACCAGGACTCCATGATCACCCATGTCGATTGTTGTCAATAGCGATTCACCATCCGTTTGATCTTTATCTTTGGTGACAAAGGTTGCATAATGGACCATTAAAAGTACTGGATCTTCTCTACCTGGAATAAAAGCCTTCGTTACAGCACTGCAAACCGGATGCTCCACATAGGCATTGGTATCATTACTCATGTACGGCCTCATTGCAGATGTCATTCCAGTTTCTCCTCCAATTCGGAGCCATGCTTGTTCTGTAACCGTTGGTCTTCTTCCTCCACCACTGTCGATCACTGCAATATTGTCATTTTGTTGAACCTCTCTGTATCGATGTATGTTTGTGATTGCTGAATTACCTGTTGTTCGTCTAGGTCTTCTTGCTTGGTATATTTTCCTAATTGCTTTTCGTCGATCACATCGTTCTTTCTTGGTATCATTGTTGTTGCTTTCCTTTTCATCGTCTGAATCGGGTTCTGTTCTTGCCACAAGATCTGGTAGATCTTCTCCCTCAGAATCTTCATCCTCATTTTCGCTATCCTCATCATCAGTTTCATCAGATTTCATTTCCATCTTATTTCGTCGTGTTGTATAAAAGTACGATGATGCGGTTCTTCTTGGAGTTGAATTCGAATTCGCCGCATTCTGTGTTTCGGCTTCACCGTTACCATCGTCCGCACCAGCACCAGTTTCCCCCCCGGAATGTAGGTGAAATCGAACCGTTTTGAGTGTAGTCGAACCTGGAGGAAATAATTCAGTTTCATCAATTGTGCCAAGACTTTGATCACTATCATCGGCCGGAGTGGTCAGCTCCTGAGGCGGAAGCGATGACAAACCATGTGCAGGCATCTCAGGTGGGGCCATGACACGACGCACGCGTCGTTGACGACTAGATTTGGGAATAAAGTGATTCAAACCATCGTCTTGTGGAGAACCAACAATAACCCCCTCTGGAGTGGTAGGTGGAGTATCACTGTGGCGGATGGCTTGGTTGTATTTGAGTACCCAATTGCGATACGGTTGAGAAAGCTCTTGCCATGTATCTGGAGGGATTCTGATGATACCTTTGAGGTTAGGGTGAATAGTCCCTGTAAGAGTGCCTGTGCCGTAGGAACCCGTACGTTGTCGTTTGTTAGGACCATCAGGGGTGCGGCGGACGCGTTTGTGGCCGTGGCCTCCTCTGTTGCTATCGTATGCAGTGCGGGCAAGTTCTTCATCATGGATGCAGGAGCTTAATAATCATTTCTTCTAGGGTCCTGTCAGTTTTGTGTTCCAGTAATTCTTCTTTGAATCTCTCCAGATTGGGGTCACGAATATTTCGAGCAAAGATACTTTTTGCATCCCATTCAGTCATATGGTATGGTGGAATTTTTCGGAGTTTATGATAGGTCAATTCAAACGTGTTAATGTACTCGGAAATATTGCCATTGGGGTGCAACAGGTTGTATCGTAGACGAAGCTTCAGTGTCTCCGCGTAAGATTCTCTCCGGTTATCAGAATCATACCAGCCCAATAGTTCTTGCCATGCCGCGTGCCCATCAAAGGTATCTTCATGCTTGATTATCTTAGAATGAGCACTGCCACCACTACATGCCGACAGCAATGTTCCCCAAAGTGCCTTGTTCTTGGTTGGTGCATTTCGAGCAGCATCTGCATCATTCATAATCTCCTCATGTCCTGTGGCCGCAAAGGTAGCTGTTGCATCGGATTTCCACTTGGTCCAGTTTTCTTGTTGGCCATCAAAGTCATGGATTGGTTTTGCCTTGAGTAGCTGCTGGCCCGTTGCCTTTTCTTTGGCCGACCTCACTTCTTGTCTAAGCGCTTCCATCTCATCGTCCTTGTTGCGTGATTCTTGAATTGTTTGTCTCAGAGTGTTCATTTCTGCTTCATATCTTCTTTCTTTTTCTCGTCCTCGTGCTCTTGCAGCTCTCATCTCTTCCTTTAGTGCATTGATTTCTTCCATTTGACGTTTAGCTTCTGCTGCTTGTCTTCTGAGATTAACCAGTTCTGCATCTCTGCGTCTGCCAGGTCTTGAGCCACTATCATCCTCATCACTTTCTGATGATGAAGAAGATGATGAAGATGAAGACGACGATGATGATAATTCCTGATTGTAGTTGGCCCATCTTGAACGTCGTTGTCGTTGGCGTCGGGTCGGGGAGCTGTTTGTTGTCGATGGAATCTGGTTATCCTCATCCTCGGTTGTATCCTGTGATACATCAGTTACTTCATTTTGTCTCCACCAATCGTTGTTTCTCATAATATAGAAGGCCGGGTAAGTGACTGCACCCAGAGTTTGAAAGAATCTGTTTGTAAAGGTTTGCATCTTGTCGTGTATTTTTCTTTTCGGTTGTTACGTATTTTTTATTTTTGTTTCTTGTTATGTATTTTTTATTTGTATTTTGATGTTCTTCTTCTTTGTTGTTCTAGCCAAATATCAGTAGTATTCGATAGCTCACGTCCGAGATAATTGCTTATTTCGGTGGTTTCGTACCAGTGTGTTAGGTTTGATTCAGTGGTACCAATCGTATAGAATTTTCTGAAGTTCGCGATCGATAAGTTCTAAGATTGATTTTGTTAGTAGGAAATTTCTAGTAGAAACTTCGAGAGAATTTTCTCGTATAAAGCTCGTAGAAGTACTCCGGAATGGATTGTAACTCGTAGGTATGTTTGTTATATAGACTTCGTATGAATCTGCGACTGTTAATCAACAACTGTAATTCCGGATTATGAGTTAATTAATCTATTTTCTGTTTTTCGAATACTTAATCGGATTTCACATGCAATCCCGTGTTAAGCAATCCTCCATCATGAGACTGCACGTACAGTCTCGTGTTGTAGATTAACTAATATTTCATCGGTAAATTCGTCGGAGAAACCTGTCTCATTTGTTTGTTTCTAACATAATTGGGCTTCGTGTATCCATTTCGTATATCATTGATATTTTCCATATTTCATTGATATACTTAATATCGGATCCTATGCCTCTGGATTTTCGCGTACCACTTTCTGGTGATACTTTGCTGTGTCCGATTCTTCTATCAATGATTAATTCCTTTGGTCGTGAGTCATTCTTTTGTTTTCTGTGATCGTCTTCCTACGGTGCCTATATTGCCTTGTAGGTCTTCATACGCCCGAGTATCGATCCATCAGTAATTTCACCTCACTCCTCATTGCATTCATTGTATTCGTAAGAACGTATTCATTGTATTTCTCGTAGCTTCGTAATTAGTTGGTATTTCGCCGCGCATCTCATTCATATATGTGCGCACGTCGATCTGTTTTCTTATTGGTCCATATATAACCGCACGTAACGGTAATTTCTTGTTTTCACTTAACAACACGATTTGCCGGTTGTTAGAAAGAGTTATCGATAAGATTATGATCAGATTGTTTCTGGACCATATTGTTCTCACTTTTACCAATTTGTCTTTCTTCTTGTGTGTGAATACGCGTATCGAGAGTTCGATACTCAGTGCTTTAAGTATCTTTGGATATTCATGAGCGCACATGTATAATTTACTTATTGCGCTCTCCTCGTGATAAAAGATCTGGAACTCTTTGGAATCGTACGTCTTGTTTTGTATCTCGTAATACATAATGCGTAATACGTAACTTGTACGGTATGTGTATTACGTGTAATACGTAAATTACACGTTGCGTATTACGTTACGTATTACGTATACGTAAATTAGACGTATACCTTGTGCCGTACGTGACACTTACGATTCACGCTTGATTTAGTATTCCAATACACCCTTGGATGGTCCTTGGACTATCTGGCTCATGTAGATATATCGGTCTTACCTTTTTATGGTGGCTCCCTGGATGGTGCTTGGTGGGGTAATCCGCCAGGTTATGTTTTCCCGGTTTCCAAAAAATATTGAATTGCCCTTGTTGCGCCCGGTCTTTTAACCAATAGTACCGCATATCAATGGCTTTGGACCTCTTTTGTTTCATAGTGCCGCTGAGTATGCCCTCTGCTGTATTGTTGTCGGTTTTCAGTGGAGTGGCCGGTTGTAGGTGCCCCAGTTCAATCAGACATTGTCGAATGGGTAAGGCTTCTCGTGCATTCAGGAATAATGATGCAACTTCGGCCTCGGCCGCTGACGCCATAACATTTTTGATTATTTTGGCCAATACTAGTATAGCGCTGTTGAATGTGTGCTTGGATGTATCCCCTAGGTAATGATAACCCCCTGCTCGGCTCTTGGCCTCTGGACATACCAAGTACGCTGCATCGCTATCCACCCGGAGTATCATGTCACTCGCCCTGTAGATGATGGATGCGTCAGGATTACATGACGCATAGTTGAGAAAATATTTTGTGGCCGCTAATGTTGTTTGGTTATTCTTGGCAGAGGCTATGTCGTTGAGCGCATGTAACATTGTGTTGTCGACTGCTCGGGCATAAAACAGGAATTTTCCTGTAACTTGTGGGACGAATTTTATTTCTTCGTCCGATAGTGTGGTCACGTCTTCAAGCTTTGCGTATTGTATTTTTTCGCCGTAGGCAGGGACGTCCGCGCGTGAGGGGCCCGCGTACGTGCGTGTCGGCCTCACGTGTTCGAATTCTTTCAATGCTTGCTCCACGTACCCGTCCATAGATAATTGTACTTCACGTTTGTCGTAGTCCCACCGCAGATGAACCCCGACGTACTGTTTTCCCGACCAGTCCACTTTGATTGTATATTTGGCCCCATCGGCCGCTACTAGGTGATCCACGTCTTCCTGTCGGGTGTACTTGATCCCAAAGTCATCCACCACGAGGGTAAAGTTAATGTCCCGTTCATCATGTAGGAACAGTCCCTCTGTGTGGGGTGCCTTCCTGTATCCGTACTTCTGTAGGTGGTCAACTAGGTCGTCATGGGCGATTTTACCACTCTGTTTTAATCCATACCAAGCTTTTTTGATCCGGGCATACACATATTCCCCTTGTTTGAGCCCTTCCAGCTTGTACGCTATTCTGACTCGGGGGGGAATCATGTTCCACCGGAACTTTACGTACTCGGGTTCATCCAGTGTGGAGCATAAGTACATGTTAGAAATGTCGCCGGTACAGTATTTGGCCCCAGGGGAGGACACTACGCTGTTCCAGTGGGTTTTTATGGTTTCCATGCTTGCCGTCCGGGTGGACACGTTACCATGGTACTCCAGTTGGTTCCCCCCTGCGGTGATTCTCGTCCTGTAGGGGTCGGCCTTCTCGGGGCGTATGGCGACTGTATATCGGGGATATGTGACCCTTTTGTGTATGGGCACGTCAGTTCTTCTGATCCAGTCCAATACGTCCATCCCTTCTATGTTATTCTGTTGAAAGCCTTGGAATAACCAGCCGAACTCGTCCTCGCCCGACTTGAGCCATAATTCTTGGATCTGTGCTTTGGGGTGCTTGATTAGGTCACGGTACGCCGCCCACTTGTTCAAGTCCTCATCCCATATGGACCCCCCACATGCTAGTTGGGGTACATACAATAAATCGGTCGTTCGTAGGGCCTGTTTTGGTACGGGGAAATGGACCGGGTCACGCGGGTAAACTCCCATTAGGGCCTTGGGCTTAAGCTTGGATTTTGAGTAGTATTGGTCGGACTTGTAGTACCGGGACACTTCACCGTGTGTGTAGTCCGCAACGTCCCCATCCGTGAATCGTACCTTGTAGTATTGATTGGTTTGGTCATAACTTATGACTTCACCTTCATACCACCCTGAGTTGAACTTCTTTCTAATGATCGTGCCCACGGCCCAGGGGTGTCCCCGCCGGGCGCTGCGTTGTTGTGTAGGTGGCACCCTTGGAGGTTCGCGTGCATTCTCTGGTACAGTGATCGATTTTGCGTTGGGCCCGTTTGACACCCTTGGAGGTTCGCGCGTGTCTTTGGTTGTATCCTCGGGCACATTTCGATTTTGTCGTGTATTTATATACAGTAGTTCTTGTATACTCCGAAGGGCCTCGTTTACTTGTGTTCCCTGTTCCATATAAGGGATTGGTGGATGGGGTTTACTAGCAATTTCCTTTAGGTCTTGGAGTGTCATGAGCAGCCGGTCTGTAGAAGAGGTACGCGGCATCTCAGTCTTGGGGAAGAACGCTACTGTGTTGCTGATTCTGGTAGCGCGGCTGCCTTCCCCGACACACTTGTAATTCCTGTAGTGCTTAAAGGCCGGTCCAATGTAGTAGCCCCTCGTTCCATGGTCCTGCCATGCGCCGCGTTCCTGAGCCCTGTCATGGATAATCACCCGACAACCCATAGGGGCGAGGGGGTGTTTGTTGTAGTCATAGATCCCGCGTCTGAGCTCATATGCTGATAGTTTGGGCTGGGTACGTGACGCACGTAACAAGTTGAGGGTAATGAGGGCCTGTGGGATCAGTAGGTCCCAATCGTCTATCGGGAACTTATCATCCACGCCATTCAATCCCGCTATAAAGTGGTTCTTGAAGGTCTGAATCGCCCTCTCGGCATGGTTGAGCCGGTGGTCGCCAGATGATGCTAGTTGGTAATCGAGGTTGTTCCTTGTGATGTATGCAATTAGTTTCTTGGAGGTCTCGTTGTCCATTTGCACTATTTTTGCGCTCACTTTGTCCTCTTTCATACGTGCGTAGCATGCCGTAAAACCGTGTAGGAGGTCTTCGCTCTTGCGTGACTGGATGGGTTCCACGTCAATATAGTTGGAATCGTACTAGACGTACATGAGGAATACGTACTGGTGTCCATGCCGTGACGTGACTGGGTATCTCCCCGGTAGGTCCCACGCGATGAGCTCCTTCGGTTCGTCTCTGGTACGTGGCCCTGTGTGGTTGGTCGGTTGCATTTCGTTCGCGGAAACCATGTCTACGCAGACATTATGTATCTTCTTCCGGCCGACTTGGGGTGGTTCTGTATCGGCTGTCGGTCCGTTCTTTGCCTTCTTTGGTTTGCGCGTGCTTTGAATGCCTTGTCGAACCATTTGTAGGTGTCCCATCGTAGTTTCTTCTGTGAGTGGGAGGTGTTGGTTGACACGTTGTGCCGTGAGACCCGGCCACGTGGCATATGAGCCGCGTTTGATGGCGCGGACCCAAGTCTCTTTAGTGGGGTACCCTGCTGCTGCGTGGTAGAATTGTATTAGTTTGGGGATGGCTTGAATCTGGTATGCTCCTGCCCCTGTGTGTATCGGATATTCGGTTTCGTTGTTGTTTTGGACGGCGCTGGTTGCGCTGTGTTCGCTTTCGTTTTGCGGGGATTCGGTTTGATCGTATTCGTTTTCGTATTGTTCTTGCGGGGATTTGTTTTGTTCGTTTCCGTTTTGCGGGGGGGCTGTCACCCTTGGAGATTGAGCCGTCTCCTGTTTGTCGGGCTGACGGGGGTCCTGTTTGGCGGGCTGATGGAGGGGAACCATGTATAGATTCCTTAGGGGGTCACGTTGCCCGGTGAGTATGATTTGTTTGGAGGGGCCTAAAATAGCCACGTCATCCTTAGAGAAGGCCACTTTGCACCCGTTATTACAGAGTTTGGGCACCGAGACCAATGGTAGCTCCACCTCATCAAACTTGTGACAGCCGCGGGCTTCGATGGGGAGTTGGGGTAGGTCTAATTGGTCGGTTGCTGTGGACAGCATAGTGCTTCCATTAGCACAACCTACGGTTAGCGCCCCCGGTGTGTCCCGATGCGCCCCTCCTTGATACGCTGATGGGACAAAATGGTCTGTAGCCGCTGAATCCAGGGCCCCATATCCGGGTGGGGCCCCGATATGGAACGCAACATCTTGCGCAAAGGTCACAGATCGTGGTGGCCGAGGTAGTTTATCCCTCGAGGGACCCGCACGTAGGATACTGAGTAATTGTGAATCATGATTACTAGATTTATGTATACTACTACTATGGTCCCTCCCACGCCGTCAGGAACGGGGGGCCTCGAACACCCCACAGCCGTCGCCATTGGGATTGGGTCCATTCCACTTCATCCACCTGTCGTTGTTTCTGGTGGATCCTCCCATCTGGTTGTCGTAGGAGGCTCCCTCCTGGTGGGCGGCCTTGTTCCTTCTGTGGAAGCATTCTCGTCCGGCGTGTGAGAGGTTGACACCGCACGAGTGGCAGTAATATTTGTATTGTTTCCACTCGTGGGCCAGCGGGCGACCTGACGCTGCCTGTCTGGGCCGGCCTGCATCTGTTGCCTTAAGCCTATTGACGTCTGCTTGTAGGGTCGCCATGGCTGTTTCCCACTGGTGTGACATTGTCATTGTAGATGCCGCCGTCGCTGTCGAGGCTGTATTCTCGGACACCCGTGAATAGATCTCTCGGCACACGTTGGCCAGTTCGAGTTGTTGCGTCTCAAGGTCAGTGAAACGTTGGTCATTGTGGATGTCCACCATGTTGGCCGATGCAGTTTTGTTGTGGTATGCGCTGTACAACTCCTTTAGCCGTTGGCCCCATAACTTTTTGTAGTGGATGAACTCGTCACCCGAGGCTATGGTTGTCCTGTGTCATTTCCAGTCTTCATTGACCCTGTGGAGTGTAATTGGGTCATGTTTGCTGCGCATGAAGGCGTCCCGGGCATAGTCGATCATTTGTGCCGAGGATACTTCTGCAGTTTCCGGGAGTAGATTGATTTGCCATTGGTACTTAGTTAATTGTCTGAAGTACTCCTTGGGTCCAATAGGGCTTGGTGTATACGATAGGTCATTCATTTTCTTCGCGAGCTCGCGGGTAAGCCGGTGCTGGGCATCTGTTGTACAGAGGTCGGCCTCCATGGCCTGGAATGCAGCTAGTACGGTGGTTCCCCTGGGGAATGCGTTGGAGCCCGGGTCTTTTAAGTCATCCAGCATGGTGGGGAACTTCTTGTCGGTGATGAGTAGTGCCTCCCTATCATATTTGTTCCATTCCACGTACAGTGCACGCCTGCGTTTCCATAGTTTATACGTGTCGGACGTGAGCTCTATCGAACTATCGAGTTCTCGAGGCTCTGTCGGCGCTGTGGGATATTGGGCACTAGCGTCTCTTGCCTTGTATTGTCCCTCACTCTCCACCAGGAACGCGTACCCACTTCCTTGTATGTATTTGATTGATACCACTTCGGCCAGTGCATTGGCTAGGGTCTTTTTGAACTCATACACGTCCACACTTGTGGGTACCGAGATGGGCTTCATTTGGGTCTCATCCAGATCATGGTCCTTGACCCCGGTGTAATCTTTCTTCTTGACCATCTCGTCGTCGCCGGTACTGTCGTCGTCGCTGCTGTCAACTGGTTCGGTGTAGTCGTACAGTAGTTTGTTCTGTTGTTGTAACCGGTCCTGTCGTTCTCCGGTGTACTCGAGTATGTCGTGATTGTAGAGTTCAAGTTCCTCCAGTTGGTCCCTGAGTTCCCTAAGTTCGCGCGTGCCGGTTACGTGGGATGTGTCTAGGCTGGTGTCCGGGGTAATTCCCCTGGTTGCAGGTTCTGTATTGTTTTCTGCGGATTGTGTTCCTGTTGGCATTGGGTATTGCTAATCTTATCGATAACTAATAAGACCAAAGTCGTAAAATATTATTCAGTGTTAGTATTTATTTTATTTCGTTCGATTTTTACTGTGTTGGAAAGAGTTATCGATAAGATTATGATCAGATTGTTTCTGGACCATATTGTTCTCACTTTTACCAATTTGTCTTTCTTCTTGTGTGTGAATACACGTATCGAGAGTTCGATACTCAGTGCTTTAAGTATCTTTGGATATTCATGAGCGCACATGTATAATTTACTTATTGCGCTCTCCTCGTGATAAAAGATCTGGAACTCTTTGGAATCGTACGTCTTGTTTTGTATCTCGTAATACGTAATACGTAATACGTAACTTGTACGGTATGTGTAGTACGTGTAATACGTAAATTACACGTTGCGTATTACGTTACGTATTACGTATACGTAAATTAGACGTATACCTTGTGCCGTACGTGACACTTACGATTCACGCTTGATTTAGTATTCCAATACGTTGCACCAAATGCCCATTTTCCCGTATTTTGGATGGTATACTAGTACGGTACAGTCATACCCACCTTTTCATGTGTATTTTGCGTTTTTCTATTTTCTGCAACGGCGTTGCACCCAATGCCCTTTTCCCGTATTTTTGATGGTATACTAGTATGGTACAATCATACCCCCCTTCTCATTGATAATTTTGCGTTTTTCTATTTTATGCAACGGCGTTGCACCAAATGCCCATTTTCCCGTATTTTGGATGGTATACTAGTACGGTACAGTCATACCCCCCTTTTCCTGTGTATTTTGCGTTTTTCTATTTTCTGCAACGGCGTTGCACCAAATGCCCTTTTCCCGTATTTTTGATGGTATACTAGTACGGTACAGTCATACCCCCCTTATCATGTGTATTTTGCGTTTTTCTATTTTCTGCAACGGCGTTGCACCAAATGCCCTTTTCCCGTATTTTCGATGGTATACTAGTATGGTACAATCATACCCCCCCTTCTCATGTGTATTTTGCGTTTTTCTATTTTCTGCAACGGCGTGGCACCAAATGCCCTTTTCCCGTATTTTTGATGGTATACTAGTACGGTACAGTCAGACCCCCCTTATCATGTGTATTTTGCGTTTTTCTATTTTCTGCAACGGCGTTGCACCAAATGCCCTTTTCCCGTATTTTCGATGGTATACTAGTATGGTACAATCATACCCCCCTTCTCATGTGTATTTTGCGTTTTTCTATTTTCTGCAACGGCGTTGCACGAAATGCCCTTTTCTAGTATTTTGGACGATAGTACTAGTACGGTACAGTCATACATTTTTTTCATGAGTATCAAGTTATTATCATAATGGATTACTTCTTAGTATAGTTTTGCGCGATACATAGGCGCTCATAATATAACACCCTTCGTATTTGGGATTCGAACAGCTATGAAACACTAACGGATTAAAGAGCAGAGTATCCCCAGAACGCAACGGCACTTTGATACGGTACGTTGGGAAGACAAAATAATAAATTGGTGGAGTTGTTAGTTGAACGTTTAACACTAACCCTAAGAGTTGACAACGTAACCTTCTAGACGGAGTTTATGTGGGGGGGTTTGGGGGGGGAAAATACGTAGAAATATTAAAAAAATCTGTTTTTAACAAGTAGCCTTGGTACAAACGCTACGACTAAAAATCGCTAAAAAGCTTAGCCAAACAATTATTTACGGAAATGAGATGCTTCTTCTAAAAGCAATAGTAATATCTAGTGGCGCGCGTTCATTTTTATGGTAGCAAACTCTCATTTTTTTGGTTGCAAGTAACCATAAAATTTAACCTGAATATAGATAAAAAATCATACGATTAAAATCTGTCTTAGATCAAGTTAACTTTACCAGATGAGAGAGCTCGGTAGAGGTGCACCATATGGTCGTTGTCGGCAGCAGTCGGCAGCAAATTCGTAGGGCCGATCACCATTCCCGCGCTCCAAAACGCCGCTGCAAACGCCGCTGCTGGCTTCCTGCAGCTCCAAAACGCCGCTCCAAACGCCGCTGCTTGCTGCTTGCTGCTGGCTTCCTGCAGCTCCAAAACGCCGCTCCAAACGCCGCTGCTTGCTGCTTGCTGCTGGCTTCCTGCTGCTCGAAACGCTGCTCAAAATGGCGTTTGAAACGGCGCTCGAAACGGTGTTTGATTGCCATTTGAATACCCTTCCTGATCGAAAATGAAGTAGATTGATGTGTAGGTATCTGAGTAGGTATCATTTTGTACTATTTGTACAGTGGCGAACCTTCATGGTCTGTTCTATCGAAGGAGAAACAGAATGGTCATCAAAACGGAAGAAATGGTGCCCCCCCCCATATCTTCTTAACTCACCATCCGATTCGATAGCCGTTCTTAACTCACCATCCGATTCGATAGCCGTTCGATTACCATTCCAAGTTGAAAAATCAGTAGAGGAACATGATGGTGTTCGAATGTGGTAGTATTTGTACATGTCCACCCTCATCTTCCCTTCTATTGGAGGGGAAACAGATGGGTCGGAGAAGGGTCGACGACGACGACGACGATGACGACGTATCTTTGTGTGTTATTCGCAGTAGAATTGCGGTTCGAATACCCTTCCGGATCGAAAACCAAGTAGAGGAATGTGTAGGTATTTGAGTTGGTGTCATTTTGTACTATTTGTATGGTGGCGGACCTTCATAGTCTGTTCTATGGAAGGAGAAACAGAAGGGTGGGTCGTCGCGAAAATGAAAATAATTGAAAAATGACATATGTGATTTCGACGATCGGACTTCCCATCAAAAAAATTGTCTTAGGAGTGAGTTTTCCGGTGTGTTTGCAGGGTCTAGAACTCGCGCAAATGAATGACATCACTTAGCATGATTGGTAATAGCCCCACCGAAATATAACTCAGTCATCAACCCAAAAACCCACTAGATTTGAACAGAGTGCAAATCTGGTCAGGGATTGGCAGGTTTTGCACTGTCTTCAAATCTGGTGAGTTTTTGGGTTGATGACTGAGTTATGACTGAGTTATAGTTTGGTCGGGGATTGGCAAGACTTGCACTCTCTTCAAATCTGGTGGGTTTTTTTATTGATGATTGAGTTAATTTTAGGTTGGGGATGGGCAAGATTTGGACTGTCTTCAAATTTGGTCGGTTTATGGGTTGATGACAGAGTTATAGTTTGGTCGGGGATTGGCAAGGTTTGCACTGTCTTCAAAACTGGTGGGTTTATGGGTTGACGACAGAGTTATAGTTTGGTCGAGGATTGGCAAGATTTGCACTCTCTTCAAATCTGGTGGGTTTTCGGGTTGATGACTGAGTTATAATTTGGTCGCGGATTGGCAGGATTTGGACTGTCTTCAAATCTGGTGGGTTTATGGGTTGATGACAGAGTTATAGTTTGGTCGGGGATTGGCAAGGTTTGCACTGTCTTCAAAACTGGTGGGTTTATGGGTTGACGACAGAGTTATAGTTTGGTCAAGGATTGGCAAGATTTGCACTGTCTTTAAATCTGGTTGGTTTTTTGGTTGATGATTGAGTTCATTTTAGGTTGGGGATGGGCAGGATTTGCAGTGTCTTCAAGTTTGGTGGGTTTTTGGGTTGATGACTGAGTTATAATTTGGTCAGGGATTGGCAGGTTTTGCACTGTCTTCAAGTTTGGTGGGTTTTTGGGTTGATGATTGAGTTATAGTTTGGTCGGGGACTGGCAGGATTTGCACTGTCTTCAAATCTTGTGCGTTTTTGGGTTGACTGAGTTATAGTTTGGTCGGGGATTGGCAAGGTTTGCACTGTCTTCAAATCTGGTGGGTTTTTGGGTTGATGACAGAGTTGAGGTTTGGTCAGGGATTGGCAGGTTTTGCACTGTCTTCAAATCTGGTGAGTTTTTGGGTTGATGACAGAGTTATAGTTTGGTCGGGGATTGGCAAGGATTTGCACTGTCTTCAGAATCTGGTAGGGTTTATGGGTTGACTGACAGAGTTATAGTTTGGTCAAGGATTGGCAAGATTTGCACTGTCTTTAAATCTGGTTGGTTTTTTGGTTGATGATTGAGTTCATTTTAGGTTGGGGATGGGCAGGATTTGCAGTGTCTTCAAGTTTGGTGGGTTTTTGGGTTGATGACTGAGTTATAGTTTGGTCAGGGATATGCAGGTTTTGCACTGTCTTCAAATCTGGTGAGTTTTTGGTTGATGACTGAGTTATAGTTTGGTTGGGGATTACCACGATTTGCACTGTCTTCAAATCTGGTGTTTTTTTTGTTGATGATTGAGTTCATTTTAGCTTGGGGATGGGCAGAATAGATTTGCACTGTCTTCAAATCTGGTGGGTTTTTGGGTTGATGACTGAGTTATAGTTTGGTTGGGGATTGGCAAGATTTGCACTGTCTTCAAATCTGGTGAGTTTTTGGGTTGATGACTGCTGAGTTATAGTTTGGTTGGGGATTGGCAAGATTTGCACTGTCTTCAAATCTGGTGATTTTTTGGGTTGACGACTGACTTATATTTTGGTCGCGGATTGGCAAGATTTGCACTGTCTTCAAATCTGTTGAGTTTGGGGTTGAGGATTGAGTTCATTTTAGGTTTGGGATTGGCAAGATTTGCACTGTCTTCAAATCTGGTGATTTTTTGGGTTGGTGACTAAGTTATATTTTGGTCGGGGACTGGCAGGATTTGCGCTGTGCTCAAATCTGGTGGGTTTTGGGGTTGATGACTGCTGAGTTATAGTTTGGTCGGGGATTGGCAAGATTTGCACTGGCTTCAAATCTTGTGAGTTTTTGGGTTGACTGAGTTATAGTTTGGTCGGGGATTGGCAAGATTTGCACTGTCTTCAAATCTGGTTAATTTTTTGATTGATGACTGAGTTAGTTTTAGGTTGGGGATGGGCAAGATCTGCACTGTCTTCAAGTTTGGTGGGTTTATGGGTTGATGACTGAGTTATAGTTTGGTCAGGGATTGGCAGGTTTTGCACTGTCTTCAAGTTTGGTGGGTTTTTGGGTTGATGAAAGAGTCAAAGTTTGGTTGGGGATTGGCAGGATTTGCACTGTCTTCAAATCTGGTGGGTTTTTAGGTGGATGATTGAGTTCATTTTAGGTTGGGGATGGGCAAGATTTGCACTGTCTTCAAATCTGGTGGGTTTTGGGGTTGATGACCCAGTTATAGTTTGGTGGGGGATTGGCAAGATTTGCACTGTCTTTAAATCTGGTGAGTTGTTGGGTTGATGACTGAGTTATATTTTGGTCGGGGACTGGCAGGAATTGCACTGTCTTCAAATCTTGTGCGTTTTTGGGTTGACTGAGTTATAGTTTGGTCGGTGATTGGTAAGATTTGCACTTTCTTCAAATCTGGTTAGTTTTTGGGTTGATGACAGAGTTATGGTTTGGTCAGGGATATGCAGGTTTTGCACTGTCTTCAAATCTGGTTAGTCTTTGGGTTGATGACTGAGTTATGACTGAGTTATAGTTTGATCGGGGATTGGCAAGACTTGCACTCTCTTCCAATCTGGTGGGCTTTTTTATTGATGATTGAGTTAATTTTAGGTTGGGGATGGGCAAGATTTGGACTGTCTTCAAATTTGGTCGGTTTATGGGTTGATGACCGAGGTAAAGTTTGGTCGGGGATTGGCATGATTTGCACTGTCTTCAAAACTGGTGGGCTTATGGGTTGATGACAGAGTTATAGTTTGGTCGAGGATTGGCAAGGTTTGCACTGTCTTCAAATCTGTTGGGTTTTTTGGTTGATGATTGAGTTCATTTTAGGTTGGGGATGGGCAGGTTTGATTCCTACTTCGTGTCGATAGATTGCAGTAGGAAGATTGCAGTAATATTGATTAGATTTTAAAATTGTGAGCATTAGGATTAAGTTATATCTGGACCGCACTGCACCTCTGTCGGTCCCTCTTTACGGGTCGTTTATGCGTTGAGATGAATCGTATAAACAGTTATTTACTTTGGCGGCTATCACGAGTAACCGATTCAGTCTGTCTGTATGTCCTTAACCGCGTGATTTCTAGAGTCCCCCTGTCTTCGTGGTAGTATACGGTAGAACTAGTAGAAGATACCTATCCCGCGGGTCTCATTTTTTCATCAACCCTGTCTCGCCACATACATCTCATTGCTAGTTCAATTAGCCTGGTCCCACTCATTAATTTAGTGAGTAAGTCCGCGATAATCGACTCGCCTGGCTCCTTTGCAATCCGGATAGATCCTGCTGCTATGCACTCCCGTGCTTTGTGATAAGCGACACTGTTATGCTTCTTCTTACAAGGGCTTTCTGGCCGTGTGGTGTTCTTCACAACTGACTCATTGTCACAATAGATATTGGTAGGTCCTTCTATTGGTATGCCCATCATTCGTAGTTTATACCTTAGCCCCTCTACCATCTCGATTGCTATCCTGAGTGCAACTATTTCTGAACCAAATGTAGATGTCTCAACAGTTGTTTGCCTCTTAGAGAACCACAAGATAGGTGCCCTGTTAACGAAGATGATGACGCCTGTATGAGATCTTCTGGTAGCCTTGCAACCTGCGGGATCCGCATCTACAAAGCACGTAGTAATAACAGCCTTTCCTTTTGGTTCAGGCATGTCTGGAGGCAATAGCTCTTTGGCCTCTGGATAGAACTCACTCCAGTGGCACGACTGAAAATTTGACTCATCTACCTCGGGCATAGATGCATCGAACACCAACTTAGACTTGCTGTAATTCTTTAAGTATGCAAACAGGTGAAACAACTGGTTGAGATGACCTTCCCTGGCTTGCGCGAGATATCAGGACATAAGTGACACGGGCATAATGATATCCAATCGACCGAGTTCACATATCCACCGGAGTATCCCAACCAAACCTTGATAGTAGTTTTGTTTCTCCGGATCGAGTTCTGGTGACGCATCTATCTCAGGCCTATACTCAGCGCTCAATGGTGACCTTGCTGTCTTGGGTAGTACCTTGAACGCATATTTTCTGGTTAGTAGTTCTTCTTCAACTGATTTTATGGCTTTTGCAGTGTACTTAGATGAAGCCATGGACCAGTACGGGTTACCATCTATGTAGGTCTTTCCTATATCGGCTCCCAAGTAGAAAGAAGGTTCTTCAACTGTTCCATTCTTCAACTTGAACTGCCTTTCTATCGCGTCCATCTGGAACTTTGGATCCATTCCACATACAAGGATATCATCAACATAGGCCACACAGTACTCGTAGTAAGCCGAGCCATCTGGTTTGAACGCAGAACGGAGATGTACATCAGGATCCGCCTTGCAAGATACGTAACCAAGCTCCCTTAAGTGACTAGCCAAGTGTGATCTGAAAGATGCCCCAGCAACTGGGAGCCCATATAAAGCCCTTACAATCTTGCAGGGCCTTCCACATAGTTCTGACGCGAACCCTTGGGCCTCTGTAGCTATTGTGAAGTACTTCTCTTTGATGGGTGCTGTTAAGTAAGCATTCTGTATATCCGCGCTGAGTACATCGAGGTTGTTGAGTGCTGCCACTAGGAAGAACAATCGAACCGAATCCCTACTGGGTACACTGGAATAAGTATATTCCTTGGAGATTTCTGGGACTTTGTGCCCATCTCCGACTAACCGGGCCTTCCGTGTTAAGTCAATCTTGACATCAAAGACCATGTGCATGGTTATTTTGGTATGCCCCACTGGTATCTTGTCTTCCTCATTGAATTCAAAAGCAATAGAGCTGTTCCTCATTTCTTTTGCAATAGCCTGAGCCCAATGATCGGTCCCCGTTTCTCTATCAATTGCTTTTGCTTCTGTAATAGACTTAGGGAGCCGGACCCCGTACTTATGGGACTTGGTCCAGTATTTGGTTTTAGCGCCAGATAAGATCCGGTCTTTTCTCCGAAGTACTTTATAAGCCCACCATTTAAACGCTGGATCATTTATGACGCCTTCTTCACGGGCGTATATTGCTGTTTCAACCGGGAAGCTTTCCTTCATATCACTTAACTTTGCCCAGGATGTAGTGCCATCCTTCCATCTAACAAGGAACCTCCATCCTTTGGTTGTTGGCTTTGTTCTAGTTTGTCCGGACTTTGTTGTATAAGTAGCCTGTTCGATAGTTAAGGCCTCCGAATCCCTTTCGAAATCAATAATTTCATCCATCAGGCAATACATGCGCCCTTCATCATCAACGGAAGAATAGATACTCTCTGAAAGTGTATTGGCTGTATAGATTTCAATAGATCCATCTGGCATAGTGACCTCGTAAGACCTCGTGTCTAAGAGGGGATTGTTGTTCTTTTCACCAATCAGCACGCCATCCTTATCCCTGCAACGGCTCTTGACTAGCCCCCGGATATGTTGATCCCCTATCTGGAGTAATACCTCAGTCCCAAGATACTCATCCAGATCTTTAGCAGATAAGTCATCAACATCCGGGGAAGAAGCCTCGGCTTCTGCCATGAGTACTTCATCCTCTCCCTCATATTTGCCATCAAATAGGCCCAGAGGTGGTTCGCCAAGCTCATTTTCAAGATAAGTATCAGAGGGTTTAACCTCATCGCCTACCTTTGCGTTGATTTCTTTGTTGTGTGCTTCCAACTGTGATAGGATATCCGGATGTCTCCATTCTTCCTCAGATATAGCCCGAGTGCTGTTTGTTATGTGAACCTTCCCAGTCTTAAATAAGATAAAGTGGCAATCTCCACCACCAAAAGTATCTCCGCATGGGCCCAGCCACCGGCCAAGCCTATTTGTCTTTCCATTTAGATCATACCACCAAATGAAGTCATACCAGTCATGGATCATATAGAGGGTGATATCTGGGGTGTATCCGTGTACCAGTTCAAAGCTAGTCCTCCCCATTGAGGAAGGGTCACTTGATGCCATGAGATTCATCCGGCCGGCCGCTAACATTCCGCAGAAGGCCCAACACCTCCTGGGACTGCCCTTCTTAGAAGTCATCCAACGGACCGCCCTCCTTAGGTCCCCGGCACTGTGTTCTGCCGTATTCTGCCAAGAGCAGTGAGGCTGTATGTATGTTTGTCGAATGCGGTACTCCGACCTGAGCTTGTTCCAACCGGTGTTGTGTGTCTCGTGACTCCCCTGGGCCTTTGCCCCATCAGTAACAAGGTGTTCCGGAATTCCTACTTCGTTGATAAAGCAAGATAAACCATCGTGGCACCGAACTTCTCCCCTGACAGGGTAGAAGGCCACATAGCCCTTTCCATTTGCAAAGATCTGGGCTGCTGTATCACTGCGAATGATGCTGGGAACCTTGAACTTCATAGTGTCAGCATACCATCGGCCCTTGAGCATCCTCCTATTCCTCCACTTCTGTGTCTTCAGTCTCTTTGTAATAGGCTGGGACAGTTGACGAATGCCATCTTGGGTAGTGACTTCAATAGTAGCCTTGGCCCGCTTCTCACTGATGTTCCGCATCTTAGCAATGGCCTTGGCATCATACCTGTCAACTTTGTCGGGGATCCGTATTGGAGGTCCCCATTGTCCTCATCGTATGAAAGACTTCTTGTCAAGAGACATTTCTTGGTCTAGAACATCTTGTTGGCGCCTTAACAGCTTCCTTTCCTTGGTGCGAGCCTTGGCTTCCTGTTGAATGGCAAGCTCAGCTTCAGATAATGAGGAGAGACCGACTGATGAAGGCTTGGTGGAAACATCAGAAAGCATAGAATTTGCTGAATTTGCTGAATTTTGAAGATTTTCTTGGTCCTCCCCGGTGGTTCCAGCAAGGGCTGAAATGAATCGGGTGGAAACGTTCGTTGGAGTATATCCGGTGCATTGGGAAGGAACTCGATTAGTACAGACAGAAGCCAAGTAGAGCAGCCGGTTTGTGTCGTACCCTGTGCCGAGTGGTTCCAAATGAATTGTGGATGAATATTTGACTGGGGTCCCACAAGTCGGCAGGCACCCTGAGAGAGTCGCAACAACTCATGGGAAAGAGGCATTGGTGGCCTCTTCCTCCTCTGCAAAGTGAGCGGAGTAGGGGTCCCAGGTGTGGGTATCGGTAGCCAATATGTGTTCACAGTTCGCCAGTTCCTTCTTTGTAGGCTTGCGGGAATCAAAATAGGATATGACTCCTTCAACTTGTAGAGGTATGAAGAGTTCAGTGTCTTCTGATTGAAATGTAATCCCGTGTGTAGAATTGGAGTCGTATCGCCGTGGGGTATCCTCAACCTTGTTGAAGTTGCAGTCCCGGACTTGATTGGGACATACCAAGCTGTGTTGCAACTTGGTGCCAAAAAACAAAGCCTGCCCAAAGACCAAGATGTAAGTAATCCCATCGGTTGGGTCAGTCCAAGCTTGAGACGGTGGGCCAAAACTCTTGATATGGACTATCGGCCGGCCTACCCGGGATACAATTGACAGGCCCCGGCCGGCAAATCAGTCTTGGTTCTTCTTCTTGTGAGTATGGCTACCGAACTGATCGCCGGCCGGTCCTTTTGCTGTAGTGTTGTCTCCTTTGGCTTCAACAAGAGAAACCTGCGCAGACTTCGAATTGGAGTTGAGAGCTGGGCGTAGGGACCGGACTTGATTCTTCTGGGCAGCAGACATAGTGATCCAGATTTCCTTTGGATAGATTTTACCCTCAAGAGGTCCATCGTAGGTACCGGAAGTCTTCTGTTTCTTGTTGCCGTGTCTCTTGTTGGAGGAGGAGTTGCTATCATTGTTGCGTTTGTTGCCCCCTTTTCCCTTGAAGGAAGAGATATTTCTGCGGCTGCCTTTTCGACTGGCTTGCATCTTCTTGATACCAAGCGCTTGAGTGAAGTGGGCGGCAGCCTTGTCAAAGTTGTCGTACATGCCACCCGCTTCATTCAGGACTAATTGCACTGCCATCTCGAGTCTTGGATCCGAGATAGAGTGGCAGAAGTCAGTAACAAACTGATCTTCTGGTGGGAAAGCCTTATGCCGCAACAGGAACTCCTTCGCATCATACCAACGCCTTTTGTGCTTGTCAAAACTGTAGTTCTTAGTGTCCCCGGAGTAGGTAGAACTCTGTAGGAAGGCCCTCTTTTCTTCTATGAGTAGTCTTATATTCGTTGATTCATATGCTTGGGAATAGAGGGTGAAATATGCCTTCCTCCCATCCCCTTCTGAGCCAAGGCCTTGGATGTAGGACCAACCGGGACCCGCTCCCACCAATTTGAAAAGGATTCCCCATAGTGTATTGTTTTCTTTTGTCCAGTGGGATCCTGAATGGACGGTGCATCGTATAGAATATTCATTCCAGTTGGCATACATATCCGTTGGGGTAGATCCAACACCCCCCCCCTCTCAGCATCACCGACCATCGAGTCCTTCCAAATTGTGTAGAGTAGAGATGTTTTGGTGACACCCCTTTTGTGTCTACGATACTCCCTGAATCATTTGTCAAACTCCTTGAATTTCGACATTGCAGTGAGTGGTTCTGGAAGAGTAAGGTCCCCGGCCGCTGTGTTGCTGTCATCCTCCTTGAGAGACTTGAGGCGATCCCGGGTCTTGGATTCTGCATCCGGGTCAGCCACCCAGTCAACTGGAGTAGCTGTAGCTCCAATGAGAGGCTGAAATTCGATCCAAGCCACAAACAACTTGAGCCGATCCCCAAAAACCCTCCCCACATACACTTGTTTTGGGTCTGGGCAGTAGTTGTGTTTGGTCTTGTTGACACCATTCACCAGGGATTTGATTGCAGATTCATCCATGTCCCGGAGGGAGTCAGTACTGCTGTAGCCAGTCCGGAAAAGCTCATCTGCCGTGATCCGGTTCAGCCCAAAGGATTCCAAGATTTCTCTGAAAACTACCTCTGTCGGGGTTAGAGTCCTTTCCCCTGCGTATCCAGGGATTCCCTCCAGTTGATTAGCGCGTTCGATTGCATCTTGAACCTCTTGTGTGAGCAACGGGGCCCGGTTAGTATCCATCATGGTCCTAATGAATTCCATTTGCGCTGCTGTAAAACCAAGATTGGCAGGAATGGCTGGTCCATTGTTGGCAGGTCCACCGGCTACTGGGTTAGCTGCTGCAGCCGCTGGATTAGCGGCCGCATTGTCGTTGCGTTGGTTCTGTCGAGCTGTTCTTCCTCTCACCATGGTTGGTATCTTTCGTCCGGAATAGTTGTTTACTTGTTCTGCAAGTGATATATGAATGATTTTCTGAAAGAATTTTGTATTTCTCAAGCAATCACTTTCTTTGCGATATTACTAGTAGTGGATATTTTCTAGTGGTTTCTCCTTGTAAAATTCTGCAAACGTTTCTATTCCAAATGGAAACCCCTCAGTTGCCCCGTACTTAAGCAAACTGTTCGGGTTACGATTTTGAATCATGGCCGTTGATTTGGCTTATGAATCCCTCTGCCGGCCGTTGAGTTTATTTGTGCGGGAATCTAGTGGCCGTTAGATCCGGCCCGCTACACGTTCCCGCAGGAATTTGGGGCCGTTGAATTGTTTTCACAGGGATTGGGGCCGTTGGTTTGTTTTCCCGTTATTTTACGGTTACGAGTCCGCCGGATCCCCCTATTCGGCGGGAGTTGAAATTACTGTAGAATAATTCAACTGCCCTCTCCGTGTAGAGGCTTAGAACAGCTTAGTGCACACGTCTGTACGCTGTCCCACCTCTTGGTGGTATCATATTTACCCGTATGGAGGGATCGATCCCTCCTAACTTTATTCACACCTACTGCTATTCATGGGCTTTACGCTCCTAACTGTTGGTGTTACTGTTGTTGTTGTTGGTGGGGCCGTCGGCTCGTCCTTATCGTGTCATTTCGAGACACCGTGTGGATCTCTTCCATGCTTGAATTGGGACACGTTTACATTCGAATGTAGAGACTGCGGCTGTTCTGGCCCCGAGTTCGATATGTTGTATCGATGGCGTTTGCTTGTTCCCCTAGGCCATTATGTTGTTTGAGGGAAGCAAGAGATATTAGCTCAAGCCCGGCTGCACTAGTGCCATTACCCATCTAAGTGCTCAAACATGGACATAGCCTTCAGGAGAGTCTTTGATTAACAGGTGATCAGTCAGTAATCAGTCTCGCTTCGTCTATTGTCGTGTGGACCGCTGGGACACTCGTCTCTCATTCGAACGATAGCCAATTGTCGACTAGACACTCCTTATTTGGTTAGAATTGTTGGGTCTGATAAACTTTGATTCCTACTTCATGTCGATAGATTGCAGTAGGAAGATTGCAGTAATATTGATTAGATTTTAAAATTGTGAGCATTAGGATTAAGTTATATCCGGACCGCACTGCACCTCTGTCGGTCCCTCTTTACGGGTCGTATATGCGTTGAGATGAATCGTATAAACAGTTATTTACTTTGGCGGCTATCACGAGTAACCTATTCAGTCTGTCTGTATGTCCTTAACCGCGTGATTTCTAGACAGGATTTGCACTGTCTTCATGTTTGGTGGGTTTTTGGGTTGATGACTGAGTTATAGTTTGGTCAGGAATTGGCAGGTTTTGCACTGTCTTCAAGTTTGGTGGGTTTTTGGGTTGATGATTGAGTTAATTTAAGGTTGGGGATGGGCAGGATTTGCACTGTCTTCAAATCTGGTGGGTTTTGGGGTTGATGACTGAGTTATAGTTTGGTTGGGGATTAACAAGATTTGCACTGTCTTCAAATCTGATTAGGTTTTGGATTGATCACTGAGTAATATTTTGGTTGGGGATTGGCAGGTTTTGCACTGTCTTCAAATCTGGTGAGTTTTTGGGTTGATGACTGCTGAGTTATGGTTTTGTTGGGAATGGCATGATTTGCACTGTCTTAAAATCTGGTGAGTTTTTGAATTGATGACTGACTCATATTTTGGTCGCGGATTGGCAAGATTTGCACTGTCTTCAAATCTGGTGAGTTTTTGGGTTGATGACTGAGTTAAAGTTTGGTCAGGGATTGGCAGGATTTGCACTGTCTTCAGATCTGGTAGGTTATGGGTTGACTGATTTATAGTTTGGTCGGGGATTGGCAGGATTTGCATTCTCTTCAAACCTGGTGGGTTTTTTGGTGGATGATTGAGTTAATTTAAGGTTGGGGATGGGCAGGATTTTCACTGTCTCCAAATCTGGTGGGTTTTTGGGTTGATGACCGAGTTATAGTTTGATTGGGGATTGGCAGGATTTGCACTGTCTTCAAATCTGATTAGGTTTTGGATTGATGAATGAGATATATTGTGATCGGGGATTGGCAAGATTTGCACTGTCTTCAAATCTTGTGAGTTTTTGGGTTGATGACCGAGTTATAGTCTGGTCAGGGATTGGCATGATTTGCACTGTCTTCAAAACTGGTGGGTTTTTGGGTTGATGACTGAGTTATAGTTTGGTCGGGGATTCGCAAGATTTGCACTAACCTCAAATCTAATGTGTTTTTTGATTGATGATTGAGTTCATTTTAGGTTGAGGATGGGCAGGATTTGCACTGTCTTCAAGTATGTTGGGTTTTTGGGTTGATGACTGACTTATATTTTGGTCGGGGATTGGCAAAATTTGCAGTGTCTTCAAATCTGTTGAGATTTTGGGTTGATGACTGAGTTATATTTTGGTCGGGGATTGGCAGGATTTGCGCTGTCTTCAAATCTGGTAGGTTTATGGGTTGACAGAGTTATAGTTAGGTCAGGGATTGGCAAGATTTGCACTGTCTTCAAATCTGGTGGGGTTTTGGGTTGATGACCGAGATATAGTTTGGTCAGGGATTGGCAGGTTTTGCACTGTCTTCAAATCTGGTGAGTTTTTGGGTTGATTACTGAGTTATGACTGAGTTATAGTTTGGTCGGGGATTGGCATGACTTGCACTCTCTTCAAAACTGGTGGGTTTTTTGGTTGATGATGGAGTTAATTTTAGGTTGGGGATGGGCATGATTTGCACTGTCTCCAAATTTGGTGGGTTTTTGGGTTGACGATTGAGTTAATTTTAGGTTGGGGATGGGCAAGATTTGCACTGTCTTCAAATCTGGTGGGTTTTTGGGTTGGTGACAGAGTTATAGTTTGGTCGGGGATTGGCAAGATTTGCACTGTCTTTAAATCTGGTGAGTTTTTGGATTGATGACTGGGTTATATTTTGGTCGAGGATTGGCAGTATTTGCACTGTCTTAGAATCTGGTAGGTTTATGGGTTGACTGAATTATAGTTCAGTCAGGGATTAGCAAGATTTGCACTGTTTTAAAATCTGGTGGGTTTTTGGGTTGCTGACTGAGTTATAGTTTGGTCAGGGATATGCAGGTTTTGCACTGTCTTCAAATCTGGTGAGTTTTTGGGTTGATGACTGAGTTTTAGTTTGGTTGGGGATTACCAAGATTTGCACTGTCTTCAAATCTGGTGGGGTTTTTTGTTGATGATTGAGTTCATTTTAGGTTGGGGATGGGCAGGATTAGTACTGTCTTCAAGTTTGGTGGGTTTTTGGGTTGATGATTGAGCTCATTTTAGGTTGGGGATTGGCAGGATTTGCACTGTCTTCAAATCTGGTGAGTTTTTGGGTTGATGACTGAGACAGTTTGGTCAAGGATTGGCAGAATTTGCTCTGTCTTCAAATCTGGTTGGTTTTTGGATTGATGACCAAGTTATGGTTTGGTTGGGGATTGGCATGATTTGCACTGTCTTCAAATCTGGTGAGTTTTTGGGTTGATGACTGAATTATAATTTGGTTGGGGATTGGCAAGATTTGCACTGTCTTCAAGTTTGGTGGGTTTTTGGGTTGATGATTGAGTTCATTTTAGGTTGGGGATGGGCAGGATTTTCACTGTCTCCAAATCTGGTGAGTTTTTGGGTTGACGACTGAGATAGTTTGGTCCAGGATTGGCAGAATTTGCACTGTCTTTAAATCTGGTGAGTTTTTGGGTTGATGACTGCTGAGTTATAGTTTGGTTGGGGATTGGCAAGATTTGCACTGTCTTCAAATCTGGTCAGTTTTTGGGTTGATGACTGCTGAGTTATAGTTTGGTTGGGGATTGGCAAGATTTGCATTGTCTTCAAATCTGGTGAGTTTTTGGGTTGATGACTGACTCATATTTTGGTCGCGGATTGGCAAGATTTGCACTGTCTTCAAATCTGTTGAGTTTTTGGGTTGATGACTGAGTCATAGTTTGGTCGGGGATTGGCAGGATTTGCACTGTCTTCAAATCTGGTAGGTTATGGGTTCTTGACTGAGTTAAAGTTTGGTCAGGGATTGGCAAGATTTGTACTGTCTTCAAATCTGGTGGGTTTTTGGGTTGATGATTGAGTTGATTTTAGGTTGGGGATGGGCAGGATTTGAACTGTCTTCAAATCTGGTGAGTTTTTGGATTGATGACAGAGTTATAGTTAGGTCAGGGATTGGCAAGATTTGCACTGTCTTCAAATCTGGTGGGTTTTTGGGTTGATGACTGAGTAATAGTTTGGTCGTGGATTGGCAAGATTTGCACTGTCTTCAAATCTGGTGAGTTTTTGGGTTGATGACTGAGTTATAGTTTGGTTGGGGATTGGCAAGATTTGCACTGTCTTCAAGTTTGGTGCGTTTTTGGGTTGATGATTGAGTTCATTTTAGGTTGGGGATGGGCAGGGTTTGTACTGTCTTCAAGTTTGGTGGGTTTATGGGTTGATGACTGAGGTATAGTTTGGTCGGGGATTGGCAGGATTTGCACTGTCTTCAAATCTGGTTGATTTATGGGTTGATGATTGAGTTATAGTTTGGTCGAGGATTGGCAGAATTTGCACTGTCTTCAAATCTGGTGGGTTTCTGGGTTGATGACTGAGTAATAGTTTGGTCAGGGATTGGCAGGATCTGCACTGTCTTCAAATCTGGTTGATTTATGGGTTGATGATTGAGTTATAGTTTGGTCGAGGATTGGCAGAATTTGCACTGTCTTCAAATCTGGTGGGTTTTTGGGTTGATGACTGAGTAATAGTTTGTTCAGGGATTGGCAGGATCTGCACTGTCTTCAAATCTGGTTTTTTTATGTTTGATGATTGAGTTAATTTAAGGTTGGGGATGGGCGGGATTTGCACTGTCTTCAAGTTTGGTGGGTTTTTTGATTGATGACTGGCTTATGTATTGGTGGCAGATTGGCAGGATTTGCACTGTCTCTAAATCTGGTGGGTTTTGGGGTTGATGACTGACTTATATTTTGGTCGGGGATTGGCAAGATTTGCACTGTCTTCAAATCTTGTTAGTTTTTTGGTTGATGAATGAGTTTTATTTTGGTCAGGGATTGGCAGGATTTGCACTGTCTTCAAATCTGGTGAGTTTTTGGGTTGATGATTGAGTTAATTTTAGGTTGGGGATGGTCAGGATTTGCGCTGTCTTCAAATAATTGGTATGATTGGGAAGAACATAGACAGCTTGCTTGTAGATCTGGTAGCTCGTAATTACCGGTAGCTCCTACAACTTGCTTGTTCGAATCTAACCCCATCCCTATGAATATAGATACCTTGCTGATAGCTTACACGTAAATTTGGTTGGTTGGCTAATTGTAGAATTGGTACTGGTAAGAATTGGTGGTACAGATTAGAACACCTTTGGTAATTCTGATCTTACTTGATGCACACTACTAGTAGAAATTGTACGCGTTATCGTACTAGTACTTCTTACCATAGCTTTACTGACACATACTTACAATACATACAGTAACTACCTATTCAACAACTCCACAGGGCCCCTGCAAAGCACTAATCACTTCGTCAGCATGCACTCCGGACGGAGCTATGACTGTTAAACGAGTATAATACATATCATCATCAACATGGCATCGAGAATGGTAATTTCGACCAATCGAAAAAGCTAACGCCTGTTTCCCAATGGCATTGAGCTGCGTACGAGTCAGAATCTGAGACAACACATCCATTTCATCCTCAACAAATGGTTCGATGTCTGTTAAACCATGATGCATATGCTTCACAATTCCCACTGTCATCTGTTCCAGCTCCAGTTTCCTGTTTGGTTTCACATGACTTTTGAATACGTACACACCATTGTTGGAAGACAATCTTTCTGGTCTAACTCCAATGATAGCATAATCATCGTTGATACTGCCGCGCTTCTTACCTCTGGCAACTGTCGGTTTGGATCCAACAATTTCCGGAGCAAAATTTCTTAACAGTTTGATATTATTCTTCGTAGCAAGGTGTCGCTTGGCAAATTTTCTGGAAACTTTTGCGAAAATGCGCAACGACGGATTATTATCGTCAAACGCAACAATATGCTCATCGTTTGTACTATCCAATGTATCGAATTTATCGATCAACAATGCCTGTTCCGGTTCATACTTTTTCTTTCCTCCTATATTGCCACCTCAATTTGTCTCCATGTATTTTCCTTTCACCACAGTTGTTCTGTATTTGTTTTTCAACGCTATTGTACTGACACCATCTTTGCAAGTACTACGCCTATTCCTTTCCTTCTTCATTGGTTTTATGTCGGACAACTTTGTATAAGTTTCATGGCTCGTTGACACCGGTGCTGCAATCCTAAGGAAGTTCGATGACATTCTCTGCTTCCTTTTTTTCTCATGTTTCCTATCTCGTTTTTGCTTCATAGCTCTGTCCGAGAACTGATTTCTCGTCATGGTTGGAGTAGGTGGAGCAATTCGAAGCCAATGATTCGTTGCCGTTAGTTGTTTCGCCCAGGGAGGAGGACTCGCTGCCGCTTGCCGCTTTCCACTTGCTGCTTGCCGCTTTCCACTTGCCGCTTTTTGCTTGACACTTTTCGCTTGCCGCTTTTTGCTTGACACTTTTCCCTTGCCGCTTTCCACTTGCCGCTTTCCGCTTGCCGCTTTTTGCTTGACACTTTTCGCTTGCCGCTGTTGCTCTTGCTGCTTTCCGCTTGCCGCTTTTCACTTGACACTTGCCGCTGTTGCTCTCGCGGCTGTCGCTGCTGATTGCCGCTGTTGCTCTCGCCGCTGCTTGCCGCTGCCGCTGCCGCTGTGGCTGCCGCTGCCGCTCCCGCTTGCCGCTGTTGCTCTAGCTGCTGCTTGCCGCTGCCGCTGTGGCTGTCGCTGCCGATTGCCGCCGCTGTTGCTCTCGCTGGTGCTTGCCGCTGCTGCTGCCGCTGTGGCTGTCGCTGCCGATTGCCGCCGCTGTTGCTCTCGCTGGTGCTTGCCGCTGCTGCTGCTGCTGTGGCTGTCGCTGCCGATTGCCGCTGTTGCTCTCGCGGCTGTTGCTGCCGCTTGCCGCTGTTGCTCTCGCTGCTGCTTGCCGCTTGCCGCTGTTGCTCTCGCTGCTGCTTGCCGCTGCCGCTGCCGCTGTAGCTTTCGCTGCCGATTGCCGCTGTTGCTCTCGCGGCTGTCGCTGCCGCTTGCCGCTGTTGCTCTCGCTGCTGCTTGCCGCTGTTGCTCTCGCTGCCGCTTGCCGCTGTTGCTCTCGCTGCTGTACATGATTTTATTTGAATATTTGGTATGATAATTGAACAAAATGGGTGAGCATCTATTGATGTAGTACAGTAAATAATAACAACAGAATAATATAATCTACATGCTACCAACGTACACCGTTTGCTTCCTTTTGTTGTTGTTGTTGATTGGTGGTGTTGCCGTGTTGTTGCCGTTGCTGTTACCTTCTTCGATTAGGTGTTGACTTCGGGAAAATTCGCCGCACCTACAGGGGAAGATTACGATGCACCGAAATGAGAAGAAAAAGAGAAGGCAGGAAATACATTATCAGGAATGCCGGAGGAAGTATAATCATTGTCTATCTCCTATCTCATTCGTACCGTTGTGATTGCCAATTTCTGATCCGTTGTTTCCAATCTGTTATTCCGATCCGGTCCTATGAAATTAAGAAGAAAAACATAAGGGAGGAAATACATTATCAGGAATGCCGCAGGAAGTATTATCATTGTTGTCTATCTCTCTCATTCGTACCGTTGCGTGTTCTGATTTGTTTTACCATTGCCACCGATACCTTGTTGCCGCCGATACGTTGTTGCTGGCTTTGTTCTTTCTGCTGCCGTTGATTTGCAGACTTGTAGTAATTCCTATGTCACGAAAAACAGGGACTTGTTCCTGTTGATATATAGGCAATTGATGCAGATTTTGTGCTTTGAAGATGTTTATGTAAGGCGGCCGTCCAAACAAGAATATCTTTCCAGCAACTAATCCCTAATCGAATGCTTTCTACTTCTTTTGCAGTACAAGGCTGTTATATCGGACTGAAATATCTGAGAACGGATCGTTATGCTCGTGACATTGTCGCATGTGGCATGTGACGAAGAGGGTCGGATCCCACGTTCTCGGACGGAGTGTTGTTGGAAAGAAACAACACTCTACTCAGATAAGTTGGAAAATGATGTTTGTCGGAAAGTGAAAAAATACAAATTTTCAACAAGTAAAAGTGACCCAAGTTAGTGAGCAACAAACTTTGAATGTAAGCTAACTACAAAGTACTTATATCCAACTTCGAACGTAAGAATGACATCGGTTCGATAGATGTTATGCTAAGTATTAACATTCGAACGTAAGAATGACACCAGTTCGATACATTTTCTGCTAAGTAACAAACTTCGAAGGTAAGAATGATATTGGTCCGTTAAGTATTATGTTCTTTTTTTTTTGCAACGGCGTTGCAACAAATGGTCTTTTTGTATTTAGCGTGATATGGTTCATACGACAGTACAACAAACTTCGAGCGTAAGAATGACGTTGGTCTGTTAAGTATTATGTTTTTTTTTTTGCAACGGTGTTGCAACAAATGGTCTTTTTGTATTTAGCGTGATATGGTTCATACGATAGTCCTGTTCATACCAAAGTACCTTTCTACAGTATTACTTTTTTTTTTTGCAACGGCGTTGCAACAAATGGTCTTTTTGTATTTAGCGTGATATGGTTCATACGATAGTACTGTTCATACCAAAGTACCTTTCTACCCCACAAAATGCACCAATTTATCGATCGGACCAATTTCCTTTTTTTGCAACAGCGTTGCAACAAACACCCTTTTTAGTATTTAGCGTGAGATGTTTCATACGACTGTACGTTTCTACACAAATTGCACCAATTCAGTGATCGGACCATTTGTTTTTTGGCAACGGAGTTACAACCAATGCCCTTTTTCCTATTTAGCGCTACTAGGTGTTTCATACGACTGTACTTTTGTACACAAAATGGAACAATTCAGCGATGGGGCCATTTTCCAAATTGGAAAATGTTCCTTTTTTTCTTTTCTTCTTCTCACCTTTCATCCCACCCAAAAAAAACTTTTTTCCGTTTTTCAGGAACGGCGGTTCCAATTACAAAAAATGGTTTTTTGATCTGAATGGGTTCACACCCAAAACCCCGCCCTTTCATTCGTCGTTGCAGGTTTTATTTGTCAAATTATTGTGACAATATTGTTGAACTCTTTCTCCGGTTAGTGGTAGAACGTCTTTACGAGAGCAAGAACACGTTTACAGGCACCTTATACCTTATCGGTTTTTTGAGAAATGGTTTTTGAGAGATGATTACCACTGTCGCGTCGCTACGTGAGTGGTGATCTCTTGTGAAAGAAGTTTCAAGTTGTACTATCCTTCTTTCATTCAATGTTTGCTCGTAACTCGGGTAAAATAGATTCACACAACAGTGATTCTCATTGTTTTCAACCAATAAAAAGATTGTCTCAAATACTGATAACATTTTACATTGCCAATGACACCTACGACTAGTAGTGCTCGCAAGCGTGGGGCCAATCCAAATTCAAATAAGAAAATGACAAGTTGTAAGAAGGGTAGATTGAAAGACCCACCACCCAATAGTCTTGACAAACATGATGCCGATCAAAGAGATCATCTACATGCGGTAATTAGGAACCTTACAAAGGCTTTGAAGGATGAGTCATATGGAACAGAGGAGTTTGTAAGGAACCTCAGTTTGGAGGTTACAACATGTTTCACTGCATTGCTGACGAAGGTTTACCTTGTATCCAAAATTATTGAATCCGAACCTACACCAGATTTCAGGAAGTCCATGTCTACTACTAAGTCTGCGGAAAAGAAGAAGGGGAAGGGAAAGAAGAAAATACCCGATACCACCTTAAGTCACTTAGGCCCTATTCCCCATCAAATAGATGTCATGGTGGATTTATTTTTGTATGAAATTGACAAAGGGGTGACTGGAGTGTTGGGATTTTTGAGCAGGAAGCAATTAACCGAGCGATTCAATGACTACGACATGGCGAACAAGTGGAATAAGTTCGAGTCACTGTTGCGGAATGTTAACGACACATCAGGCGTGGATGCTATCTATGGGCGCAACGTTGTCAACTACGTTACAATGAAGAAGTACATGATAATGTACCGTGAGATCTTGGTTTGGTACATGAAGAATGTAAAGTATCCACCCGGGTCGGATACTTCGTCTAAAGCTTTGTGTTTCCATACAAAAGGCGACAATTGTTCTCCCAGTAAGTTGAAAACATATGTCAGAGCAATGAAGAACTTCTTGGACTGCCTTATGGCAAAGACCTCTCTACGTGTTTCAATGAATCATAGCTGCAATCAGGTGGACTTAGACAAACATTTCAAGAAGCAGCGTATTGAATGCTTAAAATCCTTACCAACAGAACTGATCGAGTTTTTACCTCCAGAAGAGACGGATCTTATTGTGCCGAACAAAAAGATGATGAATATAACGGAACAAAGAACTGCTTTTCATGAGGTCATTCGTGATTTTTGGTTACGCTTTCAAGGGAAGGCGAAACGCATTTTTACCACCATCAACCTGGGTAACCTCTACATCAAAGTTTTGACACACGAAGATTTTTATCATTATTTCTTACCCGAATTAATTAAGAATTCCTTCGTCTTGGGCACCACGGTACTTTCGGGGGAGAAGTGGGTTCCAGTAGGATTTCATCGACAAGGGGACACGAAAATTCCGGAAAGGGGTAAAGTGTTATTACCACTCAATTCTCAATTGGTTTTCCACTACGTCATCCACTACAAGCACACGGTCTCCAACTATTACAACACACATTTCGAAATTGATGAGGACCGTGTCACCCTGTCACCTTGCAAACATGGCACCGGAAAAATAGATCTGGCGTATTTCAAGGTGGCGAAAGGAATCCTATATTTGGTGCATCAATGGTTGATAACAAAATTTGTCCACCACGGGACCAAGCTGGGGGTGAACGTGGTCGTTTCGTTGGAAACAGCATGTAATTTGTTCATTTCTCAAGTACTATGTGCGTCAATGATTCGAGTCAACGGCGTTGGCTCGTCCTTTGATTGTTCAATTGACAATGTTTGTAAGAGAATTATACCAAAAGTCTGCAAAACCCATAACCAAGGATTTGTCAGTTACGATCATGTGATGGAAACCATTGAAGATTTGGTATTGACCGAGAGGAATTTTCTAAAAGGAGCTATGGTCACCGAATCGACGGAGGGAAGTGTTCCGTATTTTCAAAGGAATGATCGATTGCACATTTTCCCGACGGCATGTGTTCTGAGTAAGACCAAATTTGCCCATGTCAATTTTGACGATAAACCAGAAGAACTTGTAACTGGTATTTTGGAACTGTCCGGATTGGAAGAACAACATAAGAATCAAACTTGTGTTACAAGATTCCTTCAATACGATGTTAACTCACAACAAGAGGTGCACCAACGAGTTTTTATGGAACACATTCCATACGTGTTCCGTGAGATATTCGTAATTGATCCGGAAGTTCTCCAACGTCATACTTGGGTGGAAGAATTCATTCAGTATAGCTACCTTCCAGAAATGGGTACCATATTTACCCCGTTGACAGAAAAACTAGCATTATATTTGTTGGAAAAGTCCGATGATCTATCCTCGGCAAACCTTGTAGTTCAATTTTTGGACGATAAGGTTGTCAACAATTATGGAAAGAGAACGGGAGAATTGAATCTGGCGTTCAAACACCTCCAGGGTCGTGACTTTGTTTTTTACAAACCATCGGACTTTCTAACTTGGGATTGCTTCAAAACATCAAAGGCTCAAATAAACGAGTTCAAGAAATCAAATAACACCTACCGGGTAGGATGGGTTACATTCACTTTCAATACGACAAATGATTCCAAGCGTGGATTCATCCCACCCTGGGATGATGACGTTGACGGTGGCAATGTTGGCAAGACGAACAATCTCAATGAGGGGAGAAAGAACATTAGTGGATCGACAGTTACCGGTAAGGGTTCGAAAAATAAGCCCAACCAATCTAAAGAATCAGGAATTGACACAAGTAAGATTAGTGGATCGAAAGTTACCGGTAAGGGTTCGAAAAAGAAGCCCAACCAATCTAAAGAATCAGGAATTGACACAAGTAAGATTAGTGGATCGAAAGTTACCGGTAAGGGTTCAAAAAAAAAGCCAAACCAATCTAAAGAATCAGGAATTGACACAAGTAAGATTAGTGGATCGACAGTTACCGGTAAGGGTTCGAAAAATAAGCCAAACTAATCTAAAGAATCAGGAATTGACACAAGTAAGGGTAATTCCAAGGATACTGGTTTGACCGACAAAACGACTAAAACATGTGAAAAAGAGGGTTCGAATGTAAGCGAAGAAATGATTATAGATGTTGCGAAAAGTCCTCTTAACGCCGTTGTAACCCTGCCAGATTTTCCTATCAAGATCAATGGAGATGAAACCACACACAGTTTCGAGTTATGTGTGCTGTTGAAAGATCAGGATCCAGAGATACTGTATCCTCTTTACGAAGTACACGAACAAGTTCGTTACACTAAAAAAAAACGGACCAGTTCTAATTGGAGAAGTTTATAGGTACTGTTTCGGCCCCTACAACCAATGTGAACGAGTTCCGGGTTATTACCTTATTTTCAACAAAGGTAAGGTGGGGGAGCTGCAAAAATGGTGCCCATACTTTAAGATTTCCGGTCTGAAAGAAACCAATCCTCGATGCATTAAAAAAGTATCGGATTTAGTAAAATGCTACAGCAAGGATGTTGGGATTTGTGACCCGACGGATGGAAATGTGGAGGTATCCGAGTCATCTTCTGACACAACCAAAACAGGGTCAGAGTACACCAGTTCCACCAAATCGTCAAAGATTGGATGAGTGAGGCATACTATGCTACACCAAATGAAAGCATCCGCTTGTAACTTATCCATTATCATTCATAGTTTATTCAATCAAAAGTATGAGAAATATTGATCCTGAAATTGCAGCCTACTATGACACCCATTCGCACTATAAACATAACTAATATTACTAGGACTACTAAATTTTAAAACTGACTCAAGTATAAGTCATAGATTTCTGGTCCATTCTGTTTCATAATTAAGAACAAAACCATGATATGCGTCTTGATTACCAATATTCATCCTGTAATTGTCTCTAATGACACATTTTTGCACAAACAAAATGACTAGCAGTCACTATTTTGGTACATGATGGATGGCCAGTAACATACATTCTTCTTATTATAGAATACATCCTGACTAGTAAACTATCAACCAGAGATAATATGTCTATACTATTGTTTCATAGTACTATATCCACCAATCCAAAATAGCAGTACCAATACTCATTCTTCGATTCTTGCATGAAATGACACACTTTACCAATAAAAAATGACTAGCAATCAATATTTTGGTACATGCATGACAAGGGACAAACATTATTATTAAATTCATAATTACTAAAGTATCAACATGACAAATGTCAGCATTGTTGAACAGTCTACCCAAGACATATTATGAGCAAAATTAATCCTACAATTGCCTCGAATGACACATTTCACCAATACAAAAGTGACTACCAATCACTTTTCCGGTACATACATGCCAAGGGACAAACATTATTAATGACAATGGACAACAAACATTATAAATTAATAATTACTAAAGTATCAACCTGACAAATGTTAGCATTGATTCATACTCTACCCAATACATAGTAGGAGCAATATTCATCCTTAAATTCCCTTGAATGAACACACACTTGACCAATACAAAAGTGACTTGCAATCAATACTATTTGTGTACATGATGGATTTCCAGTGAGAAACATTATTATACAATACATAATAACAAGTAAACTATCAACCTGAGATATATCAATACCATTGTTGAATAGTACTAGTATAACCACAGATCCAAAGTAGTATCAATACTCATCAATCAATTGCCTGTAATGACACAATTTTCCACTAAAAAATTACGAGCAATCAATGATTTGGTACATACATGACAAGGTTAAATGTAAGCATTGTTGCATAGTACTAGTAGTCTACCCAACAAATAGTATGAGCAATACTCATCCTTCAATTCCCTTGAATGACACACTTTACCAATCATACAAAAGTGAGTACCAATCACTATTTGGGTACACGATGGATGGCCAGTGAGAAACATTATTTTACAATACATACTAACAAATAAACTATCAACCTCAGATATATCTATACTATTGTTTCATAGCACTAGTATACCCACAGATCCAAAGTAGTAGCAATAGTCATCAATCAATTGCCTTTAATGACACAATTTCCCAATAGAAAATTACTAGCAATCAATAATTTGGTACATGCATGGCAAGGGAAAAACATTAATATAAAGTTCATACTAATTACTCAAGTATCAGCCTGAGAAAGGTTAGCATTGTTGCATAGTCTACCCAACAATACATAGTACGAGCAATATTCATCCTTCAATTGCCTACAATGACACACTTCACCAATACAAAAGTGACTAGAAATCATTATTTTGGTACATCCAACGCAGGAATAACATTATTATAAAATTCATAATTACTAAAGTATAAGCATGAGAAATGTCAGCATTGTTCCATAGTCGACCAAATGCATAGTATGAGCAATATTTATCCTTCAATTGAATCGAATGACACACTCTTGGACTCAAAAAGTGACTAGGAATCACAATTTTGGGGCAGCATGCATGACCAGGGACAACCATTATTATACAATTCATACTGACTAAAGTAATAGCTGAAGAATTGTCATCAATATTGTTTTATTGTCTACCCAATCATTAGTATGAGCAATATTCATCCAAAAATTGCAGAAACAAACACACTTTTGCACTCAAAAAAAGACTGAGAAACTCTATTTTGGTTACTTCTTCATAAGAAAATCAACAAAAAATTACAAAAAATTAATGAAACGAAAACCCTTGGTCAGGTCTCTACGGGGGAATCAAACCACTGGCCACAGTCACCTATATCAATAACCAATCATACATGATTGGGGAAAGTTACACTAAATAAAGCTAGTCCGTTTTTGCATCATATAATTGGTGTGCACCGTCCCAATACAATAATAAAAAATTAGTGCTTTGCAGGGGCCCTGTGGAGTTGTTGAGTACGTAGTTATTGTATGTATTGTAAGTATGTGTCAGTAAAGTTATGGTGAGAAGTAATCATACAATAACGCGTACAATTTCTACTATTAAAAGATATTTCAATCGTCAACCCAAAACCCCACCAGATTTGAACACAGTGCAAATCTTTCAAGTCCCCAACCAAAATATAACTCAGTCATCAACCCCAAAACCCACCAGATTTGAACACAGTGCAAATCCTGCCAATCCCCCACCAAAATTGGTGGAGTTGTTAGTTGAACGTTTAACACTAACCCTAAGAGTTGACAACGTAACCTTGTAGACGGAGTTTATGTGGGGGGGTTTGGGGGGGGAAAATACGTAGAAATATTAAAAAAATCTGTTTTTAACAAGTAGACTTGGTACAAACGCTACGACTAAAAATCATTAAAAACAGGACCCAAATAATTATTTACGGAAATGAGATGCTTCTTCTAAAAGCAATAGTAATATCTAGTGGCGCGCGTTCATTTTTATGGTAGCAAACTCTCATTTTTTTGGTTGCAAGTAACCATAAAATTTAACCTGAATACAGATAAAAATCATACGATTCTCGTCGTCATCGTCGGCCCATTGTCGTTGTTGTCAGATGAGAGAGTTGGTGAGAAATACAATCGGACTTTTTAGATTTGGTACAATTTGTACATGAATGAGTCGGACTTGATGTACCCGTACTCGTAAGAGTACTGAGTACTTGTACATACACTTGATTACATTGGTTGATGACGACAACGACGACAAAAAATTCGATTCGTATGAGTACGTACTGTACGGTACGAGTACGTACACTTGATTATGTTAAGAGCGTTGACGACGACGACAACGACAAAAAAGTTGTTCTTATGAGAGTAGATGGCTGTAAGTACTCGTACCGTACGGTACATACTCGTACAAATCGAATTTTTTTGTCGTTGCCAGATGAGAGAGTTTGAATTTAATTTAAAATAGAACTCGCGCGAATGACGTCACTTGATTGGTAGTATAGATCAATTGGTAGGATCAGTATGAAGGTAGCTAAATACAGCATGAGTATGTACTGGATGGGGGGGGCGGGGTTGTCCAAATTTGAAAAAATAAAAATAAAAAATAGTTTCTTTCACCCTCTCAAAAATGAAGTATGACGCAAGATAGGATTAAACCATAGAATTGAATGATCATTGAGATGAGTCAAAGAATTCAATCATAGAATTCAATCATGAATTGGATCATCAACTTGAGTCAAAGAATGGAATCAAATAATTGAACCACATAATTGAATGATAAACTTAAATCATAGAATTCAATCATAGGCTTGAATCATCAACTTGAGTTGTGGAATTAAATCATTAACTTCGATCAATAGACTTTGAATCATACAATTGAGTCATAGACTTGAATCATGGAATTGAATCATGAATCCTTGAAGTGAATACGGAGTACTAAATTTGAGTCATAGAGTGGAATCATAGAGTTGAATCATGGAATTGAGTCATAGAATTGAATTGTAAATTTGAGTCATGGACTAGAATCATAGACTCAAATAATGGAAGTGAATCATAGAATTGAATCATACTCTTGAATCATAGAAATGAATCATAGACAAGAATCATCGACTTGAGCCGAAAAATTGAATCATGGAATTGAATCATAGAATTGAATCATGGAAGTGAATCATGGTAGATAATAGTGGACGTGAGTCATAGAATTGAATCATAGAATGATAAATAATAGAATGGAATCATAGAAATTAATCATAGAAATGAATTGTAGGTTTGAGTCAGACAATGGAATCATAAACTGGAATCAGAGACTAAAATCATTAAATTGAATTATTGACTGGAGTCAAAGAATTGAATGATAAATGTGAATGATATACTTGAATTATATACTTGAATCATAAAATTGAATCATGGACTTCAATAATAGAATTGAGTCACAGAATTGAATTGTAGATTTGAGTCATGGACTGGAATCGTAGCCTTGAATCATAGCCTTGAATCATGGAATTGAATCATACACTTGAGTCATAGAGTTGAATCATAGAATGAGGAGTAATAGAATGGAATCATAGAAATTAATCATAGAAATGAATCGTAGGTTTGAGTCAGACAATGGAATCATGAACTGAAATCATAGACTTAAATCATTAAATTGAATCATTGACTGGAGTCAAAGAATTCAATGATAAATGTGAATGATATACTTGAATTATATACTTGAATCATAAAATTGAATCATGGACTTCAATAATAGAATTGAGTCACAGAATTGAATTGTAGATTTGAGTCATACACTGGAATCATAGCCTTGAATCATAGCCTTGAATCATGGAATTGAATCATACACTTGAGTCATAGAATTGAATCATGGAATTGAATCATAGAGCTGAATCATGGAATTCAATCATGGAAGTGTGTCAAAGCATTGAGTCATAGAATTAAGTCATAGAATTGAATCATAGAATGATAAATAATAGAATGGAATCATAGAAATTAATCATAATTTGGTGGGGGATAGGCAGGATTTGCATTGTGTTCAAATCTGGTGGGTTTTGGGGTTGATGACTGAGTTATATTTTGGTCGGGGACTGGCAAGATTTGCACTGTGTTCAAATCTGGTAGGTTTTTGGGCTGACGATTGAATTATATTTTGGTTGGGGACTGGAAAGATTTGCACTGTGTTCAAATCTGGTGGGTTTTTGGGTTGATGACTGAGTTATATTTTGGTGGGGGATTGGCAGGATTTGCACTGGTGTGCTCAAATCTGGTGGGTTTTTGGGTTGATGACTGAGTTATATTTTGGTGGGGGATTGGCAGGATTTGCACTGGTGTGCTCAAATCTGGTGGGTTTTTGGGTTGATGACTGAGTTATATTTTGGTGGGGGATTGGCAGGATTTGCACTGGTGTGCTCAAATCTGGTGGGTTTTTGGGTTGATGACTGAGTTATATTTTGGTCGGGGACTGGCATGATTTGCACAGTGTTCAAATCTGGTGGGTTTTTGGGTTGATGAATGAGTTATATTTTGGTCAGGGATCAGCAGGATTTGCACTGTCTTCAAATCAGGTGAGTTTTTGGTTTGATGACTGACTTTTATTTTAGTCGGGGATTGGCAGGATTTGCACTGTCTTCAAATCAGGTGAGTTTTTGGTTTGATGACTGACTTTTATTTTAGTCGGGGATTGGCAGGATTTGTACTGTGCTAAAATCTGGTGGGTTTTTGGATTGATGACTGAATTATATTTTGGTTCGGGACTGGAAAGATTTGCACTGTGTTCAAATCTGGTGGGTTTTTGTGTTCTCGACTGAGTTATATTTTGGTCGGGTATCAGCAGGATTTGCACTGTCTTCAAATCAGGTGAGTCATTGGGTTGATGACTGAGTTGTATTTTGGTCGGCGACTGGCAGGATTTGCAATGTGTTCAAATCTGGTGGGTTTTTGGGTTGATGACTGAGTTATATTTTGGTCGGGGATCGGCGATTGGCAGGATTTGCACAGTGTTCAAAAATGATGGGTTTTTTGGTTGATGACTGAGTTAAATTTTAATCGGGGATTAGCAGGATTTGCACTGTGTTCAAATATGGTGGGTTTGGGGGTTGATGACTGAGTTATATTTTGGTCTGGGACTGGCAGGATTTGCACAATGTTCAAATCAGGTGGGTTTTTGGGTTGATGACTGAGTTATAGTTTGTTTGTGGACTGCCAGGATTTGCAATGTGCTCAAATCTGGTGGGTTTTGGGTTGATGACTGAGTTATATTTTGGTCGGGGACTGGCAGGATTTGCACTGTGTTCAAATCAGGTGGGTTTTTAGGTTGATGACTGAGTTATATTTTGGTCGGCGACTGGCAGGATTTGCACTGTGTTCGAATATGGTGGGTTTTTGGGTTGATGACTGAATTATATTTTGGTTAGGAACTGGAAAGATTTGCACTGTGTTCAAATCTGGTGGGTTTTTGGGTTGTCGACTGAGTTATATTTTGGTCAGGGACTGGCAGGGTTTGAACTATTTTCAAATCTAGTGGGTTTTTGGGTTGATGACTGAGTTATATTTTGGTCGGGGAGTGTTAGGATTTGCAATGTGTTCAAATCTGGTGGGTTTTTTGGGTTGATGACTGAGTTATATTTTGGTCGGGGACTGGCAGGATTTGCACAGTGTTCAAATCTGGTGGGTTTTTGGGTTGATGACTGAGTTATATTTTGGTTCGGGATTGGCAGGATTTTCACTGTGCTCAAATCTGGTGGGTTTTTGGGTTGACGACTGAGTTATATTTTGGTCGGGGACTGGCATGATTTGCACAGTGTTCAAATCTGGTGGGTTTTTGGGTTGATGACTGAGTTATATTTTGGTCAGGGATCAGCAGGATTTGCACTGTCTTCAAATCAGGTGAGTTTTTGGTTTGATGACTGACTTTTATTTTAGTCGGGGATTGGCAGGATTTGCACTGTGCTAAAATCTGGTGGGTTTTTGGATTGATGACTGAGATATATTTTGGTTCGGGACTGGAAAGATTTGCACTGTGTTCAAATCTGGTGGGTTTTTGTGTTCTCGACTGAGTTATATTTTGGTCGGGTATCAGCAGGATTTGCACTGTCTTCAAATCAGGTGAGTCATTGGGTTGATGACTGAGTTGTATTTTGGTCGGCGACTGGCAGGATTTGCAATGTGTTCAAATCTGGTGGGTTTTTGGGTTGATGACTGAGTTATATTTTGGTCGGGGATCGGCGATTGGCAGGATTTGCACAGTGTTCAAAAATGATGGGTTTTTTGGTTGATGACTGAGTTAAATTTTAATCGGGGATTAGCAGGATTTGCACTGTGTTCAAATATGGTGGGTTTGGGGGTTGATGACTGAGTTATATTTTGGTCTGGGACTGGCAGGATTTGCACAATGTTCAAATCAGGTGGGTTTTTGGGTTGATGACTGAGTTATAGTTTGTTTGTGGACTGCCAGGATTTGCAATGTGCTCAAATCTGGTGGGTTTTGGGTTGATGACTGAGTTATATTTTGGTCGGTGACTGGCAGGATTTGCACTGTGTTCAAATCAGGTGGGTTTTTAGGTTGATGACTGAATTATATTTTGGTCGGGGACTGCCTGGATTTGCACAGTGTTCTAATCTGGTGTGTTTTTGGGTAGATGACTGAGTTATATTTTGGTTCAGGATTGGCAGGATTTGCACTGTGCTAAAATCTGGTGAGTTTTTGGGTTGATGACTGGGTTATATTTTGGTCAGGGATTGGCAGGATTTGCACAGTGTTCAAACTGGTGGGTTTTTGGGTTGTTGAATGAGTTATATTTTGGTCGGGGATCGGCAGGATTTGCATTGTGTTCAAATCAGGTGAGTCATTGGGTTGATGACTGAGTTATATTTTGGTCGGCGACTGGCAGAATTTGCAATGTGTTCAAATCTGGTGGGTTTTTGGGTTGATGACTGAGTTATTTTTTGGTTGGGGATTGGCGATTGGCAGGATTTGCACTGTCTTCAAATCAACTGGGTTTTGGGGTTGATGACTGAGTTATATTTTGGTCGGGGATTGGCAGGATTTGCACTGTGTTCGAATATGGTGGGTTTTTGGGTTGATGACTGAATTATATTTTGGTTAGGAACTGGAAAGATTTGCACTGTGTTCAAATCTGGTGGGTTTTTGGGTTGTCGACTGAGTTATATTTTGGTCAGGGACTGGCAGGGTTTGAACTATTTTCAAATCTAGTGGGTTTTTGGGTTGATGACTGAGTTATATTTTGGTCGGGGAGTGTTAGGATTTGCAATGTGTTCAAATCTGGTGGGTTTTTTGGGTTGATGACTGAGTTATATTTTGGTCGGGGACTGGCAGGATTTGCACAGTGTTCAAATCTGGTGGGTTTTTGGGTTGATGACTGAGTTATATTTTGGTTCGGGATTGGCAGGATTTTCACTGTGCTCAAATCTGGTGGGTTTTTGGGTTGACGACTGAGTTATATTTTGGTCGGGGACTGGCAGAAATTGCAATGTGTTCAAATCTTGTGGGTTTTTGGGTTGATGACTGAGATATATTTTGGTCGGGGACTGGCAGGATTTGCACTGTGTTCAAATCTGGTTGGTTTTTGGGTTGATGACTGAGTTATATTTTGGTGGGGATCGGAAGGATTTGCACGTTTTCAAATCAGGTGGGTTTTTGGGTTGACGATTCAATTACATTTTGGTTAGGGACTGGAAAGATTTGCACTGTGTTCAAATCAGGTGAATTTTTGGGTTGATGACTGAGTTATTTTGGTCGGGGATCGGCAGTATTTGCACTGTGTTCAAATCTGGTGGGTTTTTGGGTTGATGAATGAGTTATATTTTGGTCGGGCATCGGCAGGATTTGCACTGTCTTCAAATCAGGTGGGTTTTTGCGTTGACGACTGAGTTATATTTTTGTTGGGGATTGGCAGGATTTGCACTGTGCTAAAATCTGGTGGGTTTTTGGGTTGATGACTGAATTATATTTTGGTTAGGGACTGGAAAGATTTGCACTGTGTTCAAATCTGGTTGTTGTTTTTGTGTTGTCGACGAAAAAAAATACGGACTTTGTCGGCATCAAATTCGATTGAAAAAGCCAACAAACAAAACAAATCGAGACGACGACCGAGGTGCGGGAAGACGATACTAGATACGAATATTCCAAAGACCGAAGCTTAGAATCAAACGCACCTCCACTACTTGGAAACCCCTAAGTGGTAAAAAAACGATATCACTTAGGACTACAAACAAAAGACAGTAATCGGTTAGAAACAAGACATATCCAAAGACCTGACCAATAAGTGAACATTTGGAATCCATAAGTACATTCAAAAGAATATACTTGATATCCCGTGAGGAAATTACTTATTGCAGTCAAGAAAATCAATACCGATTCCGGATGGGCCTCATATCCAGCATATATACCACGAATAAGCATACGCCCCATCGAACAGAATACTTAACCCCACAATGACCGATACCATCGAATGACCGATACAGTAAGACCGACACGACGCTAATACAGCAACAGCAACAGAAGAATCGGTACGTTGGTAAAGAAGACCGTAACAAATAACCGGGGAAAGATCTCTACCATGTAAAAAATACAGCAGAGAGCCCTGATACATTACGAAATACACAGTAAAATAAGAGCGTCTCTCTGAGCTCACTTTCTCTATAAATTTCAATTATCCTATACCTTTCGGTCGATTTTTAGAGTTACAACATTTTGGTTGATGACTGAGTTATATTTGGTCGGGGAGTGTTAGGATTTGCACAGTGTTCAAATCTGGTGGGTTTTTTGGGTTGATGACTGAGTTATATTTTGGTCGGGGACTGGCAAATTTGCAAAGTGTTCAGATATGGTGGGTTTTTTGGGTTGATGACCAAGTTATAGTTTGGTTGGGGATTGCCAGCTCGTAGTAATTACTGGTAGCTCGTACAGCTTGCTTGTTCAAATCTAACCCTAACCCTATGAGTGTAGATACCTTGCTGATAGCTTACACATGAGTTTGGTTGGTTGGCGAATGGTAGAATTGGAACTGGTAAGAATTGGAACAGATCAGAACACCTTTCGTAATTCTGATCTGACTTGATGCACACTAGTACTAGTAGAAATTGTACGCGTTATTGTATGAGTACTTCTTACCATAACTTTACTGACACATACTTACAATACATACAATAACTACGTACTCAACAACTCCACAGGGCCCCTGCAAAGCACTAATATAACTCAGTCATCAACCAAGAAACCCACCAGATTTGAACACAGTGCAAATCTTTCCACTCCCTAACCAAAATATAATTCAATCATCAACCCAAAAACCAACCAGATTTGAACACTGTGCAAATCCTGCCAGTCCCCCACCAAAATATAACTCAGTCATCAACCCAAAAACCCACCAGATTTGAACACAGTGCAAATCTTTCCAGTCCCTAACCAAAATATAATTCAGTCATCAACCCAAAAACCCACCAGATTTGAGCACAGTGCAAATCCTGCCAGTCCCCCACCAAAATAAAATTCAATCGTCAACCCAAAAACCCACCAGATTTGAGCACAGTGCAAATCCTGCCAGTCCCTGACCAACATAACTCAGTCATCAACCCAAAAACCCACCAGATTTGAACACAGTGCAAATCTTACCAGTCCCCAACCAAAATATAATTCAATCCTCAACCCAAAAACCCACCAGATTTGAAGACAGTGCAAATCCTGCCAGTCCTTGACCAAAATATAACTCAGTCATCAACCCCAAAATCCACCAGATTTGAACACAGTGCAAATCCTGCCAGTCTCCGACCAAACTATAACTCAGTCATCAACCCAAAAACCAACCAGATTTGAACACAGTGCAAATCTTTCCAGTCCCTAGCCAAAATATAACTCAGTCATCAACCCAAAAACCCATCAGATTTGAACACAGTGCAAATCCTGTGGATCCCCCAACCAAAATATAACTCAGTCATCAACCCCAAAACCCACCAGATTTGAACACAGTGCAAATCTTTCAAGTCCCCAACCAAAATATAAGTCAGTCATTAACCCCAAAACACACCAGATTTGAATACTGTGCAAATCTTGCCAATCCCCGACCAAAATATAACTCAGTCATCAACCCAAAAACCCACCAGATTTGAACACAGTGCAAATCTTTCCATTCCCTAACCAAAACATAATTCAATCGTCAACCAAAAAACCAACCAGATTTGAACACAGTGCAAATCTTGCCAATCCCCGACAAAAATATATAACTCAGTCATCAACCCAAAACCCCACCAGATTTGAACACAGTGCAAATCTTGCCCATTCCCCCACCAAAATATAACTCAGTCATCAACCCCAAAACCCACCAGATTTGAACACAGTGCAAATCTTTCCACTCCCTAACCAAAATATAATTCAATCCTCAACCCAAATACCCACCAGATTTGAACACAGTGCAAATCCTGCCAGTCCCAAACAAAAATATAACACAGTCATCAACCCAAAAACCCACCAGATTTGAGCACAGTGCAAATCCTGCCAGTCCCCCACCAAAATATAACTCAGTCATCAACCCCAAAACCCACCAGATTTGAACACAGTGCAAATCTTTCCAGTCCCTAACCAAAATATAATTCAATCCTCAACCCAAAAACCCTCCAGATTTGAACACAGTGCAAATCCTGCCAGTCCCCGACCAAAATATAACTCAGTCATCAACCCCAAAACCCACCAGATTTGAACACAGTGCAAATCTTGCCCATTCCCCCACCAAAATATAACTCAGTCATCAACCCAAAAACCAACCAGATTTGAGCACAGTGCAAATCTTTCCAGTCCCTAACAAAAATATAATTCAATCCTCAACCCAAAAACCCATGAGATCTGAACACAGTGCAAATTCTGCCAGTCCCCGACCAAAATATAACTCAGTCATCAACCCCAAAACCCACCAGATTTGAACACAGTACAAATCCTTCCGTCACCCACCAAAATATAACTCAGTCATCAACCCCAAAACCCACCAGATTTGAACACAGTGCAAATCTTGCCAATACCTGACCAAAATATAATTCAATCCTCAACCCAAAAACCCACGAGATCTGAACACAGTGCAAATCCTGCCAGTCCCCGACCAAAATATAACTCAGTCATCAACCATAAAACCCACCAGATTTGAACACAGTACAAATCCTTCCGTCACCCACCGAAATATATAACTCAGTCATCAACCCCAAAACCCACCAGATTTGAACACAGTGCAAATCTTTCCAGTCCCTAACCAAAATATTAAAGAAAGTGTGTCGTAACAAACAAAGTGTTTTAGAGGTGTTAATTCTTCAAAGAGTGAGCTGATGGGGAATCCGGTAAATCGGTAAAGAGACTATCCACATGAAAGCGCCGACGATTATTCACTCAAGTTAAATAACCTTACGAATAAGGTTATTTGCCCTTATGACTCTTCGTACAATACGCCCGCTTAGTACGTACAAATACGCGTTACATGGTGAATTCTTTTCAGTCCCCTTCAGTCATAAATCCTCCAACGGTTAAGCGGCTGGATTCTATGACTTAATATGTTCATCGTTAGTCATTCGTGTGTTGAATACCAAACTGTATCCAGTCTACCATCAGAGGCCCTATCAAAAGAAATTGGGGAGGCATTTTGCCATTCATTCTGGCTTGTATCATGGCATTTTGCCCTGATCCTTGCCGGTTTGATATATTGTATTCATGGACCAAATTTTCCATCTTCGAAATGCTCATTGCATAACGATTTGATTATTCCATGATCGAACTAAATCAACTTGTTGCTTCGGTTGAACGACCGATCAAACATTCCATCGAACGATTGATTTTTACTTTACCACATGCAACGAGAACAATGTTCTCTGAAAACAGCGCCACTCATTAGCTTTGTAAACAAATCAGCAATATTTGTTGAACCTGGTTCCTTTGCAACTCTGATAATTCCTGCTGCAATAGATTCGCGTGCTTTGTGGTATGCAATGCTGTTGTGCTTCTTCTTACATGGGCTTTCGGGTCGTGTAACATTTGTGACAACCGAATCATTATCACAATATACATTTGTGCTTCCATCAATGGGAACACCCATCATTCTCAACTTGTACCTTAGACCTTCAACCAATTCGATTGCAATTTTCAAAGCAATGATTTCAGATCCAAAAGTTGACGTTTCAACTGTTGTTTGTCTTTTGGAAAACCAAATGATCGGTGCATTATTAATGAAGATAATAACGCCGGTATGAGACCTTCTCGTTGCCTTGCATCCAGCATGGTCAGCATCAACAAAACAACTCATTGTTACATGTTTTCCCAAAGCTTCAGGCATATCTGCTGGTATGACTTCAGCAGCACCAGGATAAAATTCAGACCAGTCACATTTTTGAAATTTACTCTCATCAACGCTTGGTACAGTATCGTCAAAAACCAATTTCGACCTGTTGTACTTTTTCAAATATGCAAATATATGAAACAACTGATTCAAATGCCCAATCCTTGCTTGTGCCAGATACCTTGACATCAGCGAGACTGGCATTACAATGTCCAGCCTTCCTAATTCACAAATCCACCTGAGAACTCCAATTAAACCTTGGTAGTAATTTTGCAATTCAGGATTCAATTCTTCTGATATATCAATTTCCGGTCGGTAATCATGTGATAGTGGACTGGATGCTGATTTTGGTAGATACTTGTAGCCATATTTTTCAGTTCCTAACTCTTGTTCGACTGCTGCAACAGCTTTCGCCGTATACTTAGTGCTTGATAATGACCATCTTGGCTTTGAATCACCTTCAAAGTAGAACTTTCCAATATCTGCTCCCAGATACAGGGTTGGCTCTTCAATAGTATCATCCTTCAGTTTGAACTTGCGCTCAATGTTTTCAAGCTGGAACTTTGGATCTTCACCAGAACATAAGATGTTGTCTACATAGGCAATGAGCATTGCCCAGTACCTGGATCCGTCTTTCCTGGTTTCAATTCGTAAGTGCACATCCGGATCTGCCTTGCAAGGTGAATATCCAAGGTCTCTCAAATGTTGTGTGAGATATGACCTGAAAGATGCACCTGCAACTGGCAGTCCATACAATGCGCGGACTATCTTGCAAGGCCTTCCTGCAAGGTGTGGTGGAAAACCATCTTCAGCTCTCGCTTTTAGAAAGTATTTCTCTTTAATCGGGGCTGTCAAATATGCATTTTGAATATCTGCTGAAAGAACCTTCAGATCATTAAACGCGGCCAGCAGGAAGAATATTCTTACTGAGTTGCGACTGGGGACAGATGAGTAAGTATTTTCTTTCGCCACTGCAGGGACTTTATGACCATCCCCTACCAATCTAGCCTTCCTTGTTAGGGACCCAAGCTTGATGTCAAAAATCATGTGGGTTGTTATTTGTTTATGACCGACTGGAATAACATCATCATCGGAAAATTCAAACGCTGCCCTATTGTTGGTCATTTCTTTGTGAATTGCCCTTTCCCAGTGATCAGTGCCTGTTTTCTTATCAATAGCCAGCGCTTGTTTGATTGAATGTGGCAACTCAACGCCATATTTGTGAGTCTTCAACCAATACTTGGCTGTTTTGGCTGCCTTAAGGATCCGTTCCTTCCTTCTCAAAATTTTGTGCACCCACCATCTGAATGCTGGTGATTTTTCAAGATTATTGTTGACAGCATACTCAGCTAATTGCACTGGAAATGATTCCTTCACATCGCTTAACTTACACCATGATTCAGTGCCATCTTTCCAACTGGCGAGAATCCTCCAACCCCTAGTTGTCGGCTTATGGGTTTTCCTGCCATTTTTTGCTATGGTCGTGGCTTCATCATCAGTTAGTGCAGTGTCGTCGCATTCATGGTCAATGAGCTCATCCAATAGAGTGAACATCCTTCCGTCATCATCAACAGAACTGTACAGACTCTCTGCAACAATATTTGCCGTGTATTCCTCCATGGTGCCATCAGGTAGTTGCAATTTATACAGCCTCGTGTCTAGTATGGGATTCTCATTTCTGAGTCCTATCGGTCTGTTTTGCAAATCGCGCACTCTATCCTTGACAACGCACCTGAGTCTTTCATCACCTCTTTCAATAATTACCTCATTCCCCAGATATTCATCTGGTTCATCAATATCTTCTACTGACGCTTCTGGTTCAGCCATTTCAAGTTTCAAATCAGGTGATTCTACTGGTTGATTCTCAAATAGCTCCATTTGAGGCTCAGGGTAGTTTTCCTGGAAGAAGGACGCGCTATCCTTCACTTCATCTCCAATCTTGGATTCAATTGATTTGTCAATTGCTTCCATTCTTCTGAGGATATCTCTATCCCGCCATTCAAATTCTTTGACAGGTCTTATTGAATTTGTAGATATTGGTATTGCTGATTCAGTCAGGAGCCAGAAGCAATCACCCCCACCTACCTTATTGCCACAGGGACCCAACCATCGTCCCAGCCTTTCAATGCCTCGAGTAGAAGAATCACCTTTATCATAGTAAAACACAAAATCATACCATTCTGATGAAGTATATAGTGTAATATCGGGCCTATAGCCATGGACCAATTCAAATGGAGTTCGCCCCATTGAAGAAGGGTTGCTTGAGGCTGTTCGCTGCCTGATATTAGCACATAGTTCACCACAAAATGACCATAATCTCCTCGGTGACTTCTTCTTTGCAGACTTGGTTGTGATTGCACCCCCAAGATGACCAATTGCTTGTTCTGCTCGATTTTGAAATGGGCAATGTGGTTGGATGAATGTCTGATGAATATGGTTGCGCTTTACAATTGAATTCCAGTGTGTCTTGTAGGTTCTTGGAGATCCTTGTTCTGGTGCACCATCAGAAATCAAATGCTCTGGGATTCCAATTTCATGAATGAATGTTTTCAATCCTTGATGCACCTGAGATTTGTCCTGTATTGGTATAAATACTTCAAACCCATTTCCATTTGTGAAGATCTGCGCGCATTTTTCTTGTCTCATAATACTGGTCGTTCTAGCATGCCACGTGTCAGTGTACCAGGTTCCTTGTGCAACTCTCTTGTTCCTGAAGCGCTGTGTAGGCAGCCTCTTCATCAATGGTAATTGCAAATTCCTGAGCGCCTTCTGGGTTGTGACCTTCAATGTCTGCTCAGCTTTCTTGAAACTAATATTCCAAGTTTTGGCTAGGCGTTCACAGTCAACTTTGTTTGGACCTTCAATTGTTATCACTGATGGCCCCCATTGATTTCTTCTATCAAGAGACCTTCTCTCAAGTGTATTGTCAATTTCTTGCAAGCTAGGGGCCTGTTTTGGTTCTTCTTCAGGGGTTTCCATAAAGTCAAATTCTGTATCATCAAACAAGAATTGGTCTACCCTTCGCGCGCTTGAAATATTCCTTACTGAAGAAATTCGATGAGCAATATTTCCATCTGTTGCAATCTGGCATTCAGTTAGCATTCTCCTTGTGGATACCTGATGGACTCTCATCAGTTTGCATTGCTGCATCACGCTTGGATGCCTGTTGTCTAAGCTGGTCTTGGGGAGCATACCTGTAACATTACTAGCAGGTTCTGTTACAACTGAACTTGTATCCATGGCTTGATCCTCTTCGGTCGACATAGTTTGAAGGCTAAACTGGTCCCCTGAAATTGGATCTCCATTGTCAATGGCTAGCTCGGCCATCCTGAACTTCAGTGAATGTGGATCCCAAGGGGTATCATTTGTTGCAATCAAATGTTGACATTCATCAAGCTCCAGTCTTGTTGGCTTTCTTGTGGGAAAATATGAGATCACATTTCTCATACTCAGTTTGATAAAAACTTTCTTCGGATCATCATCCTCCATTGGTGTTTGGATTGTGATTCCATGCTTGGATCTTGGGTCGAACTGACGAGGTGTCTCTTCAACAGAGTTGAAATTGCAGTCCCTCACTTGATTTGGGCATATCAAGCTGTTCTTCAATTTGTCCCCAAAATACAGTGCTTGATGGAACACTATGATGTACACTTGGCCTGATGTTGGGTTTGTCCATGCCGTAGCACAGCTTCCAATCGGGATCTTCTTGATGGGCTTGTATTCTTCAGAAAAAGGTGCAACATCAACATGTGTTGTGATCTGATCAGGATTCAGCAATACCATATTGCTTCCTGCCGCAGTAGTGTCTGCATGTGAGTCTAACTCACAATATCCTTCTTCATTTTCTCCATCATCAAAATCTACAGGAACATTCATCTTGTATAATGACCGGCTCACCATTGTTAACAATTTGTGTTCTAGTGATAGTGTCCGGTTATTATGTCATTTCTTAGATTTTGAGCCAAAACTGTCACCCGCGCCTTCATTCTCAGTTTCTTTCTTTTTAGTCTCAGCAGCCTTGAGATTTCTTTTCTTCTTTGTTTGTCTCATCTGGTAAAGCTCCTGTCGCTGTTCTTTTGACATTGTTTTATAGACGCTTGTTGGGTAGGGCTTGCACTCAACTTTTCCTGTAAACGATCCAGTTGTCTTTTGCTTTTTATTGCTTGATGTGCCCACAGAATACACACTTCTGGAACCCCTTTTATGCTTCCCATTTGCAAGCTTCTTCAATCCAAGGCGATTGGTGAATAGGATAAGACACTCATTGAAATTGTCCCGGTGGTCTTTGCTCTCATCAATTGCATCGGCCTTGGCAGCGTCAAGTCTCTCATCACTGATTGAATTGATAAAATCCCAAACAAATCTCCTTTCGTTGTGGTTCTTTTCAAATCTCAGAATTGTTCCATGGAAAGCTGTCCAGTTTCGCTTGTGCTTGTTCCAGTCATAATTCTTAGCATCGCCAGTGTAGTGTGAATCTTTCATTTCCTGATAGGTTTTGTTCAGAACCATAGTGATATTGGTATCAGTGTAAGCATGTTGCATCAGTGAAATGAAAGCATTTCTGGCATTACCAGAGTTCAGGGCAGTGTTTTGGAAATGTGCTACATATTCCCAACCAGGACCTTTTCTTGTTGCATCACACAACAGTCTCCAGACGACGTTGTTATCTTCATCATACTGGTGACCTGACAAGACGCCACACCTTTCATTGTAGTCACTCCAAGTTGGATAAGTATCTGTTGGACCCGACTGTTCCAGCCCTGGCTTCATCAGTAACAACTTCCTTTTCTTGGGGTCTTATGACATACAAGATTGGGAATCCCTCAGAGTTGAATCTGTACCTCAAGTTTTGTCGAAAGCCTTCCTCCCATTCTCTGAACTTCGTAAGATCCTTTAGCTCAGGTGGAGTTGACTTTTCCTGTGATTTCACACTTGATTCCATCATCTTGATTCTGAATTGCTGCAGTTCCAGGTTGTTTGGGTTTGCTTTCCAGTCGATGGCCCTTGGCTTGACTCCAATCAATGGTTGATACCGGGCCCAATTTGCCCATGTGAGAAGCCTCGATGACAGCCTGTTACCATAGTGGATACTTTTTGGATTAGGACAGTCTGGGCTGATAGATTTCAATCCATGCATGAACAATTTGATGCTTTCCTTGTTGAGGTCTGTAATTTCACGAATATTTGACATCCCTCCCCTCATAATTTCTTCAGCTGACTCGTAGTTGATACCAAAATCCATTAGGCTGCTCCTGAAAGCAAGCTGTTCTGGGTTCAGAAATCTACCATTGTTGAATCCCCTGATTTTTATCCTGGGTTGGGATGACCTTCTACCCAGCCGATCTGCTCTTGCATCCTTGGCATTTTGGTTAGCATCGTTTCCCTTGTCATTGTCACTATCCGCGTCATCTGGGTTCTCACCCCTCCTTTCTGCATCTCTGATTGCTTTGATTCTCTTCTTTACTTCTTGGTCGATGATTCTCTTCATGGTTGAGTTTGTTTCTGGGTCCCCAAGGGCCCTTTCCATTACTTCCATGATTTTATCTTCAAGCTCTTCATCGTCTCCCATACCTCCTCCTCCGTTGTTGATCTCATCAGAATCTTGTGGATCGTCCACTTCCATTTTTTCTTCTTCTTCGTCACTGTTTTCATGTGCTCTAGTTTGTACCATGGTGGAGAGGGTATTCTAATGGTCGGATGGTCGCTTTGAAGAGAGGATTCGAAATATTCGTTTCGGAATATTCGGAGGATGGTATTCAATGTGAGTCGGAAGTGGTATGTGGAGAGAGAATGTAATCGAAGGGTTGGATGTGAGATGATTGGTAGATGTTGACTGCTGTCAAGTGTGATTCGCTTATCTGTTTTTGTATTTGTACTCGTGTATCCGGATCGAATTTTCGTTCCGGTTATCTGTGTTTGTACTTTCTGACTGTTCGGATCGAGTTTTCGTTCCGGTTAGTTTTGTGTGAGCTTTTGCTTTTGTTGCAAATCTAGATTGTGAGCTTTCCTATCCTTTCTTGGGATTTTGCTCATTCTGTATTTCTGTGGTGAAAGATTGCTTCCTGAGAATTTAGTGTTCTCTTTTCCATTTTGGATCTTTCAATCTTCGAGATTTGGTGTTCTCATATCTTTGGATTTTCGTTTTTCGTGCGGGCAGATGCTTCTTGCAATCTGTTCGTTCCGGTCTTCGCAATCTGTTCCGACACAGAATACTTTAGGCTCAATCTTCTGGCTCACGTCATTCCTGTTTTCAGTGAAAGATCAGTGTTCTCGGATATTGATTCCTTTCAACTGATGCCAACCTGGGCGGCTCTTTCGACTGAGTCGTCCAGCATCTTTTCCCTTGCTTGTTTTGCTGGATCTCGAAACCCAGTGGAGCCACCGCCTTGGTTCGATTCTTTGGTCTCTTCTTTCAGGGAGACCGCCCTGGTGTTGGTCTGTTCCAGGGCTCCACAGACAACTGCCCCTTTTACATCCTTGAGGGTTGATGCCGGTAGCTGATCAGGCTATTCCAGATTAGTCTTCGAGCTCAAACTGCGTTTCTCGGTGGGGAACGCCATTCGGTCCTCAGCATTGTAGGATGTTGGCCACAGCCCGTAGATGCTGTGGGTCTGATAAACTAAAGAAAGTGTGTCGTAACAAACAAACAAATCGCGATCGGTCTTACGAACGATTGATTTAGTGAGTAAGACCTTTGTTACAGTTCATTCGGCCTTGTTGATGCCGATCGACAGGTTAATTAATCGTCGTCAAATTACCCGTCGTCATCGTGTAATTTCTAGCATACAAAAAACACATGTAATTCTTAAGACACAAAACACACGCGAGACCATCTTCGATCGGTCTTTTTGTTACCGTAATTCACCGTGATATTCTCATTGGAATATCACATTATTGTATCTCATCATGTATAATTAGTACTAGGTTGTACGTAGATTTTAGGGCATGATAGTGTTTTAGAGGTGTTAATTCTTCAAAGAGTGAGCTGATGGGGAATCCGGTAAATCGGTAAAGAGACTATCCACATGAAAGCGCCGACGATTATTCACTCAAGTTAAATAACCTTACGAATAAGGTTATTTGCCCTTATGACTCTTCGTACAATACGCCCGCATAGTACGTACGAAAACGCGTTACACGGTGAATTCTTTTCAATATAATTCAATCCTCAACCCAAATACCGACCAGATTTGAACACAGTGCAAATCCTGCCAGTCCCCGACCAAAATAAAACTCAGTCATCAACCATAAAACCCACCAGATTTGAACACAGTGCAAATCTTGCCCATCCCCCATCAATATCAACTCAGTCATCAACCCAAAAACCCACAATATTTGAACACAGTGCAAATCTTTCCAGTCCCTAACAAAAATATAATTCAATCCTCAACCCAAAAACCCACGAGATCTGAACACAGAGCAAATCCTGCCAGTCGCCGACCAAAATATAACTCAGTCATCAACCCAAAAACCAACCGGATTTGAACACAGTGCAAATCTTTCCAGTCCCTAACCAAAATATAATTCAATCCTCAACCCAAAAACCCACCAGATTTGAAGACAGTGCAAATCCTGCCAATCCCCGACCAAAATATTACTCAATCCTCAACCGAAAAACCGACCAGATTTGAACACAGTACAAATCTTGCCCATCCCCCACCAAGATATAACTCAGTCATCAACCCAAAAACACACCAGATTTGAACACAGTACAAATCCTTCCGTCACCCACCAAAATATAACTCAGTCATCAACCCAAAACCTACCAGATTTGAACACAGTGCAAATCTTTCCAGTCCCTAACCAAAATATAATTCAATCCTCAACCCAAAAACCGACCAAATTTGAACACAGTGCAAATCCTGCCAGTCCCCGACCAAAATATAACTCAGTCATCAACCAAAAAACCCACCAGATTTGAACACAGTGCAAATCTTGCCCATCCCCCACCAAAATATAGCTCAGTCATCAACCCAAAAACCAACCACATGTGAACACATTGAAAATCTTTCCAGTCCCTAACAAAAATATAACTCAGTCATCAACCCCAAAACCCACCAGATTTGAACACAGTGCAAATCCTTCCGTCACCTACCAAAATATAACTCAGTCATCAACCCAAAAACCCACCAGATTTGAACACAGTGCAAATCTTGTCCAATACCCGACCAAAATATAATTCAATCCTCAACCAAAAAACCCACCAGATTTGAACACAGTGCAAATCTTGCCAATACCCGACCGCAATATAATTCAATCCTCAACTCAAAAACCCACCAGATTTGAACACAGTGCAAATCCTGCCAGTCCCCGACCAAAATATAACTCAGTCATCAACCATAAAACCCACCAGATTTGAACACAGTGCAAATCTTGCCCATCCCCCACCAAAATATAGCTCAGTCATCAACCCAAAAACCAACCACATGTGAACACAGTGAAAATCTTTCCAGTCCCTAACCAAAATATAATTCAGTCATCAACCCAAAAACCCACCAGATTTGAACACAGTGCAAATCCTGCCAGTCCCCGACCAAAATATAACTCAGTCATCAACGATAACACCCACCAGATTTGAACACTGCGCAAATCCTGCCAGTCCCCGACCAAAATATAACTCAGTCATCAACCCAAAAACCCACCAGATTTGAACACAGTGCAAATCTTGCCCATTCCCCCACCAAAATATAACTCAGTCATCAACCCAAAAACCCACAATATTTGAACACAGTGCAAATCTTTCCAGTCCCCAACCAAAATATAATTCAGTCATCAACCCAAAAATCCACCAGATTTGAACACAGTGCAAATCTTTCCAGTCCCTAACCAAAATATAACTCAGGCATCAACCCCAAAACCCACCATATTTGAACACTGTGCAAATCCTGCCAGTCCCCGACCAAAATATAACTCAGTCATCAACCCAAAAACCAACCAGATTTGAACACAGTGCAAATCTTTCCAGTCCCTAACCAAAATATAATTCAGTCATCAACCCAAAAACCCACCAGATTTGAGCACAGTGCAAATCCTGCCAGTCCCCCACCAAAATAAAATTCAATCGTCAACCCAAAAACCCACCAGATTTGAACACTGTGCAAATCCTGCCAGTCCCTGACCAAAATATAACTCAGTCATCAACCCAAAAACCCACCAGATTTGAACACAGTGCAAATCTTTCCAGTCCCCAACCAAAATATAATTCAATCCTCAACCCAGAAACCCACCAGATTTGAACACAGTGCAAATCCTGCCAGTCCTTGACCAAAATATAACTCAGTCATCAACCCCAAAATCCACCAGATTTGAACACAGTGCAAATCTTGCCCATTCCCCCACCAAAATATAACTCAGTCATCAACCCAAAAACCCACCAGATTTGAACACAGTGCAAATCTTTCCAGTCCCTCATCAAAATATAATTCAATTGTCAACCCCAAAACCCACCAGATTTGAAGACAGTGCAAATCCTGCCCATTCCCAACCTAAAATTAACTCAATCATCAATCAAAAAACCCACCAGATTTGAAGAGAGTGCAAGGGCAGTCTTGCCAGTCCCAGCCCAAACTATAACTCAGTCAGATTTTTTAAATATTTCTACGTAATCCACCCCCCCCAAATTCCCTCAAAAACTCCGTCTAGAAGGTTACGTTGTTAACTCTTAGGGTTAGTGTTTAACGTTCAACTAACAACTCCACCAATTACGAGCGTACCGGTACCTATCTTTTTTGCACCTCGGGTTTACGATTGAATCGTTCGTGGGTGCTGGTACCTGTAGAACCTTCTTACTCCCTCTGGAAGCAAAGTTATGGCAGTAGCAAGATTGGTCTCCCCATGTAACCTTTTTGGTGTTGAAAATCTGATTTTCTAATTTTTAATTGCAAATTAGTGTGTATTTTTTCTCCAAATCCAGTATCCCAATGCACTAATTAGGTGGTGACACACAAACTATGACAGACGTCACATAAACGATGCTCGTGCTTTTGTAATATTCGTGCGATGTTTTAAAATATTCCAAAACATTTTGTTGCGCGCACAATAAATAATTCTCTACCTATTTTTGCACGCAACAATTTCAAGTAGGACTATTTTCCTATCCATATTTTCACCCCCTGTTTCATGGTTGCTTCCAAATTTTTCTATTCTACAATTTTGTTTCATGCTTACCCCGTAATATTTACTCGCCATTGAATTTTTGTTATTTTCCACACGAAACTCATGTCTTTTAATAATATCCTCTATGTACACTGATATTGTCGTAGCGTTGATACCAATTTCTGAACAAATATACGAGCTTCTTGATAACCAGCAATGTATTCTGTTACGTCACTTTCACGTAACTCACACTATCTTTTTTGAATATCAAAATCCAACAACCATATTTTTGTACTAATAAGAAAATATTTTATCCGCATTTGCAATACTCTCCGACATTTTACAACATTCACGCTACGCTTATCAAATACGGAAATACAACAAACATATTTTGTAACAAATACGAAAGTATTTTATCAGCCTTTGAAATTATCTTGTTTATTGTATTATATTCGAACAGAAGACCCGGAACAATATTGTGCAAACCATAAAATAATAATGAACTAGCCGTTCTACTATTGATGTTGATATCATCAATTACTCTTGTTCGTTTTTATTGTATTCCATGAAAAATTTGTAGTCCTCATCATCTTCGCCTAGAATCTCAACCAAGGTACGTTTTCGCTTCCGTGTTTTTCCCTCTTTGTTCTCCTCCTTATCTTGTTGTTTACGATTGCCATTTTGCTTTTGGTACATTTTAAGTATTTCCGTCTCTAATTCTTTTGACTGTTGTTCCTTCCTTCGTTCTTCTAATTCACTTACTAGGTATTCGTAAAGATCTTGTCCCTCGTTACTCCACCCCTCCTTATTTCCAGACTTACTGTCAGTGAATTTTTTTCTCAACCTCGTGCCCTTTGTTGTGTTTAGCCACGAGTCGTAGTCGTTGTAAAGGAAAAGCAATGCAAAAGCTTCATCGCTTGGGGTGAAAATGTTACTGATTGTCATTCTGACTGATTTTCTTTTGAAGTCTGTCTGTTTTGGTGACACCGCTCCAAGAATTCTTTTCATGAAGTATTTGAATTCTGGTGAACTTTTCCGCCGATAGTCTTCGTGCAATTGGTACCTATTTTCTGAGTTCACGTCTTGTGTGTCCGTGATTAGAACCGTTCCTGGGAAACTATCTGGTATCTGGTTGTTTCTTTTATCGTCTACGTGTCAGTGTTAATACGACCAAAATGTTAGAATGGCTTATGAACGATTGCATGCCGGCAATCATTTTCTTGTTGGTTGCTGTTGTCGGCGAAAAATACGGACTGTTGTCGGCATCAAATTCGATCGAAAAAGCCGACAAAACGAAACGACGACCGAGGTGCGGGAAGACGATACGAGATATGAATATTCCAAAGACCGAAGCTTAGAATCAAACGCACCTCCACTACTTGGAAATCCTTAAGTGGTAAAAACAATATCACCTAAGGTTACAAACAAAAGGGGATATTCGGTTAGAAACAAGAAATATCCAAAGACCTGAACAGTAAGTAAACACTTGGAACCCTTAAGTATGTTCAAAAGAATATACTTGATATCCCGTGAGGAAATTACTTATTGCAATCAAGAAAATCAATACCAATTCCGGATGGGCCTCATTTATCTACCCACTCAACGAACAAGCATACGCCCCTCCGGACAAGAAATACTTAACCTCGTAAAAGACCAATACCACCAAATGACCGATACAGTAAGACCGACACGACGCTAATACAGTAACAGCAACAGCAGTATCGGTGCGATGGAACCCATAGTGAAAAGACCGGGGAAGATCTCTACCAAGTAAAATACAGCAGAGAGCCCCGATACAGTGAAAATACATAGTAAAATTAAGAGTCTCTCTCTGAGCTCACTTCTCTTTAAATTTCAATTATCCAATACCTTACCGGTCGATTTTTAGAGTAACAACAGGTTATAGAGCCCTTATCACTTACACTTGTGTCCCGCAAGAGCACCAGTGTTTACCTTAAGCTACCTATCTCCGGCCGTTCAGCACCTCCACTGTCGGTTACATCCAGAGGAAATTCTGTGCTTAGCTCCCTGTGCGGCACATTCTCGGCCTCCCCCCGTCTCATTCTTTCTCTCTCTTTTCCTTTTCACCTCCCTGCTCGTGAATCAAGGGGTGTGATACCGATTCTTCTACAAGAATCTTCTTTTATAATCCACTTCCCTTAACAAAGCCTACTCTGAAATCATTGGCAAAGATGAACTCTCAGAATTCTTCGTCACCCGCGAGGATGAAGAAGAAGAAGATGGACCACTAGAAATAGCTCCGGATCCACAACTCCACATCCTCAATTGCATTGCAAAGGCTATTGCCACCAACATAGTGGAACCACCACCGGATGAAATAACAAAAGGCCACATTGCCAATCTCCTCGACAAATGTGTTATCAAGCATGTCAGAAATGGTGGATCTACAAAACGCATGAGATACAAAACCGATTTTGACGCCGCTGCAAAGCATGCCATTCGGACCAACACAGATGATGAGCCAATCGTTCTAATTGAAATCACAATCACCCACTGGCGATTCAAGAAAAATTGGCGCCCAGACCTATTCATGGAAGCCTACACTGGAGAACCACCATCAGATGATGAGTTAGACGTTCCAGATACACCTGCTGCAACGGCTGCAACTGTCTCCCCTACCGAGATGGGACAGTTAACCACCCTACTCCAACAATTGGTCAACAACGGCAACAACAACAACAACAACGCCACCAACAACAATACCGGCGCCAACCACCAATCTCTTGACCTTCCATGGAATCCAGCAACATTACCACCACCTGTGAAAGAGCGATATTACAGGCGAGATGAATTCCTCACCAAAGATGATATGAAGGATTTCCCAATCACCTACACCGACTCATCGGGAAATGAAACAATTGTCAGGCAAAACTACTACCTACACAATCTAGGCAGTGGCAGAAATGACCAGCGCCTGATCACCAGAAGTGGTGACTGCTTTGATCTCACCAGAGCCTATGACAAGTCCAAGGAAGCCGCTAGAGACAAACTATTCCTCTCAGGGTTTCCACAACTACAGGATGCAACGGACCCTCAGGTTAGGAAATGGTACAGAGAAATCACAGCTCACTCACAGCAACACCATATTTATGTCCACCCATACTATCTCTTCAGGCGCGAAGCTGATCACCTAAGAGGATTCACCATTGGCGATAACTTTCCACATGATTTACCTTTAAGATATGAGTTGGCCATCAATGAATGGGGAAATCTGATTTACACCGCACTCAGAAGCGACAAAATCATCCCTGATTCATGTGCAAGCATGAAGGCAACCATCCAGAGCTTTGAAGGAGGACAAGGTTATGAAGCGCTATACACAGTTATTTCTCAGACACATCCCAACTCAAAAAGACCATCCAACGCCAGCAGAATGGTCCGAAATCCTCCAAACCAAAACCCAAATGAATCCCTTGAAGAATACTACTTCCGGTACAAGGATTACTTGAGACTCAGAGTGTTCCTCCAAAACCAACCTGGCACTATCGGTTCAACAGAAGAAGTTAGCAACCTTATTGCAGGAACCACCCTCTCAGAAGAGCTCTTCAAAAAAACAGAAGATGAACGCGACTCTGATGACCAATTCAAGCGAGACAAATACAAGGCAGGTAGGCTCCTACAAACCCTCCAAACATATGAACAAGAGGTCAAGGCTGAGCAAAAGTACAAGAGGAACAACTCCAAACCAATCCAGCCCAAGCAATTGAACGTCTCAGGAACCAGACCAGGTCCCCGTCGGAATGACCGGTTTCAAAAGCGCGCTAGCAACAGTACTGTTAGAACACCTTCTACTTTGACATCTCACTCAATCAGCCTGATTGAATCACTTGGCTACCCGGAGATGGATGAAGAATCTGACGATCCCTTCCTCCACCAAGCATATTGCAATGCTATCACGGCATTCGATAAGCAACCCAGTCTTTTTGACACATCCAGAAAATGTATTGTTTGCCACATGTCTGGTCACAATTTTGATAATTGTCCTGCATTGCAAGATATTGAGTCCCTGAAGAAACATAGGATTGCTGCGGCTGTTTTTCTGAACAAATCCAATAAACAGACCCAACAACTCTTAGATTCCACCCAACAAATCTCTCAGATCAACATTGGCAATGGAGATCAAGATGAGGTTTCACCTGATGCTACAGTAGAAAACCAAAATTTTTGCAATGGCCAAGAATAGAAAGTCTTTCTTGGAGCCATACTATGACATCACCTCAAGATGATCCTCAAGGATTTGACAACATCACAGCGTCCCAAGTGAACAGCTTATGCCCATCCTTGGACTCCAGCAGTGTCAGCTCCTATGAATCTGTCATAATTGGTGCCGTCGACCTCCTTCCAAAAGACAGCCTCCAGTCATCTATACCAATTGATGTCTACTGTGACATGGAATCACTCAGGGCTACATCCCCTACATTGGAATCACACCTGAAGACCAAAGAGGATCCCAATTTCGATAGGGACAACCCTATGCCAGTTGATACATACAACGTGCAATCCCTAGTCCCACCGGACCCTATTGCAGCTGCAGCCTACTTCCAACAGGGTGTCAGGGCTCAGATTGACACCGGTGCAAAGGTTTCCTGCACAAATCTCAAACACATCCTGCACGGTTACAAACCTTACACCAGGATCAGAAAATGTCCTGTCAGGCTTACAGCAGCAATAGGAGGCACAGCAGCCACCTGCATCCCTGAAGGCTCAGGATATTTGCATATCCCAGCACCGAATCACATCGGATATATCAAAGTCTTCTTCTATTATTCTCCCTCCCTGTCAACGACATTACTGAGTGAGAACGATATCTGTGGAATGACATCTCGCATGCGATGTCAGTTCAGTGGACAGTCAATCCATAAATCATTCACTGACAACCTTGACTCATCTGCTCCACAAAACGGCAACCTCACCATTATTTGTCATCACAAGCAGAACACTGCCAACAGCATTGTCCTCCATGGAAGTATCATTGATGGCCAATGCTATACCCACCCAGTGCTGATCCCAGACGTTGATCTTATATCTCCATATGCAAATTGTGCAACATCGTCCGCCTATGCTTTAGCGACTGACATGCAGTTCAAGGAAGCTTGTGAACTGGCCTCCAAAGCAGCAATTAGCAACTACAGGTATGATATATACACCAACCTTGTCAATCTGCAGACATGCACTGAAGCAGCGCAAGCTCAGTCTGATACCAGTGTCACACCAAGGTTTGATGCCAAACTGTTTTTCACCAAAATTGTGGACAAAAATATCCCTATCCAAGCCATCAAAACCAAGACATCGAAACTCCTGTGGCACCAAAGGTTGGGACACCCATGCGATGATTTTCTATATCAAGCTCATAAGCACATCATTGGAGTCCCAAAGTTCAAACGGCAAACCAGTATTCTTGACCAATGTCCAACTTGCATACAATGTAAGCAAACCAAAACACCTGCTGGCTCACATTCCACACGCAAGGCCACACAACCGTTTCAAGGTTTATCTATTGATTTTGCATTCTCAGGTACCAAATCCTCCAACAGCAAACGCAAGCGCGATTATGAAGGCATTCATGGAGAAACTGCTTGGATTCTCATCACAGATCACTATACTGGTATGAAATATGGAGACACGCGAATCTCTAAAGCAGCGCCACTACACTGGTTAGAGCATTTCTTCGCCCAGCACAACCCAACTTGTGCCGACAAGTATGTTTCAGTTGATCAAGGTGGAGAACTCTATCACAATCCTGACATCAGAAACCTATTCTCTGCGTTTGGATATTCCATTTTCCCCACTGGCGCGGAAGCTTCCCACCAGAATGGTACAGTTGAAAGAGCACACCGAACTCTTGCTAACTCCATGAGAACAATGCTGTCTGGTGCTAATTTGCCCATCAAGTTCTGGCCCTTTGCTTTCTACCATGCACTCCGGTTGTCCAATGCATTCCCTGAAGGCACCCAACTACATTCGCCATTGGAATTGGCAACTGGCCGTAAGGAAAACCTTGCTGATTTCCGAACCTTTGGTTGCAGAGTTTGGGTTAGACCTCCAGGCAAGAGATCAATCAAGCTCAAACCCAATGCAAGAAAAGGCATATTTCTAGGTTTTGTACCCTACACTACCAGAAACATTCTGTGGTATGATACTGAGACACACAGAGTCAAGATAGCCACACATGTCAGGTTCGATGAAGGCATGAATGATCTCCCACTTGCAGACCTCCCCACTAATGTCAAACACCTGCTCAGGACAGATGACAACATTCCACTTCCTGCGGAACCCACAGAGGTGTCATCCAGTGATTTTCAATTCTCTATCTCCCCCTTTGCCGATCTCACAAATCTCAGGCTCACTGTTTCTCCATCTTGTACTGATCAAACATTTGGCCTCCGGTATGCCAATGATTCACTGCTTGGCAGAGCTTACATCACGGATATCCTCCCAAATAGCCCTGCCTCACAACTTTTCTCCTCACACAAGAAATCTCTCTCCAAGCTACGAGGTGCTTATATTGTATCTATCAATCACAATCGTGTCTTTACTGCTGCTGATGTTACTACAGCTCTCCAGGCCTGCCACGATCGAGGGGTGAGGGATTCTTCAATAGATACACCAATTACCTTTGCACTTGAAGAGAAATTGTCTATGAAGGAGGTCAGGAAACACTCAAATGAATATGGTTTATTTGCTCCCAATACCTCCTGGAAGGAACCCACTGCTGAAGAAGATCCACCATTCTTGGACCGGATTTCCTCCATTCAAACCATCAAGCGCATTGGTACCAAATACAAGCAGCTGATACAATCAAGAATCAACCAGGTCGATAGCACTGAAGCACTCCATGCCTCCATCCAAAAACACTTGGCGCCAACTGAAGACGACATGGATGTTGTCATTCCTACTATTGATATTGCATCTCTCAGAGCTATCACCAAGCTTCATAAACCAGGAAATCAAGCATTACCACTAGATGCAGATTCACTGTCCACTGAAGAAATTGAACTTTTCATCAAGGCCATCAATTCCAAGGCAACTACACCTGAAGAACAAGCGCTAGGGCACTTCACTCGAAGGAATCTCAAGCCTTTATCTACATGGCCTGAATGGCAAGCTGGGGAGCGAAAACAGCTTGATCAGTTTGAAGACTTGGAAATGTTTGGATCACCAATTCAATACCCTAAGGACCCAGACGCGATTATTCTCAGACCCCATTGGCAATACAGTGTCAAAAGGAATGGTGTCAGAAGAGCCAGACAATGTTGCAATGGAAGCAAGTATGCAGCTCCAACCCTGCATGCCATAGCCATGTCATACTCATCATGTGTTGAACACCCCATCCAAAGACTGTTCTTTGCCATTGCAGCAAGTCTCAATCTCAAAGTCTATGGGGGGGACGCGGCTGACGCATATGCCCATTCTCCAGGGCCCAACATCCCTACATACATGACTATTGACGATGCTTATGCAGAATGGTACAGACACAAGCATGGAAAGGACATAGACCGACGATTGGTACTTCCAGTTCTTCGAGCACTTCAAGGCCACCCAGAATCAGGTAGACTATGGGAGACCCACATCAACAAAATATTGAAAGGTCCCGATCTCAACTTCAAGACCACCACGCATGACAGAACAATCTATACAACAGTTTTTGAAGGTGAAACAGTCTACATGCTGAGACAAGTTGACGATTTTGCACTGGCTTGCACATCAGAATCCATATCTGACAAGATCTATGACATAATTGGCGCAAAGCTGAAGCTCCCTAGAGAAGATGCTGTCCCCTTCACCAAAATGGGTTTGCTTGAAGACTTCAATGGAATTGATGTCAAACAGACAGCTGACTACATTGAACTGTCCTGCGCCAATTACATTGACCGGATCATGACATCCCACGGTTGGGAGACTGATTCTAAGATGAAACCCCACTCCAAACCATCAGCGCCGTTAACAACTGAAGTACTGAGCCAACTGCAATCACATACGAATGGACCATTGGAAGGCACCAAAGAACACGCTGCATTACAATCCACATCAGGGTTCTCCTACAGAACACTCTTGGGTGAAATGATGTTTGCATATGTGAGCTGCCGGCCAGACATTGGCTATGCAGTGACCCTGATGTCAAAATACAGCTCCAATCCCACTGCATTCCACTATTCCAGTCTGAAGAACATCGCTCGATATCTCAGAACAACCCGATCCTGGGGTATTAGATTCTATAGACCGAATGCAGAACCATCTCTTCCATCAGGAGAACCATATAATGATGTAGTCCAAGATGCGTCACTCCCAGAATACCCTGCAGATATCAAGCATAGCAAGTTGATGTGTTTTGTTGATGCAGCATATGGAAATGATCCAAAACATCGCAGGTCCACCACAGGATATGTGTTCACTTATGCGGGTGGAGCAATTGTTTACAGATCCAAAGCGCAATCACTCACTGCACAGAGTTCTACAGAAGCAGAATTCATTGCTGCAGTCACAGCGGCCAAAACAGCCAGATACCTCAGATTCGTACTCAAAGAATTAGGATTTGCCCAAGCTGGTCCAACCCCTATCTATGAAGACAATGCATCGGCAATTGAGATCATCAATGCTCAGAAGCCAACTGAAAGAACCAGGCATATTGAAATCAGGTTTTTTGCCATCCAATCATGGAAGGAAAACGGTGAGATCAAGATGATTCATATTCCTGGCGTTATCAACCCAGCTGATGATCTAACCAAACCATTGGGATGGATCTTGCACGCCCGACACGCAAGATACATCATGGGACACTACCGAGGTTAAATCATTCCATTCGGTTGCTTCGATTGACAACCGGATTAGGCTATTCGATGATCTTGACTCAATCAAAATTGCTCGAGTCGATTCTTCAATTTGACTTGATCCGAACATGCGATTTGTCTATCAATACGATTCAACATGATATACTCCGACAGTAATCCAATACAAAACAAGTATTGGATCAAGGGGTGTGTTGTCGGCGAAAAATACGGACTGTTGTCGGCATCAAATTCGATCGAAAAAGCCGACAAAACGAAACGACGACCGAGGTGCGGGAAGACGATACGAGATATGAATATTCCAAAGACCGAAGCTTAGAATCAAACGCACCTCCACTACTTGGAAATCCTTAAGTGGTAAAAACAATATCACCTAAGGTTACAAACAAAAGGGGATATTCGGTTAGAAACAAGAAATATCCAAAGACCTGAACAGTAAGTAAACACTTGGAACCCTTAAGTATGTTCAAAAGAATATACTTGATATCCCGTGAGGAAATTACTTATTGCAATCAAGAAAATCAATACCAATTCCGGATGGGCCTCATTTATCTACCCACTCAACGAACAAGCATACGCCCCTCCGGACAAGAAATACTTAACCTCGTAAAAGACCAATACCACCAAATGACCGATACAGTAAGACCGACACGACGCTAATACAGTAACAGCAACAGCAGTATCGGTGCGATGGAACCCATAGTGAAAAGACCGGGGAAGATCTCTACCAAGTAAAATACAGCAGAGAGCCCCGATACAGTGAAAATACATAGTAAAATTAAGAGTCTCTCTCTGAGCTCACTTCTCTTTAAATTTCAATTATCCAATACCTTACCGGTCGATTTTTAGAGTAACAACAGTTGCTTACCTTTGTAGTTTTTCCTGCCAAGAGTTTGAGCATTGTGCCTACACGCAGTCACTGCTCGGCAATAAATTCCACTCCACTTTTGGTCTTTTATATCGATCGTATTTGGTATTTCATTGTTATTCGCTTGTTTTACAATTTTGAATATCGTCGCCTTCACAAATGTAATCTCTGGCGGGAATTTAAATTTCCTGAATGCTTTTTCTTTGACATGTTTGACAATGCTGTTTTCCAGGTTATTGTTATCGTAGTCTTTTGTTGTCTGTAGAATATTTCTGTTGCTACTGTCTTTGGTTTTATATGTTTGGCTATCGTTTGTGTTTGTTCGGTCACTTCCCGATACACTGCTGTTTGGGCTGTTTGTGTTATTGGTAACAATGGTTCTACCTGTCACCGGACTGCAACTAGTACTCAGTTCCACCATTATTTTTTTGTTAACTCGTGCATCTCAACTTACCGTTTTTTCCTTTGATTGATTTGGCGCGCTATTTTTATGATAATAATGTTGTTTGAAGGAAGCGTTTGGCATGTTTTTTTCATTCATACTGTATGCGCTGTAAGTGCTTGATTTACTGCCTCCCGGGAAGTGCTGTATTACTATTAATTGTACTACCTGTGAGTGTTGTTTTACTGGCGCCTGCCTATCTTTTGTTTGCGCGTGCCATGATATTCTGCAATGTGGTGTCCTGAAAATTTTGGCGTGGACCACAATCCGTAGGTTCCACTGAGGGTAATCCTACATAGCCCAAGCATTGATTCTCGTACCTATTGTCTTTTCATTTTCTGCAACGGTGTTGCAAGAAAAGCCCTTTTTGTTGTTTTGTTATTTTCTATGGAGTACATTTTTTGAATGTACCGACGTCTTTTTGTACTAGTCCATCAAAAACAGACTAACTTTAAGTAGTGTAACTTTCCTCGTCAGGATATAATTGGTTCTTGATATAGATGTTAACGTGTCCAGTGGATCGATTCCTCCGTAGAGATGTGGTCTACAAAGGGTAGTCTCCATAATTTTTGGTTATTATTTTTTGATTTTTGTATGAACAAGTAACCAAAATAGTGTTTCTCAGTTACTTTTTGAGTGCAAAAGTGTGTTATTTTCTGAAATGTTTGGATGAATATTCCTCATAGTACTATGGATTCGGGAGACTATGAAACAATATTGACAAGTCTCAGGCTGATACTTTAGTCATTATGAATTTTAGAATAATGTTTGTCCCTGGCCATGCATGTACCAAAATAGTGATTCCTACTCAGTTTTTAAGTGCAAATGTGTGGCATTGACTGCAATTTCAGGATGAATAGTGTTCATACTATGGATGGGGTAGACTATGAAACAAACTGGACAAGAAACAGGCTGATACTTTAGTCAGTATGAATTTTAGAATAATTTTTGTCCCCCCTGGACATGCATGTACCAAAATAGTGATTCCTAGTCAGTTTTGAGTGCAAATGAGTGGCATTGACTGCAATTTCAGGATGAATATTGCTCATACTATGGATGGGGTAGACTATGAAACAAACTGGACAAGAAACAGGCTGATACTTTAGTCAGTGTGAATTTTAGAATAATGTTTGTCCCTGGACATGCATGTACCAAAATAGTGAGTCCTAGTCAGTTTTGAGTGCAAATGTGTGGCATTGACTGCAATTTCAGGATGAATAGTGTTCATACTATGGATGGGGTAGACTATGAAACAAACTGGACAAGAAACAGGCTGATACTTTAGTCAGTATGAATTTTAGAATAATTTTTGTCCCTGGACATGCATGTACCAAAATAGTGAGTCCTAGTCAGTTTTGAGTGCAAATGTGTGGCATTGACTGCAATTTCAGGATGAATATTGCTCATACTATGGATGGGGTAGACTATGAAACAAACTGGACAAGAAACAGGCTGATACTTTAGTCAGTATGAATTTTAGAATAATTTTTGTCCCCCCTGGACATGCATGTACCAAAATAGTGAGTCCTAGTCAGTTTTGAGTGCAAATGAGTGGCATTGACTGCAATTTCAGGATGAATATTGCTCATACTATGGATGGCGTAGACTATGAAACAAACTGGACAAGAAACAGGCTGATACTTTAGTCAGTGTGAATTTTAGAATAATGTTTGTCCCTGGCCATGCATGTACCAAAATAGTGATTCCTACTCAGTTTTTAAGTGCAAATGTGTGGCATTGACTGCAATTTCAGGATGAATAGTGTTCATACTATGGATGGGGTAGACTATGAAACAAACTGGACAAGAAACAGGCTGATACTTTAGTCAGTATGAATTTTAGAATAATTTTTGTCCCCCCTGGACATGCATGTACCAAAATAGTGATTCCTAGTCAGTTTTGAGTGCAAATGTGTGGCATTGACTGCAATTTCAGGATGAATATTGCTCATACTATGGATGGGGTAGACTATGAAACAAACTGGACAAGAAACAGGCTGATACTTTAGTCAGTGTGAATTTTAGAATAATGTTTGTCCCTGGACATGCATGTACCAAAATAGTGAGTCCTAGTCAGTTTTAGAGTGCAAATGTGTGGCATTGACTGCAATTTCAGGATGAATAGTGTTCATACTATGGATGGGGTAGACTATGAAACAAACTGGACAAGAAACAGGCTGATACTTTAGTCAGTATGAATTTTAGAATAATTTTTGTCCCCCCTGGACATGCATGTACCAAAATAGTGATTCCTAGTCAGTTTTGAGTGCAAATGAGTGGCATTGACTGCAATTTCAGGATGAATATTGCTCATACTATGGATGCGGTAGACTATGAAACAAACTGGACAAGAAACAGGCTGATACTTTAGTCAGTGTGAATTTTAGAATAATGTTTGTCCCTGGACATGCATGTACCAAAATAGTGAGTCCTAGTCAGTTTTGAGTGCAAATGTGTGGCATTGACTGCAATTTCAGGATGAATAGTGTTCATACTATGGATGGGGTAGACTATGAAACAAACTGGACAAGAAACAGGCTGATACTTTAGTCAGTATGAATTTTAGAATAATGTTTGTCCCTGGACATGCATTTACCAAAATAGTGATTCCTAGTCAGTTTTGAGTGCAAATGTGTGGCATTGACTGCAATTTCAGGATGAATATTGCTCATACTATGGATGGGGTAGACTATGAAACAAACTGGACAAGAAACAGGCTGATACTTTAGTCAGTATGAATTTTAGAATAATTTTTGTCCCCCCTGGACATGCATGTACCAAAATAGTGATTCCTAGTCAGTTTTGAGTGCAAATGTGTGGCATTGACTGCAATTTCAGGATGAATATTGCTCATACTATGGATGGGGTAGACTATGAAACAAACTGGACAAGAAACAGGCTGATACTTTAGTCAGTGTGAATTTTAGAATAATGTTTGTCCCTGGACATGCATGTACCAAAATAGTGAGTCCTAGTCAGTTTTGAGTGCAAATGTGTGGCATTGACTGCAATTTCAGGATGAATATTGCTCATACTATGGATGGGGTAGACTATGAAACAAACTGGACAAGAAACAGGCTGATACTTTAGTCAGTGTGAATTTTAGAATAATTTTTGTCCCCCCTGGACATGCATGTACCAAAATAGTGAGTCCTAGTCAGTTTTGAGTGCAAATGTGTGGCATTGACTGCAATTTCAGGATGAATATTGCTCATACTATGGATGGGGTAGACTATGAAACAAACTGGACAAGAAACAGGCTGATACTTTAGTCAGTGTGAATTTTAGAATAATGTTTGTCCCTGGACATGCATGTACCAAAATAGTGAGTCCTAGTCAGTTTTGAGTGCAAATGTGTGGCATTGACTGCAATTTCAGGATGAATATTGCTCATACTATGGATGGGGTAGACTATGAAACAAACTGGACAAGAAACAGGCTGATACTTTAGTCAGTTTGAATTTTAGAATAATGTTTGTCCCTGGACATGCATGTACCAAAATAGTGATTCCTAGTCAGTTTTGAGTGCAAATGTGTGGCATTGACTGCAATTTCAGGATGAATAGTGTTCATACTATGGATGGGGTAGACTATGAAACAAACTGGACAAGAAACAGGCTGATACTTTAGTCAGTGTGAATTTTAGAATAATGTTTGTCCCTGGACATGCATGTACCAAAATAGTGAGTCCTAGTCAGTTTTGAGTGCAAATGTGTGGCATTGACTGCAATTTCAGGATGAATATTGCTCATACTATGGATGGGGTAGACTATGAAACAAACTGGACAAGAAACAGGCTGATACTTTAGTCAGTGTGAATTTTAGAATAATGTTTGTCCCTGGACATGCATGTACCAAAATAGTGAGTCCTAGTCAGTTTTAGAGTGCAAATGTGTGGCATTGACTGCAATTTCAGGATGAATAGTGTTCATACTATGGATGGGGTAGACTATGAAACAAACTGGACAAGAAACAGGCTGATACTTTAGTCAGTATGAATTTTAGAATAATTTTTGTCCCCCCTGGACATGCATGTACCAAAATAGTGATTCCTAGTCAGTTTTGAGTGCAAATGAGTGGCATTGACTGCAATTTCAGGATGAATATTGCTCATACTATGGATGCGGTAGACTATGAAACAAACTGGACAAGAAACAGGCTGATACTTTAGTCAGTGTGAATTTTAGAATAATGTTTGTCCCTGGACATGCATGTACCAAAATAGTGAGTCCTAGTCAGTTTTGAGTGCAAATGTGTGGCATTGACTGCAATTTCAGGATGAATAGTGTTCATACTATGGATGGGGTAGACTATGAAACAAACTGGACAAGAAACAGGCTGATACTTTAGTCAGTATGAATTTTAGAATAATGTTTGTCCCTGGACATGCATTTACCAAAATAGTGATTCCTAGTCAGTTTTGAGTGCAAATGTGTGGCATTGACTGCAATTTCAGGATGAATATTGCTCATACTATGGATGGGGTAGACTATGAAACAAACTGGACAAGAAACAGGCTGATACTTTAGTCAGTATGAATTTTAGAATAATTTTTGTCCCCCCTGGACATGCATGTACCAAAATAGTGATTCCTAGTCAGTTTTGAGTGCAAATGTGTGGCATTGACTGCAATTTCAGGATGAATATTGCTCATACTATGGATGGGGTAGACTATGAAACAAACTGGACAAGAAACAGGCTGATACTTTAGTCAGTGTGAATTTTAGAATAATGTTTGTCCCTGGACATGCATGTACCAAAATAGTGAGTCCTAGTCAGTTTTGAGTGCAAATGTGTGGCATTGACTGCAATTTCAGGATGAATATTGCTCATACTATGGATGGGGTAGACTATGAAACAAACTGGACAAGAAACAGGCTGATACTTTAGTCAGTGTGAATTTTAGAATAATTTTTGTCCCCCCTGGACATGCATGTACCAAAATAGTGAGTCCTAGTCAGTTTTGAGTGCAAATGTGTGGCATTGACTGCAATTTCAGGATGAATATTGCTCATACTATGGATGGGGTAGACTATGAAACAAACTGGACAAGAAACAGGCTGATACTTTAGTCAGTATGAATTTTAGAATAATGTTTGTCCCTGGACATGCATGTATCAAAATAGTGAGTCCTAGTCAGTTTTGAGTGCAAATGTGTGGCATTGACTGCAATTTCAGGATGAATAGTGTTCATACTATGGATGGGGTAGACTATGAAACAAACTGGACAAGAAACAGGCTGATACTTTAGTCAGTGTGAATTTTAGAATAATTTTTGTCCCCCCTGGACATGCATGTACCAAAATAGTGATTCCTAGTCAGTTTTGAGTGCAAATGTGTGGCATTGACTGCAATTTCAGGATGAATATTGCTCATACTATGGATGGGGTAGACTATGAAACAAACTGGACAAGAAACAGGCTGATACTTTAGTCAGTGTGAATTTTAGAATAATTTTTGTCCCCCCTGGACATGCATGTACCAAAATAGCGATTCCTAGTCAGTTTTGAGTGCAAATGTGTGGCATTGACTGCAATTTCAGGATGAATATTGCTCATACTATGGATGGGGTAGACTATGAAACAAACTGGACAAGAAACAGGCTGATACTTTAGTCAGTATGAATTTTAGAATAATGTTTGTCCCTGGACATGCATGTATCAAAATAGTGAGTCCTAGTCAGTTTTGAGTGCAAATGTGTGGCATTGACTGCAATTTCAGGATGAATAGTGTTCATACTATGGATGGGGTAGACTATGAAACAAACTGGACAAGAAACAGGCTGATACTTTAGTCAGTGTGAATTTTAGAATAATTTTTGTCCCCCCTGGACATGCATGTACCAAAATAGTGATTCCTAGTCAGTTTTTAAGTGCAAATGTGTGGCATTGACTGCAATTTCAGGATGAATATTGCTCATACTATGGATGGGGTAGACTATGAAACAAACTGGACAAGAAACAGGCTGATACTTTAGTCAGTGTGAATTTTAGAATAATTTTTGTCCCCCCTGGACATGCATGTACCAAAATAGTGATTCCTAGTCAGTTTTGAGTGCAAATGTGTGGCATTGACTGCAATTTCAGGATGAATATTGCTCATACTATGGATGGGGTAGACTATGAAACAAACTGGACAAGAAACAGGCTGATACTTTAGTCAGTGTGAATTTTAGAATAATTTTTGTCCCCCCTGGACATGCATGTACCAAAATAGTGATTCCTAGTCAGTTTTGAGTGCAAATGTGTGGCATTGACTGCAATTTCAGGATGAATATTGCTCATACTATGGATGGGGTAGACTATGAAACAAACTGGACAAGAAACAGGCTGATACTTTAGTCAGTGTGAATTTTAGAATAATGTTTGTCCCTGGACATGCATGTACCAAAATAGTGAGTCCTAGTCAGTTTTGAGTGCAAATGTGTGGCATTGACTGCAATTTCAGGATGAATAGTGTTCATACTATGGATGGGGTAGACTATGAAACAAACTGGACAAGAAACAGGCTGATACTTTAGTCAGTGTGAATTTTAGAATAATGTTTGTCCCTGGACATGCATGTACCAAAATAGTGAGTCCTAGTCAGTTTTGAGTGCAAATGTGTGGCATTGACTGCAATTTCAGGATGAATATTGCTCATACTATGGATGGGGTAGACTATGAAACAAACTGGACAAGAAACAGGCTGATACTTTAGTCAGTGTGAATTTTAGAATAATTTTTGTCCCCCCTGGACATGCATGTACCAAAATAGTGAGTCCTAGTCAGTTTTGAGTGCAAATGTGTGGCATTGACTGCAATTTCAGGATGAATATTGCTCATACTATGGATGGGGTAGACTATGAAACAAACTGGACAAGAAACAGGCTGATACTTTAGTCAGTGTGAATTTTAGAATAATGTTTGTCCCTGGACATGCATGTACCAAAATAGTGAGTCCTAGTCAGTTTTGAGTGCAAATGTGTGGCATTGACTGCAATTTCAGGATGAATAGTGTTCATACTATGGATGGGGTAGACTATGAAACAAACTGGACAAGAAACAGGCTGATACTTTAGTCAGTATGAATTTTAGAATAATGTTTGTCCCTGGACATGCATGTACCAAAATAGTGAGTCCTAGTCAGTTTTGAGTGCAAATGTGTGGCATTGACTGCAATTTCAGGATGAATATTGCTCATACTATGGATGGGGTAGACTATGAAACAAACTGGACAAGAAACAGGCTGATACTTTAGTCAGTATGAATTTTAGAATAATGTTTGTCCCTGGACATGCATGTATCAAAATAGTGAGTCCTAGTCAGTTTTGAGTGCAAATGTGTGGCATTGACTGCAATTTCAGGATGAATATTGCTCATACTATGGATGGGGTAGACTATGAAACAAACTGGACAAGAAACAGGCTGATACTTTAGTCAGTGTGAATTTTAGAATAATTTTTGTCCCCCCTGGACATGCATGTACCAAAATAGTGATTCCTAGTCAGTTTTGAGTGCAAATGTGTGGCATTGACTGCAATTTCAGGATGAATATTGCTCATACTATGGATGGGGTAGACTATGAAACAAACTGGACAAGAAACAGGCTGATACTTTAGTCAGTGTGAATTTTAGAATAATGTTTGTCCCTGGACATGCATGTATCAAAATAGTGAGTCCTAGTCAGTTTTGAGTGCAAATGTGTGGCATTGACTGCAATTTCAGGATGAATAGTGTTCATACTATGGATGGGGTAGACTATGAAACAAACTGGACAAGAAACAGGCTGATACTTTAGTCAGTATGAATTTTAGAATAATTTTTGTCCCCCCTGGACATGCATGTACCAAAATAGTGAGTCCTAGTCAGTTTTGAGTGCAAATGTGTGGCATTGACTGCAATTTCAGGATGAATATTGCTCATGCTATGGATGGGGTAGACTATGAAACAAACTGGACAAGAAACAGGCTGATACTTTAGTCAGTATGAATTTTAGAATAATTTTTGTCCCCCCTGGACATGCATGTACCAAAATAGTGAGTCCTAGTCAGTTTTAGAGTGCAAATGTGTGACATTGACTGCAATTTCAGGATGAATAATGCTCATACTATGGATGGGGTAGACTATGAAACAAACTGGACAAGAAACAGGCTGATACTTTAGTCAGTATGAATTTTAGAATAATTTTTGTCCCCCCTGGACATGCATGTACCAAAATAGTGAGTCCTAGTCAGTTTTGAGTGCAAATGTGTGGCATTGACTGCAATTTCAGGATGAATAGTGTTCATACTATGGATGGGGTAGACTATGAAACAAACTGGACAAGAAACAGGCTGATACTTTAGTCAGTATGAATTTTAGAATAATGTTTGTCCCTGGACATGCATGTACCAAAATAGTGAGTCCTAGTCAGTTTTGAGTGCAAATGTGTGGCATTGACTGCAATTTCAGGATGAATATTGCTCATACTATGGATGGGGTAGACTATGAAACAAACTGGACAAGAAACAGGCTGATACTTTAGTCAGTATGAATTTTAGAATAATGTTTGTCCCTGGACATGCATGTATCAAAATAGTGAGTCCTAGTCAGTTTTGAGTGCAAATGTGTGGCATTGACTGCAATTTCAGGATGAATATTGCTCATACTATGGATGGGGTAGACTATGAAACAAACTGGACAAGAAACAGGCTGATACTTTAGTCAGTGTGAATTTTAGAATAATTTTTGTCCCCCCTGGACATGCATGTACCAAAATAGTGATTCCTAGTCAGTTTTGAGTGCAAATGAGTGGCATTGACTGCAATTTCAGGATGAATATTGCTCATACTATGGATGGGGTAGACTATGAAACAAACTGGACAAGAAACAGGCTGATACTTTAGTCAGTGTGAATTTTAGAATAATGTTTGTCCCTGGACATGCATGTATCAAAATAGTGAGTCCTAGTCAGTTTTGAGTGCAAATGTGTGGCATTGACTGCAATTTCAGGATGAATAGTGTTCATACTATGGATGGGGTAGACTATGAAACAAACTGGACAAGAAACAGGCTGATACTTTAGTCAGTATGAATTTTAGAATAATTTTTGTCCCCCCTGGACATGCATGTACCAAAATAGTGAGTCCTAGTCAGTTTTGAGTGCAAATGTGTGGCATTGACTGCAATTTCAGGATGAATATTGCTCATGCTATGGATGGGGTAGACTATGAAACAAACTGGACAAGAAACAGGCTGATACTTTAGTCAGTATGAATTTTAGAATAATTTTTGTCCCCCCTGGACATGCATGTACCAAAATAGTGAGTCCTAGTCAGTTTTAGAGTGCAAATGTGTGACATTGACTGCAATTTCAGGATGAATAATGCTCATACTATGGATGGGGTAGACTATGAAACAAACTGGACAAGAAACAGGCTGATACTTTAGTCAGTATGAATTTTAGAATAATGTTTGTCCCTGGACATGCATGTACCAAAATAGTGATTCCTAGTCAGTTTTGAGTGCAAATGTGTGGCATTGACTGCAATTTCAGGATGAATATTGCTCATACTATGGATGGGGTAGACTATGAAACAAACTGGACAAGAAATAGGCTGATACTTTAGTCAGTATGAATTTTAGAATAATTTTAGTCATTACCCAATAAGTTCTACTTAAGTATGTATGAAGAAAAAATTCGAAGCCCTAACCCTAACCCTAATCCTAAGTATGTACGAAGAAAAAGAAAAAATTCGAAGTACGGTACGTACGAAGAAAAAATATTCGAACGAACGGATCACATACAGCATTCAGTACGTACTAGCTAGCATGTAGATTCAGTACTAATTCCAAAATAATTCGAACGTTTGTTCAAAAAATTCAAACGGATCACATGCAGCATAATTCGAACGTTCGAACCACGTTCAAAAAATTCAAACAGATAGCATGTAGATTCAGTACTAATTCCAAAATAATTCGAACTAATTCGAACGTTCCAACCACGTTCAAAAAATTCAAACGGATCACATACAGCATCCAGTACGTACTAGCTAGCATGTAGATTCAGTACTAATTCCAAAATAATTTGAACGTTCGAACGTTCCAACGTTCAAAAAATTCAAACGGATCACATACAGCATTCAGTACTAGCACGTTCAATTCAAAAAATTCAAACAGATTCGAATTTCATGTAGATTCAGTACTAAGAAAAAAGTGCACTGTAAAATCACTCACACTGTTCGAAAAGTGAATTTAGTTCACTTTCCAATCAAATTGACGGAGCTCATTTTCCAACTTATCTGAGTAGAGTGTTGTTTCTTGCAAGCAACACTTCGTCCGAGAACGTGGGATCCGACCCTCTTCGTCACATGCCACATGTGACGATGTCACGAGCACAACGATCCGTTCTCAGATATTTCAGTCCGAAATAACAGCCTTGTACTGCAAAAGAAGTAGAAAGCATTCGATTAGGGATTAGTTGCTGGAAAGATATTCTTGTTTGGACGGCCGCCTTACATAGACATCTTCAAAGCACAAAATCTGCATCAATTGCCTATATATCAACAGGAACAAGACCCTGTTTTTCGTGACATAGGAGTTAGAAGTCTGCAAATCAACGGCAGCACCAACAACGATTGTCAGAACAACATATTGGCAACAACGATTGGAATCGAAGGCAGCACCAAGTGGAAGGCAACAACGTGAGATAGATAGACATTGCTGCCTGCCTGTTGCATTGATGATGATGTTCTTTTTCCTCACTTCTATTTTTTCTTCTTCTTTTCATAGGGACGGATCGGAATAACAAATCGGAACAATAGAGGCTCGGCCAATCTTTCCTGGTGTCGCTGGAGGTTCATCTTCTTCTTCCCTGCTGGAGGCTGCAACATCGGACCGGAACAGGAATCGGAACAATAGAGGTGCGGCGAATCTTCCGTTGAGGTGGAACAACAGATCAGAACAACAAATCGTTAGCAACGAATTGATTGGACGCCAACCGTGTAGGTTAGCATGTAGATTATATTATTCTGTTGTTATTATTTACTCTACTAGTACTACATCAATAGATACTCACCCATTTTGTTCAATTATTACATGTTTTCATAGACCAGCAACAGCAACAACAATTGAATTGCAAATGGCAGCGGTAACAACAATAGCGGCGGCAGATAGCAAGCAACACGGAGCGGCAACATAGAGTAATCAACAGCAATTGAGCAAACTGGAACGATCGAACCAACCGAAACCGGGAACGATCAAAACGCAAAGCGAAAGCAACAGCAACCACCAGGAACGATTGAACCATTGGCATCGGCATCTGCATCGGCATCAACAGCACTCCTCCTCCTCCAACACATCCTGCGGCAGCGTACGATTTGACACATCGTCAGCAACAGCAACCGCAATCTTCAGCAATTCATCTACTACTCCATCGGCAACGGCATCCTTGTTGGATATCAGAGAAATATTAGACCACAACAGACCGGCACCTCAACCGGCCTGCAGCTACAAGCTACAGCTCCCGTTGCCCTTCTTTGCCTTTGGACTGAGTCAGCCCAACAGCCAGTTTGAAAAGGAAATTAACATGTTGACCATGAGAAATTCAGAAAGAGCTATGAAGCAGAGAAGAAATAGGAAACTAGTATACCATCCAAAATACGGAAAAAGGGCATTTCGTGCAACGCCGTTGCAGAAAATAGAAAAACACAAAATACACATGAAAAGGGGGGTATGACTGTACCGTACTAGTATACCATCCAAAATACAGAAACAGGGCATTTTGTGCAACGCTGTTGCAGAAAATAGAAAAACGCAAAATACACATGAAAAGGGGGTATGACTGTACCATACTAGTATACCATCCAAAATACGGAAAAAGGGCATTTCGTGGAACGGCGTTGCAGATAATAGAAAAACGCAAAATACCCCCAAACACCGGTAGTAATAAGAATAACATGTACCCGGATTACGTGAAATATGGTCGAGAAGACAGGGAAAAACAACTACTCCCGTTTTCTTTCTTTGTCGCGCTGTAAACAAGGGGGGTTTCTTCTTCTTGGTAACCTTCTGCTTTCCGTAACCAGTAGTGATCAGAGGAGAGTCCCGGTAGCAACGTACACAATATACCTGATATTTGGGAGTGCGGACCATCGTTACTACTGAAGTCGTACGATAGCCAGTAATAACAATAAAAATGGAGAAACGATTGAGATTGAAAAATTGCGACCATGCACTGTTTGTTTCAGGCATAAAATTCAGTAACATGCCACTACTTCGGAAACAGATGCCAGTGGGGTAGGAAAATGAAATGTGCATAAAAATATTATGAGTTCAACATTAATTTTAATAAATAGGGTGAAATTACAAAGGGGGACCAGTGGAGTTCGACCCAAATATGCGCGTGATTCTGAAATAACCCCGAATCTCGTTTGTGTGACGGATAACTCACTTCTGTTTCTTTCATGATTCATCTCATCCATAACAGGAACAATATTCATGGTTCAATCACACAAAATATCTGATTTTGTATTTTTTAATTGCAAATTAGTGTGTACTGTCTATGTGGTACTTGCATTACTACTGGTAGTAGTACCTGTAGTAGTACTTGTACTGCTTGGCATGTACTTGATGGTCTGTCCTTTTTCCGTTTTTATGGTCTGTCCTTTTTCCGTTTTTATGGTCTGTCCTTTTTCCTTTTTTATGGTCTGTCCTTTTTCCTTTTTATGGTCTGTGCTTTTTCCGTTTTTTTGGTCCGTCCTTTATCCTTTTTTTTTGTTTTTATGGTCTGTCCCTTATCCGCGGCTGGCATGCGCGCGCGTGCGCGCGCAGGCATAGCCAGAAGAATCAGGTAAAAAGCTGTTATTTTAATTACATTAAAAACATCTGGTTCTCCAAAGTTTTTTTTGGGGTGTTTAGATAAGCCTCTTTTTTTGCAGGAGTTGATCTGGAGAACCAGACATTGCATGGTCATTCTGAAGCAAACTCGTAACAATAGAGACTTTCAGCTGTTTGGGGATATTTTCAGAATTACCAGGCGATGTCTGGTTCTTGAGATCAACTCCTGCAAAAATTGGCATTCCCGAAACGGAGGTACCGGTATCTTTCCTTCGCGTCTTTTTCGATCGAATCAATTCGATTCGTATGAGAGTAGGTAGATAGCTGTAAGTACATCAAGTCCGACTCATTCATGTACAAATTGTACCAAATCTAAAAAGAGAAGGGCCGATGACGACGATGAGAATTGTATGATTTTTATCTGTATTCAGGTTAAATTTTATGGTTACTTGCAACCAAAAAAATGAGAGTTTGCTACCATAAAAATGAACGCGCGCCACTAGATATTACTATTGCTTTTAGAAGAAGCATCTCATTTCCGTAAATAATTATTTGGGTACTGTTTTTAATGATTTTTAGTCGTAGCGTTTGTACCAAGTCTACTTGTTAAAAACAGATTTTTTAAATATTTCTACGTATTTTCCCCCCCCCAAACCCCCCCACATAAACTCCGTCTAGAAGGTTACGTTGTCAACTCTTAGGATTAGGGTTAGTGTTTAACGTTCAACTAACAACTCCACCAATTTATACAAAAATAATACGGAGAACACACCTTTGAAAAGAATTCACCGTGTAACGCGTACTGTACGAAAAGTCATAAGGGCAAATAACCTTATTCGTAAGGTTATTTAACTTGAGTGAATAATCGTCGGCGTTTCCATGTGGTTTGTCTCTTTACCAAATTTCCCCATCAGCTCACTCTTCGAAGAATTAACAACTCTAAAACACTATCATGCCCTAAAATCTATGTACAACCTAGTACTAATTCTACGTAATAAGGTACAAATACTGTGATATTCCAATGAGAATATCACGGTGAATTACACGGTAATACGATACAAAGAAAGACCGATCGAAGATGGTTTGCGTGTGTTTTGTGTCTTAAGAATTACATGTGTTTTGTATGCTTGAAATTACACGATACGACGAGTAATTAACCTGTCAATTCGATCGGCAAAGACGATTGAACTGCAACAAACTGATTGTTCTACTCACTAAATTAATCGATCGTAAGACCTATTTCGTTTGCCGACGCACTTTCTTTAGTTTATCAGACCCACAGCACTCTACGAGCTGTGGAGGACCGAATGGCGTTTCCCACCAAGAAACGCAGTTGAGCTCGAAGACCAGACTAATCCGGACTAGCCTGATCAGCTACCGGCATCAACCCTCAAGGATGTAAAAGAGGCAGTTGCCTGTGGAGCCCTGGAACAGACCAACACCAGGGCGGTCTCCCTGAAAGAAGAGACCAAAGAATCGAACCAAGGTGGTGGCTCCACCGGGTTTCGAGATCCAGCAAAACAAGCAAGGGAAAAGAAACTGGACGATTCAGCTGAACGAGTCGCCCAGGTTGGCATCAGTTGAAAGGAATCAATATCCGAGAACACTGATCTTTCACTGAAAACAAGAATGACGCGAGCGAAAAGATTGAGCCAGAAGTATTCTGTGGTGAAACAGAATGGAAGAAACGGATTGCGAACATCTGCTTGCAAGAAGGAACAGATTGCGAAGAGCATCTGCCCGCGAGAACGAAAACGAAAATCAAAAGATATGAGAACACCAAATCGCAAAAGATCGTCGAGAACACTAAAAGGAGAACACTAAATTCTCAGGAAACAATCTTTCAACCTTTCACCACAGAAATACAGGATGAGCAAAATCCCGAGAAAGGATAGGAAAGCTCACAATCTTAATTTGCAACAAAAGCAAAAGCTCACACAAAACTAACCGGAACGAAAACTCGATCCGAATAGTCAGAAAGTATAAACAAAACCGGAACGAAAATTCGATCCGGATAAATACAAAACAGATAAGCAGACCACCCGACAGTCATCAACGATTAATACCCATCTCTCACATCCAATCCCTCGATTCGACTACATTCTCTCTCCACATACCACTTCTGATTCACATCGAATACCATTCCCCGAATATTTCGAATCGAAACTCTCTTCAGAGCAATACTCCCGCGAAACTCCACAATGGTACGAACCAGAGCGCACGAAAATATTGATATAGAAGAAACAAAAATGGAGGTGGATCAAGATCTGAATGGTTCTGATGGAGATGAGGACGAGGATTCCGACAAGTATCCAGATAGTGAAGAGGAGTTCGATGCAAGGATCATGAGAGTAATGGAAAGGGCAATGACTGACCCAGAAACAAACTCAACCATGAAGAGAATCATCGACCAAGAAGTAAAGAAGAGAGTCAGGGCAATGAGAGATGCAGAAAAAAGGGGTGAGAATCCAGGTGACGCGAAGTGAAAATGATGAGGACGGACGAAATGATGTTGACCAAAATGCAGAGAACGCAAGAGCTGAACGACTGGGAAGAAGGTCGTCCCAACCCAGGATAAAAATCAGGGGATTCAACAATGGTAGATTCCTGAACCCAGAACAGCTAGCTTTCAGGAGCAGCCTAATGGATTTTGGTATCAACTATGAATCAGCTGAAGAAATTATGAGGGGAGGGATGTCCAATATTCGTGAAATTACAGACCTCAACAAGGAAAGCATTAAATCGTTCATGCATGGATTGAAATCTATCAGTCCGGACTGTCCTAATCCAAGAAGTATCCACTATGGTAACAGGCTATCATCGAGGCTCCTAACTTGGGCAAATTGGGCCCGGTATCAACCATTGATTGGAGTCAAGCCAAGGGCTATCGACTGGAACGCAAACCCAAACAACCTGGAACTGCAGCAATTCAGAATCAAGATGATGGAATCAAGTGTGAAATCACAGGAAAAGGCAACTCCACCCGAGCTAAAGGATCTCACAAAATTCAGGGAATGGGAGGAAGGCTTCCGACAAAACCTGAGATACAGATTCAACTCTGAGGGATTCCCAATCTTGTATGTCATAAGACCCCAAGAAAAGGAAGAAGTTACTGACGAAGCCAGGGCTGGAACAGTTGGGCAAAGTACAACAGATACTTATCCAACTTGGAGTGATTACAATGAAAGATGTGGCGTCCTGTCAGGTCACCAGTACGATGAGGACAACAACGTCGTCTGGAGGTTGCTGTGTGATGCAACAAGAAAAGGTCCTGGTTGGGAATATGTGGCACATTTCCAAAACACTGCACTGAATTCTGGTAATGCCAGAAACACTTTCATTTCTCTCATGCAACATGCTTACACTGATACCAATATCACTATGGTTCTGAATAAGACATACCAGGATATGAAAGATTCACACTACACTGGAGATTCCAAGGGTTATGACTGGAACAAGCACAAGCGAAATTGGACTGCTTTTCATGGAACAATTCTGAGATTCGAAAAGAATCATAACGAAAGAAGATTTGTTTGGGATTTTATCAATTCAATCAGTGATGAGCGACTTGATGCTGCAAAAGCAGATGCAATTGATGAGAGAAAAGACTATCGTGACAACTTCAATGAATGTTTGATTCTATTCACCAATCGTCTTGGATTGAAAAAGCTTGCAACCGGGAAGAGTAAAAGAGGTTCCAGAAGTTTGTATTCTATAGGCACAACCAGCAACAAAAAGCAAAAGACAACTGGAACCTTTACAGGAAAAGTTGAGTGCAAGCCTTACCCAACAAGTGTTTATAAAACAATGTCAAAAGAACAGCGCCAGGAGCTTTACCAGATGAGACAGGCTAAAAAGAAAAGAAATCTCAAGGCTGCTGAGACTAAAAAGAAAGAAACTGAAAATGAAGGCGCGGGTGACAGTTTTGGATCAAAATCTAAGAAATGACATAATAACCGGACACTATCACTAGAACACAAATTGTTAAAAATGGTGAGCCGGTCATTATACCAGATGAATGTTCCTGTAGGTTTTGATGATGGGGAAAATGAAGAAGGGTATTGTGAGTTAGACTCACATGCAGATACTACCGCAGCTGGAAGCAATATGGTATTGCTGAATCCTGATCAAATCACAACACACGTTGACGTTGCACCTTTTTCTGAAGAATACAAGCCCATCAAGAAAATCCCCATTGGAAGCTGTGCGACTGCATGGACGAATCCAACATCAGGCCAAGTATATATCATAGTGTTCCATCAAGCACTGTACTTTGGGGACAAATTGAAAAACAGCTTGATATGCCCAAATCAAGTGAGGGACTGCAATTTCAACTCTGTTGAAGAAACACCTCGCCAATTTGATCCAAGATCCAAGCATGGAATTACAATTCAAACTCCACTGGAGGATGATGATCCAAAGAAAGTTTTTATTAAACTGAGTATGAGAAACGTGATCTCATATTTCCCCACAAGAAAGCCCACAAGAATTGAGCTTGATGAATGTCAACATTTGATAGCAACAAATGATACCCCCTGGGATCCGCATTCACTGAAGTTCAGGATGGCCGAGCTAGCCATTGAAAATGGAGATCCAATTTCAGGGGACCAATTCAGCCTTCAAGCTATGTCGACCGAAGAGGACCAAGCAATGGAGGAAAGTTCTGTTGTAACAGAACCTGCTAGTAATGTCACAAATAAACTTCCCAAGACCAGCTTAGGAGAAGAACGGCATCCAAGTGTCATGCAGCAATGCAAACTGATGAGGGTCCATCAAGTATCCACAAGGAGAATGCTAACTGAATGCCAGATTGCAACAGATGGAAATATTGCTCATCGGATTTCTTCAGTAAGGAATATTTCAAGCGCGCGAAGGGTAGACCAATTTTTGTTTGATGATACAGAATTTGACTTTATGGAAGCTCCTGAAGCAGAATCAAAACAGGCCCCTAGCTTGCAAGAAATTGACAATACACTAGAAAGGAGGTCTCTTGACAGAAGAAATCAATGGGGGCCATCAGTGATAACAATTGAAGGTCCAAACAAGGTTGACTGTGAACGCTTAGCCAAAACTTGGAACATTAGTTTTAAGAAAGCTGAGCAGACATTGAAAGTCACGACGCAGAAGGCACTCAGGAATTTGCAATCACCATTGATGAAGCGGCTGCCTACTCAGCGCTTCAGGAACAAGAGAGTCGCACAAGGAACCTGGTACACTGATACATGGCATGCAAGAACCACGAGTATTATGAGGCAAGAAAAATGTGCACAGATCTTTACAAATGGAAATGGGTTTGAAGTATTTATACCAATACAGGACAAATCACAAGCCCACCAAGGACTGAAGACATTTATTCATGAAATTGGAATTCCAGAGCATTTGATTTCTGATGGTGCGCCAGAACAAGGATCCCCAAGAACCTACAAAACACACTGGAATTCAATTGTAAAGCGCAACCATATCCATCAGACATTTATCCAGCCACATTGCCCATTCCAAAATCGAGCAGAACAAGCAATTGGCCATCTTGGTAGTGCAATCACAACCAAGTCTGCAAAGAAGAAGTCACCGAGAAGATTATGGTCATTTTGTGGTGAACTATGTGCTAATATCAGGCAGCGAACAGCCTCCAACAACCCTTCTTCAATGGGGAGAACCCCATTTGAATTGGTCCATGGCTATAGACCGGATATTACATTATATACTTCATCAGAATGGTATGATTTTGTGTTTTATTATGAAAAGGGTGATTCTTCCACCCGAGGTGTTGAAAGGCTGGCGCGATGGTTGGGTCCCTGTGGAAATAGGGTAGGTGGGGGGGGATTGTTTTTGGCTACTGCCCGAGTCGGCAATACCAATATCTACAAATTCAATAAGACCCGTCAAGGAATTTGAATGGCGGGACAGAGATATCCTCAGAAGAATGGAAGCAATTGACAAATCAATTGAATCCAAGATTGGAGATGAAGTAAAGGATAGCGCATCATTCTTCCAGGAAAACTACCCAGAGCCCCAAATAGAGCTATTTGAGAATCAACCAGTAGAAACACCGGATATGAAACTTGAAATGGCTGAGCCAGAAGCATCGGTAGAAGATGTTGATGAACCAGATGAATATCTGGGAAATGAAGTGATCATTGAAAGAGGTGATGAAAGACTCAGGTGCGTTGTCAAGGACAGGGTTCGCGACTTGCAAAACAGACCAATAGGAATCAGAAATGAGAATCCCATACTAGACACGAGGCTGTATAAATTGCAACTACCTGATGGCACCATGGAGGAATACACGGCAAATATTGTTGCAGAAAGCCTATACAGCTCTGTTGATGATGACAGGAGGATGTTCACTCTACTAGATGAGCTCATTGACCACGAATGCGACAACACTGCACTAACTGATGATGAAGCCACGACCATAGCAAAAAATGGCAGGAAAACCCATAAGCCGACAACTAGGGGTTGGAGAATTCTTGCCAGTTGGAAGGATGGCACTGAATCATGGTGTAAGTTAAGTGATGTGAAAGAATCATTTCCAGTGCAATTAGCCGAGTATGCAGTTAACAATAATCTTGAAAAATCACCAGCTTTCAGATGGTGGGTGCACAAAATTTTGAGGAGGAAGGATCGAATCCTTAAAGCGGCCAAAACAGCAAAGTATTGGTTGAAGACTCACAAATATGGAGTTGAGTTGCCACATTCAATCAAACAAGCGCTGGCTATTGATAAGAAAACAGGGACCGACCACTGGGAAAGAGCAATTCATAAAGAAATGACAAATAATATGGCAGCGTTTGAATTTTCTGATGATGATGTTATTCCAGTTGGCCATAAACAGATAACAACCCACATGATTTTTGACATCAAGCTTGGATCCCTAACAAGGAAGGCCAGGTTGGTAGGGGACGGTCACAAAGTCCCTGCAGTGGCCAAAGAAAATACTTATTCATCGGTTCCCAGTCGAGACTCAGTAAGAATATTCTTTCTGCTGGCAGCGCTGAATGATTTGAAGGTTCTATCAGCTGATATTCAAAATGCATATTTGACAGCCCCGATTAAAGAGAAATACTTCCTAAAAGCGAGAGAAGAAGATGGTTTTCCACCTCACCTTGCAGGAAGACCTTGCAAGATTGTCCGCGCATTGTATGGACTGCCGGTTGCTGGTGCATCTTTCAGGTCATACCTCACCCAGCATTTGAGAGATCTTGGATATTCACCTTGCAAGGCAGATCCGGATGTGCACTTAAGGATTGAAACCAGGAAAGATGGATCCAGATACTGGGCAATGCTCATTGCATACGTAGACGACATCTTATGTTCTGGTGAAGATCCAAAATTCCAGCTTGAAAACATTGAACGAAAGTTCAAACTGAAGGATGATACTATTGAAGAGCCAACACTGTATTTGGGAGCTGATATTGGGAAATTCTACTTTGAAGGTGATTCAAAGCCAAGATGGTCATTATCAAGCACTAAGTACACAGCGAAAGCTGTTGCAGCAGTCGAACAAGAGTTAGGAACTGAAAAATATGGCTACAAGTATCTACCAAAATCAGCATCCAGTCCACTGTCACATGATTATCGACCGGAAATTGATATATCAGAAGAATTGAATCCTGAATTGCAAAATTACTATCAAGGTTTAATTGGAGTTCTCAGGTGGATTTGTGAATTAGGAAGACTTGACATAGTAATGCCAGTCTCACTGATGTCAAGGTATTTGGCACAGGCAAGGATCGGGCATTTGAATCAATTATTTCATATATTTGCATATTTAAAAAAGTACAACAGGTCAAAATTGGTTTTTGATGATACTGTACCAAAAGTTGACGAGAGTAAATTTCAAAAATGTGACTGGTCTGAATTTTATCCTGGTGCCGCTGAAGTCATACCAGCAGATATGCCTGAAGCTTTGGGAAAGCATGTAACAATGAGCTGTTTCGTTGACGCCGACCATGCCGGATGCAAGGCGACGAGAAGGTCTCATACTGGTGTTATTATCTTCATTAATAATGCACCGATCATTTGGTTTTCCAAAAGACAAACAACAGTTGAGACATCAACTTTTGGATCTGAAATCATTGCTTTGAAAATTGCAATCGAATTGGTTGAAGGTCTAAGGTACAAGTTGAGAATGATGGGTGTTCCAATTGATGGGAGCACAAATGTGTATTGTGATAATGATTCAGTTGTCACAAATGTTACACGACCTGAAAGCCCATGTAAGAAGAAGCACAACAGCATTGCATACCACAAAGCGCGTGAATCTATTGCAGCAGGAATCATCAGAGTTGCAAAGGAACCAGGTTCAACAAATATTGCTGATTTGTTTACAAAGCTAATGAGCGGCGCTGTTTTCCGGGAACATTGTTCTCGTTGCATGTGGTAAAGTAAAGAATCAATCATTCGATGGAATGTTTGATCGATTGTTCGATTGAAGTAACAAGTTGATTTTATGTTCGATCTGCAATGAGCATTTCGAAGATGGATAATTTGATCCATGAATACAATATATCAAACTGGCAAGGATCAGGGCAAAATGCCATGATACAAGCCAGAATGAAAGGCAAAACGCCGCCCCATTTCTTTTTGATAGGGCCTCTGATGGTAGACTGGATACAGTTTGGTATTCAACTCACGATGAACATATTAAGCCATAGAATCCAGCCGCTTAACGGTTGGAGGATTTATGACTGAAGGGGACTGAAAAGAATTCACCGTGTAACGCGTACTGTACGAAAAGTCATAAGGGCAAATAACCTTATTCGTAAGGTTATTTAACTTGAGTGAATAATCGTCGGCGTTTCCATGTGGTTTGTCTCTTTACCAAATTTCCCCATCAGCTCACTCTTCGAAGAATTAACAACTCTAAAACACTATCATGCCCTAAAATCTATGTACAACCTAGTACTAATTCTACGTAATAAGGTACAAATACTGTGATATTCCAATGAGAATATCACGGTGAATTACACGGTAATACGATACAAAGAAAGACCGATCGAAGATGGTTTGCGTGTGTTTTGTGTCTTAAGAATTACATGTGTTTTGTATGCTTGAAATTACACGATACGACGAGTAATTAACCTGTCGATTCGATCGGCAAAGACGATTGAACTGCAACAAACTGATTGTTCTACTCACTAAATTAATCGATCGTAAGACCTATTTCGTTTGCCGACGCACTTTCTTTACCTTGGACACATATCTACGGGGAATCGATCCAAAGGACACGTTTGCCTCAACCGGTATATCAAGAACCAATCATATCCAAACGAGGAAAGTTACACTACTTAAAGCTTGTCTGTTTTTGAATCAGACAACTTATGTGCATCGTACCAATACAATATTTAAAAAATAGTACCAAGGAAGTACGAACAATACATCTTGTACACATCTCTATGGAGGTATCGATCCACCGTACACGTTCATCTCTACGGTATATCAAGAACCAATTGCATGCGGACGAGGAAAGTTACACTACTTAAAGCTTGTCTGTTTTTGAATCAGACTATTTACGTGCACCGTCGTAGCGTTGGTGCCGGTACGTAACAATAGTAAGAATTATGCGTGTTTGGGAAAAAGCAGCCACAACCAAAAACTGAAAGTTACAACGCCTGGAGAAAACAACAAATACCAACTTTATGATTCGGCGTTGGAGTACGAACGTGAGGTGTACTGTGGTACAAATAGGTGCATGACTGCATTACAAATGGGAAATAACAGGAACAAAATGAAAAACAAAACACCTAAACCGACACACAAAACAACAGTTGTGCCAACCCGGGGTACTGTCTTGTCCAAGGATTACAACAAACAGATGCATGAGCTAAACCACAATGACGTAAACAACGACGGAAACCCGTTTCTATATCCTTTCGAAACAGGATTTGATGCCTTGTGTGCCAAAAACGGACACTTGGTTAACACAATCCTTAGTGGATGCCAGAAGATAGAAGAAGTGCGACAAAGACTCAACAGCAAAAAAGGACATTTCGAGGAGGACGAAGCTTTGAACATTTGGGAACAATGCTTCAAGTACATAACCGAGGAAGTATTTCCCGACTACAAAGAAGGGAACACTGACAGGATGGACCATGTATGGGCAATGGGAGTCATTCTTGCATACATTACATGTGGTTATCCCGCATTGAAAACATCGGAAGACATTAAGTGCTACGACAACGTGGGTATTGGACCGGAAGTAAAATCAATAGAACGAGAGAGAATGATACAAGACGGTCGTACTTTCCCGGCCAAAAAATGGAGTAATCTGACGCCGGAGGCAAGAGAACACATAAAAGAATGTATACATTACCACCCTGCTGGGAACCGTCCTTGTATGACATACAATTGGTTCAACAACTGGCGCAAAAAGACGAATGAGGCAATCATCGAAACTGACAGATTGGAATGGTATTGCAGATCAAAAGACGATAACAAGTGGTACTCAACACAAGAAATATTTCCGCCAATTAAAGAAGAGAACATAAATAACAAAAACACGGAAAACAAATATACCAAACATAAGTGGGATTCGTTCATGAACAAAGCAAGAAAACAGTCAAAAAAGAAAAACGGAAAGTAAAAGAAGTGACAAACAGGGGGAAAAGAGCGAACAAGACGAAAACGAGTGCAAAATTGAGAAATGGCTAAGTCTTTACGAAAAAAGTTGGAATTTGCCGGAAGATTTAGAGGAATATAACAACTATCCCGTTCCTTGTGGAGCATGGGGACGCGTGAAACACTAACTCTGCAACTCTGTAAGGATTCCATTCCAAAAAAAACCATGACAATATTGAAGGTATCACCGGTACAAATTAAGTGCAAAAAATAGAACGGAAATTATGTAAAATATCACCTAAAAAAGTCGATACATTCAAAAAAAATACTCATCAGAAAGCAACAAAACAACAACAACAAAATTCCCTCCGTTGAACCTACAAATTGTGATCCAATCCATAATTAATTCAGGGGGGAGTGTCAACCACCCAAAAAATAGAATTTACTGCAACGCCGTTGCAGAAAATTGAAAAACAATAAGTAAATAAATAAATACGGAATGATATGCGTCCGAGAACTGTTTCGCGGGGTTCGAATTTACTTCTCGCGCACAAATTTTGTGCGTGATTTTAACACGGCAATATTTCTGGACACCCTGAAATTCGCGACGATCGTATAAGGGTATATGTAAACTCAGCACTATTTCTGTGCGCGTGATGCACATTACTCTACTCTCAAATAAAAATAATTTATTTCAGTCTCTAGCAGAACCGAATTATTATTCTGTACGAACAACACTTACTTCTATTCACGAATAAAAAAGAAATCTTGAGTCAGTATTAATTCCAAAATATTAATCTACCAAACAACAATTCGATTCTGCTCCCCTAGTTGTGAATTCTATTTCTTGACTACAATATTCCCTTTTTAAAATGTAGATTCTATTATGCTTGATTTATTCCTATTGCGACGTATTACGAATCCTCCATTATTTCTAATATTCTCAAAATTAAGTTCAAGATTAGTAGTAGTTTTGTATTATGTATGTACTGTTATTTTCTACATTAGTTCACCCATAGATAAACTTTCATTCATCAATGCTGTTATTTCCGGATCAATATAGACGTTTCTTTTCTTTTTCTTTTTTGGTCCACTACAATTAGTGGAGCTGCTACTAGTAATATTTGCATCGCCATGCTTATTGTTGGTGTAATTTGTTGAACTTTCGTTCCTAAATCTGTCCCTCATCATTTCTTCCAATTTCCTTCCTGTTTCTGGGTGTTTTCGCATCTCGCCAATTTTGTCGCACAAGTCACTGAACAACTCGCGACCTTCCTCCATCCATCCATTTCTGCTTCCACTGTCTGAATCGCAGAATTTTTTTTTTTGTCGCGGAATCGTGGCATCACCCTTTTGCCGCTGTTGGTTCACCCATACATGATGCTCATTGTAGATCAGTACCAATGCAAATGCTTCATCTGCTATAGTAAATATATCACTCAGCAAGTGCCTCTCCTTCCGTTGTTTGAAATTGGAATTTGTCGGATTGATTGCCGACATGATTCTTGTAACAAAATAATAAAAATCTTCATCTTCCGCGTCTTTGTATGTTCTGTATTGAGGGTTTAAAATACCTGTGTTTTCATATTCTGTGTCTTGAATAACTGTAACAGTACCAGGGAATGTGATAGGGACTCGACCTTTTCTGTAATCGTCTGTACGGAAGTATCATCAGTATCAACGGGCAGCATGTTAGTGTTGTCGGACCAAAAATAGATTCCAAAATTCCTAATTTCAACAACCAATTCTCCCACCTGTACTTACCTATCCAGTTTTTTCTCGCTAATGTTTGTGAGTTGTGCCTCAATGCAGTCAGTACTGTCCCTACTCGTTTCCTGTAAAAGGAACAGAATGCCGCAAGTGGAATATTTGGTGGCTTCATAACCGCACTTGCTCCAACAGCTTTTTTTATTACAAGCGCCATTACATTGTCATTGATAGGGAACTTCATGTTGGGGTACCAATGTTTTTTGACGTAATCCCTTAGCTGCTTCTCCACTGTTTCAGTCATATCACTCAAAGCCTTAAGCATATCGTTGTCTATTATAAGCCCATATTCGTCTGTAATTGTACTTACTGCTCGTTCTCTTGTGTCGCCGGCATTGTAACTCCCCTCTCCCTGCATGGTTGCCTCCGTTTGTTTAGGTACCATTACTACCTTTCCCACCCCTATATGTGGTTCCCTCTCTTGTTTCCGTAAGTGTTTTGCCACTTCCTCTGCCAATTTGTCATATTGGATATTTTTCATGACAAGTTCGGCAACATCCTCTAAATTGTAGCATTCTCCGTTAGATGTTTTCTCTACCACATTGGTTTTTGTTCCTTCTTTCTGTTGGTTCGTTACTGTAGTGGTGGTTGTGTTGGTAATGGTCAGTGCTGGTTCGTTACTCTGGTTGATGGTGTTTTGTTCTTCCGTGTTTGTAGTAGTAGAAATTGTGTTGTCGGAACCATTTTTTTTACTGTTGCCCTTTGATGCGTTCATAGTTGTGGTATTACTGTTACACACTTTGTTAGTAATTGCGGTGTTTGTTTTCACTCTTTTTTTCTTACCGTTGTTGTCCCCTGTATTTTGATGATCACCGGGCCGGATGGTTTTGTTGTTTCGAAGGGTCTTCCCCTTGGATTTTTTGCTTCGTCGTGTCTTTCCGATAGCATTCATATTTTTTTATTTTATTTTCTGAATACGGTGTCGATCAAGAATCATGTGTTTCTTTTTGTGTGGTTATGTGTGTGTACTAATAATTTGTCGGGTTGTGTACGGTGTTTTGTGTTGTGTGTGTTGTGTGTGTCGTGTGTGTGTGTGTGTGTACGGTGTTTCGTGTAGTATGTGTACGATGTTTTGTGTGTAGAATTTTTCCGTGGGTTCTGTACTATGTTGTTTGTCCGAACATCTTCTGTGTGTTGTCTGGTTTTGGGCGCGCTGTTGTATTTGTAGAAGTAGATCACGTACCTGTGCCAGCCACCCCTCCCGGGCCATAATTTTTTCAGAAGGGAAACTTTTGATCACACTAAGGTTATGTATTTCAATCCTCTAGTCACATGTAGAATCTCGTAGACTGCTGCACCTAACATACCGTACTGTCTTGTGTGCCATTTGTATCTACAAACCACAACATTGTCTGTACTGTGTGTGGCAAAGTTGTTCCCAATATGCATTTAAAAGTTGTTCCCAACATGCATTTCGTAAGTCATGTGATATGCATTCATGGCCTGGTACAAAAACTTTGGTAGTCATTACCAAATGAGACTGTTTGTGCCCTGGAATTGCACCAAAAATACCCTCATCATGTTTGCCATTTTGAGAGTCAAACCACAACATTTTGGGCATTCTGAGTGGCAAAGTTGTTCCCAATATGCATTTGATGGGTCATGATGAATGTATTCATAGTTTTGACCGGATACTTTTGGAGTCATTACCCAATCAGTTAGTTTGTGCCCTAGAATTGCACCAAAAATACCCTCATGTTTGCCATTTCGAGAGTCAAACCACAACATTTACAGCATTCTGTGTGACAAAGTTGTTCCCAATATGTATTTGATGAGTCATGAGGAATGTATTCATTGCTTGGACCAGATACTTTTTGAGTCATTACCCAATAAGTTAGTTTGTGCCCTGGAATTGCACCAAAAATACCCTCATGTTTGTCAGTTGGAGAGTCAAACCTTAAGATTTTGGGCATTCTATGTGACAAAGTTGTTTCCAATATGCATTGGATGAGTCATGATGAATGCCTTCATGGCTTGGACCCGATACTATTTGAGTCATTACCCAATCAGTTAGTTTTTGCCCTAGAATTGCACCAAAAATACCCCCATGTTTGCCATTTGTAGAGTCAAACCTTAAGATTTTGGGCATTCTATGTGACAAAGTTGTTTCCAATATGCATTGGATGAGTCATGATGAATGCATTCATTGCTTGGACCAGATACTATTTGAGTCATTACCCAATCAGTTAGTTTGTGCCCTGGAATTGCACCAAAAATACCCCCATGTTTGCCATTTGTAGAGTCAAACCTTAAGATTTTGGGCATTCTATGTGCCACAGTTGTTCCCAATATGCATTGGATGAGTCATGATGAATGCTTTTATGGCTTAGACCCGATACTATTTGAGTCATTACCCAATCAGTTAGTTTGTGCCCTAGAATTGCACCAAAAATACCCCCATGATTGCCATTTGTAGAGTCAAACCTTAAGATTTTGGGCATTCTGTGTGACAAAGTTGTTCTCAATATGCATTTGATGAGTCATGATGAATGTATTCCTGGCTTTGACCAGATACTTTTTGAGTCATTACCCAGTAAGCTAGTTTGTGCCCTGGAATTGCACCAAAAATACCCCCATGATTGCCATTTGGAGAGTTAAACCTTAAGATTTTTGGCATTCTATGTGACAAAGTTGTTCCCAATATGTATTGGATGAGTCATGATGAATGTATTCATGGGTTTGACCAGATATTTTTTGAGTCCTTACCCAATAACTCAGATTGTGCCCTAGAATTGCACCAAAAATACCCCCATGATTGCCATTTGTAGAGTCAAACCTTAAGATTTTGGGCATTCTATGTGACAAAGTTGTTCCCAATATGCATTTGATGAGTCATGATGAATGTATTCATGGCTTGGACCAGATACTTTTATGCATTGGATGAGTCATGATGAATGCTTTTATGGCTTGGACCCGATACTATTTGAGTCCTTACCCAATAAGTTAGTTTGTGCCCTGGAATTCCACCAAAAATACCCCCATGTTTGCCATTTGTAGAGTCAAACCTTAAGATTTTGGGCATTCTATGTGAAAAAGTTGTTTCCAATATGCATTTGATGAGTCATGATGAATGCATTCATGGCTTTGACCAGATACTTTTTGAGTCATTACCCAATAAGTTAGTTTGTGCCCTAGAATTGCACCAAAAATACCCCCATGTTTGCCTTTTGTAGAGATAAATCTTAAGATTTTGGCCATTCTGTGTGACAAAGTTGTTTGCAATATGCATTTGATGAGTCATGATGAATATATTCATCACTTGGACCAGATACTTTTTGAGTCATTACCCAATAAGTTAGTTTGTGCCCTGGAATTGCACCAAAAATACCCCCATGTTTGCCATTTGTAGAGTCAAACCTTAAGATTTTGGGCATTCTATGTGACAAAGTTGTTCCCAATATGCATTGGATGAGTCATGATGAATGTATTCATGGCTTGGACCAGATACTTTTTGAGTCATTACCCAATAAGTTAGTTTGTGCCCTGGAATTGCACCAAAACTACCCCCATGATTGCCATTTGGAGAGTCAAACCACAACATTTTGGGCATTCTGTGTGACAAAGTTGTTCTCAATATGCATTTGATGAGTCATGATGAATGTATTCCTGGCTTGGACCAGATACTTTTTGAGTCATTACCGAATAAGTTAGTTTGTGCCCTGCAATTGCACCAAAAATACCCTCATGCTTGCCATTTGGAGAGTAAAACCACATCATTTTTGGCATTCTGTGTGGCAAAGTTGTTCCCAATATGGTTAGGGTTACATCCGGTTCGCAAATTCAGTAATTATTTGTTCGTATATGTGGACTTCTCGCAAGTTCTTTACCCCCCTGTACCATGTACCAGCATTTCATGTGTTTAACTTGTTGCCAACATACCGGTACATCGATTCAATACCGAAAATTTATTTAGTACAAAAAACGTGTACGAATCTACAGGCGTAGAAACCAACATGGATTCACTACCAAAAATTATCTAGTACTAAAAAGGTGTAGAAATCTACTTGTGTAGAAATGTACAAGAATTTAATACCGAAAATTTTCTAGTAAGTTGTAAACATCTTCCCGTGTAGAAACCTACGCGGATTCACTACTGAAAATTATCCAGTACTAAAAATGTGTAGAAATCTAGTACAAAAAACGTGTAGAATTCTACACGAGAAAATCATGTAGAATTCTACATGATGTACCGAAGTAAAAGGAAAATCGTACGCGAAAAGAGAAAAAAAAATCTCTCTCACAGAAACACCCAGTAATTTTATTTTCTACCTCGCGACAAAAAAAATCACTTTTTCTACCTTTCTATCATAATCTTCCTTACCCGACTTATTTGAGTAGAGTTGCTAGTAATTGGCACTCCGTCTGTGAACGTGGGATTCCACTTAATCCAATGATCCCTTGATCGTTGATCAGCATTAGGCAGGTAATCCGTGCTCGCTTATTTTAGTCTGAAATAACAGCCTTGTACTGGAAAAAGAATTAGCTCGCATTGGACAAGAGGTGGTTTGCTGGATAGATATTGTTTGGGTGCACACAAACATATACGTCTTGAAAGCAATAAATCTGCATCCATTGCTTCTATATCAACAGGCTCTTGGTACTGTTTTTCGTGACAGAGGGTAAGAAGGCTGCAAATCAACGGCAGCAGCAACAACAACAATTTCATTGGGACGATTGTCGGAACAACGTATCAGCAACACCAAGTGGAAGGCAACAACGTGAGATAGATCATAGATGCACAATGATGCCTACATCCTACATTGCTGATGATGTATTCCTCAATTCAATTTTTTTTCTTATTTTCATAGGTACGGATCGGATCCACGGATAGGAGTGTGACAAATCTTTCCTTTCCTTGAGGTGCGGCGTTTCCCCTGGAGGAGCATCGGAACATTGGACCGGAACGGCTTGGCACCACGAATTGGCGGCAACACAAATCATCACGACAACAGCAAATCATCCGGCACCAGCAAGAGCAACAGCAGCAACAGCAACAGCATCGTCAGAGGCAAGCGGACGGCAGAAACCGCAACGGTAACAACCAACGCGAACAGTGTAGGTTAGCATGTAAATTCTATTATTGTTTTTATCATGTACTCTACATCAATAGATACTCACCTCATTTCTTTTAATAATTATATCATTATAGGATACTACAATAGACATCGACTTCACTAGACACCAAAAGCAACAGCAACCGTCAACACCAATCAACCCAACGCCGACAGCGAGCAAACAACAGCGAGAGCAGTACAACAACGACGATTCGTCTCCTCCTCCAACCGTCTCATCCTCCAACACGTGTCGCGGCAGGGTACGACCCAACACATCGATCCAACCCATCGATCTAACCCATCAATCCAACCCAGCTATTGCTTTCCCCATACAGTTCCTTGGTTAATTCTTCTGAACAGCAACAGCAGCAGCGGCGACAGTGATATCAGCGACAGAGAGCAAGCAACAGCACAACGGCAACGAATTGACGAATCAGATCCGCCACAGCAAGAGCAACGGCGAGAGCAACGGCGAGAGCCACTTCGATCCGTCACAGCGAGAGCAACAGCAAGAGCAACAGCGAGAGTAGCTGGGTTAGCGATCGTCGACACCAATCGATCCGCAACAAAATCGATCCGCAACACCAATCGATCCAACAGCAATCGATCTGCAACACCAATCGATCCAGCAGCAATCGATCCGCAACAGCAACACCACCAATCGATCCGCAACACCAATCAATCCGCAACACACAGATCGATCCGCAACACCAATCGATCCGCAACACCAATCGATCTGCAACAGCAATTGATCCAACAGCAATTGATCCAACAGCAATCGATCCAACAGCAATCGATCCAACAGCAATCGATCCAAAAGCAATCGATCCAACAGCAATTGATCCAACAGCAATCGATCCGCAACAGCAACACCAATCGATCCGCAACACACAGATCTATCTGCAACACCAATTGATCTGCAACACCAATCGATCCGCAACAGAAATCGCCGGCAACAGCAACACCAATTGATCCGCAACGTCCAATCGATCCAACACCAATCGATCTGCAACGGGAAATCGATCCGCAACAGCAAATTGATCCAACACCAATCGATCCGCAACGGCAAATCGATCCGCAGCGGCAAATCGATTCAACACCAATCGATCCGCAACGGCAAATCGTTCCAAGCACCCACTCCAACGCCAAATCGATTCGTCGTCATCCTCCAAATCGGCAACGGCAACGGCAATTCTTGGTCTTCCACTCCAACGCCAAATCGATTCGTCGTCGTCCTCCAAATCGGCAACGGCAACGGCAATTCTTGGTCTTCCACTCCAACACCAAATCGATTCGTCGTCGTCCTCCAAATCGGCAACGGCAACGGCAATTATTGGTCTTCCACTCCAACGCCAAATCGATTCGTCGTCGTCCTCCAAATCGACAACGGCAACACCAATCGATCCGCAACACCAATTGTCAGCAACGAATCGTAGGCAACGAATCGCTCCTCCTCCTCCTCCACTGGCGATCCACCAACGCCGGCAACTCTATCGGCATCAGCAACGGCAATTGATTGGTCTTCCACTCCATCTGCAACAGCATCTGCACCGGCATCCGCACCGGCATTCGCATCGGCATCCGCACCGGCATCCTCATCGGCATCCTCATTGGCGCCGGCATCCGCACCAGCATTCGCATCTGCACCTGCATTAGCATCAACAGCACTCATCCTCCTCCACCGGCGATCCGCCAACGTAGATCCTCCTCATCCACCGGCAAGCGGCAACGAATTGTAGGCATCGAATCGCTCCTTCTCCTCCACCGGCGATCCACCAACCTCGCTCCTCCTCATCAACCGGCAGTCCTCCTCCACCAACGGCAATTCGTCCCGGCAACGGCAACGAAAATTGGTCTCCCACTCCATCCGCAAATCGATTTGTCGTCCTCCTCCTCCAACGGCAATTCGTCCATGCAACGGCAACGGCAATTGGTCTTCCACTCCAACGTCGAATCGTCTTGTCGTTGTCCTCCAACGACAATTCGTCCCGGCAACAACAATGGGATTCAAAACAACAACAAAGCAATTGCCAGCAAAAGCAATCAAGCAAAAATCAAAGAGGAAACGTGGGAAGACTGAGAGAAAGAAAATGACTTCAAATTTTCTCCAAAACGCAGCACCATCATCAATCCACCAGACTTACAAACACTTGTCGGAGATAAAACCTAACAAGACAGCAGAAGGGGACAGGAATCGGCGCCGAGATCCAAATGCAATTTTCAAACATGTCGAGGAAATAGCATTGAAAACAATTCACAAAAATGGGTTTCAAGGAAAATTCATGGCTATAAATTGGGGCCGGACAACAGTTGGAGAGAAGAAATATTCTTTGGCACAGGCTGTGTCTATTGACAGTTTCAAGACATTGGATAGTACCGACAAGAAGTTTGTTCTAGCGTTCGCCGAATCAGAACCATCATTGAGAATCTTTGCTAAAGCTTCCAGACAATTCGCAAAACAACGTTTGGGTACCCCCGAAAATATAGAAATCACAAGAACATTCGCTGGGCAGATTGTTCAATCTAAACCCAAAATAGGCCGAGGAACCAAATGTGACAGTGTAAACAGTGGATATGCTATTATTGGGATGAGACCAAATCGATTGAAATCGGGAAATGGTGTGTACGTTTTCAAAAACAATGTGGACTCGACAACAAAAGCCAACCTTGAACAAAAAGCCCTACACATTGTGAAGGAAATGCAGCTTTGTTTAACTCCAATGTCCAAACTTGTCAACCTTGAAACGACTGTGATGAATGAGGTTGTTAATTGTACAACGCTGAATGCAATCGGCAATCACGTAACGGCCTTTTCTATTGGAAAGGATTATCACTCAAAAAGCCATACCGATGTCGATATGTTCTATACAAGGCTGACGGTTATTGCTCCAAAACATGTAAGTGATGACGAGGTGATTTATTATTTTGTCTTCCCCACGTATGGAGTGAAAGTTCCATTGAGGTGGGGAGATACTCTATTGTTCAATCCATTAGTATAACATAGCTGTTCGAATCCCAAATTCGAAGGGTGTTATATTATGAGCGCCTATGTATCTCGCAAAACTGTGCTTAGAGCTAACTCTCTATAGTAATATTAAACAATAATTGAAAGTTAGCCATTACATTCACCCTTGCTACTCAATCGGAACTGCTGTCCGAGCTTTCGCTCTCTGAACTGGATAGAGAATCACTGGATTTGTTATCATTCAATGCCATCTCAAATGGTTCCAACTGGATGTCGTCCTGTAGTGTGCATGCATTGTACAAACATTCGTAAGACGGTGGTGTAGCAGCATTTTTGCTTTCAAAAAAATTTAGCCATGAGATCCGATTCGATATCACTAGCCAATCGCAATTGGTAATACAGCCATCAAGTCCTTGCTCTGGAACAACTGCCAGCTCGGAATGGATAGTGTCGACATGAAATAGGTACAGTGAATTCATCAGGCGACCACGTTGGACAAATTCAGAAGCTGTTTTCTTAGGCACATCTTGAAACCGACGAGCCACAGCATACATTCCGTTTGTATCAATTGGATAGCCACCAATACTACTGTATGGCTGCTTCAAACTTTGTACAGTTAAAAAGCATACCAGATGGCACGGTATGAGCTTGGGATTGTTATTTAAATCAAAGTCCAATTTCATCAAACACCAATCCATCCATACGGAGTTGAGCAGAGAACTGTCCGATCTATATGAAGGATGCGAGCGAAATATAAAATTAGACCCACAAGCAACATCGAAACGATTGTGCTCTGTAACTCCACAAATGTGCGAAGGATTCTCCAATAAAGGTAGCACAGAATCACAAACAAAGTCGAGTATGTCAGAAGGAAAAAATGGTTTGGTTTTGTTCGTAGAACGAAGCCACTTCATTGTTGATTCCCCATTTTCGGTTCTCATTATATGAAAATGAGAACCGCCACCATCAGGTCGTTCAATTGGAGGAGGATCAGGCGGATGCAAGTTGAAGTGATATGTTGCCTGGCTTAGCATCATTTTCTCAGACTTTCGCTTCGCCGTTTGACCGATTAGTGATGCAGCATTACCTTGCGTGTTCTTGGAAGGAGCTTTAATCTCAGTTTTATGGTGAGACTCATTTGGAGCACTATCCCAGCCTGCGGGGCTCCCCCATAAAGAGATATAATCTGGTAGGTGAAAGTACAGGTGATTCTTGATTAGTTTTGTTCCCATCCCTTTCCTGTGACATGTTGAGTTTATACAATTAATAAAGTGAACAATTGTTTTTGGGAGATTCTTTAAGGAACCATATTTCATTCGACCGTGTTTAAGAAATTCTTCCATTGATAGAATTAGCTGAATTACCTCTATCTGTTTCTTTACAAAACGATGGTCACCAATAATGTCAGATCCATGTTTGGAAACCATAGCGATCAGAAGAGAAATAAGCATTCCAGAGAAATCATGCCCTTCTTTCTTCGTAGTTGATAATAGCTGAGTCCCAAATTTGGTGCGAGGAAAATCTCTATCAGACTGGCGTGATAACAAACCACCGTACCGTTGTGCTAAATGGCCAATACTGTTAGCAACAGCCACACCGTGCTTCAAATTGGAGGCATAAACACATGGAACAATTCCGCGGAGCAACAATTCAATTGACTCGATGGCCCGTTTGGCAGTACCAAGTTGGTGCATGTGCAAACATTCACCGGGAGTTGCAAAATGAATGTTGTTCTGATTAGTACCAAAGCATAAATCATGAAATACATTCCTTATGTTGTGATGAGAGTTGTTTTTGAAGTTCTTATTGATATCGTTTAGATCTGTGCCGGGAAAACAATGGAAATCAACAGGTGACCACTTCTTTGTTGCAGGTTGAACAGAAGGAATGTTTATGTTTGGAGAATAACAGTTGCAGTGACGGCACATCCGCATGACACCCTTATTGAAGGAGCCGTATTTTCCACACAATTTATCGTGAAGTTCTGTGTCGCCAATAACATAGGCAATGGCAAATTTCATTTTTACCCTCCACTGTTGATTTGCGTACGGAAGATAATTCCATTCGATACCACCGTCTTCGTTACACGCGGCTTTGAAGGAACGAAACGCTACTTCCAAACCATTGTGAAGATTCTGAATTTTTTCCTTTGAAGTGGCAGGACGAGAGTGTCTGGTTGACTCCCATTCGGGGTCGGGATGGAAGTAAATAGTTGTCCATGCTTCAGGTCGAGAACGAGTCTCCACATTAAAAATACCAAGTGTCATGTTCAATGGTGTTAACGTAAGTCGTCCGTGCGCATCCAAAGATATGCCGTCCATGTAAAATATAATAGGAACAAGAATTTCTTGCGAATTGGGATTGCAAATTTCTTTCCAAGAAGATTTCCACCACGAGCCGTGATGCAATTCTGAGATTACAGAATTAGGATTCAACTCAGGATTATTGTCGGGAGATAGAGGGGTGGAATAGTTGGGAAATGAGAGGTTTTCTTCTATCATTAGCTGCTGGTCAGAAAGAAGAGAATAAATGGCATCCTTAAAAGAACGGACATACACCTGAGTGGGCTTATTATCAGGTAACCAATTCAGTATATGAGGATGAAATTTCATATCGGAGAGACCAAGATTGGATTGGAGATTGTCAAAAATTGCTTGCCGAGATCTAATTTTGGCATTGCAAAAATCAAAACCAGGTCTCATTTGACTTTTCTTTGCCCACTGGAAAATGGATTTGAATGTGTTCAGTGGCAATTTATGTCTGGCCATTAAATTCATGAGTTCCAATTCAGCAAGAAGATGAGGGGGCGGCGGTAGTTTTGTGTGGCTTTGAAATGCATCCTCTCTTTCGTTCAAATTAATGCTTTCATGAAAAGATGGTGGTGGAGGGGCGGGCTGAGCAGTAGCGACGTTAACAGCAGAACCATTAGTGTGATCTTCTTCGTTGTCTCCACAATCAATGTTGTTGGTAGAATTGTTGTCGTTATTTTCATTTACGTCATCGTCATTGTCGTCCTCGTCATCGGAATTGTCGATATCATTATTCAGCGGGAATGCATCTTCATCTTGAACAGCAGAAACAGCCATGTAAGATTCAATGGCGTTCCGATCCATTGGCGGTAAAAAGACATCATGTACAATCTGTTGGTTTAGAACAGAATGAAGACCCGTCGCTGACTGACTTGTGACAGTGTGTTGCTGGGAGAGATGGGAAGGGGGAACAGATGGACCGTTTTGTGTCATAGTCATCCCAAAATCTGACGGAGAATGTTGAACAGACGGCAAGGTAGGCTGCACTTTGATAGAGGTGGAGAGGTTATAGATCTTTCGTTTAATTAGACCCTGACTATGGTAGAAATCCCGGCACTCATCAAGACAATAAAGATGTCTTCTTAGGCCAACGGAGACGTATTTCAAAGTACCCTGCTTGTTTGCCGTGGATTTATATCCTAAAAACTTGGAGTTTTTGCCATTCAGCGCGCAACAACGGCAGTAGAATAGAAGAGGGGTTTTCATAACAGGAGGCATGATGTTGCGGAGTTGTTTGAAGGAAAATATCAGTAGAATGGGTCGAAACGAAGGAGATCACAAAGATGAATCGTTGAAAGGAAAAAATTACATGTATTACTTTGTGTGTGATGTGTTTTCTTGTACGGTAGATTTCCTTACTACCATACTTCGATTGCAAAAATGGTCCGTAAAGTAATTACTACTTAGTGATGATTGCAACATTCCTCGTACAATATGTTTAGTAGTGAACAGTATGTACAGTCAACTCCTTAAGAGGGTTAATACACAGCGCCGGACGGGTCAATCCCATCAGTTATTCCAAACATTTGTTGGCAGGCGCGTCAGTTCTTCCATAAGGTGCACGGAAATGTGAATCGAAATGGAAATCGTGGACAATTGCGTTGTTGATTATCGAAATGGAAATCGTGGAGAATTGTTTTGTTGATTGCGATCAAGTTGATTCCGACTTTCATGTATCCGTAAAACCAACTAGTACGCTATTTTGCATGAGTTATTACTAGTAGATACTAGTACGAAATCGTGGACAATTGCGTTGTTGATTATCAAAATGGAAATTGTGGACAATTGTTTTGTTGATTACGATCGAGTTGATTCCGACTTTCATGTACCGGTAAAACCAACTAGTACGCTATTTTGCATGAGTTATTACTAGTAGATACTAGTAATACATTATTTTTGCTAGTACTTCATCATTATAATTGATTATTTCATTATCTTTCCGACGAGGAAAACAAATACCAACGTGTTAGGTGTTACTACTACCTAATCTTTGAATAGATAATCTACTCTACTGATACTACTAATACTAATCATCCAATCGACAGTCGAACCAACCATGGAGGGAATTTACAAACTACAAAAGGTGATTCAGGAACACCCAGCCAATCTCGAACAAGAACACTGGAAAATGATTGTTTATCACAAGAAAGAGATTAATCGACACCAAAAAATGATTCGTAAGATTCGTGCAGAAAAAAGAAATGATCCAAATGTTAAAATTGAAAGCGTCAATCCTACTAGCAATCATCAAGTCGTTCCGAATGTAACCAGCAGCATCTATCCACAAAGCTGGTTATTTGAGAGCGAACAAGATTTGAGTGGCGATTCCGACGGTGTAGCTTCTGAAAATACAGCGGATCTTCCTGCCGTTAAACAGGAACAAAACCCTTGAGTGCAATAGCCCGCCTGGGGTGGATTCGACTTGGAGTTCACATGGAGTTGGAGTTGGGATTTGAGTTGGAGTTGGAGGATTTGGGTCGGAGCCCATTATACCGGTATGGTGGAAACATGTTGAGAAAATGAAATAAGTCATTCGTGCACAAGTTGTACACAAAATAGTGCTTGTCACGAAACGAATATGATATCCTAACCCTAAAATAGTTATTTTATTTGAGGAGTGATGAGATATTGTCTCAAAAGTAAAGGTGTGCGACGCGCGAGGTATTTTAGTAGACACGCGACCTAAAAAGATAGGAAATTTAAAAAATAGGGTCGAGAATTGTAAAAATACCGCGCGATAGCCTGCGGGGGGTCGAGAAACAGTTCTCGGACGTGGTACCGTAGGGTAAGTACGGTAGGGTAGGGAAGATCAAAATGTTCGGGTCCGCGCCAAAATTTTGAGGACTCCACATTCCAGAATATCACGGCACGCTCGAAAATAAGATAGGCAGGCGACAGTACAAGAACAACACTCACAGATAGTACAATTAGTTGAAATACAGCTATTCCTTGGAGACAGTAAATCAAGAGCTTACAGTGTGTACAGTAGGAATGAAAAAAAATTACCAAACGATTCCTACAAACAACATTATTATCATAAAAATAGCGCGCCAAATCAATCAAAGGAAAAAACGGTAAGTTGAGGTGCACGAGTTAACAAAAAAATAATGGTGGAACTGAGTACTAGTTGCAGTCCGGTGACAGGTAGAACCATTGTTACCAATAACACAAACAGCCCGCACAGCAGTGTATCGGGAAGTGACCGAACAAACCCAAACGATACCCAAACATATAGAACCACCAACAGTAGCAACAGAAATATTCTACAGACAACAAAAGAATCCGATAACGATAACTTGGAAAACAACATTGTCAAACACGTCAAAGAAAAAGCATTCAGGAAATTTAAATTCCCGCCAGAGAATACATTCATGAAGGCGACGATATTCAAAATTGTAAAACAAACGAATAACAATGAAATACCAAATACGATCGCTATAAAGGAACAAAAGTGGAGTGGAATTTATTGCCGAGCAGTGACTGCGTGTAGGCACAATGCTCAAACTTTTGGCAGGAAAAACTACAAAGGTAAGCAACCAACAAGAAAATGATTGCCGGCATGCAATCGTTCATAAGCCATTCTAACATTTTGGTCGTATTAACACTGACACGTAGACGATAAAAGAAACAACCAGATACCAGATAGTTTCCCAGGAACGGTTCTAATCATGGACACCCAAGACGTGAACTCAGAAAATAGGTACCAATTGCACGAAGACTATCGGCGGAAAAGTTCACCAGAATTCAAATACTTCATGAAAAGAATTCTTGGAGCGGTGTCACCAAAACAGACAGACTTCAAAAGAAAATCAGTCAGAATGACAATCAGTAACATTTTCACCCCAAGCGATGAAGCTTTGCATTGCTTTTCCTTTACAACGACTACGACTCGTGGCTAAACACAACAAAGGGCACGAGGTTGAGAAAAAAATTCACTGACGGTAAGTCTGGAAATAAGGAGGGTTGGAGTAACGAGGGACAAGATCTTTACGAATACCTAGTAAGTGAATTAGAAGAACGAAGGAAGGAACAACAGTCAAAAGAATTAGAGATGGAAATACTTAAAATGTACCAAAAGCAAAATGGCAATCGTAAACAACAAGATAAGGAGGAGAACAAAGAGGGAAAAACACGGAAGCGAAAACGTACCTTGGTTGAGATTCTAGGCGAAGATGATGAGGACTACAAATTTTTCATGGAATACAATAAAAACGAACAAGAGTAATTGATGATATCAACATCAATAGTAGAACGGCTAGTTCATTATTATTTTATGGTTTGCACAATATTGTTCCGGGTCTTCTGTTCGAATATAATACAATAAACAAGATAATTTCAAAGGCTGATAAAATACTTTCGTATTTGTTACAAAATATGTTTGTTGTATTTCCGTATTTGATAAGCGTAGCATGAATATTGTAAAATGTTGGAGAGTATTGCAAATGCGGATAAAATATTTTCTTATTAGTACAAAAATATGGTTGTTGGATTTTGATATTCGAAAAAGATAGTGTGAGTAACGTGAAAGTGACGTAACAGAATACATTGCTGGTTATCAAGAAGCTCGTATATTTGTTCAGAAAATGGTATCAACGCTACGACAATATCAGTGTACATAGAGGATATTATTACAAAAGATGAGTTTCGTGTGGAAAATAACAAAAATTCAATGGCGAGTAAATATTACGGGGTAAGCATGAAACAAAATTGTAGAATAGAAAAATTTGGAAGCAACCATGAAACAAGGGATGAAAATATGGATAGGAAAATAGTCCTACTTGAAATTGTTGCGTGCAAAAATAGGTAGAGAATTATTTATTGTGCGCGCAACAAAATGTTTTGGAATATTTTAAAACATCGCACGAATATTACGAAAGCACGAGCATCGTTTATGTGACACAGATACTTTTGGAGTCATTACCCAATAAGTAAGTTTGTGCCCTGGAATTGAACCAAAAATACCCTCATGTTTGCCATTTGGAGAGTCAAACCACATCATTTCCAGCATTCTGTGTGACAAAGTTGTTCCCAATATGCATTTGATGAGTCATGATGAATGTATTCATGGCTTGGACCAGATACTTTTGGAGTCATTACCCAATAAGTAAGTTTGTGCCCTGGAATTCCACCAAAAATACCCCCATGTTTGCCATTTGGAGAGTCAAACCACAACATTTCCAGCATTCTGTGTGACAAAGTTGTTCCCAATATGCATTTGATGGGTCATGATAAATGTATTCATGGCTTGGACCAGATACTTTTGGAGTCATTACCCAATAAGTCAGTTTGTGCCCAGGAATTGAACCAAAAATACCCTCATGCTAGTATGTATCTAGTCCAACAAGCGTGTAGTAATCTACTCGCGTAGAAACCTACTTGATTTCAATACTAGTATGTATCTAGTAATACAAAAAGTGCGGAGTAATCTACTTGTGTAGAAACCTACTCGAATTCATTACTAGTATGTATCTAGTACAAAAAGTGTGTAGTAATCTATTCGTGTATAAACCTACGCGGTTTCAGTACTAGATTTATCTAGTACAACCAGCGTGTAGGAATCTACTTGTATAGAAACCTACTCGGATTCAATACTAGTGTTTATTTAGTACAAAAAGCGTGTAGAAATCTACTTGCATAGAAATCTATGCCGATTCAATACTAGGAATTATCTAGTACAAATTTGTGTACGAATCTACAGGCGTAGAAACCTACGCAGATTCAATACTAGTATGTATCTAGCACAAAAAGTGTGTAGAAATCTACTTGCATAGAAACCTACGCAGGTTCAATACTAGGAATTATCTAGTACAAAAAGCGTGTACAAATCTACAGGCGTAGAAACCTACGCGGATTCAATACTAGTATGTATCTAGTACAAAAAGTGTGTAGAAATCTACTCGCATAGAAACCTACGCAGGTTCAATACTAGGAATTATCTAGTACAAAAAGTGTGTACGAATCTACAGGCGTAGAAACCTACGTGGATTCAATACTAGTATGTATCTAGTACAAAAAGCGTGTAGAAATCTACAGGCGTAGAAACCTACGCGGATTCAATACTAGTATGTATCTAGTACAAAAAGTGTGTACGAATCTACAGGCGTAGAAACCTATGTGGATTCAATACTAGTATGTATCTAGTACAAAAAGCGTGTACTACAAATCTACTCGCGTAGAAACCTACGCGGATTCAATACTAGTATGTATCTAGTACGAAAAGCGTGTACAAATCTACAGGCGTAGAAACCTATGTGGATTCAATACTAGTATGTATGTAGTATGAAAAGTGTGTAGAAATCTACTCGCGTAGAAACCTACGCAGGTTAACTACTATGAATTTTCTAGTAAGCGTGTACGAATCTAGAGGCGTAGAAACCTACGCGGATTCAACACCAGGAATTATCTAGTACAAAAAACGTGTAGAATTCTACACTGGTACAAAAAACATGTAGAATTCTACAGAAGTTTAAGTATCCTCGTCGTATCGACCAATCGATCGATCCTCGCGAAAAAAAAAAAAAATCTCTCACACACACACACAGTAATTTTCTTTTCTACCTGCGACAAAAAAAATCATTTTATCTACCTTTCTATCATAATCTTACCCGACTTATTTGAGTAGAGTTGCTAATCGGCACTCCATCTTTGAACGTGGGATTCCACTTAATCCAATGATCCCTTGATCGTTGATCAGCATTAGGCAGGTAATCCGTGCTCGAATATTTTAGTCTGAAATAACAGCCTTGTACTGAAAAAAGAATTAGCTCGCATTGGAGAAGAGGTGGTTTGCTGATAGATATTGTTTGAATTGGCCCACAAACATATATTTCTTGAAAGCAATAAATCTCTATCCATTGCTTCTATATCAACAGGCACGAGGTACTGTTTTTCGTGACAGAGGAGTAAGGCTGCAAATCAACGGCAGCAGCAACAACAACAATTTCATCTGGACGATTGTCGGAACAACGGTTGTCGGAACAATGGTTGTCAGAACAACGATTGTCGGAACAACAACAAGTGTCGGAACAACAACGATTGCCGGAACAACGATTGTCGGAACAATAAACGGTACGAATGAGAGAGATAGACAATGATTATACTGCCTCCGGCATTACTGATAATGTATTTCCTCCCTTCTGGTTTCTTCTTATTTTCATAGGAACGGATCGGAAGAAACCATCGAATCGGAATCAGAAGAAACCATCAAATCGCAATCGGAAGCAACCATCGAATCGGAAGCAACAGATCGGAACATCGGATCGTTCCTTGAGCTGCATCGTCTTCTTCCCCGTAGGTGCGACGAATTTTTGCGGTTGGTGAAAATTTTGCTGGAGGTGTGACAACATCGTCATCATCGAATCGATCAGAGCATGTAGAATATATTATTCTGTTGTTATTATTCTTTACTCTATGTACTACTACATCAATATATTTTTTAGGGTCGAGAATTGTAAAAATACCGCGCGATAGCCCGCGGGGGGTCGAGAAACAGTTCTCGGACGTGGTACCGTAGGGTAAGTACGGTAGGGTAGGGAAGATCAAAATGTTCGGGTCCGCGCCAAAATTTTGAGGACTCCACATTCCAGAATATCACGGCACGCTCGAAAATAAGATAGGCAGGCGACAGTACAAGAACAACACTCACAGATAGTACAATTAGTTGAAATACAGCTATTCCTTGGAGACAGTAAATCAAGAGCTTACAGTGTGTACAGTAGGAATGAAAAAAAAATTACCAAACGATTCCTACAAACAACATTATTATCATAAAAATAGCGCGCCAAATCAATCAAAGGAAAAAACGGTAAGTTGAGGTGCACGAGTTAACAAAAAAATAATGGTGGAACTGAGTACTAGTTGCAGTCCGGTGACAGGTAGAACCATTGTTACCAATAACACAAACAGCCCGCACAGCAGTGTATCGGGAAGTGACCGAACAAACACAAACGATACCCAAACATATAGAACCACCAACAGTAGCAACAGAAATATTCTACAGACAACAAAAGAATCCGATAACGATAACTTGGAAAACAACATTGTCAAACACGTCAAAGAAAAAGCATTCAGGAAATTTAAATTCCCGCCAGAGAATACATTCATGAAGGCGACGATATTCAAAATTGTAAAACAAACGAATAACAATGAAATACCAAATACAATCGATATAAAAGACCAAAAGTGGAGTGGAATTTATTGCCGAGCAGTGACTGCGTGTAGGCACAATGCTCAAACTTTTGGCAGGAAAAACTACAAAGGTAAGCAACCAACAAGAAAATGATTGCCGGCATGCAATCGTTCATAAGCCATTCTAACATTTTGGTCGTATTAACACTGACACGTAGACGATAAAAGAAACAACCAGATACCAGATAGTTTCCCAGGAACGGTTCTAATCATGGACACCCAAGACGTGAACTCAGAAAATAGGTACCAATTGCACGAAGACTATCGGCGGAAAAGTTCACCAGAATTCAAATACTTCATGAAAAGAATTCTTGGAGCGGTGTCACCAAAACAGACAGACTTCAAAAGAAAATCAGTCAGAATGACAATCAGTAACATTTTCACCCCAAGCGATGAAGCTTTTGCATTGCTTTTCCTTTACAACGACTACGACTCGTGGCTAAACACAACAAAGGGCACGAGGTTGAGAAAAAAATTCACTGACGGTAAGTCTGGAAATAAGGAGGGTTGGAGTAACGAGGGACAAGATCTTTACGAATACCTAGTAAGTGAATTAGAAGAACGAAGGAAGGAACAACAGTCAAAAGAATTAGAGACGGAAATACTTAAAATGTACCAAAAGCAAAATGGCAATCGTAAACAACAAGATAAGGAGGAGAACAAAGAGGGAAAAACACGGAAGCAAAAACGTACCTTGGTTGAGATTCTAGGCGAAGATGATGAGGACTACAAATTTTTCATGGAATACAATAAAAACGAACAAGAGTAATTGATGATATCAACATCAATAGTAGAACGGCTAGTTCATTATTATTTTATGGTTTGCACAATATTGTTCCGGGTCTTCTGTTCGAATATAATACAATAAACAAGATAATTTCAAAGGCTGATAAAATACTTTCGTATTTGTTACAAAATATGTTTGTTGTATTTCCGTATTTGATAAGCGTAGCATGAATATTGTAAAATGTTGGAGAGTATTGCAAATGCGGATAAAATATTTTCTTATTAGTACAAAAATATGGTTGTTGGATTTTGATATTCGAAAAAGATAGTGTGAGTAACGTGAAAGTGACGTAACAGAATACATTGCTGGTTATCAAGAAGCTCGTATATTTGTTCAGAAAATGGTATCAACGCTACGACAATATCAGTGTACATAGAGGATATTATTACAAAAGATGAGTTTTGTGTGGAAAATAACAAAAATTCAATGGCGAGTAAATATTACGGGGTAAGCATGAAACAAAATTGTAGAATAGAAAAATTTGGAAGCAACCATGAAACAAGGGATGAAAATATGGATAGGAAAATAGTCCTACTTGAAATTGTTGCGTGCAAAAATAGGTAGAGAATTATTTATTGTGCGCGCAACAAAATGTTTTGGAATATTTTAAAACATCGCACGAATATTACGAAAGCACGAGCATCGTTTATGTGACACAGATACTTTTGGAGTCATTACCCAATAAGTAAGTTTGTGCCCTGGAATTGAACCAAAAATACCCTCATGTTTGCCATTTGGAGAGTCAAACCACATCATTTCCAGCATTCTGTGTGACAAAGTTGTTCCCAATATGCATTTGATGAGTCATGATGAATGTATTCATGGCTTGGACCAGATACTTTTGGAGTCATTACCCAATAAGTAAGTTTGTGCCCTGGAATTCCACCAAAAATACCCCCATGTTTGCCATTTGGAGAGTCAAACCACAACATTTCCAGCATTCTGTGTGACAAAGTTGTTCCCAATATGCATTTGATGGGTCATGATAAATGTATTCATGGCTTGGACGAGATACTTTTGGAGTCATTACCCAATAAGTCAGTTTGTGCCCAGGAATTGAACCAAAAATACCCTCATGCTAGTATGTATCTAGTCCAACAAGCGTGTAGTAATCTACTCGCGTAGAAACCTACTTGATTTCAATACTAGTATGTATCTAGTAATACAAAAAGTGCGGAGTAATCTACTTGTGTAGAAACCTACTCGAATTCATTACTAGTATGTATCTAGTACAAAAAGTGTGTAGTAATCTATTCGTGTATAAACCTACGCGGTTTCAGTACTAGATTTATCTAGTACAACCAGCGTGTAGGAATCTACTTGTATAGAAACCTACTCGGATTCAATACTAGTGTTTATTTAGTACAAAAAGCGTGTAGAAATCTACTTGCATAGAAATCTATGCCGATTCAATACTAGGAATTATCTAGTACAAATTTGTGTACGAATCTACAGGCGTAGAAACCTACGCAGATTCAATACTAGTATGTATCTAGCACAAAAAGTGTGTAGAAATCTACTTGCATAGAAACCTACGCAGGTTCAATACTAGGAATTATCTAGTACAAAAAGCGTGTACAAATCTACAGGCGTAGAAACCTACGCGGATTCAATACTAGTATGTATCTAGTACAAAAAGTGTGTAGAAATCTACTCGCATAGAAACCTACGCAGGTTCAATACTAGGAATTATCTAGTACAAAAAGTGTGTACGAATCTACAGGCGTAGAAACCTACGTGGATTCAATACTAGTATGTATCTAGTACAAAAAGCGTGTAGAAATCTACAGGCGTAGAAACCTACGCGGATTCAATACTAGTATGTATCTAGTACAAAAAGTGTGTACGAATCTACAGGCGTAGAAACCTATGTGGATTCAATACTAGTATGTATCTAGTACAAAAAGCGTGTACTACAAATCTACTCGCGTAGAAACCTACGCGGATTCAATACTAGTATGTATCTAGTACGAAAAGCGTGTACGAATCTACAGGCGTAGAAACCTATGTGGATTCAATACTAGTATGTATGTAGTATGAAAAGTGTGTAGAAATCTACTCGCGTAGAAACCTACGCAGGTTAACTACTATGAATTTTCTAGTAAGCGTGTACGAATCTAGAGGCGTAGAAACCTACGCGGATTCAACACCAGGAATTATCTAGTACAAAAAACGTGTAGAATTCTACACTGGTACAAAAAACATGTAGAATTCTACAGAAGTTTAAGTATCCTCGTCGTATCGACCAATCGATCGATCCTCGCGAAAAAAAAAAAAATCTCTCACACACACACACAGTAATTTTCTTTTCTACCTGCGACAAAAAAAATCATTTTATCTACCTTTCTATCATAATCTTACCCGACTTATTTGAGTAGAGTTGCTAATCGGCACTCCATCTTTGAACGTGGGATTCCACTTAATCCAATGATCCCTTGATCGTTGATCAGCATTAGGCAGGTAATCCGTGCTCGAATATTTTAGTCTGAAATAACAGCCTTGTACTGAAAAAAGAATTAGCTCGCATTGGAGAAGAGGTGGTTTGCTGATAGATATTGTTTGAATTGGCCCACAAACATATATTTCTTGAAAGCAATAAATCTCTATCCATTGCTTCTATATCAACAGGCACGAGGTACTGTTTTTCGTGACAGAGGAGTAAGGCTGCAAATCAACGGCAGCAGCAACAACAACAATTTCATCTGGACGATTGTCGGAACAACAGTTGTCGGAACAATGGTTGTCAGAACAACGATTGTCGGAACAACAACAAGTGTCGGAACAACAACGATTGCCGGAACAACGATTGTCGGAACAATAAACGGTACGAATGAGAGAGATAGACAATGATTATACTGCCTCCGGCATTACTGATAATGTATTTCCTCCCTTCTGGTTTCTTCTTATTTTCATAGGAACGGATCGGAAGAAACCATCGAATCGGAATCAGAAGAAACCATCAAATCGCAATCGGAAGCAACCATCGAATCGGAAGCAACAGATCGGAACATCGGATCGTTCCTTGAGCTGCATCGTCTTCTTCCCCGTAGGTGCGACGAATTTTTGCGGTTGGTGAAAATTTTGCTGGAGGTGTGACAACATCGTCATCATCGAATCGATCAGAGCATGTAGAATATATTATTCTGTTGTTATTATTCTTTACTCTATGTACTACTACATCAATATATTTTTTAGGGTCGAGAATTGTAAAAATACCGCGCGATAGCCCGCGGGGGGTCGAGAAACAGTTCTCGGACGTGGTACCGTAGGGTAAGTACGGTAGGGTAGGGAAGATCAAAATGTTCGGGTCCGCGCCAAAATTTTGAGGACTCCACATTCCAGAATATCACGGCACGCTCGAAAATAAGATAGGCAGGCGACAGTACAAGAACAACACTCACAGATAGTACAATTAGTTGAAATACAGCTATTCCTTGGAGACAGTAAATCAAGAGCTTACAGTGTGTACAGTAGGAATGAAAAAAAAATTACCAAACGATTCCTACAAACAACATTATTATCATAAAAATAGCGCGCCAAATCAATCAAAGGAAAAAACGGTAAGTTGAGGTGCACGAGTTAACAAAAAAATAATGGTGGAACTGAGTACTAGTTGCAGTCCGGTGACAGGTAGAACCATTGTTACCAATAACACAAACAGCCCGCACAGCAGTGTATCGGGAAGTGACCGAACAAACACAAACGATACCCAAACATATAGAACCACCAACAGTAGCAACAGAAATATTCTACAGACAACAAAAGAATCCGATAACGATAACTTGGAAAACAACATTGTCAAACACGTCAAAGAAAAAGCATTCAGGAAATTTAAATTCCCGCCAGAGAATACATTCATGAAGGCGACGATATTCAAAATTGTAAAACAAACGAATAACAATGAAATACCAAATACAATCGATATAAAAGACCAAAAGTGGAGTGGAATTTATTGCCGAGCAGTGACTGCGTGTAGGCACAATGCTCAAACTTTTGGCAGGAAAAACTACAAAGGTAAGCAACCAACAAGAAAATGATTGCCGGCATGCAATCGTTCATAAGCCATTCTAACATTTTGGTCGTATTAACACTGACACGTAGACGATAAAAGAAACAACCAGATACCAGATAGTTTCCCAGGAACGGTTCTAATCATGGACACCCAAGACGTGAACTCAGAAAATAGGTACCAATTGCACGAAGACTATCGGCGGAAAAGTTCACCAGAATTCAAATACTTCATGAAAAGAATTCTTGGAGCGGTGTCACCAAAACAGACAGACTTCAAAAGAAAATCAGTCAGAATGACAATCAGTAACATTTTCACCCCAAGCGATGAAGCTTTTGCATTGCTTTTCCTTTACAACGACTACGACTCGTGGCTAAACACAACAAAGGGCACGAGGTTGAGAAAAAAATTCACTGACGGTAAGTCTGGAAATAAGGAGGGTTGGAGTAACGAGGGACAAGATCTTTACGAATACCTAGTAAGTGAATTAGAAGAACGAAGGAAGGAACAACAGTCAAAAGAATTAGAGACGGAAATACTTAAAATGTACCAAAAGCAAAATGGCAATCGTAAACAACAAGATAAGGAGGAGAACAAAGAGGGAAAAACACGGAAGCGAAAACGTACCTTGGTTGAGATTCTAGGCGAAGATGATGAGGACTACAAATTTTTCATGGAATACAATAAAAACGAACAAGAGTAATTGATGATATCAACATCAATAGTAGAACGGCTAGTTCATTATTATTTTATGGTTTGCACAATATTGTTCCGGGTCTTCTGTTCGAATATAATACAATAAACAAGATAATTTCAAAGGCTGATAAAATACTTTCGTATTTGTTACAAAATATGTTTGTTGTATTTCCGTATTTGATAAGCGTAGCATGAATATTGTAAAATGTTGGAGAGTATTGCAAATGCGGATAAAATATTTTCTTATTAGTACAAAAATATGGTTGTTGGATTTTGATATTCGAAAAAGATAGTGTGAGTAACGTGAAAGTGACGTAACAGAATACATTGCTGGTTATCAAGAAGCTCGTATATTTGTTCAGAAAATGGTATCAACGCTACGACAATATCAGTGTACATAGAGGATATTATTACAAAAGATGAGTTTTGTGTGGAAAATAACAAAAATTCAATGGCGAGTAAATATTACGGGGTAAGCATGAAACAAAATTGTAGAATAGAAAAATTTGGAAGCAACCATGAAACAAGGGATGAAAATATGGATAGGAAAATAGTCCTACTTGAAATTGTTGCGTGCAAAAATAGGTAGAGAATTATTTATTGTGCGCGCAACAAAATGTTTTGGAATATTTTAAAACATCGCACGAATATTACGAAAGCACGAGCATCGTTTATGTGACACAGATACTTTTGGAGTCATTACCCAATAAGTAAGTTTGTGCCCTGGAATTGAACCAAAAATACCCTCATGTTTGCCATTTGGAGAGTCAAACCACATCATTTCCAGCATTCTGTGTGACAAAGTTGTTCCCAATATGCATTTGATGAGTCATGATGAATGTATTCATGGCTTGGACCAGATACTTTTGGAGTCATTACCCAATAAGTAAGTTTGTGCCCTGGAATTCCACCAAAAATACCCCCATGTTTGCCATTTGGAGAGTCAAACCACAACATTTCCAGCATTCTGTGTGACAAAGTTGTTCCCAATATGCATTTGATGGGTCATGATAAATGTATTCATGGCTTGGACCAGATACTTTTGGAGTCATTACCCAATAAGTCAGTTTGTGCCCAGGAATTGAACCAAAAATACCCTCATGCTAGTATGTATCTAGTCCAACAAGCGTGTAGTAATCTACTCGCGTAGAAACCTACTTGATTTCAATACTAGTATGTATCTAGTAATACAAAAAGTGCGGAGTAATCTACTTGTGTAGAAACCTACTCGAATTCATTACTAGTATGTATCTATATTATTTTCCTTCTGAATCCGATTCGTTGAGAGTCTGATTCAAGGACTTTTAATGAACAGCAACGCTGTGTTAGTGTGTTAGTAGACGAACGATTGTACTCTACGCGTGACAATTGTGTTTGGATACTTTCGGCAACGGATAATCGGACTACAGGCGAGACTAGGGAAACGCCAGATCTCCTCTTGCTGTGACTTATTCAGATTGCAGCGAGACAGACCTTAGTATGTAGATTACAAGTAGTTGGTAGCAACTAGTGTGAATTTTGGGATATAAATCAGTTGAATGTTAAAAGTATGAGATAAAGTGAAATCTTGCTGAAATGCAAGATATCTCTTTTATTGAGATGAATACGTTGCAACTGCTTTTGCGTAGTGCTGAGATTACTCGCTGATTATTTCCGTACATGTATTAGTCGTTGACCATATATATTTGTATGCATGTATATGTATTGTGTGAGAATCACATGCCAACGGTTTTCTTCTCTTGTTCCGTTAGGAAGACTCCATGAAATGTTTATCATTAAGGTCAGGAATTGCTCCTGTAGCTCGTGTGATATTTTATGGAATCAGAGTTTGCTCACCGAAGAACAATGGCAATATCGTAAGACAGGGATTGCTCACCGTTTATGCGCGATGGGAATCATTGCGCCGTGGGAATCGATATCCCGTGGGAATCGATTACTTAGATGGATACGGGACTCATTGATTCATGCGTATAGGAAATCTACCCTTTGGTAGCTTTGGTACTTCTGGTCACGAAAGGAATTTAATACTCCCCATGTCTCCTTGTGAAGGGTCATCACGCTCTACATGATGCTTCCATCATCCTGGAGAAGGTCGCCAGTATTACCACAGAAGTGGAAGATGGGCCTGAGCAGTGGATACACAACTGAGTGACTCCAATGCTTGGTGAGAATGTCTGCACAGTTATCCTTACCTGGGATGTGCATCATTAAAATGAAACCTCTCGCTATCATGCTCCGTACGTAGTGAAACGATAAAATGTTATGACGCTTATGCAACCTTGCATAAGGAAAGGTCGACGTCTGGATCATCTTTTCGTTGTCACCCCAAGAGTATGAGATATCATGGACTCGTGTTCCGAGGTATCGGAATGAGTGGCGTAGATCGACAATCTGTTCGATGCAAGTTCTTCCTGCAACAAATTCAGCTCCAAAGGTGGCTGTTTCCGTAGTGGACTGCTTCTTCGAGAACCACATCATGGGAGTCTTGTTCGCGAAATGAAGTATGCCGGTAACTGCCTTGCCACTGAGAATATCATGCATGAGGTTGGCATCATAGAAGTGTGATAACACTACTGTCTTTCCAAGCGGTGCAGGAGCGTCGTCGGGTAGCTCCTCAGAATGCTCCCCATAGACGGTATTGGACCAGTCGATGGTGTCGGGTTTAGTCAATATAAAATCGGGCGGTTCCACACGGAATCTGATTTTAAAATGTCTAAACTTGGAGATATATCCATAGATACGTTTAGCGCGTTCGAGATGCCCATCTCGTGGCTGAGCTCTGAAACTTGAGAGTGTCATCACGGCTGTTTGTACATCGAAACGCCCAATAGCAATTATCCATTGCAGTGAACCGATCATACTTTGGTATTTCTGTATACCGGTTTCTTCAAGGAAGGCTGAGGAGTCCAATTCAGGATGATCGTTCTCCGCGATGGGCGATTGGAAACTAGTGCTAGGTTTGCATCCGAACATTTGTTCGTAAGATGCTTCCATCTTTTCGATGAACTTTATGGGATTCATGCACAAAACACCATGTTCGTCGCGCTCAAATCCACATCCTAAATGAAAGTTCATAGGTCCGGATCCCTTCAATTTGAAGTTATATGGTGACGATTGCAATATCTTCAAGAAGGAATTGGGATCTGCCATGCAGAGACATAGGTCATCGACATATGTGCATATGAGCTCATATACACGTTCACCATGCTTGTTTGTTCCGGGTTTGAGGAATATTTCCGGTTCTGCGCGGGATCTTTCGAAGCCGAGTTCGATGAGACAAGCCGCGAGTAAGTCTCCAAAACACTTGCCTGAAGACCTGAGACCATATAGGGCTTTGTAAATGACCAACAGGTGACCCTCCAACGATCCGAATTCGGGACCTGCCTTGATGCATACTTTCTCGCAGGTGACTGCTTCTAAGTAGGCGTTACCTATGTCGGTACCCCATGCTTCTAGATCGTTGAGTTCAGCTAGGAATAGGCACATACGTAGACCGCGAAGAGATACGACGCCTGCGTAAACACTGTGGATAGGGGCCTCAGTGAGATTACCGTTAGCAACGAGGCGAGCCTTGTGTCTTCCGTCGTGTTTGACAGCGTATATCATGTGTACCTTGATCTGTTGGAATCCCGTGGGAATGGAGCTTGTCTTGTATACGCCTTTATCAATGAATGTATTGTATTCATTGAGTTGTGCCATTTCCAGAGTGGTGGCATCTTCCCATTTGGCGTTTCCGTTGGCTTGATCAAATCGGAGGGCTTCTTCGTGGTTACGAGGCACTTTGTGTTGTTCCTCTAAAAATCGACCGAAAGGATAGGATAATTAAAATTTAAAGAGATGTGAGCTCAAAGAGAGGCTCTTATTTTTACTGGGTATTTTCACTGTATCGGGGCTCTCTGCTGTATTTTACATGGTAGAGATCTTCCCCGGTTATTTGTTACCATTCTCGTACCGATACTGTCATTGCTGTTGCTGTTGCTGTATTAGCGTCGTGTCGGTCTTACTGTATCGGTCATTCATGTTGTTAAGTAATCTGTTTGATGGGGCGTATGCTTGTTCGTGGTATATATGCTAGATATGAGGCCCATCTGGAATCGGTATTGATTTTCTTGATTGCAATAAGTAATTTCCTCACGGGATATCAAGTATATTCTTTTGAATGTACTTATGGATTCCAAGTGTTCACTTATTGGTCAGGTCTTTGGATATGTCTTGTTTCTAACTGATTACTGTCTTTTGTTTGTAGTCCTAAGTGATATCGTTTTTACCACTTAGGGATTCCAAGTAGTGGAGGTGCGTTTGATTCTAACGCTTGATCGTTCTCGTATTCCGCACCTCGGTCGTCGTTCGTTTTGTCGGCTTTTTCGATCGAATTTGATGCCGACAACGTCCGTATTTTTTCGCCGACAACACACCCCTTGATCCAATACTTTACTTACATGGTATTGGATTACTGTCGGAGTATATCATCTTGAGGTTTATCGATTGATAGGTTAAACGTTCGGGTTGAATCGACGTGTTATCGATTAATAGATCGAATCGTATTGAGAGACAAATCGAACGTTCGGATCAAGTGAAATCAAAGAATCGGATGGAATGATTTAACCTGGGTAGTGTCCCATGATGTATCTTGCATGACGGGCGTGCAAGATCCATCCCAATGGTTTGGTTAGATCATCAGCAGGGTTGATGACTCCAGGAATATGGATCATGTTGATCTCACCATTTTCCTTCCATGCTTGAATGGCAAAGAACCTGATTTCAATATGCCTGGTTCTTTCAGTTGGCTTCTGGGCATTTATGATTTCAATTGCCGATGCATTGTCCTCATAGATAGGGGTTGGACCAGCTTGAGCAAATCCTAATTCTTTGAGTACGGATCTGAGGTATCTGGCGGTTTTGGCCGCTGTGACTGCAGCGATGAACTCTGCTTCGGTAGAACTCTGTGCGGTAAGAGACTGAGCTTTGGACCTGTAAACAATTGCTCCACCAGCATAAGTGAAGACGTAGCCTGTGGTGGACCTTCGGTGTTTTGGATCATTTCCATATGCTGCGTCCACAAAACACATCAGTCTGGCTTGCTTGATGTCTTCCGGGAATTTAGGGAGTGATGGATCTTGGACTGCATCGTTGTATGGTTCTCCTGGTGGTAGAGATGGCTCAGCATTTGGCCTGTAGAATCTGATACCCCAAGATCTGGTGGTTCTGAGATATCGAGCGATGTTCTTCAGACTGGAATAGTGGAAGGCGGTGGGATTGGAACTGTATTTTGACATTAGAGTCACTGCGTAGCCAATGTCTGGCCGGCAACTTACATATGCGAACATCATTTCACCTAATAGTGTCCTGTAGGAGAAGCCAGATGTGGATTGCAATTCAGCATGTTCCTTGGTGCCTTCTAATGGTCCATTCGTGTGTGATTGAAGTTGACTCAATACTTCCGTTGATAATGGTGCTGAAGGCTTGGAGTGAGGTTTCATTTTAGAGTCAGTCTCCCAACCATGGGATGTCATGATTCTGTCAATGTAGTTCGCACAGGACAGTTCAATGTAGTCAGCTGTCTGTTTGACATCAATTCCATTGAAGTCTTCAAGCAATCCCATTTTGGTGAAGGGGACAGTATCTTCTCTAGGAAGCTTCAGCTTTGCGCCAATTATGTCATAGATCTTGTCAGATATGGGTTCTGATGTGCAAGCCAGTGCAAAATCGTCAACTTGTCTCAGCATGTAAACCGTTTCACCTTCAAATACTGTCGTGTAGATCGTCCTGTCATGTGTGGTGGTTGTGAAGTTGAGATCGGGACCTTTCAAGATCTTGTTGATGTGGGTTTCCCAGAGTCTTCCAGATTCCGGGTGGCCTTGAAGTGCTCGAAGGACTGGAAGCACTAATCGTCTGTCTATGTCTCTGCCATGCTTGTGTCTATGCCATTCTGCATATGCATCGTCAATAGTCATGTATGTAGGGATGTTGGGCCCTGGAGAATGGGCATATGCGTCAGCCGCGTCCCCCCCATAAACTTTGAGATTGAGACTTGCTGCAATGGCAAAGAACAGTCTTTGGATGGGGTGTTCAACACATGATGAGTATGACATTGCTATGGCATGCAGGGTTGGCGCTGCATATTTGCTGCCATTGCAACATTGCCTGGCTCTTCTGACACCATTTCGTTTCACACTGTATTGCCAGTGAGGCCTGAGAATGATAGCGTCGGGGTCCTTAGGGTATTGAATTGGTGGTCCAAACATTTCCAAATCTTCAAACTGATCAAGCTGTTTTCGCTCCCCAGCTTGCCATTCAGGCCATGTAGATAAAGGCTTGAGATTCCTTCGAGTGAAGTGCCCTAGCGCTTGTTCTTCAGGTGTAGTTGCCTTGGAATTGATGGCCTTGATGAAAAGTTCAATTTCGTCAGTGGACAGTGAATCTGCATCTAGTGGTAATGCTTGATTTCCTGGTTTATGAAGCTTGGTGATAGCTCTGAGAGATGTAATATCAATAGTAGGAATGACAACATCCATGTCGTCTTCAGTTGGCGCCAAGTGTTTTTGGATGGAGGCATGGAGTGCTTCAGTGCTATCGACCTGGTTGATTCTTGATTGTATCAGCTGCTTGTATTTTGTACCAATGCGCTGGATAGTTTTGATGGAGGAAATTCGGTCCAAGAATGGTGGATCTTCTTCAGCAGTGGGTTCTTTCCAGGAGGTATTGGGAGCAAATAAACCATATTCATTTGAGTGTTTCCTGACTTCCTTCATAGACAATTTCTCTTCAAGTGCAAAGGTAATTGGTGTATCTATTGAAGAATCCCTCACCCCTCGATCGTGGCAGGCCTGTAAAGCTGTAGTGACATCAGCAGCAGTAAAGACACGATTGTGATTGATAGAGACAATATAAGCACCTCGTAGCTTGGAGAGAGATTTCTTGTGTGAGGAGAAAAGCTTGGAGGCAGGACTTTTGGGAAGGATGTCAGTGATGTAAGCTCTGCCAAGCAGTGAATCATTGGCATACCGGAGGCCAAATTTTTGATCAGTACAAGATGGGGAGACAGTGAGCCTGAGATTTGTGAGATTGGCAAAGGGGGAGATGGAGAATTGGAATTCACTAGATGACACCTCACGGTGTTCTGCAGGAATGGGAGTGTTGTCATCAGTCCGGAGGAGGTGCTTGACATTAGTTGGTAGATCTGCAAGTGGGAGATCATTCATCCCTTCATCAAACCTGACATGTGTGGCTATCTTGACTCTGTGTGTCTCAGTATCATACCACAGAATGTTTCTTGTAGTGTATGGGACGAAACCCAGGAAGATGCCTTTGCGTGCATTGGGTTTGAGTTTAATAGATCTTTTGCCTGGCGGTCTAACCCAAACTCTACAACCAAAGGTTCGGAAATCAGTAAGGTTTTCCTTACGGCCAGTTGCCAATTCCAATGGTGAATGTAGTTGGTTGCCTTCAGGGAATGCATTGGACAACCGGAGTGCATGGTAGAATGCAAAGGGCCAGAACTTGATGGGCAAATTAGCACCAGACAGCATTGTCCTCATGGAGTTAGCAAGAGTTCTGTGTGCTCTTTCAACTGTGCCATTCTGGTGTGAAGCGTCTGCGCCAGTGGGGAAAATGGAATATCCAAACGCAGAGAATAGGTTTCGGATAGTCAGGATTGTGATAGAGTTCTCCACCTTGATCAACTGAAACATACTTGTCGGCACAAGTTGGGTTGTGCTGTGCGAAGAAATGCTCTAACCAGTGTAGTGGCGCTGCTTTAGAGATTCGCGTGTCGCCATATTTCATACCAGTGTAGTGGTCTGTGATGAGAATCCAAGCTGTTTCTCCATGAATGCCTTCATAATCGCGCTTGCGTTTGCTGTTGGAGGATTTGGTACCTGAGAATGCAAAGTCAATGGATAAACCCTGAAACGGTTGTGTGGCCTTGCGTGTGGAATGTGAGCCAGCAGGTGTTTTGGTTTGCTTACATTGTATGCAAGTTGGACATTGGTCAAGAATACTGGATTGCCGTTTGAACTTTGGGACTCCAATGATGTGCTTATGAGCTTGATATAGAAAATCATCGCATGGGTGTCCCAACCTTTGGTGCCACAGGAGTTTCGATGTCTTGGTTTTGATGGCTTGGATAGGGATAGTTTTGTCCACAATTTTGGTGAAAAACAGTTTGGCATCAAACCTTGGTGTGACACTGGTATCAGACTGAGCTTGCGCTGCTTCAGTGCATGTCTGCAGATTGACAAGGTTGGTGTATATATCATACCTGTAGTTGCTAATTGCTGCTTTGGAGGCCAGTTCACAAGCTTCCTTGAACTGCATGTCAGTCGCTAAAGCATAGGCGGACGATGTTGCACAATTTGCATATGGAGATATAAGATCAACGTCTGGGATCAGCACTGGGTGGGTATAGCATTGGCCATCAATGATACTTCCATGGAGGACAATGCTGTTGGCAGTGTTCTGCTTGTGATGACAAATAATGGTGAGGTTGCCGTTTTGTGGAGCAGATGAGTCAAGGTTGTCAGTGAATGATTTATGGATTGACTGTCCACTGAACTGACATCGCATGCGAGATGTCATTCCACATATATCGTTCTCACTCAGTAATGTCGTTGACAGGGAGGGAGAATAATAGAAGAAGACTTTGATATATCCGATGTGATTCGGTGCTGGGATATGCAAATATCCTGAGCCTTCAGGGATGCAGGTGGCTGCTGTGCCTCCTATTGCTGCTGTAAGCCTGACAGGACATTTTCTGATCCTGGTGTAAGGTTTGTAACCGTGCAGGATGTGTTTGAGATTTGTGCAGGAAACCTTTGCACCGGTGTCAATCTGAGCCCTGACACCCTGTTGGAAGTAGGCTGCAGCTGCAATAGGGTCCGGTGGGACTAGGGATTGCACGTTGTATGTATCAACTGGCATAGGGTTGTCCCTATCGAAATTGGGATCCTCATTGGTCTTCAGGTGTGATTCCAATGTAGGGGATGTAGCCCTGAGTGATTCCATGTCACAGTAGACATCAATTGGTATAGATGACTGGAGGCTGTCTTTTGGAAGGAGGTCGACGGCACCAATTATGACAGATTCATAGGAGCTGACACTGCTGGAGTCCAAGGATGGGCATAAGCTGTTCACTTGGGACGCTGTGATGTTGTCAAATCCTCGAGGATCATCTTGAGGTGATGTCATAGTATGGCTCCAAGAAAGACTTTCTATTCTTGGCCATTGCAAAAATTTTGGTTTTCTACTGTAGCATCAGGTGAAATCTCATCTTGATCTCCATTGCCAATGTTGATCTGAGAGATTTGTTGGGTGGAATCTAAGAGTTGTTGGGTCTGTTTATTGGATTTGTTCAGAAAAACAGCCGCAGCAATCCTATGTTTCTTCAGGGACTCAATATCTTGCAATGCAGGACAATTATCAAAATTGTGACCAGACATGTGGCAAACAATACATTTTCTGGATGTGTCAAAAAGACTGGGTTGCTTATCGAATGCCGTGATAGCATTGCAATATGCTTGGTGGAGGAAGGGATCGTCAGATTCTTCATCCATCTCCGGGTAGCCAAGTGATTCAATCAGGCTGATTGAGTGAGATGTCAAAGTAGAAGGTGTTCTAACAGTACTGTTGCTAGCGCGCTTTTGAAACCGATCATTCCGACGGGGACCTGGTCTGGTTCCTGAGACGTTCAATTGCTTGGGCTGGATTGGTTTGGAGTTGTTCCTCTTGTACTTTTGCTCAGCCTTGACCTCTTGTTCATATGTTTGGAGGGTTTGTAGGAGCCTACCTGCCTTGTATTTGTCTCGCTTGAATTGGTCATCAGAGTCGCGTTCATCTTCTGTTTTTTTGAAGAGCTCTTCTGAGAGGGTGGTTCCTGCAATAAGGTTGCTAACTTCTTCTGTTGAACCGATAGTGCCAGGTTGGTTTTGGAGGAACACTCTGAGTCTCAAGTAATCCTTGTACCGGAAGTAGTATTCTTCAAGGGATTCATTTGGGTTTTGGTTTGGAGGATTTCGGACCATTCTGCTGGCGTTGGATGGTCTTTTTGAGTTGGGATGCGTCTGAGAAATAACTGTGTATAGCGCTTCATAACCTTGTCCTCCTTCAAAGCTCTGGATGGTTGCCTTCATGCTTGCACATGAATCAGGGATGATTTTGTCGCTTCTGAGTGCGGTGTAAATCAGATTTCCCCATTCATTGATGGCCAACTCATATCTTAAAGGTAAATCATGTGGAAAGTTATCGCCAATGGTGAATCCTCTTAGGTGATCAGCTTCGCGCCTGAAGAGATAGTATGGGTGGACATAAATATGGTGTTGCTGTGAGTGAGCTGTGATTTCTCTGTACCATTTCCTAACCTGAGGGTCCGTTGCATCCTGTAGTTGTGGAAACCCTGAGAGGAATAGTTTGTCTCTAGCGGCTTCCTTGGACTTGTCATAGGCTCTGGTGAGATCAAAGCAGTCACCACTTCTGGTGATCAGGCGCTGGTCATTTCTGCCACTGCCTAGATTGTGTAGGTAGTAGTTTTGCCTGACAATTGTTTCATTTCCCGATGAGTCGGTGTAGGTGATTGGGAAATCCTTCATATCATCTTTGGTGAGGAATTCATCTCGCCTGTAATATCGCTCTTTCACAGGTGGTGGTAATGTTGCTGGATTCCATGGAAGGTCAAGAGATTGGTGGTTGGCGCCGGTATTGTTGTTGGTGGCGTTGTTGTTGTTGTTGTTGCCGTTGTTGACCAATTGTTGGAGTAGGGTGGTTAACTGTCCCATCTCGGTAGGGGAGACAGTTGCAGCCGTTGCAGCAGGTGTATCTGGAACGTCTAACTCATCATCTGATGGTGGTTCTCCAGTGTAGGCTTCCATGAATAGGTCTGGGCGCCAATTTTTCTTGAATCGCCAGTGGGTGATTGTGATTTCAATTAGAACGATTGGCTCATCATCTGTGTTGGTCCGAATGGCATGCTTTGCAGCGGCGTCAAAATCAGTTTTGTATCTCATGCGTTTTGTAGATCCACCATTTCTGACATGCTTGATAACACATTTGTCGAGGAGATTGGCAATGTGGCCTTTTGTTATTTCATCCGGTGGTGGTTCCACTATGTTGGTGGCAATAGCCTTTGCAATGCAATTGAGGATGTGGAGTTGTGGATCCGGAGCTATTTCTAGTGGTCCATCTTCTTCTTCTTCATCCTCGCGGGTGACGAAGAATTCTGAGAGTTCATCTTTGCCAATGATTTCAGAGTAGGCTTTGTTAAGGGAAGTGGCCGCAGTTGGGTTGCTAGCGCTTGAAAATCGAAATTCAATTCCAAAGATTGGAGTCCAGTCAAATGGAGTTGGCATGGTCTTTGTCGTTTATCGTTTAACAAAACGAATCGTTGCGTCGCCGTTGTAATCGTGCAATCGTCGTAATTGTCCGATGATTCGGTGCTGTCGGACGATGGCGCTAACCGGTGTTGATGTATTGAGTCGGTCGTTGATTCGATGAAATAATTGTCCGCGTTGGCCGTTGGCGTGGATTTAACCGGCGATCAGATCAGTCGTCGGCGTTAGGTACTTGGGCGATCACACGTCCGTTGAATATAATTAATCGTTGGTGATAATTAACCTTGCGGGCCGGTCACAGATGTCCGGAACGTTCCTTTGGAGCTTGGTCGTGAATTACAAAGAGAAGATTCTTGTAGAGGGATCTGTAGCACACCCCTTGATTCGCGAGCAGGGAGACAGAGAGAGAAAGAATGAGACGGGGGGAGGCCGAGAATGTGCCGCACAGGGAGCTAAGCACAGAATTTCCTCTGGATTTAACCGACAGTGGAGGTGCTGAACGGCCGGAGATAGGTAGCTTAAGGTAAACACTGGTGCTCTTGCGGGACACAAGTGTAAGTTATAAGGGCTCTATAACCTGTTGTTACTCTAAAAATCGACCGAAAGGATAGGATAATTAAAATTTAAAGAGATGTGAGCTCAAAGAGAGGCTCTTATTTTTACTGGGTATTTTCACTGTATCGGGGCTCTCTGCTGTATTTTACATGGTAGAGATCTTCCCCGGTTATTTGTTACCATTCTCGTACCGATACTGTCATTGCTGTTGCTGTTGCTGTATTAGCGTCGTGTCGGTCTTACTGTATCGGTCATTCATGTTGTTAAGTAATCTGTTTGATGGGGCGTATGCTTGTTCGTGGTATATATGCTAGATATGAGGCCCATCTGGAATCGGTATTGATTTTCTTGATTGCAATAAGTAATTTCCTCACGGGATATCAAGTATATTCTTTTGAATGTACTTATGGATTCCAAGTGTTCACTTATTGGTCAGGTCTTTGGATATGTCTTGTTTCTAACTGATTACTGTCTTTTGTTTGTAGTCCTAAGTGATATCGTTTTTACCACTTAGGGATTCCAAGTAGTGGAGGTGCGTTTGATTCTAACGCTTGATCGTTCTCGTATTCCGCACCTCGGTCGTCGTTCGTTTTGTCGGCTTTTTCGATCGAATTTGATGCCGACAACGTCCGTATTTTTCGCCGACAACTCTTTGAATCCATATTGATACTGCGGAGTGGTACGGAAAGAACGTAGTTTGGCTTGATGCACGAGTCGATCAAGTTTCTTGGTTCGTCGGGCTAGGTTGGTGATTCTCCTGAGACGTTTCCAACCTGGGAGGTCAAGCAAGTTGTTGTCTTTCCCATATTTTGCAACGGTGACTGGGTCATCAGCCGCAATATTGGCCAGAGGTTCATATGTGCGTTCCATATTCTCCCATTCAATCCAAAGGTTATACTTGGAACCTTTGTATTGAGGGTGCTTGTTATCCAGTGGACCTTGGTGTCCTAGGATGCGGCGAAACGACCAGAGTTTGCCGTCTTCTTGTGTTGAATCACGATGGATGTAATTCATGACGTCATTGTATGCAATGATATCATCGAGTTCGTCATCGGAGTGTTTGCACTTGAACTTGATGAAGTCTTTATTGCGTTCAAGACTGTCTTCAACATCGACAATGGTGAGACGTTTCCGGGTGCCATCGAGATTGGTTACAAGGAAGGAACGTCCTTGTAGATCGGCAATCGGGATCGTAGGAATGGTAATAGGTTTACCATCATCGTCAAATTGTGCGTTGCCTTCTTCGTCGGTAACAACTACCTGTGATGGGTCTACTGAAGGAGTAGCGGGGTTGGTGTGTGGAGTTGTGACGTCACTAACATCAAAGTATGCTAATTCCGGTGGATCAAAATCATCTTCAGTAAGGAGAACGCCATCGGATGTCTTGCTGAAGATGTGTGTCGTAGGAGGACCATCAAGACTCTCCCCATAGTTGTTAGGGAGTGGAGAAGGTGACCAGCTTGGGCTGTCATCGACCTTCTTATAAAGAAAGCTCGGTAACGAGGGGTGGGTGGGTGGTTGAAGAATTGGTTGAGTGCCAGGTGCGTGTGGCGTGGTATCTGTTGGTGCAGATGGAACGGTGTTATCGGCGGTGTCAGAATCAGCAGGTGAACCGTTAGGGGAAACTGAGCTGTTTGGTTTAGTAGACTCGTCAATGAGTTTATTCTGATTGGTATGCTCCCCATGTTTGAAAGCTGGAGCTTCTCCAGTGGCGTATATACGGGGTAAGGAATCCTTTGCATTACGCCATTTGATGAAACCATCATCAGTAAATAAGCCCGCGCGCTTGTTACGTGACTCAGGTGTAAGGGCAGATCGAACACCGGACCGGTCTAGTAACTTGTTGGTAACTGGATCCCAGATTCGAAAGCAGAGTCCATTGCCAACATGTTCGGCGATGCCGACGAAATGACCTAGGCGTTCGGTAGATTTGGTACCGAAAGGAGAGTCATTGGTCTTGAAATACACAGGTTCAAACCAGAAGAAACTGGTGTATGCGCTGATGTCGCCAATTGTACCCGTGGCAATGAAGATCGGTTGTTTATCGGACAGCGTAGGGTCAGAGACAACATTAAGGAGACCCGCGACGTATGTCATGCACAGTAACCACATGTGTGGTGGTGTGCCGGTACGATCCATGACGCGATTGACAATGCGTTTGAACGTTTGGTATCGTCGTTCGAATTGATTCTGATGTTGATGGTACGGTTCACTTTGCCAGAGTCCAATCCATAACATCTTGAGGTAATCCATGACTTTCTTGCTTGATTGATAGTTACCGTGGTCGCAAAGGAGGCGGATGGGTCTGCCCCATTTTCGAACAAAGTTCTGAAAGCAGGGTAGAAAATCGCCGGTGGTACGCATTTCTTCAACGTGAATAATATGCGATTTTCGGCCAAAGAAGATCTGAGCAATCTTGGATCCACCATCAATTGCTGGGACATCTGAATAGACTGCATCAGACATAACATCGTCATTGAAGGGGCGAACGTTCATGGCCGGTTGAGGGGAATGAAACCGTTTGAAAATGTTACCATCAGGGCTAACCGCTAACGAACCGTATTGGGTCGAGTTTTCAAAAGTAGCTTTGATGCGATCGGTGGAAACCCAACAAAAGAAAGGTTTCAGGGATAAGTAGTCATGTTCATTTGGGTATCTTTCACGGGGCGTAGCTGCAATGCGTGTAGTGTCACTTGCTGTACAATCTGTAGGAAACGCAGTGACTGTTCCAGAGACTGCGTTTGGCGCGCAGCAGGCGAGACGTTCGTGATGGGCGTAGTCAGTGGGAGTAAGCCAGAATGAGCGATCGTTGTTCTTATGATCATCAATTGGAAGAAAGGGAGACCGAGTGGAATGGCTGGAATACGAGCTGAGGGATGTGACCGTGGAGGACCCGGGAGAAACAGATATGTCGAATCCTTCAAGGCAGCGTGGGTTTCCATATTCGTCGTAATCGGCATAAGGGAGTTGCTGTGGTTGGGGAGGATATTTCTGGAGAAATTGTTCATCCTTTGCACTGATCGTGGTATCGAGAACAGATGGGTCCCAATGTTTATCGGACGTCATGATAACGTGTGGTAACGTGTCAAATTCGACAGTCGTATACTTCCGCATCGCAAGGTATGGTAAGCCGTGTCGTATGCTAAGAGGCAGTGCATAGCCATCTGAGGTGGTGATGACCTGTCCTCCGCCTGCTTTGATGGACGTGTCGTCTACAGTGGAAAAATATGCTTCCATCTGGCCGGATGACAATATAGAAGGATGTCGTCCTGTATAGGCACATTCATTGAAAATAAGAATGACGGGGCCTCTGTTCGACATGGAATATGCTCCGCATGTAGCAATGGGAATGTTTTGTACCTGATGATTGTTAATGCCGGTGACGTTAACATATCGTGGTGGAATATCCTTGGAGATGAGACATGCATCATTACCGATGATGCAGCCGTTTGCGCCGCGATCGACCATGGCAAAACCAGGGCTAGTAACCGTAGTTTTGTGTATGCGGTATGTGTATGACGTTACGGGCCCATCATTAGGAAAGGTGAGATCATCCTCGGGAGTATACCACTGGTGAAAGTTGGCGGAATACGATGGTGTTCCGACAGGTATTTGAGTGTCACCGTCCTTTTTGTACTGAATGTCAGGGTTGTTTGAAAGGAATCGAGCTGGATGCGCGGGTGACACGGAAGACTTGAGAGGTCGTTGGTCCTTAGACGAGGAGGTCGTAGATTTGTATACACCTAGAGATGCATGGAAAACGCCTCTACGATCATTCTCTACAGCAGGATGTAGGTCTGCTGTGGAATTGGCATGCTCATCCTTGGTCGAAGTATCGTCTTCTTGAAAAGATACCGAGTGTTCATGTTGGTATGCCTTTCGGGTAATGGGTTTGACACTATTGGGGTCAGGTTGGTTAGTGTTAAGTAAGTCGTGTCGCAATGAGGCAACCACGATTTTCTTGCCTTCCGGAGAAAAGCTGAGCCAACTCTTCATGTCCTGGCGTGACAAGGCCTTCCATATGTTTGTAGGCAACCTTGTGGTAGGGTCAGGGGTACGTCCAGCCTTAAACACAGCATAATCTTGATAGTCTCCTTCAAATTCGATGGGAAGAGCATAGTCATCATGGTGTTGGATCGAGTCAGAAGAGAAATCATGAACGTGTGCACGTACGGTCGACCGAGGAGCAGACATCGCAGACTGGGAATCAAGTCGAGTTGCTTCGAGTAAAAGCGTGATTTTAAGATCGTGGATAGCAGCGGCTTCGGCAACTGCATCCGTTAAGGTGCTATTCGTCCCACCTGGATCCTTGACTTTGGCAAACTGTTCGCTTAGCTGGAAGCTGGAATAACATGCCTGACACAATGCTGATTTTACAGTGTGATACTCGAGGGGCTTGTTGGGAGGACGGAGCTTGTTGAGGTGATTCAATTCGTCAAACCAATGTGTGATGAATTTCACTTTGGATTCTTTCCAATTGTTGAGGTTCAACTTGAGCAACGCTTGTAGCTGGATCGAGTTGTCGTATACCTTTGCTTTTGATTGGCCATGAAGGTTTACGAAGTCGAAGTAGGCCTGGCGTCCATCACGAGTGGTAGAATGACTGTGTACACATGATGCAGAAAGGTCACTCTTGAAGACTTCCAACATTAGTACCCAGAAGAAGGCACATTGTTTGATGTAGAGATCACGGGTGTAACCCACAAGCGTGGCTGGAGGCCAAGTTTCATCGAGGAATGTCTCTGTATCGATGTCGTATGCTTCGAGTTTAGCTTTGAAACCTACGAGCCAGTGTTCGAATCTCGAGTCATTCGTGAGGGGTGTAAAGGACTTTTCATCTCGTGCTTTTCGGCACCATGATTCGTACTTTACCTGCTGAGGGGACTTTTTGTTACTTCCCGCCGGAGGAGGTGGTGGATTCAGAACAGATTCGTTACGTAAGCGTTGGGCACGCTCTCCGCGGAATGTCTGGAATTCCATGTATGTATATGACTTTACATCTTTCCAGTCCTTCTCGTCTTCTCCTAGGTCGACACCTTCTTCTTGTAGGTCGATAGCGAAGTCTGCAAGCGCTTCTATGCTCCTTTGGATGGATCGAGGGATATGCGTTGCCAATCCTCGCTCCATATAGGTAAGTTCGCGTGCAAAATCCGGTTCGATAAGTGCGTCGAGGAAAGACTTCCACTCGCATAATCCGCCTTCTTTGAGAGCTAGGCACAACTTGCTAGTAATCTCACTTGTTACGTTGAGTAATGATACGAGTATCTTTCTCATATCAGCATCGAAGCTGGGAAAGCGTCCGATAGTGGTGACTTCGGCGTCATTCTTCTCTTCGCCTCCGAGTGCATCGCCGGGCATTAATGGTATGTTCGGCATCTGTGGTGGTTCGGAGCCTTGGAAAGAATTGCGTGGTAACTGAGAATGGGAACTGCTTCTTGTGCGATGTGCGACGTGCATATGCCAGCGTAGGGATTATGTTCAATTCCGTTCCTGTTCCTTCTTGTGTGCAAGCCTTCTTAGAGCCTGCGACTGTTAATCTATTATTTTCCTTCTGAATCCGATTCGTTGAGAGTCTGATTCAAGGACTTTTAATGAACAGCAACGCTGTGTTAGTGTGTTAGTAGACGAACGATTGTACTCTACGCGTGACAATTGTGTTTGGATACTTTCGGCAACGGATAATCGGACTACAGGCGAGACTAGGGAAACGCCAGATCTCCTCTTGCTGTGACTTATTCAGATTGCAGCGAGACAGACCTTAGTATGTAGATTACAAGTAGTTGGTAGCAACTAGTGTGAATTTTGGGATATAAATCAGTTGAATGTTAAAAGTATGAGATAAAGTGAAATCTTGCTGAAATGCAAGATATCTCTTTTATTGAGATGAATACGTTGCAACTGCTTTTGCGTAGTGCTGAGATTACTCGCTGATTATTTCCGTACATGTATTAGTCGTTGACCATATATATTTGTATGCATGTATATGTATTGTGTGAGAATCACATGCCAACGGTTTTCTTCTCTTGTTCCGTTAGGAAGACTCCATGAAATGTTTATCATTAAGGTCAGGAATTGCTCCTGTAGCTCGTGTGATATTTTATGGAATCAGAGTTTGCTCACCGAAGAACAATGGCAATATCGTAAGACAGGGATTGCTCACCGTTTATGCGCGATGGGAATCATTGCGCCATGGGAATCGATATCCCGTGGGAATCGATTACTTAGATGGATACGGGACTCATTGATTCATGCGTATAGGAAATCTACCCTTTGGTAGCTTTGGTACTTCTGGTCACGAAAGGAATTTAATAATCTAGTACAAAAAGTGTGTAGTAATCTATTCGTGTATAAACCTACGCGGTTTCAGTACTAGATTTATCTAGTACAACCAGCGTGTAGGAATCTACTTGTATAGAAACCTACTCGGATTCAATACTAGTGTTTATTTAGTACAAAAAGCGTGTAGAAATCTACTTGCATAGAAATCTATGCCGATTCAATACTAGGAATTATCTAGTACAAATTTGTGTACGAATCTACAGGCGTAGAAACCTACGCAGATTCAATACTAGTATGTATCTAGCACAAAAAGTGTGTAGAAATCTACTTGCATAGAAACCTACGCAGGTTCAATACTAGGAATTATCTAGTACAAAAAGCGTGTACAAATCTACAGGCGTAGAAACCTACGCGGATTCAATACTAGTATGTATCTAGTACAAAAAGCGTGTACAAATCTACAGGCGTAGAAACCTACGCGGATTCAATACTAGTATGTATCTAGTACAAAAAGTGTGTACGAATCTACAGGCGTAGAAACCTATGTGGATTCAATACTAGTATGTATCTAGTACAAAAAGCGTGTACTACAAATCTACTCGCGTAGAAACCTACGCGGATTCAATACTAGTATGTATCTAGTACGAAAAGCGTGTACGAATCTACAGGCGTAGAAACCTATGTGGATTCAATACTAGTATGTATGTAGTATGAAAAGTGTGTAGAAATCTACTCGCGTAGAAACCTACGCAGGTTAACTACTATGAATTTTCTAGTAAGCGTGTACGAATCTAGAGGCGTAGAAACCTACGCGGATTCAACACCAGGAATTATCTAGTACAAAAAACGTGTAGAATTCTACACTGGTACAAAAAACATGTAGAATTCTACAGAAGTTTAAGTATCCTCGTCGTATCGACCAATCGATCGATCCTCGCGAAAAAAAAAAAATCTCTCACACACACACACAGTAATTTTCTTTTCTACCTGCGACAAAAAAAATCATTTTATCTACCTTTCTATCATAATCTTACCCGACTTATTTGAGTAGAGTTGCTAATCGGCACTCCATCTTTGAACGTGGGATTCCACTTAATCCAATGATCCCTTGATCGTTGATCAGCATTAGGCAGGTAATCCGTGCTCGAATATTTTAGTCTGAAATAACAGCCTTGTACTGAAAAAAGAATTAGCTCGCATTGGAGAAGAGGTGGTTTGCTGATAGATATTGTTTGAATTGGCCCACAAACATATATTTCTTGAAAGCAATAAATCTCTATCCATTGCTTCTATATCAACAGGCACGAGGTACTGTTTTTCGTGACAGAGGAGTAAGGCTGCAAATCAACGGCAGCAGCAACAACAACAATTTCATCTGGACGATTGTCGGAACAACGGTTGTCGGAACAATGGTTGTCAGAACAACGATTGTCGGAACAACAACAAGTGTCGGAACAACAACGATTGCCGGAACAACGATTGTCGGAACAATAAACGGTACGAATGAGAGAGATAGACAATGATTATACTGCCTCCGGCATTACTGATAATGTATTTCCTCCCTTCTGGTTTCTTCTTATTTTCATAGGAACGGATCGGAAGAAACCATCGAATCGGAATCAGAAGAAACCATCAAATTGCAATCGGAAGCAACCATCGAATCGGAAGCAACAGATTGGAACATCGGATCGTTCCTTGAGCTGCATCGTCTTCTTCCCCGTAGGTGCGACGAATTTTTGCGGTTGGTGAAAATTTTGCTGGAGGTGTGACAACGTCGTCATCATCGAATCGATCAGAGCATGTAGAATATATTATTCTGTTGTTATTATTCTTTACTCTATGTACTACTACATCAATAGATACTCACCCATTTTGTTCAATCATCATATCATATATTCAAATAGGATTGTCGACACCAATCGATCTGCAACAGCTGTTTGGAGGGCTCTGAAAAATGAGGAGGGAGATTGGCGTTTTAGCTAACTTGAATTGGTTATTACATTATCTTAACACTAAAATTATGAGCGGACGAATTCACTCTTTCCTAAGATCACTAGAATTGGTGCATCAGTCTGTTAACACTCCAATGCACACACTAGATCACTAATATTTGTACCGGTCCAGTGCATTCCTCACATGCCCTGTACCTTTATTACCAGGGGCTGTAGGCCTTTACCTTGTGCCCTGTAGATTCTAGTACATAAGGACCTATTTTTAGTAAGTAGGAGAACCGGAACTGGTAAGTGGTAAAATCTCATTCCCACTTCCATTCCCGTTGGTCAATTCCTGTAGAAACAGGATGACTCATACGATCGATTGCGCGTCTCATTCACTCGTGTCTCATTCATTCATTCGCGTCTCATTCATTCATTCGTGTCTCATTCATTCATTCCCGTATGAGAAGATTCCTGTAGAAGCAAGATGGCTAGCATGATCGAAACCCTTGTTCAATCGACTTCAAACACACTCCCCTGCTTCAAAGGAATCATCCAACTTTCTTCAAATGCTCAGAGATAAAGATTAAACCCAGTGGTGGCCATTTCGATAGTGGCTCCTTGTATGCCTTTCAGTTTTGACTTCCATTTTCGAGGTCGCTTCTTTGCATTCTTCTCATCTTCCCAGCAGTGTTTTGCTGCATGTCTTCCACCACAAATGCCGCAGTGTTCGACGCTGTTATTGCTGCTCCTGCTGTTGCTTCCATTGTTGCTTCCATTGTTGCTTCCATTGTTGCTTCCATTGTTGCTTCCATTGTTGCTTCCATCATTAGGTCTGCTGGCAACTTTGGGGTGGTACGCCAGTCGGAGCGGACATTGGAAAGCCTTATGACCCTTCTCTTGGCACCAATAACAAATGACCTGTCGATGCGGACATTGGAAAGCCTTATGACCCCTCTCTTGGCACCAATAACAAATGACACTCGATGCCCATTTGTCTCTTGTGTCAGGCTCCTTGTGATAGCTCATTACAGCAGTGGAGTCGGCGCTTGAGTCGTCTGTGTAGTAGGCCGTTGTGTAGTACACTGTTTCGCTGCTGTCGTCACTGTCACTGTCACTGTCACTATAACTGCTGTCAATTGAGCTGCTGCTGCTGCTGCTGCTGCTGCTTGAGTCATCGTTGTTTTCAAATTGTTCGCCGATGTTGTCCGGTTGATCGACAGCATTGTCCAATTGTTGGACTGCAAGCCCCACGGTGTTTCCAGTACTTAAGCCAAACATTTTCGGTTGTCCGACAATGTCTTCCGATAATTGGAATTCCCCTTCAACTTCCTGTAGTATCTTTGGTGTATCGTCTGTATCGTCGTCTTTGACTCTATCCTCTATACATTGCTGTTGTCTTGTTGCTCGGTCATTGGCTCTCTGCTGTCTTCTTCTCGCGCCGCCTTCGTTGTTCTGTCTTCTTCTTCGTGCGCGCTCTGCTCTTTCAGCTCTTTGCCTATCTGCGTCTTTGTTGTTCTGTCTTTGTTGTGCTCGCTCTGCTCTTTCAGAGCGGCCTTTGTTGTTCTCCATTTCAAATTCAGGTTGCAAGGGAATCATGAAGTGTCGGCTCCCCCACTTGCAGGCTGAAATTGAACTCTGATTACTGCTTGTTATATATAAATTGGGGTCGGTCACCGGTCCAGTTGATGGTGGTGTCTGGATGCCCGATTCCGATGTAAATTGTCGTTTTTTTGGTTTTTTTGTTGTTGTTTGATAATCGGTCCCTTGGATGCTGATTTCTCGATTTCCGATTCTGCCGCCTACACGATTTTGGTAGGGATTGATTGTATTTTCCGATTGTCGGACGTCATTGTCAGATTCTCCGATCGTCCGAATATTTTGTTTTCGTAATTGGCCCTATCGATTTGTTCTGTCGATACCAATCCTGCTGTAGTATATGGTGGGTCGCTAGTGGGTGGATATCCAAATGCTCCACACGGTTTGCGTTGTCCTCACACGTTTTTTTTTTGTAAATTGACAACTTGACAACGAATAATTGATAATTGGCCCTATCAATTTGTTCCGTCGATACCAATCCTGCTGTTGTCCTTGGTGGGTCGCTGGTGGGTGGATATCCAAATACTCCACACGGTTTGCGTCGTCCTCACACTTGAATGTTGATAATTGCCCCTATCGATCCTTGTATCATCGATACCAATCCTGCTGTAGTAGATTTGTCGCTGGCTCCGATTGTTAGCCAGCCTGCCGTCCGATCTTGGTGGACAAAAGTAGATATGGCGCTGACTCCGATTGTTAGCCAGCCTGCAGTCCGATCTTGGTGGACAAAAGTAGATATGGCGCTGACTCCGATTGTTAGCCAGCCTGCAGTCCGATCTTGGTGGACAAAAGTAGATATGGCGCTGACTCCGAGGATTGTTAGTCAGCCTGCAGTCCGATCTTGGTGGACAAAAGTAGATATGTCGCTGACTCTGATTGTTAGCCAGCCTGCAGTCCGATCTTGGTGGACAAAGAGTATTCCGTTGAAACGCACGGATATCTCTTCCTTGTAGTACAGAGTATTCCGCTGAAACGCACGGATATCTCTTTCTTCTTGGGGTACAGAGTGTTCCGCTGAAACACGTGGATATCTCTTTCTTCTTGGGGTACAGAGTATTCCGCTGAAACGCGCGGATATCTCTTTCTTCTTGGGGTACAGAGTATTCCGCTGAAACGCGCGGATATCTCTTTCTTCTAGTACAGAGTATTTCGGCTCTACCAAACATCTCAATCTTGGGGTTCCTCAGAGTATTTCGGCTCTACCGAATATCTCAATCTTGGAGATGGTACGGTCACTCAATCGATACACGATGTGACTTGGTCTTCCAAATGTTTGTTATGGTACAACCGTTCGATAAATACATACGATACGGTTCGGTCTTCCGATAGTACACTTGCTTCTTCTTTCGATGGTATTTCGCCTCTGGTGCGAATCTCTTCTTCTTCTTTGCTCAACAGTGGTACGCCGCTCGATAAATATCCACACGATGCGGCTTGGTCTTCCGATTGTACTTGCTTGAGGTCTTTTTTGACAGTACGGTCAATGTTCTTCGTGTCGCGACTTGGTCTTCTGATAGCACGTCGTCTTCTTGTTGTTGTTCTTCCAAGTATTTCGCCGTTGTAGTGCAAATACCTTCTTCTTCTTCTGAGTGTTTCGCCGATACGTGCGAATATCTTCTTTTCTTATTCTTCTCCTTCCGAGTATCTCGCCGCTGCGACTATCTTGTTCTTCTTCGTCTTGCTGGTCCTCTGTCGTCGTCGTCCAACAATAGATACACGTTCTTGCTCTCCCTCCACACCGTTTTGCCTTCACTTGTTACCCCACAACGGACTCCCTTGGTCTTTCATTGTGTCAGCGGGCTTGCCTTGGGGAAAGGGGGTGTGTGATACGTATCCGTCTCTTCGTTGTAGGACGATGACTGTAAGCCTGCCTGTTGTAGCTTGGCACCAACTCACCAACCTCGCAGAGCGCTTCGTAATTCTCTTCGAAGAATGTTTGGAGGGCTCTGAAAAATGAGGAGGGAGATTGGCGTTTTAGCTAACTTGAATTGGTTATTACATTATCTTAACACTAAAATTATGAGCGGACGAATTCACTCTTTCCTAAGATCACTAGAATTGGTGCATCAGTCTGTTAACACTCCAATGCACACACTAGATCACTAATATTTGTACCGGTCCAGTGCATTCCTCACATGCCCTGTACCTTTATTACCAGGGGCTGTAGGCCTTTACCTTGTGCCCTGTAGATTCTAGTACATAAGGACCTATTTTTAGTAAGTAGGAGAACCGGAACTGGTAAGTGGTAAAATCTCATTCCCACTTCCATTCCCGTTGGTCAATTCCTGTAGAAACAGGATGACTCATACGATCGATTGCGCGTCTCATTCACTCGTGTCTCATTCATTCATTCGCGTCTCATTCATTCATTCGTGTCTCATTCATTCATTCCCGTATGAGAAGATTCCTGTAGAAGCAAGATGGCTAGCATGATCGAAACCCTTGTTCAATCGACTTCAAACAACAGCAATCGATCCAACAGCAATCGATCCAACAGCAATCAGCAACCGGGAACGATCGAAGCAACCGCAAGGGTTCGACACAGCAATCCGGCACACCGAGATCAACAGCAACAACGTCGGCAAGAGCAACAGCAGCGAGAGCATCACCGGCATCCGTCGTCGGCAACAACGTAGGCACCAACGTCAGCAACAGCAACGAGCGGCAGGGGGCCAATCGTTTGTCAACAAATCAACAGCAACAACGACAGCAACAACAACGTATCAAGGGGTGTATCTACAGAACATTCTACCAAGAATCTCCTTCTGTAATACACATAGACGATTCGATAACACCGAACGTTCGTTCCCAAGGTTGATTTGTTTTGTTTCTACTACGATCGATTACATTAACACCAACGTCACCAGGTAATTACATCGAACGGCTGTCCACCGACTACGATTCCACATCATCAACCGTTCCGACATCAACGATTTGACGGTCGAATGATATTTACGACGAACGATTGTTACATCAAACGGGTCATCATCCCCATAAAGGACCATCGACGCCCATTTGATTGTGCTAAGCACTTCTTTATACAACAATACAACAGACTGCAACGCATCCTACGATAGTTGCTTCAATCGCCGCTAACGTCCTACGCCAATTGCCCTGCGCAACGCCCTGCAATTGCGATCCGACGTCTTCTTCCTCCGAATCTTCGACTGTCTTCTCCGACGGTTGATATTTCTTTGGTTCATTCCTTTCGATTTCGATCCACGACCTACCCCAAATCAATCACATCAACGTTGACGCCACCTCAAACAATAGGACGCCGACAATTACACTAACATCTACACCCCAGATATCTTGATATCTCGATAATCAATCAATTGCTCGAACGCCGAGCAATTCCAATCTCCCTCAATTACTTTCTCCGGCAAATTCCAACGGCTCCACCAACATGGATTGAGTGGAAATACAAATTCCTTGCTCCTTCCATTCCCCCATTTCTTTGTCTCCATCCGGTCATCGAATCACTTCTTCCTTCAGATTCGACCATCAATTCCGGTTCTCTCCTCGGCATCAATTCTGGTTCCTTCCTTGGAATCCATTCCTCCGACGCACGTTCTCGCCGGCTCCTTGGTTAATTATTTCCGTCTGTTCTCAAACGACCGCACCTTCGCGGATCATTCTGACATTCTTTCGATTCTTCGATCCTCGTTCCTCCGACGACCGGTCAAATCGATTCGTCGTCGTCCTCCAACGTCAAATCGATTCGTCGTCATCCTACAACGGCAATTCGTCTCCTCCAACAACAATGGAAACAACCACAACTAATCGAAAGCAATTGCCAGCAAAAGCAATCAAGCAAAAATCAAAGAGGAAACGTGGGAAGACTGAGAGAAAGAAAATGACGTCAAATTTTCTCCAAAACGCAGCACCATCATCATCAACAATCCACCAGACTTACAAACACTTGTCGGAGATAAAACCGAACAAGACAGCAGAAGGGGATAATTGGCGTCAAGATCCAAATGCAATTTTCAAACATGTCAAGCAAATAGCATTGAAAACAGTAAACAAAAATGGGTTTAAAGGAAAATTCATTGCTACAAATTGGGGCCGGACAACAGTTGGAGAGAAGAAATATTCTTTGGCACAGGCTGTGTCTATTGACAGTTTCAAGACATTGGATAGTACCGACAAGAAGTTTGTTCTAGCGTTCACCGAATCAGAACCATCATTGAGACTCTTTGCAAAAGCTTCCACACAATTCGCAAAACAACGCTTGGGTACTCCCGAAAATATAGAAATCACAAGAACATTCGCTGGGCAGATTGTTCAATCTAAACCCAAAATAGGCCAAGGAACCAAATGTGACAGTGTAAACAGTGGATATGCTATTATTGGGATGAGACCAAATCAATTGAAATTGGGAAATAGTGTGTACGTTTTCAAAAACAATGTGGACTCGGCAACAAAAGGCAACCTTGAACAGAAAGCCCTACACATTGTGAAGGAAATGCAGCTTTGTTTAACTCCAATGTCCAAATTTGTCAACCTTGAAACGACTGTGATGAATGAGGTTGTTAGTCGTACAACACTGAATGCAATCAGCCATCACGCAACGGCCTTTTCTATTGGAAAGGATTATCACTCAAAATGCCATACCGATGCCGATATGTTCTATACAAGGCTGACGGTTATTGCTCCAAAACATGTAAGTGATGACGAGGTGATTTATTATTTTGTCTTCCCCAAGTATGGAGTGAAAGTTCCATTGAGGTCAGGCGATACTCTATTGTTCAATCCATTAGTATTACATAGCTGTTCAAATCCGAAATACGAAGGCTGTTATATTATGAGCGCCTATGTATCAAGAAAAACTGTGCTAACAGCTAATGCTCTATAATAATATTAAACAATAATTGAAAGTTAGCCGTTACATCACTCAATTGCAACTGCTGTCAGAACTATCGCTCTCTGAACTGGATAGATAATCACTGGATTCGTTATCATTCAATGCTATCTCAAACGGTTCCAACTGGATGTTGTCCTGTAGTGTGCATGCGTTGTACAAACATTCGTTAGACGGTGGTGTACCGGTAGCAGCATTTTTGCTTTCAAAGAATTCAAGCCACGATATACGATTCAATATCACGAGCCAATCACAATTGGTTAGGCAGCCGCTTGTTCCTTGCTCTGGGACAACTGCCAGCTCAGAATGGATAGTGTTGACATGAAATAGGTACAGTGAATTCATGAGGCGCCCACGTTTGACAAATTCAGAAGCTGTTTTCTTTGGCACATCTTGAAACCGACGAGCCACAGCATACATTCTGTTTGTATCAATCGGATACCCACCAATACTACTGTATGGCTGCTTCAAATCCTGTACAGTTAACAAGCATAGCAGATGGCACGGAATGATCTTTGGATTGTTATTCAAATCGAAGTCCAATTTCATCAAACACCAATCCATCCATACGGAGTTCAGCAGAGAACTGTCAGATCTATATGAAGGATGCGAGCGAAATAGAAAATTAGAACCACAAGCAACATCATAACGATTGTGCTCTGTAACTCCACAAATGTGCAAAGGATTCTCCAATAAAGGTATCACAGAATCACAAACAAAGTCAAGTATGTTAGAAGGAAAAAATGGTTTGGTTTTGTTAGTAGAACGAAGCCACTTCATGGTTGATGCAGCATTGTCGGTTCTCATTATTTGAAAATGAGAACCGCCACCATCAGGACATTCAATTGGAGGAGGGTTAGGCGGATTCAAGTTGTAGTGATATGTTGCATGGCTTAGCATCATTTTCTCAGACTTTCGCTGGGCGGTTTGATTGTGTTGAATTACTAAAAATACGTAATACGTAAAACGTACAATTTACGTATACGTGAAACGTAATACGTAAATTGTAATACGTAAACGTTATACGTAAACGAAATACGTAAAACGTAATACGTAAACGTAATACGTAAAACATAATACGTAAACGTAATACGTAAAACGTAATATGGAATATGTGATACGTAAAACGTAAAACGTAAACGTAATACGTAAAAGTACGATTTACGTATACAAGGGAATTCCCGGAAACGCAGTTCCAAGCAGAAGTACGATTCCAAAGTGTTCTAGATCTTTTATCGCGAGGAGAGCGCAATAAGTAAAGTATACATAAGCTCACGCGAGTATCAAGAGATACACACGCGAGTATCAAGAGATACTTAGAGCACTGAGTATCGAACGCTGAGTAGCGAAATCCCAATACGAGTATCTATGAGTAACGAACTCCCGATACACATATTCCTACACGAAAGAAAGACAATTCAGTAAATGAGAGAACAATATGGTCCAGAAACAATCCGATCATAATCTTATCAATAACTCTTTCCAACACCGTAAAAGAGCAAAATAAACGTAAATACTAGAAGAAATCAAACTAACCAACATTGCCGTACAGCTTTGGTCTTATTAGTTATTGAAAAGAATTCACCGTGTAAAGGCGTATTCATACGTCTTTTGCGGGCATATTGTACGAAAAGTCATAAAGAAGGAAATAACCTTATTCGTAAGGTTATTAACCTGATGAGTGAATAATCGTCGGTGCTTTTATGTGGATTCCCTCTTAGCGGGAATTTTCCCAACAGCTCACTCTTCGAAGAATTAACAACTCTAAAACACTATCATGCCCTAAAATCTATGTACAACCTAGTACTAATTCTACGTAATAAGGTACAAATACGGTGATATTCCAATGAGAATATCACGGTGAATTAGTGCTTTGCAGGGGCCCTGTGGAGTTGTTGAGTACATAGTGTTTGTATGTATTTAAGTATGTGTCAGTAAAGCTATGGTAAGAAATTCTACGATTAAAATATAACTCAGTCACGAACCCAAAAATCCACTAGGTTTGATCACTGTGCAAATCCTGCAAGTCCACGACCAAAATAAAACTTAGTCATCAATACAAAAACCCACCCTATTTTCGCACAGTGCAAATCTGTCCAGTCCCTAACCAAAATATAACTCAGTCATCAACCAAAAATCACCATAATTAAGCACAGTCCAAATCCTGCCAATCCCCGACCAAAATATAACTAAGTAATAAACCCAAAAACCAACATGATTAAATCGTCAAGCCTAAAAACCCACAAGATTTAGACACAGTGCAAATCTTTCCAGTCCCTAACTAAAATATAACTCAGTCATCAATTAAAAAACCAACCAGATTTTAGCACAGCGCAAATCCTGCCAATTCCCGACTAAAATATAACTCAGTCATCAACCCAAAAACCAACCAGATTTTAGCACTGTGCAAATCCTGCCAGTCCCCGACTAAAATATAACACAGTCATCAACCCAAAAACCCACCATATTTTAGCACAGTGCAAATCCTGCCAATTCCCGACTAAAATATAACTCAGTCATCAACCCGAAAACCAACCAGATTTGAACACAGTGCAAATCTTTTCAGTCCCGAACCAAAATATAATTAAATCATCAACCCTAAAACCCACCAGATTTAGACACAGTGCAAATCTTTCCAGTCCCTAACCAAAATTTAACTCAGTCATCAATTCAACAAAAACCAACCAGATTTTAGCACAGTGCAAATCCTGCCAATTCCCGACTAAAATATAACTCAGTCATCAACCCAAAAACCAACCAGATTTTAGCACAGTGCAAATCCTGCCAATTCTTCACTAAAATACAACTCAGTCATCAACACAAAAACCCACCAGATTTTAGCACAGTGCAAATCCTGCAATTCCCGACTAAAATATAACTCAGTCATCAACCCAAAAACCAACCTGATTTGAACACAGTGCAAATCTTTCCAGTCCCTAACTAAAATATAACTCAGTCATCAATTCAAAAACCAACCAGATTTTAGCACAGTGCAAATCCTGCCAATTCCCGACTAAAATATAACTCAGTCATCAACCCAAAAACCTACCAGATTTTAGCACTGTGCAAATCTTTCCAGTCCTTAACCAAAATATAATTAAATCGTCAACCCTAAAACCAACCAGATTTAGACACAGTGCAAATATATTCAGTCCCTAACCAAAATTTAACTCAGTCATCAATTCAACAAAAACTAACCAGATTTTAGCACAGTGCAAATCCTGCCAATTCCCGACTAAAATATAACTCAGTCATCAACCCAAAAACCAACCTGATTTGAACACAGTGCAAATCTTTTCAGTCCCGAACCAAAATATAATTCAGTCATCAATTCAAAAACCAACCAGATTTTAGCACAGTGCAAATCCTGCCAATTCCCGACTAAAATATAATTCAGTCATCAATTCAAAAACCAACCAGATTTTAGCACAGTGCAAATCCTGCCAATTCCCGACTAAAAGTCATCAATTCAAAACTAACCAGATTTTAGCACAGTGCAAATCCTGCCAATTCCCGACTAAAATATAACTCAGTCATCAACCCAAAAACCCACCAGATTTTAGCATTGTGCAAATCTTTCCAATCCCCAACTAAAATATAACACAGTCATCAACCCAAAAACCAACCAGATTTGAACACAGTGTAAATCCTGCCAATTCCCGACTAAAATATAACTCAGTCATCAACCCAAAAACCCACCAGATTTTAGCACAGTGCAAATCCTGCCAATTCCCGACTAAAATATAACTCAGTCATCAACCCAAAAACCAACCCGATTTGAACACAGTGCAAATCTTTTCAGTCCCTAACCAAAATATAATTTCAGTAATCAATTCAAAAACCAACCAGATTTTAGCACAGTGCAAATCCTGCCAATCCCCGACTAAAATATAACGCAGTCATCAACCCAAAAACCAACCTGATTTGAACACAGTGCAAATCTTTTCAGTCCCTAACCAAAATATAATTCAGTCATCAATTCAAAAACCAACCAGATTTTAGCACAGTGCAAATCCTGCCAATCCCCGACTAAAATATAACTCAGTCATCAACCCAAAAACCAACCTGATTTGAACACAGTGCAAATCTTTTCAGTCCCTAACTAAAATATAACTCAGTCATCAATTCAAAAACCAACCAGATTTTAGCACAGTGCAAATCCTGCCAATTCCCGACTAAAATATAACTCAGTCATCAACCCAAAAATCTACCAGATTTTAGCACTGTGCAAATCTTTCCAGTCCTTAACCAAAATATAATTAAATCGTCAACCCTAAAACCAACCAGATTTAGACACAGTGCAAATATAAACAGTCCCTAACCAAAATTTAACTCAGTAATCAATTCAACAAAAACCAACCAGATTTTAGCACAGTGCAAATCCTGCCAATTCCCGACTAAAATATAACTTAGTCATCAACCCAAAAACCAACCTGATTTGAACACAGTGCAAATCTTTTCAGTCCCTAACCAAAATATAATTCAGTCATCAATTCAAAAACCAACCAGATTTAAGCACAGTGCAAATCCTGCCAATTCCCGACTAAAATATAACTCAGACATCAACCCAAAAAACAACCAGATTTTAGCACAGTGCAAATCCTGCCAATTCCCGACTAAAAGTCATCAATTCAAAACTCACCAGATTTTAGCACAGTGCAAATCCTGCCAATTCCCGACTAAAATATAACTCAGTCATCAACCCAAAAACTCACCAGATTTTAGCATTGTGCAAATCTTTCCAATCCCCGACTAAAATATAACACAGTCATCAACCCAAAAACCAACCAGATTTGAACACAGTGCAAATCTTTTCAGTCCCTAACCAAAATATAACTCAGTCATCAATTCAAAAACCAACCAGATTTTAGCACAGTGCAAATCCTGCCAATCCCGGACTAAAATATAACTCAGTCAATAACTCAAAAACCCACCAGATTTTAGCATTGTACTAAAATATAACGCAGTCATCAACCCAAAAACCAACCTGATTAGAACACAATGCAAATCTTCTCAGTCCCTAACGAAAATATAATTCAGTCATCAATTCAAAAACCAACCAGATTTTAGCACAGTGCAAATTCTGCCAATCCCTGACTAAAATATAACGCAGTCATCAACCCAAAAACCAACCAGATTTGAACACAGTGCAAATCCTGCCAATTCCCGACTAAAATATAACTCAGTCATCAACCCTAAAACCCACCAGATTTTAGCACAGTGAAAATCCTGCCAATCCCCGACTAAAATATAACGCAGTCATAAACCCAAAAACAAACCAGATTTTAGCACAGTGCAAATCCTGCCAATTCTCCACTAAAATACAACTCAGTCATCAACCCTAAAACCCACCAGATTTTAGCACACTGCAAATCCTGCCAATCCCCGACTAAAATATAACTCAGACATCAACCCAAAAACCAACCAGATTTTAGCACAGTGCAAATCCTGCCAATTCCCGACTAAAAGTCATCAATTCAAAAACCAACTAGATTTTAGCACAGTGCAAATCCTGCCAATTCCCGACTAAAATATAACTCAGTCATCAACCCAAAAACCAACCTGATTTGAACACAGTGCAAATCTTTCAGTCCCTAACCAAAATATAATTCAGTCATCAATTCAAAAACCAACCAGATTTTAGCACAGTGCAAATCCTGCCAATCCCCGACTAAAATATAACTCAGTCATCAATCAAAAACCAACCAGATTTGAACACAATGCAAATCTTTTCAGTCCCTAACCAAAATATAATTCAGTCATCAATTCAAAAAGCAACCAGATTTTAGCACAGTGCAAATCCTGCCAATTCCCGACTAAAATATAACTCATTCAATAACTCAAAAACCCACCAGATTTTAGCATTGTGTAAATCCTGCCAATTCCCGACAAAAATATAATGCAGTCATCAACCCAAAAACCAACCAGATTTTAGCACATTCCTAATCCTGCCAATTCCCGACTAAAATATAACTCAGTAATCAACCCGAATACCAACCAGATTTGAACACAGTGCAAATCTTTTCAGTCCCGAACCAAAATATAATTAAAAAACACACAAGATTTTAGCACAGTGCAAATCCTGCCAATTCCCGACTAAAATATAACTCAGACATCAACCCAAAAACCAACCAGATTTTAGCACAGTGCAAATCCTGCCAATTCTCGACTAAAAGTCATCAATTCAAAAACCAACCAGATTTTAGCACAGTGCAAATCCTGCCAATTCCCGACTAAAATATAACTCAGTCATCAACCCAAAAACCAACCAGATGTTAGCATTGTGCAAATCTTTCCAATCCCCGACTAAAATATAACACAGTCATCAACCCAAAAACCAACCAGATTTGAACACAGTGCAAAACTTTTCAGTCCCTAACCAAAATATAATTCAGTCATCAATTCAAAAAGCAACCAGATTTTAGCACAGTGCAAATCCTGCCAATTCCCGACTAAAATATAACTCATTCAATAACTCAAAAACCCACCAGATTTTAGCATTGTGTAAATCCTGCCAATTCCCGACTAAAATATAATGCAGTCATCAACCCTAAAACCCACCAGATTTTAGCACAGTGCAAATCTTGCCAATCCCCGACTAAAATATAACTCAGTCATCAACCCAAAAACCAACCAGAATTGAACACAGTGCAAATCTTTTCAGTCCCGAACCAAAATATAATTAAAAAACACACAAGATTTTAGCACAGTGCAAATCCTGCCAATTCCCGACTAAAATATAACTCAGTCATCAATTCAAAAACCCACCAAAAATATAATTCAGTCATCAATTCAAAAACCAACCAGATTTTAGCACAGTGAAAATCCTGCCAATCCCCGACTAAAATATAACGCAGTCATAAACCCAAAAACAAACCAGATTTTAGCACAGTGCAAATCCTGCCAATTCCCGACTAAAATATAACTCAGGCATCAACCCAAAAACCAACCTGATTTGAACACAGTGCAAATCTTTCAGTCCCTAACCAAAATATAATTCAGTCATCAATTCAAAAACCAACCAGATTTTAGCACAGTGCAAATCCTGCCAATCCCCGACTAAAATATAACTCAGTCATCAATCAAAAACCAACCAGATTTGAACACAATGCAAATCTTTTCAGTCCCTAACCAAAATATAATTCAGTCATCAATTCAAAAAGCAACCAGATTTTAGCACAGTGCAAATCCTGCCAATTCCCGACTAAAATATAACTCATTCAATAACTCAAAAACCCACCAGATTTTAGCATTGTGTAAATCCTGCCAATTCCCGACTAAAATATAATGCAGTCATCAACCCAAAAACCAACCAGATTTTAGCACATTCCTAATCCTGCCAATTCCCGACTAAAATATAACTCAGTAATCAACCCGAATACCAACCAGATTTGAACACAGTGCAAATCTTTTCAGTCCCGAACCAAAATATAATTAAAAAACACACAAGATTTTAGCACAGTGCAAATCCTGCCAATTCCCGACTAAAATATAACTCAGACATCAACCCAAAAACCAACCAGATTTTAGCACAGTGCAAATCCTGCCAATTCTCGATTAAAAGTCATCAATTCAAAAACCAACCAGATTTTAGCACAGTGCAAATCCTGCCAATTCCCGACTAAAATATAACTCAGTCATCAACCCAAAAACCCACCAGATTTTAGCATTGTGCAAATCTTTCCAATCCCCGACTAAAATATAACACAGTCATCAACCCAAAAACCAACCAGATTTGAACACAGTGTAAATCCTGCCAATTCCCAACTAAAATATAACTCAGTCATCAACCCAAAAACCCACCAGATTTTAGCACAGTGCAAATCCTGCCAATTCCCGACTAAAATATAACTCAGTCATCAACCCAAAAACCAACCCGATTTGAACACAGTGCAAATCTTTTCAGTCCCTAACCAAAATATAATTTCAGTAATCAATTCAAAAACCAACCAGATTTTAGCACAGTGCAAATCCTGCCAATCCCCGACTAAAATATAACGCAGTCATCAACCCAAAAACCAACCTGATTTGAACACAGTGCAAATCTTTTCAGTCCCTAACCAAAATATAATTTCAGTAATCAATTCAAAAACCAACCAGATTTTAGCACAGTGCAAATCCTGCCAATCCCCGACTAAAATATAACGCAGTCATCCACCCAAAAACCAACCTGATTTGAACACAGTGCAAATCTTTTCAGTCCCGAACCAAAATATAATTAAAAAACACACAAGATTTTAGCACAGTGCAAATCCTGCCAATTCCCGACTAAAATATAACTCAGACATCAACCCAAAAACCAACCAGATTTTAGCACAGTGCAAATCCTGCCAATTCTCGACTAAAAGTCATCAATTCAAAAACCAACCAGATTTTAGCACAGTGCAAATCCTGCCAATTCCCGACTAAAATATAACTCAGTCATCAACCCAAAAACCAACCAGATGTTAGCATTGTGCAAATCTTTCCAATCCCCGACTAAAATATAACACAGTCATCAACCCAAAAACCAACCAGATTTGAACACAGTGCAAAACTTTTCAGTCCCTAACCAAAATATAATTCAGTCATCAATTCAAAAACCAACCAGATTTTAGCACAGTGCAAATCTTGCCAATTCCCGACTAAAATATAACTCAGTCATCAACCCAAAAACCAACCTGATTTGAACACAGTGCAAATCTTTCAGTCCCTAACACAAATATAATTCAGTCATCAATTCAAAAACCAACCAGATTTTAGCACAGTGCAAATCCTGCCAATCCCCAACTAAAATATAACTCAGTCATCAACCTAAAAACCAACCAGATTTGAACACAATGCAAATCTTTTCACTCCCTAACAAAAATATAATTCAGTCATCAATTCAAAAACCAACCAGATTTTAGCACAGTGCAAATCCTGCCAATTCCCCACTAAAATATAACTCAGTCAATAACTCAAAAACCCGCCAGATTTTAGCACAGTGCAAATCCTGCAAATTCCCGACTAAAATATAACTCAGTCATCAACCCAAAAACCAACCAGATTTGAACACAGTGCAAATCTTTTCAGTCCCTAACCAAAATATAATTCAGTCATCAATTCAAAAACCAACCAGATTTTAGCACAGTGCAAATCCTGCCAATCCCCGACTAAAATATAACTCAGTCATTAACCTAAAAACCAACCAGATTTGAACACAATGCAAATCTTTTCAGTCCCTAACCAAAATATAATTCAGTCATCAATTCAAAAACCAACCAGATTTTAGCACAGTGCAAATCCTGCCAATTCCCGACTAAAATATAACTCAGTCAATAACTCAAAAACCCACCAGATTTTAGCATTGTACTAAAATATAACGCAGTCATCAACCCAAAAACCAACCAGATTTTAGCACATTCCAAATCCTGCCAATCCCCGACTAAAATATAACTCAGTAATCAACCCGAATACCAACCAGATTTGAACACAGTGCAAATCTTTTCAGTCCCGAACCAAAATATAATTAAAAAACACACAAGATTTTAGCACAGTGCAAATCCTGCCAATTCCCGACTAAAATATAACTCAGACATCAACCCAAAAACCAACCAGATTTTAGCACAGTGCAAATCCTGCCAATTCCCGACTAAAAGTCATCAATTCAAAAACCAACCAGATTTTAGCACAGTGCAAATCCTGACAATTCCCGACTAAAATATAACACAGTCATCAACCCAAAAACCAACCTGATTTGAACACAGTGCAAATCTTTTCAGTCCCTAACCAAAATATAATTAAAAAACACACAAGATTTTAGCACAGTGCAAATCCTGCCAATTCCCGACTAAAATATAACTCAGTCATCAATTCAAAAACCCACCAGATTTTAGCACAGTGCAAATCCTGCCAATTCCCGACTAAAAGTCATCAATTCAAAAACCAACCAGATTTTAGCACAGTGCAAATCCTGCCAATTCCCGACTAAAATATAACACAGTCATCAACCCAAAAACCAACCAGATGTTAGCATTGTGCAAATCTTTCCAATCCCTGACCAAAATATAACACAGTCATCAACCCAAAAACCAACCAGATTTGAACATAGTGCAAATCCTGCCAATGCCCGACTAAAATATAACTCAGTCATCAACCCTAAAACCCACCAGATTTTAGCACAGTGCAAATCCTGCCAATCCCCGACTAAAATATAACACAGTCATCAACCCAAAAACAAACCAGATTTTAGCACAGTGCAAATCCTGCCAATTCCCCACTAAAATACAACTCAGTCATCAACCCTAAAACCCACCAGATTTTAGCACAGTGCAAATCTTGCCAATCCCCGACTAAAATATAACTCAGTCATCAACCCAAAAACCAACCAGAATTGAACACAATGCAAATCTTTTCAGTCCTGAACCAAAATATAATTAAAAAACACACAAGATTTTAGCACAGTGCAAATCCTGCCAATTCCCGACTAAAAGTCATCAATTCAAAAACCCACCAGATTTTAGCACAGTGCAAATCCTGACAATTCCCGACTAAAATATAACACAGTCATCAACCCAAAAACCAACCTGATTTGAACACAGTGCAAATCTTTTCAGTCCCTAACCAAAATATAATTAAAAAACACACAAGATTTTAGCACAGTGCAAATCCTGCCAATTCCCGACTAAAATATAACTCAGTCATCAATTCAAAAACCCACCAGATTTTAGCACAGTGCAAATCCTGCCAATTCCCGACTAAAAGTCATCAATTCAAAAACCAACCAGATTTTAGCACAGTGCAAATCCTGCTAATCCCCGACTAAAATATAACTCAGTCATCAACCTAAAAAACCAACCAGATTTGAACACAATGCAAATCTTTTCAGTCCCTAACCAAAATATAATTCAGTCATCAATTCAAAAACCAACCAGATTTTAGCACAGTGCAAATCCTGCCAATTCCCGACTAAAATATAACTCAGTCAATAACTCAAAAACCCACCAGATTTTAGCATTGTACTAAAATATAACGCAGTCATCAACCCAAAAACCAACCAGATTTTAGCACATTCCAAATCCTGCCAATCCCCGACTAAAATATAACTCAGTAATCAACCCGAATACCAACCAGATTTGAACACAGTGCAAATCTTTTCAGTCCCGAACCAAAATATAATTAAAAAACACACAAGATTTTAGCACAGTGCAAATCCTGCCAATTCCCGACTAAAATATAACTCAGACATCAACCCAAAAACCAACCAGATTTTAGCACAGTGCAAATCCTGCCAATTCCCGACTAAAAGTCATCAATTCAAAAACCAACCAGATTTTAGCACAGTGCAAATCCTGCCAATTCCCGACTAAAATATAACACAGTCATCAACCCAAAAACCAACCTGATTTGAACACAGTGCAAATCTTTTCAGTCCCTAACCAAAATATAATTAAAAAACACACAAGATTTTAGCACAGTGCAAATCCTGCCAATTCCCGACTAAAATATAACTCAGTCATCAATTCAAAAACCCACCAGATTTTAGCACAGTGCAAATCCTGCCAATTCCCGACTAAAAGTCATCAATTCAAAAACCAACCAGATTTTAGCACAGTGCAAATCCTGCCAATTCCCGACTAAAATATAACACAGTCATCAACCCAAAAACCAACCAGATGTTAGCATTGTGCAAATCTTTCCAATCCCTGACCAAAATATAACACAGTCATCAACCCAAAAACCAACCAGATTTGAACATAGTGCAAATCCTGCCAATGCCCGACTAAAATATAACTCAGTCATCAACCCTAAAACCCACCAGATTTTAGCACAGTGCAAATCCTGCCAATCCCCGACTAAAATATAACACAGTCATCAACCCAAAAACAAACCAGATTTTAGCACAGTGCAAATCCTGCCAATTCCCCACTAAAATACAACTCAGTCATCAACCCTAAAACCCACCAGATTTTAGCACAGTGCAAATCTTGCCAATCCCCGACTAAAATATAACTCAGTCATCAACCCAAAAACCAACCAGAATTGAACACAGTGCAAATCTTTTCAGTCCCGAACCAAAATATAATTAAAAAACACACAAGATTTTAGCACAGTGCAAATCCTGCCAATTCCCGACTAAAATATAACTCAGACATCAACCCAAAAACCAACCAGATTTTAGCACAGTGCAAATCCTGCCAATTCCCGACTAAAAGTCATCAATTCAAAAACCAACCAGATTTTAGCACAGTGCAAATCCTGACAATTCCCGACTAAAAGTCATCAATTCAAAAACCAACCAGATTTTAGCACAGTGTAAATCCTGCCAATCCCCGACTAAAATACAACGCAGTCATCAACCCAAAAACCAACCAGATTTTAGCACATTCCAAATCCTGCCAATCCCCGACTAAAATATAACTCAGTAATCAACCCAAAAACCAACCAGATTTGAACACAGTGCAAATCTTTTCAGTCCCGAACCAAAATATAATTAAATCGTCTACCCTAAAACCCACCAAATTTAGACACAGTGCAAATCTTTCCAGTCCCTAACCAAAATATAACTCAGTCATCAACCCAAAAACCAACCAGATTTTAGCACAGTGCAAATTCTGCCAATTCCCGACCAAAATATAACTCAGTCAATAACCCAAAAACCAACCAGATTTTAGCATTGTGCAAATCTTTCCAATCCCCGACTAAAATATAACACAGTCATCAACCCAAAAACCAACCAGATTTGAACACAGTGCAAATCCTGCCAATTCCTGACTAAAATATAACTCAGTCATCAACCCAAAAACCCACCAGATAAGTGATTCGCACGAGTTCTATTTTAAATTGGAGCAAGCAAGCTGTACGAGATACAGGTAATTACGAGCTACCAGATCTACAAGCAAGCTATCTACGTTCATACCAATCATACCAATCAATTTATATTACTATTCAAGTGACGTCATTTGCGCAAGCTCTTTTTTAAATTGGAACAAGCAAGTGTACGAGCTACTGGTAATTACGAGCTACCAGAACTACAAACAATCTACCACTTGCATACCTATCCTACCAATCAATCTATACTACTATTCAAGTGACGTCATTTGCACGAGTTCTATTGCAAATTCGAAAGAACAAGCAAGAAGTGTACGAGCTACTGGTAATTACGAGATATTCTATTCACAGTTCAACAACGACCACAATCGTATCAGAGTAGATGGCTGTGACCGTGAGTACATCAAGTCCAGCTCATTCATGTAGAAATTGTACCAATTCAAAAAAGTCTGATTGTATTTCTGAACGGCAACGACGGCAAATAAATAAAGAAGACCAAAGAAACGGATGACGACGTCGACGAGTCAGAATACATCCACAACACCTACCAGAACTCAGTAGGAAGTGTAATCGGGCATACGGAAATTGCCGACGTAATCTTTGAAGGACGAAAACGTCGACCGGTCAGAATACATCCACAACACCTACCAGAACTGAGTAGGAAGTGTAATCGGGCATACGGAAATTGCCGTCGATCAATCTGTTAGTAGGAAGTGCAATCGAGCATACGGAAATTGCCATCGGCCGACACGAGCAAGAAACAACAAAAACTTTGAAGGACACAAACGTCGACCAGTCAGAATACATCCACAACACCTACCAGAACTCAGTAGGAAGTGTAATCGGGCATACGGAAACTGCCGTCGAACAATCTGTTGACGACGCATACAGAGTAGATGGCTGTAAGTACATCATGTCCGACTCATTCATGTACAAATTGTACCAATTGTAAAAAGTCCGATTATATTTCTCACCAACCTGTCACAAGTATTTCATTTCCGGCTCGTTTCTGTACATTCTGTACTACTCAGCAAAAGCCCGATTGGAAATACTATCGAACTTCCGGTCGAGCTAGTTTCAAAGGTAGAAACAAGCAAGTGGATTGGACCGACTGTCACAAGCATTTCAGTTCTAACGGCGCTGTGTACAAATCATACCATTCTGCACAAGTTGGATTGGAAATACTACTGAACTTCGGTCGAGAGCAAAACAAAGAGCAACCAAAAAACTGATCGATCGGACCGACTGTCACAAGCATTTCAGTTCCGGCGGCGCTGTGTACAAATCTTACTATTTTCTACAAGTTGGATTGGAAATAATATCGAACTTCCGGTTGACCTACGGTACTTCAGAGGCAGAAGCAAGCAAGCGGACCGACTATCACAAGTTTTTCAGTTCCGACGACGCTGTGTACAAATCCTACTATCCACCACAAGTCCGATTGGAAATACTATCGAACCTCGGTCAAGCGAGCAATCGCAACGAGCAATTGAAACAGGATCTCTTGCAGCGCGAGTCCATTGACCGACTGTCGCAAGTTTTTCTTTTCCGACGTCGCTGTGTACAAATCCTACCATTAACAAGAAGTTGGATTGGAAATTCTATCGAACTTCGGTCAAGCGAGCAATCCGAACGGAACGAGCAATCGAAACAGAGATCTCTTCCAGCGCGACGAGTCCATTGACCGACTGTCGCTAGTTTTTCTTTTCCGACGTCGCTGTGTACAAATCCTACCATTAACAAGAAGTTGGATTGGAAATTCTATCGAACTTCGGTCAAGCGAGCAATCGGAACGAGCAATCGAAACAGAGATCTCTTCCAGCGCGACGAGTCCATTGACCGACTGTCGCTAGTTTTTCTTTTCCGACGTTGCTGTGTACAAATCCTACCATTAACGAGAAGTTGGATTGGAAATTCTATCGAACTTCGGTCAAGCGAGCAATCGTAACGAGCAATCGAAACAGAGATCTCTTCCAGCGCGACGAGTCCATTGACCGACTGTCGCTAGTTTTTCTTTTCCGACGTTGCTGTGTACAAATCCTACCATTAACGAGAAGTTGGATTGGAAATTCTATCGAACTTCGGTCGAGGGAAACAAGCCATCGCAATAGGATCGATCTATCTGACCGACTGTTGCAAGTTTTTCTTTTCTGACGTCACTGTGTACAATTCCTACCATTAACAAGAAGTTGGATTGGAAATTCTATCGAACTTCGGTCAAGCGAGCAATCGTAACAAGCAATAAAAACAGAGACTTCTTGCAGCGCGAGTCCATTGACCGACTGTCGCAAGTTTTTCTTTTCTCACGTCGCTGTGTACAAATCCTACCATTAACAAGAAGTTGGATTGGAAATTCTATCGAACTTCGGTTAACCGAGCAATCGGAACAGAACGAGCAATCAAAACAGGATCTCTTGCAGCGCGAGTCCATTGACCAACTGTCGCAAGTTTTTGCAGCGCAAGTCCATTGACCGACTGTCGCAAGTTTTTCTTTTCCGACGTCACTGTGTACAAATCCTACCATTAACGACAAGTTGGATTGGAAGTACTATCGAACTTCGGTCAAGTGAGCAATCGGATCGAGCAATCGAAACAGAGATCTCTTGCAGCGCAATTCTTGCAGTGCAAGTCCATTGACCGAATGTCGCAAGTTAAACAAACGGACTAAAACGTCGACCGGTCGGAAAACATACACAACACCTACCAGAACTCAGTAGGAAGTGTAATCGGGCATACTGAAATTGCCGTCGGCGGCAGACACGGGCAACAAAGGGACACCGTTAACCAAAAACCGGATTGATTGGACCGACTGTCACAAGTTTTTCAGTTCTGACGACGCTGTGTACAAATCGTACCATTCTGCACAAGTCGGATTGGAACTGGATTGATCGGACCGGCTGTCAAAAGCATTTCAGTTCTGACGGCGCTGTGTACAAATCATACCATTCTGCACAAGTTGGATTGGAAATATTACTGAGCTACGGTCGAGAGCAAAACGGAAAACATCCACAACACCTACCAGCCAGAACTCAGTAGTGAAGCGGCGTTTCAACCGGCGTTTCAACCGGCTGTTTCCAGCGGCGTTTTCAACCGGCCTTTCAACCGGCGTATCCATTCAAGCAGCGTTTTAACCGGCGTTTCTATTGAACCAGCGTTTTTCAAGGGGCGTTTCAGCCGGCGTTTCCATTCATCCGGCCTTTTCAGCGGCATTTCAACCGGCTGTTTCCAGCGTCGTTTTCAACCGGCGTTTCAACCGGCGTATCCATTCAAGCAGCGTTCTTACCGGCGTTTCTATTGTACCGGCGTTATTCAAGGGGCGTTTCAACTGGCGTTTCCATTCAACCGGACTTTTCAGCGGCGTTTCAACCGGCGTTTCAACTGGCTGTTTCCAGCGGCTGTTTCCAGCGGCGTTTTCAACAGACGTTTCAACCGGCGTTTCAACCGGCGTATCCATTCAAGCAGCGTTTTAACCGGCGTTTTTATTGAACCAGCATTTTTCCAGGGGCGTTTCAGCCGGCGTTTCCATTCAACCGGCGTTTCAACCGGCGTTTCAACCGGCTGTTTCCAGCGGCTCTTATCAGCGGCGTTTTCAACTGGCGTTTCAAGCGGCGTATCCATTAAAGCAGCGTTCTAACCGGCGTTTTTCAAGGGGCGTTGCAACCGGCGTTTCCATTCAACCGGCATTTTCAGCGGCGTTTTAACCGGCGTTTCAACCGGCGTTTTCATTGAACTTGTTTTCAAGCAAGGACAATCCACGAGCATCCGGTGAAGGGACTAAAACGAGGATTCGAGTATTAGCAACAGCAGCAGCAGCTCAAGCGATAGTTGGTGTGACGGCAGCAGTGAGGATAGCAGGGACGATACGGATTCTGATACCAGGTACAGTTTTTGAATTGTGTGAAGTGCATTGTGTTGTAGCATGGAAGTAGTAGTGTTCTTGGAGTATGCAAATTTGCAGACAAATGAACAGCCATAGTAAGATGTCATTACCATCCTTCACCTTCTTCAAGGGGAGGATAGAATGTCGCTTTTTGGAGACAAAGCCCACTTGTACATTGTGCGTGCGAAAATCTGCTTTGCAGATCGTTTCACAGTGGTGTACTTTAAGGTGCTGAGGCTTTCTCCATAAGTATAATCTGAAATGGTACTGTTGTCTTGCAATGATGAATTCAATCTTGAATTTTAAGCTTGTTGCATTACAAGTGGCATTAATTACAGTTTGCTGAATAATACATGGTGTGCACACTTGACTATAGTCTTGTGGGTAAGACACATCCTCTGTCAGCAATTATGTATTCTTGATGTCATTGGAATAATATGAGCTTACACTCAAGCATTGTTTTCCTCAAGCCAACTCTTTGGAATCTGAATGGTGAAAAACAATGATTAACTGTTTTCAGTGTCTCTAATTTTTGTTTGTTTGTTGAAATCTCATATTGGCAACCAACGTTTCAACCAACCAGCATTCAACCGGTGTCTTCATCATCATGAGTGAGAAAGCAAAAAAGTTGGAAATCAAGAAAGTGTTGGGTCTGGAAGAGATTGTTGTTCCTTTGTTGTACATGAATGAAACAATAAGCAAGGAGAAGTCATTTGAAATGTTGAACACAGCCAAACCAAGTGCTGCAAAAGGAAATCATTATGTTTCAGGACTGGTGTACTCTACACATCAAATGCCAACACCAAACACCAACAATGGATGGACTTATGTTGTCAGACGTCCGACAAAAAAGGAACGATTGAATAGGATGGCAAAATACTCTCATGTTATCTCAACACCAGTACAAAAACAAGAGTACAACTTTGCTAACGGGAAAATCTATGTTGACTATCTAAAGACTAATCTGTCAGATGACATTAAGAACAACCTATCAAAAATTCTCAACTCACATACAGAAGTTAGAACGAAATTGGGTGAGACAGGAAAAATGGTAGCTTTTGGTTCAAGATTTGATTGTGTCTCAGCTTCAACAACTTATTATGGGGCTAAACATGAAGATTTGGCCAGCGTTCAAAGCACTGTGAGGAATTTCATTGTTCCTTTCCATGATGTGTTGGAACAAAGTATGTGCAATGAATTGCTTCAGCCTGTGATGAAGCACTTAAAAAGGAAAGAAAATACTCTTTGTTTCCAAAAGAAATCATATTTGCCAACATTTGCTTGTGCAATGAATTTGACCAATGCTATTCACACTGATAAGCAAGACACTACACGTTCATTTGCTTTGTTCCTTTCAAGCAATCCTAAACAACCCTTGCCAACAACATGGTTTCTTTTTCCTTTTTTTGGTCTGGCAATTGAGTTAAAGGGTACAGTGCTAATAACTTGGGAAGCTTTTTCTATGCCTCATGCGTCATGTACAGTTTTGGCTACATCTGAGAATTGTTTCTCTAGCCAGCATGAAGCTTCTGTTGTTTCGGCTGTTGGTTTTGGCAATAGGCGGGTTCAAGGTGCAATTTCAATGAAGATGAGTTTTGAAAAAAAAGGGCGCAACAAAAACATTGAAGTTGGGGACAAAGTTAATGTGAGCTTGTCCTTTCAAAAACTATCAGAAATGAAGAGTTCAACAACAGGTTCGAGGTATCAATGGTGTTCCAGCAAAGATTGCAGTACCAATGTTAGGCCTAAAAAGAGGAGCCATAGAATTGCTATTGTGCAGTCCCTGTGTGCTGAAGAACAATCAGTTAGAGTGAAGTTCTGTGGAAAATTGCACAACACATTGGGAATTCAAGAGGTTCCAATGTATGATGTTAGTTTACGAATGAAATGTAATAAAATTAATTAATATTTTATACCCATATTATCTTGCAATAACTCAGTCATCAACCCAAAAACCCACCAGATTTGAGCACAGTGCAAATCCTGCCAATCCCCAACCAAAATAGAGTTAGATATTATGTATCCAGTTCAGACAGCGATAGTTCTGACAGCAGTTCCGATTGAGTAGCAAGGGTGAATGTAACGTTTAACTTTAAATTATTGTTTAATATTACTATAGAGGGTTAGCTCTAAGTACAGTTTTGCGAGATACATATGCGCTCATAATATAACAGCCTTTGTATTTCGGATTCGAACAGCTATGTAATACTAATGGGTTGAACAATAGAGTATCGCCTGACCTCAATGGCACTTTCACTCCATACGTGGGGAAGACGGTTGATGACTGAGTTTTATTTTGGTTAGGGACTGGAAAGATCTGCACTGTGTTCAAATCTGGTGGATTTTTGGATTGATGACTGAGTTATATTTTAGTCGGGGATTGACAGGATTTGCACTGTGTTCAAATCTGATATGGTTTAGGGTTGAGGATTGAGTTATATTTTGGTCGGGGATTGGAAAGATTTGCACTGGCTTCAAATCTGTTCAATTTTTGAACTGATGACTGATTTACTTTTTAGTCAGGGATTGAAATAATTTGCACTGTGCTCAAATCTCGTGGGTTTTTCAGCTGTTGGGAGACACAAAACATAAGAATACTGATCCACAAAGAAGAAAAGACGAAAACAAGCACATAACTTCACAGTACCCGACAGGAACAAACCATCATGAACAGCAATATACCTCCCATGGATTTGGATGATCAGGAAATCAATGACAATGCCAATACAACTGTGGGTACAGAGAAGACACTAGAAGGAAAAACAGAGTCAAAAACAATTTCTGTCATGCTAGAAGCAGCAATCGATACAGCACCCGACAGGAACAATCCTATCATGAACAGCAATTTATCGCCCGCCAACGCAGCAAGCGATACAGCACCCGACAGGAAAAATCCCATCATGAACAGCAATTTATCGAACACCAACAATCCTGCTTTGACGACACTAACTCCCATGGATTTAGAGGGTAAAGAAAGTAATGACAATGCCAATATAACTGTGGGTACGGAGAAGACACTTGAAGGAAAAATGGAGTCAAAAACAATTTCTGTCATGGTAGAAACAGCAATCGATGACAATGGTAATGCCAATGTGAATGTCGGCATTGTTAAGGAAACAAATTTAGAAAATATTGGACAGGACACGGTGAATTACAAAACGGTTGCAGGGACAGAGACGACAACAATTTCTGGTAATGACGCAACAGCAACAACAACAGAAATTGATGTGACGACAAATGAGACAACTTCACCGGACGATCATCAGATTTTTAAAAGGATGTCAGATAATCAAGAGACAAAGAATAAAGGAAGGCCAATCGGTTCAAAGAAAAAAAATGATCCTCTATCAAAATACAACAAACCCAATCTAGTGGAAATTAGAAAACTATCTAAAGAAAAAGCAATCGACATGATGTCTGGATTATGCAGTTATATCTTTCATGATAATGACAAGGAAATACCATATGCGATGCCAACTTCGGTGATGGGTTTCATATGTAAATGTGGGCAAGTTATGGGCCATGCAAAAAAAGCAAGTAAACACTTACAAAACTGCCAATCCATGGAAGACACCGTCCCAAAATGCATACCAGATGAAATGAATTATAGAGCTGAATCTCGATATGCATGGTATCAGAACAAGCTTCAGTTGAAATTGAGTCTTAAACAAAAAACATTTGCCTGTATCTGTGGTGAGATGCATGGAATAACAGCTTTTTCCACTCATGCTAATGCCTGTCAATTTGCTGCAGAGTGCGTCAAGGAATTTGAATTGAGGAATGCTACTCCTCAACCATTGAAATCTATGACAAATGGATCTTTTTCTAATGATGTTTTGCTTGAAATTTCTCAACCCAATCATTCAATATGTTACAAACGCATGAAATGTGAAGAAATGAAAGATCACCCATTTGTTACTATGACGTTTGAACAAGCTGCGTTTTATGTGCCAAAACTTGAAGATCCATTGTTTGCTACACAATTGCAAATTGTTGATAGCATCCAAGCCAAAATTATGAAACATTGGGATTTTTTCAAGTCAGTTGTTTCTAAGGCAAGGAAAGCAGATCATTCCGCACAACCAATACAAGCATTCAGATATGAAATGCATCTGTCTTTCAGTCCAACGCACCTAGCACTTAAACCGGCATGGAAAAAGTTTTGTGATAAAACTGGTTTTGAGATGCGTCATATGGTTTCTTTGTTAAAATTTATTGAAGAAACCACTATGAATATGTGTTTACCACGAACAATTCCAAAAGAAGAAATTCAATATTGGAAGGTTGCTACACCTAGCCTAATAATCACTGAAGTACGTGGTGATCAGGCTATGCACTTAGATTTGATGGGACATCGTTTTGAAAAACAATTTGGAATGCTGCTTACAGGAGGGCAGAGTACAACAAAAGTGGTTGAACCAAGTCAAAAAGAAAAGGTTGGTTATAGAACAGCGATTGATCTCATTCAGAAAGGTTTATCATCTGTTCGGGCTTTGAATTGGATAAATATTCCAGATTCATTTTTTCAGAAAATCAAAAATATGGGAGAAACGGAAGAAGCCTTGGATGAATATTTTCAAACAGCATTTGGTGATTTATTCAGGATTATTCATGGTGAACGTCATGTCCAATGCGACAAAAATGAATCGATTACACCCAATCTGCTCGAAAATTTTGAATTCAAAGCAGCCAGACTCGTACGGTGTCCTTTGCTGTCTTTTTCTGAAATTCCAGGAGGAGTAATCCACGCTGGTAGTGGTTCATCCATAAACACGATCCGTATTTTGCTATTTTGGACTGCATATAACAAGACAAAAACAAAACAGTATGATGCTGGTTTACAGGTTACACTTCTGCAGAATATGGTTATGATTGCAGAGTCTGTTTGGAAACATATTGATGATTTGGACAAAGAATATATGATTCATCTACTCTACTATGCATATTACGTTTCAGCAGAAGCTTACAAGCCTACAGCCTCTGGAATGTTTGCAAGTCAAGGCAATTTTTCTGAAGTGCACACACTTGTTTCAAAATTTCACATTATATGTGAATGTGAATCAGATGCAGAGAAGAATCAAAAAATGACTGAATTGCTTTCCACCTATACTAAACGTTTGTTCAAGGTTCAATATCACCGTGAAGCAAAAAAACATAAAAAAAACTATAAGGAAAATTAAGTTATTTTCCCCACGACCCCCTTTTTGGGGGGTCTAATACGTGCAAAAGACAGATTACATTAAAAAAATTAAAATTTGTTTGTTAGATGTTAATTTCTCATTCCCTCTATGCTTTGAATTCATTTTGTGCGCGAGACATGCTCAGACATACATCACATGCACATACATGACACGTGCCCCACGCATGGTATAATTGGAAGACACATGTTGAATAGTTTTTAGAGTACTTTTCACATCATAGTATCTTCAATTCGTTCATCTTAATCAATTCCATTACTATGAAGTCCCAGGTTTGTGAAAAAATCTTTATTTTATTATCTATGATTAATCCAATTGACCTATTGCAAATTCCAAGGCAATCTTGTTTCATTGTTTTTAATCTATCACAACAGTGTCAAGTCCCAGGTTCTCAAAATCGTTTGACAGGATAACGTAGAATTAGCAGGCAAACAATCAATTTGGAATTACTTCACACACTACTGTGTGGTTTTTGAAGGTATTTTGGTCCGTGCATTACCACTGCAATTTTTGCACACTTTTTTCACGATGAAAAACCCATCCTAATCACGATAAAATAAACACTTCAAATACAGCAGCATCTAATCAATCATTCTTTTCAATATGGCGCCAACGAGAAAGGCTGTAAACTCCATTGATGACTCTAAGAAAAAGACTACCACTGTCACCAGAAAACCTCCATCTCCAGTTAAAAAAGAGAAAATCATTAAACCTAGAAAGTTGAGCAGCCCACGAAAGTATCAGCAGAATGTGGTAGAAGTTTTCAAATTTTGCACGGATGATAGAATGATGGGTGCACAGCTTCTTAATGTTATGGGTGAAGCTGGTTTTGCGTTTCCTGTGTTGAAAGCAATCAGAGAAGGTAATTTGAACAAGTATCCTGAGCTAGGTCCTGATCATTTTGATGTGAGATGCACGGAAACTCTTATTCTGAGGGAATCACATGACACTAACAAAGCTCTAAAAGACACACCCACCAGCAAATATGGACATGTTGCTTTTGTTGCCTTCCCTAATCCTGACAGATACCCTACCATTGAAACAGAGACTATGGAAGAATTCAGAGATTTGATCGTCAAGATTTTTTGTAGTGAAGAACAGAAAGATGCCGAAAAAACATTTCTTCCATTTTCTCCAACTCATATCAAAATCCCAAACAATGCTCCTCCTAATAGTTCCATTGACAAAATATTCAAGGATGATAGTACACATGCAATCTTTGAAACCTATCATTGTCCAGAAGAGGTGACGACTCCGGAAGAGAAATATTCATACATCCGTGAGAATGATTTGTGGGACATCTTCACACGCAAAAACAATGGTGAATACAGCTACTATGCAACACGCTTTGTTGGCTTTCCTGTAGGACAGAACTATCAGGATTGAAGTATCATCTCCAGATTAACAGAAATCATGTTAATTACAAAGGGTCAATGCCACGTTATCAGAAGATTATCAGATTTTACCAAAAAGAATTATCGCATCAAAAACAATTGACATAATCGCATACCATCCCAAAAGCAATTACATAACAAATACAAAAAAAACATATTATTCATCATCTTTTTCTCAACTGTCATAAATTGAAAAATCTAAATCAGCAAAGCATAACATTTGTGTACAAAAACAAAACATAATAAGTCCATTCCCGTACCAAAATTATAAAGATTTGAAGACAGTGCAAATCCTGTCAATCCCGGACCAAAATATAACTCAGTCATCAATCCAAAAACTCAACAGATTTGAAGACAGTGCAAATCCTGCCCATCCCCGACCAAAATATAAGTCAGTCATCAATAAAAAAACTCACCAGATTTGAAGACAGTGCAAATCTTTCCAATCCACGACCAAAATATAACTCAATCATAAACCCAAAAACTCACTAGATTTGAAGATAGTGCAAATTCTGCCCATCCCCGACCAAAATATAACTCTGTCATAAATCCAAAAATTCACCAGATTTGAAGACAGTGCAAATCCTGCTCATCCCCGATCAAAAGAAATCTCAATCATCAACCAAAAACTCACCAGATTTGAAGACAGTGCAAATCCTGCCCATCCCCAACCAAACTATAACTCAGTCATCAATCCAAAAATTCACCAGATTTGAACACAGTGCAAATCTTTTCAGTCCCTAACCAAAATATAATTCAATCATCAACCAAAAAACTAACCAGATTTGAACACTGTGCAAATCTTGTCAATCCCCGACCAAAATTTAACTAAATCATCAACCCAAAAACACACCAGATTTGAAGACAGTGCAAATCCTGCCCATCCCCGACCAAAATATAACTCAGTCATCAATTCAAAAATTCACCTGATTTTAAGTCAGTGCAAATCTGCCCATCCACGACCAAAATATAACTCAGTCGTCAATTCAAAAACTCACCAGATTTGAACACAGTGCAAATATTTCCATCCCCGACCAAAATATAATATAACTCAGTCATCAACCTAAAAACTCAACAGATTTGAAGACAGTGCAAATCTTTCCTTGAAGACAGTGCAAATCTTTCCAGTCCCTACCAATCCTCGACCTAACATTAACTCAGTTGACTATCAAAATATTGACCAGATTTGGCCCAAATTTATGTTTCAGGTACGTTAGGCAAGCAAATTGGAAATGTTTTCAACTATTTCAAATCTACATGGCTCTGAGTATCCCGTTTCTTACCTAATATCATTGATCATTTTCACTACAATATTCTGAAACAGGTTGATAATGCTTGTGACAACTCATGCCATTCAAAAAGCCTATGAAGAGGCATTTAAAGCAAAAAATAAATTGATTACTTTTTCTCAGGGAAAGTTCAAAGCAAAAGTTTGCTGTATCTGTGACAGATTCATAAGAACACAATTTTGCGCCTCGCGCAATTTTGTCCGACGTTCCAAATTTCCAATGTTCCAGTACTAAAAACATGTAGATTTCTACACAAATTTCCCCTGCCATATCTTGCTCACTTCTACACTGCCACCACCGACACCAGGCTCTACACATACTAACCAAGACCTGCCCTTTTCGATTTTGCTATCAGCTTAGTCGATTGGCGCCTTCCTTGGCCTCTGTGGTTGCATATTCACCATTGTCGGTCCTTGTCGTCGTCGTCGTCGCGGTGGTCGTTGCGCTTGCAAACCAACACTAATTTCCTACACTGAATCCAGTATCTCTTCTACCTACACTGGATCCTGTAGACCAGTACTAACCCCACAAAGCTCCTTCTCCGATCTGTTTCACGAAGCGCTACCATTTCGATCTGTGAGCTTCTCCCCCAAGTCACAGGTGAACTTCAAGTTCCCTTCTGTTCCTTCCCTGACCCTTAAGCGAGCATTCACTTATGGCCCCTGGTCGTTAAGTGTTTCCGCTCAAGGCCCTCCTTCTCACATATACCTTTCAGGTGTGCCCTACAGCTGGCATCTGTTTTCACACCTACAGTCCCTTCCTATGTGGTTTTGATTAGAGGCCGATTCTACATAGGACCCTTCCAGTGTACTACCCGGTTCTTCAAGTCTCTTGTGAGATAAGAGAGGTCTCACAGGTGAACTTCAAGTTCCTTTCTGTTCCTTCCCTGACCCTTAAGCGAGCATTCACTTATGGCCCTTGGTCCCTAAGTGTTTTCGCTTAAGGCCCTCCTTCCCACATATACCTTTCAGGTGTGTCTTACAGCTGGCGTCTGTTTTCACATCTACAGCCCCTTGGCTCCTAAGTGGTTTCGATTAGAGGCCGATTCTACATAGGACCCTTCTTCCAGTGTACCACCCGGTTCTTCAAGTCTCCTGTGAGAGATAAGAGAGGTATCACAGGTCGAACTTCAAGTTCCCTTCTGTTCCTTCCCTGACCTTTAAGCGAGCATTCACTTATGGCCCTTGGTCCCTAAGTGTTTTCGCTTAAGGCCCTCCTTCCCACATATACCTTTCAGGTGTGTCTTACAGCTGGCGTCTGTTTTCACATCTACAGCCCCTTGGCTCCTAAGTGGTTTCGATTAGAGGCCGATTCTACATAGGACCCTTCTTCCAGTGTACCACCCGGTTCTTCAAGTCTCCTGTGAGATATAAGAGAGGTATCACAGGTCGAACTTCAAGTTCCCTTCTGTTCCTTCCCTGACCTTTAAGTGTGAATTCACTTATGGCCCTTGTCGTTAAGTGTTTTCCCCTAAGGCCCTACTTCCTCCCTATCCAATCAGGTGTGCCCTACAGCTGGCATCTGTTTTCACACCTACAGCTCCATGGCTCCTAAGTGGTTTCGATTAGAGGCCGATTCTACATAGGACCCTCCTTTAGTGTTCCCCCTGGTTCTTCAAGTCCCTTCCCTGTGAGATACGAGAGGTCTTACAGGTCGACCTTCAAGTTCCCTTCTGTTCCTTCCCTGACCTTTAAGTACGAATCCTTGTATGGCCCCTGGTATTTAAGTGTTTTCACTTATGGCCCTACCTCCTCCATGCATCATCAGGTATGCCCAACATCTGGCATCTGTTTCCACACCTACAGCCCATTGGCTTATAAGTGGTTTCGATTAGAGCCCGTTTCTACATAGGAACCTTCTTCAAGTGTTCCACCGGTTCTTCAAGTGTTCCTTGCGAGATAAGAGAGGTCTCACAGGTCGAACTTCAAGTTCTAGCCTACATACCATGTGCCCCTAAGTGTTGTTCTTTTATGGTTCCCATCCCACATAGGACCCCTCCAGCGTACAGCCTGCCTTGTTCTTCTTCCTCCAAGACTATGGCCCCTGTGCCCCCACTAACTGAATTCCACTTAGGGGCTTCCATTCACTTACCGTAGGCTCTCTTGCTTCTTCCACCAAGCAAGCAGTGCGGCGCTATGCCCTTCCTTTGTGTATCCCTTCCTAGCTCCACTTCGATCGAAAAACTGGCTCGATCCGACAACCCTTCCTACTGTTGTCGGCGGCAAATTTGATCGAAAAAGGCAACTTCAATTGAAAAAACTCGAATCCCTTCGACAGCACATTCGATCGAGTTGTCGACAACCACCTCCACTACTCAAATTCCCTCCCCTTGTTCTTCTTCCTCCAACACTATGGCCCCTGTCTTTTCCATCCCACATACCGTGGGACCAGCCCGCCTGAGTGCAGCCATGCGGCGCTGCTCCTCATATGTGTCTCCCTTCCTACTGTATGATTGTTGGCAGCTGCTTTCTGTTAGGCTTCTGCTTGGGGCAGCATTCATCAGTTTGTTCTTTGTACCCTCCCTGCTTGCTTTCAGGATTCGTTTGAAAAATTTGTCGTTCTACAACTTGGGGCTTAAACTCTCTTCGATTGAGGCGACGTTAAAGTCTGGATACAGACTGAGTAGCTTAGATCCACCTTTGGTGGTTAAGGTTACTTAAATAAGTATATTATTATTGACAGATTCATAAGAACAGGTGATGAAAAAAAACTTGACTTTAGTTCTCTAGCACATCCATATGTTAGAGATTATTTTCACAAGAAGAAAATCAAGTGGGACAATATGCCGTTTAAATTTGCTTCTGTTACAGCTAGAAACCATGTTCTGAAACAATACACACAAAAATGTATCAATGGGACTAGAAGAATCAACAAAGAAAGAATTGCCTTCAATGATTTCATTTTGTCACCAAAGACATATGCGATCAAGCCTTCTAGTGATAGAGAAGTTATCTCCCAATTTGGGTGCTGCAGCCAATGCTATAATGGTATTGAGAGCATGAAAAAGAACAATAATAAACAAGCCAAGCTTCCAAAATATGCTATAGCAAATGGACTCTTGCATGGATATCCTCCTAACGAACTATTAGATTTGACAGCAACAGAACTTGCCATTATCTCAGATGTGAGAATCAGCCAACATATATTTCATTTCCATGCTGGACAGCATCAAATGATTAAAGGGTATCACTTTTTGAGAAGAAACAATTTGGAATATACAAGTGGCGTTATCAACTATCTGGAATCAATTGGGAAGAATCAAATCCAAGTGATCCTAACAGGATCATTCACTAACCAACAAAAACTGGCAGTAAAAAAGAAAATGGAGTTCAGAATACAAAAAGTGAAAAAAGCCTTGCATTGGATGAAACAAAATATGGGTTACCTTGAGGATGAAAACATAAATGATACTCATATCATTTTACCTCTTTTTGTTGACAAGACCAATCAAATACAATCTTCGAACTCAAACATTGAACAACAATTTGAAATGCATGTCATCTTTCCTGATGAGAATCTACACAGCACAACCAATGGAGGATTTGACACAGATAAACATTTCAAGGACCACTGTATAGAAGATCTCATTGACAAGAATGCCACCATGATCTGTAGAACATCCAACAACCTACTGAAAGATTATGAAGGAAACAATTTCTTGCGTTCTTTTCCACTTCAATTTCCATATGGCATTGGATCTGTTGATGTGGATGGAGTAGAGAGAATGAGTCCTGATTATCTGAAATATTTATCAGAGTTATCATCACCATGCTTTCATCAGGGTGAATTTGTAGCAGTTATGTACAATTTTGTACAAAGAGTCAAAATGGTGAAACATTCCTATTTAAAAACAACAAAAAACCTGAGGTGCAACTTTTCACAGCTTGACCCAGTTCAACTCAAACAAGCATCAATCAATTTTCTAGATGGAAAGGTTCTGCCAGAAACAAATGAAGACTTTTTTCTTTCTAAAATAAGGGGAGTAACAAGTTCAATGGGAAATACAAATGCAGCTTCTGATATTGCTAGAAAGAAAATGTTTCAACTAATGGCACATTATGGATTGCCTTGCATTCTATTCACCATCACTCCAAATGATTCAATCAATTTTAGGATTAGAGTGATGTCAAAATCCAAGGATGAAGAAGTTACTTCTGAGGATTTCCCAGATCTTTTTAAGCGAGAACAACCACCCATTGATGATTGTGATCTTTTTCAGTTTGTGACAGAGTGCTCATCGATAAGAACAACATATCCAGGTATTTGTGCTATTGAATTTGAAAATATTTTGGAAATAACCATCAAGTTCATATTGGGATGGGATAACAAGGAAGGTAACATCAAAGATATGGGTTTATTTGGAGATTTAGAAGCATATAGTGTTGCAGTTGAAGAACAAGGACGTGGCACTCTGCATGCACATTTTGTTTTGTGGATAAATAAATGGAATGACCTGCTACAAGATTTGCATACGGAGGACAAGCAAGATGGGGCAATAGAGACCATGAAACAGTATGCACAAAACATACTGACAACAAAATTGTTTCAGAACTTTGATTCTATTCAGTGCAGGAATCCTGAGTGTTTAAGTTTGGTTTCAGAATCTTTTGAAAAATGCACAGAACAGGATTTAAGGAGATTGAGACTTAAACATGGTCACACATCACTGGGTGACAAAGCAATTTTTAAATGCAGAGCCTGCTCTAAACTTTACACAAGTGAAGATTTGGCGCGTGAAAGTTTAGATTTCCTCAAAAGTATACCAACATCAAATGAAACTGGAGAACAATATTTCATGTATCACAAGTTTTGGAATGGTGTGACTAAGCAATCAAAATGTCAGGTCACAATGGAAATGGCATTGCATAAAGAAACTGCTGCCCAAATTAAAAGTGGTCGTTTCCCGCGCCTTGGATCAATGAAATACCAAAAAAACCTTCACATTGTTAATTTGTTACGCAATTTGCATGCCTCAACGCATGCAAGCTCATGTCACAAAAAGGACAAAAATGGTGAATGTAGGTTCAAACTCCCGCTTCCTGCTTGTGATGAAACAAAGATACATTTTGAAGATGAAGAATTAACATCATTTGATTGGACAGGCAAATGCAACAAGAAACAATTGTTTGTCTGGGAACATGAGAGAACACATCAGGATTGTTTTGCCAATTCAAACAATAGTATTGTAAGTTCTATTTTTCAATGCAACAACAATGTTATTTGGGGGGTGGATGGTGCAGGGATTTATTACCTTACATGTTATGCCTCAAAAAGTACACAAAAGGATGATAAAGAAAAGATCAGTGCAGTTGCAGAAAAAGTAATCAAACAACTTGGTGAACAACAGAGACAAGAAAATGAAAATGTCACAATGAATGATGAAGAACATGATGAACCAAACACAGTAAACCAGAGAAATGACTCTACAGCACAACTAAATGAAACAAATGAAGAAGATGATCTGATGAGAGAAAAGGTTGGAATAAGAGCTATTCTAAATGCATTGTTCAAAGTGACACAAGATAACATCACTTCAGCACCAATGGCTGCCTACCTGACAAGAAACCATACAAGATTTAGGTTCTCAGAAGAGTTTTCAACATTGGTGTTGAGCAATTATATTGAGAATGATCATGTTGTTGATGGTGTTCTAAAACTGAAAGAAGCCAATGAAAGTGACAATGAGGAAGACTTGCCAGTTTACATATCACAAGTAGCAAATTATATTTGCAGACCAACAGAACTAGAGGGTGTGTGTCTTTATGATTTTGCATCAAAGTATTATACAAAAATGAGAAGAAGTAAGACATCACTGGACTTTACGGATAACCATCCGTCAAAAAACCATTCATTTTGTGATGAATACAAAAAACCTAAACTTCCAGGTATCTGTCACTATGATTTGAAATCGACGTCAAACTTTAGGAACAAACAAATTAGGAATTTTGTCCCACAGCATGAAAATGAAGAACACCAGGAAATTGCTTTAGCAATGGAAGATTATGCTAAAAGAGCAAGTGTGTTATTTTCACCATTCAGAAAGCTTTCTGACCTCCAATTGAATTCCAAATATCTTCCCTATTTTCAATCTTTTTTAGCAAATGGTTTGCTAAAACAAGAGCATCAGAATATTTTGAAGAATATTCAAAGGACACATAACAGCTTGATGGGTGGACGTGCAAATGATGCACTAGAGAGAGTGACCTTACCACCAGATACTAGGTGGACACATGATGAATCAAATGCAGAAGACAACAACAGAAATAATATCAACATCTTGGATGAATTGGATCTTTTTGGGAACACAGTTTTAGGATTGGATGATGACAACTGTTTTAGAACGAGTCATAATCTATTTTCCTTCAACACATCAATCATTACTAAGGCAGGAAGCAATCATTGTGGACACAATTTGATTAAGGCACCAAATATTGACCAAACAAAAACAATATTTTGTTCAGCTTCTAGAGTATCATTAATGGAAGATGGTGAAGATACAGATATGGGCAGGGATTGGCATGAGCTTGACATCACAAACATGATTAAAGTGATGGTAACACACAATACTGTTGTTACAAATGAAGAGATCACAAACTTATCTGCCACGGGTACTTGTGAAAACATGATTGCATATGGTAAAGAGATATTCAATGGTGACAAACATCAAATGATAGCATTTGTATACATTGTCTCTGGATTTGTACTGAGAGTTTATGAAAAACAAAAGAAAAATGGAATGCAAAAAACAAGAAACACAAGGAGAAGATTATCTGGTGAATTGGGAAGACTTGCACCATTCAATGAATTTGGTGAGGAGGAAGAGAAGGATGATTTTGACTCATCTATTTCAAGGCGTGACAAGATCAACTTCAGTAGAACAGTTCAGATGTTGCAAGAAATGCATGAACATAGACAACAATCCATAGCATTTCTATCGGGTGCAGGTGGTACAGGGAAAAGTCGCGTGATCAGAGCAATTCTGTCTTATTGCAAGGAATTCTGTGAAAATTTGAACATCAAGTTTACAAGGCAAACAATTGTTGTTACAGCTTTAACTGGATGTGCAGCAGTGTCAATTCATGGTAGCACTCTCCATAGTGCTTGCCACATTCCAGTGAAAGAGAACGATTCATACCTTGAAAAATTAAGTGAATTCAAAGAAGATTGGGTTGACACAGAAATGATCATTATTGATGAAATATCCTTTGCAAATTATTCATTGTTAAACAGGCTGCATAAAACATTGAATGAATTGAAAGATGCTCCAAGAACAAATACATTGTACGGTGGTATCAATGTACTCTTTGCTGGAGATTTCAATCAGCTACCACCCATAAATGGAACCAAAATATATGATGAGCAATATACAACAATGTTCAGGGATGCTGTCAATGTGATGCTGGAATTAAAAACAAACCACAGGTTTCAGGAAGATGCATCGTATGGAAAATTGTTAGAAAGAATTTTTAAAATTGGGCTTAGTGAAGAAGATGCTAAGCTTATCAACTCAAGGAAAGTGATTGAGAGTGATTCTTTACCAATGGCAATTTCTTATGCTGTACCAACAAACAAAGACAGGTGTGCAATCAATGATGCAATTTTTGCCCTTCATTTACAACAAACCCATTCCAAGAACATTGAAGACCCTATTCCCTTGCACACCATATGTATACGAGCATCCAATGTTGAATACAAATATGCCAAAAGCAGAAAAGATTACAAGGCCTTTCCAGATAAAGGAGATATATTTTACAGTTGTTGCTCTGATGCAGATGTTACAGAAAGAAGAGGAAGTACACATGTTGATCCATTTCTAAAGTTATATATTGGTTGTCCCATCATGATAACAAGCAATATATCTGTTGAAGAGGCTATAGCTAATGGTTCAATGTGTGAATTTAAAGGTTTGATTTTGAAACAAGAGATGAACAGGTTTGAAGCCCTTGAGAGTGTTGTGATCAATGGCTATTATGTCAATTGCATTAATGCAGATAAAATTGAATCTATACAAGTTATTCTAACAGATACCAATACTCCCGAAGAACAACCCATATACAACCTCAAATTGCCCGAAAAAGATATTTATGCCTTGTGCAAGTATCCTTCTCTGTTTAGTGAGCACATCAGTCACAAATCATCAAGACAAAATTTGAGCGTCAAACTCAAACAATTCCCTCTCAACATTTCCCATGCTAGAACTGTGCATAAATTACAAGGGCGTTCCATAGACAATATTTTGGTTTCGAGTTGGAACTATAGGATGCAACATTGGATATATGTTGTTTTGTCAAGGTGTAAAACATTGAACGGATTGTACTTGAGGGATGAGATAGATCATACCAAAGTCAAGGGAATGTGTAAAGAAATTAAAAATTTCTATGATGAATTCCAGAAAGAAAAACAACCACCATCAGTGTTGATTGAAAAAGTAACCAATAGTTTCTAACAATAGTAAATCCTGCCCGTTCACAACCACAATATCACTCAGTCATCAACCCATAAATACACCAGATTTAAAGAATATAACTCAATACTCAACCCCAAAACTAGCCAGAAATGAACACAGTGCAATTCTTGCCCATCCTCTACCAAATATAAGTCAGTCATCGTCAACCCAAAAACTCACCAGATTTGAACACAGTGCAAATCTTTCCATTCATTAACCAAAATATATTTCAATCGTGAACCCAAAAACCAACCGAATTTGAACACAGTGCAAATCCCACCAATTCCCGACTAAAAAATAACTCAGTAATCAACCCAAAAACCCACCAGATTTGAACACAGTGCAAATCTTTCCAGTCATTAACCAAAATATATTTCAATCGTGAACCCAAAAACCAACCGAATTTGAACACAGTGCAAATATTTCCAGTCACCAACCGAAATATAATTCAATCGTGAACCCAAAAACCCACCAGATTTGAACACAATGCAAATCTTTCCAGTCCCTAACCAAAATATGATTCAATCGTCAACCCACAAACTCACAAGATTTGAACACAGTGCAAATCTTTCCAGTCCCTAATGCAAATATTTCCAGTCACCAACCGAAATATAATTCAATCGTGAACCCAAAAACCCACCAGATTTGAACACAATGCAAATCTTTCCAGTCCCTAACCAAAATATGATTCAATCGTCAACAACCCACAAACTCACAAGATTTAAACACAGTGCAAATCTTTCCAGTCCCTACTCACCGTACGTACCGTACAATATCCCGACCAAAATATAACTTAGTTTGCAGTCCCTAACTAAAATATAACTCAGTCATCAACCCAAAAACTCACCAGATTTGAACACAGTGCAAATCTTTCCAGTCATTAACCAAAATATATTTCAATCGTGAACCCAAAAACCAACCGAATTTTAGCACAGTGCAAAGGTACCGGGTCAATCTCACACTTTTTTTGGTACAGTCATACACTTTTGCCATACACATTTCAACTATAACAATGCCAACGAAAGGTATGATCATATGTACAATTCGATCCTGTGACCTCATTTGCTCAGCCACTAACCCATGCACCACCCCGACCTCCGAACCCAGTATATAACCGAGCCAACGTTGGATGGGGTCGCGTTGCTCTGGTGAACACTGTACTGGGGCAGGGGTGGTGGTTTGGGGGCTTATATAAAAGGATACTATAGCTTATGTAAAAAGGGCAGTAGTAGGGCTCTGCGCTCCGCGCTGGGGATGCCATTGATATTTTTGTGTTCATACTCTCTATATATATTGATCATACCATAATACCTAATTTTCAAAAGTGTACGGATGTACCTTTTAAAAGTGTAAAGTTGACCCCTGTCCCAGTGCAAATCCCACCAATTCCCGACTAAAATATAACTCAGTCATCAATCCAAAAACCCACCAGACTTGAACACAGTGCAAATCTTTCCAGTCATTAACCAAAATATATTTCAATCGTGAACCCAAAAACCAACCGAATTTGAACACAGTGCAAATATTAATTTGCTGCCGACAACGACCGTATATTTTGCACCTCTACCAAATTCTCTCATCTGGTAAAGTTAACGTTCGTATCTTTCGTTCGCGTCTTTTTCGATTTTCGATTGTATCGATTGAATAAATTCGATTCGTACCCGTCTTTTTCGATTGAATTTGCTGCCGACAACGACCGTATATTTTGCACCTCTACCAAACTCTCAAGAAAGGGCCAACAACGACAACAGGGAAAAATTCGAATGTACCGTAGTCGGACTCATTCATGTACAAATTGTACCAAATCTAAAAAGTTCGATTGTATATTCACCAACTCTCTCATCTGGCAAAGATGACGATGACGACAAGGACTAACTTCATCCAAGACAGATTTTAATCGTATGATTTTTTCTTTATTCAGGTTAAATCTTATGGTTACTTGCAACCAAAAAAATGAGAGTTTGCTACCATAAAAATGAGCGCGCGCCACTAGATATTACTATTGCTTTTAGAAGAAGCATCTCATTTCCGTAAATAAATGTTTGGCTAAGCTTTTTAGCGATTTTTAGTCGTAGCGTTTGTACCAAGTCTACTTGTTAAAAACAGATTTTTTTAATATTTTTACGTATTTTCCCCCCCCCAAACCCCCCCCACATAAACTCCGTCTACAAGGTTACGTTGTCAACTCCTAGGGTTAGTGTTAAACGTTCAACTAACAACTCCACCAATTACACGGTAACGATACAAAGAAAGACCGATCGAAGATGGTTTTCGTGTGTTTCGTGTCTTATTTTACGTGTGCTTTGTATGCTAAGAATTACACGGTAATATGCCGTAAAACCGACACGACGATACGATGAGTAATTAACCTGTCGGCATCGACAAGGCCGAATGAACTGTAATGAATGATTACTCTTGCTCACTAAATTGATCGACCGTAAGGGAGATCACATTTTGTTTTATTACTGCTACGACACACTTTTTATATTATTGATAAGATTAACACACGCCCCAATGCCAGAGGGAACACAAACCGAAGGAACCCCCAGCCCCACAACGAGAGGAGTTACCCCTGACACCAGCATCGACAATTCCAGAAACATAGGCTCCACCGCAATCCGGGATCTAAGAGACCAACTGGTAGAACTCGAACATTACCACAGGGATATCCTTGAGTACACCGAAGAACAAAACACGCAATTGCAAACACAGAACAGGTTGCTATACGACTATACCGAAGACAGTGAGGATAGTGATACTGACGACGAGATGTCCAAGAAGAAAGACCATCACGCGTCGCTCAAGGACCACTTAGATGAGGCACAGACTAAACCGATAGCGGTACCGAGGAGCATAGAGGTATACGAGTTCAAGAAGGCACTAGCGAACGCATTAGCAGAGGTACCCTCCATCAAATACATCCAGGGAGGGGGTTACGCATTTCCACTGGAAACAGAAGCACAGTACCGCTCGAGGGACCCCCAAGCGCCATTCCCAGAGGCACCACAGGAACCACAAGAACTCGATAGTACCATCGAGCTCACCTCCGACACATACAAACTATGGAAGCGGAGCCGGGCCCTTTACGTAGAGTGGAACAAATACGACAGGGAAGCCCTACTACTTACAGACAAGAAATTCCCCAACATGCTTGGTGACCTGAAGAACCCGGGCTCGGACGCCTTTCCCAGGGGGACTACGGTAAACGAAGCCTTCCAAGCCATGGAGGAGGACCTATGTACTACCGAAGCCCAGCATCAGCTCACTCGGGAACTCACCAAGAAAATGAATGCTTTGTCGTACACACCGAGCCCAATCGGGCCCAAGGAGTACTTCCGGCAACTCACTAAGTATCAACATCAAATCAACTTACTCCCAGAGACGGCGGACGTCACGGAAGCACAAATGATTGATTACTCACGAGAGGCTTTTGCGCGCAGCAAACACGACCCCATCACCCTACACCGAGTGGACGAGGACTGGAAGAAACACATAGACATGATGGTTAAGTGTGGGTTCACCCAATACAAGAAGTTCTGGGGACTACGCCTGAAGGAGCTATACAGCAGCTACCACAACAAGACGTCTACAGCAAACCTAGCCGATATTCAGAATGACCAACGCTTCACCGAAATCGAAAGCAAGCAACGGGATCTGGCCAATGTATGTCACGAGATTTACTCCCAAGTCACTGAAACAGCCACTGCGGCCTCAACGATGACAATGTCCAATCAATGGGAAACAGCAATGGCGGTCCTCCAAGCCGACGTGAACCGTCTCAAGTCGGCTGACGCGAGCCGCAACACCAGGCAAGACACACGCCAACCAACCCGACAGGAGTGGAAACAATACAAGTATTATTGCCACTCATGTGGGGTGAATCTCACCCACGACGGTCGGAGTTGCTACCGTAGGAGCAACAGGGCCGGACACCAGGAAGGGGCCACATACGACAACCAAATGGGTGGAGCCACCAGGAACAATGATCGCTGGCTGCAGTGGAATGGGCCCGACCCCAACAAGAGCGGCCGGACTATGATAGTCGACACTCCCCTACGCTCGTGACGGCGTGGGAGGGAACACAAAAGTAGCATACTTAAACAACCTAGTAATCATGATTCACAGTTACGCAGTATCCTACGTGTTCCCTCGAGTGAAACCCTTCCTCGACCACCGAGAACAGTTACATTCACGCCAGACGTCGCGTTCAATGCCAGGACCTGTCCGGGGTATGGAGCTCTAGTGTACTCTACGCGTGACAATTGTGGTTGGATACTTTCGGCAACGGATAATCGGACTACAGGCGAGACTAGGGAAACGCCAGATCTCCTCTTGCTGTGACTTATTCAGATTGCAGCGAGACAGACCTTAGTATGTAGATTACAGGTAGTTGGTAGCAACTAGTGTGAATTTTGGGATATAAATCAGTTGAATGTTAAAAGTATGAGATAAGAGAGTAATCTTGCTGGAGAGCATGATATCTCTTTTGGTGCAGTAATGAATACAGTACACCGCTAATCGTACAGCACTGTACCGGTAGAATCACTGCTATCGAACTTGTATATATATATATATGTATCATGAGAAGCTTTCTTCTAATCGTGATCACTGAAGCAGCTGTTACAGGAAGCTTCTTCGAACCTCCCTGAGTATCGAAACACATGATTGGAGGTATCGAAACGGCTATACCGGAACCAGGCAAGCTTTCTTCTAATCGTGATCACTGAAGCAGCTGTTACAAGAAGCTTCTTCGAACCTCCCTTTTGATCATGAGTATCGAAACACATGATTGGGAGTATCAAAATGGCTATACCGGAACCAGGCAATTCACTTTGTTTTGGTCATGAAAACAAAAGAACCTTGCTTCCGATCTTAAGTATCGAACTTTGATCGTGACAGAACCTTGCTTCCGATCTTAAGTATCGAACTTTGGTCGTGAAAACAGAAAGGAAATGGGCCTTCCCGGTCATTCGGTCTTCGAGAAGAATATTCCAATCCTGTTTACAGAAAGTATGGGCCTTCCCGGTCATTTACCATAGATAGAAGAATATTCCAATCCTGCTTACAGAGGTGCATATGACTCGATCCTGCTTACAGAGATTCTCCAGTCTTGCTTACATAGGTGCATATGACTCGTCGGTATTATCGTACCACTCCAGCTGTAGTACTGTAAATTACGTAGAAATCTACGTAAGTTCAAGTACCGGCCTGTGGTTCCCTATACGTACGAAAGGAATTTAATATGCCCCATCTTCTTGCACGTGATCAGGTGTATCACATAGCTCGAAAAGAAGAACAAGTAAATTTCGTGAGTACCGGAAGTAATTTAATATGCCCCATCTTCTTGCACGTGATAAAGTGTATCGCATACTTCGGAAAGAAGATCGATTGTAGTGGAGCATCGATTCGGAGAATTGAATCGTATCAAAAGGATTCAATCGTAGAATTGATTGCAGGCAAATTCATAGATCAAGCACAACCGTAGGATGCACAACCGTATATTTTGAATCACCATATATTGGCTGGAAGTGAAGACATAGAATCAATCGTGGCGTATGAAGCAAGTCATAGAAGATGGACCATATCGTAGAAATCGATGCATACAGATTAAGATGTCTCTCGTATGGGCATCAACTAATCGTAGATTTGGATCAATCGGAGATACTTGGAAACAAGTCATAGAAGACAAGCGCAGCTTGAGAATCAAGTCGTAGAATTGAATCGTAGTAGATTGAATTGGAGAATCGAATCGAAGGATGTGATTGATCAGATCATAGATATCTATCTTGGAATGAACGTAGAAATTGAGTCGGAGAATGTGATTGACTCGTAGTAGAGATCGATTGATCAAACCATACGATTGACTGAAGGTCGACTCGTAGTAGAGAGCGATTGATCAAATCATAGAAATCGATTGATTAAACTCAGTCGTAACTGAAGCTTGGATCGGAGAATCAAATCGTAGACGAATTCATAGAAAACGATTGTTGAACAGTAGGAAGTCGATTTGTAAAAAAACCAAGCTTGGGAATCATAGAAATCGATTCGTAGGAAACCAACTTGAAGGGATCGTAGAATCATTTTGACTGATCAAATCGTACTCGTCTTGACGTTGGAGAATTGATTCGAATTGAATCGTATCAATAGGATTCAATCATAGAATAAATTGCGGACAAATTGATGGATCAAATACAATCGTAGCAAATCGTAGCTTCGATCTTGGAGTGAGATGGGTGCGAAAGGATAAGAATGCCCCAACCGTAGTCAATCGTAGCTTTGATCGTGAATCAAGAAGAGCAATCAAGTCGTAGAATTGAATCGTATTAGAGCGAATCGTAGAATCGAATCGGGGGATGCGATTGATCAAATACCGAATCGTAGAATCGAATCGGTTGCTTGGATCAGAGAATCGAATCGGTTGATGCGATTGATCAAATACATTCATAATCGAAGCATTATCGGGGAATCGAATTGAACGGTTGTGGATATCATAATTGATTTGTAGGAAATTGATTCGTAGATATCAATCTTGAAAACAATCGTAGAGACCAAACATGGATTGTGGCGTGTAAATCGATTCGTAGATACCAACTCAGAATTGCAAATAGTCATGATGGCTGTCTTGTACAGAAGAAAATGCCCCTGCAAGATAGTCGGAAGGACGATATGGCAAGTATCTGTCGTGTTGGATAGAAGCGATTGAATGATCACATATCAAATTGTAGGAATCGAGGGATCAAATACACCCAGCACATCAAACAATGTCGTCGTAAGCCCAATTAGCAACCAAGAGAGTAGCATGTAGGTGATACAGCTTGAGCTTGATAGCATCTCGATGTCGTTTGGTGATGCACACAGCAGGCGAGTTGTAGAACAAAGAATGTGCCCCATAATTAGGCTTGCAATCTGGGCAAGAAGATTCAGCAGCATGCTGTGGATAGGCTTGACCTGAACTTGGAACAATGACAGTGCCTGAGCTTGGAACGACCCTATTCTTAGAACATAACCTAGATGGTGGGAGTTGCAAAGAAGGAATGCAAGTACCAGGCTTGTGGGAAGAAAATTTCTTGGGTGACCGGTAGAATGTCACAGTAGCAGATTTAGGATGAAACGTCCATGCTGTATTATATGTTGGCGTAGTTGAGAGGGCGATTGATCAAAGAATCAAATCGTAAGCATCATAATTGTTGATGTGGTGTCGGTATCTTGGTAATGGTAGAGTCACCAAGGATCGCGACACGGAGGAAAATGGAATCTATTGGAGGTGAGATTCCTGGATGGAGAGATTGCGATTGGCGTGTCCAATGCAATGGGCTTCTAATAAAGACTTTCGGCGTGTCCGATTGGTGTCTTTCTTGTAATCGGATCAGAGAACTATCAATCGTCGGCCGTAGTCGAGCGTTCGATGACCTGCTGTCGGATTGTCGTCGACTGTTCTTCTAATGCAAGCTGCCTGAGAGCTTGCGACTGTTAATCTATTATTTTCCTTCTGAATCCGATTCGTTGAGAGTCTGATTCAAAGGCTTCTGACGAACAGCAACGCTGTGTTAGTGTGTTAGTAGACGAACGATTGTACTCTACGCGTGACAATTGTGGTTGGATACTTTCGGCAACGGATAATCGGACTACAGGCGAGACTAGGGAAACGCCAGATCTCCTCTTGCTGTGACTTATTCAGATTCAGCGGCGACAGACCACTTTGTCCCTACGACATACCAAGGGGGAGCACACCAAGACACACCAGGGGCACTGACCGTAGGATGTGCAAATGGGAGCAAGATGCTATCGACGGCAACGGACCTATTAGACCTACCCCGTCTCCCCCTCGAGGCCCGAGGATGCCACAAGTTTGACGAAGTGGAACTCCCGTTAGTCTCAGTGCCCAAACTATGCCGTACCGGATGCCACGTAGAGTTCTCTAAGGATGGCGTGACCGTTATCGGCCCTACCCAACAAGTCCTACTCACAGGTCAACGCGACCCCCTAAGGAATCTATACATGGTTCCCCTCCATCAGCCCGACCTACCAAAGGGGACAGCTGAATCTCCAAGGGTGACGGGCCCCCCGCAAACCAAAACCAAACACAACCAAAACGACCTAAACGAATCCGGCCCCCCGCAACATGAACTAAACGAAACCGCCCCCCCGCAAAACGCAAACGAACAAAACGCCGAATATCCGATACACACGGGGGCAGGGGCATACCAGATTCAAGCCATCCCCAAACTAATACAATTCTACCACGCCGCAGCGGGGTATCCCACGAAAGAAACTTGGGTCCGCGCAATCGAGCGCGGATCCTATGCCACGTGGCCGGGCCTCACAGCACAACGTGTCAACCGACACCTCCCACTCTCAGAAGAAACTACTATAGGACACCTACAAATGGTGCGACAAGGCATTCAAAGCACACACAAACCGAAGAAGGCGAAGAACGGACCGACAGCCGATACAGAACCACCCCAAGTCGGCCGGAAGAAGATACATAATGTCTGCGTGGACATAGTTTCCGCGAACGACATGCAACCAACCAACCACACAGGGCCACGTACCAGAGACGAACCGAAGGAGCTCATCGCGTGGGACCTACCGGGGAGATACCCAGTCACGTCACGTCGTGGACACCAGTACGTATTCCTCATGTACGACTACGATTCCAATTATATTGACGTGGAACCCATCCAGTCACGCAAGAGCGAAGACCTCCTACATGGATTTACAGCATGCTACGCACGCATGAAAGAGAACAACGTAAGCGCAAAAATAGTGCGAATGGACAACGAGACCTCCAAGAAACTAATTGCATACATCACAAGGAACAACCTCGATTACCAACTAGCGTCACCTGGGGACCACAGGCTCAATCACGCCGAAAGGGCGATTCAGACCTTCAAGAACCACTTTATAGCGGGATTGAATGGCGTGGATGATAAATTCCTGATAGACGATTGGGACCTACTGATCCCACAGGCCCTCATTACCCTCAACTTGTTACGCGCATCCCGTACCCAACCCAAACTATCGGCATATGAGCTCAGACGCGGGATCTACGACTACAACAAACACCCCCTCGCCCCTATGGGTTGTCGTGTGATTATCCATGACAGGGCTCAAGAACGCGGCGCATGGCAGGACCATGGAACGAGGGGCTACTACATCGGACCGGCCTTGAAGCACTACAGGAATTACACATGTGTCGGGGAGGCCAGCCGCGCTACCAGAACCAGCAACACAGTAGCATTCTTCCCCAAAACTGAGATGCCACGTACCTCATCTACAGACCGGCTGCTCATGACACTCCAAGACCTAAAAGAAATTGCTAGTAAACCCTATCCACCAATCCCTTATATGGAACAGGGAACACAACTAAACGAGGCCCTGAGAAGTTTACAAGAACTATTGAATATAAATACGCGACAAAAACGAAATACGCCTACGCGACAAAAACGAAATACGCCCAAAGGTGCCAAGCTGCGTGATACGACCAAAAACGCCCCTGAACCACTCACGGTAGCAAACGGGCCCAATACGAAATCCAATGCGCGCGAACCTCCAAGGGTGGCGCCGACGCAACAACGCAGCGCCCGCCTGGGACACCCATGGGCGGTGGGCACGATCATTAGAAAGAAGTTCAACTCAGGGTGGTATGAAGGTGAAGTCATAAGTTATGACCAAACCAATCAATACTACAAGGTACGATTCACGGATGGGGACGTTGCGGACTACACACACGGTGAAGTCTCCGGGTACTACAAGTCCGACCAATACTACTCAAGATCCAAGCTTAAGCCCAAGGCCCTAATGGGAGTTTACCCGCGCAATCCGGTCCGGTTTCCCATACCAAAACAGGCACTACAAACGAGTGATTTATCGTATGTGCCCCAACTAGCGTGTGGGGGGTCCATATGGGATGAGGACTTGAACAAATGGGCAGCGTACCGTGATCTAATCAGGCACCCCAAAGCACAAGTACAAGAATTATGGCTCAAATCAGGCGAGGACGAGTTCGGCCGGTTATTCCAAGGCTTTCAACAGAATAACATAGAAGGGATGGACGTATTGGACTGGATCAGGAGAACTGACGTACCCATACACAAGAAGGTCACGTATCCACAATATACAGTAGCCATACGCCCCGAGAAGGCCGACCCCTACCGGACAAGAATCACAGCAGGAGGAGACCGACTGGAGTACCATGGTAACGTGTCCACCCGAACAGCAAGCATGAAAACCATCAAAACCCACTGGAACAGTGTGGTGTCCTCCCCGGGGGCCAAATACTGTACTGGCGACATTTCTAACATGTACTTATGCTCCACGCTGGATGAACCCGAATACGTAAAATTCCGGTGGGACATGATTCCCCCCCGAATCAGAATAGCATACAAGCTGATAGGGCTCAAGCAGGGAGAATATGTATATGCCCGAATCAAGAAGGCATGGTATGGGTTAAAACAGAGTGGCAAGATAGCCCACGACGACCTAGTTGACCACCTACAAAAGTACGGATACAAGAAAGCACCCCACACAGAGGGACTGTTCCTACATGATGAAAGGGACATTACCTATACCCTCGTGGTGGATGACTTCGGGATCAAGTACACCCAACAGGAAGACGTCGATCACCTAGTAGCGGCCGTAGGAGCCAAATTGTCTATGGACGGGTACGTGGAACAAGCATTGAAAGAATTCGAACACGTAAGGCCGACACGCACGTTCGCGGGCCCTTCACGCGCGGATGTCCCTACCTACGGCGAAAAAATACAATACGCAAAGCTCGAGGACACGACCACCCTATCGGACGCAGAAATAAAGTTCATCCAACAAGTCACAGGAAAATTCCTGTTTTATGCCCGAGCAGTCGACAACACAATGTTACATGCACTCAACGATATAGCCTCAGCCAAGAATAACAAAACAACCTTAGCGGCTACGAAATACTTTCTCAACTATGCTGCGTGTAATCCCGACGCGACCATAATCTACAGGGCAAGTGACATGATACTCCGGGTAGATAGCGATGCTGCCTACCTAGTATGCCCTGAGGCCAAGAGCCGAGCCGGGGGATATCATTACCTGGGGGACACATCCGATCACACATTCAACGGCGCGATCCTGGTGTTGGCAAAAATAATCAAGAATGTTATGGCGTCAGCGGCCGAGGCCGAAGTTGCATCGTTATTCTTGATTGCACGGGAAGCGTTACCCATACGACAATGTCTGATTGAACTCGGCCACCCACAACCGGCCACTCCACTGAAAACCGACAATAATACAGCGGAGGGCATACTCAACGGCACGATCAAACAAAAACGGTCCAAGGCCATTGATATGCGATTCTATTGGTTAAAAGACAGGGCACAACAAGGGCAATTCAATATTTTCTGGGAGCCGGGAAAACATAATCTGGCTGACTACCCCACCAAAAACCATCCGGGGGGCCACCATAAGAAGGTACGTCCGATATATCTGTATGAACCCGATAGTCCAAGGACCATCCAAGGGTGTGTTGAATTACTAAAAATACGTAATACGTAAAACGTACAATTTACGTATACGTGAAACGTAATACATAAATTGTAATATGTAAACGTTATACGTAAACGAAATATGTAAAACGTAATACGTAAACGTAATACGTAAAACGTAATACGTAAAACGTAATACGTAAACGTAATACGTAAAACGTAATACGGAATACGTGATACGTAAAACGTAAACGTAATACGTAAAAGTACGATTTACGTATACAAGGGAATTCCCGGAAACGCAGTTCCAAGCAGAAGTACGATTCCAAAGTGTTCTAGATCTTTTATCACAAGGAGAGCGCAATAAGTAAAGTATACATAAGCTCACGCGAGTATCAAGAGATACACACGCGAGTATCAAGAGATACTTAGAGCACTGAGTATCGAACGCTGAGTAGCGAAATCCCAATACGAGTATCTATGAGTAACGAACTCCCGATACACGTATTTAGAAAAAGTGTGTCGTAACAAACAAACGCAAACGACCTTACGATCGATTAATTTAGTGAGTAAGATCATTGTTACAGTTCATTTGGCCTTGTCGATTGAAAAGAATTCACCGTGAAAAGGCATATTCGTTCGTACGAAGAGTCACGAAGTCAAATAACCTTATTCGTAAGGTTATTTAACCTGAGTGAATAATCGTCGGTGATTATCCATGTGGATTGCCTCTTAGGGAAATTCTCCCCATCAGCTCACTCTTCGAAGAATTAACAACTCTAAAACACCATCATGCCCTAAAATCTACGTACAACCTAGTACTAATTCTACATAATAAGGTACAATCACATGTGATATTCAATGAGAATATCACGGTGAATTATACGGTAACAAAAGACCGATCGAAGATGGTTTTGCGTGTGTTTTGTGTCTTAAGATTACATGTGTTTTGTATGCTTGAAATTACACGATACGACGAGTAATGTGACGACGAGTAATTAACCTGTCGTCCGCTAAGTCCGACTGCATCTAAGATGATTACTCTTGCTCACTAAATCAATCGATCGTAAGATCGTTTGCGTTTGTTTGTTACGACACACTTTCTTTAGTTTATCAGACCCACAGCACTCTACAAGCTGTGGAGGACGGCGTTTCCACCGAAACGCAGTTGAGCTCGAAGACTAATCCGGACTAGCCTGATCAGCTACCGGCATCAACCCTCAAGGATGTAAAAGAGGCAGTTGCTTGTGGAGCCCTGGAATAGACCAACACCAGGGCGGCCTCCCTTGAAAGAAGAGGCCGAAGACTCGAACCAAGGTGGTGGCTCCACCGGGTTTCGAGATCCAGCAACAAGCAAGGGAAAAGAAGCTGGACGGCTCAGTCGAAAGGGCCGCCCAGGTTGGCATCAGTTGAAAGGAATCAATATCCAATCTGAGAACACTGATCTTTCACTGAAAACAAGAATGACGCGAGCTAGAAGATTGAGCCTGAAGTATTCTGTGGTGAAACAGATTGGAAGGAACAGATTGCAAAGAGCATCTGCCCGGAAGGAACAGATTGCAAAAAGCACCTGCCCGCACGAAAACAAAAATCCAAAGATATGAGAACACCAATCCCGAAGATCGGAAAGATCCAAAAATGAAAAGGAGAACACCAAAAGGAGAACACTAAATTCTCAGGAAACAATCTTTTAATCTTTCACCACAGAAATACAGAATGAGCAAAATCCCAAGAAAGGATAGGAAAGCTCACAATCTTGATTTGCAACAAAAGCAAAAGCTCACACAAAACTAACCGGAACAAATACCCGATCCGAATAGTCAGAAAGTATACAAACCGGAACGAAAATTCGATCCGGATATACGAATACAAAAACAGATAAGCGAATCACACTTGACGGCAGTCAACATTTACCATCCATATCTCACACCCAGAACTATCGATTCGATTACATTCTCTCTCCACATACCACCATCGATTAAACATTCAATATTCCATCGAATATCATCTATTCTACTCCGAATAATCCGAAAACTCTCTTAAAAGTGACCATCCGACCATTAGAATACAAAATTCATCACCATGGTACGAACTAGAGCGGACGACGACATGGAAGAAACAAAAATGGAAGTGGATGAAGATGATGATTCAGACGATGACGATTTGGAAGAGCAATTGGAAGATAAAATCATGGAAGTCATGGAAAGGGCCTTTGAGGACCCAGAATCAAACTCAACCATGAAGAGAATCATCGACCAAGAAATAAAGAAAAGAGTCAAGGCAATGAGAGATGCAGAAAGAAAGGGTGTGAATCCAGATGACGCGGATAGCGAAAATGAGGATGAAGGAAACGATGCTGACCAAAATGCAGAGAACGCAAGAGCTGAACGGCTGGGAAGAAGGTCATCTCAACCCAGGATAAAAATAAGGGGATTCAACAATGGTAGATTTCTGAACCCAGAACAGCTTGCTTTCAGGAGCAGCCTAATGGATTTTGGCATCAACTATGAATCAGCCGAGGAAATTATGAGGGGAGGGATGTCTAATATTCGCGAAATCACAGATCTCAATAAGGAAAGCATTAAATCATTCATGCACGGATTGAAAGCTATCAGCCCAGACTGTCCTAATCCAAAAAGTATCCACTATGGTAACAGACTATCATCGAGGCTCCTAACTTGGGCAAATTGGGCCCGGTATCAACCATTGATTGGAGTCAAGCCAATGGCTATCGACTGGAACGCAAACCCAAACAACTTGGAACTGCAGCAATTCAGAATCAAGATGATGGAATCAAGTGTGAAATCACAGGAAAAGGCAACTCCACCCGAGCTGAAGGACCTCACAAAATTCAGGGAATGGGAGGAAGGCTTCCGACAGAACTTGAGATACAGATTCAACTCTGAGGGTTTTCCAATCTTGTATGTCATAAGACCCCAAGAAATGGAAGAAGTTACTGATGAAGCCAGGGCTGGAACAGTTGGGCAAAGTACAACAGATACTTATCCAACTTGGAGTGATTACAATGAAAGATGTGGTGTCTTGTCAGGTCCCCAGTATGATGAGGACAACAACGTCGTATGGAGGTTGCTGTGTGATGCAACTAGAAAAGGTCCCGGTTGGGAATATGTGGCACATTTCCAAAACACTGCACTGAATTCTGGTAATGCCAGAAACGCTTTCATTTCTCTCATGCAACACGCTTACACCGATACCAATATCACTATGGTTCTGAATAAGACATATCAGGATATGAAAGATTCACACTACACTGGAGATTCCAAGGGTTATGACTGGAACAAGCACAAGCGCAATTGGACTGCTTTTCATGGAACGATTCTGAGATTTGAAAAGAATCATAATGAAAGAAGATTTGTCTGGGATTTTATCAATTCAATCAGTGATGAGCGACTTGATGCTGCAAAAGCAGATGCAATTGATGAGAGCAAAAACTACCGTGACAACTTCAATGAATGTTTGATTCTATTCACCAATCGTCTTGGATTGAAAAAGCTTGCAACAGGGAAGAGTAAAAGAGGTTCCAGAAGTTTGTATTCTATGGGCACAACCAGCAACAAAAAGCAAAAGACAACTGGAACTTTTACAGGAAAAGTTGAGTGCAAGCCTTACCCAACAAGTGTTTATAAAACAATGTCAAAAGAACAGCGCCAGGAGCTTTACCAGATGAGACAGGCTAAAAAGAAACGAAATCTCAAAGCTGCTGAGACTAAAAAGAAAGAAACTGAAAATGAAGGCGCTGGTGACAGTTTTGGATCAAAATCTAAGAAATGACATAATAACCGGACACTATCACTAGAACACAAATTGTTAACAATGGTGAGCCGGTCATTATACAAGATGAACGTTCCTGTAGATTTTGATGATGGGGAAAGTGAAGAAGGATATTGTGAGTTAGACTCACATGCAGATACTACTGCAGCAGGAGGCAATATGGTATTGCTGAATCCTGATCAAATCACAACACACGTTGATGTTGCACCTTTTTCTGAAGAGTACAAGCCCATCAAGAAAATCCCCATTGGAAGCTGTGCGACTGCATGGACAAATCCAACATCAGGTCAAGTATATATCATAGTGTTCCATCAAGCACTGTACTTTGGGGACAAATTGAAAAACAGCTTGATATGCCCAAATCAAGTGAGGGACTGCAATTTCAACTCTGTTGAAGAAACACCTCGCCAATTTGATCCACGATCCAAGCATGGAATTACAATTCAAACTCCACTGGAGGATGATGATCCGAAGAAAGTTTTTATCAAACTGAGTATGAGAAATGTGATCTCATATTTCCCCACAAGAAAGCCCACAAGAATGGAACTTGACGAATGTCAACATTTGATAGCAACGAATGATACACCTTGGGATCCACATTCACTGAAGTTCAGGATGGCCGAGCTAGCCATTGACAATGGAGATCCAATTTCAGGGGACCAATTCAGCCTTCAAGCTATGACGACCGAAGAGGACCAAGCAATGGAGGAAAGTTCTGTTGTAACAGAACCTGCTAGTAATGTTACAAATACACTTCCCAAGACCAGCTTAGGAAAAGAACGGCATCCAAGTGTCATGCAGCAATGCAAACTGATGAGGGTCCATCAAGTGTCCACAAGGAGAATGCTCACTGAATGCCAGATTGCAACAGATGGAAATATAGCTCATCGGATTTCTTCAGTAAGGAATATTTCAAGCGCGCGAAGGGTAGACCAATTTTTGTTTGATGATACAGAATTTGGCTTTATGGAAGCTCCTGAAGCAGAATCAAAACAGGCCCCTAGCTTGCAAGAAATTGACAATACACTTGAAAGAAGGTCTCTTGACAGAAGAAATCAATGGGGGCCATCAGTGATAACGATTGAAGGTCCAAACAAAGTTGACTGTGAACGCCTAGCCAAAACTTGGAACATTAGTTTCAAGAAAGCTGAACAGACGCTGAAAGTCACGACGCAGAAGGCACTCAGGAATTTGCAATCACCATTGATGAAGCGGCTGCCTACTCAGCGTTTCAGGAACAAAAGAGTCGCACAAGGAACCTGGTACACTGATACGTGGCATGCCAGGACTACCAGTATTATGAGGCAAGAAAAATGTGCACAGATCTTTACAAATGGAAATGGGTTTGAAGTATTTATACCAATACAGGACAAATCACAAGCCCACCAAGGACTGAAGACATTTATTCATGAAATTGGAATTCCAGAGCATTTGATTTCTGATGGTGCGCCAGAGCAAGGATCCCCAAGAACCTACAAAACACACTGGAATTCAATTGTAAAGCGCAACCATATCCATCAGACATTCATCCAGCCACATTGCCCATTTCAAAATCGAGCAGAACAAGCAATTGGTCATCTTGGTAGTGCAATCACAACCAAGTCTGCAAAGAAGAAGTCACCGAGGAGATTATGGTCATTTTGTGGTGAACTATGTGCTAATATCAGGCAGCGAACGGCCTCCAACAACCCTTCTTCAATGGGGAGAACCCCATTTGAATTGGTCCATGGCTATAGACCGGATATTACATTATATACTTCATCAGAATGGTATGATTTTGTGTTTTATTATGAAAAAGGTGATTCTTCCACCCGAGGTGTTGAAAGGCTGGCGCGGTGGTTGGGTCCCTGTGGGAATAGGGTAGGTGGGGGAGATTGTTTTTGGCTACTGCCCGAGTCGGCAATACCAATATCTACAAATTCAATAAGGCCTGTCAAGGAATATGAATGGAGGGATAGAGATGTCCTAAGAAGAATGGAAGCGATCGACAAATCAATTGAATCCAAGATTGGAGATGAAGTCAAGGACAGCGCATCATTCTTCCAGGAAAACTACCCAGAGCCCCAAATAGAGCTATTTGAGAATCAACCAGTAAAAACACCGGATATGAAACTCGAAATGGCTGAGCCAGAAGCATCTGTAGAAGATGTTGATGAACCAGATGAATATCTGGGAAATGAAGTGATCATTGAAAGAGGTGATGAAAGACTCAGGTGCATTGTCAAGGACAGGGTTCGCGACTTGCAAAACAGACCAATAGGAATCAGAAATGAGAATCCCATACTAGACACAAGGCTGTATAAATTGCAACTACCTGATGGTACCATGGAGGAATACACGGCAAATATTGTTGCAGAAAGCCTATACAGCTCTGTTGATGATGACGGGAGGATGTTCACTCTACTAGATGAGCTCATTGACCATGAAAAAGACAACACTGCACTAACTGATGATGAAGCCACGACCATAGCAAAAAATGGCAGGAAAACCCATAAACCTACAACTAGAGGTTGGAGAATTTTAGCCAGTTGGAAAGATGGCACTGAATCTTGGTGTAAGCTAAGTGATGTGAAGGAGTCATTCCCAGTGCAATTAGCCGAGTACGCAGTTAACAATAATCTTGAAAAATCACCAGCTTTCAGATGGTGGGTGCACAAAATTTTGAGAAGGAAGGATAGAATCCTTAAAGCGGCCAAAACAGCAAAGTATTGGTTGAAGACTCACAAATATGGAGTTGAATTGCCACATTCAATCAAACAAGCGCTGGCCATTGATAAGAAAACAGGCACTGACCACTGGGAAAGAGCAATTCATAAGGAAATGACAAATAATATGGCAGCGTTTGAATTTTCTGATGATGATGTTATTCCAGTTGGCCATAAACAGATAACAACCCACATGATTTTTGACATCAAGCTTGGGTCCCTAACAAGGAAGGCCAGGTTGGTAGGGGACGGCCACAAAGTCCCTGCAGTGGCCAAAGAAAATACTTATTCATCGGTTCCCAGTCGAGACTCAGTAAGGATATTCTTTCTGCTGGCAGCGCTGAATGATTTGAAGGTTCTCTCAGCTGATATTCAAAATGCATATTTGACAGCCCCGATTAAAGAGAAATACTTCCTAAAAGCGAGAGAAGAAGATGGTTTTCCACCTCACCTTGCAGGAAGACCTTGTAAGATTGTCCGGGCATTGTATGGACTGCCGGTTGCTGGTGCATCTTTCAGGTCATACCTCACCCAGCATTTGAGAGATCTTGGGTATTCACCGTGCAAGGCAGATCCAGATGTGCACTTAAGAATTGAAACCAGGAAAGATGGATCCAGATACTGGGCAATGCTCATTGCATATGTAGATGATATCCTATGTTCTGGTGAAGATCCAAAGTTCCAGCTTGAAAACATTGAACGAAAGTTCAAATTGAAGGATGATACAATTGAAGAGCCAACTCTATATTTGGGAGCTGATATTGGGAAATTCTACTTTGAAGGCGATTCAAAGCCAAGATGGTCATTATCAAGCACTAAGTACACAGCGAAAGCTGTTGCAGCAGTCGAACAAGAGTTAGGAACTGAAAAATATGGCTACAAGTATCTACCAAAATCAGCATCTAGTCCACTATCACATGATTACCGACCGGAAATTGATATATCAGAAGAATTGAACCCCGAATTGCAAAATTACTATCAAGGTTTAATTGGGGTTCTCAGGTGGATTTGTGAACTAGGAAGACTTGACATAGTAATGCCAGTATCACTGATGTCAAGGTATTTGGCACAGGCAAGGATCGGGCATTTGAATCAGCTGTTTCATATATTTGCATATTTAAAAAAGTACAACAGGTCAAAACTGGTTTTTGATGATACTGTACCAAGTGTTGATGAAAGTAAATTTCAAAAATGTGACTGGTCTGAATTTTATCCTGGCGCCGCTGAAGTCATACCAGCAGATATGCCTGAAGCTTTGGGAAAACATGTGACGATGAGCTGTTTTGTCGATGCTGATCATGCCGGATGCAAGGCAACAAGGAGATCTCATACTGGTGTTATTATCTTCATTAATAATGCACCGATCATTTGGTTTTCCAAAAGACAAACAACAGTTGAGACATCAACTTTTGGATCTGAAATCATTGCTTTGAAAATTGCAATCGAATTGGTTGAAGGTCTAAGGTACAAGTTGAGAATGATGGGTGTTCCAATTGATAGGAGCACAAATGTGTATTGTGATAATGATTCGGTTGTTACAAATGTTACACGACCTGAAAGCCCATGTAAGAAGAAGCACAACAGCATTGCATATCACAAAGCTCGTGAATCTATTGCAGCAGGAATTATCAGAGTTGCAAAGGAACCAGGTTCAACAAATATTGCTGATTTGTTTACAAAGCTAATGAGTGGCGCTGTTTTCAGAGAACATTGTTCTCGTTGCATGTGGTAAGAGATTTGAAAAAATCAATCATTCGGTGGAATGTTCGATCGATCGTTCGATTGAAGTAACAAGTTGATTTTCTAAGTTCAATCACGGAAAAAATGAACAAATCGTTCTGCATTGAGCATTTCGAAAATGGATAATTTGATCCATGAATACAATATATCAAACCGGCAAGGGTCAGGGCAAAATGCCATGATACAAGCCAGAATGATAGGCAAAACGCCGCCCCATTTTCTTTTGATAGGGCCTCTGATGGTAGACTGGATACAGTTTGGTATTCAACACGACAATGACTCACGATGAATAGGTTAAGTCATAGAATCCAGCCGCTTAACGGTTGGAGGATTTACGACTGAAGGGGACTGAAAAGAATTCACCGTGTAAAGGCATATTCGTTCGTACGAAGAGTCACGAAGTCAAATAACCTTATTCGTAAGGTTATTTAACCTGAGTGAATAATCGTCGGTGATTATCCATGTGGATTGCCTCTTAGGGAAATTCTCCCCATCAGCTCACTCTTCGAAGAATTAACAACTCTAAAACACCATCATGCCCTAAAATCTACGTACAACCTAGTACTAATTCTACATAATAAGGTACAATCACATGTGATATTCAATGAGAATATCACGGTGAATTATACGGTAACAAAAGACCGATCGAAGATGGTTTTGCGTGTGTTTTGTGTCTTAAGATTACATGTGTTTTGTATGCTTGAAATTACACGATACGACGAGTAATGTGACGACGAGTAATTAACCTGTCGTCCGCTAAGTCCGACTGCATCTAAGATGATTACTCTTGCTCACTAAATCAATCGATCGTAAGATCGTTTGCGTTTGTTTGTTACGACACACTTTCTTTACGATGCCGATCTTGTCGATGCCGATCGACAGGTTAATTACTCGTCGTATCGTGTAATTTCAAGCACACAAAACACATGTAATTCTTAAGACACAAAACACACGCAAGACCATCTTCGATCGGTCTTTTTGTTACCGTAATTCACCGTGATATTCTCGGTAAATATCACATGTTATTGTACCTTATCATGTAGAATTAGTACTAGGTTGTACGTAGATTTTAGGGCATGATAGTGTTTTAGAGTTGTTATTTCTTCAAAGAGTGAGCTGTTGGGAAAATTCCCGCTAAGAGGTAATCCACATAAAAGCACCGACGATTATTCACTCATCTGGTTAATAACCTTACGAATAAGGTTATTGCCTTCTTTATGACTTTTCGTACGATATGCCCGCGAAAGACGTATGAATACGCCTTTACACGGTGAATTCTTTTCAGTCCCCTTCAGTCGTAAATCCTCCAACCGTTAAGCGGCTGGATTCTATGGCTTAACCTATTCATCGTGAGTCATTGTCGTGTTTTGAATACCAAACTGTATCCAGTCTACCATCAGAGGCCCTATCAAAAGAAAATGGGGAGGCATTTTGCCATTCATCCTGGCTTGTATCATGGCATTTTGCCCTGATCCTTGCCGGTTTGATATATTGTATTCATGGATCAAATTATCCGTTTTTTGAAATGCTCATTGCAGATCGATTTCTAGTAAAATCAACTTGTTGCTTTGATCGAACGATTGATTGAACATTCCAACGAATGATTGACTTGTTTCTGGTGCGAAACGGACTTACCACATGCAACGAGAACAATGTTCTCTGAAAACAGCGCCACTCATTAGCTTTGTAAACAAATCAGCAATATTTGTTGAACCTGGTTCCTTTGCAACTCTGATAATTCCTGCTGCAATAGATTCGCGTGCTTTGTGGTATGCAATGCTGTTGTGCTTCTTCTTACATGGGCTTTCAGGTCGTGTAACATTCGTGACAACAGAATCATTATCACAATACACATTTGTGCTTCCGTCAATTGGAACACCCATCATTCTCAACTTGTACCTTAGACCTTCAACCAATTCGATTGCAATTTTCAAAGCAATGATTTCAGATCCAAAAGTTGATGTCTCAACTGTTGTTTGACTTTTGGAAAACCAAATGATCGGTGCATTATTAATGAAGATAATAACGCCAGTATGAGATCTCCTTGTTACCTTGCATCCGGCATGGTCAGCATCGACAAAACAACTCATCGTCACATGTTTTCCCAAAGCTTCAGGCATATCTGCTGGTATGACTTCAGCAGCACCAGGATAAAATTCAGACCAGTCACATTTTTGAAATTTACTCTCGTCAACTTTTGGTACAGTATCATCAAAAACCAATTTCGACCTGTTGTATTTTTTCAGATAAGCAAATATATGGAACAACTGATTCAAATGCCCAATCCTTGCTTGTGCCAGATACCTTGACATCAGCGAGACTGGCATTACAATGTCCAGCCTTCCTAATTCACAAATCCACCTGAGAACTCCAATTAAACCTTGGTAGTAATTTTGCAATTCAGGATTCAATTCTTCTGATATATCAATTTCCGGTCGATAATCATGTGACAGTGGACTGGACACTGATTTTGGTAGATACTTGTAACCATATTTTTCAGTTCCTAACTCTTGTTCGACTGCTGCAACAGCTTTCGCTGTGTACTTAGTGCTTGATAATGACCATCTTGGCTTTGAATCACCTTCAAAGTAGAATTTTCCAATATCTGCTCCCAGATACAGGGTTGGCTCTTCAATAGTATCATCCTTCAATTTGAACTTGCGCTCAATGTTTTCAAGCTGGAATTTTGGATCTTCACCGGAACATAAGATGTCGTCTACATAGGCAATCAGCATTGCCCAGTATCTGGATCCGTCTTTCCTGGTTTCAATTCTCAAGTGCACATCCGGATCTGCTTTGCAAGGTGAATATCCAAGATCTCTCAAATGCTGGGTGAGGTATGACCTGAAAGATGCACCTGCAACCGGCAGTCCATACAATGCGCAGACAATCTTGCAAGGCCTTCCTGCAAGATGTGGTGGAAAACCATCTTCAGCTCTCACTTTTAGGAAGTATTTGTCTTTAATCGGGGCTGTCAAATATGCATTTTGAATATCTGCTGAGAGAACCTTCAAATCATTCAGCGCTGCCAGCAGGAAGAATATTCTTACTGAGTCTCGACTGGGGACAGATGAATAAGTATTTTCTTTTGCCACTGCAGGAACTTTATGACCATCCCCTACCAATCTGGCCTTCCTTGTTAGGGATCCAAGCTTGATGTCAAAAATCATGTGGGTTGTTATTTGCTTATGGCCAACTGGGATAACATCATCATCAGAAAATTCAAAAGCTGCCATGTTATTTGTCATTTCCTTATGAATTGCCCGTTCCCAGTGGTCAGTCCCCGTTTTCTTATCAATAGCCAGCGCTTGTTTGATTGAATGTGGCAATTCAACTCCATATTTGTGAGTCTTCAACCAATACTTGGCTGTTTTTGCCGCCTTAAGGATGCGCTCCTTTCTTCTCAAAATTTTGTTCACCCACCATCTGAATGCTGGTGATTTTTCAAGATTGTTGTTGACTGCATACTCGGCTAGTTGCACTGGGAATGATTCTTTGACGTCGCTTAGCTTACACCAAGATTCTGTTCCATCTTTCCAACTGGCCAAAATTCGCCATGGCTTTTTCGTCCATTTTTGGCTATAGTTGTTGCTTCCTCATCACTTAAAGCGGTGTTGTCTTTTTCATGGTCAATGAGCTCATCCAGTAGAGTGAACATCCGTCCGTCATCATCAACAGAACTATACAGACTCTCTGCAACAATATTTGCCGTGTATTCCTCCATGGTACCATCAGGTAGTTGCAATTTATACAGCCTCGTGTCTAGTATGGGATTCTCATTTCTGAGGCCTATCGGTCTGTTTTGCAAGTCGCGAACCCTATCCTTGACAACGCACCTGAGTCTTTCGTCGCCTCTTTCAATAATTACCTCATTCCCCAGATATTCATCTGGTTCATCAATATCTTCTACTGACGCTTCTGGTTCAGCCATTTCAAGTTTCAAATCAGGTGATTCTACTGGTTGATTCTCAAATAGCTCCATTTGGGGCTCCGGGTAGTTTTCCTGGAAGAAGGACGCACTATCCTTCACTTCATTGCCAATCTTGGATTCAATTGATTTGTCAATTGCTTCCATTCTTCTGAGGATATCTCTATCTCTCCATTCGAATTCTTTGACAGGTCTTATTGAATTTGTAGATATTGGTATTGCTGATTCAGTCAGGAGCCAGAAACAATCCCCCCCACCTACCTTATTGCCACAGGGACCCAACCATCGTGCCAGCCTTTCAACGCCTCGGGTGGAAGAGTCACCTTTATCATAGTAAAACACAAAATCATACCATTCTGATGAAGTGTATAGTGTAATATCAGGCCTATAGCCATGGACCAATTCAAATGGGGTTCGCCCCATTGAAGAAGGGTTGCTCGAGGCTGTTCGCTGCCTGATATTAGCACATAGTTCACCACAAAATGACCATAATCTCCTCGGTGATTTCTTCTTTGCAGACTTGGTTGTGATTGCACCGCCAAGATGACCAATTGCTTGTTCTGCTCGATTTTGGAATGGGCAATGTGGTTGGATGAATGTCTGATGAATATGGTTGCGCTTTACAATTGAATTCCAGTGTGTCTTGTAGGTTCTTGGAGATCCTTGTTCTGGTGCGCCATCAGAAATCAAATGCTCTGGGATTCCAATTTCATGAATGAATGTCTTCAATCCTTGATGGGCTTGTGATTTGTCCTGTATTGGTATAAATACTTCAAACCCATTTCCATTTGTGAAGATCTGTGCACATTTTTCTTGTCTCAAAATACTGGTCGTTCTAGCATGCCACGTATCAGTGTACCAGGTTCCTTGTGCAACTCTCTTGTTCCTGAAGCGCTGAGTAGGCAGCCTCTTCATCAATGGTAATTGCAAATTCCTGAGTGCCTTCTGCGTCGTGACTTTCAATGTCTGCTCAGCTTTCTTGAAACTAATATTCCAAGTTTTGGCTAGGCGTTCACAGTCAACTTTGTTTGGACCTTCAATTGTTATCACTGATGGCCCCCATTGATTTCTTCTGTCAAGAGACCTTCTTTCAAGTGTATTGTCAATTTCTTGCAAGCTAGGGGCCTGTTTTGATTCTTCTTCAGGAGCTTCCATAAAGTCAAATTCTGTATCATCAAACAAAAATTGGTCTACCCTTCGCGCGCTTGAAATATTCCGTACTGAAGAAATTCGATGAGCTATATTTCCATCTGTTGCAATCTGGCATTCAGTTAGTATTCTCCATGTGGATACCTGATGGACTCTCATCAGTTTGCATTGCTGCATGACACTTGGATGCCGTTTGTCTATGCTGGTCTTGGGGAGTTTATCTGTAACATTACTAGCAGGATCTGTTACAACCGAACTTGTATCCATTGCTTGGTCCTCTTCGGTCGACATAGCTTGAAGGCTGAACTGGTCCCCTGAAATTGGATCTCCATTGTCAATTGCTAACTCTGCCATCCTGAACTTCAGTGAATGTGGATCCCAGGGGGTATCGTTTGTTGCAATCAAATGTTGACATTCATCAAGCTCCATTCTTGTTGGCTTTCTTGTGGGGAAATATGAGATCACATTTCTCATACTCAGTTTGATAAAAACTTTCTTCGGATCATCATCTTCCATTGGAGTTTGAATTGTAATTCCATGCTTGGATCTTGAATCAAATTGGCGAGGTGTCTCTTCAACAGAGTTGAAATTGCAGTCCCTCACTTGATTTGGGCATATCAAGCTGTTCTTCAATTTGTCCCCAAAGTACAGTGCTTGATGGAACACTATGATGTACACTTGGCCTGATGTTGGGTTTGTCCATGCCGTAGCACAGCTTCCAATCGGGATCTTCTTGATGGGCTTGTATTCTTCAGAAAAAGGTACAACATCAACATGTGTTGTGATCTGATCAGGATTCAGCAATGCCATATTGCTTCCTGCTGCGGTAGTGTCTGCATGTGAGTCTAACTCACAATATCCTTCTTCATTTTCTCCATCATCAAAATCTACAGGGACATTCATCTTGTATAATGACCGGCTCACCATTGTTAACAATTTGTGTTCTAGTGATAGTGTCCGGTTATTATGTCATTTCTTAGATTTTGAGCCAAAACTGTCACCCGCGCCTTCATTTTCAGTTTCTTTCTTTTTAGTCTCAGCAGCCTTGAGATTTCTTTTCTTCTTAGCCTGTCTCATCTGGTAAAGCTCCTGACGCTGTTCTTTTGACATTGTTTTATAAACACTTGTTGGGTAGGGCTTGCACTCAACTTTTCCTGTAAACGTTCCAGTTGTCTTTTGCTTTTTATTGCTTGATGTGCCCACAGAATATACACTTCTGGAACCCCTTTTATGCTTCCCATTTGCAAGCTTCTTCAATCCAAGTCGATTGGTGAATAGGATAAGGCATTCATTGAAATTGTCCCGGTAGTCTTTGCTCTCATCAATCGCATCGGCTTTAGCAGCATCAAGCCTTTCATCACTGATTGAATTGATAAAATCCCAAACAAATCTTCTTTCATTGTGGTTCTTTTCGAATCTCAGAATTGTTCCATGGAAAGCTGTCCAGTTTCGCTTGTACTTGTTCCAGTCATAATTCTTAGCATCGCCAGTGTAGTGTGAATCTTTCATTTCCTGATAGGTTTTGTTCAGAACCATAGTGATATTGGTATCAGTGTAAGCATGTTGCATCAATGAAATGAAAGCATTTCTGGCATTACCAGAATTCAGTGCAGTGTTTTGGAAATGTGCAACATATTCCCAACCAGGTCCTTTTCTTGTTGCATCACATAACAATATCCAGACGACACTGTTATCCTCATCATACTGGTGACCTGACAAAACACCGCATCTTTCATTGTAGTCACTCCAAGTTGGGTAGGTATCTGTTGTACTTTGCCCGACTGTTCCAGCCCTGGCTTCGTCAGTAACTTCTTCCTTTTCTTGGGGTCTTATGACATACAGGATTGGGAATCCCTCAGAGTTGAATCTGTATCTCAAGTTTTGACGAAAGCCTTCCTCCCATTCTCTGAATTTTGTAAGATCCTTCAATTCAGGTGGGGTTGCTTTTTCCTGTGATTTCACACTTGATTCCATCATCTTGATTCTGAATTGCTGTAATTCTAGATTGTTTGGGTTTGCGTTCCAGTCGATGGCCCTTGGCTTGACTCCAATCAGTGGTTGGTATCGAGCCCAACTTGCCCATGTGAGAAGACTCGATGATAGCCTGTTACCATAGTGGATACTTTTTGGATTAGGGCATTCCGGACTGATAGATTTCAATCCATGCATGAACGATTTGATGCTTTCCTTATTGAGGTCTGTAATTTCACGAATATTAGACATCCCTCCCCTCATAATTTCTTCAGCTGATTCATAGTTGATACCAAAATCCATCAAGCTGCTTCTAAAGGCAAGCTGTTCTGGATTCAGAAATCTTCCATTGTTGAATCCCCTGATTTTTATTTTTGGTTGGGATGACCTCCTTCCGTACCGTTCAGCCCTTAGGTCAACGTCTAGTTGGTTCTCATCTTCATTGCTGTTATCACTATCACCCTGATTAACATCGTCTGGATTTCTGTGTTGCTCCACCGCATCTTGTATGGCTCTGATCCTTCTCTTTACTTCCTTGTTGATGACTCTTTTCCAAGTTGAGTTTGTTTCTGGATCAGTCATGGCCTTTTCCATTACTCTCATGATCCTTGCATCGAACTCCTCTTCACTATCTGGATATTTTTCGGAATCCTCGTCTCCATCAGGATCATTTGGATCTTGATCCACCTCCATTTTTGTTTCTTCTATGTCACTGTTTTCGTGTGCTCTAGTTCGTACCATGGTGGAGAATTGAGTATTCTAATGGTCAGATGGTCGCTTTGAAGAGAGTTTCGGAGTATTCAGAGGATGGATATTCGGAGAATGGTATGTGGAGAGAGAATGTAATCGAATCGAGGGTTGGATGTGAGATATGGGTATTAATCGTTGGTGACTGTTGGGTGTGGTATGCTTATCTATCCGTATACGTATATCCGGATCAAATTTTTTCGTTCCGGTTTTGTTTATACTTTCTGACTATTCGGATCGAGTTTTCGTTCCGGTAAGTTTTGTGTGAGCTTTTGCTTTTGTTGCAGATCAAGATTGTGAGCTTTCCTATCCTTTCTTGGGATTTTGCTCATTCTGTATTTCTGTGGTGAAAGATTGAAAGATTGTTTCCTGAGGATTTAGTGTTCTCCTTTTAGTGTTCTCCTTTTCATTTTTGGATCTTTCCAATCTTTGGGGATTGGTGTTCTCATATCTTTGGATTTTCGTTTTTCGTGCCAGATGCTCTTTGCAATCTGTTCCTTCTTGCGGGCAGATGCTCTTTGCAATTGGTGGAGTTGTTCGTTGAACGTTTAATTAACACTAACCCTAAGAGTTGACAACGTAACCTTGTAGACGGAGTTTATGTGGGGGGGGTTTGGGGGGGGGAAAATACGTAGAAATATTAAAAAAATCTGTTTTTAACAAGTAGACTTGGTACAAACGCTACGACTAAAAATTGTTAAAAACAGTACCCAAATAATTATTTACGGAAATGAGATGCTTCTTCTAAAAGCAATAGTAAGATCTAGCGGCGCGCGTTCATTTTTATGGTAGCGAACTCTCATTTTTATATGGTTGCACGTAACCATAAGATTAAACCTGAATAAAGAAAAAATCATACGATCTATCTTAGATCAAGTATATCAAGTGTACCGTACGGTACGAGTATGTGTGTAAAATAGGGTGATGACGACGACAACACCACGTTTTGCGTTTCGCGTTTCGCCCTTCAACGCGTCACCCCCCCCCAGTGTGGTGCAATTGAATTAGTTAATTTAGTATCTGTTATTTGTTATTTGTTTGTTATTCAGTTGCAATTAGATGGATTAGGAAGGAAAGAAGTGACGTCGAATTTCAAGTTTTGCAATAGAGGTGCTTGCAATAGAGGTGCAAAAAATCGTCTCGGAAATTTCGAACCGGTCCGAAATTGGTTCGAAATGAGTCATGAGACTAATTTAAATCATGAGTGTTAATTGGTGGAGTTACGGAAAAAGGACAGACCATAAAAAAGGAAAAAGGACAGACCATAAAAACGGAAAAAGGACAGACCATAAAAACGGAAAAAGGACAGACCATCAAGTACATGCCAAGCAGTACAAGTACTACTACAGGTACGGTACTACTACCAGTAGTAATGCAAGTACCACATAGACAGTACACACTAATTTGCAATTAAAAAATAGAAATTCAGATATTTTGTGTGATTGAACCATGAATATTGTTCCTGTTATGGATGAGATGAATCATGAAAGAAACAGAAGTGAGTTATCTGTCATAGTTTGTGTGTCACCACCTAATTAGTGCATTGAGGAACTGGATTTGGAGGAAAAATACACACTAATTTGCAATTAACAAATAGAAAATCAGATATTTTGTGTGATTGAACCATGAATATTGTTCCTGTTATGGATGAGATGAATCATGAAAGAAACAGAAGTGAGTTATCTGTCATAGTTTGTCTGTCACCACCTAATTAGTGCATTGGGGTACTGGATTTGGAGAAAAAGTACACACTAATTTGCAATTAAAAAATAGAAATTCAGATATTTTGTGTGATTGAACCATGAATATTGTTCCTGTTATGGATGAGATGAATCATGAAAGAAACAGAAGTGAATTATCTGTCATAGTTTGTGTGTCACCACCTAATTAGTGCATTGGGGTACTGGATTTGGAGGAAAAATACACACTAATTTGCAATTAACAAATAGAAAATCAGATATTTTGTGTGATTGAACCATGAATATTGTTCCTGTTATGGATGAGATGAATCATGAAAGAAACAGAAGTGAGTTATCTGTCATAGTTTGTCTGTCACCACCTAATTAGTGCATTGGGGTACTGGATTTGGAGAAAAAGTACACACTAATTTGCAATTAAAAAATAGAAATTCAGATATTTTGTGTGATTGAACCATGAATATTGTTCCTGTTATGGATGAGATGAATCATGAAAGAAACAGAAGTGAATTATCTGTCATAGTTTGTGTGTCACCACCTAATTAGTGCATTGGGGTACTGGATTTGGAGGAAAAATACACACTAATTTGCAATTAACAAATAGAAATTCAGATATTTAGTGTGATTGAACCATGAATATTGTTCCTGTTATGGATGAGATGAATCATGAAAGAAACAGAAGTGAGTTATCTGTCATAATTTGTCTGTCACCACCTAATTAGTGCATTGGAGTACTGGATTTGGAGGAAAAATACACACTAATTTGCAATTAACAAATAGAAATTCAGATATTTAGTGTGATTGAACCATGAATATTGTTCCTGTTATGGATGAGATGAATCATGAAAGAAACAGAAGTGAGTTATCTGTCATAATTTGTGTGTCACCACCTAGTTAGTGCATTGGGGTACTGGATTTGGAGAAAAAATACACACTAATTTGCAATTAACAAATAGAAATTCAGATATTTTGTGTGATTGAACCATGAATATTGTTCCTGTTATGGACGAGATGAATCATGAAAGAAACAGAAGTGAGTTATCTGTCATAGTTTGTGTGTCACCACCTAATCAGTGCATTGGGGTACTGGATTTGGAGGAAAAATACACACTAATTTGCAATTAACAAATAGAAATTCAGATATTTAGTGTGATTGAACCATGAATATTGTTCCTGTTATGGATGAGATGAATCATGAAAGAAACAGAAGTGAGTTATCTGTCATAGTTTGTGTGTCACCACATAATTAGTGCATTTGGGTACTAAGAATTTTCAACACCAAAAAGGTTACATGGGGAGACCAATCTTGCTACTGCCATAACTTTGCTTCGAGAGGGAGTTAGAAGGTTCTACAGGTACCAGCGCCCATCTACATGCATTGTTGTCGACGTTTGAGCTATCTATCGATTCAAACGATTGGCAGGGGGGCTCTCGCTAGCAAAATTCGTGTAAATTGTGTAAGCATTTTCAACAACAAAATGTCGCCTGGGAATACCAAGCTTCACTTGATTCGTAGTATAGATCACTTGGTAAGATCGGTATGAACGTATGTAGCTTGCTTGCTTGTACTAGTTTTCAACTGCGCATTTTAAAGGAAAATCTCGCGCGAATGACGTCACTTGATTGGTAGTATAGATTGATTGGTAAAATAAGTATGAAGGTAGCTAACTACAGTATGAGTGTGTACTGGATTGGGGGGCGGGGGGGGGGGGGGGGACTAATATTTTAAAAAAAGTTTCCTTAACATTCACCCCCTCAAAAGTGAAGTATGACTCAAGCATGGTATGTAGTATGAGTATGTACTGGATCTAAGAACAAATCTTTTGAAACTGAGTTATATTTTGGTCGGGGATTGGCAGGATTTGCACTGTCTTCAAGTTTGGTGGGTTTTTTTGTTGATGATTGAGTAAATTTTAGGTTGGGAATGGGCAGGATTTGCACTGTCTTCAAATCTTGTGAGTTTTTGGGTTGATGACTGAGTTATAGTTTGGTCGGGGATTGGCAGGATTTGCACTGTCTTCAAGACTGGTGGGTTTTTGGGTTGATGACTGAGTTATAGTTTGGTTGGGGATTGGCAGGATTTGCACTGTCTTCAAATCTGATGGGTTTTTTTGTGTTGATGACTGAGTTATAGTTTGGTCGGGGATTGGCAAGATTTGCACTGTCTTCAATTTTGGTGGGTTTTTGGGTTGGTGACTGAGTTATAGTTTGGTCGGGGATTGGTAGGATTTGCACTGTCTTCAAATTTGGTGAGTTTTTAGGTTGATGTATGAGTTATATTTTGATCAGGGATTGGCAAGATTTGCACTGTCTTCAAATCTAGTGAGTTTTTGGGTTGATGACTGAGTTATATTTTGGTCGGGGACTGGCAGGATTTGCACTGTCTTCAAATCTGGTGAGTTTTTGGAAAGATGACTGAGTTATATTTTGGTCGGGGATTGGCAAGATTTGCACTGTCTTCAAATCTGGTGGGTTTTTTTTTGGTTGATGACTGAGTTATAGTTTGGTTGGGGATTGGCAAGATTTGCACTGTCCTCAAATCTGGTGTGTTTTTTGGATGATGATTGAGTTCATTTTAGGTTGGGGATGGGCAGGATTTGCACTGTCTTCAAATATGGTGAGTTTTTTTATTGATGACTGACTTATATTTTGGTCGCAGATTGGCAAGACTTGCACTGTCTTCAAATCTGGTGAGTTTTTGGGTTGATGACTGACTTATATTTTCGTCGGGGATTGACAGGATTTGCACTGTCTTCAAATCTGGTGAGTTTTTGGGTTGATGACTGCTGAGTTATAGTTTGGTCGGGGATTGGCAAGATTTGCACTGTCTTCGAATCTGGTGAGTTTTTGGGTTGATGACTGACTTATATTTTGGTCGCGGATTGGCAAGATTTGCACTGCCTTTACATCTGTTGAGTTTTTGCGTTGAGGATTGAGTTAATTTTAGGTTGGGGATTGGCAAGATTTGCACTGTCTTCAAATCTGGTGGGTTTTCGGGTTGATGACTGAGTTATAGTTTGGTTGGGGATGGGCAGGATTTGCACTGTCTCCAAGTTTGGTGGGGTTTTGGGTTGACCACTGAGTTATAAGTTGGTCGGGGATTGGCAGGATTTGCATTGTCTTCAAGTTTGGTGGGTTTTTTGGTTGATGATTGAGTTAATTTTAGGTTGGGAATGGGCAGGATTTGCACTGTCTTCAAATCTTGTGAGTTTTTGGGTTGATGACTGAGTTATAGTTTGGTCGGGGATTGGCATGATTTGCACTGTCTTCAAGACTGGTGGGTTTTTGGGTTGATGACTGAGTTATAGTTTGGTTGGGGATTGGCAAGATTTGCACTGTCCTCAAATCTGGTGGGTCTTTTGGTTGATGATTGAGTTCATTTTAGGTTGGGGATGGGCAGGATTTGCACTGTCTTCAAATCTGTTGGGTTTTTGGGTTGATGATTGGGTTCATTTTAGGTTGGGGATGGGCAGGATTTGCACTGTCTTCGAATCTGGTGGGTTTTTGGGTTGATGATTGACTTCATTTTAGGTTGGGGATTGGCAAGATTTGCACTGTCTTCAAATATGGTGAGATTTTGGATTGATGACTGACTTATATTTTGGTCGCAGATTGGCAAGACTTGCACTGTCTTCGAATCTGGTGAGTTTTTGGGTTGATGACTGACTTATATTTTGGTCGCGGATTGGCAAGATTTGCACTGTCTTCACATCTGTTGAGTTTTTGGATTGAGGATTGAGTTAATTTTAGGTTGGGGATTGGCAAGATTTGCACTGTCTTCAAATCTGGTGAGTTTTCGGGTTCATGACTGAGTTATAGTTTGGTCAGGGATTGGCAGGATTTGCACTGTCTTCAAGTCTTGTGAGTTTTTGGGTTGATGACTGAGTTATAGTTTGGTCGGGTATTGGCATGATTTGTAATCTCTTCAAATCTGGTGGGTTTTTTGATTGATGATTGAGTTAATTTTAGGTTGGGGATGGGCAGGATTTGCACTGTCTTCAAGTTTGGTGAGTCTTTGGGTTGACGATTGAGTTAATTTAAGGTTGGGGATAGGCAGGATTTGCACTGTGTTCAAATCTGGTGGGTTTTTGGGTTGATGATAGAGTTAATTTAACGTTGGGGATTGGCAGGATTTGCACTGTCTTCAAATCTGGTGGGTTTTTTGATTGATGATTGAGTTAATTTTAGGTTGGGGATTGGCAGGATTTATACTGTCTTCAAATCTGGTGGGTTTTTTTATTGATGATTGAGTTAATTTAAGGTTGGGGATGGGCAGGATTTGCACCGTCTTCAAATCTGGTGGGTTTTTTGATTGATGATTGAATTAATTTAAGGTTGGGGATGGGCAGGATCTGCACTGTCTTCAAATCTGGTGGGTTTTTGGGTTGATGACAGAGTTAATTTAGGGTTGGGGATTGGCAGGATTTGCACTGTCTTCAAATCTGGTGGGTTTTTTGATTGATGATTGAGTTAATTTTATGTTGGGGATTGGCAGGATTTACACTGTCTTCAAATCTGGTGGGTTTTTTGATTGATGATTGAGTTAATTTAAGGTTGGGGATGGGCAGGATTTGCACCGTCTTCAAATCTGTTGGGTTTTTGGGTTGATGACCGAGTTATAGTTTGGTTGGGGATTGGCAAGATTTTCACTGTCTTCAAATCTGCTGGGTTTTTGGATTGATGACTGAGTTATATGTTGTTCGGGGATTGGCATGATTTGCACTGTCTTCAAATCTGGTGAGTTTTTGGGTTGATGACTGAGTGATAGTTTGGTTGGGGATTGGCAGGATTTGCACTGTCTTCAAGTCTTGTGAGTTTTTGGGTTGATGACTGAGTTATAGTTTGGTCGGGGATTGGAATGATTTGTACTCTCTTCAAATCTGGTGGGTTATTTGATTGATGATTGAGTTAATTTAAGGTTGGGGATGGGCAGGATCTGCGCTGTCTTCAAATTTGGTCGGTTTTTGGGTTGATGACTGAGTTATAGTTTAGTCGGGGATTGGCAGGATTTGCACTGTCTTCAAATCTGGTGGGTTTTTTGATTGATGATTGAGTTAATTTAAGGTTGGGGATTGGCAGGATTTAGACTGTCTTCAAATCTGGTGGGTTTTTGGGTTGATGACAGAGTTAATTTAAGATTGGGGATTGGCAGGATTTGCACTGTCTTCAAATCTGGTGGGTTTTTTGATTGATGATTGAGTTAATTTTAGGTTGGGGATTGGCAGGATTTATACTGTCTTCAAATCTGGTGGGTTTTTTTATTGATGATTGAGTTAATTTAGGGTTGGGGATTGGCAGGATTTGCACTGTCTTCAAATCTGGTGGGTTTTTTGATTGATGATTGAGTTAATTTTATGTTGGGGATTGGCAGGATTTACACTGTCTTCAAATCTGGTGGGTTTTTTGATTGATGATTGAGTTAATTTAAGGTTGGGGATGGGCAGGATTTGCACCGTCTTCAAATCTGTTGGGTTTTTGGGTTGATGACCGAGTTATAGTTTGGTTGGGGATTGGCAAGATTTTCACTGTCTTCAAATCTGCTGGGTTTTTGGATTGATGACTGAGTTATATGTTGTTCGGGGATTGGCATGATTTGCACTGTCTTCAAATCTGGTGAGTTTTTGGGTTGATGACTGAGTGATAGTTTGGTTGGGGATTGGCAGGATTTGCACTGTCTTCAAGTCTTGTGAGTTTTTGGGTTGATGACTGAGTTATAGTTTGGTCGGGGATTGGAATGATTTGTACTCTCTTCAAATCTGGTGGGTTTTTTGATTGATGATTGAGTTAATTTAAGGTTGGGGATGGGCAGGATCTGCGCTGTCTTCAAATCTGGTCGGTTTTTGGGTTGATGACCGAGTTATAGTTTAGTCGGGGATTGGCAGGATTTGCACTGTCTTCAAATCTGGTGGGTTTTTTGATTGATGATTGAGTTAATTTAAGGTTGGGGATTGGCAGGATTTAGACTGTCTTCAAATCTGGTGGGTTTTTGGGTTGATGACAGAGTTTTAATTTGCTTGGGGATTGGCAGGATTTGCACTGTCTTCAAATCTGGTGGGTTTTTTGATTGATGATTGAGTTAATTTTAGGTTGGGGATTGGCAGGATTTATACTGTCTTCAAATCTGGTGGGTTTTTTGATTGATGATTGAGTTAATTTAAGGTTGGGGATGGGCAGGATTTGCACCGTCTTCAAATCTGGTGGGTTTTTTTATTGATGATTGAATTAATTTAAGGTTGGGGATGGGCAGGATCTGCACTGTCTTCAAATCTGGTGGGTTTTTGGGTTGATGACAGAGTTAATTTAGGGTTGGGGATTGGCAGGATTTGCACTGTCTTCAAATCTGGTGGGTTTTTTGATTGATGATTGAGTTAATTTTATGTTGGGGATTGGCAGGATTTACACTGTCTTCAAATCTGGTGGGTTTTTTGATTGATGATTGAGTTAATTTAAGGTTGGGGATGGGCAGGATTTGCACCGTCTTCAAATCTGGAAGGTTCATGGGTTGATGACAGTGTTTCAATTTGCTTGGGGATTAACAAAATTTGCACTGTCCTCAATTCTGGTGAGTTTTTGGGTTGATGACTGAGTTATAGTTTGGTCAGGGATTGGCATGATTTGCAGTGTCTTAAAATCTGGTGGGTTTTTTGATTGATGATTGAGTAAATTTAAGCTTGGGGATGGGCAGGATTTGCACTGTCTTCAAATCTGGTGGGTTTATGGGTTGATGACCGAGTTATAGTTTGGTTGGGGATTGGCAAGATTTTCACTGTCTTCAAATCTGCTGGGTTTTTGGATTGATGACTGAGTTATATGTTGGTCGGGGATTGGCATGATTTGCACTGTCTTCAAATCTGGTGAGTTTTTGGGTTGATGACTGAGTGATAGTTTGGTTGGGGATTGGCAGGATTTGCACTGTCTTCAAGTCTTGTGAGTTTTTGGGTTGATGACTGAGTTATAGTTTGGTCGGGGATTGGAATGATTTGTACTCTCTTCAAATCTGGTGGGTTATTTGATTGATGATTGAGTTAATTTCAGGTTGGGGATGGGCAGGATTTGCACTGTCTTCAAGTTTGGTGGGTCTTTGGGTTGACGATTGAGTATATTTAAGGTTGGGGGTGGGCAGGATTTGCACTGTCTTCAAATCTGGTGGGTTTTTTGATTGATGATTGAGTTAATTTAAGGTTGGGGATGGGCATGATTTGCACTGTCTTCAAATCTGTTGGGGTTTTGGGTTGATGACAGAGTTTTAATTTGCTTGGGGATTGGCAAAATTTGCACTGTCCTCAATTCTGGTGAGTTTTTGGGTTGATGACTGAGTTATAGTTTGGTCAGGGATTGGCATGATTTGCACTGTCTTTAAATCTGGTGAGTTTTTGGGTTGATGACTGAGTTATAGTTTGGTCGGGGATTGGCAGAATTTGCACTGTCTTCAAATCTGGTGAGTTTTTGGATTGATGATTGAGTTAATTTAACGTTGGGGATTGGCAGGATTTGCACTGTCTTCAAATCTGGTGGGTTTTTTGATTGATGATTGAGTTAATTTAAGGTTGGGGATGGGCAGGATTTGCACCGTCTTCAAATCTGGTGGGTTTTTGGGTTGATGACTGAGTTATTGTTTTGTTGGGGATTGGCAAGATGTGCACTGTCTTCAAATCTGGTGGGTTTTTGAGTTGATGACAGAGTAATAGTTTTGTCTGGGATTGGCAGGTTTGCACCGTCTTCAAATCTGGTTAGTTTTTTGGTTGATGAATGAGTTATAGTTTTGTAAGGGATTGGCAAGATTTACACTGTCTTCAAATCTTGTGAGTTTTTTGGTTGATGACTGAGTTATAGTTTGGTAAGGGATTGGCAAGATTTGCACTGTCTTCAAATCTTGTCAGTTTTTGGGTTGATGACTGAATTATAGTTTGGTCAGGGATTGGCAGGATTTGCACTGTCTTCAAGTTTGGTGGGTCTTTGGGTTGACGTTTGAGTAAATTTAAGGTTGGGGGTGGGCAGGATTTGCACTATCTTCAAATCTGGTGGGTTTTTTGATTGATGATTGAGTTAATTTAAGGTTGGGGATGGGCATGATTTGCACTCTCTTCAAATCTGTTGGGTTTTTGGGTTGATGACAGAGTTTTAATTTGCTTGGGGATTGGCAAGATTTGCACTGTCCTCACTTCTGGTGAGTTTTTGGGTTGATGACTGAGTTATAGTTTGGTCAGGGATTGGCATGATTTGCACTGCCTTCAAATCTGGTGAGTTTTTGGGTTGATGACTGAGATAGTTTGGTCAAGGATTGGCAGAATTTGCAAAGTCTTCAAATCTGGTGGGTTTTTGGGTTGATGACTGAGTTATAGTTTGGTAAGGGATTGGCATGATTTGCACTGTCTTCAAATCTGGTGGGTTTTTTGATTGATGATTGAGTTAATTTAAGGTTGGGGATGGGCAGGATTTGCACTGTTTTCAAATCTGGTGGGTTTATGGGTTGATGACCGAATTAGTTTGGTTGGGGATTTGCAAGATTTTCACTGTCTTCAAATCTGGTGGGTTTTTGGATTGATGACTGAGTTATATGTTGGTCGGGGATTGGCATGATTTGCACTCTCTTCAAATCTGGTGAGTTTTTGGGTTGATGACTGAGTTATAGTTTGGTCGGGGATTGGCAGGATTTGCACTGTCTTCAAATCTGGTGGGTTTTTGGGTTGATGATTGAATTCATTTTAGGTTGGGGATGGGCAGGATTTGCACTGTCTTCAAGTTTGGTGAGTTTTTGGGTTGATGACTGAGATAGTTTGGTCGAGGATTGGCAGAATTTGCACAGTCTTCAAATCTGGTGGGTTTTTGGGTTGATGACTGAGTTATAGTTTGGCGGGGGATTGGCAAGATTTGCACTGTCTTCAAATCTGGTGAGTTTTTGGGTTGATGACTGAGTTATAGTTTGGTCGGGGATTGGCAGGATTTGCACTGTCTTCAAATCTGGTGGGTTTTTGGGTTGATGATTGAGTTCATTTTAGGTTGGGGATGGGCAGGATTTGCACTGTCTTCAAATCTGGTGAGTTTTTGGGTTGATGACTGAGATAGTTTGGTCGAGGATTGGCAGAATTTGCACAGTCTTCAAATCTGGTGGGTTTTTGGGTTGATGACTGAGTTATAGTTTGGCCGGGGATTGGCAAGATTTGCACTGTCTTCAAATCTGGTGAGTTTTTGGGTTGATGACTGAGTTATAGTTTGGTTGGGGATTGGCAAGATTTGCACTGTCTTCAAATCTGGTGGTTTTTTTGGTTGATGATTGAGTTAATTTAAGGTTGGGGATGGGCAGGATTTTTACTGTCTTCAAGTTTGGTGGGTTTATGGGTTGATGACTGAGGTATAGTATGGTCGGGGATTTGCAGGATTTGTAGTGTCTTCAAATCTGGTTGATTTATGGGTTGATGATTGAGTTAATTTTAGGTTTGGGATGGGCATGATTTGCACTGTCTTCAAATCTGGTGGGTTTATGGGTTGATGACTGAGTTATAGTTTGGTTGGGGATTGGCAGGATTTGCACTGTCTTTAAATCTGGTGGGTTTTTGGGTTGATGGTTGAGTAAATTTTAGGTTGGGGATGGGCAGGATTTGCACTGTATTCAAACCTGGTTAGTTTTTTGGGTTGATGACTAAGTTATAGTTTGGTCGGGGATTGGCAGGATTTGCACTGTCTTCAAATCTGGTGAGTTTTTGGGTTGATGAGTGAGTTAATATTAGGTTGGGGATGGTCAGGATTTGCACTGTCTTCAAATAATTGGTATGATTGGGAAGAACATAGACAGCTTGCTTGTAGATCTGGTAGCTCGTAATTACCGGTAGCTCCTACAACTTGCTTGTTCGAATGTAACCCCACCCCTATGAATGTAGATACCTTGCTGATAGCTTACACATAAATTTGGTTGGTTGGCTAATTGTAGAATTGGTTCTGGTAAGAATTGGTGGTACAGATCAGAACACCTTTGGTAAATCTGATCTTACTTGATGCACACGCGTTATCGTACGAGTACTTCTTACCATAACTTTACTGACACATACTTACAATACATACAGTAACTACCTATTCAACAACTCCACAGGGCCCCTGCATTCCTTTCAACTGATGCCAACCTGGGCGGCCCTTTCGACTGAGCCGTCCAGCTTCTTTTCCCTTGCTTGTTTTGCTGGATCTCGAAACCCGGTGGAGCCACCACCTTGGTTCGATTCTTTGGTCTCTACTTTCAGGGAGACCGCCCTGGTGTTGGTCTGTTCCAGGGCTCCACAGACAACTGCCCCTAGGCTATTCTGGATTAGTCTTCGAGCTCAACTGCGTTTCGATGGAAACGCCATTTGGTCCTCAGCATTGTAGGATGCTGGGTGTGATAAACTAGAAAAAGTGTGTCGTAACAAACAAACGCAAACGACCTTACGATCGATTAATTTAGTGAGTAAGATCATTGTTACAGTTCATTCGGCCTTGTCGATGCCGATCTTGTCGATGCCGATCGACAGGTTAATTACTCGTCGTATCGTGTAATTTCAAGCACACAAAACACATGTAATTCTTAAGACACAAAACACACGCGAGACCATCTTCGATCGGTCTTTTTGTTACCGTAATTCACCGTGATATTCTCGGTAAATATCACATGTTATTGTACCTTATCATGTAGAATTAGTACTAGGTTGTACGTAGATTTTAGGGCATGATAGTGTTTTAGAGTTGTTATTTCTTCAAAGAGTGAGCTGTTGGGAAAATTCCCGCTAAGAGGTAATCCACATAAAAGCACCGACGATTATTCACTCATCTGGTTAATAACCTTACGAATAAGGTTATTGCCTTCTTTATGACTTTTCGTACGATATGCCCGCGAAAGACGTATGAATACGCCTTTACACGGTGAATTCTTTTCATATTCCTACACGAAAGAAAGACAATTCAGTAAATGAGAGAACAATATGGTCCAGAAACAATCCGATCATAATCTTATCAATAACTCTTTCCAACACCGTAAAAGAGCAAAATAAATGTAAATACTAGAAGAAATCAAACTAACCAACATTGCCGTACAGCTTTGGTCTTATTAGATTGATTAGTGATGTAGCATTACCTTGTGTGTTCTTGGAAGGAGCTTTAATCTCAGTTTTATGGTGAGATTCATTAGGAGCACTATCCCAGCCTGCGGGACTTCCCCATAAAGGGATATAATCTGGTAGGTGAAAGTACAGATGATTCTTGATTAGTTTTGTTCCCATCCCTTTCCTGTGACATGTTGAGTTTATACAATTGATAAAGTGCACGATTGTTTTTGGGAGATTCTTTAAGGAAGCATATTTCATCCGACCGTGTTTAAGAAATTCTTCCATCGATAGAATGAGTTGAATTACCTCTATCTGTTTCTTTACGAAACAATGGTCACCAATAATGTCAGATCCAGGTTTGGAAACAATAGTAATCAGAAGAGAAATAAGCATTCCAGAATAATCATGCCCTTCTTTCTTTGTGGTTGATAGAAGCTGAGTCCCAAATTTGGTGCAAGGAAAATCTCTATCAGACTGGCGTGATAACAAACCACCGTACCGTTGTGCTAAATGGCCAATACTGTTAGCAACAGCCACGCCGTGCTTCAAATTGGGGGCATAAACACATGGAACACTTCCACGGAGCAACAATTCAATTGACTTGATAGCCCGTTTGGCAGTACCAAGCTTGTGCATGTGCAAACATTCACCGGGAGTTGCAAAATGAATGTTGTTCTGATTTGTACCAAAGCATAAATCATGAAATACATTCCTGATGTTGTGATGAGAGTTATTTTTGAAGTTCTTATTGATATTGTTTAGATCAGTGCCAGGAAAACAATGGAAATCGACAGGCGACCACTTCTTTGTTGCAGGTTGAACAGAAGGAATGTTTATGTTTCGAGAATAACAGTTGCAGTGACAGCACATCTGCATGACACCCTTATTGAAGGAGCCGTATTTTCCACACAATTTATCATGAAGTTCTGTGTCGCCAATAACATAGGCAATGGCAAATTTCATTTTTACCTTCCACTGTTGATTTGCGTACGGAAGATAATTCCATTTGATACCACCGTCTTCGTTACATGCGGCTTTAAAGGAACGAAACGCTACTTCCAAACCACCATTGTGAAGATTTTGAATTTTTTTCTTCAAAGTGGCAGGTCGAGAGTGTCTGGTTTGAAAAGAATTCACCGTGTAAAGGCGTATTCGTACGTACTTATCGGGCGTATTACGAAAAGTCATAAGGGCAAATAACCTTATTCTTAAGGTTATTCCTGAGTGAATGATCGTTGACGATTCCATGTGGATTGCCTCTTAGCGAAATTCTCCCCATCAGCTCACTCTTCGAAGAATTAACAACTCTAAAACACTATCATGCCCTAAATCTGCGTACAACCTAGTACTCATTCTACACAATAAGGTACAATACTGTGATATTCCAATGAGAATATCACGGTGAATTATACGGTAATACGATAACATGAAAGACCGATCGAAGATGGCTTTGCGTGTGTTTTGTGTCTTAGGAATTACATGTGTTTTTTTTGTATGCTAGAAATTACACGATACGATGAGTAATTTGACGACAATGAGTAATTAACCTGTCGATCAGAGATGATCGACGATTACCGATTATAAGATGATTACTCTTACTCACTAAATCAATTGATCGTAAGACCGATTGCGTTTGTTTGTTACGACGCACTTTCTTTAGTTTATCAGACCCACAGCACTCTACGAGTTGTGGAGGACGAATGGCGTTTCCACCGAGAAACGCAGTTGAGCTCGAAGACAAAGAATCCGGATTAGCCTGATCAGCAACCGGCATCAACCCTCAAGGATGTAAAAGGGGCAGTTGCTTGTGGAGCCCTGGAATAGACCAACACCAGGGCGGCCTCCCTTGAAAGAAGAGGCCGAAGACTCGAACCAAGGTGGTGGCTCCACCGGGATACGAGATCCAGCAAAACAAGCAAGGGAAAAGAGACTGGACGATTCAGCTGAACGAATCGCCCAGGTTGGCATCAGTTGAAAGGAATCAATATTCGAGAACACTGATCTTTCACTGAAAACAAGAATGAGTGAGCCAGAAGATTGAGCCTGAAGTATTCTGTGGTGAAACAGATTGGAAGGAACAGATTGCAAAGAGCATCTGCCCGGAAGGAACAGATTGTAAAAAGCATCTGCCCGCACGAAAACGAAAATCCAAAGATATGAGAACACCAAATCTTGAAGATCGGAAAGATCCAAAAGGAAAAGAGAACACCAAATTCTCAGGAAGCAATCTTTCACCACAGAAATACAGAATGAGCAAAATCCCGAGAAAGGATAGGAAAGTTCACAACCTTGATTCGCAACAAAAGCAAAAGCTCACACAAAACTAACTGGAACGAAAACTTGATCCGAATAGTCAGAAAGTATAAACAAAACCGGAACGAAAATTCAATCCGGATATACAAATACAAACAGATAAACAAATCACACTCAACAGTCGCCAACGAATAATATCCATCATCTCACATCTAATCCCTCGATTCGATTACATTCTCTCTCCACATACCGCTTCCCATTCACATCAAATACCATCCTCCGAATATTTCGAAACGAACATTAGAATATCCCCTCCACCATGGTTCGAACTAGAGCAACCGACACCGGTGAAGAAGAAAAAATGGAAGTGGACGATCCACAGGATTGTTGTTACTCTAAAAATCGACCGGTAAGGTATTGGATAATTGAAATTTAAAGAGATGTGAGCTCTGAGAGTGACTCTTATTTTTACTGTGTATTTCGTACTGTATTGGGGCTCTCTGTATTTTACATGGTAGAGATCTTCCCCGGTTATCTGTTACTGTCTTCTTTACCGTCGTACCGATTCTTCTGTTGCTGTTGCTGTTGCTGTTGCTGTTGCTGTATTAGCGTCGTATCGGTCTTACTGTATCGGTCATTCGGTGGTATCGGTCATTCATGTTGTTAAGTACTTTGTTCAATGGGGCGTATGCTTGTTCGTGGTATATATGCTAGATATGAGGCCCATCTGGAATCGGTATTGATTTTCTTGATTGCAATAAGTAATTTCCTCACGGGATATCAAGTATATTCTTTTGAATGTACTTATGGATTCCAAGTGTTCACTTATTGGTCAGGTCTTTGGGTATGTCTTGTTTCTAACCGATTACTGTCTTTTGTTTGTAGTCCTAAGTGATATCGTTTTTACCACATAGGGATTTTCATGCATTGGAGGTGCGTTTGATTCTAAGACTCGATCATCGAAATAATCGCACCTCGGTCGTCGTTTCGCTTTGTCGGCTTTTTCGATCGAATTTGATGCCGACAACAGTCCGTATTTTTCGCCGACAACACACCCCTTGATCCAATACTCTGCGTGTTGTATTGGATTACTGTCGGAGTATATCATCTTGAATTGTATCGATAGACAGATCGAGATCGAACGTTTGGATCAAGTCAAATCGAGGAGCCGACTTGAGCAACGTTGATTGTATCAAGATTGATCAAAGATGGTCATCGAATAGCCTAATCCGGTTGTCAATCGAAGCAATCGAATGGAATGCTTTAACCTGGGTAGTGTCCCATGATGTATCTTGCGTGTCGGGCGTGCAAGATCCATCCCAATGGTTTGGTTAGATCATCAGCCGGGTTGATAACTCCAGGAATATGAATCATCTTGATTTCACCATTTTCTTTCCAAGCTTGAATTGCAAAGAACCTGATTTCAATATGTCTGGTTCTTTCGGTTGGCTTCTGGGCATTGATGATTTCAATGGCTGACGCATTGTCTTCATAGATAGGGGTTGGACCAGCTTGAGCAAATCCTAATTCTTTGAGTACGGATCTGAGGTATCTGGCTGTTTTGGCTGCTGTGACTGCAGCAATGAATTCTGCTTCCGTAGAACTCTGAGCAGTGAGTGACTGAGCTTTGGATCGGTAAACAACTGCTCCACCAGCATAAGTGAAAACATATCCTGTGGTGGACCTGCGATGTTTTGGATCATTTCCATATGCTGCATCAACAAAACACATCAACTTGCTGTGCTTGATATCTTCAGGGTATTTTGGGAGTGATGCATCTTGGACTACATCGTTGTATGGTTCTCCTGATGGAAGAGATGGCTCAGCATTCGGTCTATAGAATCTAATACCCCAAGATTTGGTTGTTCTGAGATAGCGGGCTATATTCTTCAGACTGGAATAGTGGAATGCAGTGGGATTGGAGCTGTATTTTGACATCAGAGTCACTGCATAGCCAATGTCTGGCCGACAGCTCACATATGCAAACATCATTTCCCCTAAGAGTGTCCGGTAGGAGAAGCCAGATGTGGATTGCAATTCAGCATGTTCCTTGGTGCCTTCTAATGGTCCATCCGTATGTGATTGAAGTTGACTCAGTACTTCAGTGGATAATGGTGCTGATGGCTTGGAGTGGGATGATTTATGGATTGACTGCCCACTAAACTGACATCGCATGCGAGATGTCATTCCACAGAGATCATTCTCACTCAGTAATGTCGTTGACAGGGAGGGAGAATAATAGAAGAAGACTCTAAGATACCCTATGTGATTGGGTGCTGGGATGTGCAAATATCCTGAGCCTTCAGGGATGCAGGTAGCTGCTTTTCCTCCTATTGCTGCCGTAAGCCTGACAGGACATTTCCTCAGCTTGTTGTAGGGTTTGTAACCATGCAGGATGTGTTTGAGATTGGTGCAGGAAACTTTCGCACCGGTGTCAATCTGAGCTCTGACACCATGTTGGAAGTAGGCTGTAGCCGCAATCGGATCTGGTGGGACTAGGGATTGCACATTGTAGGTATCAGCTGATGTAGGGTTGTCTCTGTCGAAGTTGGGATCTCCATTGATTATCAGGTGTGAGTCCAATGCAGGGGTCATAGCCTTGAGTGGTTCCATATCACAGTAGACATCAATTGGGATTGAAGATTGGAGGCTGTCCCTAGGAAGGAGATTGACAGCACCAATTCTGACAGATTCATAGGAGCTGACACTGCTGGAGTCCAAGGATGGGCATAAGCTGTTTACTTGGAGCGCTGTGGCGTTGTCAAATCCTTGCAGATCATCTTGAGGTGATGTCATAGAATGGCTGCAAGAAAGACTTTCTATTCTTGGCCGTTGCAAAAATTTTGGTTCTCTGGTTCACAAATCGGTGAGGTCTCATTCTGCTCGTCATCTTCAATGTGGATTTGAGAGATACGTTGTGTAGAATCCAAGAGCTTTTTGGTTTCCCTCATGTTTTTGCTGATGTAAACGGCGGTGGCAATTCTATGTTTTCTAAGTGACTCAACATCTTGCAGCGCAGGACAGTTGTCAAAGTTGTGCCCGGAGGTGTGACAGACAATACACGTCCTTGAGGTGTCAAACAGACTAGGCTCTTTGTCAAACGCAGTAATGGCATTGCAGTATGCTTGGTGGAGGAACGGATTATCAGATTCTTCATCCATTTCAGGGTATCCAAGTGAATCAACCAGGCTGATTGAATGAGAAGTTAAAGTAGAAGGCGTTCTGACAGTATTGTTGCCAGTGCGTTTCCGAAACCTGTCATTGCGATGGGGACCTGGTCTGATTCCTGTGACTGGTAGTTGTTTAGACAGGCTTGGTTTGGAGGTTTTGTCCTTGTACCTTTGTTCGGCCTTAATCTCTTGCTCATATGTTTGGAGGGTCTGTAGAAGCCTACCTGCCTTGTATTTGTCCCGCTTGAATTGGTCATTGGAGTCGCGTTCATCTTCTGTCTTTTTGAAGAGCTCGTCTGAGAGGGTGGTTCCTGCAATGAGATTGCTGACTTCTTCAGTCGAACTGATAGTGCCAGGTTGGTTTTGGAGAAACACTCTAAGTCTCAGATAATCCTTGTACCGGAAGTAGTATTCTTCAAGAGATTCTCCTGCGTCCTGGTTTGGAGGGTTTCTGACCATTCTGCTGGCGTTGGATGGCCTTTTGGAGTTGGGATGTGTTTGAGCGATAATTGTGTAGAGCGCTTCATATCCCTGTCCGCCTTCAAAGCTCTGAATAGTGGCCTTCATACTTGCACATGAATCAGGGATGATTTTATCAGTTCTTAGTGCAGTGTAAATGAGATTTCCCCATTCGTTGATAGCCAATTCATATCTTGAAGGTAGGTCGTGTGGAAAGTCATCACCAATTGTGAATCCTCTGAGGTGATCAGCTTCACGTCTGTATAAATAGTATGGGTGTACATAAATGTGGGTCCTGTTGCATCCTTTAGTTGCGGGAATCCTGAGAGGAACAGTTTGTCTCTAGCTGCTTCTTTGGACTTGTCAGAGGCTCTGGTCAGATCAAAACAGTCACCACTTCTGGTGATCAGGCGCTGGTCATTTCTCCCACTGCCTAGATTGTGTAGGTAGTAGTTTTGCCTGACAATGGTTTCATTTCCCGATGAGTCGGTGTAGGTGATTGGGAAGTCTTTCATGTCATCTCTGGTGAGGAATTCATCTTTTCTGTAGTAACGGTCCTTCACTGGTGGTGGTAAGGTCGCCGGATTCCATGGGAGGTCAAGTGACGCTTGGTGGTTGGCGCCGGCATTGTTGTTGTTGTTGCCATTGTTGACCAGTTGCTGTAGTAGGGTGGTTAACTGTCCCATCTCGGTAGGGGAGACGGTTGCTGCAGGTGTATCCGGGACGGCTATTTCATCATCTGATGGTGGGTCTCCGGTGTAGGCTTCCATGAATAGGTCTGGGCGCCAATTTTTCTTGAATCGCCAGTGGGTGATTGTGATTTCAATTAGAACAATTGGCTCATCATCTGTGTTGGTCCGAATGGCATGTTTTGCAGCGGCGTCGAAATCAGTTTTGTATCGCATGCGTTTTGTAGATCCACCATTTCTGACATGCTTGATAACACATTTGTCAAGGAGATTGGCAATGTGGCCTTTTGTTATTTCATCCGGTGGTGGGTCCACTAGGTTGATGGCGATAGCCTTCGCAATGCAATTGAGGATGTGGAGTTGTGGACCCGGAGCTATTTCTAGTGGTCCATCTTCTTCTTCTTCATCCTCGTGGGTCACAAAGAATTCTGAGAGTTCATCTTTGCCAATGATTTCAGAGTAGGCTTTGTTAAGGGAAGTGGCCGCAGTTGGATTGCTAGCGCTTGAAAATCGGAATTCGATTCCATAGATTGGGGTCCAGTCAAATGGAGTTGGCATCGTTGTCGTCGTTGTCGATATGGATCCGTTGGACGATCGTCGTCGATGGAGATGAATCTTACGGGCCGGGCGGTAATGTCGATGTCAGCGAATCGTCGTGTTGGAATTAGTATCGGCGATACGTGTTTTGTTGGGGAAAACAATCGTCGGTGCTGTCGACGATAATTAACCTTGCTTGCCGGTCACAGATGTCCAGAACGTTCCGGTGTTTTTGAACGGTTATGTGGATTACAGAGGGAGATTCTTGGTAGAATGCTCTGTAGATACACCCCTTGATACGAATGCTTGGTCGTGGATTACAAAAGAAGATTCCTGTAGGAGAATCGGTAGTACACCCCTTGATCCACGAGCGGGAAGGTGAAGAGAGAGAAAAGAATGAGACGTGGGGAGGCCAAGAATGTGCCGCACAGGGAGCAAAGCACAGAATTTCCTCTGGATTTAACCGACAGTGGAGGTGCTGAACGGCCGGAGATAGGAGCGTAGCTTAAGGGATACACAAGTGCTCTTGCGGGACACGAGTGTGAGTTATAAGGGCTCTATAACCTGTTGTTACTCTAAAAATCGACCGGTAAGGTATTGGATAATTGAAATTTAAAGAGATGTGAGCTCTGAGAGAGACTCTTATTTTTACTGTGTACTATTTCGTACTGTATTGGGGCTCTCTGTATTTTACATGGTAGAGATCTTCCCCGGTTATCTGTTACTGTCTTCTTTACCGTCGTACCGATTCTTCTGTTGCTGTTGCTGTTGCTGTTGCTGTATTAGCGTCGTATTGGTCTTACTGTATCGGTCATTCGGTGGTATCGGTCATTCATGTTGTTAAGTACTTTGTTCAATGGGGCGTATGCTTGTTCGTGGTATATATGCTAGATATGAGGCCCATCTGGAATCGGTATTGATTTTCTTGATTGCAATAAGTAATTTCCTCACGGGATATCAAGTATATTCTTTTGAATGTACTTATGGATTCCAAGTGTTCACTTATTGGTCAGGTCTTTGGGTATGTCTTGTTTCTAACCGATTACTGTCTTTTGTTTGTAGTCCTAAGTGATATCGTTTTTACCACATAGGGATTTTCATGCATTGGAGGTGCGTTTGATTCTAAGACTCGATCATCGAAATAATCGCACCTCGGTCGTCGTTTCGCTTTGTCGGCTTTTTCGATCGAATTTGATGCCGACAACAGTCCGTATTTTTCGCCGACAACAAGGATTCTGATGAGAACAACAGAGGAGGAGGTAGGGGAGATGATGAAGAGTTTGAAGATAAAATCATGCAAGTAATGGAAAGGGCCCTTGGCGACCCAGAAACAAACTCAACCATGAAGAGAATCATCGACCAAGAAGTAAAGAAAAGAATCAGAGCAATAAGAGATGCAGAAAGTAGAGGCGAGGACCCGGATGGTGAGAGTAGTGACAATGAAGAAAACCAAAACGCCGAGGATGCAAGAGCCAAACGACTAGGAAGAAGGTTGTCCCAACCCAGGATAAAAATCAGGGGATTCAACAATGGTAGATTTCTGAACCCAGAACAGCTTGCTTTCAGAAGCAGCCTAATGGATTTTGGTATCAACTATGAATCAGCTGAAGAGATTATGAGGGGAGGGATGTCTAATATGAAAAGAATTCACCATGTAACGCGTATCGCACGTACGAAGAGTCACAAAGGCAAATAACCTTATTCGTAAGGTTATTTAACCTGAGTGAATAATCGTCGGTGATGAATCCATGTGGATTGTCTCTTAGGGAAATTCTTCCCGTCAGCTCACTCTTCGAAGAATTAACAACTCTAAAACACCATCATGCCCTAAAATCTACGTACAACCTAGTACTAATTCTACATGATAAGGTACAATCACATGTGATATTCCAATGAGAATATCACGGTGAATTATACGGTAAAAAGACCGATCGAAGGTGGTTTGCATGTGTTTTGTGTCTTATTTACGTGTGTTTTTGTATGCTTAGAATTGCACGGTAATACGCTGTAAATCGACACGACGATACGACGATACGACGATACGACGAGTAGTTAACCTGTCAATCGGCTTTGCCGATTGAACTGTAACAATGATTCTACTCACTAAATCGATCGACCGTAAGGAAGATCGCGTTTTGTTTTATTACTGTTACGACACACTTTTTCTAGTTTATCAGACCCATAGCACTCTACAAGCTGTGGAGGACCGCGTTTCCCGAAATGCAGTTTGAGCTCGAAGACCAGACTAATCCGGACTAGCCTGATCAGCTACCGGCATCAACCCTCAAGGATGTAAAAGAGGCAGTTGCCTGTGGAGCCCTGGAATAGACCAACACCAGGGCGGTCTCCCTGAAAGAAGAGACCAAAGAACCGAACCAAGGTGGTGGCTCCACCGGGTTTCGGGATCCAGAAAAACAAGCAAGGGAAAAGAAGCTGGACGGCTCAGTTGAAAGGGCCGCCCAGGTTGGCATCAGTTGAAAGGAATCAATATCCAATCCGAGAACACTGATCTTTCACTGAAAACAAGAATGACGCGAGCGAAAAGATTGAGCCAGAAGTATTCTGTGGTGAAACAGATTGGAAGTAACAGATTGCAAGAAGCATCTGCCCTCAAGAGAACGAAAATCAAAAGATATGAGAACACCAAATCGCGAAAGTCCAAATCCCGAAAGATCGAAAGATCCAATACAAAAAAGAGAACACTAAATTCTCAGGAAACAATCTTTCAAATTCACCACAGAAATACAGAATGAGCAAAAATCCCGAAAAGGGTAGGAAAGCTCACAATCTTGATTTGCAACAAAAGCAAAAGCTCACACAAAAGTATAACCAAACCGGAACGAAAATTCGATCCGGATAAATACAAAACAGATAAGCAAACCACCCGACAGTCACCAACGATTAATACCCATCTCTCACATCCAATCCTCGATTTGATTACACTCTTCCACACAATACCAACTTCCATCGAATACCACACTACAAATCGACCATCCATACTTCTTCAAATAATTCGAAACCCCGCTTGAAATATTGCACTCCACCATGGTACGAACTAGGGCACACGAAAACAGTGACATAGAAGAAACAAAAATGGAGGTGGATCAAGATCCGAATGATCCTGATGGAGACTGAGGATTCCGAAAAGTATCCAGATAGTGAAGAGGAGTTCGATGCAAGGATCATGAGAGTAATGGAAAAGGCCATGACTGATCCAGAAACAAACTCAACTTGGAAAAGAGTCATCGACAAGGAAGTAAAGAGAAGGATCAGAGCGATACAGGATGCGGTGGAGCAACACAGAAATCCAAATGACGTCAATCAGGGTGATAGTGATAGTGATAACAGCAATGAAGGTGAAAACCAACTAGACGTCGACCTAAGGGCTGAACGGCACGGAAGGAGGTCATCCCAACCAAAAATAAAAATCAGGGGATTCAACAGCGGAAGATTTCTGAATCCAGAACAGCTTGCCTTTAGAAGCAGTTTGATGGATTTTGGTATCAACTATGAATCAGCTGAAGAAATTATGAGGGGAGGGATGTCTAATATTCGCGAAATCACAGACCTCAACAAGGAAAGCATCAAATCATTCATGCATGGATTGAAATCTATCAGTCCAGAATGTCCTAACCCAAAAAGTATCATGATAGGCTTCTCACATGGGCAAGTTGGGCTCGATACCAACCACTGATTGGAGTTGAGCCAAGGGCTATCGACTGGAACGCAAACCCAAACAACCTGGAACTGCAGCAATTCAGAATCAAGATGATGGAATCAAGTGTGAAATCACAGGAAAAAGCAACCCCACCCGAGCTGAAGGATCTCACAAAATTCAGGGAATGGGAGGAAGGCTTCCGACAAAACCTGAGATACAGATTCAACTCTGAGGGATTTCCAATCTTGTATGTCATAAGACCCCAAGAAAAGGAAGAAGTTACTGATGAAGCCAGGGCTGGAACAGTCGGGCAAAGTACAACAGATGCCTATCCAACTTGGAGTGACTACAATGAAAGGTGTGGTGTTTTGTTGGGTCATCAGTATGATGAAGACAACAATGTTGTATGGAGGTTGTTGTGTGATGCAACAAGAAAAGGGCCGGGTTGGGAATGTGTGGCACATTTCCAAAACACCGCGCTGAACTCAGGAAATGCTAGGAATGCTTTCATTTCATTGATGCAATATGCTTACACTGATACCAATATCACTATGGTTCTGAATAAGACATATCAGGAAATGAAAGATTCACACTACACTGGAGATTCTAAGAATTATGACTGGAACAAGCACAAGCGAAACTGGACCGCCTTTCATGGAACAATTCTGAGATTTGAAAAGAATCATAATGAAAGGAGATTCGTCTGGGACTTTATCAATTCAATCAGCGATGAGCGGCTGGATGCTACAAAAGCAGATGCAATTGATGAGAGCAAAGACTACCGGGACAATTTCAATGAATGTTTGATTCTATTCACCAATCGTCTTGGATTGAAAAAACTTGCAACCGGGAAGCATAAAAGAGGTTCCAGAAGTTTGTATTCTATGGGCACTTCAAGCAACAAAAAGCAAAAGACAACTGGAACGTTTACAGGAAAAGTTGAGTGCAAGCCTTATCCGACAAGCGTTTATAAAACAATGTCAAAAGAACAGCGCCAGGAGCTTTACCAGATGAGACAGGCTAAGAAGAAAAGAAATCTCAAGGCTGCTGAGACCAAAAAGAACGAAACTGAAAATGAAGGCGCGGGTGACAGTTTTGGCTCAAAATCTAAGAAATGACATAATAACCGGACACTAGAAAACAAATGTCTAAAAATGGTGAGCCGGTCATTATACAAGATGAATGTTCCTGTAGATTTTGATGATGGAGAAAATGAAGAAGGATATTGTGAGTTAGACTCACATGCAGACACTACTGCGGCAGGAAGCAATATGGTATTACTGAATCCTGATCAGATCACAACACACGTTGATGTTGCACCTTTTTCTGAAGAATACAAGCCCATCAAGAAAATCCCGATTGGAAGCTGTGCTACTGCATGGACGAATCCAACATCAGGCCAGATATATATCATAGTGTTTCATCAAGCACTGTACTTTGGGGACAAATTGAAAAACAGCTTGATATGCCCAAATCAAGTTAGGGACTGCAATTTCAACTCTGTTGAAGAGACACCTCGCCAATTTGATTCAAGATCCAAGCACGGAATTACAATTCAAACTCCACTGGAGGATGATGATCCGAAGAAAGTTTTTATCAAACTGAGTATGAGAAATGTGATCTCATATTTCCCCACAAGAAAGCCAACAAGAATGGAGCTTGATGAATGCCAACATTTGATTGCAACAAATGATACCCCATGGGATCCTCATTCACTGAAGTTCAGGATGGCTGAGTTAGCAATCGACAATGGAGATCCAATTTCAGGGGACCAATTCAGCCTTCAAGCTATGTCGACCGAAGAGGACCAAGCCATGGATACAAGTTCGGTTGTAACAGAACCTGCAAGTAATGTTACAGGTATGCTCCCCAAGACCAGCTTAGACAACAGGCATCCAAGTGTCATGCAGCAATGCAAACTGATGAGGGTCCATCAGGTATCCACAAGGAGAATGCTAACTGAATGCCAAATTGCAACAGATGGAAATATAGCTCATCGAATTTCTTCAGTAAGGAATATTTCAAGCGCGCGAAGGGTAGACCAATTTTTGTTTGATGATACAGAATTTGACTTTATGGAAGCTCCTGAAGAAGAATCAAAACAGGCCCCTAGCTTGCAAGAAATTGACAATACACTTGAGAGAAGGTCACTTGACAGAAGAAATCAATGGGGGCCATCAGTGATAACAATTGAAGGTCCGAACAAAGTTGACTGTGAACGCCTAGCCAAAACTTGGAATATTAGTTTCAAGAAAGCTGAGCAGACATTGAAAGTCACGACGCAGAAGGCACTCAGGAATTTGCAATTACCATTGATGAAGCGGCTGCCTACTCAGCGCTTCAGGAACAAGAGAGTTGCACAAGGAACCTGGTACACTGATACTTGGCATGCAAGAACGACCAGTATTATGAGACAAGAAAAATGTGCACAGATCTTCACGAATGGAAATGGGTTTGAAGTATTTATACCAATACAGGACAAATCACAAGCCCATCAAGGATTGAAGACATTCATTCATGAAATTGGAATCCCAGAGCATTTGATTTCTGATGGTGCGCCAGAACAAGGATCTCCAAGAACCTACAAGACACACTGGAATTCAATTGTAAAGCGCAACCATATCCATCAGACATTCATCCAACCACATTGCCCATTCCAAAATCGAGCAGAACAAGCAATTGGTCATCTTGGTAGTGCAATCACAACCAAGTCTGCAAAGAAGAAGTCACCGAGAAGATTATGGTCATTTTGTGGTGAACTATGTGCTAATATCAGGCAGCGAACAGCCTCGAACAACCCTTCTTCAATGGGGCGAACCCCATTCGAATTGGTCCATGGCTATAGGACCTGATATAACACTATACACTTCATCAGAATGGTATGACTTTGTGTTTTATTATGATAAAGGTGACTTTTCCACCCGAGGTGTTGAAAGGCTGGCGCGATGGTTGGGTCCCTGTGGCAATAAGGTAGGTGGGGGGGATTGTTTTTGGCTCCTGCCTGAATCAGCAATACCAATATCTACAAATTCAATAAGGCCTGTCAAAGAATTCGAATGGAGAGATAGAGATATCCTCAGAAGAATGGAAGCAATTGACAAATCAATTGAATCCAAGATTGGTGATGAAGTGAAGGATAGCGCAACATTCTTCCAGGAAAACTACCCGGAGCCCCAAATGGAGCTATTTGAGAACCAACCAGTAAAATCACCTGATTTGAAACTTGAAATGGCTGAACCAGAAGCATCAGTAGAAGATATTGATGAACCAGATGAATATCTGGGGAATGAGGTGATCATTGAAAGAGGCGATGAAAGACTCAGGTGCGTTGTCAAGGACAGGGTTCGCGACTTGCAAAACAGACCAATAGGACTCAGAAATGAGAATCCCATACTAGACACGAGGCTGTATAAATTGCAACTACCTGATGGCACCATGGAGGAATACACGGCAAATATTGTTGCAGAGAGTCTGTATAGTTCTGTTGATGATGACGGAAGGATGTTCACTCTACTGGATGAGCTCATTGACCATGAATGCGACAACACCGCTTTAAGTGATGAGGAAGCGACAACTATAGCAAAAAATGGCAGGAAAACCCATAAACCTACAACTAGGGGTTGGAGGATTTTAGCCAGTTGGAAAGACGGCACTGAATCTTGGTGTAAGCTAAGTGATGTGAAAGAGTCATTTCCAGTGCAATTAGCTGAGTATGCTGTCAACAATAATCTTGAAAAATTACCAGCGTTCAGATGGTGGGTGCACAAAATTTTGAGAAGGAAGGAGCGCATCCTTAAGGCAGCCAAAACAGCCAAGTACTGGTTGAAAACTCACAAGTATGGCGTTGAGTTGCCACATTCAATCAAACAAGCGCTGGCTATTGATAAGAAAACGGGGACTGACCACTGGGAAAGAGCAATCCATAAGGAAATGACAAACAACATGGCAGCGCTTGAATTTTCTGATGATGATGTTATTCCAGTTGGCCATAAGCAGATAACAACCCATATGATCTTTGACATCAAGCTTGGATCCCTAACAAGGAAGGCTAGGTTGGTAGGGGACGGTCATAAGGTCCCCGCGGTGGCAAAAGAGAATACTTATTCATCAGTTCCCAGTCGAGACTCAGTAAGAATATTCTTCCTGCTGGCAGCGCTGAATGATTTGAAAGTTCTTTCAGCAGATATTCAAAATGCATATTTGACAGCCCCGATTAAAGAGAAATACTTTCTAAAAGCGAGAGCTGAAGATGGTTTTCCACCTCATCTTGCAGGAAGGCCTTGCAAGATTGTCCGCGCATTGTATGGACTGCCGGTTGCTGGTGCATCTTTCAGGTCATACCTCACCCAGCATTTGAGAGATCTTGGATATTCACCTTGCAAAGCAGATCCGGATGTGCACTTGAGAATTGAAACCAGGAAAGATGGATCCAGATACTGGGCAATTCTCATTGCCTATGTAGACGATATCTTATGTTCTGGTGAAGATCCAAAGTTCCAGCTTGAAAACATTGAACGAAAGTGCAAATTGAAGGATGATACGATTGAAGAGCCAACTCTGTATTTGGGAGCTGATATTGGAAAATTCTACTTTGAAGGTGATTCAAAGCCAAGATGGTCATTATCAAGCACTAAGTATACGGCGAAAGCTGTTGCAGCAGTCAAACAAGAGTTAGGAACTGAAAAATATGGTTACAAGTATCTACCAAAATCAGCGTCCAGTCCACTGTCACATGATTATCGACCAGAAATTGATATATCAGATGTTGTTACTCTAAAAATCGACCAAAGGTATATGATGTTAAAATTTAAAGAGAAGTGAGCTCAGAGAGACACTCTTATTTTTACTGGGTATTTTCACTGTATCGGGGCTCTCTGCTGTATTTTACATGGTAGAGATCTTCCCCGGGTTATTTGTTAGTACTGTCTTCTTTACCATCGTACCGATTCTTCTGTTGCTGTTGCTGTATTAGCGTCGTGTCGGTCTTACTGTATCAGTCATTCGATGGTATTGGTCATTGTGGGGTTAAGTGTTCTGTTCGATGGGGCGTATGCTTATTCGTGGTATATGTGCTGGATATAGGTAGGCCCATCTGGAATCGGTATTGATTTTCTTGATTGCAATAAGTAATTTCCTCACGGGATATCAAGTATATTCTTCTGAATGTACTTATGGGTTCCAAGTGTTTACTTACTGTTCAGGTCTTTGGATATTTCTTGTTTCTAACCGGTTATTCCTTTTTGTTTGTAGCCTTAGGTGATATCGTTTTTACCACTTAAGGATTCCAAGTAGTGAAGGTGCGTTTGGTTCTAACGCTCGATTGTTCTTGTATTCCGCACCTCGGTCGTCGTTTCTTTCGTTTTGTCGGCTTTTTCGATCAAATTTGATGCCGACATGAAGTCCGTATTTTTCGCCGACAACACACCCCTTGATCCAATACTCTACTCGCATGGTATTGGATTACCGTCGGAATATATTGCCTTGAATTGATTCGGAGGTTGATCGATCACGTTTATTTAACCTGGGTCAGATCGACGTAAATGTAAAATGATATCCCGAAGTTGATCAACGCGATCAAATGGTGCAATCCAACTATCGTTCGAAGTGAATGAATGATTTAACCTGGGTAGTGTCCCATGATGTATCTTGCGTGTCGGGCGTGCAAGATCCATCCCAATGGTTTGGTTAGATCATCAGCCGGGTTGATAACGCCAGGAATATGAATCATCTTGATCTCACCGTTTTCCTTCCATGATTGGATGGCAAAAAACCTGATTTCAATATGCCTGGTTCTTTCAGTTGGCTTCTGAGCATTGATGATCTCAATTGCCGATGCATTGTCTTCATAGATAGGGGTTGGACCAGCTTGGGCAAATCCTAATTCTTTGAGTACGAATCTGAGGTATCTGGCTGTTTTGGCCGCTGTGACTGCAGCAATGAATTCTGCTTCTGTAGAACTCTGTGCAGTGAGTGATTGCGCTTTGGATCTGTAAACAATTGCTCCACCCGCATAAGTGAACACATATCCTGTGGTGGACCTGCGATGTTTTGGATCATTTCCATATGCTGCATCAACAAAACACATCAACTTGCTATGCTTGATATCTGCAGGGTATTCTGGGAGTGATCCATCTTGGACTACATCATTATATGGTTCTCCTGATGGAAGAGATGGTTCTGCATTCGGTCTATAGAATCTAATACCCCAGGATCGGGTTGTTCTGAGATATCGAGCGATGTTCTTCAGACTGGAGTAGTGGAATGCAGTGGGATTGGAGCTGTATTTTGACATCAGGGTCACTGCATAGCCAATGTCTGGCCGGCAGCTCACATATGCAAACATCATTTCACCCAAGAGTGTTCTGTAGGAGAACCCTGATGTGGATTGTAATGCAGCGTGTTCCTTGGTGCCTTCTAATGGTCCATTCGTATGTGATTGCAGTTGGCTCAGTACTTCAGTTGATAACGGCGCTGATGGCTTGGAGTGGGGTTTCATCTTAGAATCAGTCTCCCAACCATGGGATGTCATGATCCGGTCGATGTAATTGGCGCAGGACAGTTCAATGTAGTCAGCTGTTTGTTTGACATCAATTCCATTGAAGTCCTCGAGCAATCCCAATTTTGTAAAGGGGATCACGTCTTCCTTTGGTAGTTTGAGCCTTGCACCTATAATGTCATAGATCTTGTCAGATATGGATTCTGATGTGCAAGCCAGTGCAAAATCATCAACTTGTCTCAGCATGTAGACCGTTTCACCTTCGAAAACTGTCGTGTAGATCGTCCTGTCATGTGTGGTGGTTTTGAAGTTGAGATCGGGACCTTTCAAGATCTTGTTGATGTGGGTTTCCCAGAGTCTTCCAGATTCTGGGTGGCCTTGAAGTGCTCGAAGGACTGGAAGCACCAATCGTCTGTCTATGTCCTTGTCATGCTTGTGTCTGTACCATTCTGCATATGCATCGTCAATAGTCATGTACGTAGGGATGTTGGGCCCTGGAGAATGGGCATAGGCGTCTGCAGCATCACCCCCGTACACTTTGAGGTTGAGGCTTGCAGCAATAGCAAAGAATAACCTTTGAATGGGATGTTCAACACATGATGAGTATGACATTGCTATGGCATGCAGGGTTGGGGCTGCATATTTGCTTCCATTGCAACATTGCCTGGCTCTTCTGACACCATTTCTTTTCACACTGTATTGCCAGTGAGGTCTGAGGATGATAGCATCGGGGTCCTTAGGATATTGAATTGGTGATCCAAACATTTCCAAATCTTCAAACTGATCAAGCTGTTTTCGCTCCCCAGCTTGCCATTCAGGCCATGTAGATAAAGGCTTGAGATTCCTTCGAGTGAAGTGCCCTAGTGCTTGTTCTTCAGGTGTAGTTGCCTTGGAATTGATGGCCTTGATTAAGAGTTCAATTTCTTCAGTTGGTAGTGAATCGGCATCTAGTGGTAATGCTTGATTTCCTGGTTTATGAAGCTTGGTGATAGCTCTGAGGGATGCAATGTCAATAGTAGGAATGACAACATCCATGTCGTCTTCAGTTGGTGCCAAGTGTTTTTGGATGGAGGCATGGAGTGCTTCAGTGCTATCGACCTGGTTGATTCTTGATTGTATAAGCTGCTTGTATTTTGTACCAATGCGCTGGATAGCTTTGATGGAGGAAATCCGGTCCAAGAATGGTGGATCTTCTTCAGCAGTGGGTTCCTTCCAGGAGGTATTGGGAGCAAATAAACCATATTCATTTGAGTGTTTCCTGACCTCCTTCATAGACAATTTCTCTTCAAGTGCAAAGGTAATTGGTGTATCTATTGAAGAATCCCTCACCCCTCGATCGTGGCAGGCCTGTAAAGCTGTAGTAACATCAGCAGCAGTAAAGACACGATTGTGATTGATAGATACAATATATGCGCCTCGGAGCTTAGAGAGAGTCTTCTTACGAGAGGAGAAAAGCTGTGAGGCGGGACTGTTGGGAATGATACCTGTGATGTAAGCTCTGCCAATCAGGGAGTCGGTGGCGTATCGAAGACCAAAGGCTGGGTCAGCACAAGATGGGGAGACAGTGAGTCTGAGATTTGTGAGATCCGCAAAGGGGGAGATGGAGAATTGGAATTCACTAGATGACGCCTCACGGTGTTCTGCAGGAAGGGGAGTGTTGTCATCAGTCCGGAGGAGGTGCTTGACATTAGTTGGTAGATCTGCAAGTGGGAGATCATTCATCCCTTCATCAAACCGGACATGGGTAGCTATTTTGACTCTATGCGTCTCAGTATCATACCAAAGGATGTTTCTGGTAGTGTATGGGACGAAACCCAGGAAGAGGCCTTTTCGTGCATTGGGTTTGAGTTTAATAGATCGTTTTCCTGGGGGCCTAACCCAGACTCTACAACCAAAGGTTCGGAAATCAGCAAGGTTTTCCTTACGGCCAGTTGCTAATTCCAATGGTGAATGTGGTTGATTGCCTTCAGGAAATGCATTGGACAACCGAAGTGCATGGTAGAAAGCAAAGGGCCAGAATTTAATGGGCAAATTAGCACCAGACAGCATGGTGCGCATTGAATTAGCCAGTGTGCGATGCCCTCGTTTGACTGTACCATTCTGGTGTGAAGCATCCGCACCAGTGGGGAAAATTGAATATCCAAACGCAGAGAAGAGGTTTCTGACATCAGGATTGTGATAGAGCTCGCCGCCTTGATCAACGGAAACATACTTGTCGGCACAGGTTGGGTTGTACTGGGCGAAGAAATGCTCCAACCAGTGTAGGGGCGCTGCCTTCGAGATTCGTGTATCACCGTATTTCATACCTGTGTAGTGATCTGTGATGAGAATCCAAGCTGTTTCTCCATGAATGCCTTCATAATCGCGCTTGCGTTTGCTGTTGGAGGATTTGGTACCTGAGAATGCAAAGTCAATGGATAGACCTTGAAACGGTTGTGTGGCCTTTCGTGTGGAATGTGTGCCAGCAGGTGTTTTGGTTTGCTTACATTGTATGCAGGTTGGGCATTGGTCAAGAATACTGGTTTGACGCTTGAACTTTGGTACTCCAACGATGTGCTTATGAGCATTATACAGAAAGTCATCGCATGGGTGCCCCAATCGTTGATGCCACAGGAGTTTCGATGTCTTGGTTTTGATGGCGTGGATGGGGATACTTTTGTCCACAATCTTGGTGAAAAACAGGTTTGCATCAAACTTTGGCATGTCGCTGGTATCAGGATGAGCTTGGGCTGCTTCAGCGCATTTTTGTAGATTGACAAGATTCGTGTATATATCATATCTGTAGTTGCTAATTGCTTCTTTGGAGGCCAGCTCACAAGCTTCCTTGAACTGTATGTCTGTAGCTAGGGCATAGGCTGACGATGATGCACAATTAGCATATGGAGATCCAATATCAATGTCTGGGATCAGTACTGGGTGTGTATAGCATTGACCATCAATGATGCTTCCATGGAGGACAATGCTGTTGGCAGTGTTCTACTTGTGATGACAGATGATTGTGAGGTTGCCGTTTTGTGGAGCAGATGAGTCATAGTTGTCAATGAATGATTTATGGATTGATTGCCCACTGAACTGACGTCGCATGCGAGATGTCATTCCACAGAGATCATTCTCACTCAGTAATGTCGTTGACAGGGAGGGAGAATAGTAGAAGAAGATTTTGAGATACCCTAAGTGGTTGGGTGCTGGGATGTGCAAATATCCCGAACCTTCTGGGATGCAGGTAGCTGCTTTGCCTCCTATGGCTGCTGTGAGCCTGACCGGACATTTTCTTATCCTGGTGTAAGGTTTGTAACCGTGCAGGATGTGTTTGAGATTTGTGCATGAAACCTTTGCACCGGTGTCAATCTGAGCCCTGACACCCTGTTGGAAATAGGTTTTAGCTGCAATGGGGTCTCGTGGGACTAGGGATTGCACATTGTATGTACCAGCTGGCGTAGGGTTGTCCCTATCGAAATTGGGATCCTCATTGGTCTTCAGGTGTGGTTCCAATGTAGGGGTCGTAGCCCCGAGTGGTTCCATATCACATTAGACATCAATTGGGATTGATGACTGGAGGCTGTCTTTTGGAAGGAGGTCGACGGCACCAATTATGACAGATTCATAGGAGCTGACACTGCTGGAGTCCAAGGAGGGGCATAAGCTGTTCACTTGGGACGCTGTGATGTTGTCAAATCCTTGAGGATCATCTTGAGGTGATGTCATAGTATGGCTCCAAGAAAGACTTTCTATTCTTGGCCATTGCAAAAATTTTGGTTTTCTACTGTAGCATCAGGTGAAGCCTCATCTTGATCCTCATTGCCAATGTTGATCTGAGAGATTTGTTGGGTGGAGTCTAAGAGTTGTTGGGTCTGTTTATTGGATTTGTTCAGAAAAACAGCCGCAGCAATCCTATGTTTCTTCAGGGACTCAATATCTTGCAATGCAGGACAATTATCGAAATTATGACCGGACATGTGGCAAACAATACATTTTCTGGATGTGTCAAAAAGACTAGGCTGCTTATCGAATGCCGTGATAGCATTGCAATATGCTTGGTGGAGGAAGGGATCGTCAGATTCTTCATCCATCTCCGGGTAGCCAAGTGATTCAATCAGGCTGATTGAGTGAGAGGTCAGAGTAGAAGGTGTTCTAACAGTGCTGTTGCTAGCGTGCTTTTGAAATTTATCATTGCGCCGGTGACCTGGTCTTGTACCTGAGACAGGCAATTGCTTGGGCTGGATTGATCTGGAGGCGTTCCTCTTGTACTTTTGTTCAGCCTTGATCTCTTGTTCATAGGTTTGAAGGGTTTGTAGAAGCCTACCTGCCTTGTATTTGTCTCTTTTGAATTGATCGTCGGAGTCGCGTTCATCTTCAGTTTTCTCAAATAGTTCGTGACTGAGAGTGGTTCCTGCAATCAAATTACTGACTTCTTCTGTTGAACTCAATGTGCTAGGTTGGGTTTGGAGGAAAACTCTGAGTCGCAAGTAATCCTTGTATCTGAAGTAGTATTCTTCGAGGGATTCATTTGCTTCTTGGTTGGGAGGGTTCCTGACCATTCTGGCTGCATTGGATTCTCTCTTTGAGTTGGGATGTGTTTGAGCAATTACGGTGTACAGAGCTTCATAACCTTGTCCTCCTTCAAAGCTTTGAATTGTGGACTTCATTCTAACGCATGAGTCAGGGATGATCTTATCGGTTCTGAGTGCAGTGTAGATGAGATTACCCCATTCGTGAATTGCCAATTCATATCTTGCAGGTAGGTCATGTGGTAGTTCATCACCAATGGTAAATCCCCTAAGATGGTCAGCTTCGCGTCTATAGAGATAGTAAGGGTGAATGTATATATGATGCTGCTGTGCGTGTGTAGTGATCTCTCTGTACCACTTTCTGACCTGAGGGTGGCTGTCATCCTTAAGTTGTGGAAACCCCGAGAGAAATAGTTTATCTCTAGCTGCTTCCTTTGATTTGTCAGAAGCTCTGGTTAGATCAAAACAGTCGCCACTTCTGGTGATCAGGCGCTGGTCATTTCTCCCACTGCCTAGGTTGTGGAGGTAGTAGTTTTGCCTGACAATGGTTTCGTTTCCCGATGAGTCGGTGTAGGTGATTGGGAAGTCTTTCATGTCATCTCTGGTGAGGAATTCATCTTTCCTGTAGTAACAGTCCTTCACTGGTGGTGGTAAGGTGGCTGGATTCCATGGGAGGTCAAGTGTTGCTTGATGGTTGGGACCAGCGTTTGTGTTGTTGTTATTGATATTGCCGTTGTTGACCAATTGTTGGAGTAGGTTGGTCAATTCTTGCATGTCGGTGCCTGGTGTAGTGGGCGCCGGGTTTGGAGCTGTGGCATTTTCATCGGTGTTGGCCTCATTTTCACCATCACCGTCGTGTTGAACCTCACCTGTATAGATGCCGTTGAAATAGTTGCCGGGGTTATTTGTCTTCCAGTTTCTTCTGAACTTCCATTGGTTGATGTTGAAGATTACTGTGACGACTGGTTTTGGGTTATTTGCTGCTTCAGCACGTCTGACGGCTTCTATTCCTGCAGAGTCAAATTCCTGTGGAGTTCTGATCCGTTGGTTTGATAACCCAGGGTTGACAAATCGTACGGGGCATGAATCAAGGAGCTGGGCTATGTGTCCCTTTTCTAGTTCATCGATGTTTAGCATTTCCAAGGTAATGCCGTTGCAGAAGGCTTCTCTTAGTGCGGTCACTGGGGCCGGACCAAGGGTTCTAGCGCCTTCGTCATTGGCATCCGATATGAAGAGGGTTGACACCTCGGTTGCCGTGAGCGGGACAGTTTCTGCATAGGTGTCATTGAGAGAAAGGACTTCTTGGGGGTTATTGTCACTTTGGAATTTGAATTCAATCCCATAGACATTGGACCAATCGTATGCGTCTGGTGGAGGGACCATGATGGATGATGATTAATGCGATGTGGCGTCGACGTCGGTTTTTGATTGAACGTCGTCGTCGAAATAATTAACCGTCGTGGCAAGTAATCGTCGTCGTGGCGGTGAGAGAAGTTTCTTGGAGAATCGTTCGATCGTAATCAATCGTAGATGATACATGTTACAGAAGGGGATTCGTGGTAGAATGTTCGCTCGTACTCGTCGGTCTGATCGTATTCGATGCGTTGGTGATTAGTTGTCGTCGATGTCGGTCTGAAGGAACGATCGGCGTCAAGATAACGAACCGATGATGAGATACACCCCTTAATACGGACGCTTCTTGGTCGTGTAATACAGAAGAAGATTCTTGGTAGAAGGATCAGGATACACCCCTTGATACGCGAGGAAGAAGAAGAAGGGGAGAGAGAAAGAGCTGGGGGGAGGCCGAAGTGTAGCACACGGATGGGCGTCACTACAAATTTCCTCTGGAGTTAACCGAACAGTGGAGGTGCTGAACGGGCGGGGATAGATATAGCTTAAGGTATACACGATCCTACGGATGGGCAGCAATCGTGTGAGTTATAAGGGCTCTATAACCTGTTGTTACTCTAAAAATCGACCAAAGGTATATGATGTTAAAATTTAAAGAGAAGTGAGCTCAGAGAGACACTCTTATTTTTACTGGGTATTTTCACTGTATCGGGGCTCTCTGCTGTATTTTACATGGTAGAGATCTTCCCCGGGTTATTTGTTAGTACTGTCTTCTTTACCATCGTACCGATTCTTCTGTTGCTGTTGCTGTATTAGCGTCGTGTCGGTCTTACTGTATCAGTCATTCGATGGTATTGGTCATTGTGGGGTTAAGTGTTCTGTTCGATGGGGCGTATGCTTATTCGTGGTATATGTGCTGGATATAGGTAGGCCCATCTGGAATCGGTATTGATTTTCTTGATTGCAATAAGTAATTTCCTCACGGGATATCAAGTATATTCTTCTGAATGTACTTATGGGTTCCAAGTGTTTACTTACTGTTCAGGTCTTTGGATATTTCTTGTTTCTAACCGGTTATTCCTTTTTGTTTGTAGCCTTAGGTGATATCGTTTTTACCACTTAAGGATTCCAAGTAGTGAAGGTGCGTTTGGTTCTAACGCTCGATCGTTCTTGTATTCCGCACCTCGGTCGTCGTTTCTTTCGTTTTGTCGGCTTTTTCGATCAAATTTGATGCCGACATGAAGTCCGTATTTTTCGCCGACAACATCAGAAGAATTGAACCCTGAATTGCAAAATTACTACCAAGGTTTAATTGGAGTCCTCAGGTGGATTTGTGAATTAGGAAGGCTGGACATTGTAATGCCAGTCTCGCTGATGTCAAGGTATTTGGCACAATCAAGGATCGGGCATTTGAATCAGTTGTTTCATATATTCGCATATTTGAAAAAGTACAACAGGTCAAAATTGGTTTTTGATGATACTGTACCAAATGTTGACGAGAGTAAATTTCAAAAATGTGACTGGTCTGAATTTTATCCTGGTGCCGCTGAAGTCATACCAGCAGATATGCCTGAAGCTTTGGGAAAACATGTGACGATGAGTTGTTTTGTCGATGCTGACCATGCTGGATGCAAGGCAACAAGGAGATCTCATACTGGCGTAATTATCTTCATTAATAATGCACCGATCATTTGGTTTTCCAAAAGACAAACAACAGTTGAGACATCAACTTTTGGATCTGAAATCATTGCTTTGAAAATTGCAATCGAATTGGTTGAAGGTTTAAGGTACAAGTTGAGAATGATGGGTGTTCCAATTGATGGGAGCACAAATGTGCATTGTGATAATGATTCTGTTGTCACGAATGTTACACGACCTGAAAGCCCATGTAAGAAAAAGCATAACAGCATTGCATACCACAAGGCCAGAGAATCTATTGCAGCAGGGATTATCCGAGTTGCAAAGGAACCAGGTTCGACAAATATTGCTGATTTGTTTACAAAGCTAATGAGTGGCGCTGTTTTCAGAGAACATTGTTCTCGTTGCATGTGGTAAGAGATTTGATAAAATCAATCATTCAGTAGAATGTTCGATCGATCGTTCGACCGGAGCAACAAGTTGATTTTCTAAGTTCAATCACGAAAAATGAACAAATCGTTCTGCAATGAGCATTTTGAAAATGGATAATTTGATCCATGAATACAATATATCAAACCGGCAAGGGTCAGGGCAAAATGCCATGATACAAGCCAGAATGAAAGGCAAAATGCCGCCCCATTTTCTTTTGATAGGGCCTCTGATGGTAGACTGGATACAGTTTGGTATTCAACATACAAATGACTCACGATGAATAGGTTAAGCCATAGAATCCAGCCGCTTAACGGTTGGAGGATTTATGACTGAAGGGGACTGAAAAGAATTCACCGTGTAACGCGTATCGCACGTACGAAGAGTCACAAAGGCAAATAACCTTATTCGTAAGGTTATTTAACCTGAGTGAATAATCGTCGGTGATTAATCCATGTGGATTGTCTCTTAGGGAAATTCTTCCCGTCAGCTCACTCTTCGAAGAATTAACAACTCTAAAACACCATCATGCCCTAAAATCTACGTACAACCTAGTACTAATTCTACATGATAAGGTACAATCACATGTGATATTCCAATGAGAATATCACGGTGAATTATACGGTAAAAAGACCGATCAAAGGTGGTTTGCATGTGTTTCGTGTCTTATTTACGTGTGTTTTTGTATGCTTAGAATTACACGGTAATACGCTGTAAATCGACACGACGATACGACGATACGACGAGTAATTAACCTGTCAATCGGCTTTGCCGATTGAACTGTAACAATGATTCTACTCACTAAATCGATCGACCGCAAGGAAGATCGCGTTTTGTTTTATTACTGTTACGACACACTTTTTCTAAATATTCGTGAAATTACAGACCTCAACAAGGAAAGCATCAAATCGTTCATGCATGGATTGAAATCTATCAGTCCAGACTGTCCTAACCCAAAAAGTATCCACTATGGTAACAGGTTATCATCGAGGCTTCTCACATGGGCAAGTTGGGCTCGATACCAACCATTGATTGGAGTCAAGCCAAGGGCCATCGACTGGAACGCAAACCCAAACAATCTAGAATTACAGCAATTCAGAATCAAGATGATGGAATCAAGTGTGAAATCACAGGAAAAATCAATCCCACCTGAGCTAAAGGACCTTACGAAGTTCAGAGAATGGGAGGAAGGCTTTCGACAAAACTTGAGATACAGATTCAACTCAGAGGGATTCCCAATCTTGTATGTCATAAGACCCCAAGAAAAGGAAGAAGTTACTGACGAAGCCAGGTCCGGAACAGTCGGGCAAAGTACAACAGATACCTATCCAACTTGGAGTGACTACAATGAAAGGTGTGGTGTTTTGTCAGGTCACCAGTATGACGAAGATAACAACGTCATCTGGAGGTTGTTATGCGATGCAACGAGAAAAGGTCCTGGGTGGGAATATGTGGCACATTTCCAAAACACTGCTCTGAACTCAGGTAATGCTAGGAATGCTATCATTTCATTGATGCAACATGCTTACACTGATACGACCAATATCACTATGGTTCTGAACAAAACCTATCAGGAAATGAAAGATTCACACTACACTGGCGATGCTAAGAATTATGACTGGAACAAGCACAAGCGAAACTGGACTGCTTTTCATGGAACAATTCTGAGATTTGAAAAGAACCACAATGAAAGGAGATTTGTTTGGGATTTTATCAATTCAATCAGTGTTGAGCGGCTTGATGCTGCAAAAGCAGATGCAATTGATGAGAGCAAAGACTATCGTGACAACTTCAATGAATGTTTGATTCTATTCACCAATCGACTTGGATTGAAGAAGCTTGCAAATGGGAAGCAAAAACGAGGTTCCAGAAGTGTGTATTCTGTGGGCACAACCAGCAACAAGAAGCAGAAAACAACTGGAACGTTTACAGGAAAAGTTGAATGCAAGCCCTATCCAACAAGTGTTTATAAAACAATGTCAAAAGAACAGCGTCAGGAGCTTTACCAGATGAGACAAACAAAGAAGAAAAGAAATCTAAAAGCCGCTGAGACCAAAAAGGCAAAAGAAGCTGAAAATGAAGGCGCAGGTGATAGCTTTGGCTCAAAATCTAAGAAATGACATAATAACCGGACACTATCACTAGAACACAAATTGTTAACAATGGTGAGCCGGTCATTATACAAGATGAATGTCCCTGTAGATTTTGATGATGGTGAAAATGAAGAAGGATACTGCGAGCTAGATTCACATGCCGATACCACTGCCGCAGGAAGTAATATGATATTACTAAACCCTGATCAGATCACAACACATGTTGATGTTGCACCTTTTTCTGAAGAGTACAAGCCCATCAAGAAGATCCCGATTGGAAGCTGTGCTACGGCATGGACAAACCCAACATCAGGCCAAGTGTACATCATAGTGTTCCATCAAGCACTGTATTTTGGGGACAAATTGAAGAACAGCTTGATAAGCCCAAATCAGGTGAGGGACTGCAATTTCAATTCTGTTGAAGAAACACCGCGTCAATTTGACCCAAGATCCAAGCATGGAATTACAATTCAAACGCCAATGGAAGATGATGATCCGAAGAAAGTTTTTATCAAACTGAGTATGAGAAATGTGATTTCATATTTCCCCACAAGCAAGCCAACAAGAATGGAGCTTGATGAATGTCAACATTTGATTGCAACAAATGATACCCCTTGGGATCCACATTCACTGAAGTTCAGGATGGCCGAGCTAGCCATTGACAATGGAGATCCAATTTCAGGGGACCAGTTTAGCCTTCAAGCTATGTCGACCGAAGAGGACCAAGCCATGGATACAAGTTCAGTTGTAACAGAACCTGCAAGTAATGTTACAGGTATGCTCCCCAAGACCAGCTTAGACAACAGGCATCCAAGTGTCATGCAGCAATGCAAACTGATGAGAGTACATCAGGTATCCACAAGGAGAATGCTAACTGAATGCCAGATTGCAACAGATGGAAATATTGCTCATCGCATTTCTTCAGTAAGGAATATTTCAAGCGCGCGAAGGGTAGACCAATTTTTGTTTGATGATACAGAATTTGACTTTATGGAAGCTCATGAAGAAGAATCAAAACAGGCCCCTAGCTTGCAAGAAATTGACAATACACTTGAAAGGAGATCTCTTGATAGAAGAAATCAATGGGGGCCGTCAGTGATAACTATTGAGGGTCCAAACAAAGTTGACTGTGAACGCCTAGCCAAAACTTGGAATATTAGTTTCAAGAAAGCTGAGCAGACATTGAAGGTCACAACCCAGAAGGCGCTCAGGAATTTGCAATTACCATTGATGAAGAGGCTGCCTACACAGCGCTTCAGGAACAAGAGAATTGCACAAGGGACCTGGTACACTGATACGTGGCATGCTAGAACAACCAGTATTATGAGACAGGAGAAATGTGCACAGATCTTTACAAATGACAACGGGTTTGAAGTATTTATACCAATACAGGATAAATCACAAGCGCATCAAGGATTGAAAACATTCATTCATGAAATTGGAATCCCAGAGCATTTGATTTCTGACGGTGCTCCCGAACAAGGATCACCAAGAACTTACAAGACGCACTGGAATTCAATTGTAAAGCGCAACCATATTCATCAGACATTCATACAACCTCATTGCCCATTTCAAAATCGAGCAGAACAAGGGATTGGACACCTTGGGAGTGCAATCACAACCAAGACAGCGAAGAAGAAATCACCGAGGCGATTATGGTCATTTTGTGGTGAATTATGTGCAAACATAAGGCAGAGAACAGCATCAAGCAACCCTTCTTCAATGGGGCGAACTCCATTTGAATTGGTCCATGGCTATAGGCCCGATATTACACTATACACTTCATCAGAATGGTATGATTTTGTGTTTTACTATGATAAAGGTGATTCTTCTACTCGAGGCGTTGAAGCTCATTGACCATGAATGCGACAACACTGCACTAACTGATGATGAAGCCACGACCATAGCAAAAAATGGCAGGAAAACCCATAAGCCGACAACTAGGGGTTGGAGGATTCTCGCCAGTTGGAAAGATGGCACCGAATCATGGTGTAAGCTAAGCGATGTGAAAGAATCATTTCCAGTGCAATTAGCTGAATATGCTGTCAACAATAATCTTGAAAAATCACCAGCATTCAGATGGTGGGTGCACAAAATTTTGAGAAGGAAGGATCGAATCCTTAAGGCAGCCAAAACAGCCAAGTATTGGTTGAAGACTCACAAGTATGGCGTTGAATTGCCACATTCAATCACACAAGCGCTGGTAATTGATAAGAAAACAGGGACTGACCACTGGGAAAGAGCAATTCACAAAGAAATGACCAACAATATGGCAGCGTTTGAATTTTTTGATGATGATGTTATTCCAGCCGGTCACAAGGAAATAACAACCCACATGATTTTTGACATCAAGCTTGGATCCCTAACGAGGAAGGCTAGGTTAGTAGGGGACGGTCATAAAGTTCCTGCAGTGGCAAAAGAAAATACCTACTCATCGGTTCCCAGTCGGGATTCAGTGAGGATATTCTTCCTGCTGGCAGCGCTGAATGATTTGAAGGTTCTCTCAGCAGATATTCAAAATGCATATTTGACAGCCCCGATTAAAGAGAAATACTTTCTAAAAGTGAGAGCTGATGATGGTTTTCCACCACATCTTGCAGGAAGGCCTTGCAAGATAGTTCGCGCATTGTATGGCCTGCCGGTCGCAGGTGCATCTTTCAGATCATATCTCACACAGCATTTGAGAGATCTTGGATATTCACCATGCAAAGCAGATCCAGATGTGCACTTACGAATTGAAACCAGGAAAGACGGATCCAGGTACTGGGCAATGCTGATTGCCTATGTAGACGACATCTTATGTTCCGGTGAAGATCCAAAGTTCCAGCTTGAAAACATTGAACGAAAGTGCAAATTGAAGGATGATACTATTGAAGAGCCAACTCTGTATTTGGGAGCAGATATTGGAAAGTTCTACTTTGAAGGTGACTCAAAACCAAGATGGTCATTATCAAGCACCAAGTATACGGCGAAGGCTGTTGCAGCAGTCGAACAAGAGTTAGGAACTGAAAAATATGGCTACAAGTATCTACCAAAATCAGCGTCCAGTCCACTGTCACATGATTATCAACCGGAAATTGATATATCAGAAGAATTGAATCCTGAATTGCAAAACTACTATCAAGGTTTAATTGGAGTCCTCAGGTGGATTTGTGAATTAGGAAGGCTAGACATTGTAATGCCAGTCTCGCTGATGTCAAGGTATCTGGCACAAGCAAGGATTGGGCACTTGAATCAGTTGTTTCATATATTTGCATATTTGAAGAAATACAACAGGTCAAAATTGGTTTTTGATGATACTGTACCAAGCGTCGATGAGAGTAAATTTCAAAAATGTGACTGGTCTGAATTTTATCCTGGTGCTGCTGAAGTCATACCAGCACATATGCCTGAAGCTTTGGGAAAACATGTGACGATGAGTTGTTTTGTTGATGCTGACCATGCCGGATGCAAGGCAACAAGAAGGTCTCATACCGGTGTTATTATCTTCATTAATAATGCACCGATCATTTGGTTTTCCAAAAGGCAAACAACAGTTGAAACGTCAACTTTTGGATCTGAAATCATTGCTTTGAAAATTGCAATCGAATTGGTTGAAGGTCTACGATACAAATTGAGAATGATGGGTGTTCCAATTGATGGGAGCACCAATGTGTATTGTGATAATGATTCTGTTGTCACAAATGTTACACGACCTGAAAGCCCATGTAAGAAAAAGCATAACAGCATTGCATACCACAAGGCCAGAGAATCTATTGCAGCAGGGATTATCCGAGTTGCAAAGGAACCAGGTTCGACAAATATTGCTGATTTGTTTACAAAGCTAATGAGTGGCGCTGTTTTCCGGGAACACTGTTCTCGGTGCATGTGGTAAAGTTTTTCGTTCGATTGAAGCATTCAGGGAATGAAAGGAAAATGGATATCTCGATCCATGGATAACAATATATCAATCAGGCAAGGATCAGGGCAAAATGCCTTGGTACAAGCCAGAATGAATGGCAAAATGCCTCCCCATTTCTTTTGATAGGGCCTCTGATGGTAGACTGGATACAGTTTGGTATCTAACAAATGACTCAAGATGAATAGGTTAAGTCATAGAATCCGGCCGCTTAACGGTTGGAGGATTTATGACTGAAGGGGACTGAAAAGAATTCACCGTGTAAAGGCGTATTCGTACGTACTTATCGGGCGTATTACGAAAAGTCATAAGGGCAAATAACCTTATTCTTAAGGTTATTCCTGAGTGAATGATCGTTGACGATTCCATGTGGATTGCCTCTTAGCGAAATTCTCCCCATCAGCTCACTCTTCGAAGAATTAACAACTCTAAAACACTATCATGCCCTAAATCTGCGTACAACCTAGTACTCATTCTACACAATAAGGTACAATACTGTGATATTCCAATGAGAATATCACGGTGAATTATACGGTAATACGATAACATGAAAGACCGATCGAAGATGGTTTTGCGTGTGTTTTGTGTCTTAGGAATTACATGTGTTTTTTTTGTATGCTAGAAATTACACGATACGATGAGTAATTTGACGACGACGAGTAATTAACCTGTCGATCAGAGATGATCGACGATTACCGATTATAAGATGATTACTCTTACTCACTAAATCAATCGATTGTAAGACCGATTGCGTTTGTTTGTTACGACGCACTTTCTTTAGGTTGACTCCCATTCGGGGTCGGGATGGAAGTAAATAGTTGTCCATGCTTCAGGTCGAGAACGAGTCTCCACATTAAAAATACCGAGTGTCATGTTCAATGGTGTTAACGTAAGTTGTCCGTGCGCATCCAAAGATATGCCGTCCATGTAAAATATAATAGGAACAAGAATTTCTTGCGAATTGGGATTGCAAATTGATTTCCAAGAAGATTTCCACCACGAGCCGTGATGCAATTCTGAGATTACAGAATGAGGATTCAACTCAGGATTATTGTCGGGAGATAGAGGGGTGGAATAGTCGGGAAACGAGAGGTTTTCTTCTATCATTTGCTAGAATAAACGGCATCCTTAAAAGAACGGACATACACTTGAGTGGGCTTATTATCAGGTAGCCAATTCAGTATATGAGGATGAAATTTCATATCGGAGAGACCCAGATTGGATTGGAGATTGTCAAAAATTGCTTTCCGAGATCTAATTTTGGCATCGCAAAAATCAAAACCCGGTCTGATTTGACTTTTCTTTGCCCACTGGAAAATTGATTTGAATGTGTTCAGTGGCAATTTATGTCTGCCCATTAAATTCATGAGTTCCAGTTCTGCAAGAAGATGATGGGGCGGCGGTAGTTTTGTGTGGCTATGAAATGCATCCTCTCTTTCATTCAGATTAATGATTTCATGCAAAGATGGGGGTGGAGGGGCTGGCTGAGCAGTAGCAACGTTAACATCAGCACCATTACTGTGATCTTCTTTGTTGTCTCCACAATCTATGTTGTTGGTAAAATTGTTGTCGTTATTTTCATTTACGTCATCGTCATTGTCATCCTCGTCATCGGAATTGTCGATATCATTATTCAGCAGGAATGCATCTTCATCTTGAACAGCAGAAACAGCCATGTGAGATTCAATGGCGTTCCGATCCATTGGCGGTAAAAAGACATCATGTACAATCTGTTGGTTTAGAACAGAATGAAGACCCGTGGCTGATTGACTTGTCACGGTGTGGTGGGAGAGATAAGAAGGGGGAACAGATGGGCCGTTTTGTGTCATAGTCATCCCAAAATCTGAAGGAAAATGTTGAACAGACGGCAAGGTAGGCTGCACTTTGACAGAGGTGGAGAAGTTAGAGATCTTTTGTTTAATTAGACCATCACTTTTGTATAAGTTGTAGCATTGAATATTGTAGTTGAGATGTTTTCTTAGGCCGTACGAGACATATTTCAAGGTATTGCACTCTTTTGACCCAGATTTGTATCCTTTAAAACTCTTGGATTTTTTCCCTTTCTTATCCCAGCAACCACGGCAGTAGAATGTAAGAGGGGTTTTGATAACAGGAGGCATGATGTTGCTGAGTTGTTTGAAGGAAAATATCAGTAGAATGGGTCGAAAGGACGGAGGTCAAAAGATGAACCATTGAAAGGAAAAAATTAAATGTATTATTTTGTGTGTGATGTGTTTTCTTGTACAGTAGATTTCCTTACTACCATACTTCGATTGCAAAAATGGCCCGTAAAGTAAATTCCTTACTACTTAGTGATGATTGCAACATTCCTCGTACAATATGTTTAGTAGTGCACAGTACAGTCAACAGAAAAGTTGAGAAGATGAAAATAGTCATTCGTGCATAAGTTGTACACAAAATAGTGCTTGTCACGAAAAGAATATGATATCCTTCACCCTAAAATAGTTATTTTATTTTAGGAGTGACGAGATATTGTCTCGAAAGTAAAGGTGTGCAATTCGCGAGGTATTTTAGTAGACACGCGACCTAAAAAGATAGGAAATTTTAAAAATAGGGTCAAGAATTTTAAAAATACCGCGCGATAGCCCACGAGGGGTAGAGAAACAGTTCTCGGACGGGTATGGCAACCAATTGTAGGCAACAACAAATTGTTACAAAAACCGAGTGAGGAACAACACCCAACAACAAGCAGCCAACCAATACAATCCCCAAGTATTGATCAAGTGACCGTACCATTGCTGAAGAAAGAAGAGTGTAGGTTTGCATGTAAATTGTATTATTTTTTTGTTATCGTTTACTCTACATCAATAGATACTCACCTCATTTTTTCCAAATATTATATTGTTACGTCACACAAACGAGATTCGGGGTTCTTTCGGAATCACGCGCATATTTGGGTCGAACTCCACTGGTCCCCCTTTGTAATTTCACCTTATTTATTGAAATTAATGTCGAACTCATAATATTTTGATGCACATTGCATTTTCCTACCCCACTGGCATCTGTTTCCAAATTAGTGGCATGTTACTGAATTCTATGCCTGAAACAAACAGTGCATGGTCGCAATTTTTCAATCTCAATTGTTTCCTCATTTCTATTGTTATTACTGGCTATCGTACTAACGATGGTGACGACACCTAAATATCAGGTTTATTGTGTACGTTGCTACCGGGACTCTCCTCTGATCACTATAGGTAGGGGAAAGAAGAAGGTTATCAAGAAGCAGAAACCCCCCTTGTTTACAGCGCGACTAAGAAAGAAAACGGGAGTAGTTGTTTCTCCCGGTCTTCGGGACCATATTTTGAATGACGCATCATGCTATTCTTATTTCAAGCAATCTTAGGGGCTAGTAGATTTTGCATCTTGCATATTCATTAGAAAATCGAAGAAGCTCGAGGATGCTACTCAACAATTAGGTCTAACGAACATCCGTAATGGTCCACAGAGTAGTGACGGCGCATTGCCAGAGGTGCCTGACAATCAAGTTATGTACGACCCTTCTGTCGAACCGATTGGGCGTGCCTTGATTGGTCCGGAATTAACAAACATAGAGGATGACGATGATTCTGTTTCCGATGACAATTTGTTCTTTCCTAATGATGACAATGAGGAAGAAGGAAGTGAGATCATAGAGGCCCCCCACTCTTTGAGTGTCAATGATGACGAAGAAGACAACAACATTGATGTTGACGATTCCCATTGTGATTCAAACACGACAATTACAACACCCAATGTAGGAAGAAACATATCTGACGAATTGAAGGTCAAGATCAAGTTAATGAAAATCATGCGGAATCATAGCATACCATTAGTTGCAGAGAAGGAATTGTATGAATGGGCTATAGAATCGGAGCGGCTTAATTTATTTTCATGGACTAAAGGCAATCTCATAAAGACCAAGGCAAGTGTCATGAAGGAGATTTCTGCAACTGTGCCTGAAATAAAAGGTGATGGGTTTGAACCTCATCTTATTGACTGGTGTTCTAAGAAATCACAGAGTGCTGACGTTTCCAGCCGCAAACAAATCTATGTCCGGTCATTTCAAAAAGCACTTCATTCCCTATTAACGAATGTGACTTTGGTGAAGGAAGCCAATCTGTCATTCCCCCATGCTGAAGACCCAACCTTACCAGTCCGTTATCCAGAACTTCAAGGCAATATTGATATTGACGAACTCCATCATGGTGAATGGTGGATCAACACTTGGGAGAAGAGATGCAAATCCAAATCGAATGAAATTCTGGTTCCTATCATTCTCTACATGGATGGAATTGCAATTGACAATAGTGGTCAAACCACTCTTACCCCACTGAACATGACACTTGGCATATTCAACACCCTAACTCGAAACTCCCAGCCGGATGCCTGGGAGGCTATATATTTTCATCCAACGGGTTCACGTGATAAAGGTGCCAAATCAATTGACAATGTGAATAATCTTCACTCTGGCCTTCGTTTGGCTCTTTCTTCTTTGAAAGATGCCTGCAACCAAACGGATGGTATTGAATGGTCTAATTTGCCATGGAACAAGAAGAAATGGTCGGTTCGAATGAAATTTGCGGTTGCTTATTTCATAGGTGATACTCCCCAGCACGGCCAACTTTGTGGACATTATCAAACATCGAATTCAAAGATCATCTGTATGCATTGCAATTGTCCCAGAGCACTTGGTATTAATGCTCGTGTGAATGTTTTGAAGGTTCCCGTTTCACTTAAAAGTGGTAACATGCAAGTGTCTAAGCACCAAAATGGGGATGAGTACAAATCCATTCGGCTCTGGAATATATCTGATTTTACTGCTCCAACGGTTGACGAAGGAGTGAATGTTGAACAGTATTTCAAAAACATCTCTCACCACAGTGTACATAATGGCAACGCTTTTTATGACCTTGATTTTGGAGAAAACCCACATAATATTCATCTAGCGTTGCCCGGAGAGAGACTCCATATGCACCAACTTGGTTGTGCAAAGCGTGCAGCAGAGACGTTCCATGAGGACTTTTTAGGCAATAACCAGCGGCTTCTTGGTGAGATGGAAAGGTTAGCCAGTTACTACGGTGGTGCTGTTCAGAGGCAATCCGATCGTGACTTCCCACGAACCAATTTTTCAGAATCAATACATACAGCAAAGAAGGAGGGTAACCAGTACATTGGAATGCTTTATATTCAGATGCTGTCACTTCTGTCTGCTGGAGGTTGTCAATTGTTGTTGTCTCGAAAGACGCCATCCAATCTTGAGAACAAGAGCAGAAAGTGTGAAGAGGAGATTGACCAACGTATTTACGCCATTGAGTTGTTGTTGGGTATAGAAGAGTTCCTAAAATACGCTGGAACGTTTGACGAGGTTTTCAAACAAGACAAGAAAGGTGTTTTGAATCTTGACAAAATGGTTGTTCTTTTCATCAACTGTATAAATAACAATCTTCAACAAAGTAAGGGAGAGGGTAACAATCTGGTGAAGAATCACATGTATTTTCATTTATCACAGTACATGAGATTATTTGGTCCTCCAACTGGATGGGACTCTGCTGCGAGTGAGAGCAATCATAAAACTGAAGTGAAGGCTCCTGCTAAGAGAACTCAACAAAACAAGTCCACACTAATCAAGCAAACTTGCAATCGAGTGATGGAGTATCGAACTATTGATCGACTTAACCGTGAATTTGATTTGTTCAAACATAGACCCATAACCGGACCAAATTATCCTAAGGAGGGTGGTTGGTCAGGTGGGTCTTCATTTTGGATTGGTGTGATGAATGGTCTCCCTTACATGAAGTGGGATGAAAAAAAAATGCAAGTGTACCCTGGTTTCCATTGGATGTTCTCAAATTTTGTTGCGACGTGGTCTTTCCAGCTGTGGGCAGCAGCAAGGTTTTTGGAACCACGGAGCACAAGAGGTATGACAAATATCATGAGATGAAATTATTGTTTCGTGCCCATCCATCGTTTAAGTCTGATTCTGGACAATTGTCCAATGTATGGTATGACTGGGCTAATTTTCAACTCGACCTCCTTGATGGGCGTGGACTGCAAGTTTATCCATGTCAGATTCTGTGCCTGCTTTACCTCGAAGGTCCTTTCCCCGTGGGTAGCTCCGTTAGTGGTTTCAAATTAGTGCACAATGGTTATTATGCCGTCGCTCGTTGCTTTGTTTCTGCAGACCCCATACCAAGCAAGAGGGATAAAGGAAAAAAACACCATCATGCCTTGGTAAAGCAAGGTGAGTTGTGGAACAAATTGTATTTGTTTGACTGCAACGCCATTGAGTCCGAAGCTGCCGTTGTTAGAAACCATGGTAGTCCTGACCAATATTTTGTGCTGGGAAATCGTGAGCTATGGTTGTTTAATTTCTGTGAGACAATGGCTGCATTGGAAAAGAAGAATTTAGAATCAATAGTACGAGATGGTGAAGACAGCACATGACTTGAACGAACAAGTTTATTATCAGTGATATTTGTACTTAAATTGATTTACGTATTATTCATTATTCCACTATTCTACAACGCCATTGCAGAATTTTTGTTTTTGTTTTGGAGGAGTACTTGTAAATTGTTCTTTGTAAAGTTATGTATTTATGGTTTTTGATGTACCCCCCTTTTTATGTGTATTTTGCGTTTTTCCATTTTCTGCAACGGCGTTGCACGGAATGGCCATTTTCCGTATTTTCAAAGGTACAGTCATTCAATTCCAGTTTTCTTCAAAATGGTGCAATTGCGTTTCAAAATAACAGCAGGAAGCCAGCAGCAAGCAGCGGCGTTTCCAGCGGCGTTATGGACCAGCAGGAAGCCAGCAGTGAGCTGAAGTAGCAGGAAGCCAGCAGCAACCAGTGGCGATAGGGTCTAGCGAGAGCAACAATAACAGCGAATAGCGAGAGCAACAGCAACAGCAACTAGCGCGAGCAACAGCAACAGCGACTAGCGGAGTGGCGTTTTGGAAGAGCAGCAGGAAGCCAGCAGCAAGCATCGGCATTTGGAGCGGAGAAGCAGGAAGCGAGCAGCAGAAGGTGTTTTGAGCGGCTCTGCGGGTGGAATTGCTGTTGTTGATTTGTTGCCGTTGATTCATCCTGTGGCTTCGTTTTGATCGTTGTTGCTGTTGCAGATCTATAACACTATATAATAATTGAACAAAATGGGTGAGTATCTATTGATGTAGTACTAGTAGAGTAAATAATAACAACAGAATAATATAATCTACATGCCACTAACCTACACTGTTGGCGTTCAATCGATTCGATGCTGACAATTTGTTGTTCCGATCCGTTGTTCCACCTCAAGGAAAGATTCGCCACACCTCTAGTATTGTTCCGATTTGTGTTCCGGTCCAATGTTGCAGCCTCCAGGGAAGACGGCGACGCACCTCTAGCGACACCAGGAAAGATTTGCCACACCTCAATCCGTTGTTATGATCCGTCCCTATGAAAATAAGAAGAAAAAATAGAAGTGAGGAAATACAGCATCATCAGCAATGCAACAGGCGGGCACCAATGTCTATCTATCTCACATTGTTGCCTTCCATTCGGTGTTGCCTTCCACTCGGCGTTGCCTTTGATTCAAATTGTTGGTGCCGATTCCGATATGTTGTTGCCTTTACGTTGTTGCCAATACGTTGTTCCGACAATCATTGTTTCGACAATCATTGCTGCCGTTGATTTGAAGAAATCTTACTCCTATGTAACGAAAAACTGGATCTTGTTCCTGATGATATAGATATGCAAGGGATGCAGATTTTGTGCTTTCAAGACGTCTATGTTTGGGTCGCGAATCCGAACAAGAATATCTTTCCAGCAACTAATCACTCGTCCGATGCACTCTATTGTCTTGCAGTACAAGGCAGTTACTTCGCACTAAAATATCTCAAGCCTGAATCAGCCGGCATAATGCTATTACTAGCACTTCGGAGGGATTCCACGTTCTCGGACGGAGTGCCAATCGTACAAGTACGGTAAAGCAACTCTGCTCTTGATAAGTCAGGGTAAGAAGATTATGAAGGGAAAAGAAAATCACACTGTAAAATCACACTGTGTGTGTGTGTGTGTGTGTGTGTTCGAATTTTTTTTCTTTCCCGAAGTATTTTTTTTTCTTTCGCGAAGTAGATTTCTACACGATTTTCGTACTAGATAGTATTTTTTTCTTCATACGTACAATTTTTTTCTTCATACGTACTCTAGAAATCACGCGGTTAAGGACATACAGACAGACTAAACCAGTTACTCGTGATAGTCGCCAAAGCAAATAACTGTTTATACGATTCATCTCAATGCACATACGACCCGTAAAGAGGGACCGACAGAGGTGCAGTGCGGTCTGGATATAACTTAATCCTAATGCTCACAATTTTAGAACCTAATCAATGTTACTGCAATCTACCTACTGTAATCTAACGACACGAAGTAGAAATCAAAGTTTATCAGACCCAGATTCTAACCAAGGGAGTGTTTAGTCAACAATCGGCTACCGTTCAAACGAGAGACGAGTGTTCCATCGGTCCACACGGCAATAGATGAATCGAGACCGATTACCGACTGATCACCGGTTAATCAAAGACTCTCCTGAAGGCTATGTCCATGTTTGAGCACTTAGATGGGTAATGGCACTAGTGCAGCCGGGCTTGAGCTAGTACCTCTTGCTTCTCTCAAACAACATAATGGCCTAGGGGAACAAGCAAACGCCATTGATACAACGTATCGAATTCGGGGCCAGAACAGCCGCAGTCTTTACATTCAAACGTAAACGTGTCCCAATTCAAGCATGGAAGAGGTCCACATGGCGCCTCAAACGACACGATAAGGACTGGTAATACACCTAGGTGTACATAGAAACGGCAACGAACCGACGGCCCCAACGACAACAACAACAACACCAACAACTGGAGGCATACAGCCTCACGAATAGTAGTAGGTGTGGATACAATAAGGAAGGATCGAGTACTCCATACGAGTAAAATAAGATGCTACCACAAGGTGGGACAGCGTACAGACGTGTGCACTAAGCTGTTCTTAGCCTCTACACGGAGAGGGCAGTTGAATTATTCTAGAGTAATTTCAACTCCCGCTGAATAGGAGGATCCAGTGGATTCGTAACCGTAAAATAACGGGAAAACAAACCAACGGCTGATCCGTTGGACTTGTAACCGTAAAAAAACGGGAAAACAAACCAACGGCCCCAATTCCTGTGGAAACAATTCAACGGTCCCAAATTCCTACGGGAACAAGTAGCGGGCCGGATCAAACGGCCACTAGAATCCCGCACAAGTAAACCCAACGGCCGCAGAGGGATTCATAAGCCAAATCAACGGCACCGATTCAAAATCGGAAACCGAACAGTTTTGCTTAAGTATGGGGCAACTGAGGGATTTACATTCGGAATAGAAACGTTTGCAGAATTTTGCAAGGAGAAACCACTAGAAAATATCTACTACTAGTGATATCGCGAAGAGAGTGATCGTTTGAGAAATCCAGAATCCCTCAGAAAATCATTCATATATCACTTACAGAACAAGTAAACAACTATTCCGGACGCAAAATACCAACCATGGTGAGAGGAAGAACAGCTCGACAGAACCAACGCAACGACAATGCGGCCGCTAATCCAGCGGCTGCCGCCGCTAACCCAGCAGCTGGTGGACCTGCCAACAATGGACCAGCCATTCCTGCCAATCTTGGTTGTACAGCAGCGCAAATGGAATTCATTAGGACCATGATGGATACTAGCCTGGCTCCGTCGCTCACACAAGAGGTTCAAGATGCAATTGAACGCGCTAATCAACTGGAGGGAATCCCTGGATACACAGGGGAAAGGACTCTAACCCCAACTGAAGTAGTTTTCAGAGAAATCTTGGAATCCTTTGGGTTGAACCGGATCACGGCAGATGAGCTTTTCCGGACTGGCTACAGCAGTACCAACTCCCTCCGAGACATGGATGAATCTGCAATCAAATCCCTGGTGAATGGTGTCAACAAGACCAAACACAACTACTGCCCGGACCCAAAACACGTGTATGTGGGGAGGGTTTTCGGGGATCGGCTCAAGTTGTTTGTGGCTTGGATTGAATATCAGCCTCTCATTGGGGCTACAGCTACTCCGGTTGACTGGATGGCTGACCCGGACACAGAATCCAAGACCCGAGATCGCCTCAAGTCCCTCAAGGAGGATGACAGCAACACAGCGGCCGGGGACCTTACTCTCCCAGAACCACTCACTGCAATGTCGAAATTCAAGGAGTTTGATGAACGGTTCAGGGAGTATCTTAGACACAAAAGGGGTGTCACCAAAACATCTCTACTCTACACGATTCGGAAGGACTCGATGGTCGGTGATGCTGAGAGGGGGGGGGGGGGGGGGCGTTGGATCTGCCCCAACAGATATGTATGCCAACTGGAATGAATATTCTATACGATGCACCGTCCATTCAGGATCCCACTGGACCAAAGACAACAATACACTATGGGGAATCCTTTTCAAATTGGTAGGAGCGGGCCCCGGTTGGTCCTACATCAAAGGTCTTGGCTCAGAAGGGGATGGGAGAAAGGCATATTTCACCCTCTATTCTCAAGCATACAAATCAACGAATATAAGACTTCTCATAGAAGAAAAGAGGCCCTTCCTACAGAGTTCTACCTACTCCGGGGACACCAAGAACTACAGTTTCGACAAGCACAAAAGGCGTTGGTATGATGCAAAGGAGTTCCTGTTGCGGCATAAGGCTTTCCCACTGGAAGATCAGTTTGTTACTGACTTCTGCCACTCTATCTCAGATCCAAGACTCGAGATGGCAGTCCAATTGGTCCTGAATGAAGCGGGTGGCATGTATGACAACTTTGACAAGGCTGCCGCCCACTTCACTCAAGCGCTTGGTATCAAGAAAATGCAAGCCAGTCGAAAAGGTAGTCGCAGAAACATCTCTTCCTTCAAGGGAAAAGGGGGCAACAAACGCAACAATGATAGCAACTCCTCCTCCAACAAGAAATATGGCAACAAGAAACAGAAGACTTCCGGTACATACGATGGACCTCTTGAGGGTAAAATCTACCCAAAAGAAATCTGGGTCACTATGTCTGCGGCCCAGAAGAACCAAGTCCGGTCCCTACGCCCAGCTCTCAACTCCACTGCGAAGTCTGCACAGGTTTCTCTTGTTGAAGCCAAAGGAGACAACACTACAGCAAAAGGGCCGGCCGGCGATCAATTCGGTAGCCATACTCACAAGAAGAAGAACCAAGATTGATTTGGCGGCCGGGGCCTGTCGATTGTATCCCGGGTAGGCCGGCCGATAGTCCATATCAAGAGTTTTGGCTCACCGTCTCAAGATAACGGTCGATGCGAGTTGGACAGCCATGCTGATACAACAGCCGCGGGATCAAATATGGTATTACTGGATTCATTGGATTCTATCTTGACATATGTGGATGTTGCACCATTTTCAGATACATACTCACCGCTTAAGAATGTCCCTATTGCCCGTTGCGCCACAGCTTGGACTGACCCAACCGATTGGATTACCTACATCTTGGTCTTTGGGCAGGCTTTGTTTTTTGGCACCAAGTTGCAACACAGCTTGGTATGTCCCAATCAAGTCCGGGACTGCAACTTCAACAAGGTTGAGGATACCCCAAGGCGATATGACTCCACTTCTACACACGGGATGACATTTCGATCAGAAGACACTGAACTCTTCATCCCTCTCAAAGTTGAAGGAGTCATATCCTGTTTTGATTCCCGCCAGCCTACAAAGAAGGAACTGGCAAACTGTGAACACATACTGGCTACGGATACCCACACCTGGGACCCCTACTCCTCTCACTTTGCAGAGGAGGAAGAAGCCACCAATGCCTCTTTCCCGCGAGTTGTTGCTACTCTTTCAGGGTGCCTGCCGGCTTGTGGGACTCCAGTCAAATATTCATCCACGATTCATCCTGAACCACTTGGCACAGGGTACGACACAAACCGGCTGCTCTATTTGGCTTCTGTCTGTACTAATCGAGTTCCTTCCCAACGCACCGGATATACTCCAACAAACGTTTCCACCCGATTCATTTCAGCCCTTGCTGGAACCACCGGGGAGGACCAAGAAAATCTTCGAAATTCAGCAAATTCAGCAAATTCTATGCTTTCTGATGTTTCCACCAAGCCTTCATCAGTCGGTCTCTCCTCATTATCTGAAGCTGAGCTTGCCATTCAACAGGAAGCCAAGGCTCGCACCAAGGAAAGGAAGCTGTTAAGGCGCCAACAAGATGTCCTAGACCAAGAAATGTCTCTCGACAAGAAGTCTTTCATACGGCGGGGACAATGGGGACCTCCAATAAGGATACCTGACAAGGTTGACAGGTATGATGCCAAGGCCATTGCTAAGATGTGGAACATCAGTGAGAAGCGGGCCAAGGCTACTATTGAAGTCACTACCCAAGATGGCATTCGTCAACTGTCCCAGCCTATTACAAAGAGACTGAAGACACAGAAGTGGAGGAATAGGAGGATGCTCAAGGGCCGATGGTATGCTGACACTATGAAGTTCAAGGTTCCCAGCATCATTTGCAATGATACAGCAGCCCAGATCTTTGCAAATGGAAAGGGCTATGTGGCCTTCTACCCTGTCAGGGGAGAGGTACGATGTCATGATGGCTTATCTTGCTTTATCAATGAAGTGGGAATCCCAGAACACCTTGTTACAGATGGAGCAAAGGCCCAGGGGAGTCATGAGACACACAACACTGGTTGGCACAAACTCCGGTCGGAGTATCGCATCCGACAAACATACATACAACCTCACTGCTCTTGGCAGAATACGGCAGAACACAGTGCCGGGGACTTGAGAAGGGCAATCCGTTTGATGACTTCTAAGAAGGGCAGTCCCAGGAGGTGCTGGGCCTTCTGTGGAATGTTAGCGACCGGCCGGATGAACCTTGTGGCATCAAGTGATCCTTCTTCAATGGGAAGGACTAGCTTTGAATTGGTACACGGATACACCCCAGATATCACCCTCTATATGATCCACGATTGGTACGACTTCATTTGGTGGTATGATCTAAATGGAAAGACAAATAGGCTTGGCCGGTGGCTGAGCCCATGTGGAGATACTTTCGGTGGTGGAGATTGTCACTATATCTTATTTAAGACTGGGAAGGTTCACATAACAAACAGCACTCGGGCTATATCTGAGGAAGAATGGGGACATCCGGATATCCTATCACAGTTGGAAGCACACAACAAAGAAATCAACGCAAAGGTAGCCGATGAGGTTAAACCTTCTGATACTTATCTTGAAAATGAGCTTGGCGAACCACCTCTGGGCCTATTTGACGGCAAATATGAGGGAGAGGATGAAGTACTCATGGCAGAAGCCGAGGCTTCTTCCCCGGATGTTGATGACTTATCTGGTAAGGATCTAGACAAGTATCTTGGGACTGAGGTATTACTCCAGATAGGGGATCAACATATCCGGGGGCTAGTCAAGAGTCGTTGCAGGGATAAGGATGGTGTGCTGATTGGTGAAAAGAACAACAATCCCCTCTTAGACACGAGGTCTTACGAGGTCGCTATGCCAGATGGATCTATTGAAATTTATACAGCCAATACACTTTCAGAGAGTATCTATTCTTCCGTTGATGATGAAGGGCGCATGTATTGTCTGATGGATGAGATTATCGATTTTGAAAGGGATTCGGAGGCCTTAACTATCGAACAGGCTACTTACACAACAAAGTCCAGACAAACTAGAACAAAGCCAACAACCAAAGGATGGAGGTTCCTTGTTAGGTGGAAGGACGGCACTACATCCTGGGCAAAGTTAAGTGATATGAAGGAAAGCTTCCCGATTGAAACAGCAATATACGCCCGTGAAGAAGGCATCATAAATGAGCCAGCGTTTAAATGGTGGGCTTATAAGGTACTTCGGAGAAAAGACCGGATCCTATCTGGCGCTAAAACCAAGTACTGGACCAAGTCCCATAAGTACGGGGTCCGACTCCCTAAGTCTATTACAGAAGCAAAGGCAATTGATAGAGAAACAGGGACCGATCATTGGGCTCGGGCTATTGCAAAAGAAATGAGGAACAGCTCTATTGCTTTTGAATTCAATGAGGAAGACAAGATACCAGTGGGGCATACCAAAATAACCATGCACATGGTCTTTGATGTCAAGATTGACTTAACTCAGAAGGCCCGGTTAGTCAGAGATGGCCACAAAGTCCCAGAAATCTCCAAGGAATATACTTATTCCAGTGTACCCAGTAGGGATTCGGTTCGATTGTTCTTCCTAGTGGCAGCACTTAACAACCTCGACTTACTCAGTGCGGATATACAGAATGCTTACTTAACAGCACCCATCAAAGAGAAGTACTTCACAATAGCTACAGAGGCCCAAGGGTTCGCGTCAGAGCTATGTGGAAGGCCCTGCAAGATTGTAAGGGCTTTATATGGGCTCCCGGTTGCTGGGGCATCTTTCCGATCACACTTGGCTAGTCACTTAAGAGAGCTTGGTTATGTATCTTGCAAGGCCGATCCTGATGTACATCTCCGATCTGCGTTCAAACCAGATGGCTCGGCTTACTACGAGTACTGTGTGGCCTACGTTGATGATATTCTTGTATGTGGAATGGATCCAAAGTTCCAAATGGATGCGATAGAAAGGCAGTTCAAGTTGAAGAATGGAACAGTTGAAGAACCTTCTTTCTACTTGGGAGCTGATATAGGAAAGACCTACATCAATGGTAACCCGTACTGGTCCATGGCTTCATCTAAGTATACTGCAAAAGCCATCAAATTGGTTGAAGAAGAACTACTAAACGGAAGATATGTGTTTAAGGTACTACCTAAGAGAGCGAGATCTCCTTTGAGCGCTGAGTATAGGCCTGAGATAGACGCGTCACCAGAACTCGATCCGGAGAAACAAAACTACTATCAAGGTTTGGTTGGGATACTCCGGTGGATATGTGAACTCGGCCAATTGGATATCATTATGCCCGTGTCACTTATGTCTCGATATCTTGCGCAAGCCAGGGAAGGTCATCTCAACCAGTTGTTTCATCTGTTTGCATACTTAAAGAATTACAGCAAGTCTAAGTTGGTGTTCGATGCATCTATGCCCGAGGTCGACGAGACCATTTTCCCGGAGTGTGACTGGAGTGAGTTTTATCCGGGAGCCAAGGAACTACTGCCTCCAGATATGCCCGAACCAAAAGGGAAATCTGTCATTACCACATGTTTTGTAGACGCGGATCATGCGGGATGCAAGAAGGCTACCAGAAGATCTCATACAGGAGTCATCATCTTTGTTAACAGAGCGCCTATTTTGGGATTCTCTAAGAGGCAAACGACCGTTGAGACATCTACATTTGGCTCAGAGATAGTTGCAATCAGGATAGCAATCGAGATGGTAGAAAGGCTAAGGTACAAGCTACGGATGATGGGCATACCTATAGAAGGACCCACCAATATCTATTGTGACAATGAGTCAGTTGTGAAGAATACTACACGACCGGAAAGTCCTTGTAAGAAGAAGCACAATAGCGTAGCCTATCATAAGGCAAGAGAATGTATAGCAGCAGGAACCATCCGGATTGCAAAGGAGCCAGGCGAGTCAAATATTGCTGACTTACTCACTAAACTAATGAGTGGGATGAGGCTAATTGAGCTAGCCATGAGGTGCATGTGGAGAGATGGCGTTGATGAGAAAGAAAAATGAGGTCCGCGGGATAAGTATCTTCTACTAGTAGCGTACTACCACGAAGACACGGGGACTCTAGAAATCACGCGGTTAAGGACATACAGACAGACTATGCCAGTTACTCGTGATAGTCGCCAAAGCAAATAACTGTTTATACGATTCATCTCAACGCACATATGACCCGTAAAGAGGGACCGACAGAGGTGCAGTGCGGTCCGGATATAACTTAATCCTAATGCTCACAATTCTATTTCTTCTCTCGTCACTAACACGTTTATACGTGTAGTCCGATATATATTCTTACTAGTGTTATTCAGTGATTTCAAGTATTAGTATTTAGATTTGTGAGCATTTACATGTAAGATGACTTCTGGGATCGAACCTCTATCGGTGCTCTATTACTGTTAGCGATTCAGCGAGTCGGCTCGCTTATTTGCCTGTTAGTCATACGTGTGTTATCTCATTCGTGTGTTTCTCCGAATGTCCGTACGTCTGTACGTTTGTACGTTTGCTACCGGCGCTTTTCTAGAGTCCCCGTGTCTTCGTACTCGTACTGTTAAGTACTTGTAGAAGATACCTTAAGGGCCGGTCTCTTATTTGCACCGCCACATACATCTCCTACATAAGGAGAATAGCTTTACTCCACCCATAAGCTTAGTGAGTACATCTGCAATATTAGTTTCACCGGGTTCTTTTCCAATCCGGATAATCTTTCCTGCAATGCATTCGCGTGCTTTATGGTAGGCAATACTGTTGTGCTTCTTCTTACAAGGGCTTTCCGGGTGTGTTACATTCTTAACAACCGAGTCATTGTCACAATACATGTTGGTTGGTCCTTCTATAGGTATGCCCATCATTCTGAGCTTATACCGTAGGCCTTCTACCATTTCGATTGTGATCTTGAGTGCCACAATCTCTGAGCCAAACGTGGATGTTTCAACAGTTGTTTGTCTCTTAGAGAACCATAGGATTGGTGCCCTGTTAACAAAGATGATGATTCCCGTATGGGACCTCCTAGTAGCCTTGCAACCAGCATGGTCGGCGTCCACGAAACATGTGGTAGTTACGGAGTTTCCCCGTGGCTCAGGCATATCCGGAGGAATTAGTTCCCCCGCTTCTGGATAGAATTTGGCCCAGTCACATTCATGGAAAACTGATTCATCAAGTTCTGGGATGGAACAGTCAAACACCAACTTTGATTTGCTGTAATTCTTTAAGTATGCAAACAAATGAAACAATTGGTTTAGATGTCCTTCTCGGGCCTGTGCAAGATACCGGGACATAAGTGAGACAGGCATCACAATATCTAGCCTTCCGAGTTCGCATATCCAACAGAGTATACCTATTAAACCCTGGTAATAGTTTTGTTTCTCCGAACCAAGTTCCGGTGAGGCATCAATTTCGGGCCTCTACCCAGTTGCCAATGGTGATTTTGCGGATTTCGGGAGTACCTTGAAGGCATATTGCCCCCTACTCAATTCCTCTTCAACAGACTTAACGGCTTTGGAGGTATACTTCGTTGAAGACATGGACCAGTACTCAGCCCCATCAACGGATGTGTTACCAATATCTGCCCCTAGATAGAAAGTGGGTGGTTCAACAGTCCCATCCTTCAGTTTGAACTGTCTTTTGATCGCATCCATTTGGAACTTTGGATCCATCCCACATACAAGGATGTCATCCACATATGCCACGCAGTATTCGTAATATGCTGAGCCATCTTTCTTTACAGCCGGCCGCATATATACATCTGGATCCGCCTTGCAAGACTTATATCCAAGTCCCCTTAAGTGTTCAGACAGATGAGATCAAAATGATGCGCCCGCTACCGGTAATCCATACAGAGCTCTTACAATTTTGCAGGGCCTTCCACATAACTCCGGTGCAAATCCTTGTTCCAGTGTAGCCACTGTGTAGTACTTTTCCTTAATTGGTGCGGTTAAGTATGCATTTTGGATGTCAGCACTTAAGACCTCAAGGTCGTTAAGTGCAGCAACTAAGAAGAACATTCGAACCGAATCCCTGCTGGGCACGCTTGAGTATGTATACTCCCGTGATATTTCGGGCACTTTATGCCCATCGCCAACAAGTCGTGCCTTCCGAGTTAGGTCTATCTTCACGTCAAATACCATGTGCATAGTGATTTTTGTATGTGCCACCGGTACTTTGTCCTCATCATTGAACTCAAAAGCTATGAAATTGTTCTTCATTTCTTTTGCAATAGCCCGGGCCCAATAGTCACTGCCGGATTCTTCATCTATCCTTCTTGCTTCAGCAATTGTTTTCGGTAGTCTAACCCCATACTTATGGGATTTTGTCCAATATTTGGTCTTGGCGCTCGAGATAATCCGGTCTTTCTTCCGAATTACCCGATATGCCCACCACTTGAAGGCTGGCTCATCTATTATGCCTTGATCCTTGGCAAACAGAGCCGTTTCGACGGGGAAACTTTCCTTCATGTCACTTAACTTTGCCCAAGAAGAAGTTCCATCTTTCCAACTGACCAGGATTCTCCACCCTTTGGTTGTCGGCTTAGTCCAAGTTTGTCCGGACTTAGTAGTGATAGTTGCCTGTTGTACTGTCAGAGCCTCTTTATCCTTTTCATAGTCAAGTAGCTCATTCAGAAGACAGTACATGCGACCCTCGTCATCCACGGAGGAATAGAGATTCTCCGCGAGCACATTTGCTGTGTAGATCTCAATGGATCCGTCTGGCATAGAAACCTTGTAGGACCTTGTCTCTAGGAGTGGATTGTTATTCTTTTCTCCGACTAGGATCCCACTTGCGTCCCTGTATCGGTTATTAACCGTACCGCGGATCCGTTGGTCCCCTATCTGCAGTAGCACTTGGCTTCTGAGGTACTCGTCAAGATTGTCGGTTAAGTCATCAATGTCCGGGGAAGACGCCTCTGGCTCAGCCATAAGTACCTCGTCCTCACCCTCATATTTGCCATCAAATAGGCCCAAGGGTGGTTCCCCTAACTCGTTTTCCAGGTAAGTATCCAAGGGCTTCGCTTCATCGCCGATCTTTTCATTAAGGAGCTTGTTGTGTTCCTCTAACTGCAGGATAGTGTCTGGGTGTTTCCATTCCACTTCAGATATAGGCCGTGTGCCGTTTGTTATGTGTAGCTTTCCGGTCTTGTACAATACATAGTGACAATCACCACCTCCATAAGTATCTCCACATGGGCCCAGCCATCGTCCGTATTTCTCCGACTTATCCTGTAGGTCGTACCACCGGATGAAATCATACCAATCATGTATCATGTATGGGGTTATATCCGGGGTATATCCATGGACTAACTCAAACCCCGTTCTTCCCATAGCAGATGGATCCCCAGATGCGGTGTTACTTAACCTTCCGGCCGCCAACATTCCACAAAAGGCCCAGCACCTCCTCGGGCTTCCTTTCTTAGAAGTCATCAATCGGATTGATCTCCTTAGGTCCCCTGCACTGTGTTCTGCCGTATTCTGCCACCAACAATGGGGCTGTATGTAGGTTTGGCGAATGTGATACTCCGATCGAAGCCTAGTCCATCCGGTGCTGTGTGTCTCATGATTTCCTTGGGCCTTTGCCCCATCGGTGACAAGGTGTTCCGGTATTCCTACCTCATTTATGAAGCAAGATAGTCCGTCGTGACACCGTTTCTCCCCTCTTACTGGATAGAATGCCACATATCCTTTCCCATTGGTAAAGATCTGTGCGTCAGTATTGTTTCTAATGATACTTGGTACTTTGAACTTCATAGTATCAGCAAACCATCGACCCTTAAGTACTTTCCTGTTTCTCCACTTTTGGGTCTTCAGCCTCCGGGTGATTGGTTGCGTAAGATTTCTTATGCCTTTCTGGGTAGTGACCTTAATCGTTTCTTCGGCCCTCTTAACACTGATGTTCCACATCTTTGCAATGGCTTCTGAGTCATATCTGTCCACTTTCTCCGGAATCCTTATCGGAGGTCCCCATTGTCCGCGTCGGATAAATGATCCTCTTCTCTAGGGAAGTTTCCTTATCTATCACATCTTGCTGGCGTCGGAGTAATTTCCTTTCTTTTGTCCGAGCTTTTGCTTCCTTTTGGATGGCAAGCTCTTCCTCTGTCAGTGAAATCCAAGTTTTGGTTGAAGTAGCTGAAATTTGGAGTATCTCCGAGCTTTCTCTGTCCCCGGTACTTTTAACAAAAGCTGAGTGTAACCGGTTGCCAATCTCTTGTTGAGTATACCTCGGCCGTTGAGTACGGGTTGTACAGATTTTCTGTAGGTATCTGAGAAGATAATCCTTGTGTTTTACATTGATGTGTATAGGGTTGTCTGTGGATCATATCCAAGACTCAGTTTTCCCAGTCGGTCCTCCTCCTGAGAGGGCTGCCACAACTCGTGGGAAGGATGCATTGGCCGCTTCTTCATCTTCTCTGAAGTGGGGGGCGTATGGGTCCCAGGTATGAGTGTCGGTTGCAAGGACTTGGTCACATGTATCGAGTTCGCGGCGTGTAGGCTTCCGCGTGTCAAAGTATGACAGAACGCCATCAACTAACAATGGTATTGCCAATTCGAAACCGTCGGCCCGAAAGATAAGACTGTGACTGGAAGAACTGCAGTATCTTCGTGGTATGTCTTCAACCACATTCAAATTGCATTCTCTGATTTGGTTCGGGCATATCAGACTGTGCTGCAGTGATTCTCCGAAATAGAGGGCCTGTCCGAATACCAATATGTATGTGATACTGTCCGTTGGGTCTGTCCAAGCAGTAGCACAACGAGCAATAGGAACATCTTTCATTGGTGAGTACACGTCTGAAAATGGAGCAACATCAGCAAATGTCATGATAGAATCCAGTGGATCGAGTAATACCATGTTAGATCCAGCTGCAGTCGTGTCGGCATGGCTATCCAGCTCGCATCGGCCTGGCTTAACACTGGATGATTGGGTCATCTCTTTGAGATGGACTATCGGCCGGCCTACCCGAGGTTCTATCTTAAGGCCCCGGCCGGCGAATCAATTTCCATTCCCGTTTCCAATATGGCTGTGAGAGCCAAACTGGTTTCCAGCTGAACTGGGGTTATTGGGAGGGTTTGCAGCTGTGGCTGCTGCCACTTTTGATTGTTGGTTGCCCCCGCTATTGCTTGCATTCCTTGCTTGTTTTAGCGCTCGGACTTTTTGTTGCTGCTCTTGGGACATGCTTAACCATACTTCTTGTGGATAGAACTTGCATTCAACGGGCCCTTTATAGGTCCCTGGTTGTGCCTTTGAGCCACCACTATTGTTGTTGTTGTTGTTGCCTTGTGGCTTGTTGGAAGAGAAGTTGCCGCGTTTGTTGTCACCTTTCCTCTTTTTGTTGTTGGTGAAGGCTGACACATTCCTACCCCTCTTTTGTGGTTGATTCTGGAGTTTCTTTACTCCGAGCATCCAAGTAAGATACGCCGAAGCCTTCTCAAAATTTGCGTAATAGTCCGACTCTTCTGTTATTACATTCGGGATGGATTGCTCGAGTCGTACATCTTGTAGGGATTGTACGAAGTCATACACAAACTGGTCCTCAGGTGGGAATGCGCCGTATCTTATCAAGGTTTGTTTTGCATCATGCCATAGCCTCTTGTGCCTGTCAAAATTGTAGTGTTTGGAATCCCCTGTGTATACTAATTCCCGGATAAACTGCCTTTTTGCTTCGACAATTAGCTTTACGTTGGTTGCCTCATATGCCTGAGAGTAGAGGGCGAAGTATGCCTTTTGGCCATCACCCCCTACCCCATTTTTGGTCCCAAAGCTTTGTATATAGGACCAACCGGGTCCGGATCCCACCAGCTTAAACAATATCCCCCAGAGAGTATTGTTGTCTTTAGACCAATGAGAGTTGGCGTGAATCGTGCATCTTATTGCATACTCAGTCCAGTCAGGATACGCGTTGTCTGGGCCCGAGCAGACCGTTCCACACCTGTCGGTTTCTCCGACTGCAGATTGTTGTCTTATTGTGTAAAGTAGGGATGTCTTGGTGACACCCCTCTTATGCCGTAGGTATTCACGTAAGTTCTCATCAAATTCCCTGAACTTTGACATCGTAGTCAGTTTGTTGGGTAGTGTTAGATCCTTAACAGCCGTATTTTCATTGTCCTCCTTTGTAGATCTCAAACGTTCCCTTGTATCCATTTCGGCCGTTGGGTCCTTGATCCAGTCCACTTCGGTGGCCATTGCGCCTATCATGGGCTGGAATTTAATCCAAGCCACGAACAGCTTCAGTCAATCGCCAAATGCTCTTCCAATAAAGACTTCCTGTGGATCCGGGCATAGATGGTGTTTTGCCTTGGTTAGCGACCCTAGAGTGGACTTGATCCCTTCTGAATCGAGGTCTGTGATGGCCTTCATGTTAGAATATCCATGCCTGAATATTTCATTTGCCGTAGGCCTGTTGACTCCGAAGGACTCGAGGATCTTCCTGAAACAAACCTCTGCTGAGGTCAGCGCCCGTTCTCCTTCGTAGCCAGGGATGCCATGATTGGCCTCCGCCCTTTCTTTGGCTTCTCTTGCTGTCGTTGATAGAGATATGTCCCTGCTCGATAGTCTTGCAACCAAAGTCACCGTGAGTTGCTCAAGCTGTTCCGGGTCCAACCTTGTTGTTACCAATGGAGGTAGTAAGCCCATCAGGTTGCCCGCCGCCTCTGTTGCCGCCGCGTCCGCTGCTTCTGCTTGTGCTACTGCGGCTGCCGCGGTTGCAGCTAGTTGAGCTCTGGTTGGTGGCGCCATGGTGTGTTGTTTCGGAGTATGCTGTAGGAATTAGTCTTGTAATAAGGGGTTTGTTAGCTTTTGCTTTCATGAGGAAGCTGTGATTGTGATTTTCTGAGTTCTGAAGCAACTTGTGGAGTATTTTTCTTTCCACGTGCTTTTGCTAGTAAACAGGTTCATATCCACAGTATGAGGATTGATTCCTATCTGAACCCCAATTTTTTCAGTTCCTCTATACTTAAGCTCAACAGTTGTTTCCCTTTTCCAAAACGGTATCGAATATTCGTTCGTCTCTTATTAAATATTTGGTTCAGCATTTTTTCGTCATTTCTATTTTTTGTTTATGTGTTTATCCAATACTGGGTATGTATATTACCTTGGCTGGTTTTGTTATCATATCATTTGTATACGAGTGAGTATACTTGGGCTCTTTTCTGTAGGAATTGAATTTGATTCCCATTTGTTTTGTTTTCGAGGTCACATTCCCGGGGTCGCGTGCCTCTCTTTATTAACGGTTCTTCTGTAGCCGTTATGCAATTCGTAGTACCGAACACGCGTACATCGCGTTATTCCGGCCGTTATTTTGCCGTTGTATTTTCGGCACGTCTTTTGCTATTCCCATCGTTGGGGATTCCATCGTCGGGGACCTCTTGCAAGTGTCTATTTTTGGTGGATAACAAGCTTTTGGTGTTCATTTCTCTCCCCTACAAACCTCAGTAGAAGCCACGGGTATTAGCCTGGTGTGCTCTGCTGCGCTAGTGTTGTTAATCTTCTAAGCGCCTGAGTCTCTTCTGTTGGAGAGGGTCTTTAACGTCCAGCCTTTTGGCTTCAGACGGCGATTAACCGGTGATCAGTCGGCAATCAGCTTTCATTTTGTTACCCAGACTCTATGAGTCCATTTGGGTCTGATAAACTCTATTTCTTCTCTCGTCACTAACACGTTTATACGTGTAGTCCGATATATATTCTTACTAGTGTTATTCAGTGATTTCAAGTATTAGTATTTAGATTTGTGAACATTTACATGTAAGATGACTTCTGGGATCGAACCTCTATTGGTGCTCTATTACTGTTAGCGATTCAGCGAGTCGGCTCGCTTATTTGCCTGTTAGTCGTACGTGTGTTATCTCATTCGTGTGTTTCTCCGAATGTTCGTACGTCTGTACGTTTGTACGTTTGCTACCGGCGCTTTTCTAGACAATTTTAGAACCTAATCAATGTTACTGCAATCTACCTACTGTAATCTAACGACACGAAATAGAAATCAAAGTACTTCGAATTGTTTTCTTCGTACGATTTTTTTCTTCTTCGTCTAGAAAAGCGCCGGTAGCAAACGTACAGACGTACGAACATTCGGGAATACACACGAATGAGATAACACACGTACGACTAACAGGCAAATAAGCGAGCCGACTCGCTGAATCGCTAACAGTAATAGAGCACCGATAGAGGTTCGATCTCAGAGGTCATCTTACATGTAAATGCTCACAAATCTAAATACTAATACTTGAAATCACTGAATACTGCTAGTAAGAATATCTAGCGGACGACACGTGTAAATGCGTTAGTAACAGGAGAAAAAATAGAGTTTATCAGACCCAAATGGACTCATAGAGTCTGGGTAACAAAAATGAAAGCTGATTGCCGACTGATCACCGGTTAATCGCCGTCTGAAGCCAAAAGGCTGGACGTTAAAGACCCTCTCCAACAGAAGAGACTCAGGCGCTTAGAAGATTAACAACACTAGCGCAGCAGAGCACACCAGGCTAATACCCGTGGCTTCTACTGAGGTTTGTAGGGGAGAGAAATGAACACCAAAAGCTTGTTATCCACCAAAAATAGACACTTGCAAGAGGCCCCCAACGATGGGAACAGCAATAGATGTGTCGGAAATACAACGGCAAAATAACGCCCAGAATAAAGCGACGTACGTGTGTTCAGTACTACAAATCGCATAACGGCTACAGAAGAACCGTTAATAAAGAGAGGCACGCGACCTCGAAAACGTGACCTCGAAAACAAAGCAAATGGGAATCAAATTCAATTCCTACAGAAAAGAGCCCAAGTATACTCACTCGTATACAAATGATATGATAACAAAACCAGCCAAGGTAATATACATACCCAGTATTGGATAAACACATAAACAAAAAATAGAAATGACGAAAAAATGCTGAACCAAATATTTAATAAGAGACGAACGAATATTCGATACCGTTTTGGAAAAGGGAAACAACTGTTGAGCTTAAGTATAGAGGAACTGAAAAAATTGGGGTTCCGATAGGAATCAATCCTCATACCGTGGATATGAACCTGTTTACTAGCAAAAGCACGTGGAAAGAAAAATACTCCACAAGTTGCTTCAGAACTCAGAAAATCACAATCACAGCTTCCTCATGAAAGCAAAAGCTAACAAACCCCTTATTACAAGACTAATTCCTACAGCATACTCCGAAACAACACACCATGGCGCCACCAACCAGAGCTCAACTAGCTGCAACCGCGGCAGCCGCAGTAGCACAAGCAGAAGCAGCGGACGCGGCGGCAACAGAGGCGGCGGGCAACCTGATGGGCTTACTACCTCCATTGGTAACAACAAGGTTGGACCCGGAACAGCTTGAGCAACTCACGGTGACTTTGGTTGCAAGACTATTGAGCAGGGACATATCTCTATCAACGACAGCAAGAGAAGCCAAAGAAAGGGCGGAGGCCAATCATGGCATCCCTGGCTACGAAGGAGAACGGGCGCTGACCTCAGCAGAGGTTTGTTTCAGGAAGATCCTCGAATCCTTTGGGGTCAACAGGCCTACGGCAAATGAAATATTCAGGCATGGATATTCTAACATGAAGGCCATCACAGACCTCGATTCAGAAGGGATCAAGTCCACTCTAGGGTCGCTAACCAAGGCAAAACACCATCTATGCCCGGATCCACAGGAAGTCTTTATTGGAAGGGCATTTGGCGATCGACTGAAGCTGTTCGTGGCTTGGATTAAATTCCAGCCCATGATAGGCGCAACGGCCACCGAAGTGGACTGGATCAAGGACCCAACGGCCGAAATGGATACAAGGGAACGTTTGAGATCTACAAAGGAGGACAATGAAAATACGGCTGTTAAGGATCTAACACTACCCGACAAACTGACTACGATGTCAAAGTTCAGGGAATTTGATGAGAACTTACGTGAATACCTACGGCATAAGAGGGGTGTCACCAAGACATCCCTACTTTACACGATAAGACAACAATCTGCAGTCGGAGAAACCGACAGGTGTGGAACGGTCTGCTCAGGGCCCAGACAACGCGTATCCTGACTGGACTGAGTATGCAATAAGATGCACGATTCACGCCAACTCTCATTGGTCTAAAGACAACAATACTCTCTGGGGGATATTGTTTAAGCTGGTGGGATCCGGACCCGGTTGGTCCTATATACAAAGCTTTGGGACCAAAAACGGGGTAGGGGGTGACGGCCGAAAGGCATACTTTGCCCTCTACTCTCAGGCATATGAGGCAACCAACGTAAAGCTAATTGTCGAAGCAAAAAGGCAGTTTATCCGGGAATCGGTGTACACAGGGGATTCCAAACACTACAATTTTGACAGGCACAAGAGGCTATGGCATGATGCAAAACAAACCTTGATAAGATACGGCGCATTCCCACCTGAGGATCAATTTGTGTACGACTTCGTACGATCCCTACAAGATGTACGACTCGAGCAATCCATCCCGAATGTAATAACAGAAGAGTCGGACTATTACGCAAATTTTGAGAAGGCTTCGGCGTATCTTACTCGAATGCTCGGAGTAAAGAAACTCCAGAATCAACCACAAAAGAGGGGTAGGAATGTGTCAGCCTTCACCAACAACAAAAAGAGGAAAGGTGACAACAAACGCGGCAACTTCTCTTCCAACAAGCCACAAGGCAACAACAACAACAACAATAGTGGTGGCTCAAAGGCACAACCAGGGACCTATAAAGGGCCCGTTGAATGCAAGTTCTATCCACGAGAAGTATGGTTAAGCATGTCCCAAGAGCAGCAACAAAAAGTCCGAGCGCTAAAACAAGCAAGGAATGCAAGCAATAGCGGGGGCAACCAACAATCAAAAGTGGCAGCAGCCACAGCTGCAAACCCTCCCAATAACCCCAGTTCAGCTGGAAACCAGTTTGGCTCTCACAGCCATATTGGAAACGGGAATGGAAATTGATTCGCCGGCCGGGGCCTTAAGATAGAACCTCGGGTAGGCCGGCCGATAGTCCATCTCAAAGAGATGACCCAGTCATCCAGTGTTAAGCCAGGACGTTGCGAGCTGGATAGCCATGCAGACACGACTGCAGCTGGATCTAACATGGTATTACTCGATCCACTGGATTCTATCATGACATTTGCTGATGTTGCTCCATTTTCAGACGTGTACTCACCAATGAAAGATGTTCCTATTGCTCGTTGTGCTACTGCTTGGACAGACCCAACGGACAGTATCACATACATATTGGTATTCGGACAGGCCCTCTATTTCGGAGAATCACTGCAGCACAGTCTGATATGCCCGAACCAAATCAGAGAATGCAATTTGAATGTGGTTGAAGACACACCAAGAAGATACTGCAGTTCTTCCAGTCACAGTCTTATCTTTCGGGCCGACGGTTTCGAATTGGCAATACCATTGTTAGTTGATGGCGTTCTGTCATACTTTGACACGCGGAAGCCTACACGCCGCGAACTCGATACATGTGACCAAGTCCTTGCAACCGACACTCATACCTGGGACCCATACGCCCCCCACTTCAGAGAAGATGAAGAAGCAACAAACGCGTCGTTCCCACGAGTAGTGGCCGCCCTCTCGGGAGGAGGACCGACTGGGAAAACTGAGTCTTGGATACAATCCACAGACAACCCTATACTCATCAATGTAAAACACAAGGATTATCTTCTCAGATACCTACAGAAAATCTGTACAACCCGTACTCAACGGCCGAGGTATACTCAACAAGAGATTGGCGACCGGTTACACTCAGCTTTTGTTAAGAGTACCGGGGACAGAGAAAGCTCGGAGATACTCCAAATTTCAGCTACTTCAACCAAAACTTCGATTTCCCTAACAGAGGAAGAGCTTGCCATCCAAAAGGAAGCAAAAGCTCGGACAAAAGAAAGGAAATTACTCCGCCGCCAACAAGATGTGATAGATAAGGAAACTTCCCTAGAGAAGAGATCATTTATCCGCCGCGGACAATGGGGACCTCCGATAAGGATTCCGGAGAAAGTGGACAGATATGATTCAGAGGCCATTGCAAAGATGTGGAACATCAGTGTTAAGAGGGCCGAAGAAACGATTAAGGTCACTACCCAGGAAGGCATAAGAAACCTTACACAACCAATCACCCGGAGGCTGAAGACCCAAAAGTGGAGAAACAGGAAAGTACTTAAGGGTCGATGGTTTGCTGATACTATGAAGTTCAAAGTACCAAGTATCATTAGAAACAATACTGACGCACAGATCTTTACCAATGGGAAAGGATATGTGACGTTCTATCCAGTAAAAGGGGAGAAACGATGCCACGACGGACTATCTTGCTTCATAAATGAGGTAGGAATACCGGAACACCTTGTCACCGATGGGGCAAAGGCCCAAGGAAATCATGAGACACACAGCACCGGATGGACTAAACTTCGATCGGAGTATCACATTCGCCAAACCTACATACAGCCCCACTGTTGGTGGCAGAATACGGCAGAACACAGTGCAGGGGACCTAAGGAGATCAATCCGATTGATGACTTCTAAGAAAGGAAGCCCGAGGAGGTGCTGGGCCTTTTGTGGAATGTTGGCGGCCGGAAGGTTAAGTAACACCGCATCTGGGGATCCATCTGCGATGGGAAGAACGGGGTTTGAGTTAGTCCATGGATATACTCCGGATATAACCCCATACATGATACACGATTGGTATGATTTCATCCGGTGGTACGACCTACAGGATAAGTCGGAGAAATACGGACGATGGCTGGGACCATGTGGAGATACTTATGGAGGTGGCGATTGTCACTATGTATTGTATAAGACCGGAAAGCTACACATAACAAACGGCACACGGCCTATATCTGAAGTGGAATGGAAACACCCAGACACTATCCTGCAGTTAGAGGAACACAACAAGCTACTTAATGAAAAGATCGGCGATGAGGCAAAGCCCTCGGATACTTATCTGGAAAACGAGTTAGGGGAACCACCCTTGGGCCTATTTGATGGCAAATATGAGGGTGAGGACGAGGTACTTATGGCTGAGCCAGAGGCGTCTTCCCCGGACATTGATGACTTAACCGACAATCTTGACGAGTACCTCAGAAGCCAAGTGCTACTGCAGATAGGGGACCAACGGATTCGCGGTACGGTTAATAACCGGTACAGGGACGCAAGCGGAATCCTAGTCGGAGAAAAGAATAACAATCCACTCCTAGATACAAGGTCCTACGAGGTTTCTATGCCAGACGGATCCATTGAGATCTACACAGCAAATGTGCTCGCGGAGAATCTCTATTCCTCCGTGGACGATGAGGGGCGCATGTATTGTCTTCTGAACGAGCTACTTGACTATGAAAAGGATAAAGAGGCTCTGACAGTACAACAGGCAACTATCACTACTAAGTCCGGACAAACTCGGACTAAGCCGACAACCAAAGGGTGGAGAATCCTGGTCAGTTGGAAAGATGGAACTTCCTCTTGGGCAAAGTTAAGTGACATGAAGGAAAGTTTCCCCGTCGAAACGGCTCTGTTTGCCAAGGATCAAGGCATAATAGATGAGCCAGCCTTCAAGTGGTGGGCCTATCGGGTAATTCGGAAGAAAGACCGGATTATCTCGAGCGCCAAGACCAAATATTGGACCAAATCCCATAAGTATGGGGTTAGACTACCGAAAACAATTGCTGAAGCAAGAAGGATAGATGAGGAATCCGACAGTGACTATTGGGCCCGGGCTATTGCAAAAGAAATGAAGAACAATTTCATAGCTTTTGAGTTCAATGATGAGGACAAAGTACCGGTGGCACATACAAAAATCACTATGCACATGGTATTTGACGTGAAGATAGACCTAACTCGGAAGGCCCGACTCGTTGGGGATGGGCATAAAGTGCCTGAAATATCACGGGAGTATACATACTCAAGCGTGCCCAGCAGGGATTTGGTTCGGATGCTCTTCTTAGTTGCTGCACTTAATGATATTATTTTCCTTCTGAATCCGATTCGTTGAGAGTCTGATTCAAGGACTTCTGACGAACAGCAACGCTGTGTTAGTGTGTTAGTAGACGAACGATTGTACTCTACGCGTGACAATTGTGTTTGGATACTTTCGGCAACGGATAATCGGACTACAGGCGAGACTAGGGAAACGCCAGATCTCCTCTTGCTGTGACTTATTCAGATTGCAGCGAGACAGACCTTAGTATGTAGATTACAAGTAGTTGGTAGCAACTAGTGTGAATTTTGGGATATAAATCAGTTGAATGTTAAAAGTATGAGATAAAGTGAAATCTTGCTGAAATGCAAGATATCTCTTTTATTGAGATGAATACGTTGCAACTGCTGTTGCGTAGTGATGAGATTACTCGCTGATTATTTCCGTACATGTATTAGTCGTTGACCATATATATTTGTATGCATGTATATGTATTGTGTGAGAATCACATGCCAACGGTTTTCTTCTCTTGTTCCGTTAGGAAGACTCCATGAAATGTTTATCATTAAGGTCAGGAATTGCTCCTGTAGCTCGTGTGATATTTTATGAAATCAGAGTTTGCTCACCGAAGAACAATGGCAATATCGTAAGACAGGGATTGCTCACCGTTTATGCGCGATGGGAATCGATGCGCCGTGGGAATCGATATGCCGTGGGAATCGATTACTTAGATGGATACGGGACTCATTGATTCATGCGCATAGGAAATCTACCCTTTGGTAGCTTTGGTACTTCTGGTCACGAAAGGAATTTAATACTCCCCATGTCTCCTTGTGAAGGGTCATCACGCTCTACATGATGCTTCCATCATCCTGGAGAAGGTCACCAGTATTACCACAGAAGTGGAAGATGGGCCTGAGCAGTGGATACACAACTGAGTGACTCCAATGCTTGGTGAGAATGTCTGCACAGTTATCCTTACCTGGGATGTGCATCATTAAAATGAAACCTCTCGCTATCATGCTCCGTACGTAGTGAAACGATAGAATGTTATGACGCTTATGCAACCTTGCGTAAGGAAAGGTCGACGTCTGGATCATCTTTTCGTTGTCACCCCAAGAGTATGAGATATCATGTACTCGTGTTCCGAGGTATCGGAATGAGTGGCGTAGATCGACAATCTGTTCGATGCAAGTCCTTCCTGCAACAAATTCAGCTCCAAAGGTGGCTGTTTCCGTAGTAGACTGCTTCTTCGAGAACCATATCATGGGAGTCTTGTTCGCGAAATGAAGAATGCCGGTAACGGCCTTGCCACTGAGAATATCATGCATGAGGTTGGCATCATAGAAGTGTGATAACACTACTGTCTTTCCAAGCGGTGCAGGAGCGTCGTCGGGTAGCTCCTCAGAATGCTCCCCATAGACGGTATTGGACCAGTCGATGGTGTCGGGTTTAGTCAATATAAAATCGGGCGGTTCCACGCGGAATCTGATTTTAAAATGTCTAAACTTGGAGATATATCCATAGATACGTTTAGCACGTTCGAGATGCCCATCTCGTGGCTGAGCTCTGAAACTTGAGAGCGTCATCACGGCTGTTTGTACATCGAAACGGCCAATAGCGATGATCCATTGCAGTGAACCGATCATACTTTGGTATTTCTGTATACCGGTTTCTTCAAGAAAGGCTGAGGAGTCCAATTCAGGATGATCGTTCTCCGCGATGGGTGATCGGAACCTAGTGTTAGGTTTGCATCCGAACATTTGTTCGTAAGATGCTTCCATCTTTTCGATGAACTTTATGGGATTCATGCACAGAACGCCATGTTCGTCGCGCTCAAATCCACATCCTAAATGAAAGTTCATAGGTCCGGATCCCTTCAATTTGAAGTTATATGGTGACGATTGCAATATCTTCAAGAAGGAATTGGGATCTGCCATGCAGAGACATAGGTCATCTACATATGTGCATATAAGCTCATATACCCGTTCACCATGCTTGTTCGTTCCGGGTTTGAGGAATATTTCCGGTTCTGCGCGGGATCTTTCGAAGCCGAGTTCGATGAGACAAGCCGCAAGTAAGTCTCCAAAGCACTTGCCTGAAGACCTGAGACCATATAGGGCTTTGTAAATGACCAACAGGTGACCCTCCAGCGATCCGAATTCGGGACCTGCCTTGATGCATACTTTCTCGCAGGTGACTGCTTCTAAGTAGGCGTTACCTATGTCGGTACCCCATGCTTCTAGATCGTTGAGTTCAGCTAGGAATAGGCACATACGTAGACCGCGAAGAGATACGACACCTGCGTAAACACTGTGGATAGGGGCCTCAGTGAGATTACCGTTAGCAACGAGGCGAGCCTTGTGTCTACCGTCGTGTTTGACAGCGTATATCATGTGTACCTTGATCTGTTGGAATCCCGTGGGAATGGAGCTTGTCTTGTATACGCCTTTAGCAATGAATGTATTGTATTCATTGAGTTGTGCCATTTCCAGAGTGGTGGCATCTTCCCATTTGGTGTTCCCGTTGGCTTGATCAAATCGGAGGGCTTCTTTGTGGTTACGAGGCACTTTGAATCCATATTGATACTGCGGAGTGGTACGGAAAGAGCGTAGTTTGGCTTGGTGCACGAGTCGATCAAGTTTCTTGGTTCGTCGGGCTAGGTTGGTGATTCTCCTGAGACGTTTCCAACCTGGGAGGTCAAGCAAGTTGTTGTCTTTCCCATATTTTGCAACGGTGACTGGGTCATCAGCCGCAATATTGGCCAGAGGTTCATATGTGCGTTCCATATTCTCCCATTCAATCCAAAGGTTATACTTGGAACCTTTGTATTGAGGGTGCTTGTTATCCAGTGGACCTTGGTGTCCTAGGATGCGGCGAAACGACCAGAGTTTGCCGTCTTCTTGTGTTGAATCACAATGTATGTAATTCATGACGTCATTGTATGCAATGATATCATCGAGTTCGTCATCGGAGTGTTTGCACTTGAACTTGATGAAGTCTTTATTGCGTTCAAGACTGTCTTCAACATCGACAATGGTGAAACGTTTCCGGGTGCCATCGAGATTGGTTACAAGGAAGGAACGTCCTTGTAGATCGGCAATCGGGATTGTAGGAATGGTAATAGGTTTACCATCATCGTCAAATTGTGCGTTACCTTCTTCGTCGGTAACAACTACCTGTGATGGGTCTACTGAAGGAGTAGCGGGGTTGGTGTGTGGAGTTGTGACGTCACTAACATCAAAGTATGCTAATTCCGGTGGATCAAAATCATCTTCAGTAAGGAGAACGCCATCGGATGTCTTGCTGAAGATGTGTGTCGTAGGAGGACCATCAAAACTCTCCCCATAGTTGTTAGGGAGTGGAGAAGGTGACCAGCTTGGGCTGTCATCGACCTTCTTATAAAGAAAGCTCGGTAACGAGGGGTGGGCGGGTGGTTGAAGAATTGGTTGAGTGCCAGATGCGTGGGGCGTGGTATCTGTTGGTGCAGATGGAACGGTGTCATCGGCGGTGTCACAATCAGCAGGTGAACCGTTAGGGGAAACTGAGCGGTTTGGTTTAGTAGACTCGTCAATGAGTTTATTCTGATTGGTATGCTCCCCATGTTTGAAAGCTGGAGCTTCTCCAGTGGCGTATATACGGGGTAAGGAATCCTTTGCATTACGCCATTTGATGAAACCATCATCAGTAAATAAGCCCGCGCGTTTGTTACGTGACTCAGGTGTAAGAGCAGATCGAACACCGGACCGGTCTAGTAACTTGTTGGTAACTGGATCCCAGATTCGAAAGCAGAGTCCATTGCCAACATGTTCGGCGATGCCGACGAAATGACCTAGGCGTTCGGTAGATTTGGTACCGAAAGGAGAGTCATTGGTCTTGAAATACACAGGTTCAAACCAGAAGAAACTGGTGTATGCGCTGATGTCGCCAATTGTACCCGTGGCAATGAAGATCGGTTGTTTATCGGACAGCGTAGGGTCAGAGACAACATTGAGGAGACCCGCGACGTATGTCATGCACAGTAACCACATGTGTGGTGGTGTGCCGGTACGATCCATGACGCGATTGACAATGCGCTTGAACGTTTGGTATCGTCGTTCGAATTGATTCTGGTGTTGATGGTACGGTTCACTTTGCCAGAGTCCAATCCATAACATTTTGAGGTAATCCATGACTTTCTTACTTGATTGATAGTTACCGTGGTCACAAAGGAGGCGGATGGGCCTGCCCCATTTTCGAACAAAGTTCTGAAAGCAGGGTAGGAAATCGCCGGTGGTACGCATTTCTTCAACGTGAATAATATGCGATTTGCGGCCAAAGAAGATTTGAGCAATCTTGGACCCACCATCAATTGCCGGGACATCTGAATAGACTGCATCGGACATAACATCGTCATTGAAGGGGCGAACGTTCATGGCCGGTTGAGGGGAATGAAACCGTTTGAAAATGTTACCATCAGGGCTAACCGCTAACGAACCGTATTGGGTTGAGTTTTCAAAAGTAGCCTTGATGCGATCGGTGGAAACCCAACAAAAGAAAGGTTTGAGGGATAAGTAGTCATGTTCGTTGGGGTATCTTTCGCGGGGCGTAGCTGCAATGCGCGTAGTGTCACTGGCTGTACAGTCTGTCGGAAACGCAGTGACTGTTCCAGAGGCTGCGGGTAACGCGCAGCATGCGAGACGTTCTTGATGAGCGTAGTCAGTGGAAGTAAGCCAAAAGGAGTGATCGTTGTTCTTATGATCATCAATTGGAAGAAAGGGAGATCGGGTGGAATGGCTGGAATACGAGCTAAGGGATGTGACCGTGGAGGACCCGGGAGAAACAGATATATCGAATCCTTCAAGGCAGCATGGGTTCCCATATTCGTCGTAATCGGCATAGGGGAGTTGCTGTGGTTGGGGAGGATATTTCTGGAGAAATTGTTCATCCTTTGCACTGATCGTGGTATCGAGAACAGATGGGTCCCAATGTTTATCGGACGTCATGATAACATGTGGTAGCGTGTCAAATTCGACAGTCGTATACTTTCGCATCGCAAGGTATGGTAAGCCGTGTCGTATGCTAAGAGGCAGTGCATAGCCATCGGAGGTGGTGATGACCTGTCCTCCGCCTGCTTTGATGGACGTGTCGTCTACAGTGGAAAAATATGCCTCCATCTGGCCGGAGGACAATATAGAAGGATGTCGTCCTGTATAGGCACATTCATTGAAAATAAGAATGACGGGGCCTCTGTTTGACATGGAATATGCTCCGCATGTAGCAATGGGGATGTTTTGTACCTGATGATTGTTAATGCCGGTGACGTTAACATATCGTGGTGGAATATCCTTGGAGATGAGACATGCATCATTACCGATGATGCAGCCATTTGCGCCGCAATCGACCATGGCAAAACCAGGGCTAGTAACCGTAGTTTTGTGTATGCGGTATGTGTATGACGTTACGGGCCCATCATTAGGAAAGGTGAGATCATCCTCGGGAGTATACCACTGGTGAAAATTGGCGGAATACGATGGTGTTCCGACAGGTATTTGAGTGTCACCGTCCTTTTTGTACTGAATGTCAGGGTTGTTGGAAAGGAATCGAGCTGGATGCGCGGGTGACACGGAAGACTTGAGAGGTCGCTGGTCCTTAGACGAGGAGGTCGTTGATTTGTATACACCTAGAGATGCATGGAAAACGCCTCTACGATCATTCTCTACAGCAGGATGTAGGTCTGCTGCGGAATTGGCATGCTCATCTTTGGTCGAAGTATCGTCTTCTTGAAAAGATACCGAGTGTTCATGTTGGTATGCCTTTCGGGTAATGGGTTTGACACTGTTGGGGTCAGGTTGGTTAGTGTTAAGTAAGTCGTGTCGCAATGAGGCAACCACGATTTTCTTTCCTTCCGGAGAAAAACTGAGCCAACTCTTCATGTCCTGACGTGACAGGGCCTTCCATATGTTTGTAGGCAACCTTGTGGTAGGGTCAGGGGTACGTCCAGCCTTGAACACAGCATAATCTTGATAGTCTCCTTCAAATTCGATGGGAAGAGCATAGTCATCATGGTGTTGGATCGAGTCAGAAGAGAAATCATGAACGTGTGCACGTACGGTCGACTGAGGAGCAGACATCGCAGACTGGGAATCAAGTCGAGTTGCTTCGAGTAAAAGCGTGATTTTAAGATCGTGGATAGCAGCAGCTTCGGCAACTGCATCTGTTACGGTGCTATTCGTCCCACCTGGATCCTTGACTTTGGCAAACTGTTCGCTTAGCTGGAAGCTGGAATAACATGCCTGACACAATGCTGACTTTACAGTGTGATACTCGAGGGGCTTGTTGGGAGGACGGAGCTTGTTGAGGTGATTCAATTCATCAAACCAATGTGTGATGAATTTCACTTTGGATTCCTTCCAATTGTTGAGGTTCAACTTGAGCAACGCTTGTAGCTGGGTCAAGTTGTCGTATACCTTTGCTTTTGATTGGCTATGAAGGTTTACGAAGTCGAAGTAGGCCTGGCGTCCATCACGAGTGGTAGAATGACTGTGTACACATGATGCAGAGAGGTCACTCTTGAAGACTTCCAACATTAGTACCCAGAAGAAGGCACATTGTTTGATGTAGAGATCACGGGTGTAACCCACAAGCGTGGCTGGAGGCCAAGTTTCATCAAGGAATGTCTCTGTATCGATGTCGTATGCTTCGAGTTTAGCTTTGAAACTGACGAGCCAGTGTTCGAATCTCGAGTCATTCGTGAGGGGTGTAAAGGACTTTTCATCTCGTGCTTTTCGGCACCATGATTCGTACTTTACCTGCTGAGGTGACTTTTTGTTACTTCCCGCTGGAGGAGGTGGTGGGTTCAGAACAGATTCGTTACGTAAGCGTTGGGCACGCTCTCCGCGGAATGCCTGGAATTCCATGTATGTATATGACTTTACATCTTTCCAGTCCTTCTCGTCTTCTCCTAGGTCAACACCTTCTTCTTGTAGGTCGATAGCGAAGTCCGCAAGTGCTTCTATGCTCCTTTGGATGGATCGAGGGATATGCGTTGCCAATCCTTGCTCCATATAGGTAAGTTTCGCGTGCAAAATCCGGTTCGATAAGTGCGTCGAGGAACGACTTCCACTCGCATAATCCGCCTTCTTTGAGAGCTAAGCACAACTTGCTAGTAATCTCACTTGTTACGTTGAGTAATGATATGAGTATCTTTCTCATATCAGCATCGAAGCTGGGAAAACGTTCGATAGTGGTGACTTCGGCGTCATTCTTCTCTTCGCCTCCGAGTGCATTGACGGCCATTACCGGTACCGGTATGTTCGGCATCTGTGGTGGTTCGGAGCCTTGGAAGGAAGTGCGTGGTAACTGAGAATGGGAACTGCTTCTTGTGCGATGTGCGACGTGCATATGCCAGCGTAGGGATTATGTTCAATTCCGTTCCTGTTCCTTCTTGTGTGCAAGCCTTCTTAGAGCTTGCGACTGTTAATCTATTATTTTCCTTCTGAATCCGATTCGTTGAGAGTCTGATTCAAGGACTTCTGACGAACAGCAACGCTGTGTTAGTGTGTTAGTAGACGAACGATTGTACTCTACGCGTGACAATTGTGTTTGGATACTTTCGGCAACGGATAATCGGACTACAGGCGAGACTAGGGAAACGCCAGATCTCCTCTTGCTGTGACTTATTCAGATTGCAGCGAGACAGACCTTAGTATGTAGATTACAAGTAGTTGGTAGCAACTAGTGTGAATTTTGGGATATAAATCAGTTGAATGTTAAAAGTATGAGATAAAGTGAAATCTTGCTGAAATGCAAGATATCTCTTTTATTGAGATGAATACGTTGCAACTGCTGTTGCGTAGTGCTGAGATTACTCGCTGATTATTTCCGTACATGTATTAGTCGTTGACCATATATATTTGTATGCATGTATATGTATTGTGTGAGAATCACATGCCAACGGTTTTCTTCTCTTGTTCCGTTAGGAAGGACTCCATGAAATGTTTATCATTAAGGTCAGGAATTGCTCCTGTAGCTCGTGTGATATTTTATGAAATCAGAGTTTGCTCACCGAAGAACAATGGCAATATCGTAAGACAGGGATTGCTCACCGTTTATGCGCGATGGGAATCGATGCGCCGTGGGAATCGATATGCCGTGGGAATCGATTACTTAGATGGATACGGGACTCATTGATTCATGCGCATAGGAAATCTACCCTTTGGTAGCTTTGGTACTTCTGGTCACGAAAGGAATTTAATAAATGACCTTGAGGTCTTAAGTGCTGACATCCAAAATGCATACTTAACCGCACCAATTAAGGAAAAGTACTACACAGTGGCTACACTGGAACAAGGATTTGCACCGGAGTTATGTGGAAGGCCCTGCAAAATTGTAAGAGCTCTGTATGGATTACCAGTAGCGGGCGCATCATTTTGATCTCATCTGTCGGAGCACTTAAGGGGACTTGGATATCAGTCTTGCAAGGCGGATCCAGATGTATATATGCGGCCGGCTGTAAAGAAAGATGGCTCAGCATATTACGAATACTGCGTGGCATATGTGGATGACATCCTTGTATGTGGGATGGATCCAAAGTTCCAAATGGATGCAATCGAAAGACAGTTCAAACTGAAGGATGGGACTGTTGAACCACCCACTTTCTATCTAGGGGCGGATATTGGTAACACATCTGTTGATGGGGCTGAGTACTGGTCCATGTCTTCAACAAAGTATACCTCCAAAGCCGTTAAGTCTGTTGAAGAGGAATTGAGTAGGGGGCAATATGCCTTCAAGATACTCCCAAAATCCGCAAAATCACCATTGGCAACTGGATATAGGCCCGAAATTGATGCCTCACCAGAACTTGGTCCGGAGAAACAGAACTATTACCAGGGTTTAATAGGTATACTCCGTTGGATATGTGAACTCGGAAGGCTAGATATTGTAATGCCTGTTTCACTTATGTCCCGGTATCTTGCGCAGGCCCGAGAAGGACATCTAAACCAATTGTTTCATTTGTTTGCATACTTAAAGAATTACAGCAAATCAAAGTTGGTGTTTGACTGTTCCATCCCAGAACTTGATGAATCAGTTTTCCATGAATGTGACTGGGCCGAATTCTATCCGGAAGCGGGGGAACTAATTCCTCCGGATATGCCCGAGCCACGAGGAAACTCCGTAACTACCACATGTTTTGTGGATGCCGACCATGCTGGTTGCAAGGCTACTAGGAGGTCTCACACGGGAATCATCATCTTTGTTAACAGGGCACCAATCCTATGGTTCTCTAAGAGACAAACAACTGTTGAAACATCCACGTTTGGCTCAGAGATTGTGGCACTCAAGATCGCAATCGAAATGGTAGAAGGCCTACGGTATAAGCTCAGAATGATGGGCATACCTATAGAAGGACCAACCAACATGTATTGTGACAATGACTCGGTTGTTAAGAATGTAACACACCCGGAAAGCCCTTGTAAGAAGAAGCATAACAGCATTGCTTACCATAAGGCACGCGAATGCATTGCAGGAAAGATTATCCGGATTGGAAAGGAACCCGGTGAAACTAATATTGCAGATCTACTCACTAAACTTATGGGTGGGGTAAAGCTATTCTCCTTATGTAGGAGATGTATGTGGCGGTGCAAATAAGAGACCGGCCCTTAAGGTATCTTCTACAAGTACTTAACAGTACGAGTACGAAGACACGGGGACTCTAGAAAAGCGCCGGTAGCAAACGTACAGACGTACGAACATTCGGGAATACACACGAATGAGATAACACACGTATGACTAACAGGCAAATAAGCGAGCCGACTCGCTGAATCGCTAACAGTAATAGAGCACCGATAGAGGTTCGATCTCAGAGGTCATCTTACATGTAAATGCTCACAAATCTAAATACTAATACTTGAAATCACTGAATACTGCTAGTAAGAATATCTAGCGGACGACACGTGTAAATGCGTTAGTAACGGGAGAAAAAATAGATTCGTACGTACTTCGAATTTTTTTCTTCGTACGTACTTGTACTTAAGTAGATTTCTACACGCTTTTTGTACTAGGAAATTTCTGGTATTGAATTTTGTAGGTTTCTACGAGCGTAGATTTCTACACGTTTTTTGTAATATGTAGTACATGGTATTGAATTCGCGTAGGTTTCTACTACAGTAGCTTTCTACACGCTTTTCGTACTAGATAATTACTGGTATTGAATTTGCGTAGCATTCTACTACAGTAGCTTTCTACACGCTTTTTGCACTAGACAATTCCTGGTATTGAATTTGTGTATACTGACTAAAGTATCAGCCTGTTTCTTGTCCAGTTTGTTTCATAGTCTACCCCATCCATAGTATGAGCAATATTCATCCTGAAATTGCAGCCAATGTCACACATTTGCACTCTAAACTACCTAGGACTCACTATTTTGGTACATGCATGTCCAGGGACAAACATTATTCTAAAATTCATACTGACTAAAGTATCAGCCTGTTTCTTGTCCGGTTTGTTTCATAGTCTACCCCATTCAAAGTATGAACACTATTCATCCTGAAATTGCAGTCAATGCCACACATTTGCACTCAAAACTGACTAGGAATCACTATTTTGGTACATGCATGTCCAGGGGGGACAAAAATTATTCTAAAATTCATACTGACTAAAGTATCAGCCTGTTTCTTGTCCAGTTTGTTTTGTAGTGTACCCCATCCATAGTATGAACACTATTCATCCTGAAATTGCAGTCAATGCCACACATTTGCACTCAAAACTGACTAGGACTCACTATTTTGGTACATGCATGTCCAGGGACAAAAATTATTCTAAAATTCATACTGACTAAAGTATCAGCCTGTTTCTTGTCCGGTTTGTTTCATAGTCTACCCTATCCATAGTATGAACACTATTCATCCTGAAATTGCAGTCAATGCCACACATTTGCACTCAAAAACTGACTAGGAATCACTATTTTGGTACATGCATGGCCAGGGACAAAAATTATCATAAAATTCATAATGACTAAAGTATCAGCCTGAGACTTGTCAATATTGTTTCATAGTCTCCCCAATCCATAGTTGAAAAGAATTCACCGTGTAAACGCGTATTCGTACGTAGCGGGTGTATCGTACGAAAAGTCATAAGGGCAAATAACCTTATTTGTAAGGTTATTTAACTTGAGTGAATAATCGTCGGCGCTTTCATGTGGATTGTCTCTTTACCGGATTTCCCCGTCAGCTCACTCTTTGAAGAATTAACAACTCTAAAACACTGTCATGCCCTAAAATCTACGTACATCCTAGTACTAATTCTACATGATAAGGTACAATCACATGTGATATTCAATGAGAATATCACGGTGAATTATACGGTGAATTATACGGTAAAACAAAAGACCGATCGAAGATGGTTTTGCGTGTGTTTTGTGTCTTAAGATTACATGTGTTTTGTATGCTAAAATTACACGGTGACGACGAGTAATTTGACGACGAGTAATTAACCTGTCGACCATCAGAGGTGATCGACACTACCAATCCTAAGAAGATGATTACTCTTACTCCTACTCACTAAATCAATCGACCGTAAGACCGATTGCGTTTGCTTGTTACGACACACTTTCTTTAGTTTATCAGACCCACAGCACTCTCTACGAGCTGTGGAGGACCCAATGGCGTTTAACGAAACGCAGTTGAGCTCGAAGACTAATCCGGATTAGCCTGATCAGCAACCGGCATCAACCCTCAAGGATGTAAAAGGGGCAATTGCTTGTGAAGCCCTGGAATAGACCAACACCAGGGCGGTCTCCCTGAAAGAAGAGACCAAAGACCTGAACCAAGATGGTAGGCTCCATCGGGTTTCACGATCCAGCAAACAAGCAAGGGAAAAGGGCTGGACAATTCAGATGAAAGAGTCGCCCAGGTTGGCATCAGTTGAAAGGAATCAATATCCAATTCGAGAACACTGATCTTTCACTGAAAACAAGAATGACGTGAGCCAGAAGATTGAGCCTCAAGTATTCTGTGGTGGAAAACAAACCGGAATGGAACAGATTGCGAAGAACATCTGCGGAAGGAACAGATTGCGAAGAACATCTGCTTTAGAATCGAGAACACCAAATCTCGAAGATCGGACGATCTCAAAGATCGAAAAGGAAAAAGAGAACACTAAATTCTCAGGAAACAATCTTACACCACAGAAATACAGAATGAGCAAATCCCAAGAAAGGATAGGAAAGCTCACAATCTTAAATTGCAACAAAAGCAAAAGCTCACACACAGACAAATCGGAACGAAAACTCGATCCGAATAGTCAGAAAGTATACAAACCGGAACGAAAATTCGATCCGGATAAATACAAAAACAGATAAGCGAATTACACACAACAGTCATACAACATCTACCAACCATCTCACATCCAATCCTTCGATTAAATTACACTCTCTGTCTCCACATACCATCCTCCGAATATTTCGAAACGGATACATCGAAACGACCATCCAAACTTCCCTTGAATATCGCTCGAACATTTGAATCTTGTCCCTATCATGGCTCCAGCAAAAAGACAAACAAGATCAAAAGCAAAGCCAAAGGACGATGACGACTATGGCTCCAGTGAGGAGGAAACAAAAATGGACGTGGATCAAGATCTACCAGGAATCACCATGGATGGCAAGAGTGATGAGGAAAGTATGGAAGAAGACAAATTGAATGAGAAAACAATCATGCGTGTAATGGAAAAGGCTATGACTGATCCAGAAATGAACTCAACTTGGAAAAGAGTCATTGACAAAGAAGTAAAGAAAAGGATCAGAGCCATACAAGATGCAGTGGAGCAACACAGAAATCCAGATGATGTCAATAAAAGTGACAACAGTGATGATGAAGATGATGATGAGAACCAACAAGATGACAGTTCAAGGTCTAAGCGATACGAAAGGAGGTCCTTCCAACCCAAAATAACAATCAATGGATTCAACAATGGAAAAATCCTGAGCCCAGAACAGCTTGCTTTCAGAAGCAGCTTGATGGATTTTGGTATCAACTATGAATCAGCTGAAGAAATTATGAGGGGAGGAATGTCCAATATTCGTGAAATTACAGACCTCAACAAGGAAAGCATAAAGTCATTCATGCATGGATTGAAATCAATCAGTCCAGAATGTCCTAATCCAAAAAGTATCCACTATGGTAACAGACTATCATCGAGGCTTCTCACATGGGCGAATTGGGCTCGGTTTCAACCATTGATTGGAGTCAAGCCAAGAGCAATTGACTGGAACGCGAACCCAAATAATCTAGAATTGCAACAATTCAGAATCAAGATGATGGAGTCAAGTGTGAAATTGCAGGAAAAGTCAACCCCACCTGAATTAAAGATCTTACAAAATTCAGGGAATGGGAGGAAGGTTTTTGCCAAAACTTGAGATACAGATTCAACTCTGAAGGTTTCCCTATCTTGTATGTCATAAGACCCCAAGAAAAGGAAGATGTTACCGATGAAGCCAGGTCTGGAACAGTCGGGCAAAGTCCAACAGATACCTATCCAACTTGGAGTGACTACAATGAAAGGTGTGGTGTTTTGTCAGGCCACCAGTATGATGAAGATAACAACGTCGTCTGGAGGTTGTTATGTGATGCAACAAGAAAAGGGCCTGGTTGGGAATATGTGGCACATTTCCAGAATACTGAACTGAACTCAGGAAACGCTAGAAATGCTTTCATTTCATTGATGCAGCATGCTTACACTGATACCAATATCACTATGGTCCTGAACAAAACCTACCAGGAAATGAAGGAATCACATTACACTGGCGACGCTAAGTATTAAATTCCTTTCGTGACCAGAAGTACCAAAGCTACCAGAGGGTAGATTTCCCATTCGTACGAATCAATGAGTCCCGTATCAATCTAAGTAATCGATTCCCACGGCATATCGATTCCCACGGCGCATCGATTCCCATCGCGCATAGACGGTGAGCAATCTCTGTTTTATAATATTGCCATTGTTCTTCGGTGAGCAAACTCTGATTTCATAAAATATCACACGAGCTACGGGAGCAATTCCTGACCTTAATGATAAACATACCATGGAGTCTTCCTAACGGAACAAGAGAAGAAAACCGTTGGCGTGTGATTCTCACACAATACATATACATGCATACAGATATATATGGTCAACGACTAATACATGTACGGAAATAATCAGCGAGTAATCTCATCACTACGCAACAGCAGTTGCAACGTATTCATCTCAATAAAAGAGATATCTTGCATTTCAGCAAGATTTCACTTTATCTCATACTTTTAACATTCAACTGATTTATATCCCAAAATTCACACTAGTTGCTACCAACTACTTGTAATCTACATACTAAGGTCTGTCTTGCTGCAATCTGAATAAGTCACAGCGAGAAGAGATCTGGCGTTTCCCTAGTCTCGCCTGTAGTCCGATTATCCGTTGCCGAAAGTACCTAAACACAATTGTCACGCGTAGAGTACAATCGTTCGTCTACTAACACACTAACGCAGTGTTGCTGTTCGTCAGAAGCCTTTGAATCAGACTCTCAACGAATCGGATTCAGAAGGAAAATAATAGATTAACAGTCGCAAGCTCGAAGGCGGCTTGCACACAAAAAGGAACAGGAACGGAATTGAATACAATCTCTACGCTGGCATATGCCAGTCGCACATCGTACACGAAGCAGTTCTCATTCCCAGTCACCGCGCAATTCTCTCGGAGGATCGGAACCGTCACAGATGCCGAACATACCGATGATGCCCGGCAATGCACTCGGAGGCGAGGAGAAGATTGACGCCGAAGTTGCCACTATCAACCGTTTTCCAAGCTTCGATACTGATATGAAAAAGATACTCGTATCCCTACTCAACGTAACAAGTGAGACTACTAGCAAGTTGTGTCTAGCTCTCAAGGAAGGCGGATTATGCGAGTGGAAGTCGTTCCTCGACACACTTATCGAACCGGATTTTGCACGCGAACTTACCTATACAGAAGGAGGACTGCCAACGCATATCCCTTGATCCATTCAAAGGAGCATAGAAGCACTTGCGGATTTCGCTATCGACCTACAAGAAGTCGATGTCGTTCTAGAAGAAGACGAAGAGGAACTGGAAAGATGTAAAGTCATATACATACAGGGAATTCCAGTCATTCCGCGAAGAACGTGCCCAGCGCTTGCGTAACAAATCTGCTCTGAACCCACCGCCTCCTCCGGCGGGAAGTAAGAAAAAGTCACCTCAGCAGGTAAAGTACGAATCATGGTGCCGAAAAGCACGAGATGAAAAGTCCTTTACACCCCTCACAAACGACTCGAGATTCGAACACTGGCTCGTCGGTTTCAAAGCTAAACTCGAGGCATACGACATCGACACAGAGTCATTCCTCGATGAAACTTGGCCCCCAGCTACGCTTCTGGGTTATACCCGTGATCTCTTCGTCAAACAGTGTGCCTTCTTCTGGGTACTAATGTTGGAAGTCTTCAAAAGTGACCTCTCTGCATCATGTGTACACAGTCATTCTACCACTCGTGATGAACGTAAAGCATACTTCGACTTCGTAAACCTTCATAGCAAATCAAAAGCAAAGGTATATGACAACTCGACTCAGCTACAAGCGCTGCTTAAGTTGAATCTCAACAATTGGAAGGAATCCAAAGTGAAATTCATTACACACTGGTTTGATGAATTAAATCACCTCAACAAGCTCCGTCCTCCCAACAAGCCCCTTGAGTACCATACTGTTAAATCAGCATTGTGTCAGGCATGTTATTCCAGCTTCCAGCTAAGCGAAACAGTTTGCCAAAGTCAAGGACCCAGGTGGGACAAATAGCACCGTGACGGATGCGGTCGCCGAGGCCGCTGCTATCCACGATCTTAAAATCACGCTTTTACTCAAAGCAACTCGACTTGATTCCCAGTCCGCGATGTCTGCTCCTCGGTCGACTGTACGTGCACACGTTCATGATTTTTCTTCTGAACCGAGCCAAAACCATGATGACTATGCTCTCCCCATCGAATTTGAAGGAGACTATCAAGATTATGCTGTATTTAAGGCTGGACATACCCCTGACCCTACCACAAGGTTGCCTACAAACATATGGAAGGCCCTGTCACGTCAGGACATGAAGAGTTGGCTCAGTTTTTCTCCAGAAGGCAAGAAAATTGTGGTTGCCTCATTGCGACACGACTTACTTAACAAGGACCAGCCTGACCCCAACAGTGTCAAACCCATTACCCGAAAGGCATACCAACATGGACACTCGGTATCATTTTGAGAAGACAATACTTCAACCAAAGATGAACATGCCAATTCCGCAGCAGACCTTCATCCTGCTGTAGAGAATGATCGTAGAGGTGTTTTCCACGCATCCCTAGGTGTATACAAATCAACGACCTCTCCGTCTAAGGACCAGCGACCTCTCAAGTCTTCCGTGTCACCCGCGCATCCCGCTCGATTCCTTTCTGACAACCCTGACATTCAGTACAAAAAGGACGGTGACACCCAAATACCTGTGGGAACATCATCATATTCCGCCAATTTTCACCAGTGGTATACTCCTGAAGAAGATCTCACCTTTCCTAACGGTAGTCCAGTAACGTCATACACATACCGTATACACAAAACTACAGATACTAGCCCTGGTTTTGCCATGGTCGATCGCGGCGCAAATGGCTGCATCATCGGCAATGATGCGTGTCTCATCTCCAAGGATATCCCACCGCGATATGTTAACGTCACCGGCATTAACAATCATCAGGTACAGAATATCCCCATTGCTACATGTGGAGCATATTCCATATCAAACAGAGGCCCCGTCATCCTCATTTTCAATGAATGTGCCTATACAGGACGACACCCTTCTATATTGTCCTCCGGCCAGATGGAAGCATATTTTTCCACTGTCGACGACACATCCATCAAAGCGGGCGGTGGACAGGTCATCACCACCTCCGATGGCTATGCACTGCCTCTTAGCATACGACACGGTTTACCATACCTTGCGATGCAAAAGTATACGACTGTTGAGTTTGACACGCTCCCACATGTTATCATGACATCCGATAAGCATTGGGACCCATCTGTTCTCGATACCACGATCAGTGCGAAGGATGAACAATTTCTCCAGAAATATCCTCCCCAACCACAGCAACTCCCTTATGCCGATTACGACGAATATGGGAACCCACGTTGTCTTGAAGGATTAGATATCTCTGTTTCCCCCGGGTCCTCCACGGTCACATCCCTCAGTTTGTATTCCAGCCATTCCACTTGATCTCCCTTCCTTCCTATTGATGATCATAGGGCCAACGATCGCTCCTTTTGGCTTACTTCCACCGACTACGCTCATCAAGAACGCCTCGCATGCTGCGCGTTACCCGCAGCCTCTGGAACAGTCACTGCGTTTCCGACGGATTGTACTGCCAGTGACACTACACGTATTGCAGCTACACCCCGCAAAAGATACCCCAACGAACATGACTACTTATCCCTGAAACCTTTCTTTTGTTGGGTTTCCACCGATTGCATCAAAGCTACGTTTGAAAACTCAACCCAATATGGTTCGTTAGCGGTTAGCCCTGATGGAAACATTTTCAAACGTTTTCATTCCCCTCAACCGGCCATGAACGTTCGACCCTTCAATGACGATGTTATGTCCGATGCTGTCTATTCAGATGTCCCAGCAATTGATGGTGGCTCCAAGGTTGCTCAGATCTTCTTTGGCCGCAAATCACATATTATACACGTTGAGGAAATGCGTACCACCGGCGATTTCCTATCTTGCTTCCAGAATTTTGTTCGAAAATGGGGCAGGCCCATTCGCCTCCTTTGCGACCACGGTAACTATCAATCCAGTAAGAAGGTCGTCGATTACCTCAAAATGTTATGGATTGGACTCTGGCAAAGTGAACCGTATCACCAACACCAGAATCAATTCGAACGACGATACCAAACGTTCAAGCGCATTGTCAATCGCGTCATGGATCGTACAGGCACACCACCACATCTATGGCTACTGTGCATGACATACGTCGCGGGTCTCCTCAATGTTGTTTCTGATCCTACGCTGTCCGATAAACAGCCGATCTTCATTGCCACCGGTACACTTGGCGACATCAGCGCATACACCAGTTTCTTCTGGTTTGAACCTGTGTATTTCAAAACCAATGACTCTCCTTTCGGTACCCAGTCTACCGAACGCCTAGGTCATTTCGTCGGCATCGCCGAACATGTTGGCAATGGACTCTGCTTCCGAATCTGGGATCCCGTTACCAACAAGTTACTTGACCGGTCCGGTGTCCGATCTGCTCTTACCCCTGAGTCCCGTAACAAACGCGCGGGCCTATTTACTGATGATGTTTCATCAAATGGCGTAACGCCAAGGATTCCTTGCCCCGTTTATACGCCACTGGAGAAGCTCCAGCATTCAAACATGGGGAGCATACCACTCAGAGTAAACCCATTGACGAGTCTACGAAACCGGACAACTCAGTTCCTCCTAGCGTTTCCCCCGCTGATTCTGACACTGCCGATGACACCATCCCATCTGTACCCAACAAACAACCAGATACTACGCCCCACGCATCTGGCACCCAACCAATTCTTTGACCACCCGCCCACCCCTCGTTACTGAGCTTCCTTTATAAGAAGGTCGATGACAGCCCAAGCTGGTCACCTTCTCCACTCCCTAACAACTATGGGGAGAGTCTTGATGGTCCTCCTACGACACACATCTTCAGCAAGACCTCCGATGGCGTTCTCCTTACTGAAGATGATTTTGACCCACCGGAATTAGCATACTTTGATGTTAGTGACGTCACAACTCCACACACCAACCCCGCTACTCCTTCAGTAGACCCATCACAGGTAGTTGTTACCGACGAAGAAGGTAACGCACAATTTGACGATGACGGTAAACCCATTACCATTCCTACAATCCCGATTGCCGATCTACAAGGACGATCCTTTCTTGTAACCAATCCGGATGGCACCCGGAAACGTCTTACCATCGTTGATGTTGAAGACAGTCTTGAACGCAGCAACGACTTCATCAAGTTCAAGTGCAAACACTCCAATGACGAACTCAATGATATCATTGCATACAATGATGTCATGAATTACATACATTGTGATTCAACACAAGAAGACGGCAAACTCTGGTCGTTTCGCCGCATCCTAGGACACCAAGGTCCGCTGGATAACAAGCATCCTCAATACAAAGGTTCCAAGTATAACCTTTGGATTGAATGGGAGAATATGGAACGCACATATGAACCTCTGGCCAACATTGCGGCTGATGACCCTGTCACCGTTGCAAAATATGGGAAAGACAACAACTTGCTTGACCTCCCGGGTTGGAAACGCCTCAAGCAAATCACCAACCTAGCGCGACGAACCAAGAAACTTGATCGACTCGTGCACCAAGCCAAACTACGTTCTTTCCGTACCACTCCGCAGTATCAATATGGATTCAAAGTGCCTCGTAACCACGAAGAAGCCCTCCGATTTGATCAAGCCAACGGAAACACCAAATGGGAAGATGCCACCACTCTGGAAATGGCACAACTCAATGAGTACAATACATTCATTGATAAAGGCGTGTACAAGACAAGCTCCATTCCCCCGGGATTCCAACAGATCAAGGTACACATGATATACGCTGTCAAGCACGACGGTAGACACAAGGCTCGCCTCGTTGCTAACGGTAATCTCACTGAGGCCCCTATCCACAGTGTTTACGCAGGTGTCGTATCTCTCCGCGGACTACGTATGTGCCTATTCCTAGCCAAACTCAACGACCTAGAAGCATGGGGCACCGACATAGGTAACGCCTACTTAGAAGCAGTTACCTGCGAGAAAGTATGCATCAAGGCAGGTCCCGAATTCGGACCGCTGGAAGGTCACCTGTTGATCATTTACAAAGCCCTATACGGTCTCAGGTCTTCAGGCAAGTGCTTTGGAGACTTACTTGCGGCTTGTCTCATCGAACTCGGCTTCGAAAGATCCCGCGCAGAACCGGAAATATTCCTCAAACCCGGAACGAACAAGCATGGTGAACGTGTATATGAGCTCATATGCACATATGTCGATGACCTATGTCTCTGCATGGCAGATCCCAATTCCTTCTTGAAGATATTGCAGTCGTCACCATATAACTTCAAACGGAAGGGATCCGGACCTATGAACTTTCACTTAGGTTGTGGATTTGAGCGCGACGAACATGGTGTTCTATGCATGAATCCCATAAAGTTCATCGAAAAGATGGAAGCGTCTTACGAACAAATGTTCGGATGCAAGCCTAGCACTAAGTTCCAATCACCCATTGCAGAAAACGATCATCCCGAATTGGACTCCTCAGCCTTCCTCGAAGAAACCGGTATACAGAAATACCAAAGTATGATCGGCTCACTCCAATGGATCATCGCTATTGGCCGTTTCGATGTACAAACAGCCGTGATGACGCTCTCAAGTTTCAGAGCTCAGCCACGAGATGGGCATCTCGAACGTGCTAAACGTATCTATGGATATATCTCCAAGTTTAGACATTTTAAAATCAGATTCCGCGTGGAACCACCCGATTTTATATTGACTAAACCCGACACCATCGACTGGTCCAACACCGTCTATGGGGAGCATTCTGAAGAGCTACCCAACGACGCTCCTACACCGCTTGGAAAGACAGTAGTGTTGACACATTTCTATGATGCCAACCTCATGCATGATATTCTCAGTGGTAAAGCTGTAACCGGTATCCTTCATTTCGCGAACAAGACTCCCATGATGTGGTTCTCGAAGAAGCAGTCTAATACGGAAACAGCCACCTTTGGAGCTGAATTTGTTGCAGGAAGGACTTGCATCGAACAGATCGTCAATTTACGCCACTCATTCCGATACCTAGGAACACGAGTCCATGATGTCTCATACTCTTGGGGTGACAACGAAAAGATGATCCAAACGTCAACCTTCCCTTACGCAAGGTTGCACAAGCGTCATAACATTCTATCGTTTCACTACATACGGAACATGATAGCGAGAGGATTCATTTTAATGATGCACATCCCAGGTAAGGATAACTGTGCAGACATTCTCACCAAGCATTGGGGACACTCAGTTGTGTATCCACTGCTCAGGCCCATCTTTCACTTCTGTGGTAATACCGGCGACCTTCTCCAAGATGATGGAAGCATCATGTAGAGCGTGATGACCCTTCACAAGGAGACATGGGGAGTATTAAATTCCTTTCGTGACCAGAAGTACCAAAGCTACCGGACGGTAGATATCCTATTCGTACGAATCAATGAGTCCCGTATCAATCTAAGTAATCGATTCCCACGGCATATCGATTCCCACGGCGCATCGATTCCCATCGCGCATCAACGGTGAGCAATCCCTGTTTTACAGTATTGCCATTGTTCTTCGGTGAGCAAACTCTGATTTCATAAAATATCACACGAGCTACGGGAGCAATTCCTGACCTTAATGATAAACATATCATGAAGTCTTCCTAACGGAACAAGAGAAGAAAACCGTTGGCGTGTGATTCTCACACAATACATATACATGCATACAGATATATATGGTCAACGACTGATACATGTACGGAAATAATCAGCGAGTAATCTCAGCACTACGCAACAGCAGTTGCAACGTATTCACCTCAATAAAAGAGATATCTTGCATTTCAGCAAGATTTCACTTTATCTCATACTTTTAACATTCAACTGATTTATATCCCAAAATTCACACTAGTTGCTACCAACTACTTGTAATCTACATACTAAGGTCTGTCTTGCTGCAATCTGAATAAGTCATAGCGAGAAGAGATCTGGCGTTTCCCTAGTCTTGCCTGTAGTCCGATTATCCGTTGCCGAAAGTACCTAAACACAATTGTCACGCGTAGAGTACAATCGTTTGTCTACTAACACACTAACGCAGCGTTGCTGTTCGTCAGAAGCCTTTGAATCAGACTCTCAACGAATCGGATTCAGAAGGAAAATAATACTAAGAATTATGATTGGAACAAACACAAGAGGAACTGGACTGCTTTCCATGGAACAATCCTGAGATTTGAGAAGAACCACAATGAAAGGAGATTTGTTTGGGACTTTATCAATTCAATCAGTGATGAGCGACTTGATGCTGCCAAAGCCGATGCAATTGATGAGAGCAAAGACTATCGTGACAACTTCAATGAATGTTTGATTCTCTTCACCAATCGGTTTGGATTGAAGAAGCTTGCAAATGGAAAGCATAAAAGAGGTTCCAGAAGTGTGTATTCTGTGGGCACGACAAGCAATAAGAAGCAGAAAACAACTGAAACGTTTACAGGAAAAGTTGAGTGCAAGCCCTATCCAACAAGTGTTTATAAAACAATGTCAAAAGAACAGCGTCAGGAACTTTACCAGATGAGACAGGCAAAGAAGAAAAGAAATCTCAAGGCTGCTGAGACCAAAAAGGCAAAAGATGCTGAAAAGGAAGGAGCAGGTGATAGCTTTGGATCAAAATCTAAGAAATGACATCATAACCGGACACTAGAAAACAAATTGTTAAAAATGGTGAGCCGGTCATTATACAAGATGAATATCCCTCTAGATTTTGATGATGGAGAAAATGAAGAAGGATACTGCAAGCTAGACTCACATGCAGACACCACTGCCGCTGGAAGCAACATGATATTGCTCAATCCTGATCAGATCACAACACATGTTGATGTTGCGCCCTTTTCTGAAGAATACAAGCCAATCAAGAAAATCCCAATTGGAAGTTGTGCAACTGCTTGGACAAATCCAACATCAGGTCAAGTCTACATCATAGTGTTCCATCAAGCGCTGGACTTTGGGAATAAATTGAAGAACAGCTTGATATGCCCAAATCAAGTGAGGAATTACAATTTCAACTCTGTTGAAGAAACACCCCGTCAGTTTGACCCCAGATCCAAGCATGGAATTACAATCCAAACGCCAATGGAAGATGACGACCCCAGGAAAGTTTTCATAAAACTGAGTATGAGAAATGTGATTTCATATTTCCCCACAAGGAAGCCAACAAGAATGGAGCTTGATGAATGCCAACATTTGATAGCAACAAATGACACCCCATGGGACCCACATTCACTGAAGTTCAGGATGGCAGAGTTAGCAATTGACAATGGCAATCCAATTTCAGGGGACCAGTTTAGCGTTCAAGCCATGTCAACTGGGGACGCAAGCTCAGTCATAACAGAACCAACTAGTAACGTTACAGATATGCTCTCCAAGACTAGCTTAGAGAACAGGCATCCAAATCTCATGCAGCAATGCAAACTGATGAGATTGCACCAGGTATCAACCAGAAGAATGCTAACTGAATGTCAAATTGCAACAGATGGCAATATTTCTCATCGGATTTCTTCAGTAACAAATATTTCAAGCGCGCAAAGGGTAGACCAATTTTTGTTTGATGACACAGAATTTGACTTCATGGAAGCTCCTGAAGAAGAATCAAAACAGGCCCCTAGCTTGCAAGAAATTGACAATACACTTGAGAGGAGGTCGCTTGACAGAAGAAATCAATGGGGGCCATCAGTGATAACTATTGAAGGTCCGAACAAAGTTGATTGTGAACGCTTAGCCAAGACTTGGAATATTAGTTTCAAGAAGGCTGAACAGACACTGAAATTCACGACTCAGAAGGCACTGAGGAATTTGCAACTACCATTGATGAAGAGGCTGCCTACACAGCGCTTTAGAAACAAGAGAGTTGCACAAGGAACCTGGTACACTGATACGTGGCATGCTAGGACCACCAGTATTATGAGGCAAGAAAAATGCGCGCAGATCTTTACAAATGGAAATGGGTTTGAAGTATTTATACAATACAGGACAAATCGCAAGCGCATCAAGGGTTGAAAATATTCATTCATGAAGTTGGAATCCCTGAGCATTTGATTTCTGATGGTGCCCCAGAACAAGGCTCTCCAAGGACCTACAAGACGCACTGGAATTCAATTGTAAAACGCAACCATATTCACCAAACATTCATCCAACCACATTGCCCATTTCAAAATTGAGCCGAGCAAGCAATTGGTCATCTTGGTGGTGCAATCACAACCAAGTCAGCAAAGAAGAAGTCACCGAGGAGATTATGGTCATTTTGTGGTGAACTATGTGCTAATATCAGGCAGAGAACGGCATCAAGCAATCCTTCTTCAATGGGGAGAACTCCATTTGAATTGGTTCATGGCTATAGGCCTGATATCGCACTATACACGTCATCAGAATGGTATGATTTTGTATTTTACTTTGATAAAGGTGATTCTTCCTCGCGTGGAGTTGAAAGATTGGGTCGATGGTTGGGCCCTTGTGGCAATAAGATAGGTGGAGGTGATTGTTTCTGGATCCTGACTGAATCAGCAATACCAATATCTACAAATTCAATAAGGCCTGTCAAAGAATTTGAATGGAGGGATAGAGATGTCCTCAGAAGAATGGAAGCGATTGATAAATCAATTGAATCCAAGATTGGAGATGAAGTGAAAGACAGCGCGTCCTTCTTCCAGGAAAACTACCCGGAGCCTCAAACAGAGCTATTTGAGGAACAACCAGTGAAATCACCTGATCTGAAACTTGAAATGGCTGAGCCAGAGGCGTTAGTCGAAGATATTGATGAACCAGATGAGTATCTGGGGAATGAAGTAATCATTGAAAGAGGTGATGAAAGGCTCAGGTGCATTGTCAAGGATAGGGTCCGCGATTTGCAAAACCGACCGATTGGAGTAAGGAATGAGAATCCAATATTGGACACGAGGTTATGCAAATTGCAACTACCTGATGGCACCATAGAGAAATACACAGCAAACATTGTTGCAGAAAGTCTCTACAGTTCTGTTGATGACGACGGAAGGATGTTCACTCTACTAGATGAGCTGATTGATCATGAATTCGACAACACTGCTTTAACTGATGAAGAGGCCACGACCATATGCAAAAATGGCCGGCAAAGCCATAAGCTGACGACTAGGGGTTGGAGGATTCTCGCCAGTTGGAAAGATGGATCAGAATCATGGTGCAAGCTCAGTGATGTTAAAGAATCGTTCCCAGTGCAACTAGCTGAATATGCAGTCAACAATAATCTTGAAAAATCACCAGCATTCAGATGGTGGGTGCACAAGATTTTGAGAAGAAAGGAGTGAATCCTTAAGGCAGCCAAAACAGCCAAGTATTGGTTGAAGACTCACAAATATGGTGTTGAGCTACCACATTCAATTACACAAGCGCTGACAATTGATAAGAAAACAGGTACTGACCACTGGGAAAGAGCAATTCACAAAGAAATGACCAACAATATGGCAGCATTTGAATTTTCTGATGATGATGTTATCCCAGTTGGTCATAAGGAAATCACAACGCACATGATATTTGATATCAAGCTTGGATCCCTGACAAGGAAGGCCAGATTGGTAGGGGATGGTCACAAGGTTCCTGCCATAGCAAAAGAGAATACATATTCATCTGTCCCCAGCCGCGACTCAGTAAGAATATTCTTCTTGCTAGCAGCACTGAACGATTTGAAAGTTCTCTCAGCAGATATCCAAAATTCATATTTGACGGCCCCAATAAAAGAGAAATACTTTCTAAGGGCGAGAGCTGAAGACGGATTCCCGCCACATCTTGCAGGAAGGCCCTGCAAGATAGTTTGAGCACTGTATGGATTGCCAGTGGCAGGTGCATCCTTTAGATCATATCTCACACAGCATTTGAGAGATCTTGGATATTCACCATGCAAAGCAGATCCGGATGTGCACTTACAGATTGAAACCAGGAAAGATGGATCAAGATACTGGGCAATGCTCATTGCCTATGTAGACGATATCTTATGTTCTGGTGAAGATCCAAAGTTCCAGCTAGAAAACATTGAACGAAAGTTCAAATTAAAGGATGATACTATTGAAGAGCCAACTCTGTATCTGGGAGCTGATATTGGAAAGTTTTACTTTGAAGGTGATTCAAAGCCAAGATGGTCACTATGAAGCACCAAATATACTGCAAAAGCTGTTGCAGCTGTCGAACAAGAGCTAGGAACTGAAAAATATGGCTACAAGTATCTACCAAAATCAGCGTCCAGTCCACTGTCACATGATTATCGACCGGAAATTGATATATCAGAGGAATTGAATCCTGAATTGCAAAATTACTATCAAGGTTTGATTGGAGTCCTCAGGTGGATTTGTGAATTAGGAAGGCTTGACATTGTAATGCCGGTTTCCCTCATGTCAAGGTATTTGGCTCAAGCAAGAAAGGGACACCTAAACCAGTTATTTCATATATTCGCATATTTGAAAAAATACAACAGGTCAAAATTGGTGTTCGATGATTCAGTACCGAGCATTGATGAGAGTAAATTTCAAAAATGTGACTGGTCTGAATTTTATCCTGGCGCTACTGAAGTCATACCAGCAGATATGCCTGAAGCTTTGGGAAAACATGTGACAATGAGTTGTTTTGTTGATGCCGATCATGCCGGATGCAAGGCAACAAGGAGGTCTCATACCGGTGTTATTATCTTCATTAATAATGCACCGATCATTTGGTTTTCCAAAAGACAAACAACGGTTGAGACATCAACTTTTGGATCTGAAATCATTGCTTTGAAAATTGCAATCGAACTGGTTGAAGGTCTAAGGTACAAGTTGAGAATGATGGGTGTTCCAATTGTTGGAAGCACCAATATGTATTGTGATAATGATTCTGTTGTCACAAATGTTACACGACCTGAAAGCCCATGTAAGAAGAAGCACAACAGCATTGCATACCACAAAGCGCGTGAATCTATTGCAGCAGGAATTATCAGAGTTGCGAAGGAACCAGGTTCAACAAATATTGCTGATTTGTTTACAAAGCTAATGAGTGGCACTGTTTTCCAGGAACATTGTTCTCGTTGCATGTGGTAAGAAATTTGTTAAAAAATCAATTGTTCGATGGAATGTTCGATCGATCGTTCGATCGAAGTAACAAGTTGATTTTGTTCGATCATGGAATAAATCGATCTGCAATGAGCATTTCGAAAATGGATAATTTGATCCATGAATATAATATATCAAACCGGCAAGGATCAGGGCAAACTGCCATGATACAAGCCAGAATGAATGGCAAAATGCCTCCCCATTTTTGATAGGGCCTCTGATGGTAGACTGGATACAGTTTGGTATTCAACACACGAATGTTTCACGATGAACAGATTAAGTCATAGAATCCAGCCGCTTAACGGTTGGAGGATTTACGACTGAAGGGGACTGAAAAGAATTCACCGTGTAAACGCGTATTCGTACGTAGCGGGCGTATCGTACGAAAAGTCCTAAGGGCAAATAACCTTATTTGTAAGGTTATTTAACTTGAGTGAATAATCGTCGGCGCTTTCATGTGGATTGTCTCTTTACCGGATTTCCCATCAGCTCACTCTTTGAAGAATTAACAACTCTAAAACACTGTCATGCCCTAAAATCTACGTACATCCTAGTACTAATTCTACATGATAAGGTACAATCACATGTGATATTCAATGAGAATATCACGGTGAATTATACGGTGAATTATACGGTAAAACAAAAGACCGATCGAAGATGGTTTTGCGTGTGTTTTGTGTCTTAAGATTACATGTGTTTTGTATGCTAAAATAAAAATTACACGGTGACGACGAGTAATTTGACGACGAGTAATTAACCTGTCGACCATCAGAGGTGATTGACGCTACCGATCCTAAGAAGATGATTACTCTTACTCCTACTCACTAAATCAATCGACCGTAAGACCGATTGCGTTTGCTTGTTACGACACACTTTCTTTATAGTATGAGCAATATTCATCCTGAAATTGCAGTCAATGCCACACATTTGCACTCAAAACTACCTAGGACTCACTATTTTGGTACATGCATGTCCAGGGACAAACATTATTCTAAAATTCATACTGACTAAAGTATCAGCCTGTTTCTTGTCCGGTTTGTTTCATAGTCTACCCCATCCATAGTATGAACACTATTCATCCTGAAATTGCAGTCAATGCCACACATTTGCACTCTAAAACTGACTAGGAATCACTATTTTGGTACATGCATGAATAGTCCAGGGGGGACAAAAATTATTCTAAAATTCATACTGACTAAAGTATCAGCCTGTTTCTTGTCCGGTTTGTTTTGTAGTGTACCCCATCCATAGTATGAACACTATTCATCCTGAAATTGCAGTCAATGCCACACATTTGCACTCAAAACTGACTAGGACTCACTATTTTGGTACATGCATGTCAAGGGACAAAAATTATTCTAAAATTCATACTGACTAAAGTATCAGCCTGTTTCTTGTCCAGTTTGTTTTGTAGTGTACCCCATCCATAGTATGAACACTATTCATCCTGAAATTGCAGTCAATGCCACACATTTGCACTCAAAAACTGACTAGGAATCACTATTTTGGTACATGCATGGCCAGGGACAAACATTATTATAAAATTCATACTGACTAAAGTATCAGCCTGAGACTTGTCAATATTGTTTCATAGTCTCCCCAATCCATAGTATGAGCAATATTCATCCAAACATTTCAGAAAATAACACACTTTTTCACTCAAAAAGTAACTGAGAAACACTATTTTGGTCACTTGTTCATACAAAAATCAAAAAATAATAACCAAAAATTACGGAGACTACCCTTTGTACACCACATCTCTACGGAGGAATCGATCCACTGGACACGTTAACATCTATATCAAGAACCAATCATATCCTGACGAGGAAAGTTACACTACTTAAAGTTAGTCTGTTTTTGATGGACTAGTACAAAAAGACGTCGGTACATTCGAAAAATGTACTCCATAGAAAATAACAAAACAACAAAAAGGGCTTTTCCTGCAACACCGTTGCAGAAAATGAAAAGACAATAGGTACGAGAATCAATGCTTGGGCTACGTACGATTACCCTCAGTGGAACCTACGGATTGTGGTCCGCGCCAAAATTTTCAGGACACCACATTGCAGAATATCACGGCACGCGCAAACAAAAGATAGGCAGGCGCCAGTAAAACAACACTCACAGATAGTACAATTAATAGTAATACAGCACTTCCCGGGAGGCAGTAAATCAAGCACTAACAGCGCATACAGTATGAATGAAAAAAACATGCCAAACGCTTCCTTCAAACAACATTATTATCATAAAAATAGCGCGCCAAATCAATCAAAGGAAAAAACGGTAAGTTGAGGTGCACGATTTCACAAAAAAAATAATGGTAGAACTGAGTAGTTGCAGTCCGGTGACAGGTAAAACCATTGTTACCAATAACATAAACAGCCCGCACAGCAGTGTATCGGGAAGTGACCGAACAAACACAAACGATAGCCAAACATATAGAACCACCAACAGTAGCAACAGAAATATTCTACGGACAACAAAAGAATCCGATAACGATAACTTAGAAAACAACATTGTCAAACACGTCAAAGAAACAGCGTTCAGGAAATTTAAATTCCCGCCAGAGAATACATTTGTGCAACGATATTCAACATTGCAAAACTAACGAATAACAATGAAATACCAAATACGATCGCTATAAAGGAACAAAAGTGGAGTGGAATTTATTGCCGAGCAGTCACTACGTGTAGACACAATGCTCAAACTCTTGCCAGGAAAAACTACAAAGGTAAGCAACCAACAAGAAAATGATTGCCGGCATGCACTCTTTCATAATCCTTTCTAACATTTTGGTCATATTAACACTGACATGTAGACGATAAAAGGAACAACCAGATACCAGATAGTTTCCCAGGAACGGTTCTAATCACGGACACCCAAGACGTGAACTCAGAAAATAGGTACCAATTGCACGAAGACTATCGGCGGAAAAGTTCACCAGAATTCAAATACTTCATGAAAAGAATTCTTGGAGCGGTGTCACCAAAACAGACAGACTTCAAAAGAAAATCAGTCAGAATGACAGTCAGTAACATTTTCACCCCAAGCGATGAAGCTTTTGCATTGCTTTTCCTTTACAACGACTACGACTCGTGGCTAAACACAACAAAGGGCACGAGGTTGAGAAAAAAATTCACTGACGGTAAGTCAGGAAATAAGGAGGGATGGAGTAACGAGGGACAAGATCTTTACGAATACCTAGTAAGCGAATTAGAAGAACGAAGGGAGGAACAACAGTCAAAAGAATTAGAGACGGAACTACTTAAAATGTACCAAAAACAAAATGGCAATCATAAACAACAAGATAAGGAGGAGGATGAAGAAAGTAAAAAGGGAAAAAGACGGAAGAGAAAACGTAGCTTGCTTCAGATTCTCGGCGAGGATACCGAGGAATACAAATTATACCTCGAATACATGAAAAATGAACCAGAGTAATTGGTGATAACAACATCATTAGAGTAGCACGGCTAGTTCATTATTATTTTATGGCTTGCACAATATTGTTCCGGGTCTTCTGTTCGAATATAATACAATAAACGAGGTATTTGCAAAAGCTGATAAAATACTTTCATATTCATTACAAAATATGTTTGTTGTATTTCGGTATTTGATATGCGTAGCGTGAATATTGTGAAATGTCGGAGATTATTGCAAATGCGGATAAAATACTTTCTTATGAGTACAAAAATATGGTTGTTGGCTTTTGATATTCGATAAATGTAGTGTGAGTATTGTGAAAGCAACATAACAGAATACATTGCTGGTTATCAAGAAGCTCGTATATTTGTTAACAAATTTGTATCAACGCTACAACATATCAGTGTACATAGAGGATATTATTACAAAACATGAGGAGTTTCGCGTGGAAAAAACAAAAATTGAATGGCGAATAAATATTATCGGGGTAAGCATGAAAAAAAATTGTAGAATAGAAAGATTCTGAAGCAAGCATGGTACGAGGGCTGAAAAAAACGGTGGCGAAAATAGACCTACTTGAAATTGTTGCGTGCAAAAATAGGTAGAGAATTATTTATTGTGCGTGCAACAAAATGTTTCGGAATTTTTAAAAACATCGCAGGAATATGACGAAAGCATGAGCATCGTTTATGTGACGTATAGGATAATACAATAGACACTGACTTGACTAGACACAGAGAGCAACAGCAACTCCTCCTCCTCCAACAGCAATTCGTCTGCTCCTCCAACGGCGCAAGAGTAACAGCGGCAAGTGGCAGCAGCAAGTTGCAACAAGGAGCCGCAGCAACACAAGTTGTTGGCAACACCGGACAGCAGCAACACCAAAGCGAGAGCAGCAGCAGCGAGTGGCAGCAGCAAGTCACAACACGGAGCGGCAGAAACAAAAAATCGCCGGCAACACCAGACGGCAGCAAAAGAACGGCAACAACGGCAACGAATCGTAGCAATCGATCCGCAACAGCAACAGCAACGACAATCATCGGCAACAGCAACAGCAACAACAATCATTGGCAACAGCAACAGCAACAGCAACAGCAACAGCAATTGATCCGCAACAGCAATTGATCCGCAACAGCAAGAAAGGGCAACAACGGCAATGAATTGTCATCAACAAATAATCGTATGCAACAACAACAACACCAACAACAGAGCAACAGCAGCAAGTGGCAGCAGCAAGTCACAACACTGAGCGGCAGCAACAAAAGTCGCTGGCAACACCGTACGGCAGCAACAGAACGGCAACAATGGCAACGAATCACAGCAATCGATCCGCAACAGCAACAACAATCGTCGGCAACAGCAACAGCAACAGCAACAACAATTGTCGGCAACAGCAATTGATCCGCAACAGCAACAGCAACAGTTGAATCGTCAGCAACAGCAATCGATCCACAACAGCAACAGCAACAGTCAAATTGTCAGCAACAGCAATCAATCCGCAACAGCAACAGCAACAGCAACAGTTGAATCGTCAGCAACAGCAATCGATCCGCAACAGCAACAGCTACAACAATCGTTGGCAACAGCAATCGATCTGCAATAGCAACAGCAACAGCAACAGCAACAGTCGAATCGCCGGCACAATTGTTTCTCTGATGAACGTTCCTTTGGTTCTTTCTTTGGCTCATCTCTTTGGTTGATTATTTGAATCGCGTCCTTTGATTTGATTTGATTCAATTCGATTCGATTATTCCTTGTCGCTGCCAACACCTTGCCGCCAATGACGTCTCCAACAACAATGGGATTCAAAACAAAAGCAAACCAATTGCCAGCAAAAGCAATGAAGCAAAAAGCAAAGAGGAAACATGGGAAGACATGTAGAAAGAGAATGACTTCAAATTTTCTCAAAAACACAGCACCGTCATCGTCAACAATCCACCAAACTTACAACCACTTGTCGGAGATAAAACCGAAGAAGGCTTGTAAAAGCATAAATGCAAATCTCCAACATGTCCAGCAAATAGCAATGAAAACAGTAAACAAAAATGGGGGTAAGGTAAATTCATGGAAACAAGTTGGGGTTGGAAAACAGTTTGTCCGAGAACTGTTTCGCGGGGTTTGAATTTACTTCTTGCGCACAAATTTTGTGCGTGAATTTAACACGGCAATATTTCTGGACACCCTGAAATTCGCGACGTTTGTACCGGGGGTACACGTAAACTCAGCACTATTTCTGTGCGCGTGATGCACATTACTCTACTCTCGAATAAAAATAATTTATTTCAGTCTCTAGCAGAACCCAATTATTATTCCGTACCAACAACACTTACTTCTATTCATGAATAAAAAAGAAATCTTGAGTCAGTATTAATTCCAAATTATTAATCTACCAAATAACAATTCGATTCTGCTCTCCTAATCGTGAATTCTATTTCTCGACTACAATATTCCCTTTTTAAAATGTAGATTCTATTATGCTTGATTTATTCCTATTGCAACGTATTACGAATCCTCCATTATTTCTAATATTCTCAATATTAAGTTCATAATTAGTAGTAGTTTTGTATTATGTATGTACTGTTATTTTCTACATTAGTTCACCACTAGATAAACTGGCATTCATCGATGCTGTTATTGCCGGATCAATATAGACCTTCCTTTTCTTTTTCTTTTTTGGTCCACTACAACTAGTGGAGCTGCTACTAGTAATATTTGCATTGCCATGCTTATTGTTCTTGGTGTAATCTGTCGAACTTTTGTTCCTAAATCTCTCCCTCATCATTTCTTCCAATTCCCTTCCTGTTTCTAGGTGTAATTTCGCCACACAAATCACTGAACAACTCTTGTCCTTCCTCCATCCATCCATTTCTGCTTCCACTGTCTGAATCACAGAATTTTGTTTTTTGTCGCGGAATTGTGGCATCACCCTTTCACTGCTGCTGGTTCACCCATACATGATGCTCATTGTAGATCACTATCAATGCAAATGCTTCATCTGCTACAGAAAATATATCACTCAGCAAGTGCTTCTCGTTCCGTTGTTTGAAATTGGATTTTGTCGGATTGATTGCCGACATGATTCTTGTAACAAAATAATAAAAATCTTCATTTTCTGCGTCATTGTATTTCCTGTATTGAGGGTTTAAAATACCTGTGTCCTCATTTTCTGTGTCTTCAATAACTGCAACAGTACCAGGGAAGGTGATAGGGACTCGACCTTTGCTGTAATCGGCTGTACAGAAGTATTATTAGTATCAACGGGCAGCATGTTAGTGTTGTCGGACCAAAAATAGATTCCAAAATTCCTAATTTCAACAACCAATTCCCCAACCTGTATTTACCTATCCAGTTTTTTCTCGCTAATGTTTGTGAGTTGGGCCTCAATGCAGTCAGTACTGTCCCTACTCGTTTCCTATAAAAGGAACAGAATGACGCTTTTGGAATATTTGGTGGCTTCATAACCGCATTTGATTGAACAGCCTTTTGTATTACATGCACCGTTACCTTGTCATCGATAGGGAACTTCATGTTATGGTACCAATGATTTTTGATGTAATCTTTTAGCTGCTTGTCCAGTGTTTCAGTCATATCACTCAAAGCCTTAAGCATATCGTTGTCTGTATGCCCATATTTGTCTGTAATTGTACTTACTGCTTGTTCTCTTGTGCCGCCGGCATTGTAACTCCCATCTCCCTGCCTGGTTGCCTCCGTTTGTTTATGTATCATTACTACCTTTCCCACCCCTATATGTGATTCCCCCTGCAGTTGTCGTAAGTGTTTGGCCACTCCCTGTGCCAATATGTCATATGGGATTTTTTCGTGACATGTTTCACAACATCCTCTATATCACAGCATTCTCTGTTGGATGTTTTCATTACCACATTGGTTTTTGTCCCTTCTTTCTGCTGGTTCATTACTGTAGTGGTGGGTGTGTTGGTAATGCTCAGTGCTGCTTCGTTACTCAGGTTGATGATGTTGTGTTCTTCCATATTTGTAGTAGTAGAAATTGTGTTGTCGGTACCATTTTTTTTACTGTTGCCCTTCGTTGTGTTCATAGTTGTGGTATTACTGTCACACACTTTGTTAGTAATTGCCGTGTTTGTTTTAACTCTTCTTTTCTTACCGTTGCTGTCCCCTGTAGTTTGATGATGACTGGGCCGGATGGTTTTGTTGTTTCAAAGGGTCTTCCCCTTGGATTTTTGCTTCCTCGTGTCTTTGCGATAGCATTCATATTTTTATTTATTTTTGTGAATACGGTGTCAAACAAGAATCATGTGTTTCTTTTTGTGTGGTTTTGTGTGTGTACGGTACTAATAATTTTTTTGGGTTTCTTGTGCGTGTACAGTGTTTGTTGTGTGTACGGTTTTTAAATTTGTGTGTGTGTGTGTGTGTGTGTGTGTGTGTGCGGTGTTTTGTGTTTTGTGTTTCGTGTGTGTGTGTGTGTGTGTGTGTGTACGGTGTTTCGTGTAGTATGTGTACAATATTTTGTGTGTAGAGCTTTTCCGTGGGTTCTGTACTATGATGTTTGCCCTAACTTCTTCTGTGTGCTGTCTGACTTGGGCGCGCCCTTATATATTTGTAGAAGTAGATCACATACCTGTGCAAGCCAGCCCTCCCGCGCCATAATTTTTTCAAAAGGGAACCTTTTTGATAACACTAAGGTTATGTATTTCAATCCTCTAGTCACCTGTACAATCTCGTACTAGACTGCATCAAACATACCGCACTGTTTTGTGAGCCATTTGGATCTACAAACCACAACATTTTCTGTCCTGTGTGTGGCAAAGTTGTTCCCAATATGCATTTAAAAGTTGATCCCACTATGCATTTGATGAGTCATGATAAATGTATTAATGGCCCTGACCGTATACTTTTGGAGTCATTACCCAATAAGTCAGTTTGTGCCCTTGAATTGCACCAAAAATACACTCATCATGTTTGCCATTTGGAGAGACAAACCACAATACTTCCAGCATTCTTCTGTGGTGCAAAGCTGTTCCAAATATGCATTTGATGAGTCATGATAAATGTATTCCTGGCTTGGATCCGATACTTTCGGAGTCATTACCCAATAAGTCAGTTTGTGCCCTTGAATTGCACCAAAAATACACTCATCATGTTTGCCATTTGGAGAGACAAACCACAATACTTCCAGCATTCTTCTGTGGTGCAAAGCTGTTCCAAACATGCATTTGATGAGTCATGATAAATGTATTCCTGGCTTGGATCCGATACTTTCGGAGTCATTACCCAATAAGTCAGTTTGTGCCATGGAATTTCTCCAAAAATACACTCATGTTTGCCATTTGGATAGACAAACCCCATCATTTCCAGCATTTGGTTGGTAAAAGTTGTTCCCAATATGTATTTGATGAGTTGTGATAAATGTCTTCCTGGCTTGGACCGGATACTTTTGAAATCATTATCCAATAAGTCAGTTTGTGCCCTGGAATTGCACCAAAAATACACTCATTTTTGCCATTTGGAGAGACAAACCACAACATTCTCAGTATTCTGTGGGGCAAAGCTGTTCCCAATATGCATTTGATGAGTTGTGATAAATGTATTCCTAGCTTGGACCAGATACTTTTGGAGTCATTACCCAATAAGTCAGTTTGTGCCCTGGAATTGCACCAAAAATACACTCATGTTTGCCATTTGGATAGACAAACCCCATCATTTCCAGCATTTGGTTGGTAAAAGTTGTTCCCAATATGTATTTGATGAGTCATGATAAATGTATTCCTGGCTTGGAAGGGATACTTTTGAAATCATTACCCAATAAGTCAGTTTGTGTGCTGGAATTTCTCCAAAAATACACTCATGTTTGCCATTTGGAGAGACAAACCACAACATTTCCAGCATTCTGTGTGTCAAAGTTGTTCCCAATATGTATTTGATGAGTCATGATGAATGTATTCCTGGCTTGGACCAGATACTTTTGGAGTCATTACCCAATGAGACAGTTTGTGTCATGGAATTGCACCAAAACTACCCACATTTTTGCCATTTGGAGAGACAAACCACAACATTTCCAGCATTCTGTGGGACAAAGTGGTTCTCAATATGCGTTTGATGAGTCATGATAAATGTATTCCTGGCTTGGACTGGATACTTTTGGAGTCATTACCCAATAAGTCAACTTGTGCCCTGGAATTGCACCAAAATTACCCTCATTTTTGCCATTTGGAGAGACAAACCCCATCATTTCCAGCATTCTGTGTGGCAAAATTGTTCCCAATATGTATTTGATGAGTCATGATGAATGTATTCATGGCTTGGACCGGATACTTTTGAAGTCATTACCCAATAAGCTAGTTTGTGCCCTGGAATTGCACCAAAAATACCCTCATGTTTGCCATTTGGAGAGACAAACCACAACATTTCCAGCATTCTGTGTTGCAAAGTTGTTCCCAATATGTATTTGATGAGTCATGATGAATGTATTCCTGGCTTGGACCGGATACTTTTGGAGTCATTACCCAATGAGACAGTTTGTGTCGTGGAATTGCACCAAAACTACCCACATTTTTGCCATTTGGAGAGACAAACCACAACATTTTCAGCATTCTGTGGGACAAATTGGTTCTCAATATGCATTTGATGAGTCATGATAAATGTATTCCTGGCTTGGACTGGATACTTTTGGAGTCATTACCCAATAAGTCAACTTGTGCCCTGGAATTGCACCAAAATTACCCTCATTTTTGCCATTTGGAGAGACAAACCCCATCATTTCCAGCATTCTGTGTGGCAAAATTGTTCCCAATATGTATTTGATGAGTCATGATGAATGTATTCATGGCTTGGACCGGATACTTTTGAAGTCATTACCCAATAAGCTAGTTTGTGCCCTGGAATTGCACCAAAAATACCCTCATGTTTGCCATTTGGAGAGACAAACCACAACATTTCCAGCATTCTGTGTTGCAAAGTTGTTCCCAATATGTATTTGATGAGTCATGATAAATGTATTCCTGGCTTGGACCGGATACTTTTGGAGTCATTACCCAATGAGACAGTTTGTGTCGTGGAATTGCACCAAAACTACCCACATTTTTGCCATTTGGAGAGACAAACCACAACATTTTCAGCATTCTGTGGGACAAATTGGTTCTCAATATGCATTTGATGAGTCATGATAAATGTATTCCTGGCTTGGACTGGATACTTTTGGAGTCATTACCCAATAAGTCAACTTGTGCCCTGGAATTGCACCAAAATTACCCTCATTTTTTCCATTTGGAGAGACAAACCACAACATTTCTGGCATTCTGTGTGGCAAAATTGTTCCCAATATGTATTTGATGAGTCATGATGAATGTATTCATGGCTTGGACCGGATACTGCTGAAGTCATTACCCAATAAGCTAGTTTGTGCCCTGGAATTGCACCAAAAATATCCTCATGTTTGCCATTTGGAGAGTCAAACCACAACATTTCCAGCATTCTGTGTTGCAAAGTTGTTCCCAATATGTATTTGATGAGTCATGATGAATGTATTCCTGGCTTGGACCGGATTCTGTTGGAGTCATTACCCAATAAGTCAGTTTGTGCCCTTGAATTGCACCAAAACTACCCTCATTTTTGCCATTTGGAGAGACAAACCACAACATTTCCAGCATTGTGTGTGGCAAAATTGTTCCCAATATGCATTTGATGAGTCATGATAAATGTATTCCTGGCTTGGACCGGATACTTTTGGAGTCATTATCCAATAAGTCAGTTTGTGCCCTGGAATTTCTCCGAAAATACCCTCATTTTTTCCATTTGGAGAAACAAACCACAACATTTCTGGCATTCTTTGTGGCAAAGTGGTTCCCAATACTATGTATTTGATGAGTCATGATGAATGTATTCATGGCTTGGACCGGATACTTTTGAAGTCATTACCCAATAAGTCAGTTTGTGCCCTGGAATTGCACCAAAAATACCCTCATGTTTGCCATTTGGAGAGACAAACCACAACATTTCCAGCATTCTGTGTTGCAAAGTTGTTCCCAATATGCATTTGATGAGTCATAATATGCATAATAAATGTCTTCATGGCTTGGCCCGGATACTTTTGGAGTCATTACCCAATAAGTCAGTTTGTGCCCTGGAATTGCACCAAAAATACCCTCATTTTTGCCATTTGGAGAGACAAACCACAACATTTCCAGCATTCTGTGGGGCAAAGTTGTTCCAAATATGCATTTGATGAGTCATGAGAAATGTATTCATGGCTTGGACAGGATACTTTCTTGTTATCCATTACCCAATAAGTCAGTTTGTGCCCTGTAATCGCATCAAAAATACTCTCTGGTGGACAAGGTTTAAAGAATTTGTGAGCATTGTGGACTCCTCACAAACACTTTACCCCCCCTGGTACTACCATATACTACTGTAGAATAGTACCAGTGTAGAGTGGTACGCAATTTCATTACCAGAAATTATCTGGTACAAAAAACATGTAGAAATCTACTCTTGTAGTAGGCTATCTAAATTCAATATCAGTAATTATCTAGTACGAAAATCGTGTAGAAATCTACTGGCCTAGAAACCTACGCGAAATCAATACCAGGAACTATCTAGTACAAAAAATGTGTAGAAATCTACTGGCGTAGAAACCTATGCGAATTCAATACCAGGAGCTATCTAGTACAAAAAATGTGTATAAATCTACGGGCGTAGAAAGCTACAAAAATTCAATACCAGGAACTATCTAGTACAACAAACGTGTAGAAATCTACACTAGTACAAAAATTGTGTAGAAATCTACACAAGTTGAAGTATCCTCGATGGTATTGATGATTTTTTTTTTTTCTACCTCGCGAAAAAAAAATTCTATCACACACACACACCCAAAAAAAATACTCTTTCAATTCATAATCTTCTTAAACCGACTTATTTGAGTAGAGTGTCTAATTGGCACTCCATCTGTGAACGTGGGATTCCACTTAATCCAATGATCCCTTGATTGTTGATCAGCATTAGGCAGGTAATCCGTGCTCAAATATTTTAGTCTGAAATAACAGCCTTGTACTGAAAAAAGAATTAGCTCGCATTGGACGAGAGGTGGTTTGCTGGATAGATATTGTTTGAATTGGCCCCCAAACATATACGTCTTGAAAGCAATAAATCTGTATCCATTGCTTCTATATCAACAGGCACGAGGTACTGTTTTTTGTGACAGAGGAGTAAGAAGGCTGCAAATCTACGGCAGCAGCAAGAACAACGAATAACGAATCGACAACAAATCGGCAACAACGTATCGGCAACAACTTATCAGCAACAACGTATCGGCGGCAACAATGTATCGGCGGCAACATATCGGCAACAACGTATCGGCGGCAACAACGTATTGGCAACAACGTTAAAAAGCAACGGTACAAATGAGAGAGATAGACAATGATTATATTTCCTCTGGCATTGTTGATAATGTATTTCCTCCCTTCTGTTTTTCTTCTTATTTTCATAGGACCGGATCAGAACAACGGATTGGAAACAACGGATTGGAAACAACGGATCGGAACAACGGATTGGAAGAACAGATCTTTCCTGGTGTGGCAAATCCTTCCTTGAGGTGCATCGTCTTCTTCCCTGTAGGTGCGGCGAATCTTTCCTGGTGTGGCAAATCTTTCCTTGAGGTGCATCGTAATCTTCCCTGTAGGTGTGGCAAATTTTCCCCATCGAATCGATCGGCATGTAGATTATATTATTCTGTTGTTATTATTTACTCTATGTACTACATCAATAGATAATCACCCATTTTGTTCAATTATCATATCATATATTCAAATAGGATTGTTGGCAACGACAACGGCAATGACTCGTCGATTTGACAGCAAGCAACAGCCAGAGCAACAGCCGCAACCGGGAACGATCGAACCGCGAGAGCAACAGCAAGAGCAACAACAGCAACCAGGAACGATCAAACTGCATCGTGAGAGCAACAGCGAGAACAACAGCAGCAAGCGGCAGCAGCCATAGCAACAGCCGTAACCGGGAACAATTGAAGCGGAAAGCAAGAGCAAGAACAACGAGAGAAAGAACTGCAACCGGGAACAATTGAACCAACCGGAACGATCGAACCAACCGCAACCGGGAACGATCGAACCAACCGCAATCGGGAACGATCAAACCAACCGCAACCAGGAACGATCAAACCAATCAGAACAATCAAACCAACCGCAACCGGGAACGATTGAAGCAGAAACCAATAGCAACAGCGAGAGTGACAACGAGAGCAACAACAGCAACCGTGAACGTTCAAACGGAGAGAGCAACAGCGAGAGCAACAACCGCAACCGGGAACGATCAAAGCAAGCGAAACCAGGAACGATCAAAGCAACCGGAACGATCAAACCAACCGCAACCGGGAATGATCGAAGCGGAAACCAATAGCAACAGCGAGAGCAACAGCGAGAGCAACAGCAAGAGCAACAGCAACAGCGAGAGCAACAGCGAGAGCAACAACAGCAACCGTGAACGTTCGAACCGAGAGAGCAACAGCGAGAGCAACAACCGCAACCGGGAATGATCGAACCAAAAGAAACCGGGAACGATTGAACCAACTGCAACCGGGAATGATCAAACCAACCGGAACGATCAAACCAACCGCAACCAGGAACGATCAAAGCGGAAACCAATAGCAACAGCGAGAGCAACAGCGAGAGCAACAGCGAGAGCAACAGCGAGAGCAACAACAGCAAACGTGAACGTTCAAACCGAGAGAGCAACAGCGAGAGCAACAACCGCAACCGGGAATGATCGAATCAACAGAAACCGGGAATGATCAAAGCGGCCGCAACCGGGAATGATTGAACCAACATCCTATCCCTCTCCCCGCAGCAGCGGCGCAGCAACACCTCCTATCCCTCTTCCCTCATCGGCGGCGCAGCGTCCGGCGATTGTCAGAGAAGAATGGCACCCGGTGCAATCGGATTCAAAACAACAACAAAGCAATTGCCAGCAAAAGCAATCAAGCAAAAATCAAAGAGGAAACATGGGAAGACATGTAGAAAGAGAATGACTTCAAATTTTCTGAAAAACGCAGCACCGTCATTGTCAACAATCCACCCAACTTACGATCAATTGTCTCCAATAAAACCAAACAAGACAGCAGAAGGGGGTAATTGGCGTCAAGATCCAAATGCAATTTTCCAACATGTCAAGCAAATAGCATTGAAAACAGTAAACAAAAATGGGTTTAAAGGAAAATTCATGGACACAAATTGGGGTCGGACAACAGTTGGAGAGAAGAAATATTCTTTGGCACAGGCTGTGTCTATTGACAGTTTCAAGACATTGGATAGTACCAACGAGAAGTTTGTTCTAGCGTTCACCGAATCAGAACCATCATTGAGACTCTTTGCAAAAGCTTCCACACAATTCGCAAAACAACGCTTGGGTACGCCGGAAAATATAGAAATTACAAGAACATTTGCTGGGGAAATTGTTGGATCTAAACCCAAGATAGGCCGAGGAACCAAATGTGATAGTGTAAACAGTGGATATGCTATTATTGGGATGAGACCAAATCGATTGAAATTGGGAAATGGTGTGTATGTTTTTAAAAACAATGTGGAAACGACAACAAAAGACAACCTTGAACAGAAAGCCCTACACATTGTGAAAGAAATGCAGCTTTGTTTAGGTCCTCTGGCCAAATTTGTCAACCTTGAAATGAGTGTGATGAATGAGGTTGTCAGTCGTACAACACTGAATGCAATTGGTCATCACGCAACAGCCTTTTCTATTGGAAAGGATTATCACTCAAAATGCCATATCAATGCCGATATGTTTTACACTCGATTGACAGTTATTGCTCCAAAACATGTAAGTGACGACGAGGTTATATATTACTTTGTGTTCCTCAGCTATGGAGTGAAAGTTCCATTGAGATCAGGCGATACTCTGTTGTTCAATCCATTAGTATTACAAAGCTGTTCGAATCCCAAATTCGAAGGGTGTTATATCATGTCTGCCTACGTATCTTGCAAAACTGTGCTTAGAGCTAATCCTCTATAATAATATTAAACAATAATTTAAAGTGAGTCGTTACATTCACCCTTGCTACTCAATCAGAACTGCTGTCAGAACTATTGCTCTCTGAACCAGATAGATAATCACTGGATTCGTTATCATTCAATGCCATCTCAAAGGGTTCCAACTGGATGTTGTCCTGTAGTGTGCATGCGTTGTACAAACATTCGTAAGACGGTGGTGTAGCAGCATTTTTGCTTTCAAAGAATTCAAGCCACGAGATACGATTCAATATCACGAGCCAATCACAATTTGTTATGCAGCCGTCTTTTCCTTGCTCTGGGACAACTGCCAGCTCAGAATGGATAGTGTCAACATGAAATAGGTAGAGAGAATTCATGAGGCGCCCACGTTTGACAAGTTCAGAAGCTGTTTTCTTTGGCTCATCTTGAAACCGACGAGCAACGGCATACATTCTGTTTGTATCAATCGGATACCCACCAATACTACTGTATGGCTGCTTCAAATCCTGTACAGTTAACAAGCATAGCAGTTGGCACGGAATGATCTTTGGATTGTTATTCAAATCGAAGTCCAATTTCATCAAACACCAATTCATCCATACGGAGTTCAGCAGAGAACTGTCAGATCTATATGAAGGATGCAAGCGAAATAGAAAATTAGAACCACAAGCAACATCATAACAATTGTGTTCTGTAACTCCACAAATGTGCGAAGGATTCTCCAATAAAGGTAGCATAGAATCACAAACAAAGTCAAGTATGTTAGAAGGAAAAAATGGTTTGGTTTTGTTCGTAGAACAAAGCCACTTCATGGTTGATGCAGCATTGTCGGTTCTCATTATTTGAAAATGAGAACCACTACCATCAGGACATTCAATTGGGGGAGGGTCAGGCGGATTCAAGTTGTAGTGATATGTTGCATGGCTTAGCATCATTTTCTCAGACTTTCGCTGGGCCGTTTGATTGATTAGTGATGTAGCATTACCTTGTGTGTTCTTGGAAGGAGCTTTAATCCCAGTTTTATGGTGAGATTCATTTGGAGCACTATCCCAGCCTGCGGGGCTTCCCCATAAAGAGATATAATCTGGTAGGTGAAAGTACAGGTGATTCTTGATTAGTTTTGTTCCCGTCCCTTTCCTGTGACATGTTGAGTTTATACAATTGATAAAGTGCACCGCTGTTTTTGGGAGATTCTTTAAGGAAGCATATTTCATCCGACCGTGTTTAAGAAATTCTTCCATCGATAGAATGAGTTGAATTACGTCGCTCTATCTGTTTCTTTACGAAACAATGGTCACCAATAATGTCAGATCCAGGTTTGGAAACAATAGCAATCAGAAGAGAAATAAGCATTCCAGAATAATCATGCCCTTCTTTCTTTGTGGCTGATAGAAGCTGAGTCCCAAATTTGGTGCAAGGAAAATCTCTATCAGACTGGCATGATAACAAACCACCGTACCGTTGTGCTAAATGGCCAATACTGTTAGCAACAGCCACGCCGTGATTCAAATTGGGGGCATAAACACATGGAACACTTGCGCGGAGCAACAATTCAATTGACTTGACAGCCCGTTTGGCAGTGCCAAGCTGGTGCATGTGCAAACATTCACCAGGAGTTGCAAAATGAATGTTGTTCTGATTTGTACCAAAGCATAGATCATGAAATACATTCCTGATGTTGTGATGAGAGTTATTTTTGAAGTTCTTATTGATATTGTTTAGATCAGTGCCAGGAAAACAATGGAAATCGACAGGTGACCACTTCTTTGTTGCAGGTTGAACAGAAGGAATGTTTATGTTTCGAGAATAACAGTTGCAATGACGGCACATCCCCATGACACCCTTATTGAAGGAGCCGTATTTTCCACACAATTTATCATGAAGTTCTGTGCCTCCAATAACATAGACAATATCAAATTTCATTTTTACCTTCCACTGTTGGTTTGCGTATGGAAGATAATTCCATTTGATACCACCGTCTTTGTTACACGCGGCTTTAAAGGAACAAAGCGCAACTTCCAAACCATTATGAAGATTCTGAATTTTTTCTTCGAAGTGGCAGGATGAGAGTGTCTTGTTGACTCCCATTCTGGGTCAGGATGGAAGTAAATAGTTGTCCATGCTTCAGGTCAAGAGCGGGTCTCCACATTAAAGATACCGAGTGTCATGTTCAATGGTGTTAACGTAAGTCATCCGTGCGCATCCAAAGATATGCCGTCCATGTAAAATTTAATAGGGACAAGAATTCCTTGCGAATTGGGATTGCAAATTGATTTCCAAGAAGATTTCCACCACGAGCCGTGATGCAATTCTGAGATTACAGAATGAGGATTCAACTCAGGATTATTGTCAGGAGATAGAGGGGTGGAATAGTCGAGAAAAGAGAGGTTTTCTTCTCTCATTAGCTGCTGGTCAGAAAGTAGAGAATAAATTGTATCCTTAAAAGAACGGACATACACTTGAGTGGGCTTATTATCAGGTAGCCAATTCAGTATATGAGGATGCAATTTCATATCGGTGAGACCCAGATTGGATTGGAGATTGTCAAAAATTGCTTTCTGAGATCTAATTTTGGTATCGCAAAAATCAGAACCCGGTCTGATTTGACTTTTCTTTGCCCACTGGAAAATTGATTTGAATGTGTTCAGTGGCAATTTATGCCTGGCCATTAAATTCATGAGTTCCAATTCTGCAAGAAGATGATGGGTTGGCGGTAGTTTTGTGTGGCTATGAAATGCCTCCTCTCTTTCATTCAGATTGATGATTTCATGCAAAGATGGTGGTGGAGGGGCTGGCTGAGCAGTATCGACGTTAACATCAGCACCATTACTGTGATCTTCTTTGTTGTCTCCACAATCTGTGTTGTTGGTAGAATTGTTATCGCTGTTTTTGTTTACGTCATTGTCATCATCATCTTCATCCTTGTCATCTGCATTGTCAATATTATTATTCAGCAGGAAAGCATCTTCATCTTGAACAGCAGAAACAACCATGTGAGATTCAATGGTGTTCCTATCCATTGGCGGTAAAAAGACATCATGTACAATCTGTCTGTCTAGAACAGAATGAAGACCGGTGGCTGATTGACTTGTGACAGTGTGGTGGGAGAGATGGGAAGGGGAACAGATGGACCGTTTTGTGTCATAGTCATCCCAAAATCTGAAGGAGAATGTTGAACAGATGGCAAGGTAGGCTGCACTTTGATAGAGGTGGAGAAGTTATAGATCTTTCGTTTAATTAGACCCTGACTATGGTAAATGTCGGGGCACTCATGAAGATGCCAGAGATATCTTCTTACAACGGGAGACGTATTTCAAAGTACCCTGCTTGTTTGCCGTGGATTTATATCCTAAAAACTTGGAGTTTTTGCCATTCGCCGAGCAACCACGGCAGTAGAATGTAAGAGGGGTTTGATAACAGGAGGCATGATGTTGCTGAGTTGTTTGAAGGAAAATGTCACTAGTAGTGGTAAAAAGGACGGAGGTCAAAATAATGGATGGACAAAAGGAAAAAACGATTTTTTTTGTGATGATTTTTCTGGTATGGTAAATATTCCATTGCAACAATTGTTCATGCAGTAAATTCTTTACTACTTAGTGATGATTGCAACATTCCTCGTACAATATGTTTAGTAGTGCACAGTACAGTCAACAGAAAAGTTGAGAAGACAAAAATAGTCATTCGTGCGTAAGTTTTACACAAAATATTGCTTGTCACAAAAAGAATATGATATCCTTAACCCTAAAATAGTTATTTTATTTGAGGAGTGACGAGATATTGTCTCGAAAGTAAAAGTGTGCAACGCGCAAGGTATTTTAGTAAACATGCGAGCTCAGAAGGCAGGGAATTTTAAAACTAGTGTAGGGAATTTTGAAAATACCGCGCAACAGCCCGCGGGGGTAGAGAAACAGTTCTCAGACGTAGCTCTTTTAATTGCAGTAAAAGACAGTGTTGCCACTAATGCAGCACTGTAGAATCACTGTTTTACTATGTAAATGAAGCAGTTAGTAACAGATTCAGTCTTGGATGAAGAATTCATCATGTGCAAATCTCTGCTATCTTTTCTTGAAAATAACACTGCTTAAATAAAAGATTGCATATGAGATATGCGAACCTCCACTGTGTTTTTCTAAAAACATGAAAGGGGTCTTGAGTATCAAAACGCCGATCAAAAATGCCAATACGGAGTATCTAAGTATAGAGCCACATAATCCAGAATATCAAAACGCTGTTCTTAATAAATAAGATTGATCTTGGTTTGGTCATGAAAACAAGAAATCAATCTTGCTTCCGGTCATTCTACTAGATCATGAAAACAAAAGTAGTCTTGCTTCAGATCTTTAGTATCAAACTTTGATTGTGAAAGACTAAAAGAATGAGTATTTTGGTCATTTTGCAAAATAGATGTTCCAAGGAGAATATTCTGATCCCGCATATAGAAATACATAACGTATTGAGTCTCATTATTTCCAAACACTTAATGTACTTAGAAACATACTCAGGGAGTAAGATTCAATTATCATACTCGCAATCATATGACTCGTACGATTCATATCTCTGACACGAAAGGAATTTAGTAGGATTCATGTCAGGGTTTTGATTGTTTATTGCATCTGATCTGTCTGTTTTATATCATACAGAGGTTATAGATTAGATAATATTTAAGCTCATTATATGAATCACCCATATGGTGGATTTCATTTTGTAAGTTTATTAAATCCTTGTTATTGCCATTCTGTCTAAATAGCTTGCAAATAGTTTTGGTGGTTGATGTACCTTACCTGGTGCCTCTCATTCATGTTGGTGCTACCTTTCATCTGGCATGCCATCTGAGCTGTTTTCGCTCTTGTCCTCTTGTCAGGTTTTGGGGGATTATTGAATGCTTCATTATTGCCCTCCTTTCCTGCCCAGTGGGAATTATTTTTACTGTATTTTCGTTTGTAAATATCTTCCACGACTCGCTTTAGTCCTACTTTAATGACAGTTTCACGCACCATGGTGAATGCCAAAACTGGGGCTGCTCCATTGTGGACAATCGTTGCAATCAAATTTAAACACACTTTTGGTTTTTAAACATTTCGATTGCAGCAGAACTCGTACGAATGTCGTCAGTTGACCAAAATATTTTCTGGTGCAAGTAATGTCTCAGCTTCATTGGGGCAATGCCTGAAGGTTAGATGCAAGAAGATCATTTGATTAGCCAGTGTAGTAGAATAATGAGAAAAAAGCCAAAACTGTTCCTTCTATCATCAATACACCTAGATATGCTTATTTTGTTAGGATTTCTTGACTCGTCGCTTTGCATTCACTGCAAAACATGCAAGAAGAGTTGGTTGGAAAATTAGTTTTTTCTACCCGTAAAGTGACGCTACTCCATTATGTTTTGTGGTTTGAGAGAGCCATGTTGAACATGGCGTTCCAATCTGTTTTGGTCGAACGCATCGGTGGGGTGGCACCAATAGCTGGCATTGAGTTCTTCGAAAGTGAAGACATAACAGTACCCATTGTAGAACCGGATAATGAACTGCCAAAACTCGTACCAACCAAGGACTTGAGCATGTCTAGGGTCTTCGCAGAGTTTGCATTTTGTGCATGAAATGTTTGTGTCCCCATTGCCATCGCCGTTGTGGGATGTTCCATATAACTATCCAAACTCTTCATGTCCAGGCTTTGTAACATACCAATCGACGGAAGAAAGGATCCCATCGCATTTGTTGGGAGTGCCGGAGCACCCGGATTGCCACCTGCTCCGAATCCATGGTTTGCGTCGCCTGCCACACCACTATTGGCAAAATTTGTAGCAACACCACCAATGGTACCCGGCATGCCGATGGAAGGAAACATTGATTGGTACGCACTCAATCCAATAGATGATTGTAAAGGAACGCCAATAGATGATTGCAAAGGAAAGGAAGAATTGGCAAATGTGGCGGCAGCAATGTTTGGTGCAGGCACGTTAGCAGCAGCGGCACTGAACATTGGCATTTGATCGATCCTATGCTTCAAAATATCGTCAACCGTCGGGATAAAATGGTTTTGTCGGGGAGGGCGTCTTCCTGCAGAGTTAAACAAGAAATCGAGTTTGTTCTTGTTATTATTATACTGGTCATTAACTGAGTTCGATATGTTAGCCGCATTAGCACGGACCGCATTGAGCGCGGCTAGTGCGGCTACAGGCGGGAACATATTCTTACTTCCTGAACCGGCCATAGCAGCTCCCCAATGAAGTGCTGGATTGAATGAGTTTGCTGCAAAAGCGTTTGGTCCGCTATTTCTGTTCATGGGTTTTATTGTCGGCCCCATCTGAGGTATACTGCTGTGCATTTTGTCTTCGATTTTTAGATCTCTCGCCCAATACGGAACATATTTATCTCTCAATGCCTGTTTTATTTTGTCTAATACAACTGCATCAGGCAAGATAAACCAACGCTTCGTTTTGCTGTCAATGTTCAAGAATCTCCCTCCTAGCGTTTGTCGAACATACATTAAAATACCATTTGCAATTCGAGACTTATCGAGATCTGTTGTGAACATCGAAGACGTTTTGATTTCCCCGGCATACCAGCAAAGAAATAAGCAAAGGAGTCAATACTGTGTCAGACGCTTAAAGACGACTAGAAAAATAGCAATAGGAATAGTAACACTACCATTCAAATATGAGAAAAGGGAGTTATCACACACTTAGAATATATCGTGCTTACCACTCCGACAGTTTGTATATTCTGCTCGAGACTCTAAAATCCTGACCCAATACGGTCGATTACCCGGGTGGTGATTTGAACGACCTTGTGTATTGGTTCAATGTCAGCGAGAAAAGTGACAAATAGTAGTCACTAGATGAGACGTTTTCCCCAATTTTCAATCCAGACGGAACACTGATGATCGAGGACTACAAAGTACTCACCTCCACGACCTCCAACGATATCTGCTGCAGTCGGCTGTTCGGTTTCTGGAATGTATTCCTTTTCGTTAGGGATGATTCGACGGGGTTTCCGCGATCTTACCTTCTTCTGTTTCTTCTCTGACTGATCAGTAGGGTTGTTTCCAATATCACTAATACTTGACACAGATGTCGTTACTTTGTATTTCGACCGGGATGCCTTTTTTGCTGGTGTTGCTTTGCCCTTGTTTCTCTCGATTGCATTGTTGGTGGCAGCTGTAGCATGTACAGATCTATTACCAACGGCCGAAGCGATGGAAACTACAACCGCTTCATTTCTTTCTACTCTGACGTCTGCAGCGATACTGCTCATGTGTGTACCTTCATGCGACTGTTCCCCACGTCAGATGAATCAGACTCCTGTTTCACAATTTCGTGGTGATCAACTAATTCGTGTTGCCATTGCGGAACACGTTCACTGGACGTCGGCGATGGTGCATGGCTGTCAGATGAAGTTTCCCCGTCTATTTCCTGTTTCAGGAGAGAATTCGATTGGGCGTAATCGAATTGATTCATTCTTTGACACTTGGGTCGGTGTGACTAGGGTTTTAAGTTTGTCAAAGGAAGAGAACGAAGGAATGTGATCGACGTATCACATACTGTATTTTTTCTTTTCACGCGACGAACAAGGAATACTTTGTCGTGTGGAGAATTGCAGTTTTGCTGTTTAAGTGAAAAAAGACACAAAGCGGTTCGGGTGTGTGGGTGCGAAATAATGGGTGGATTATTATTATATTTTTCGTACCCGTATCCATACAACATCATGTGTATGTACGTGCATTATTTCTTTTGAAAAGGGAGGCTATGCTATCGGCTTGTAGATCGGGTAATGTTCGAATCGACGGGTCTGTAGAGGGTCACATACCCATAGGTGATGCACGTCAGGACCACTGTAGCAGACCAACTTAACGAATGCTGCAAATGAGGGGAGAACAACTACTTTTAGACTACAGTAAAAGGCTGTTACAATAAAGCAAGAAAATATCGACAAATAAAGCCCTCCGAAAGGCTAGCTTAATTAACAATTCAGGCAATTAACCGCCACAGTACTGCCTCAATCCGCTACTCTTACCATACGTTACCGTACGGTATGGTACATCACAATGTTGTGGAATCGGGAAAACTGTACGCACAGTACGATTAGTACGTAATAGTTGGTACTTCGTAATACTCCTGAATTGGTGGAGTTGTTAGTTGAACGTTTAACACTAACCCTAAGAGTTGACAACGTAACCTTCTAGACGGAGTGTACTGGGGGGGGGGTTTGGGGGGGGAAAAACGTAGAAATATTTAAAAAAATATGTTTTTAACAAGTAGCCTTGGTACAAACGGTACTACTGAAAACTTCTAAAAACAGAATTGAAATAATTATTTACGGAAATGAGATGCTTCATCTAAAAGCAATAGTAATATCTAGTGGCGCGCGTTCATTTTTATACTAGCAAACTCTCATTTGTATGGTTGCAAGTAACCATCAGATTCAACCTGAATACAGATAAAAATCATACAATTCTCGTCGTCATCATCGGCCCGTCGTTTCTCGTTTCTCATACGAATCGAATTTTTTCTGACTTTATCTTAGCCAGATGAGAGAGTTGGTGAGAAATACAATCGGACTTTTCAGATTTGGTACCGGTACAATTTCCCTGTTGTCGGTGAATACCGTACGGTACCGGTACGTACGGTCATATCGAAAAAGAAAAAGAAAAACAACACGACTGATGTGCGAAAACACTCTCATAAGAACAAATTTAAAATAGAACTCGAGCGAATGATGTCACTTGATTGGTAATAGATCAATTGGTACGATAAGTATGAAGGTAGCTAAATACAGTACGGTGAGTGTACAATATAAAAATACCACAATTAATACCCAGTACCATAACCATGTAGAAGTCTACAGGAAATAAACATATGTGTGCTCCGCACACCGAAGTCCCTTCAAAAAAAGAACAAGACCAAACATCCTGAAAACACACAGAAAAACTCACTCCTAAGACAATTTTTTTGATGGGAAGTCCGATCATCGAAATCACGAATGTCGGCCCATGATCGACCCTTCTGTTTCTCCTTCCATAGAACAGACCATGAAGGTTCACCACTGTACAAATAGTACAAAATGACACCAACTCAAATACCTACACATTCCTCTACTTGGTTATCAATCCGGAAGGGTATTTTAATGGCAATTCTACTGCGAATAACACACAAAGATACGTACAAAAAAATGAGCCGACAACGCGCCCTTCCCCAACCCATCTGTTTCCCCTCCAATAGAAGGGAAAATGAGGGTTCACATGTACAAATACTACCACATTTGAACACCATCATGTTCCTCTACTGATTTTTTGACTTGGAATGACAATCGACAAGAGGGATTCAAGTACACGAAGATACGGAAAAACCGACACTATTTCGATTTTGACCCTTCTGTTTCTCCTTCCATAGAACAGACCATGAAGGTTCATCACCGTACAAATAGTACAAAATGACACCAACTCAAATACCTACACATTCCGCTACTTGGTTTTTGATCTGGAAGGGTATTCGAACCGCAATTCAATGGCAAACAAGGGAGACAAAGATAGTACGAAAAAACGAGCCGACAACGCGCCCTTCCTTAACCCATCTGTTTCCCCTCCAATAGAAGGGAAGATGAGGGTGGACATGTACAAATACTACCACATTTGAACACCATCATGTTCCTCTACTGTTTTTTTGACTTGGAGTGGCAACCAAACGGCTATCGGATTGGATGGTGAATTAAGAAGATATGGGGGGCACCATTTCCGTTTTGACGACCATTCTGTTTCTCCTTCGATAGAACAGACCATGAAGGTTCGCCACTGTACAAATAGTACAAAATGATACCAACTCAAATACCTACACATTACTCTACTTCGTTTTTGATTGGGAAGGGTATTCAAACGACAATCAAGCGGCGTTTTGGAGCAGCGTTTTGGAGCGGCGTTTTGAGCGCCGCCGTTTCGAGCAGCAGGAAGCCAGCAGCCAGCAGCCAGCAGCCAGCAGCCAGCAGCGGCGTTTGGAGCAGCGTTTTGGAGCAGCAGGAAGCCAGCAGCGGCGTTTGGAGCAGCGTTTTGGAGCAGCAGGAACCAGCAAGCCAGCAGCGGCGTTTGGAGCGGCGTTTTGGAGCATCAGGAAGCCAGCAGCTAGCAGCGGCGTTTGGAGCGGCGTTTTGGAGCAGCAGGAAGTCAGCAGCTAGCAGCGGCGTTCCAACCAAAATGAAGGAACGTTGCCACCAAGGTAGATACATAGTAGACTAAATTTAAATACAGTACCAAAATATCATACAGCACACTATTAGGCTAGTAGCTTACTCAGAGGGGACCGATTTAGCAGCAATAATAGGGGATTGGCGTTTATTTGTCTTATCTATGGTGGTGGTCTTATAGAAAAAGTGAGCGAAAAAATGTGTCATGAAACAAGCACCTCCGGGGACATTTCTTAGAAAGAGTCGTGTAAAGTACTTGTGGTATTTGTGGTATTTCCTTAAGAGTTACACGGTGTCTTATACCACAAAAATGCAACAATACTGTGTATGGAAATTCGCCCTGTACCTCTGTTTTTTGAGGTGTACCACATGATTTCTACAGAGAAAAACAGTAGGAATAGTCATTAGAGGTATGTACTATTAAGCGTACTGATTTCTACTTACATACCACAGTAGTGCCAAGTTAAATACCACAATTGTGGTATTTCCGCTGTATGGTATGAGTATGTACTTGATGGGGGGGCGCACGCGCGCGGGGGGGGGGAGGTTGTCCAAATTTGAAAAACTAAAAAATTTAAAAAAAATAGTTTCTTTCACCCTCTCAAAAATGAAGTATGACGCAAGATAGGATTGAACCATAGAATGGAATGATCATGGAGTTGAGTCAAAGAATTGAATCCTCGAATTGAATCATGGAATTGAATCATCAACTTGAGTCAAAGAATGGATACTTGAACCACATAATTGAATGATAAACTTAAATCATAGAATTCAATCATAGGCTTGAATCATCAACTTGAGTTGTGGAATTGAATCATTAACTTCGATCAACAGACTTTGAATCATAGAATTGAGTCATAGACTTGAATCATGCAATTGAATCATGAATTCTTGAAGTGAATAATAGATTTGAGTCAAAGAGTGGAATCATAGAGTTATATCATGGAATTGAGTCATAGAATTGAATTGTAGATTTGAGTCATGGACTAGAATCATAGACTTAAATCATGGAAGTAAATCATAGAATTGAATCATAAAATTGAATCTTACTCTTGAATCATAGAAATGAATCATAGACAAGAATCATAGACTTGAGTCAAAAAATTGAATCATAGAATTGAATCATGGAATTGAATCATTGAAGTGAATCATGGAAGTGAGTCAAAGAATTGAATCGTAGAATTGAATCATAGAATGATGAGTAATAGAATGGAATCATAGAAATTAATCATAGAAATGAATTGTAGGTTTGAGTCAGACAATGGAATCATAAACTAGAATCATAGACTTAAATCATTAAATTGAATCATTGACTGGAGTCAAAGAATTGAATTATATACTTGAATTATATACTTGAATCATAAAATTGAATCATAAAATTGAATCATGGACTTCAATCATGAATTGAGTCACAGAATTGAATTGTAGATTTGAGTCATGGACTGGAATCATAGCCTTGAATCAAAGACTTGAGTAATAGAATTGAATCATAGAGTTGAATCATGGAATTGAATCATGGATTTGAATCATGGAAGTGCGTCAAAGAATTGAGTCATTGAATGATGAGTAATAGAATGGAATCATAGAAATTAATCATAGAAATGAATTGTAGATTTGAGTCAGACAATGGAATCATAAACTAGAATCATGTACTTAAATCATTAAATTGAATCATTGACTGGAGTCAAAGAATAACGTGAATTATACTTGAATTATATACTTGAATCACAAAATTGAATCTTGGACTTCAATCATGAATTGAGTCACAGAATTGAATTGTAGATTTGAGTCATGGACTGGAATCATAGCCTTGAATCAAAGCCTTGAGTCATGGAATTGAGTCATGGAATTGAATCATGGAATTGAATCATTGAAGTGAATCATATCATTGAGTCGTAGAATTGAGTAATAGAATTGAATCATAGAATGATGAGTAATAGAATGGAATCATAGAAATTAATCATAGAAATGAATTGTAGGTTTGAGTCAGACAATGGAATCATAAACTAGAATCATAGACTTAAATCATTACATTGAATCATTGACTGGAGTCAAAGAATTGAATGATAAACATGAATGATATACTTGAATGATATACTTGAATTATATACTTGAATTATATACTTGAATCATAAAATTGAATCATGAACTTGAATCATAGAATTGAGTCACAGAACTGAATTGTAGATTTGAGTCATGGACTGGAATCATAGCCTTGAATTATAGACTTGACTCATGGAATTGAATCATGGAATTGAATCATGGAAGTGAATCATGGAAGTGAGTCAAAGAATTGAATCGTAGAATTGAGTCATTGAATGATGAGTATTACGTCCGAGAACTGTTTCACGGGGTTTGAATTTACTTCTCCCGCACAAATTTTGTGCGTGATTTTAACACGGCAATATTTCTGGACACCCTGAAATTCCTACCCCTGCGCGACCATAGTCATTGTCTTAAAATCATACAAAAAATAATTCTGTGCGTGTGATGCACATTACTCTACTCTCAAATAAAAATAATTTATTTCAGCCTCTAGTAGAACCCAATTATTATTCCGTACCAACAACACTTACTTCTATTCATGAATAAAAAAGAAATCTTGAGTCAGTATTAATTCCAAATTATTAATCTACCAAATAACAATTCGATTCTGCTCTCCTAATTGTGAATTCTATTTCTCGACTACAATATTCCCTTTTTAAAATGTAGATTCTATTATGCTTGATTTATTCCTATTGCAACGTATTACGAATCCTCCATTATTTCTAATATTCTCAATATTAAGTTCATAATTAGTAGTAGTTTTGTATTATGTATGTACTGTTATTTTCTACATTAGTTCACCACTAGATAAACTGGCATTCATTGATGCTGTTATTGCCAGATCAATATAAACGTTTCTTTTCTTTTTCTTTTTTGGTCCACTACAACTAGTGGAGCTGCTACTAGTAATATTTGCATTGCCATGCTTATTGTTCTTGGTGTAATCTGTCGAACTTTTGTTCCTAAATCTCTCCCTCATCATTTCTTCCAATTCCCTTCCTGTTTCTGGGTGTTTTCGCATCTCGCCAATTTTGTCTCACAAATCACTGAACATCTCTTGTCCTTCCTCCATCCATCCATTTCTGCTTCCACTGTCTGAATCGCAGAATTTGTGTTTTTCGCGGAATCGTGGCATCACCCTTTCGCAGCTGCTGGTTCACCCACACATGATGCTGATTGTAGATCAGTATCAATGCAAATGCTTCATCTGCTACAGAAAATATATCACTCAGCAAGTGCTTCTCGTTCCGTTGTTTGAAATTGGATTTTGTCGGATTGATTGCCGACATGATTCTTGTAACAAAATAATAAAAATCTTCATTTTCTGCGTCATTGTATTTCCTGTATTGAGGGTTTAAAATACCTGTGTCCTCATTTTCTGTGTCTTCAATAACTGCAACAGTACCAGGGAAGGTGATAGGGACTCGGCCTTTGCTGTAATTGGCTGTACGGAAGTATCATCAGTATCAACGGGCAGCATGTTAGTGTTGTTGGACCAAAAATAGATTCCAAAATTCCTAATTTCAACAACCAATTCCCCAACCTGTATTTACCTATCCAGTTTTTTCTCGCTAATGTTTGTGAGTTGGGCCTCAATGCAGTCAGTACTGTCCCTACTCGTTTCCTATAAAAGGAACAGAATAACGCTTTTGGAATATTAGGTGGCTTCATAACCGCATTTGATTGAACAGCCTTTTGTATTACATGCACCGTTACCTTGTCATCGATAGGGAACTTCATGTTATGGTACCAATGATTTTTGATGTAATCTTTTAGCTGCTTGTCCAGTGTTTCAGTCATATCACTCAAAGACTTAAGCATGTTGTTGTCTGTTATAAGCCCATATTTGTCTGTAATTGTACTTACTGCACGTTCTCTTGTGTCACCGGCATTGTAACTCCCATCTCCGTGCCTGGTTGCCTCCGTTTGTTTATGTATCATTACTACCTTTCCCACCCCTATATGTGGTACCCTCTGCAGTTGCCATAAGTGTTTTGCCACTTCCTGTGCCAATATGTCATGTGGGATTTTTTCATGACACGTTTCACAACATCCTCTAAATTGCAGCATTCTCCGTTGGATGTTTTCTATACCACATTGGTTTTTGTTCGTTCTTTCTGTTGGTTCATTACTGTAGTGATGGTTGTGCTGGTAATACTCAGTGCTGCTTTGTTACTCTGGTTGATGATGTTGTGTTCTTCCATGTTTGTAGTAGTAGAAATTGTGTTGTTGGTACCATTTTTTTACTGTTGCCCTTTGATGCGTTCATAGTTGTGGTATTACTGTTACACACTTTGTTAGTAATTGCTGTGTTTGTTTTAACTCTTCTTTTCTTACCATTGCTGTCCCCTGTAGTTTGATGATGACTGGGCCGGATGGTTTTGTTGTTTCAACGGGTCTTCCCCTCGGATTTTTTGCTTTGTCATGTCTTTCCGATAGCATTCATATTTTTTTATTTTATTTTGTGAATACAGTGTCAAACAAGAATCATGTGTTTCTTTTTGTGTGGTTTTGTGTGTGTACCTCGAGGTACTAATAATTTTTTTGGGTTTCTTGTGCGTGTACAGTGTTTCGTGCGTGTATGGTTTTTAAATTTGTGTGTGTGTGTGTGTGTGTGTGTGTGTACGGTGTTTTGTGTGTTTTGTGTGTTTTGTGTGTTTTGTGTGTTTGTGTGTGTGTGTGTGTGTGTGTGTACGGTGTTTCGTGTAGTATGTGTACGATGTTTTGTGTGTAGAGTTTTTCCGTGGGTTCTGTACTATGATGTTTGCCCTAACTTCTTCTGTGTGTTGTCTGGCTTGGGCGCGCCCTTATATATTTGTAGAAGTAGATCATGTACCTGTGCAAGCCAGCCCTCCTGCGCCTTAATTTTTTCAAAAGGGAACCTTTTGATAACACTAAGATTATGTATTTCAATCCTCTAGTCACCTGTAGAATCACATAGACTGCACCTAACATACCTCACCGTCTTGTGTGCCATTTGTATCTACAAACCACAACATTTTCTGTACTGTGTGTGGCCAAGTAGTTCCCAATATGCATTTAAAAGTTGTTCCCAACATGCATTTGATGAGTCATGTGATATGCATTCATGGCCTGGTATGAATACTTTGGTACTCATTACCCAATGAGACAGTTTGTGCCCTGTATTTGCACCAAAATTACCCTCATTTTTGCCATTTGTAGAGTCAAACCAGAACATTTCCGGGATTCTGTGTGACAAAGTTGTTCCCAATATGCATTTGATGAGTGATGATAAATGTATTCATGGCTTGGAACGGATACTTTTTGAGTCATTACCCAATAAGTCAGTTTGTGCCCTGGAATTGCACCCAAAATACCCTCATGTTTGCCATTTGGAGAGTCAAGCCACAACATTTCGCGCATTCTGTGGGGCAAAGTTGTTCCCAATATGCATTTGATGAGTGATGATAAATGTATTCATGGCTTGGACCGGATACTTTTTGAGTCATTACCCAATGAGACAGTTTGTGCCCTTGAATTGCACCCAAAATACCCTCATGTTTGCCATTTGGAGAGTCCATCCCCATCATTTCTAGCATTTGGTTGGTACAAGTTGGTACCAATGTGTATTTGATGAGTCGTGATAAATGTATTCCTGGCTTTGACTGGATACTTTTGAAGTCATTACTGTTGTAACTCTAAAAATCGACCGAAAGGTATAGGATAATTGAAATTTAAAGAAGTGTGAGCTCAGAGAGACGCTCTTATTTTTACTGTGTATTTCACTGTGTCGGGGCTCTCTGTATTTTACATGGTAGAGATCTTCCCCGGTTATTTGTTACTGTCTTCTTTACCATCGTACCGATTCTGTTGCTGTTGCTGTATTAGCGTCGTGTCGGTCTTACTGTATCGGTAATTTGATGGTATCGGTCATTGTGGGGTTAGGTATTCTGTTCAATGGGGCGTATGCTTATTCGTGGTATATGTGCTGGATATGAGTAGGCCCATCTGGAATCGGTATTGATTTTCTTGATTGCAATAAGTAATTTCCTCACGGGATATCAAGTATATTCTTTTGAATATACTTATGGGTTCCAAGTGTTTACTTATTGTTCAGATGTTTGGATATTTCTTGTTTCTAACCAAATATCCCCTTTTGTTTGTAACCTTAGGTTATGTCGTTTTTACCACTTAAGGATTTCCAAGTAGTGGAGGTGCGTTTGATTCTAAGCTTCGGTCTTTGGAATATTTGTATCTCGTATCGTCTTCCCGCACCTTGGTCGTCGTTTCGTTTGTTTTGTCGGCTTTTTTGATCAAATTTGATGCCGACAACTGTCCGTATTTTTCGCCGACAACACACCCCTTGATCCAATACTCTACCCGTGTTGTATTGGATTACTGTCGGAGTATATCATCTTGGATAGTATCGAATCGATTGACAGATTGAACGTTCGGATCGTATCATTTGGATCAAATCAAAGCGAAGAATCGACTTGAGCAATTTGAATTGAGTCAAGATCAATCACGTCATTGAATGGTCTAATCTGGTTGTCGATCAAAGCAATCGAATGGAATGATTTAACCTGGGTAGTGTCCCATAATGTATCTTGCGTGTCGGGCGTGTAAGATCCATCCCAATGGTTTGGTTAGATCATCAGCAGGGTTGATAACTCCAGGAATATGAATCATCTTGATTTCACCATTTTCTTTCCAAGCTTGAATTGCAAAGAACCTGATTTCAATATGCCTGGTTTGTTCAGTTGGCTTTTGGGCATTGATGATTTCAATTGCCGACGCATTGTCTTCATAGATAGGAGTTGGACCAACTTGGACAAATCCTAATTCCTTGAGTATGGACCTGACGTATCTGGCTGTTTTGGCTGCTGTTACTGCAGCGATGAATTCTGCTTCCGTAGAACTTTGAGCAGTAAGTGACTGAGCCTTAGACCTGTAAACAATTGCTCCACCAGCATAAGTGAAAACATACCCTGTGGTGGACCTACGATGTTTTGGATCGTTTCCATATGCCGCGTCAACAAAACACATCAGTTTGGCTTGCTTGATGTCTTCAGGGAATTTTGGGAGTGACACATCTTGGACTACATCGACGTATGGTTCTCCTAATGGTAAAGATGGCTCAGCGTTTGGTCTGTAGAACCTAATACCCCAAGATCTGGTTGTTCTGAGGTAACGAGCTATGTTCTTCAGACTGGAATAGTGGAATGCAGTGGGATTGGAACTGTATTTTGACATCAGGGTCACTGCGTAGCCAATGTCTGGCCGACAGCTCACATATGCGAACATCATTTCCCCTAAGAGTGTCCGGTAGGAGAAGCCAGATGTGGATTGCAATTCAGCATGTTCCTTGGTGCCTTCTAATGGTCCATCCGTATGTGATTGAAGTTGACTCAGTACTTCAGTGGATAATGGTGCTGATGGCTTGGAGTGGGGTTTCATCTTAGAATCAGTTTCCCAACCATGGGATGTCATAATTCTGTCAATGTAGTTTGCACAGGACAGTTCAATGTAGTCAGCTGTCTGTTTGACATCAATTCCATTGAAGTCTTCAAGCAACCCCATTTTTGTGAAGGGGATTACATCTTCTTTAGGAAGCTTCAGTTTTGCGCCAATGATGTCATAGATCTTGTCAGATATGGATTCTGATGTGCAAGCCAGTGCAAAATCGTCAACCTGTCTCAGCATGTATACTGTTTCACCTTCAAAAACTGTCGTGTAGATCGTTCTGTCGTGTGTGGTGGTCTTGAAGTTGAGGTCAGGGCCTTTCAAAATCTTGTTGATGTGGGTTTCCCATAATCTACCTGATTCCGGATGGCCTTGAAGTGCTCGAAGAACAGGAAGCACCAATCTTCTGTCTATGTCTTTGCCATGCTTGTGTCTGTACCATTCTGCATATGCATCATCAATAGTCATGTATGTAGGGATGTTGGGCCCTGGAGAATGGGCATAGGCGTCAGCAGCATCACCACCATAGATTTTGAGATTGAGGCTGGCTGCAATGGCAAAGAACAATCTTTGGATGGGGTGTTCAACACATGATGAGTATGACATTGCTATGGCATGCAGGGTTGGCGCTGCATATTTGCTTCCATTGCAACATTGCCTGGCTCTTCTGACACCATTCCTTTTTACACTGTATTGCCAATGAGGCCTGAGAATAATAGCTTCTGGATCCTTAGGGTATTGAATTGGTGAGCCAAACATTTCCAAGTCTTCAAATTGATCAAGTTGTTTTCGCTCCCCAGCTTCCCATTCAGCCCATGTGGATAATGGCTTGAGATTTCTTCAAGTAAAGTGTCCGAGTGCTTGTTCTTCAGGTGTAGTTGCTTTGGAATTGATGGCCTTGATTAAGAGTTCAATTTCTTCAGTTGGCAGTGAATCTGCATCTAGTGGTAGTTCATGGTTGCCTGGTTTGTGAAGCTTGGTGATGGCTTGAAGTGATGCAATATCAATCGTGGGTATGACGACCTCCATGTCATCCTCAGTTGGGGCTAAGTGTTTTTGGATGTTGGCATGGAGTGTTTCAGTGCTATTGATCTGGTTGATTCTGGATTGGATGATATGCTTGTATTTGTTGCCAAGTTTCTTGATAGTCTTGATGGAGGAAATCCGGTCCAAAAAAGGTGGATCTTCTTCTTCAGCGGGTTCCTTCCAAGAAGTGTTTTGGAGCAAAAAGTCCATATTCATTCAAGTGTTTCCTGATATCTTTCAGAGATAATTTGGCTTCAAGTGCAAAGGTAATAGGTGTATCTGTTGAATCCCTCACCCCTCGATCGTGGGAGGCATGCAAGGCTATGGTAACATCAGCGGCAGAAAACACACGGTCGTGATTGATAGATACAATATAAGCGCCTCTGAGCCTGGAGAGAGATTTCTTATGAGAGGAGAAAAGCTTGGAGGCAGGGCTTTTTGGGATGATGTCTGTGACATACGCTCTGCCAAGTAAGGAATCATTTGCATAGCGAAGACCAAATGCTTGATCAGTACAAGAACTTGAGATGGTGAGCCTGAGATTGGTGAGGTCTGCAAACGGGGAGATGGAGAATTGAAAATCACGGGATGACACCTCATTGGGTTCCGGTGGGAGAGGAAGGTTGTCATCAGTCCTAAGCAGGTGCTTGACATTAGTTGGGAGGTCTGCAAGTGGTAGGTCATTATTATTTTCCTTCTGAATCCGATTCGTTGAGAGTCTGATTCAGAGGCTTCTGAAGAACAGCAACGCTGCATTAGTGTGTTAGTAGACAAACGATTGTACTCTACGCGTGACAATTGTGTTTGGATACTTTCGGCAACGGATAATCGGACTACAGGCAAAGCTAGGGAAACGCCGGATCTCTTCTTGCTGTGACTTATTCAGATTGCAGCGAGACAGACCTTAGTATGTAGATTACAAGTAGTTGGTAGCAACTAGTGTGAATTTTGGGATATAAATCAGTTGAATGTTAAAAGTATGAGATAAAGTGAAATCTTGCTGAAATGCAAGATATCTCTTTTATTGAGATGAATACGTTGCAACTGCTGTTGCGTAGTGATGAGATTACATGCTGATTATTTCCGTACATGTATTGGTCGTTGACCATATATATCTGTATGCATGTATATGTATTGTGTGAGAATCACACGCCAACGGTTTTCTTCTCTTGTTCCGTTAGGAAGACTTCATGATATGTTTATCATTAAGGTCAGGAATTGCTCCCGTAGCTCGTGTGATATTTTATGAAATCAGAGTTTGCTCACCGAAGAACAATGGCAATACTGTAAAACAGGGATTGCTCACCGTTGATGCGCGATGGGAATTGATGCGCCGTGGGAATTGATATGCCGTGGGAATCGATTACTTAGATTGATACGGGACTCATTGATTCGTACGAATGGGATATCTACCATCTGGTAGCTTTGGTACTTCTGGTCACGAAAGGAATTTAATACTCCCCATGTCTCCTTGTGAAGGGTCATCACGCTCTACATGATGCTTCCATCATCTTGGAGAAGGTCGCCGGTATTACCACAGAAGTGGAAGATGGGCCTGAGCAGTGGATACACAACTGAGTGTCCCCAATGCTTGGTGAGAATGTCTGCACAGTTATCCTTACCTGGGATGTGCATCATTAAAATGAAATCTCTCGCTATCATGCTTCGTACGTAGTGAAACGATAAAATGTTATGACGCTTGTGCAACCTTGCGTAAGGGAAGGTTGATGTTTGGATCATCTTTTCGTTGTCACCCCAAGAGTAGGAGATATCATGGACTCGTGTACCTAGGTATCGGAATGAGTGGCGTAGATCAATGATCTGTTTGATGCAAGTCCTTCCTGCAACAAATTCAGCTCCAAAGGTGGCTGTTTCCGTAGTAGACTGCTTCTTCGAGAACCACATCATGGGAGTCTTGTTCGCAAAATGAAGAATGCCGGTTACAGCCTTACCACTGAGAATATCATGCATGAGGTTGGCATCATAGAAATGTGTCAACACTACTGTCTTTCCAAGCGGTGTAGGAGCGTCGTCGGGTAGCTCTTCAGAATGCTCCCCATAGACGGTGTTGGACCAGTTGATGGTGTCGGGTTTAGTCAATATAAAATCGGGTGGTTCCACGCGGAATCTGATTTTAAAATGTCTAAACTTGGAGATATATCCATAGATACGTTTTGCACGTTCGAGATGCCCATCTCGTGGCTGAGCTCTGAAACTCAAGAGTGTCATCACGGCTGTTTGTACATCGAAACGGCCAATAGCGATGATCCATTGGAGTGAACCGATCATACTTTGGTATTTCTGTATACCAGTTTCTTCGAGAAAGGCTGAGGAGTCCAATTCGAGATGATCGTTCTCTGCAATGGGTGATTGGAACCTAGTGCTAGGTTTGCATCCAAACATTTGTTCGTAAGACGCTTCCATCTTTTCGATGAATTTTATGGGATTCATGCATAGAACACCATGCTCGTCGCGTTCAAATCCGCAACCTAGGTGAAAGTTCATAGGTCCGGATCCCTTCAGTTTGAAGTTATATGGTGACGACTGCAATATCTTCAAGAAGGAATTGGGATCTGCCATGCAGAGACGTAGGTCATCGACATATGTGCATATAAGTTCATATACACGTTCACCATGCTTGTTCGTTCCGGGTTTGAGGAATATCTCCGGTTCTGCGCGGGATCTTTCGAAGCCGAGTTCAATGAGACAAGCTGCGAGTAAGTCTCCAAAGCACTTGCCTGAAGACCTGAGGCCATATAGGGCTTTGTAAATGATCAACAGGTGATCTTCCAGCGATCCGAATTCGGGACCTGCCTTGATGCATACTTTCTCGCAGGTAACTGCTTCTAGGTAGGCATTACCTATGTCGGTACCCCATGCTTCCAAGTCGTTGAGTTCAGCTAGGAATAGGCACATACGTAGGCCACAGAGAGATACGACACCTGCGTAAACACTGTGGATAGGGGCCTCAGTGAGATTACCGTTAGCAACGAGACGAGCCTTGTGTCTATTGTCGTGCTTGACAGCATATATCATGTGTACCTTGATCTGTTGGAATCCCGGGGGAATGGAGCTTGTCTTGTACACGCCTTTATCAATGAATGTATTGTATTCATTGAGTTGTGCCATTTCCAGAGTGGTGGCATCTTCCCATTTGGTGTTTCCGTTGGCTTGATCAAATCGGAGGGCTTCTTTGTGGTTACGAGGTACTTTGAATCCATATTGGTACTGCAGAGTGGTACGGAAAGAACGTAGTTTGGCTTGGTGCACAAGTCGATCAAGTTTCTTGGTTCGTCGCGCTAGGTTGGTGATTCACTTGAGGCATTTCCAACCCGGGAGGTCAAGCAAGTTGTTGTCTTTCCCATATTTTGCAACGGTGACAGGGTCATCAGCCGCAATGTTGGCTAGAGGTTCATATGTGCGTTCCATATTTTCCCATTCAATCCAAAGGTTATACTTGGAACCTTTGTATTGAGGATGCTTGTTATCCAATGGACCTTGGTGTCCTAGGATGCGGCGAAACGACCAAAGTTTGCCGTCTTCTTGTGTTGAATCACAATGGATGTAATTCATGACATCATTGTACGCAATGATATCATTGAGTTCGTCATCGGAGTGTTTGCACTTAAACTTGATGAAGTCGTTGTTGCGTTCAAGACTGTCTTCAACATCGACGATGGTAAGACACTTCCAGGTGCCATCGGGGTTGGTTACAAGGAAGGATCGTCCTTGTAGATCGGCAATCGGGACCGTAGGAATGGTAATGGGTTTACCATCATCGTCAAATTGTGCGTTACCTTCTTCGTCGGTAACAACTACCTGTGATGGGTCTACTGAAGGAGTAGCGGGGTTGGTGTGTGGAGTTGTGACGTCACTAACATCAAAGTATGCTAATTCCGGTGGATCAAAATCATCTTCAGTCAGGAGAACGCCATCGGAGGTCTTGCTGAAGATGTGTGTCGTAGGAGGACCATCAAAACTCTCCCCATAGTTGTTAGGGAGTGGAGAAGGTGACCAGCTTGGGCTGTCATCGACCTTCTTATATAGAAAGCTCGGTAACGAGGGGTGGGCGGGTGGTTGAAGAATAGTTTGAGTGCCAGATGCGTGGGGCGTAGTACCTGGTTGTTCGTTGGGTACAGATGGGATGGTGTCATCGGCAGTGTCAGAATCAGCAGGTGAAACGCTAGGGGGAATTGAGTTGCCTGGTTTCGTAGACTCGTCAATGGGTTTACTCTGAGTGGTATGCTCCCCATGTTTGAATGCTGGAGCTTCTCCAGTGGCGTATAAACGGGGCAAGGAATCCTTGGCGTTACACCATTTGATGAAACCATCATCAGTGAATAGGCCCACACGTTTGTTACGAGACTCAGGTGTAAGAGCAGAGCGGACACCGGACCGGTCAAGTAACTTGTTGGTAACGGGATCCCAGATTCGGAAGCAGAGTCCATTGCCAACATGTTCGGCGATGCCGACGAAATGACCTAGGCGTTCGGTAGACTGGGTACCGAAAGGGGAGTCGTTGGTTTTGAAATACACAGGTTCAAACCAGAAGAAACTGGTGTATGCGCTGATGTCGCCAAGTGTACCGGTAGCAATGAAGACCGGTTGTTTATCTGACAGCGTAGGATCAGAAATAACATTGAGGAGACCCGCGACGTATGTCATGCACAGTAGCCATAGATGTGGTGGTGTGCCTGTACGATCCATGACGCGATTGACAATGCGCTTGAACGTTTGGTATCGGCGTTCGAATTGATTCTGGTGTTGGTGATAAGGTTCACTTTGCCAGAGTCCAATCCATAGCATTTTGAGGTAATCGACGACCTTCTTACTGGATTGATAGTTACCGTGGTCGCAAAGAAGGCGAATGGGCCTGCCCCATTTTCGAACAAAGTTCTGGAAGCAAGATAGGAAGTCGCCGGTGGTACGCATTTCTTCAACGTGTATAATATGTGATTTGCGGCCAAAGAAGATCTGAGCAATCTTGGAGCCACCATCAATTGCTGGAACATCTGAATAGACAGCATCGGACATAACATCGTCATTGAAGGGTCGAACGTTCATGGCCGGTTGTGGGGAATGAAAACGTTTGAAAATGTTTCCATCAGGGCTAACCGCTAACGAACCATATTGGGTTGAGTTTTCAAACGTAGCTTTGATGCAATCGGTGGAAACCCAACAAAAGAAAGGTTTCAGGGATAGGTAGTCACGTTCATTGGGGTATCTCTCGCGGGGCGTAGCCGCAATACGTGTAGTATCACTGGCAGTGCAATCTGTCGGAAACGCAGTGACTGTCCCAGAGGCGTTAGGTAAGGTGCAGCATGCGAGGCGTTCTTGATGAATGTAGTCGGTGGAAGTAAGCCAAAAGGAGCGATCGTTGGTTCTATGGTCATCAATTGGAAGGAAGGGAGATCGAGTGGATTGGCTGGAATATGAACTGAGGGACGTGACCGTGGAGGAGTTGGGTGGTACAGAGATATCCAATCCTTCAAGACAACGTGGGTTTCCATATTCGTCGTAATCGGAATAAGGGAGTTGCTGTGGCTGAGGAGGATATTTCTGGAGAAATTGTTCATCTTTCGCACTGATCGTGGTATCGAGAACAGATGGGTCCCAATGTTTATCGGATGTCATGATAACATGTGGGAGCGTGTCAAACTCAACAGTCGTATACTTTCGCATCGCAAGGTATGGTAAACCGTGTCGTATGCTAAGAGGCAGTGCATATCCATCGGAGGTGGTGATGACTTGTCCACTGCCAGCTTTGATGGATGTGTCGTCGACAGTGGAAAAATATGCTTCCATCTGACCGGAGGACAATATAGAAGGGTGTCGTCCTGTATAGGCACATTCATTGAAAATGAGGATGACGGGGCCTCTGTTCCATATGGAATATGCTCCGCATGTAGCAATGGGGATATTCTGAACCTGGTGATTGTTAATGCCGGTGACATTGACATATCGTGGTGGGATATCCTTGGAAATGAGACATGCATCATTGCCGATGATGCAACCATTTGCGCCGCGATCGACCATGGCAAAACCAGGGCTAGTAACCGTAGTTTTGTGTATGCGGTATGTGTACGACGTTACTGGGCTATCATTAGGAAAGGTCAGATCTTCGTCAGGATTATACCACTGATGAAAATTGGCGGAATATGATGATGTTCCTACAGGTATTTGGGTGTCACCGTCCTTTTTGCACCGAATGTCAGGGTTTTCGGAAAGGAATCGAGCGGGATGTGCAGGTGACACAGAAGACTTGAGAGGTCGCTGGTCCTTGGATGAAGAGGTTGTTGATTTGTATACACCTAAGGATGCATGGAAAACACCTCTACGATCATTTTCTACAGCAGGATGTAGATCTGCTGCTGAATTGGCAAGTTCGTCTTTGGTGGAGGTATCGTCTTCTCGGAATGATACCGAATGTCCATGTTGATATGCCTTCCGGGTAATGGGTTTGACACTGTTGGGGTCAGGCTGGTCCTTGTTAAGTAAGTCGTGTCGTAACGATGCGACCACGATTTTCTTGCCTTCCGGAGAAAAACTAAGCCAACTTTTCATGTCCTGACGTGACAAAGCCTTCCATATGTTTGTAGGTAACCGTGTGGTAGGGTCAGGGGTACGTCCAGCCTTAAATACAGCATAATCCTGATAGTCTCCTTCAAATTCGATAGGGAGAGCATAGTCATCATGGTTTTGGCTTTGTTCAGAGGAGAAATCATGAACGTGTGCACGTACAGTCGACCGAGGAGCAGATATCGCGGACTGGGAATCGAGTCGAGTTGCTTCGAGTAAAAGCGTGATTTTAAGATCGTGGATAGCAGCGGCTTCGGCGACCGCATCCGTCACGGTGCTATTCGTCCCACCTGGATCCTTGACTTTGGCAAACTGTTCACTTAGCTGAAAGCTGGAATAGCATGCCTGACACAATGCTGATTTTACAGTATGGTACTCAAGGGGCTTGTTGGGAGGACGGAGCTTATTGAGGTGATTTAATTCATCAAACCAATGTGTAATGAATTTCACTTTGGATTCCTTCCAATTGTTGAGATTTAACTTTAGCAACGCTTGTAGCTGAGTCGAATTGTCATATACCTTGGCTTTTGATTTGCTGTGAAGGTTTACGAAATCGAAGTATGCCTTGCGTCCATCACGAGTGGTGGAATGACTGTGTACACACGATGCAGAAAGGTCACTTTTGAATACTTCCAACATTAGTACCCAGAAGAAAGCACACTGTTTGACGAAGAGATCACGGGTATAACCCAGAAGCGTAGCTGGAGGCCAAGTTTCATCAAGGAATGTCTCTGTGTCGATGTCGTATGCCTCAAGTTTAGCCTTGAAACCAACGAGCCAGTGTTCGAATCTTGACTCATTCGTGAGGGGCGTAAAGGACTTTTCATCTCGTGCTTTTCGGCACCAAGATTCGTACTTTACCTGCTGAGGTGACTTTTTCCTACTTCCCGCCGGAGGAGGTGGGGGGTTCAGAGCGGATTCATTACGCATGCGTTGGGCACGCTCTTCGCGGAATGACTCAAATTCCTTATATGTATATGATTTTACATCCTTCCAAGTTCTCAAGTCTTCTGCTAGAGCGACATCGTCTTCTTGTAGATCGATAGCGAAATCCGCAAGTACTTCTATGTTCCTTTGAACGGATCGAGGGATATGCGTTGGTAGTCCTCCTTCAGTATAGGTAAGCTCGCGTGCAAAGTCCGGTTCGATAAGCGCGCCAAGGAATGCATTCCACTTGCACAATCCGCCTTCCTTGAGAGCTAAACACAATTTATTACTATCCTCACTTGTTACGTTGAGTAGGGATATGAGTATCTTTTTCATATCAGTATCAAAACTGGGAAAGAGGTTGGTAGTAGTAACTTTGGCGTCATTCTTCTCTTCGCCCCCAAATACATTGCCGGGCATCGTTGGTATGTTCGGCATCTGTGACGGTTCCGATCCTCCGAGAGAATTGCGCGGTGACTGGGAATGAGAACTGCTTCGTGTACGATGTGCGACTGGCATATGCCAGCGTAGAGATTGTATTCAATTCCGTTCCTGTTCCTTTTTGGTGTGCAAGCCGTCTTAGAGCTTGCGACTGTTAATCTATTATTTTCCTTCTGAATCCGATTCGTTGAGAGTCTGATTCAGAGGCTTCTGAAGAACAGCAACGCTGCGTTAGTGTGTTAGTAGACGAACGATTGTACTCTACGCGTGACAATTGTGTTGGATACTTTCGGCAACGGATAATCGGACTACAGGCGAAGCTAGGGAAACGCCGGATCTCTTCTTGCTGTGACTTATTCAGATTGCAGCGAGACAGACCTTAGTATGTAGATTACAAGTAGTTGGTAGCAACTAGTGTGAATTTTGGGATATAAATCAGTTGAATGTTAAAAGTATGAGATAAAGTGAAATCTTGCTGAAATGCAAGATATCTCTTTTATTGAGATGAATACGTTGCAACTGCTGTTGCGTAGTGATGAGATTACTTGCTGATTATTTCCGTACATGTATTAGTCGTTGACCATATATATCTGTATGCATGTATATGTATTGTGTGAGAATCACACGCCAACGGTTTTCTTCTCTTGTTCCGTTAGGAAGACTTCATGATATGTTTATCATTAAGGTCAGGAATTGCTCCCGTAGCTCGTGTGATATTTTATGAAATCAGAGTTTGCTCACCGAAGAACAATGGCAATACTGTAAAACAGGGATTGCTCACCGTTGATGCGCGATGGGAATTGATGCGCCGTGGGAATTGATATGCCGTGGGAATCGATTACTTAGATTGATACGGGACTCATTGATTCGTACGAATGGGATATCTACCATCTGGTAGCTTTGGTACTTCTGGTCACGAAAGGAATTTAATAGTCATTCATGCCTTCATCAAACCTGACATGAGTGGCGATCTTGACGCGGTGTGTCTCAGTATCATACCAAAGGATGTTTCTGGTAGTGTAGGGGACAAAGCCCAGGAATATGCCTTTTCTTGCGTTGGGTTTTAGCTTGATTGATCGCTTGCCTGGAGGTCTTACCCAAACTCTGCAACCAAAGGTGCGGAAGTCAGCGAGATTTTCCTTATGGCCAGTTGCCAATTCCAGTGGTGAATGCTGCTGGTTGCCTTTGGGGAAGGCATTTGACAACCAAAGAGCATGATAAAAGGCAAAAGGCCAGAACTTGATTGGCAAGTTAGAACCAGAAAGCATGGCTTGCATGGAATTCGCCAGAGTTCGATGTGCTCTTTCAACTGTACCATTCTGGTGAGAAGCATCAGCACCAGTTGGGAAAATTGAGTATCCAAATGCAGAGAAGAGGTTTCTGATATCAGGGTTGTGATATAGTTCGCCACCTTGGTCAACTGAAACATACTTGTTTGGGCAGGTTGGGTTGTGCTGAGAAAAGAAATGTTCCAGCCAATGAAGTGGTGCTGCTTTGGATATGCGGGTATCACCATATTTCATACCGGTGTAGTGGTCTGTGATGAGAATCCAAGCTGTCTCACCATGAATGCCTTCATAGTCACGCTTGCGTTTGCTGTTGGAGGATCTGGCGCCGGCAAAGGCAAAGTCAATAGACAAACCCTGAAAAGGGTGTGTAGCTTTTCTTGTGGAGCGTGAGCCTGCAGGCGTCTTCGTTTGCTTACATTGAATGCAAGTTGGACATTGATCGAGAATACTTGTTTGGCGCTTGAACTTTGGTACTCCAAGAATGTGTTTATGAGCTTGGTACAGAAAGTCATCGCATGGGTGTCCTAATCTTTGGTGCCAAAGAAGTTTGGATGTTTTGGATTTGATGGCTTGAATGGGGATATTTTTGTCAACAATCTTGGTGAAAAACAATTTTGCATCAAACTTTGGCATATCACTGAGGGCAGACTGAGCTTGAGCTGCTTCTGTGCATTTTTGCAATGTGACAAGATTCGTGTATACATCATATCTGTAGTTGCTAATGACTTCGACAGAGGCCAGTTCGCAGGCTTTCTTGAACTGCATGTCAGTCGCTAAAGCATATGCTGAAGAGGTTGCACAATTGGCATATGGAGATGTAAGATCAATGTCTGGGATCAGTACTGGATGTGTGTAGCACTGAGCATCAATGATACTTTTATGTAGGACAATACTTTTGGCAGTGCTCTGCTTGTGATGGCAGATAATGGTGAGGTGTCCATTTTGCTGACCAGATGAGCCATGATCATCATTGAAGGCTTTGTGAATAGACTGTCCGCTAAATTGATTTTGCACGTGAGGTGTCATTCCACAAAGATCATTCTCACTCAGCAGTGTCGTCGACAGGGAGGGATAATAATAGAAGAAGACTTTGAGATACCCTACGTGATTGGGAGCTGGGATATGCAAGTATCCAGATCTTTCAGGGATGCAGGTGGCTGCTTTTCCTCCAATCGCTGCGGTGAGCCTGACTGGACATTTCCTCAGCTTTGTGTACGATTTGTAACCATGTAGGATATGCTTTAGGTTTGTACAGGACACTTTGGCGCCTGTATCAATCTGCGCTCTGATGCCATGTTGGAAGTATGTTGCAGCTGCTATTGGATCTGGTGGGACAAGGCGTTGTACATTGTTGGTATCAACCGAGATAGGATTGTCTCGATCAAAGTGGGGATCTCCATTGGTTTCCAGGTGTGATTCCAATGCAGGGGCTGTAACCTCAAGTGATTCCATATCACAGTAGACATCAATGGGGATTGAAGGCTGGAGGCTATCCCTAGGAAGAAGATTGACAGCACCAATCTTGACAGATTTGTATGGGCTGACACTGCTGGAGTCCAAGGAAGGGCATAAGCTTTTCACTGGAGGGGCTGTGACGTCGTCAAATCCTTGAGGATCATCTTGAGGTGATGTCGTATGATGGCTGCAAGAAAGACCGTCTATTCTTGGCCGTTGCAAAAATTTTGGTCTTCTACTGCATCATCGGGTGGAACCTCATCTTGATCTTCATCTCCAATGTCGATCTGAGAGATTTGTTGAGTGGAATCTAAGAGCTGTTGGGTTTCTCTATTGCATTTGCTTAGAAAAACAGCCGTGGCAATCCTATGTTTCTTGAGTGACTCTACATCTTGTAAGGCAGGACAATTATCAAAACTATAACCGGATGTGTGGCAAACAATGCATTTTCTGGAGGTGTCAAATAGACTGGGCTGCTTATCAAAAGCAGTGATAGCATTACAATATGCTTGATGGAGGTAGGGATTATCAGATTCTTCATCCATCTCGGGATATCCAAGGGAGTCAATCAGGCTGATTGAGTGAGAAGTCAAAGTGGAAGGTGTTCTGACAGTATTGTTGCCAGCACGCTTTTGGAATCTGTCATTGCGACGGGGACCTGGTCTGGTTCCTGTGATAGGTAGTTGCTTGGACAGACTTGGTTTGAAAGTTTTGTCCTTGTACTGCTTTTCCGCCTTTATCTCTTGCTCATAGGTTTGGAGGGTTTGTAGAAGCCGACCTGCCTTGCATTTGTCCCGTTTGAATTGGTCATCTGAGTCGCGTTCATCTTCTGTCTTTTTGAAGAGTTCTTCCAAGAGAGTGGTTCCTGCAATGAGGTTGCTGACTTCTTCTGTTGAACTGATGGTGCCGGGTTGATTTTGGAGGAAAACTCTAAGTCTCAAGTAATCTTTGTACCTGAAATAGTATTCTTCAAGTGATTCACCTGCATCTTGATTTGGAGGATTTCTGACCATTCTACTTGCATTTGATGGCCGTTTGGAGTTGGGACGTGTCTGAGCAATGACTGTGTATAGAGCTTCATATCCCTGTCCGCCTTCAAAGCTTTGAATGGTGGCCTTCATACTTGCACATGAATCAGGGATGATTTTGTCAGTTCTGAGTGCGGTGTAAATGAGATTACCCCATTCATTGATGGCCAATTCATATCTTGAAGGTAGGTCGTGTGGGAGACTATCACCAATTGTAAATCCTCTGAGGTGATCAGCTTCACGCCTGTAGAGGTAGTAGGGGTGGACGTAAATGTGGTGTTGCTGCGCATGTGCGGTGATCTCTCTGTACCATTTCCTAACCTGCGGGTCGGTTGCATCCTTTAGTTGTGGAAATCCGGAGAGAAAGAGTTTATCTCTAGCGGCCTCCTTGGACTTGTCAGAGGCTCTGATTAGATCAAAACAGTCACCACTTCTAGTGATCAACCGCTGGTCATTTCTACCACTACCTAGGTTGTGTAGGTAGTAGTTTTGCCTGACAATTGTTTCATTTCCTGATGAGTCTGTGTAGGTGATTGGGAAGTCTTTCATATCATCTCTGGTGAGAAATTCTTCTTTCCTATAATATCGCTCCTTCACTGGTGGTGGTAATGTCGCCGGATTCCATGGAAGGTCAAGAGCTTGGTGGTTGGCGCCTGTGTTGTTGTTGGTGTTGTTATTGGTGTTGACGTTGTTGACCAATTGCTGTAGTAGGGTGGTCAATTGCTGCATGCCGGTGCCTGCTGCCGGCGCTGGAGTTGGAGCTGTGGCATCTTCATTGTTGTCGTCTGCTTCAGGGAAGGTGTAGATTTTTGTATCGTAGACTTCGTCAAAGTGTACTGCATCCCAATTCGATTTGAAGCCCCAGTGGGTTGCCCTGATCTCTATGAGGAGGGTTTCTTGTCCTTGTGCAATAGCTAGTGCTCCTGCCTTGTCCATTGAGTGTTTGTTTCTGATTCTCTTCGTCGTTTTGTCTGGAGCGACGTACCAGAGGCATGCGTCTGCAAAAAGGGTGGATATGTGTCCCTTATTGATCTCAGTTTGTTCCTTGGGGGGAATGATATCCATGATCGCATTTACAATGATTTCCTTGAGCATGGTAACGGGATCTGGAGCCAGAGTCTTGGGTCGTTCGGTGTCTGCGTCGTCGTCTGTGATGAATAGGCCAGCATTGTCGTCTAGATCATGGCGGAATGAGTCGTTGAGAATCTCATGCTTGTGGGTATTGCCTTTGGTTGGGAATGTCCCAAATTGGATTGCAATTTCCTGGATTTGATTCCAGTCAAATGGAGGTGCTGGCGGCATGGTCGTAAATATCGTTCGATTGTCGAATGTCGGCCTTTCGTCGTAAGCAGCGATGATGAATTAAAACGTCGTGGTAATTAATTTGATGGCGCTGTTAGAACGGCAATGTCGGTGTTTTCGAGCGGTCGTGCAAACGATCGTTGGTGATCAGAGCAACGTAATCGTCCGATGATTTGCTAGCCGTCCGATGGATGCGGAATCGTTTGATCGCGATCGTCGTCGTGTTCGATCGTCGGCCTTGAATGTGTATTACAGAAGGAGATTCTTGGTAGAATGTTCTGTAGATACACCCCTTGATACGTATGCTTGGTCGTGTATTACAGAAGAAGATTCTTGGTAGAAGGATCTGTATACACCCCTTGATACGCGAGTAAGGGGGAGAAAGAAAGAAGCGGGGGGGAGGTCTATTGATACAGCCCGGCGATGCGAGTCCCGTACCAAGTATACTCTGGCTGTAACCAACAGTGGAGGTGCTGTACGGGGCGGAGATAGGTAGCTTAAGGTATCCACTTGTTAGTGGAAGGTATAAGGGCTCTATAACCTGTTGTAACTCTAAAAATTGACCGAAAGGTATAGGATAATTGAAATTTAAAGAAGTGTGAGCTCAGAGAGACGCTCTTATTTTTACTGTGTATTTCACTGTGTCGGGGCTCTCTGTATTTTACATGGTAGAGATCTTCCCCGGTTATTTGTTACTGTCTTCTTTACCATCGTACCGATTCTGTTGCTGTTGCTGTATTAGCGTCGTGTCGGTCTTACTGTATCGGTAATTTGATGGCATCGGTCATTGTGGGGTTAGGTATTCTGTTCGATGGGGCATATGCTTATTCGTGGTATATGTGCTGGATATGAGTAGGCCCATCTGGAATTGGTATTGATTTTCTTGATTGCAATAAGTAATTTCCTCACGGGATATCAAGTATATTCTTTTGAATATACTTATGGGTTCCAAGTGTTTACTTATTGTTCAGATGTTTGGATATTTCTTGTTTCTAACCAAATACCCCCTTTTGTTTGTAACTATTAAATTCCTTTCGTACGTATGAGACAGTTATGGTACTCAAACCTATGTACGTACATTCCTACGTAACTTACAGTACTGCAGCCGGAATACAAGACAGCCATCACGACCACTCGCAAGTCCTCCTTTCCAATCATGGGGCACGACAGCAAGTCTTCCCTTCCAATCGTGGGGCACTACATGCATCCTCGGTTCTACGATTAGTATATCAACGATACTACGATTCGATTCCCAACCCTATTCTACGATTCGATTACATCTGATTTGAGCATCTACGATCAATCGAATTCTACGATTATAAATCCACGATTTGGGCATCTTGCTCTATGCAAATCCATGCCCAATCATGGGGCATTCTTCTCCTTTGGTACGGTACCCTTCCTGTGATAAAGGTTTATTCCTTTCTATCGAGTAAGCAGATGGGGCATATTACATGTTCCTCACATACGTACTCAGGGAATTTTGGTTGTTCTTCTCACAGCGATAATGCTGGTACTTCATCACTTGCAAGAAGATGGGGCATATTAAATTCCTTTCGTACGTATGAGACAGTTATGGTACTCGAACCTATGTACGTACATTCCTACGTAACTTACAGTACTGCAGCCGGAATGATACGATAATACGAGTCGAAGATACAAACAACCAAGTCATATGCACCTTTAGCGTTTGGAATAATGAGACTCGAAGGTTACCTCTTTCTCTATGTGAGATTGGAATAAGACCGAACCAGAGGTGCAATCGTCATTCTGACACCCAAATTTGATACTTAGTGATCGATCAACAGTCATTCTGACATCCAAATTCGATACTTAGTGATCGAACATCAGTCATTTTTACGATCGAAGTTCGATACTTAGTAATCGAAGAAGAACACACACTAGAGGTTCGCACATGCAATCTCTTGTTAAGTGTGCTGTTGGTTCGGAGCGCTGCTCACGAACTTGTTACTTGTTTTCTGTATAAAATACGTGCTGTATTAGCGGCAGCACCGACCTTTAGAAGAGATACTTGCTCTCCAGCAAGGATCATCTCTCTATCTCTCATCCCTTTTAGATTATTTGATTATTCAACCTTAAACCTTGCATCGGTAGCCATGCTTCCCACTGTAGAACTACAAGCCTAAGATCTAACTGACTGAGCCCACCGGTAGTTAGAATAGATCTGATTGGACTAGCGTTCAATCGTAGTGGATATCAGAGAAATATTAGACCACAAACAGACCGGCACCTCAACCGGCCTGCAGCCACAGCTCCTGTTGCTCTTCTTTGCCTTTGGATTGAATCAGCTCAACAGCCAGTTTCAAAAGGAAATTAACAGTAACCTTAGGTGATATCGTTTTTACCACTTAAGGATTTCCAAGTAGTGGAGGTGCGTTTGATTCTAAGCTTCGGTCTTTGGAATATTCGTATCTTGTATCGTCTTCCCGCACCTCGGTCGTTGTTTCGTTTGTTTTGTCGGCTTTTTCGATCGAATTTGATGCCAACAACGGTCCGTATTTTTCGCCGACAACAATTACCCAATAAGTCAGTTTGTGCCCTGAAATTGAACCCAAAATACCCTCATGTTTGCCATTTGGAGAGTCAAACCACAACATTTCTGGGGTTCTGTGGGGCAAAGTTTTTCCCAATATGTATTTGATGAGTCATGAGAAATGTATTCATGGCTTGGACCGGATACTTTTGATGTCATTACCCAATAAGTTAGTTTGTGCCCTGGAATTTCTCCAAAAATACCCTCATGTTTGCTATTTGGAGAGACAAACCACAACATTTCCAGCTTTCTGTGGGGCAAAGTTGTTACCAGTAAGTATTTGATGAGTCATGAGAAATGTATTCATGGCCCGGTACAGATACTTTGGTAGTCATTCTTAACCAATGAGACAGTTTGTGCCCTGTAATTGCACCAAAAATACCCTCATGTTTGCCAATGGGAGAGTCAAACCACAACATTTCCAGCATTCTGTGTGACAAAGTTGTTCCCAATATGCATTTGATGAGTCGTGATAAATGTATTCATGGCTTGGACCGGATACTTTTGGAGTCATTACACAATAAGTTAGTTTGTGCTCTGGAATTGCACCAACAATACCCTCTGGTTGGCAAGGTGTAAAGAATTCGTAAGCATTGTGGACTCCTCACAAAAACTTTCCCCCCCTTGGTACTACCATGTACTACTGTAGAATAGCACCAGCGTAGAGTGGTATGTAATTTTACTACCAGAAATTATCTAGTACAATAATCGTGTAGAAATCTACTTCAGTAGTAGGCTATGATAATTCAATACAAGAAAGTATCTAGTACCAAAATAGCGTATAAATATACTGGCGTAGAAACCTACGCGGATTTAATACTACTAAGTAACTAGTAGAAAAAGCATGTAGGAATCTACTTGCGTAGAAACCTACGCGGATTCAATACCAGGTACTATCTAGTACAAAAAACGTGTAGAAATCTACTGGCGTAGAAACCTACGCGGATGCAATACCTGGAACTATCTAGTAAAAAAACGTGTAGATATCTACTGTAGTAGAAACCTACGCGGATTCAATACCAGGTACTATCTAGTACAAAAAACGTGTAGAAATCTACTGGCGTAGAAACCTACGCGGATGCAATATCTGGAACTATCTAGTAAAAAAACGTGTAGATATCTACTGGAGTAGAAACCTACGCAAATTCAATACCAGGTACTATCTAGTACAAAAAATGTGTAGAAATCTACAGGCGTAGAAACCTACGCGGATTCAATACCTGGAACTATCTAGTAAAAAAACGTGTAGATATCTACTGGAGTAGAAACCTACGCGAATTCAATACCAGGTACTATCTAGTACAAAAAATGTGTAGCAATCTACTGGCGTAGAAACCTACGCAGATTCAATACCTGGAACTATCTAGTAAAAAAACGTGTAGATATCTACTGGAGTAGAAACCTACGCAAATTCAATACCAGCTACTATCTAGTACAAAAAACGTGTAGAAATCTACACTAGTACAAAAAATGTGTAGAATTCTACACAAGTTGAAGTATCCTCGATGGTATCGATGATTATTTTTTTTTCCTACCTTGCGACAAAAAAAAATGTCTCTCTCACACACACACAGTAATTGTTTTTCTACCTCGCGACAAAAAAAATCACTTTTTCTACCTCGCGACAAAAAAAAATCACTTCATAATCTTACATCCAACTTATTTGACTAGGGTGTTAGTTCTTGCAATCAACACTCCGTCCGAGAACATTTGATCCGAAACCTCTTTAACAGAGCCAGAGGATCTGTTGTCAGATATTTTAGTCCGAAGTAACAGCCTTGTACTGGAAAAGAAGTAGTTAGCATTGGATGAGAAGGGGAATTGCTGGATAGATATTGTTTGACTTAGGCCCCCAAACATATACGTCTTGAAAGCAATAAACCTGCATCCCTTGCCTCTATATCAACAGGAACAAGATGCTGTTTTTCGTAGAAGTCTGCAAATCTACGGCAGCAGCAGCAACAACAATTTCATCGGGACGATTGTCGGAACGTCGGAACAAGCAAAGGTAAGAATGAGAGAGATAGACAATGATTATACTGCCTCTGGCATTGCTGATACTCAATGTATTTCCTCCCTCCTGTTTTTCTTCTTATTTTCATAGGACTGGATCAGAACAACGAATCGGAATCAACGGATTGGAATCAACGGATTGGAATCAACGGATCGGAATCAACGGATCGAGGTGCGGTGAATCTTTCCTGGTGTGTCAAATCTTTCCTTGAGGTGCAGGAAATTTTCCCGGTTGGTGATAATTACAAATTGATAGGCATGTACATTATATTATTCTGTTGTTATTATTTAGTCTACTACATCAATAGATACTCACCCATTTTGTTCAATTATCATATATTTGAATAGGATCGTCGGCAAAGGCAACGGAGCAATCGAACCAACCGGGAACGGTCAAAGCAACCCGGAGCAATCGAACCAACCGGGAACGATTGAAGCAACCGGGAACCATTGAAGCCACCGGGAATGATCGAAGCAACCAGGAACCATCAAAGCAACAACAGCAGTAATTGGCAACAATGTCGGCAACAACGGCCACAGCGCGCCGGCATCGAATCGCTCCTCCTCCTCCTCCACCGGCGGAACCCCTAGGAGGCAACAACGGCAACAAATCGTCGGCATCGAATCGCTCCTCCACCGGCGCTCCACCCGAATTGCTCCTTCTCCTCCACCAGCGCAAGCCCTAGTAGGAGGCAACAACGGCAACGAATCGTCGGCATCGAATCGCTCCTCCTCCTCCACCAGCGCTCCACCAACGTCGCTCCTCCTCCTCCACCGGCGCTCCACCAACGTCGCTAGGCAAAAACGGCAACGAATTGTTGGCAACGAATTGTCGGCATCAAATCGCTCCTCCTCCTCCACCGGCGCAACCCCTAGGAGGCAACAACGGCAACAAATCGTCGGCATCGAATCGCTCCTCCTCCTCCACCGGCGCTCCACCTGAATCGCTCCTCCTCCTCCACCGGCGCTCCACCCGAATCGCTCCTCCTCCTCCACCGGCGCTCCACCCAAATCGCTCCTCCTCCTCCACCAGCGATCCACCCAAATCGCTCCTCCTCTTCCACCGGCGCTCCACCTGAATCGCTCCTCCTCATCCACCGGCGCTCCACCAACGTCGTCCCGGCAACGGCAACGACAAGGACAATTGGTCTCTCACTCCATCGGCAAATCGATTTGTCGTCGTCCTCCTCCAACGGCAATTCGTCCCGGCAACGGCAACGGCAATTGGTCTTCCACTCCAACGCCCAATCAATTCGTCGTCGTCCTCCTCCAACGGCAATTCGTCTCGGCAAGAATGAAACCAACCACAATGAATCAAAAGCAATTGTCAGCACAAGGAAGGAAGAAAAAAGCACAGAGGAAACATGAGAAAAGACATAAACAGAGAATGTCGTTGAATTTTCTGACCATTGCAGCACCAGTGTTGAACAGCCATGAGACTTATAAACAATTGTCGCAGATAAAACCAGAGAGGAAGAGGGTAAATTAGCCAATTGACAAACCTGTCAAGACAATAGCGCTGAAAAAAAAAACCCGAACAACTGTGGTGGAAGGTAAATACATGGAAACAAATTGGGGGGGCCAAATAGGAGGAAAGGAGAAGTATCAACCGGCACAGGCGCTATCCATAGACAATTTTGAGACGTTGGATAGTACAAAAGATGAGCATATTCTCGCATTTGACGATTATAAACCGTCGTTCCGCATTTTTGCAAAAGTTTCACGACGTTTAGCGGAACGACACCTGGCTTCCAAGAATAATATCCAATTGTTGAGAGAATTTGCTCCTGCTATTGTTGGATCAAAACCGGAAGTGCAGAGAGGTAAGAAGTGGGGCAGTATCAATGATGATTATGCTATCATTGGAATTCAACCGGAACGATTGGATTCCAATAATGGTGTGTATGTTTTCAAAAGTCATGTCAATCCCAGCATGAAACTAGAGCTAGAAGAGACAACAGTTAAAATTGTGAAGCATATGCATAATAGTTTAATTGACGTGGAACCATTTGTTGAGGAGGAAATGGATGTGTTGTCTCAGATTCTGTCTCGTACAAAGCTAAATGCCATTGGGCAGCAGGCATTAGCTTTTTCGATTGGTCTCAATTACCATTCTTGATGCCATGTCGGTGATGATATGTGGTATACTAGACTCACAGTCATTGCTCCAGTGGAAGTGTCTGCTGACGAGGTGATGAGTTAAAGTTCCATTGAGGTCAGGCGATACTCTATTGTTCAATCCATTAGTATTACATAGCTGTTCAAATCCCAAATTTGAAGGGTATGTCTACGTATCTCGCAAAACTGTACTTAGAGCTAATCCTCTATAATAATATTAAACAATAATTTAAAGTTAGCCATTACATTCACCCTCGCTACTCAATCAGAACTGCTGTCAGAACTATTGCTCTCTGAACCAGATAGATAATCACTGGATTCGTTATCATTCAATGCCATCTCAAAGGGTTCCAACTGGATGTTGTCCTGTATTGTGCATGCGTTGTACAAACATTTGTAAGACGGTGGTGTAGCAGCATTTTTGCTTTCAAAGAATTCAAGCCACGAGATACGATTCGATATTACAAGCCAATCACAATTTGTTATGCAGCCGTCTTTTCCTTGCTCTGGGACAACTGCCAGCTCAGAATGGATAGTGTCAACATGAAATAGGTAGAGAGAATTCATGAGGCGCCCACGTTTGACAAGTTCAGAAGCTGTTTTCTTTGGCTCATCTTGAAACCGACGAGCAACGGCATACATTCTGTTTGTATCAATCGGATACCCACCAATACTACTGTATGGCTGCTTCAAATCCTGTACAGTTAACAAGCATAGCAGATGGCATGGTATGAGCTTTGGATTGTTATTCAAATCGAAGTCCAATTTCATCAAATACCAATCCATCCATATGGAGTTCAGCAGAGAACTGTCAGATCTATATGAAGGATGCAAGCAAAATAGAAAATTTGAATCACAAGCAACATCATAACAATTGTGTTCTGTAACTCCACAAATGTGCGAAGGATTCTCCAATAAAGGTAGCATAGAATCACAAACAAAGTCAAGTATGTTAGAAGGAAAAAATGGTTTGGTTTTGTTGGTAGAACAAAGCCACTTCATTGTTGATTCCCCATTCTTGGTTCTCATTACTTGAAAATGAGAACCACCACCATCAGGATGTTCAATTGGAGGAAGGTCAGGCGGATTCAAGTTGTAGTGATATGTTTCCTGGCTTAGCATCATTTTCTCAGACTTTCGCTGGGCCGTTTGATTGATTAGTGATGCAGCATTACCTTGTGTGTTCTTGGAAGGAGCTTTAATCCCAGTTTTATGGTGAGATTCATTTGGAGCCCTATCCCAGCCTGCGGGGCTTCCCCATAAAGAGATATAATCTGGTAGGTGAAAGTACAGGTGATTCTTGATTAGTTTTGTTCCCATCCCTTTCCTGTGACATGTTGAGTTTATACAATTGATAAAGTGCACCGCTGTTTTTGGGAGATTCTTTAAGGAAGCATACTTCATCCGACCGTGTTTAAGAAATTCTTCCATCGATAGAATGAGCTGAATTACCTCCCTCTATCTGTTTCTTTACAAAACGGTGGTCACCAATAATGTCAGATCCAGGTTTGGAAACCATAGCAATCAGAAGAGAAATAAGCATTCCAGAATAATCATGCCCTTCTTTCTTTGTGGTTGATAGAAGCTGAGTCCCAAACTTGGTGCGAGGAAAATCTCTATCAGACTGGCATGATAACAAACCACCGTACTGTTGTGCTAAATGGCCAATACTGTTAGCAACAGCCACGCCGTGATTCAAATTGGGGGCATAAACACATGGAACACTTGCGCGGAGCAACAATTCAATTGACTTGATAGCCCGTTTGGCAGTGCCAAGCTGGTGCATGTGCAAACATTCACCGGGAATTGCAAAATGAATGTTGTTCTGATTTGTACCAAAGCATAAATCATGAAATACATTCCTGATGTTGTGATGAGAGTTATTTTTGAAGTTCTTATTGATATTGTTTAGATCAGTGCCAGGAAAACAATGGAAATCGACAGGTGACCACTTCTTTGTTGCAGGTTGAACAGAAGGAATGTTTATGTTTGGAGAATAACAGTTGCAATGACGGCACATCCCCATGACACCCTTATTGAAGGAGCCGTATTTTCCACACAATTTATCATGAAGTTCTGTGCCTCCAATAACATAGACAATATCAAATTTCATTTTTACCTTCCACTGTTGGTTTGCGTATGGAAGATAATTCCATTTGATACCACCGTCTTTGTTACACGCGGCTTTGAAGGAACAAAACGCTACTTCCAAACCATTGTGAAGATTCTGAATTTTTTTCTTTGAAGTGGCAGGATGAGAGTGTCTTGTTGACTCCCATTCTGGGTCAGGATGGAAGTAAATAGTTGTCCATGCTTCAGGCCGAGAGCGGGTCTCCACATTAAAGATACCGAGTGTCATGTTCAATGGTGTTAACGTAAGTCATCCGTGCGCATCCAAAGAGATGCCATCCATGTAAAATATAATAGGGACAAGAATTCCTTGCAAATTGGGATTGCAAATTGATTTCCAAGAAGATTTCCACCACGAGCCGTGATGCAATTCTGAGATTACAGAATGAGGATTCAACTCAGGATTATTGTCAGGAGATAGAGGGGTGGAATAGTCGGGAAAAGAGGGGTTTTCTTCTCTCATTAGCTGCTGGTCAGAAAGTAGAGAATAAATTGTATCCTTAAAAGAACGGACATACACTTGAGTGGGCTTATTATCAGGTAGCCAATTCAGTATATGAGGATGAAATTTCATATCGGAGAGACCCAGATTGGATTGGAGATTGTCAAAAATTGCTTTCCGAGATCTAATTTTGGTATCGCAAAAATCAGAACCCGGTCTGATTTGACTTTTCTTTGCCCACTGGAAAATTGATTTGAATGTGTTCAGTGGCAATTTATGCCTGGTCATTAGATTCATGAGTTCCAATATTATTTTCCTTCTGAATCCGGTCCGTTGAGAGTCGGATTCAAAGGCTTCTTAAGAACAGCAACGCTGTGTTAGTGTGTTAGTAGACGAACGATTGTACTCTATGCGTGACAATTGTGATTGGATACTTTCGGCAACGGATAATCGGACTACAGGCAAGACTATGGAAATGCCAGATCTCTTCTTACTTCGAACTTGTCCAGATACAGCGAGATAGACCTCAGTATGTAGATTACAGGTAGTTGATAGCAACTAGTGTGAATTTTGGGATATGAATCAGTTGAATGTTAAAAGTATAAGATAAACTGAAATCTTGCCGAAATGCAAGATATCTCTTTTATTGAGATGAAATACGTTGCAACTGCTGTTGCGTAGTGATGAGGTTACTCGCTGATTATTTCCGTACATGCATTGGTCGTTGACCGTAAATATCCGTATGTATATATATATTGTGTGAGAATCACACACCAACGGTTTTCTTCTCTTGTTCCGTTAGGAAGACTTCATGATATGTTTATCATTAAGGTCAGGAATTGCTCCCGTAGCTCGTGTGATATTTTATGAAATCAGAGTTTGCTCACCGAAGAACAATGGCAATATTATAAAACAGAGATTGCTCACCGTCGATGCGCGATGGGAATCGATGCGCCGTGGGAATCGATATGCCGTGGGAATCGATTACTTAGATTGATACGGGACTCATTGATACAAATAGAATACCTACCATCGGGTAGCTTTGGTACTTCTGGGCACGAAAGGAATTTAATACTCCCCATGTTTCCTTGTGAAAGGTCATCACGTTTACATGATGCTTCCATCATCTTGGAGGAGGTCGCCGGTATTCCCACAGAAGTGGAAGATGGGCTTGAGCAGTGGATACACAACTGAGTGTCTCCAATGCTTGGTGAGAATATCTGCACAGTTATCTTTACCAGGGATGTGCAGCATTAGAATGAAGCCTCTCGCTATCATGCTTCGTACGTAGTGGAACGATAGGATATTGTGACGCTTATGCAACCTTGCGTAAGGAAAGGTCGACGTCTGAATCATCTTCTCATTGTCTCCCCATGAATAGGAGATGTCATGGACTCGTGTTCCGAGGTATCGGAATGAGTGACGTAGGTCAACGATTTGCTCGATGCAAGTTCTTCCTGCGACGAATTCAGCTCCGAATGAAAAGAATTCACCGTGTAACGCGTATCGCACGTACGAAGAGTCACAAAGGCAAATAACCTTATTCGTAAGGTTATTTAACCTGAGTGAATAATTGTCGGTGATTAATCCATGTGGATTGTCTCTTAGGGAAATTCTTCCCGTCAGCTCACTCTTCGAAGAATTAACAACTCTAAAACACTATCATGCCCTAAAATCTATGTACAGGATAGTACTAATTCTACGTAATAAGGTACAATCGATGTGATATTCCAATGAGAATATCACGGTGAATTATACGGTAAAAAGACCGATCGAAGATGGTTTTGCGTGTGTCTTGCGTCTTATTTACGTGTGCTTTGTATGCTAAGAATTACACAGTAATATGCATCGACACGACGATACGATGAGTAATTAACCTGTCGTCCGCTAAGGTCCGACCGCATCTAAGATGATTACTCTTACTCACTAAATCAATCGATCGTAAGAACGATTGCATTTGTTTTATTACTGTTACGACGCACTTTCTTTAGTTTATCAGACCCACAGCACTCTACGAGCTGTGGAGGACCGAATGGCGTTTCCCACCAAGAAACGCAGTTTGAGCTCGAAGACTAATCCGGACTAGCCTGATCAGCTACCGGCATCAACCCTCAAGGATGTAAAAGAGGCAGTTGCCTGTGGAGCCCTGGAATAGACCAACACCAGGGCGGTCTCCCTGAAAGAAGAGACCAAAGAATCGAACCAAGGTGGTGGCTCCACTGGGTTTCGAGATCCAGCAAAAACAAGCAAGGGAAAAGAAGCTGGACGGCTCAGTCGAAAGGGCCGCCCAGGTTGGCATCAGTTGAAAGGAATCAATATCCAAATCCGAGAACACTGATCTTTCGCTGAAAACAAGAACGATGTGAGCCAGAAGATTGAGCCTGAAGTATTCTGTGGTGAAACAGATTGCGAAGAACATCTGCTTGCAAGAAGGAACAGATTGCGAAAAGCATCTGCCCGCGAGAACGAAAGCAAAATATATAAAAATATGAGAACACCAAACCGCGAAAGATCGAAAGATCCAATACGAAAAAGAGAACACTAAATTCTCAGGAAACAATCTTTCAAATTCACCACAGAAATACAGAATGAGCAAAATCCCAAGAAAGGATAGGAAAGCTCACAATCTTGATTTGCAACAAAAGCAAAAGCTCACACAAAAGTATAACCAAACCGGAACAAAAATTCGATCCGTATAAATACAAAACAGATAAGCAAACCACCCGACAGTCACCAACGATTAATACCCATCTCTCACATCCAATCCTCGATTTGATTACACTCTTCCACCACACACCACCATCGATTGAATATTCAATATTCCATCGAATACCATCTATCGAATACTCCGAATACTCCGAAAACTCTCTTCAAAGTGACCATCCGACCATTAGAATACACAATTCAACACCATGGTACGAACTAGAGCAGACGCCGACATAGAAGAAACAAAAATGGAAGTGGACGAGGACGATCAACAGGATTCTAATGATAACAATGGAAGAGGTATGCAAGAAGAGGAAGATTTGGAAGATAAAATCATGGAAGTCATGGAAAGGGCCCTTGGGGACCCAGAAACAAACTCAACCATGAAGAGAATCATCGACCAAGAAGTAAAGAAGAGAGTCAGGGCAATGAGAGATGCAGAAAGAAGGGGTGAGAACCCAGGTGACGCGGATAGTGACAATGATGAGGATGAGGGAAACGATGCTAACCAAAACGCCGAGGATGCAAGAGCAGATCGGCGGGGTAGAAGGTCGTCCCAACCCAGAATAAAAATCAGGGGATTCAACAATGGTAGATTTCTGAACCCAGAACAGCTTGCTTTCAGGAGCAGCCTAATGGATTTTGGTATCAACTATGAATCAGCTGAAGAAATTATGAGGGGAGGGATGTCTAATATCCGTGAAATTACAGACCTCAACAAGGAAAGCATTAAATCATTCATGCATGGATTGAAATCTATCAGTCCGGACTGTCCTAATCCAAAAAGCATCCACTATGGTAACAGGCTATCATCGAGGCTCCTAACTTGGGCAAATTGGGCCCGGTATCAACCATTGATTGGAGTCAAGCCAAGGGCTATCAACTGGAACGCAAACCCAAACAACCTGGAACTGCAGCAATTCAGAATCAAGATGATGGAATCAAGTGTGAAATCACAGGAAAAGTCAACCCCACCAGAATTAAAGGACCTTTCGAAGTTCAGAGAATGGGAGGAAGGCTTTCGACAAAACCTGAGGTACAGATTCAACTCTGAGGGATTTCCAATCTTGTATGTCATAAGACCCCAAGAAAAGGAAGAAGTTACTGATGAAGCCAGGGCTGGAACAGTCGGGCAAAGCACAACAGATACTTATCCAACTTGGAGTGATTACAATGAAAGGTGTGGCGTCCTGTCAGGTCACCAGTACGATGAGGACAACAATGTCGTCTGGAGGTTGCTGTGTGATGCAACAAGAAAGGGTCCTGGTTGGGAATATGTTGCACATTTCCAAAACACTGCACTGAATTCTGGTAACTCCAGAAATGCTTTCATTTCGCTGATGCAACATGCTTACACTGATACCAATATCACTATGGTTCTGAACAAGACATACCAGGAAATGAAAGATTCAGCACTACACTGGAGATTCTAAGAATTATGACTGGAACAAGCACAAACGGAACTGGACTGCTTTTCATGGAACAATTCTGAGATTTGAAAAGAATCATAATGAAAGGAGATTTGTCTGGGATTTTATCAATTCAATCAGCGATGAGCGACTGGATGCTGCTAAAGCCGATGCAATTGACGAGAGCAAAGATTACCGGGACAATTTCAATGAATGCTTGATTCTATTCACCAATCGTCTTGGATTGAAAAAGCTTGCAAATGGGAAGCATAAAAGGGGTTCCAGAAGCGTGTATTCTATGGGCACATCAAGCAATAAAAAGCAAAAGACAACTGGAACTTTTACAGGGAAAGTTGAGTGCAAGCCTTATCCGACAAGTGTTTACAAAACAATGTCAAAAGAACAGCGCCAGGAGCTTTACCAGATGAGACAGGCTAAGAAGAAAAGGAATCTCAAGGCTGCTGAGACTAAAAAGAAAGAAACTGAAAATGAAGGCGCGGGTGACAGTTTTGGCTCAAAATCTAAGAAATGACATAATAACCGGAAACTAGAAAACAAATGTTTAAAAATGGTGAGCCGGTCATTATACAAGATGAATGTTCCTGTAGATTTTGATGATGGGGAAAATGAAGAAGGATATTGTGAGTTAGACTCACATGCAGACACTACTGCAGCAGGAAGCAATATGGTATTACTGAATCCTGATCAGATTACAACACACGTTGATGTTGCACCTTTTTCTGAAGAATACAAGCCCATCAAGAAAATCCCGATTGGAAGCTGTGCTACGGCATGGACAAACCCAACGTCAGGCCAAGTGTACATCATAGTGTTTCATCAAGCACTGTACTTTGGGGACAAATTGAAAAACAGCTTGATATGCCCAAATCAAGTGAGGGACTGCAATTTCAACTCTGTTGAAGAGACACCTCGCCAATTTGATTCAAGATCCAAGCATGGAATTACAATTCAAACTCCACTGGAGGATGATGATCCGAAGAAAGTTTTTATCAAACTGAGTATGAGAAACGTGATCTCATATTTCCCCACAAGAAAGCCAACAAGAATGGAGCTTGATGAATGCCAACATTTGATTGCAACAAATGATACCCCGTGGGATCCACATTCGCTGAAGTTCAGAATGGCTGAGTTAGCAATCGACAATGGAGATCCAATTTCAGGGGACCAATTCAGCCTTCAAGCTATGTCGACTGAAGAGGACCAAGCAATGGACGAAAGTTCAGTTGTAACCGAACCTGCTAGTAATGTTACAGATAACCTCCCCAAGACCAGCTTAGGACAAGAACGGCATCCAAGTGTCATGCAGCAATGCAAACTGATGAGAGTACATCAGGTATCCACAAGGAGAATGCTAACTGAATGCCAGATTGCAACAGATGGAAATATAGCTCATCGGATTTCGTCAGTAAGGAATATTTCAAACGCGCGAAGGGTAGACCAATTTTTGTTTGATGATACAGAATTTGATTTTATGGAAGCTCCTGAAGAAGAATCAAAACAGGCCCCTAGCTTGCAAGAAATTGACAATACACTTGAGAGAAGGTCACTTGACAGAAGAAATCAATGGGGGCCATCAGTGATAACAATTGAAGGTCCGAACAAAGTTGACTGTGAACGCCTAGCCAAAACTTGGAACATTAGTTTTAAGAAAGCTGAGCAGACATTGAAAGTCACGACGCAGAAGGCACTCAGGAATTTGCAATCACCATTGATGAAACGGCTGCCTACTCAGCGCTTCAGGAACAAGAGAGTTGCACAAGGAACCTGGTACACTGATACTTGGCATGCAAGAACGACCAGTATTATGAGGCAAGAAAAATGTGCACAGATCTTCACGAATGGGAAATGGGTTTGAAGTATTTATACCAATACAGGACAAGTCCCAGGCGCATCAAGGATTGAAGACATTCATTCACGAAATTGGAATCCCAGAACATTTGATTTCTGATGGTGCACCAGAACAAGGATCTCCAAGAACCTACAAGACACACTGGAATTCAATTGTAAAGCGCAACCATATCCATCAGACATTCATCCAACCACATTGCCCATTCCAAAATCGAGCAGAACAAGCAATTGGTCATCTTGGTAGTGCAATCACAACCAAGTCTGCAAAGAAGAAGTCACCGAGAAGATTATGGTCATTTTGTGGTGAACTATGTGCTAATATCAGGCAGCGAACAGCCTCAAGCAACCCTTCTTCAATGGGGCGAACCCCATTCGAATTGGTCCGTGGCTATAGACCGGATATAACACTATACACTTCATCAGAATGGTATGACTTTGTGTTTTATTATGAAAAAGGTGATTCTTACACCCGAGGTGTTGAAAGGCTGGCGCGATGGTTGGGTCCCTGTGGCAATAAGGTAGGTGGGGGGGATTGTTTTTGGCTCCTGCCTGAATCAGCAATACCAATATCTACAAATTCAATAAGGCCTGTCAAAGAATTCGAATGGAGAGACAGAGATATCCTCAGAAGAATGGAAGCAATTGACAAATCGATTGAATCCAAGATTGGTGATGAAGTGAAGGATAGTGCATCCTTCTTCCAGGAAAACTACCCGGAGCCCCAAATGGAGCTATTTGAGAAACAACCAGTAGAAACACCGGATCTGAAACTTGAAATGGCTGAACCCGATGCATCAGTAGAAGATATTGATGAACCAGATGAATATCTGGGAAATGAAGTGATCATTGAAAGAGGTGATGAAAGACTCAGGTGCGTTGTCAAGGACAGGGTTCGCGACTTGCAAAACAGACCAATAGGACTCAGAAATGAGAATCCCATACTAGACACGAGGCTGTATAAATTACAACTACCCGATGGTACAATGGAAGAATACACGGCAAATATTGTTGCAGAGAGTCTGTACAGTTCTGTTGATGATGACGGAAGGATGTTCACTCTACTGGATGAGCTCATTGACCATGAATGCGACAACACCGCTTTAAGTGATGAGGAAGTGACAACTATAGCAAAAAATGGCAGGAAAACCCATAAACCTACAACTAGGGGTTGGAGGATTTTAGCCAGTTGGAAAGATGGCACTGAATCATGGTGTAAGCTAAGTGATGTGAAAGAGTCATTTCCAGTGCAATTAGCTGAGTATGCTGTCAACAATAATCTTGAAAAATTACCAGCGTTCAGATGGTGGGTGCACAAAATTTTGAGAAGGAAGGAACAAATCCTTAAGGCAGCCAAAACAGCCAAGTATTGGTTGAAAACTCACAAGTATGGCGTTGAGTTGCCACATTCAATCAAACAAGCGCTGGCTATTGATAAGAAAACGGGGACCGACCACTGGGAAAGAGCAATTCATAAGGAAATGACAAATAACATGGCAGCGTTTGAATTTTCTGATGATGATGTTATTCCAGTTGGCCATAAGCAGATAACAACCCATATGATCTTTGACATCAAGCTTGGATCCCTAACAAGGAAGGCTAGGTTGGTAGGGGACGGTCATAAGGTCCCCGCGGTGGCAAAAGAGAATACTTATTCATCAGTTCCCAGTCGAGACTCAGTAAGAATATTCTTCCTGCTGGCAGCGCTGAATGATTTGAAGGTTCTCTCAGCTGATATTCAAAATGAATATTTGACAGCCCCGATTAAAGAGAAATACTTTCTAAAAGCGAGAGCTGAAGATGGTTTTCCACCTCATCTTGCAGGAAGGCCTTGCAAGATTGTCCGCGCATTGTATGGACTGCCGGTTGCAGGTGCATCTTTCAGGTCATACCTCACCCAGCATTTGAGAGATCTTGGATATTCACCTTGCAAAGCAGATCCGGATGTGCACTTAAGAATTGAAACCAGGAAAGATGGATCCAGGTACTGGGCAATTCTCATTGCCTATGTAGACGACATCTTATGTTCTGGTGAAGATCCAAAGTTCCAGCTTGAAAATATTGAGCGCAAGTTCAAACTGAAGGATGATACTATTGAAGAGCCAACCCTGTATCTGGGAGCAGATATTGGGAAATTCTACTTTGAAGGTGATTCAAAGCCAAGATGGTCATTATCAAGCACTAAGTATACGGCGAAAGCTGTTGCAGCAGTCGAACAAGAGTTAGGAACTGAAAAATATGGTTACAAGTATCTACCAAAATCAGCGTCCAGCCCACTGTCACATGACTACCGACTGGAAATTGATATATCAGAAGAATTGAACCCTGAATTGCAAAATTACTATCAAGGTTTAATTGGAGTCCTCAGGTGGATTTGTGAATTAGGAAGGCTTGACATAGTAATGCCAGTCTCGCTGATGTCGAGGTATTTGGCACAGGCAAGGATCGGGCATTTGAATCAGTTATTTCATATATTTGCATATTTGAAAAAGTACAACAGGTCAAAATTGGTTTTTGATGATACTGTACCAAATGTTGACGAGAGTAAATTTCAAAATGTGACTGGTCTGAATTTTATCCTGGTGCCGCTGAAGTCATAAAGTACCTGCAGTGGCAAAAGAAAATACTTACTCATCGGTTCCCAGTCGGGATTCAGTGAGGATATTCTTTCTGCTGGCAGCGCTGAATGATTTGAAGGTTCTCTCAGCAGATATTCAAAATGCATATTTGACAGCCCCGATTAAAGAGAAATACTTTCTAAAAGCGAGAGCTGAAGATGGTTTTCCACCACATCTGGCAGGAAGGCCTTGCAAGATAGTTCGTGCATTGTATTAACTGCCGGTGGCAGGTGCATCTTTCAGGTCATATCTCACACAGCATTTGAGAGATCTTGGATATTCCCCTTGCAAAGCAGATCCGGATGTGCACTTACGAATTGAAACCAGGAAAGATGGATCCAGGTACTGGGCAATGCTCATTGCCTATGTAGACGACATCTTATGTTCTGGTGAAGATCCAAAGTTTCAGCGTGAAAACATTGAGCGCAAGTTCAAATTGAAGGATGATACTATTGAAGAGCCAACCCTGTATCTGGGAGCAGATATTGGAAAATTCTACTTTCAAGGTGATTCAAAGCCAAGATGGTCATTATCAAGCACTAAGTATACGGCGAAAGCTGTTGCAGCAGTCGAACAAGAGTTAGGAACTGAAAAATATGGCTACAAGTATCTACCAAAATCAGCGTCCAGTCCACTGTCACATGATTATCGACCGGAAATTGATATATCAGAAGAATTGAATCCTGAATTGCAAAACTACTATCAAGGTTTAATTGGAGTCCTCAGGTGGATTTGTGAATTAGGAAGGCTTGACAATGTAATGCCAGTCTCGCTGATGTCAAGGTATCTGGCACAAGCAAGGATTGGGCATTTGAATCAGTTGTTTCATATATTTGCATATTTGAAAAAGTACAACAGGTCAAAATTGGTTTTTGATGATACTGTACCAAGCGTTGATGAGAGTAAATTTCAAAAATATGACTGGTCTGAATTTTATCCTGGTGCTGCTGAAGTCATACCAGCAGATATGCCTGAAGCTTTGGGAAAACATGTGACGATGAGTTGTTTTGTTGATGCTGACCATGCCGGATGCAAGGCAACAAGAAGGTCTCATACCGGTGTTATTATCTTCATTAATAATGCACCGATCATTTGGTTTTCCAAAAGGCAAACAACAGTTGAAACATCAACTTTTGGATCTGAAATCATTGCTTTGAAAATTGCAATCGAATTGGTTGAAGGTCTAAGGTACAAGTTGAGGATGATGGGTGTTCCAATTGATGGAAGCACCAATGTGTATTGTGATAATGATTCTGTTGTCACAAATGTTACATGACCTGAAAGCCCATGTAAGAAGAAACACAACAGCATTGCATACCACAAAGCACGCGAATCTATTGCAGCAGGAATTATCAGGGTTACAAAAGAACCAGGTTCAACAAATATTGCTGATTTGTTTACAAAGCTAATGAGTGGCGCTGTTTTCCGGGAACACTGTTCTCGTTGCATGTGGTAAGTTTGTTTCGTTCTGAGCGAATGTTCGATCAATCGTTCAATTGAAGCAACAAGATGATTTACGTTCGATCACGGAACGGAAGAAAATGGATACTTTGATCCATGGATTACAATATATCAATCGGGCAAGGATCAGGGCAAAATGCCTTGATACAAGCCAGAATGAATGGCAAAATGCCTCCCCATTTCTTTTGATAGGGCCTCTGATGGTAGACTGGATACAGTTTGGTATTCAACATATGACAATGACTCACAATGAATAGGTTAAGTCATAGAATCCAGCCGCTTAACCGTTGGAGGATTTATGACTGAAGGGGACTGAAAAGAATTCACCGTGTAATGTGTATTCGTACGAAAGTCATAAGGGCAATAACCTTATCCTTAAGGTTATTCCTGAGTGAATGACCGGCAACGACTTTACATGTGGATTGACTCTTAGCGAGAGTTTCCCCATCAGCTCACTCTTTGAAGAATTAACAACTTTAAAACACTATCATGCCCTAAAATCTATGTACAACATAGTACTCATTCTACGCAATAAGGTACAATACTGTGATATTCCAATGAGAATATCACGGTGAATTACACGGTAATACGTTAACATGAAAGACCGATCGAAGATGGTTTGCGTGTGTTTTGTGTCTTAAGAATTACATGTGTTTTTTGTATGCTAGAAATTACACGATGACGACGGGTAATTTGACGACAATTAATTAACCTGTCGATCGGCATCGACAAGGCCGAATGAACTGTAACATCGATTGTTATACTCACTAAATCAATCGGTCATAAGACTGATTGCATTTGTTGTTTGTTACGACACATTTTCCTTAACCATACTTTGATTGCAAAAATGGTCCGTACAGTAAATGCATTACTACTTAGTGATGATTGCAACATTCCTCGTACAATATGTTTAGTAGTGCACAGTTTAGTCAACTTCTTAAGAGGGATAATACACAGCGCCAGACGGGTCAATCCCATCAGTTCTTCCATATATTTGTTGGCCAGCGCGTCAGTTCTTCCATACGGTGCACGGAAATGTGAATTAAAATGGAAATTGTGGACCGGTGCGTTGTTGATTACCATCAAGTTGATTCTGACTTTCATGTACCCATAAAACCAACTATGCTATTTTGCATGAGTTATTACTAGTAGATACTAGTAATACATTATTTTCACTAGTACTTCTTCATTATAATTCATTATTTCATTTTCTTTCTGAGCTGGAAAACCAAAACCAACGTGTTAGGTGTTTGTTGTCGGCGAAAAAATACGGACTTTGTCGGCATCAAATTCGATTGGAAAAAGCCGACAAAACGAAACGACGACCGAGGTGCGGAATACAAGAATGATCAAGCGTTAGAATCAAATGCATCTCCACTACTTGGAATCCTTAAGTGGTAAAAACGATATCACCTAAGGCCACAAACAAAAAGGGATAATCGGTTAGAAACAAGAAATATCCAAAGACCTGAACAGAAAGTGAACACTTGGAACCCATAAGTACATTCAAAAGAATATACTTGATATCCCGTGAGGAAATTACTTATTGCAATCAAGAAAATCAGTACCGATTCCAGATGGGCCTCATATCTAGCATATATACTGCAAATTAGCATACGCCCCATCGAACAGAATACTTAACCCCAAAAATGACCGATACCATCAAATGACCGATACAGTAAGACCAACACGACGCTAATACAGCAACAGCAACAGAAGAATCGGTACGACGGTAAAGAAGACAGTAACAAATAACCGGGGAAGATCTCTACCACATAAAATACAGCAGAGAGCCCCGATACACAGTGAAAATACGTAGTAAAAATCAGAGCCTCTCTCTGAGCTCACATCTCTTTAAATTTTAACATCATATACCTTTGGTTGATTTTTAGAGTAACAACAGGTTATAGAGCCCTTATAACTTACACTTGTGTCCCGCAAGAGCACCAGTGTTTACCTTAAGCTACCTATCTCCGGCCGTTCAGCACCTCCACTGTCGGTTAAATCCAGAGGAAATTCTGTGCTTAGCTCCCTGTGCGGCACATTCTCGGCCTCCCCCTGTCTCATTCTTTTCTTTCTCTCCACCTCCCCGCTCGTGGATCAAGGGGTGTACTACGGATTCTTCTACAGAAATCTTCTTCATTCGAATCAAGGGGTCTATCTACAGAACATTCTACGAAGAATCTCCTTCTGTAATACACATCGTCGTTTCGAAAACACCGACGTCAACGACACCGCCGTTCTCGAAACTCCCATCGCACCGCACGATCGAACGAGTCTAACCGTTCCACCGACGATTATCCTACAAGAATCTTCTCTTATTCATCGACAACGACGACGACGATGCCAACTCCATTTGACTGGACTCCAATCTTTGGAATCAAATTTCGATTTTCAAGCGCTAGCAACCCAACTGCGGCCACTTCCCTTAACAAAGCCTACTCTGAAATCATTGGCAAAGATGAACTCTCAGAATTCTTTGTGACCCGCGAGGATGAAGAAGAAGAAGGACCACTAGAAATAGCTCCGGACCCACAACTCCACATCCTCAATTGCATCGCAAAGGCTATTGCCATCAACCTAGTGGAACCACCACCGGATGAAATAACAAAAGGCCACATCGCCAATCTCCTTGACAAATGTGTTATCAAGCATGTCAGAAATGGTGGATCTACAAAGCGCATGAGATACAAAACAGATTTTAACGCTGCTGCAAAGCATGCCATTCGGACCAACACAGATGATGAGCCAACTGTTCTAATTGAAATCACAATTACCCACTGGCGATTCAAGAAAATTGGCGCCCAGACCTATTCATGGAAGCCTACACCGGAGACCCACCATCAGATGATGAGGTAGCCATTCCGGATACACCTGCCGCAACTGTCTCCCCTACCAAGATGGGACAACTTACGACCCTACTACAGCAACTGGTCAACAATGGCAATATCAACAACAACAACAATACTGGTGCCAACCATCAAGCAACACTTGACCTTCCATGGAACCCAGCCACCTTACCACCACCAGTTAAGGAGCGATACTATAGGAAAGAAGAATTCCTCACCAGAGATGATATGAAAGACTTCCCAATCACCTACACCGACTCATCGGGAAATGAAACAATTGTCAGGCAAAACTACTACCTACACAATCTAGGCAGTGGGAGAAATGACCAGCGCCTGATCACCAGAAGTGGCGACTGCTTTGATCTAACCAGAGCCTCCGATAAATCCAAGGAAGCAGCTAGAGACAAACTATTTCTCTCAGGGTTTCCACAGCTAAAGGATGCAACCCACCCTCAGATCAGGAAATGGTACAGAGAAATCACGGCTCATGCACAGCAACACCACATATATGTCCACCCTTACTATCTCCACAGGCGCGAAGCTGATCACCTCAGAGGATTTACAATTGGTGATAGTCTTCCACATGATCTACCTTCAAGATATGAATTGGCCATCAATGAATGGAGCAATCTCATTTACACCGCACTCAGAACTGACAAAATCATTCCTGATTCATGTGCAAGTATGAAGGCCACCATTCAAAGCTTTGAAGACGGACAGGGATACGAAGCTCTATACACAGTCATTGCTCAGACACATCCCAACTCAAAAAGGCCATCCAATGCAGGCAGAATGGTCAGAAACCCCCCAAATCAGGATGCCGGTGAATCACTTGAAGAATACTACTTCAGGTACAAAGATTACTTGAGACTCAGAGTGTTCCTCAAAAATCAACCCGGCACCATCAGTTCGGCAGAAGAAGTCAGCAACCTCATTGCAGGAACCACTCTCTTGGCAGAACTCTTCAAAAAGACAGAAGATGAACGCGACTCAGATGACCAATTCAAACAGGACAAATACAAGGCAGGTAGGCTCCTACAAACCCTGCAAACATATGAGCAAGAGATCAAGGCTGAACAGAAGTACAAGGATAAAACCTCCAAACCAAATCTATCCAAGCAATTGCCCGTCTCAGGAACCAGACCAGGTCCCCGTCACAATGATAGGTTTCAAAAGCGCGCTGGCAACAGTACTGTTAGAACACCTTCTACTTTGACTTCTCACTCAATCAGTCTCATTGAATCACTAGGGTACCCTGAGATGAACGAAGAGTCGGATGATCCCTTCCTTCATCAGGCATATTGCAATGCCATTACTGCTTTTGACAAGCAGCCCAGTCTCTTTGACACATCGAGAAAATGCATTGTTTGTCACACATCCAGTCATAGTTTTGACAATTGTCCTGCATTGCAAGATGTTGAGTCCCTCAAGAAACACAGGATTGCTGCAGCTGTTTTTCTGAACAAATTCAATAGAGAAACCCAACAGCTCTTAGATTCCACTCAACAAATCTCCCAAATCAACATTGAAAATGATGCACAGGATGAAACCTCCCCAGGTTGTGAACCAGAAGACCAACATTTTTGCCAAGGCCAAGAATAGGCAGTCTTTCTTGCAGCCATATGACATCACCTCAAGACTATCCTCAAGGATCTGACGACGCCACAGCCCCTCAAGTGAAAAGCCTATGCCCTTCCTTGGACTCCAGCAGTGTCAGCTCCTACAAATCTGTCAAAATTGGTGCTGTCGATTTTCTCCCCAGGGACAGCCTCCAGCCTTCGATCCCAATTGATGTCTACTGTGATATGGAATCACTTGAGGTTACAGCCCCTGTTATTATTATCCTTCTGAATCCGGTCCGTTGAGAGTCTGATTCAAAGGCTTCTGAAGAACAGCACCGCTGTGTTAGTGTGTTAGTAGACAAACAATTGTACTCTACGCGTGACAATTGTGTTTGGATACTTTCGGCAACGGATAATCGGACTACAGGCGAGACTATGGAAACGCCAGATCTCTTTTTACTGTGAACTTATTCAGATACAGCAAGACAGACCTCAGTATGTAGATTACAAGTAGTTGGTAGCAACTAGTGTGAATTTTGGGATATAAATCAGTTGAATGTTAAAAGTATGAGATAAAGTGAAATCTTGCCGAAATGCAAGATATCTCTTTTATTCAGATGAATACGTTGCAACTGCTGTTGCGTAGTGATGAGATCACTCGCTGATTATTTCCGTACATGCATTGGTCGTTGACCGTATATATCTGTATGTATATATATGTATTGTGTGAGAATCACACACCAACAGTTTTCTTCTCTTGTTCCGTTAGGAAGACTTCATGATATGTTTATCATGAAGGTCAGGAATTGCTCCCGTAGCTCGTGTTATATTTTATGAAATCAGAGTTTGCTCACCAAAGAACAATGGCAATACTATAAAACAGAGATTGCTCACCGTTAATGCACAATGGGAATCGATGCACCGTGGGAATCGATATGCCGTGGGAATCGATTATTTTGGTTGATACGGGACTCATTGACTCGTACAAATAGAATACCTACCATCTGGTAGCTTTGGTACTTCTGGTCACGAAAGGAATTTAATACTCCCCATGTCTCCTTGTGAAGGGTCATTACGCTCTACATGATGCTTCCATCGTCTTGGAGGAGGTCGCCGGTATTCACGCAAAAGTGGAAGATGGGCTTGAGCAGTGGATACACAACTGAGTGTCCCCAATGCTTGGTGAGAATATCTGCACAGTTATCCTTACCTGGGATGTGCATCATTAAAATGAAATCTCTCGCTATCATGCTTCGTACGTAGTGAAACAATAGAATGTTGTGACGCTTATGCAACCTTACGTAAGGGAATGTTGACGTCTGAATCATCTTTTCGTTGTCACCCCAAGAGTAGGAGATATCATGGACTCGTGTTCCGAGGTATCGGAATGAGTGGCGTAGATCAACGATTTGCTCGATGCAAGTTCTTCCTGCAACGAATTCAGCTCCAAAGGTGGCCGTTTCCGTAGTAGACTGTTTCTTTGAGAACCACATCATGGGAGTTTTGTTCGCGAAATGAAGGCATGCCGGTTACAGCCTTACCACTGAGAATATCATGCATGAGGTTGGCGTCATAGAAATGTGTCAACAGTACTGTCTTCCCAAGTGGTGCAGGAGCGTCGCCGGGTAGCTCTTCAGAATGCTCCCCATAGACAGTGTTGGACCAATCGATGGTGTCTGGTTTAGTCAATATAAAATCTGGGGGTTCCACGCGGAATCTGATTTTAAAATGTCTAAACTTGGAGATATATCCATAGATAAAGGTGCCCATCTCGTGGTTGGGCTCTGAAACTCGAGAGTGTCATCACGGCTGTTTGTACATCGAAACGGCCAATAGCAATGATCCATTGGAGTGAACTGATCATGCTTTGGTATTTCTGTATACCAGTTATTTCGAGAAAGGCTGAGGAGTCCAATTCAGGATGATCGTTTTCCGCAATGGGTGACTGAAACTTGGTGCTAGGTTTGCATCCGAACATCTGTTCATAAGACGCTTCCATCTTTTCGATGAACTTGATGGGATTCATACAGAGAACACCATGTGCGTCGCGCTCAAATCCACAACCTAAATGAAAGTTCATAGGTCCGGATCCCTTCAGTTTGAAGTTCGTCCGAGAACTGTTTCTCTACCCCCCGCGGGCTATCGCGCGGTATTTTAACAATTCTCGACCCTATTTTTTAAATTTCCTATCTTTTTAGGTCGCGTGTCTACTAAAATACCTCGCGCGTCGCACACCTTTACTTTTGAGACAATATCTCGTCACTCCTCAAATAAAATAACTATTTTAGAGTTAAGGATATCATATTCGTTTCGTGACAAGCACTATTTTGTGTACAACTTGTGCACAAATGACTTATTTCATTTTCTCAACATGTTTCCACCATACCGGTATAATGGGCTCCGACCCAAATTTTCCAACTCCAACTCAAATCCCAACTCCAACTCCAAGTCGAATCCACCCCAGGCGGGCTATTGCACTCAAGGGTTTTGTTCCTGTTTAATGGCAGGAAGATCTGCTGTATTTTCAGAAGCTACACTGTCAGAATCGCCATCCAAATCTGGTTCGCTCTTCAATAACCCGCTTGGTGGATAGATGCTGCTGGTTACAATCGGAACGACTTGATGATTGCTTGTAGGATCGACGCTTTCATTTTTAACATTTGGATGATTGCTTTTTCCTGCACGAATCTTACGCATCATTTTTTGGAGTCGAGCAGTCTCTTTCTTGTGATAAACAATCATTTTCCGGACTTCTTGTTCGAGATCGGCTGGGTGTTCCTGAACCACCTTTTGTATTTTGTAAATTCCCTCCATGGTTGGTTCGACTGTCGATTGGATGATTAGTATTAGTAGTATCAGTAGAGTAGATTATCTATTCGAAGATTAGTTAGTAGTAACACCTAACACGTTGGTATTTGTTTTCCTCGTCGGGAAGATAATGAAATAATCAATTATAATGATGAAGTACTAGTGAAAATAATGTATTACTAGTATCTACTAGTAATAACTCATGCAAAATAGCGTACTAGTTGGTTTTACCGGTACATGAAAGTCGGAATCATCTCGATCGTAATCAACAAAACAATTGTCCACGATTTCCATTTCGATAATCAACAACGCAATTGTCCACGATTTCCTACTAGTATCTACTAGTAATAACTCATGCAAAATAGCGTACTAGTTGGTTTTACGGGTACATGAAAGTCAGAATCAACTCGATCGCAATCAACAAAACAATTGTCCACGATTTCCATTTCGATAATCAACAACGCAATTGTCCACAATTTCCATTTCGATTCACATTTCCGTGCACCTTATGGAAGAACTGACGCGCCTGCCAACAAATGTTTGGAAGAACTGATATGATTGACCCGTCCGGCGCTGTGTATTAACCCTCTTAAGGAGTTGACTGTACGTACTGTTCACTACTAAACATATTGTACGAGGAATGTTGCAGTAGTAATGCATTTACTTTACGGACCATTTCTGCAATCGAAGCATGGTAGTAAGGAAATCTACCGTACAAGAAAACACATCACACACAAAATAATACGTTTATTTAATTTTTTCCTTTCAACGATTCATCTTTTCGACCTCCGTCCTATCGACCCATTCTACTGATATTTTCCTTCAAACAACTCAGCAACATCATGCCTCCTGTTATTAAAACCTCTCTTCTATTCTACTGCCGTGGTTGCTGGGATAAGAAAGGAAAAGAATCAAAGGATTTTTTAGGATATAAATCCATTTCAAATGGTAACTTGAAATACGTCTCCACCGGCCTAAGAAAACATCTCTGGCATAGAGATTCGTGCCGGGATTTCTACCATAGTCAGGGTCTAATTAAACGAAAGATCTATAACTTCTCCACCTCTATCAAAGTGCAGCCTACCTTGCCGTCTGTTCAACATTCTCTGTCAGATTTTGGGATGACTATGACACAAAACGGTCCATCTGTCCCCCCTTCCTATCTCTCCCAGCACACCGTCACAAGTCAATCAGCCACGGGTCTTCATTCCGTTCTAAACCAACAGATTGTACATGATGTCTTTTTACCGCCAATGGATCGGAACGCCATTGAATCTTACATGGCTGTTTCCACTGTTCAAGATGAAGATGCATTCCCGCTGAATAATGATATCGACAATTCTGATGACGAGGTTGACAAAGACGATGACGTAAATGAAAATAACGACAACCATTTTACCAACAACATAGATTGTGGAGACAACGAAGAAGATCACACTAATCGTTCTGATGTTAACGTCGCTACTGCTCAGCAAGCCCCTCCACCACCATCTTTTCATGAAATCATGTATCTGAACAAAAGAGAGGCTGCGTTTCAAAGCCACACAAAACTACCGCTGCCCCATCATCTTCTTGCAGAATTGGAACTCATGAATTTAATGGCCCGACATAAATTGCCACTGAACACATTCAAATCAATTTTCCAGTGGGCAAAGAACAGTCAAATGAGACCCGGTTTTGATTTTTGCGATGCCAAAATTAGATCTCGGAAAACAATTTTTGACAATCTCCAATCCAATCTTGGTCTCTCTGATATGAAATTTCATCCTCATATACTGAATTGGCTACCTGATAATAAGCCCACTCAGGTGTATGTCCGTTCTTTTAAGGATGCCATTTATTCTCTTCTTTCTGACCAGCAGCTAATGATAGAAGAAAACCTCTCATTTCCCGACTATTCCACCCCTCTATCTCCCGACAATAATCCTGAGTTGAATTCTCATTCTGTAATCTCAGAATTGCATCACGGCTCGTGGTGGAAATCTTCTTGGAAATCAATTTGCAATCCCAATTCGCAAGAAATTCTTGTTCCTATTATATTTTACATGGATGGCATCTCTTTGGATGCGCACGGACGACTTACGTTAACACCATTGAACATGACACTCGGTATTTTTAATGTGGAGACCCGTTCTCGACCTGAAGCATGGACAACTATTTACTTCCATCCCGACCCCGAATGGGAGTCAACAAGACACTCTCGTCCTGCCAATTTGAAGGAAAAAATTCAGAATCTTCACAATGGTTTGGAAGTAGCGTTTCGTTCCTTCAAAGCCGCGTGCAATGAAGACGGTGGTATCGAATGGAATTATCTTCCGTACGCAAATCAACAGTGGAAGGTAAAAATGAAATTTGCCATTGCCTATGTTATTGGCGGCACAGAACTTCACGATAAATTGTGTGGAAAATATGGCTCCTTCAATAAGGGTGTCATGCGGATGTGCCATCACTGCAACTGTTATTCTCCGAACATAAACATTCCTTCTGTTCAACCTGCAACAAAGAAGTGGTCACCTGTTGATTTTCATTGTTTTCCCGGCACTGATCTAAACGATATCAATAAGAACTTCAAAAACAACTCTCATCACAACATAAGGAATGTATTTCATGATTTATGCTTTGGTACCAATAAGAACAACATTCATTTTGCCACTCCCGGTGAATGTTTGCACTTGCACCAGCTTGGCACTGCCAAACGGGCCGTTGAGTCAATTGAATTGTTGCTCCACGGTAGTGTTCCATGTGTTTATGCCCCCAATTTGAATCACGGCGTGGCTGTTGCTAACAGTATTGGCCATTTAGCACAACAGTACGGTGGTTTGTTATCACACCAGTCTGATAGAGATTTTCCTCGCACCAAATTTGGGACTCAGCTTTTATCAACCACGAAGAAAGAAGGGCATGATTTCTCTGGAATGCTTATTTCTCTTCTGATCGCTATTGTTTCCAAACCTGGATCTGACATTATTGGTGACCATTGTTTCGTAAAGAAACAGATAGAGGTAATTCAGCTAATTCTATCAATGGAAGAATTTCTTAAACACGGTCGGATGAAATATGGTTCCTTAAAGAATCTCCCAAAAACAATTGTTCACTTCATCAATTGTATAAACTCAACTTGTCACAGGAAAGGGATGGGAACAAAACTAATCAAGAATCACCTGTACTTTCACCTACCAGATTATATCTCTTCATGGGGAAGCCCCGCAGGCTGGGATAGTGCTCCCAATGAATCTCACCACAAAACTGAGATTAAAGCTCCTTCCAAGAACACGCAAGGTAATGCTGCATCACTAATCAATCAAACTGCCAATAGAAAGTCCGAGAAAATGATGCTAAGCCAGGCAACATATCACTACAACTTGAATCCACCTGATCCTCCTCCAATTGAACGCCCTGATGGTGGCGGTTCTCATTTTCAAATAATGAGAACCAAAAATGGGGAATCAACAATGAAGTGACTTCGCTCTACTAACAAAAGCAAACCATTTTTTCCTTCTGACATACTTGACTTTGTTTGTGATTCTGTGCTACCTTTATTGGAGAATCCTTTGCACATTTGTGGAGTTACAGAGCACAATCGTTTCAATGTTGCTTGTGGTTCTAATTTTCTATTTCGCTCGCATCCTTCATATAGATCGGATAGTTCTCTGCTGAACTCCGTATGGATGGATTGGTGTTTGATGAAATTGGACTTTGATTTAAATAACAATCCAAAGATCATTCCGTGCCATCTGGTATACTTTTTAACTGTACAGGATTTGAAGCAGCCATACAGTAGTATTGGTGGCTATCCAATTGATACAAGCGGAATGTATGCTGTGGCTCGTCGGTTTCAAGATGTGCCTAAGAAAACAGCTTCTGAATTTGTCCAACGTGGACGCCTCATGAATTCACTGTACCTATTTCATGTCGACACTATCCATTCCGAGCTGGCAGTTGTTCCAGAGCAAGGACTTGATGGCTGTATTACCAATTGCAATTGGCTAGTGATATCAAATCGGATCTCATGGCTAAATTTTTTTGAAAGCAAAAATGCTGCTACACCACTGTCTTACGAATTTTTGTACAAGGCATGCACACTACAGGATGACATCCAGTTGGAACCATTTGAGATAGCATTGAATGATAACGAATCCAGTGATTCTCTATCCAGTTCAGAGAGCGAAAGCTCGGACAGCAGTTCTGATTGAGTACCAAGGGTTAATGTAACGGCTAACTTTAAAGTATTGTTTAATATTACTATAGAGGGTTAGCTCTAAGCACAGTTTTGCGAGATACATATGCACTCATAATATAACACCCTTCGAATTTGGGATTCAAACAGCTATGTAATACTAATGGATTGAACAATAGAGTATCACCCGACCTCAATGGAACTTTCACTCCATACGGGGGGAAGACAAAATAATCAATCACCTTGTCAGCAGACACTTCCGCCGGAGCAATGACTGTCAAACGAGTGTAGTACATGTCATCGTCCACATGGCATCTAGAATGGTAGTTGCGACCTATCGTAAATGCTAATGCCTGCTGCCCAATTGCATTTAGCTTTGTACGAGACAGAATCTGAGACAACACATCCATTTCCTCTTCAACAAACGGTTCCACGTCAATTAAACTATGATGCATATGCTTCACAATTTCAACTGTTGTCTCTTCTAGCTCTAGTTTGATGCTGGGATCAACATGACTTTTGAAAACATACTCACCAATATTTGAATCCAATCTTTCTGGTCAAATTCCAATGATAGCATAATCATCATTGATACTGCCCCGCTTCACCCCTCTTCCAACGGTTGGTTTTGCTCCAACAATGGCAGGAGCAAACTGTCTCAACAATTCGATACTATGCTTGGAAGCGAGGTGTCGTAACGCAAAATTGCGTGAAACTTTGGCAAAAATTCGCAACGATGGTTCAGAATCGTCAAATGCAAGAATAGGCTTATCTTCCATACTATCCAATGTATTGAATTTTCCGATGGACAAAGCCTGTTCCGGTCGATACTTCTTCTTTCCTCCTGTCTTGCCACCCCAATCTATCTCCATGTATTTACCTGCCACCGCAGCGGTACTGGATTTATTTTTCAGCGCTATTGTATGGACGACATCTTTGCAAGTTGAAAGCCTATTCCTTTCCTTCTTCATCGGTTTTATCAGAGACAACTTTGCATAAGTTTCGTGGCTCTTTGACACCGGTGCAGCAACCTTAAGAAAATTTGAAGACATTTTCTGTTTACTTCTTTTCTCATGTTTCCTATTTGCTTTTTGCTTCCTTCCTCGTGCTGGCAATTGCTTTCCATTCGTTGTGGTTGATTTCATTGTTGCCGAGACGAATTGCCGTTGGATGACGACGAATCGATTTGGCTTCGATGGTTCCTGGTTGCTCCGATGGTTATGCTTGCTTCGATTGTTCCCGCTTGCTTCGATGGTTCCCGGTTGCTTTGATGGTTCCCGCTTGCTTTGATGGTTCCCGGTTGCTTCGATCGTTCCCGCTTGCTTCGATCGTTCTCGGTTGATTCAATGGTTCCCGGTTGCTTTGATGGTTCCCGGTTGCTTCAATCGTTCCCGGTTCCCGGTTGCTACGATCCTTCTTGGTTGGTTTGATTGTTCCCGTTTGCTTCCCGTTTGCTTTGATGGTTCCCGGTTGCTTTGATGGTTCCCGGTTGCTTCGATGGTTCCCGGCTGCTTCGATCGTTCGTCCCCGGTGCCGGTGCCGTTGGAGGTGCGGACTATCGGAGAAGCCGGTATCTTAGGGAGAATCTGCAAACTGATTGGAGGCCCGGATTAGGGAGGCGGTGGAGGAGGAGCGATTCGATGCCAATGATTCGTTGCTGCTTGCCGGTGGAGGAGGAGGAGGAGCGATTCAATGCCAACGATTCGTTGCCGCTTGCTGGTGGAGGAGGAGCGAGGTTGGTGGATCGCGATGCCAATGCCGATGCTGATGGAATGGACGACCAATCAATTGCTGTTGCTGTTGCTGTTGCTGTTGCTGTTGCCGTTGCCGTTGCCGTTGTCGTTGTCGTTGCCGTTGCCGTTGCCGTTGCCGTTGCCGTTGCCGTTGCCGTTGCCGTTGCCGTTGCCGTTGCCGTTGCCGTTGCCGTTGCCGTTGCCAATACCGATTGAGGTTAGATTGTTCCCGATGTCAATCGTTCCCGGTGGCTCTCAATGTTGATCTCGCTGCGGTTAGATCGTTCCCGGTGGCTGCTGCTGTTGCTCACGCTTTGCGGTTCGATCGTTCCCGGCGGCAGCTGCTCTTGCTCTTGCTTTGTGGTTCGACGCGTTGGAGGTGCGGACTATCGGAGAAGTTGGTATCTTAGGTAGAATCTGCAATCTGATTGGAGGCGCGGATTAGGGAGAACGACTGGAGGTGCGAGGAGGTGCGGATATGTGGAGACCAAAACGAGTCGACTGGACGCTTGTTGGAGGTGCGGGCTATCGGAGAAGTTGGTATCTTAGAATCTGCTAACTGATTGGATGCCGATTCGTTGCCGTTGTTGCCTTCTACTACTAGGGGTTGCGCCGGTGGAGGAGTAGGAGTGATTCGTGTGGAGCGCCAGTGGAGGATCGATTCGGGTGGAGTGCCGTTGGAGGAGCAAGCCCGCTTGGTTAGATGGTTCCCGCTTGCTTCTGGATCGATTGGTTTGTGTTGCGGATCGATTGGTGTTGGATCGATTGGTGTTGGATCGATTGGTGTTGGATCGATTGGTGTTGCAGATTGATTCGTGTTGGATCGATTAGTGTTGGATCGATTAGTGTTGGATCGATTCGTGATGCAGATGGCAACTTGGTATTCTGATAGCACGTCGTCTTCTTGTTGTTCTTCTTCCAAGTATTTCCGGCGAAAGAACTCTGCTCTTGGGGGAGGAGACAAATCGCTGCTCTGTTGGATGAGGGGAGTGGATTCGCTGCTTGCTGTTGCTGTTGCTGTTGCTGTTGCTATCGCTGCCGCTTGCCGCTGTTGCTCTCGCTGCCGCTTGCCACTGTTGCTCTCGCTGCTTTATCGACGTTTCGGTTCCCGGTTGCTTCTATCGTTCCCGCTTGCTTCGATGGTTCCCGGTTGATTCGATGGTTCCCGGTTGCGGTTTGATTGTCCCCGCTTGCTTCGATCGTTACAGCTTGCTTCAATCGTTCCCGGTTGATTCGATGGTTCACGGTTGCGGTTTGATTGCTGTTGCCGTCGATAGCTGTTGCAGATCGATTGGTGTTGCTGTTGTGGATCGATTTTGCAGATCGATTTGTTTTGCAGATCGATTCGTGTTGGATCGATTGGTGTCCGATTTATCGGTGTTGTTGCGTATCGATTGGTGTTGTTGCGTATCGATTGGTGTTGCCAACGATTGGTGTTCCGGATCGATTGGTGTTGGATAGATTGGTGTCGCTGCCGCTTGCCCCTGTTGCCGCTGGCCTGTGGAGGAGTAGCGTTTCGCTGAACGGCAACGACGAGATTTTGCCGTTCTCGTTGCCGACGATCCTATTCAAATAGATGATATGATAATTGAACAAAATGGGTGAGTATCTAGTGATGTACTACATAGAGTAAATAATAACAACAGAATAATATGATAATGTACATGCCGACCAATTCGTAATTATCACCAACCAGGAAAATTCCCCGCACCTACAGGGAAGAAGACTAAAGATTTGCCGACGGATCCGTTTCGATTAGTAGTCGCTTCCGATTCGCACGGGGAAGATTCGTTGCTTCCGATTCGATGGTTGCTTCCAATCCGTTGGTTTCGATTTGATGGTTGCTCCCAATCTGTTCCTTCTGATTCGATGGTTGCTTCCGCTTCCGATTCGATGGTTTGGTTGCTTCGATGGTTTCGATTCGTTGCTTCCGATTCGCACCTACCCGGGAAGATTAGGGAAAATTCAGCGCACCTACAGGGGAAGATGCGTTGCTCCCGATTCGCTCAATGGTTGCTTCGATGGTTTCGATTCGTTGCTTCCGACCCGGTCCTATGAAAATAAGAAGAAAAACAAAGAGGAGATACATTATCAGTAATACCAGTGGAGTGGAAGACCAATCAAATCAATTGCCGTTGCCTTTGCCTTTGCCTTTGCCTTTGCCGTTGCCGTTGCCGTTGCCGTTGCCGTTGCCATTGCCGTTGCCGTTGCCGTTGCCGTTGCCGTTGCCGTTGCCGTTGCCGTTGCCGAGGCCAATTATTGGAATACTGAATCAAGCGTGAATTTACGTATTCACGTACACACGAAATGCGTGATACGTAATAAGATACGTACGTAATTTACGTGATACGTAATACGTAACATACAATTTACGTATACGCGAACGATTTACGAATACGTATTGTTTTACGTAAACGTAAAACAAGATGTACGATTCCAAAGTGTTCATGATCTTTTATCAAGAAGAGAGCGCAATAAGTAAAATATACATAAGCGCCCAAGAGTATCAAGAGATACTTAAAACACTGAGTATCGAACACACGATATGAGTATCTATGAGTATCGAACTCTCGATACGCGTATTCCCACACAAAGAAAAGACAAATTAGTAAATGAGAGAACAATATGGTCCAGAAACAATCCGATCATAATCTTATCAAAAACTCTTTCCAACACCGTAAAATAGAAACCGAAATAACTAACTACATAACCCAACGACGTTTACGACCTTGGTCTTATTAGTTATTGATAAGATTACCACACCCCAATGCCAGAGGGAACACAAACCGAAGGAATCCCCAGCCCTACAACAATAGGAGTTACCCCTGACACCAGCATCGACGATTCCAGGAACGTAGGCTCCACCGCAATCCGGGATCTGAGAGACCTAACAACTGTAATTCCGGATTATGAGTTAATTAATCTATTTTCTGTTTTTTCGAATACTTAATCGGATTTCACATGTAATCCCGTGTTAAACAATCCTCCATCATGAGACTGCACGTGCATTCCCGTGTTGTAGATTAACTAACGTTTCATCGGTAAATTCGTCGGAGAAACATGTCTCATTTGTTTGTTTCTAACATAATTGGGCTTTGTGTATCCATTTCGTATGTCATTGATATTTTCCATATTTCATTGACATACACATGTATATCATTGACATACTTAATATCGGATCCTATGCCTCTGGATTTTCGCGTACCACTTTCTGGTGATACTTTGCTGTGTCCGATTCTTCTATCAATGATCAATTCCTTTGGTCGTGAGTCATTCTTTTGTTTTCTGTGATCGACTTCCTACGGTCCCTATATTGCCTTGTTGATCTTCATATGCCCGAGTGTCGATCCATCAGTAATTTTGTCTCACTCCTCATTGCATTCATTGTATTCAATTTGTAAGAACGTATGTTGTTCATTTCGCCGCGCATCTCATTCATGTAGTGCGCGCGTTGATCTGTTTCCTTATTGGTTCATATTTAACCGCACGTAACGGTTATATCTTGTTTTTACTTAACAACACAATTTGCCGGTTGTTCTCCCCTAAATCCATGTTCTTGGTTTAGATTCCTATCGGATTTTTAGAGGGAAGCATACAACATAGTTTTTTAGACATGGATTTTTAGTGTGGTTGTTTTATTACTGAATTGTGGTACTTAACTTTGTTTTTACATTGTCATGAATTCATTTAGGAGATTCCTGAATGCATTACTGTTTAGATGCTTGGTCAGAATGTTGGCATAGTTGTCCTGTGAGTTAATATGACTGATAGATACGACTTTTCCAGCTTGGTGTTGTCTGACGAAATGGTAGGCCAGTGCGATTGATTTCTTGTTGAGTGAACTTGCAGGGTTGGTGGAATTGATTACTACACTTTTGTTATCCACATAGATCTCTGCTGGTTTGGTGATTACAACTCCCATTGATCTAAGATGGTATCTGAGCATGATGGCCAATGCAACCGCGTCTTTCAGGGCAGTAAATTCAGCTCCAAATGTACTTGTGTGAACTGATGTTTGTCTCTTAGACTTCCAGTAGACTGGCATACACCCAACGAATGCAATCAATCCAGTGATACTCCTTCCAGTAACCAAGTCGTGTGCATGGTCGCTGTCACAAAATATGTTCAAGTCCATTTCAGGAATTAGAGGCACCGGGAACATTGGATCCAATTCTTCCTTGTAATATTTGTAGTGATGTGTAAATTCTTCGTATTTGAGCTTGACATCACCATTTGAACTGATCCTTGGAGATCTTGAATCCACTAGAATTCCTTTCTTCTTGTACTTCTTCAGATATCCCAGAATGTGTCTAGCCATCTGCAAATGACCTTCTCGCGGTCCGGCTGCAAATCTTGAGAGAGATGATACTGCAAATGCAATATCAATTCTTCCAGATAACACCAACCATTGCCCTAGACCAATAATATGTTGGAATTCCTTGTGTTCAGATACTGACAGTAATGGTGAATCATCCAGTTCAGGGTGACAATCAGTTTTCATTGGCAGATTTTCTTTCTTGAGGGTCACTGAATATTTCTCTTGATATTTCCGAATCACTTCACTGATATATTTAGTAGAGTTCATCAACAATCGTCCATCTTTGATTCTTGTAAGACTTGTACCAAGGTAATACTGAGGTTCTGATTCAACATTTCTCAGTGCAAATTCTTGTTCAATTCTGGCTATCCAATCTTGTGGTTTCTTTCCTATTACCATAAGGTCATCGACATGAGTACCAATATATGTGTAGCTTTCTCCTTCTTTCTGTAGCCATAAATCTGGATCTGCTCTTGACGGTCGAAAACCCAAATTCATGAGTGTATCAGCCAGAAAATCCATGAAAGCTCTACCGCTACCTGCCAGTCCATACAGCGCTCTTTGTATTTCTACTTTGCATCCTTTCTTTTCACCAAACTCGTCTCCAGCCCACACCCATACTTTTTCCTGAACCGGCGCAGTTGGAAAAGCATTTCCCACATCTGCTGTCATCAAATCCAGTTGTTGGTGTTGGGCCATTAGAAATAGTACGTACACAGATAAACTGTTGATCTGACTGGAGTATGTGTTGTATTCACTCGAGTCAACTCTGTGGCCTCCTGCTACTAAACGACTTTTGTACCTGCCATCCTCGCTCTTGATATCCCATATCATCTGCAATCTTGCTTGTTGCCAACCTTCTTCTTTTGGAAATTCTTTTTCTGCTGAGTGATATTTGAAACATTTTAGTCGTTCCAAATTATCCATCTCTTTCTGAATTGAGTCTTTCCATTTTGTATTGCCAGCTTCCGCATCGAATTGCATACATTCTTCATAGGTATTTGGAATCTTCTGTCCAAACTTTTCACGATTCTTCTTCTTTGCCATTCTTTGATTCCTGGATGGTTTCTTCTTGACTGCACGTTGAACACTCTTGTGTATCAGGGATTTCATCAATCGTATTCTTCTGACGATACCAGATTGTTGTTTTATTACTTGCTCTGCCCATACATTCAATGGCCTGTTGTTTCCTCTCCGGCTTTCAACAATGTACTCCTTGATGTACTTTGCACATGCCAGTGGTTGATCTTTCTTCTATTGTGGGAATGGGGTATTCAAGACTGTATTTCCTTGCAGCTCATCAACGTATTGTGCCTTGAATACCAAAATTCCATTTTCCCAGAAATGATCCAAAATCTTCCTGAAGTCCATATTCAAATTCATTTCTGTGCTTTCCAAGATGTCCTGGTGGGTTTCAGCATTGTTGCATCCATCTATATCACTTGGTAACGTTTCTTCTTCCATATCCAAAGTGTTTTCCGGATCCGCATCCTCTTCATCTGCATCAAGCTCCCCTGAAACCGTATTGTCATTTTCATCCCTTCCTTCCATTGGATTGGTGCTAGTTGAATTTTCCATTCCTTCAGAGCTCGCGACAAATTTCTCCCCTGAAGATAACAATGGGACTTCATCAGTGCTCTTGATATCTTCCATGTTCTGTTGGTGCTCTGACAGAGGAAGAGTAAACTTCTCTGCCTCCGGGTTGTCGTTCACATATTCATCTTTGGTGCCAATTTCCTTGCGTCTTGTTCGGACCACAGATCTCATCAACACTTGTCTTTTCTGTTTTGGTGTATCTGGTTCAGTCAGAATATAATAAGTCATTGCATCCCCCGTTGATTCAGCAAAACCCAGAAATCTCCCTTTCAACATGTTGTTTTTGGGACTCTTGAATCTTGGCTCAAAATACCACACTGGTTCATAGAAATGAAATCTCAGATGGGAGATATCAGGTGTCCAACCTTGGTGCAATTCGAGGGGTACTTTCCAATTCAGAGACTTTCGGGCTGCCAAATTGTTAACTGACACGCACCATTTTGCACACCAATGTGCTAAACTGACTGGCGCCTGAAACATACGTAGGCTGTTTTGTACCATCTTGGACAATCTTCCCCATTCAGCTTCACATAGGTTCTGGTGGCTGTGATGTGGTTCGCTTGTTCTGGTTTTGATCATATTTTCCCGAAGAATTTGAGTCCACTTTACCCCTGTTTCAGATCTTGCATTATCACTGAGAATAGTATCCGGTGCTCCATGTTCTCAAAGATAATCCTGTAGGGCATTTGTACATTGTGATTCTGTTTTCAGAGGATGAAAAGACCAAAGCTTTGTCTTGGTACCACTAAAAAATTGTCCCCCGTTGTGTCCTTGAGATGTCTTCTTCGAAAAGTATGTGTAATCAGTGCTCACTGTTTCATTTTGTCTTTTGTAATGGAATGCCTTGAATCTTTTCCTGTAATGTTTCCTGGGAACTTCGCGATTTTCTTCTTCTATTTCCTCATAGTGTTGGGTAGTATTTTCCAATGTTTTCAAAACAGTCAATTCTGGTAACATAGCAAACCGCTTTCGTAGTTCCAACATTGGGAGTTTTGCAAATTTGAACGTTTCTCTTGCTCTCTTCCTTCTCAACATTGGATATTTGCGCATGTCTGGGGGTGCAGGACTGTTCAGTTCAAATTTTTCCAATGTGTCCACTTCCCCTTCCGTCGGTTTGGTAATATGAAAGTATACTTTTTCATCGTCATATGAAAATGGTAAAAATATCGTTCCGATTGTAATCCCACATTTGCTCAACTGTGGTTGCACTCCATTCACCAGCACTCCATGATCACCCATATCGATTGTTGTCAATAGTGATTCACCATCAGTTTGATCTTTATCCTTGGTGACAAAAGTTGCATAGTGGACCATTAGAATTACTGGATCTTCTCTTCCTGGAATAAAGGCCTTCGTTACAGCACTGCAAACTGGGTGTTCCACATAGGCGTTGGTATCATTACTCATGTACGGCCTCATTGCAGATGTCATTCCGGTTTCTCCTCCAATTCGAAGCCATGCTTGTTCTGTAACCGTTGGTCTTCTTCCTCCACCACTGTCAATCACTGCAATGTTGTCATTTTGTTGAACCTCTCTGTATCGATGTATATTGATTGTTGCTGGATTTCTTGCTGTTCTTCTCGGTCTTCTTCCTTGGTAAATTTTTCTGGTTGCTTTCCGGCGATCCCGTTCTATTTCAGTATCATTTTTGTTGATTTCCTTTTCATCGTCCGAATCCGGTTCCATTCGTGCAACAAGATCTGGTACATCTTCTCCATTACAATTCACATCCTCATCCTCATTTTCACTATCCTCATCATCGCTTTGATCAGATTTTATTTCCATCTTGTTTCTTCGTGTTGTATAAAAGTAGGATGATGCGTTTCTTCGTGGTGTTGAATTCGCTGTATTCTGTGTTACCGAATTCACGGCATTCTGCGTTGCCTGATCCGAATTCACTGCATCCTGTGTTACTTCAGCATCGTCCCCCCCAGAATGTAGTCGAAATCGGACCGTTTTGAGGGCAGTAGAGCCTGGAGGAAATAATTCAGTTTCATCAATTGTTCCAATACTATCTTGATCACTATCAGCATCCGGAGGGAGTGATGCAGCTGGAGAAGACGAGGGCGGCGGGGGTGACCCGAGCGGAGGTGGATTGGTAGTGGGAGTCATGACACGTCGTACTCTTCGTTGATGATTGGTAGATTTAGGGATGAAATGATTCATTCCATCATCTTGTGGAGAACCAACAATGACACCCTCTGGAGTAGATGGTAGAGTATCACTGTGTCGGATGGCTTGATTGTATTATAGCACCCAGTCACGATAAAGTTGAGATAGCTCCTGCCATGTGTCTGGAGGAATTCGAATAATACCCTTGAGATTGGGGTGAATAGTCCCTGTGAGAATTCCAGTGCCGGAGGACCCAGTTCGGTGTCTTTTGTTAGGACCATCTGGGGTGCGCCGAACACGTTTTGAGCCTCCTCTGTTGCTATCGAATACTGTGCGGGCAAGTTCTTCATCGTGGATGCGAAGCTTAACAATCATTTCTTTGAGAGTCCGGTCTGTTTTGTGTTCCAGCAATTCTTCTTTGAATCTCTCCAGGTTGGGGTCACGAATATTTCGAGCAAATATGCTTTTTGCATCCCATTCAGTCATATGATATGGTGGAATTTTCCGAAGTTTATGATAGGTCAGTTCAAAAGTATTAATGTACTCAGAAATATTGCCGTTGGGGTGCAACTGGTTGTATCGTAGACGAAGCTTCAGTGTCTCAGCATAAGATTCTCTCCGGTTGTCAGAATCATACCAGCCCAGTAGTTCCTGCCATGCTGCGTGTCCATCGAATGTATCTTCATGCTTGATGATTTTGGAATGAGCACTACCTCCACTACAAGCCGACAGTAATGTTCCCCACAGTGCCTTGTTTTTGCTTGGGGCATTGCGGGCGGCGTCTGGGTCATTCATAATTTCCTCATGTCCTGTTGCAGCAAAAGTAGCGATCGCATCAGATTTCCACTTTGTCCAATTTTCTTGTTGGCCATCAAAATCCTGGATTGGTTTTGCCTTGAGTAACTGCTGACCTGTTGCTTTTTCTTTTGCCAACCTCACTTCTTGTCTAAGCGCTTCCATCTCATCATCTTTGTTGCGTGATTCTTGGATGGTTTGTCTCAGAGCGTTCATCTCTGCTTCGTATCTTCTTTCTTTTTCTTGTCCTCGAGCTCTTGCTGCTCTCATTTCTTCCTTTAGTGCATTGATTTCTTCCATTTGACGTTTGACTTCTGCTGCTTGTCTCCTAATGTTAACCGATTTTTCCTTTCTGCGTCTTTCGGAACTTGAGGTGCTGCTATCATCACTTTCTGATTCCGATGACGATGATTCCGATGACGATGACGATGAATCCAAATTTCTGTTAGCCCGTTTCTCCCTGCCTCTATGTCTCGAGCGTTGTTGTCATGTTGGCAATGGAGTCTGATCATCCTCGCTTGTATTCTGAGATACATCCGGTACTTCATTCTGTCTCCACCAGTCATTGTTTCTCATCATGTAAAAAGCCGGGTAAGTGACTGCACCCAGGGTTTGGAAGAATCTGTTTGTAAAGGTTTATAAAAAGTGTGTCGTAACAAACAAACAAATGCAATCGGTCTTACGATCGATTAATTTAGTGAGTAGAACAATCAGTTTGTTACAGTTCAATCGTCTTTGCCGATCGAATCGACGGGTTAATTACTCGTCGTATCGTGTAATTTCAAGCATACAAAAAACATGTAATTCTTAAGACACAAAACACACGCAAACCATCTTCGATTGGTCTTTCTTAGTATCGTATTACCGTGTAATTCACCGTGATATTCTCATTGGAATATCACCGTATTTGTACCTTATTACGTAGAATTAGTACTAGGTTGTACATAGATTTTAGGGCATGATAGTGTTTTAGAGTTGTTAATTCTTCGAAGAGTGAGCTGATGGGGAAATTTGGTAAAGAGACAAACCACATGGAAACGCCGACGATTATTCACTCAAGTTAAATAACCTTACGAATAAGGTTATTTGCCCTTATGACTTTTCGTACAGTACGCGTTACACGGTGAATTCTTTTCAGTCCCCTTCAGTCATAAATCCTCCAACCGTTAAGCGGCTGGATTCTATGGCTTAATATGTTCATCGTGAGTTGAATACCAAACTGTATCCAGTCTACCATCAGAGGCCCTATCAAAAAGAAATGGGGCGGCGTTTTGCCTTTCAATCTGGCTCATATCATGGCATTTTGCCCTGATCCTTGCCAGTTTGATATATTGTATTCATGGATCAAATTATCCATCTTCGAAATGCTCATTGCAGATCGAACATAAAATCAACTTGTTACTTCAATCGAACAATCGATCGAACATTCCATCGAATGATTGATTCTTTACTTTACCACATGCAACGGGAACAATGTTCCCGGAAAACAGCGCCGCTCATTAGCTTTGTAAACAAATCAGCAATATTTGTTGAACCTGGTTCCTTTGCAACTCTGATAATTCCTGCTGCAATAGATTCACGCGCTTTGTGGTATGCAATGCTGTTGTGCTTCTTCTTACATGGGCTTTCAGGTCGTGTAACATTTGTGACAACTGAATCATTATCACAATACACATTTGTGCTCCCATCAATTGGAACACCCATCATTCTCAACTTGTACCTTAGACCTTCAACCAATTCGATTGCAATTTTCAAAGCAATGATTTCAGATCCAAAAGTTGATGTCTCAACTGTTGTTTGTCTTTTGGAAAACCAAATGATCGGTGCATTATTAATGAAGATAATAACACCAGTATGAGACCTTCTCGTCGCCTTGCATCCGGCATGGTCGGCGTCAACGAAACAACTCATTGTTACATGCTTTCCCAAAGCTTCAGGCATATCTGCTGGTATGACTTCAGCGGCACCAGGTTAAAATTCAGACCAGTCACATTTTTGAAATTTACTCTCATCAACGCTTGGTACAGTATCATCAAAAACCAATTTTGACCTGTTGTACTTTTTCAAATATGCAAATATATGAAATAATTGATTCAAATGCCCGATCCTTGCCTGTGCCAAATACCTTGACATCAGCGAGACTGGCATTACTATGTCAAGTCTTCCTAATTCACAAATCCACCTGAGAACTCCAATTAAACCTTGATAGTAATTTTGCAATTCAGGATTCAATTCTTCTGATATATCAATTTCCGGTCGATAATCATGTGACAGTGGACTGGATGCTGATTTTGGTAGATACTTGTAGCCATATTTTTCAGTTCCTAACTCTTGTTCGACTGCTGCAACAGCTTTCGCTGTGTACTTAGTGCTTGATAATGACCATCTTGGCTTTGAATCACCTTCAAAGTAGAATTTCCCAATATCAGCTCCCAAATACAGAGTTGGCTCTTCAATTGTATCATCCTTCAATTTGAACTTTCGTTCAATGTTTTCAAGCTGGAACTTTGGATCTTCGCCAGAACATAGGATATCATCTACGTATGCAATGAGCATTGCCCAGTATCTGGATCCATCTTTCCTGGTTTCAATCCTTAAGTGCACATCCGGATCTGCCTTGCAAGGTGAATATCCAAGATCTCTCAAATGCTGGGTGAGGTATGACCTGAAAGATGCACCAGCAACCGGCAGTCCATACAATGCGCGGACAATCTTGCAAGGTCTTCCTGCAAGGTGAGGTGGAAAACCATCTTCTTCTCTCGCTTTTAGGAAGTATTTCTCTTTAATCGGGGCTGTCAAATATGCATTTTGAATATCAGCTGATAGAACCTTCAAATCATTCAGCGCTGCCAGCATAAAGAATATTCTTACTGAGTCTCGACTGGGAACCGATGAATAAGTATTTTCTTTGGCCACTGCAGGGACTTTGTGTCCGTCCCCTACCAACCTGGCCTTCCTTGTTAGGGATCCAAGCTTGATGTCAAAAATCATGTGGGTTGTTATCTGTTTATGGCCAACTGGAATAACATCATCATCAGAAAATTCAAACGCTGCCATATTATTTGTCATTTCCTTATGAATTGCTCTTTCCCAGTGGTCGGTCCCCGTTTTCTTATCAATAGCCAGCGCTTGTTTGATTGAATGTGGCAACTCAACTCCATATTTGTGAGTCTTCAACCAATACTTTGCTGTTTTGGCCGCTTTAAGGATTCGGTCCTTCCTCCTCAAAATTTTGTGCACCCACCATCTGAAAGCTGGTGATTTTTCAAGATTATTGTTAACTGCACACTCGGCTAATTGCACTGGAAATGATTCTTTCACATCGCTTAACTTACACCATGATTCAGTGCCATCCTTCCAACTGGCAAGAATTCTCCAACCCCTAGTTGTCGGCTTATGGGTTTTCCTGCCATTTTTTGCTATGGTCGTGGCTTCATCATCAGTTAGTGCAGTGTTGTCGCATTCGTGGTCAATGAGCTCATCTAGTAGAGTGAACATCCTCCCGTCATCATCAACAGAGCTGTATAGGCTTTCTGCAACAATATTTGCCGTGTATTCCTCCATGGTGCCATCAGGTAGTTGCAATTTATACAGCCTCGTGTCTAGTATGGGATTCTCATTTCTGATTCCTATTGGTCTGTTTTGCAAGTCGCGAACCCTGTCCTTGACAACGCACCTGAGTCTTTCATCACCTCTTTCAATGATCACTTCATTTCCCAGATATTCATCTGGTTCATCAACATCTTCTACCGATGCTTCTGGCTCAGCCATTTCAAGTTTCATATCCGGTGTTTTTACTGGTTGATTCTCAAATAGCTCTATTTGGGGCTCTGGGTAGTTTTCATGGAAGAATGATGCGCTGTCCTTGACTTCATCTCCAATCTTGGATTCAATTGATTTGTCAATGGCTTCCATTCTTCTGAGGATATCTCTGTCCCGCCATTCAAATTCCTTGACGGGTCTTATTGAATTTGTAGATATTGGTATTGCTGATTCGGTCAGGAGCCAAAAACAATCCCCCCCACCTACCCTATTCCCACAGGGGCCCAACCATCGCGCCAGCCTTTCAACACCTCGGGTGGAAGAATCACCTTTTTCATAATAAAACACAAAATCATACCATTCTGATGAAGTGTATAATGTAATATCGGGCCTATAGCCATGGACCAATTCAAATGGGGTTCTCCCCATTGAAGAAGGGTTGTTGGAGGCTGTTCGCTGCCTGATATTAGCACATAGTTCACCACAAAATGACCATAATCTTCTCGGTGACTTCTTCTTTGCAGACTTGGTTGTGATTGCACTACCAAGATGGCCAATCGCTTGTTCTGCTCGATTTTGGAATGGGCAATGTGGCTGGATGAATGTCTGATGAATATGGTTGCGCTTTACAATTGAATTCCAGTGTGTTTTGTAGGTTCTTGGGGATCCTTGTTCTGGCACACCATCAGAAATCAAATGCTCTGGAATTCCAATTTCATGAATGAATGTCTTCAGTCCTTGATGGGCTTGTGATTTGTCCTGTATTGGTATAAATACTTCAAACCCATTTCCATTTGTAAAGATCTGTGCACATTTTTCTTGCCTCATGATACTCGTGGTTCTTGCATGCCATGTATCAGTGTACCAGGTTCCTTGTGCGACTCTCTTGTTCCTGAAGCGCTGAGTAGGCAGCCGCTTCATCAATGGTGATTGCAAATTTCTGAGTGCCTTCTGCGTCGTGACTTTCAATGTCTGCTCAGCTTTCTTAAAACTAATGTTCCAAGTTTTGGCTAGGCGTTCACAGTCAACTTTGTTTGGACCTTCAATTGTTATCACTGATGGCCCCCATTGATTTCTTCTGTCAAGAGACCTTCTCTCAAGTGTATTGTCAATTTCTTGCAAGCTAGGGGCCTGTTTTGATTTTGCTTCAGGAGCTTCCATAAAGTCAAATTCTGTATCATCAAACAAAAATTGGTCTACCCTTCGCGCGTTTGAAATATTCCTTACTGAAGAAATCCGATGAGCAATATTTCCATCTGTTGCAATGTGGCATTCAGTTAGCATTCTCCTTGTGGATACTTGATGGATCCTCATCAGTTTGCATTGCTGCATGACACTTGGATGCCGTTCTTCTCCTAAGCTGGTCTTGGGAAGTTTATTTGTGACATTACTAGCAGGTTCTGTTACAACAGAACTTTCCTCCATTGCTTGGTCCTCTTCGGTCGACATAGCTTGAAGGCTGAATTGGTCCCCTGAAATTGGATCTCCATTGTCAATGGCTAGCTCGGCCATCCTGAACTTCAGTGAATGTGGATCCCAGGGGGTATCATTTGTTGCTATCAAATGTTGACATTCGTCAAGTTCCATTCTTGTGGGCTTTCTTGTGGGGAAATATGAGATCACGTTTCTCATACTCAGTTTGATAAAAACTTTCTTCGGATCATCATCCTCCATTGGAGTTTGAATTGTAATTCCATGCTTGGATCTTGGATCAAATTGGCGAGGTGTCTCTTCAACAGAGTTGAAATTGCAGTCCCTCACTTGATTTGGGCATATCAAGCTGTTTTTTAATTTGTCCCCAAAGTACAGTGCTTGGTGGAACACTATGATATATACTTGGCCTGATGTTGGATTCGTCCATGCAGTCGCACAGCTTCCAATGGGGATTTTCTTGATGGGCTTGTATTCTTCAGAAAAGGGTGCAACATCAACGTGTGTTGTGATTTGATCAGGATTCAGCAATACCATATTGCTTCCTGCTGCGGTAGTATCTGCATGTGAGTCTAACTCACAATATCCTTCTTCATTTTCCCCATCATCAAAACCTACAGGGACATTCATCTGGTATAATGACCGGCTCACCATTTTTAACAATTTGTGTTCTAGTGATAGTGTCCGGTTATTATGTCATTTCTTAGATTTTGATCCAAAACTGTCACCCGCGCCTTCATTTTCAGTTTCTTTCTTTTTAGTCTCAGCAGCCTTGAGATTTCTTTTCTTTTTAGCCTGTCTCATCTGGTAAAGCTCCTGGCGCTGTTCTTTTGACATTGTTTTATAAACACTTGTTGGGTAAGGCTTGCACTCAACTTTTCCTGTAAAAGTTCCAGTTGTCTTTTGCTTTTTGTTGCTGGTTGTGCCCATAGAATACAAACTTCTGGAACCTCTTTTACTCTTCCCGGTTGCGAGCTTTTTCAATCCAAGACGATTGGTGAATAGAATCAAGCATTCATTGAAATTGTCCCGGTAATCTTTGCTCTCGTCAATTGCATCAGCTTTAGCAGCATCAAGCCTCTCATCACTGATTGAATTGATAAAATCCCAGACAAATCTTCTTTCATTATGATTCTTTTCAAATCTCAGAATTGTACCATGAAAAGCAGTCCAGTTCCGTTTGTGCTTGTTCCAGTCATAATTCTTAGAATCTCCAGTGTAGTGTGAATCTTTCATTTCCTGGTATGTCTTGTTTAGAACCATAGTGATATTGGTATCAGTGTAAGCATGTTGCATCAGCGAAATGAAAGCGTTTCTTGCATTTCCTGAGTTCAGCGCGGTGTTTTGGAAATGTGCCACATATTCCCAACCAGGACCCTTTCTTGTTGCATCACACAGCAACCTCCAGACAACATTGTTGTCCTCATCATACTGGGGACCTGACAGGACGCCACATCTTTCATTGTAATCACTCCAAGTTGGATAAGTATCTGTTGTAGTTTGCCCGACTGTTCCAGCCCTGGCTTCATCAGTAACTTCTTCCTTTTCTTGGGGTCTTATGACATACAAGATTGGAAAACCCTCAGAGTTGAATCTGTATCTCAAGTTTTGTCGGAAGCCTTCCTCCCATTCCCTGAATTTTGTGAGATCCTTCAGCTCGGGTGGAGTTGCTCTTTCCTGTGATTTCACACTTGATTCCATCATCTTGATTCTGAATTGCTGCAATTCCAGGTTGTTTGGGTTTGCGTTCCAGTCGATAGCCCTTGGCTCAACTCCAATCAGTGGTTGGTATCGAGCCCAACTTGCCCATGTGAGAAGCCTCGATGATAGCCTGTTACCATAGTGGATACTTTTTGGGTTAGGACATTCTGGACTGATAGATTTCAATCCATGCATGAATGATTTGATGCTTTCCTTGTTGAGATCTGTAATTTCGCGGATATTAGACATCCCTCCCCTCATAATTTCTTCAGCTGATTCATAGTTGATACCAAAATCCATCAAGCTGCTTCTAAAGGCAAGCTGTTCTGGATTCAGAAATCTTCCACTGTTGAATCCCCTGATTTTTATTTTTGGTTGGGATGACCTCCTTCCGTACCGTTCAGCCCTTAGGTCGACGTCTAGTTGGTTCTCATCTTCATCGCTGCTATCACTATCACTCTGATTAACGTCATCTGGATTTCTGTGTTGCTTCACCGCATCCTGTATGGCTCTGATCCTTCTCTTTACCTCCTTGTCGATGACTCTTTTCCAAGTTGAGTTCATTTCTGGATCGGTCATAGCCTTTTCCATTACGCGCATGATTGTTTTCTCATTCAATCTGCCTTCATCCATACTTTCGTCATCACTCTTACCATCCATGGTGATTCCTGGTAGATCTTGGTCCACTTCCATCTTTGTTTCCTCCTCGCTACTGCTGGAGTCATATTTGTCATCGTCCTTTGGCTTTGCTTTTGATCTCGTTTGTCTTCTTGCTGTAGCCATGTTGTAGACAAGATTTCAAATGATCGTTTCGAAATAATTTGGAGGATATTATTCGATGTAAGTTTGGATGGTCGTTTCGATGACGCAATCGATTATTTAATCGAAGGTGGTATGTGGTGGGAGAGTGTAATCGAATCGAGGGACTAGATGTGAGATATGGATATCAATCGTTGGTGACTGTTGAGTGTGATTTGCTTATCTGTTTTGTATTTATCCAGATCGAATTTTCGTTCCGGTTTGTATACTTTCTGACTATTCGGATCGAATTTTCGTTCCGGTTAGTTTTGTGTGAGCTTTTGCTTTTACTGCAAATCAAGATTGTGAGCTTTCCTATCCTTTCTCAGGATTTTGCTCATTCTGTATTTCTGTGGTGAAAGGTTGAAAGATTGTTTCTTGAGAATTTAGTGTTCTCTTTTCCTTTTTTGGATCTTTGCGATCTTTTGTTCTTCGAGATTTGGTGTTCTCGATTCTAGAGCAGATGTTCTTTCGCAATCTGTTCTTTCGCAGTCTGTTCTTTGCGGTTTGTTTCCCACCACATAATAGTTTAGGCTCAATCTTCTAGCTCGCGTCATTCTTGTTTTCAGTGAAAGATCAGTGTTCTCGGATATTGATTCCTTTCAACTGATGCCAACCTGGGCGATTCGTTCAGCTGAATCGTCCAGTTTCTTTTCCCTTGCATTGTTTTGCTGGATCTCGAAACCCGGTGGAGCCACCACCTTGGTTCGATTCTTTGGTCTCTTCTTTCAGGGAGACCGCCCTGGTGTTGGTCTGTTCCAGGGCTCCACAGGCAACTGCCTCTTTTACATCCTTGAGGGTTGATGCCGGTAGCTGATCAGGCTATTCCGGATTAGTCTTCGAGCTCAACTGCGTTTCCCGTTGAAACGCCGTCCTCAGCATTGTAGGATGCTGGCCACAGCCCGTAGATGCTGTGGGTCTGATAAACTATAAAAAGTGTGTCGTAACAAACAAACAAATGCAATCGGTCTTACGATCGATTAATTTAGTGAGTAGAACAATCAGTTTGTTACAGTTCAATCGTCTTTGCCGATCGAATCGACGGGTTAATTACTCGTCGTATCGTGTAATTTCAAGCATACAAAAAACATGTAATTCTTAAGACACAAAACACACGCAAACCATCTTCGATTGGTCTTTCTTAGTATCGTATTACCGTGTAATTCACCGTGATATTCTCATTGGAATATCACCGTATTTGTACCTTATTACGTAGAATTAGTACTAGGTTGTACATAGATTTTAGGGCATGATAGTGTTTTAGAGTTGTTAATTCTTCGAAGAGTGAGCTGATGGGGAAATTTGGTAAAGAGACAAACCACATGGAAACGCCGACGATTATTCACTCAAGTTAAATAACCTTACGAATAAGGTTATTTGCCCTTATGACTTTTCGTACAGTACGCGTTACACGGTGAATTCTTTTCAGGTTGGCATGTTTGTCGTGTATTTTTCTTTTCGGTTGTTACGTATTTTTATTTTGTTTTTGTTTCTTGTTATGTATTTTTTATTTTTATGTTGATATTCTTCTTTGTTGTTCTAGCCAAGTCTCAGTAGTATTCAATAGCTTGCGTCCGAGATAATCGCTTATTTCAGTAGTTTTGTACCAGTGTGTTAGATTTGGTTCAATGGTACAAGTGAGTATAGAATTTACCAAAGTTCAAGATCGATAAATTCTATTCGCCGGTTTTTGTTAGTAGAAAACTTTGTGTAGAAATCTTGTAGGTATTAACACTCCGGAATGGATTGTAACTCGTAGGTATGTTCGTTATATAGACTTCGTATGAAGCTGCGACTGTTAATCAACAACTGTAATTCCGGATTATGAGTTAATTAATCTATTTTCTGTTTTTTCGAATACTTAATCGGATTTCACATGTAATCCCGTGTTAAACAATCCTCCATCATGAGACTGCACGTGCATTCCCGTGTTGTAGATTAACTAACGTTTCATCGGTAAATTCGTCGGAGAAACATGTCTCATTTGTTTGTTTCTAACATAATTGGGCTTTGTGTATCCATTTCGTATGTCATTGATATTTTCCATATTTTATTGACATACACATGTATATCATTGACATACTTAATATCGGATCCTATGCCTCTGGATTTTCGCGTACCACTTTCTGATGATACTTTGCTGTGTCCGATTCTTCTATCAATGATCAATTCCTTTGGTCGTGAGTCATTCTTTTGTTTTCTGTGATCGACTTCCTACGGTCCCTATATTGCCTTGTTGATCTTCATATGCCCGAGTGTCGATCCATCAGTAATTTTGTCTCACTCCTCATTGCATTCATTGTATTCAATTTGTAAGAACGTATGTTGTTCATTTCGCCGCGCATCTCATTCATGTAGTGCGCGCGTTGATCTGTTTCCTTATTGGTTCATATTTAACCGCACGTAACGGTTATATCTTGTTTTTACTTGACAACACGATTTGCCGGTTGTTAAGACCAACTGGTAGAACTCGAACAGTACAACAGGGACGTACTCGAATACACAGAAGAGCAAAACACGCAATTGCAAACACAGAACAGGTTGCTATACGACTATACTGAAGACAGTGAGGATAGCGATACCGACGACGAGATGGTCAAGAAGAAGGATTACACCGGGGTCAAGGACCATCTGGATGAGACCCAATTGAAGCCCATAGCGATACCGACGAGCGTAGATGTGTACCAGTTCAAAAAGACCCTAGCCAACGCATTGGCCGAAGTGTATCCATCAAATACCTACAAGGAAGTGGGTATGCATTCCTGTTGGAAAGTAAGGAACAACACAAGACAAGAGACGCCGGAGCCGCATATCCCACAGCACCGACAGAGCCTCAAGAACTCGATAGCACAATAGAGCTCACCTCGGACGCGTATAAACTATGGAAACGCAGACGCGCCCTATACGTGGAGTGGAACAAATATGATAGAGAGGCCCTACTCATCACCGACAAGAAGTTTCCCACCATGCTAGATGAACTAAAAGACCCGGGCTCCGAGGTATTCCCCAGAGGAACCACGGTACTGGCCGCATTCCAGGCCATGGAAGCTGACCTCTGTACAACAGATGCCCAGCACCGGCTTACCCGCGAGCTCGCGAAGAAAATGAATGACCTATCGTATACACCGAGCCCTATTGGACCCAAGGAGTACTTCAGACAATTGACTAAGTACCAATGGCAAATCAATCTACTCCCGGAAACTGCAGAAGTATCCTCGGCACAGATGATCGATTATGCCCGGGACGCCTTCATGCGCAGCAAACATGACCCGATTACACTACACAGGGTTAATGAAGATTGGAAACAACACAGAACAACCATAGCCACGGGTGACGAGTTCATCCACTACAAAAAGTTCTGGGGCCAACGGCTAAAGGAATTGTACAGCGCATACCACAACAAATCTGCATCGGCCAACATGGTGGACATCCACAATGACCGACGTTTCACTGACCTGGAAACACAACAACTCCAACTGGCCAACGTGTGCCGAGAGATCTATTCGCGGGTGTCCGAGAATACAGCCTCGACGGCGACGGCGGCATCTACAATGACAATGTCACACCAGTGGGAAACAGCCATGGCAGCCCTACAAGCAGACGTCAACAGACTTAAGGCAACCGACGCGGGTCGGCCCAGACAGGCAGCCTCGGGACGCCCGCTGGCCCACGAGTGGAAACAATACAAATATTACTGCCACTCGTGCGGTGTCAACCTCTCACACACCGGACGAGAATGCTTCCACAAGAGGAACAAAGCCGCCCACCAGGATGGAGCCTCCTACGACAACCAGATGGGAGGATCCACCAGAAACAACGACAGGTGGATGAAGTGGAACGGACCCAATCCCAATGGCGCCGGTCGTGGGGTGTACGAGGCCCCCCCCCACTCCTGACGGCGTGGGAGGAGCCACAGTAGTGGTATACATAAACCTAGTAATCATGATTCACAATTACTCAGTATCCTACGTGCGGGTCCCTCGAGAGATAAACTACCTCGGCCACCACGATCTGTGACCTTTGCGCAAGACGTTGCGTTCCATATCAGGGCCCCACCCGGATATGGGGCCCTGGATTCAGCGGCAACAGACCATTTTGTCCCAACGACCTACCAAGGAGGGGCACATCAGGACACACCGGGGGCGCTGACCGTAGGTTGTGCTAATGGGAGCACTATGCTATCCAACGCAACCGACCAATTAGACCTACCCCAACTCCCCAGCGAGGCACGCGGCTGTCACAAGTTTGATGAAGTGGAGCTACCATTGGTCTTGGTGCCCAAACTCTGCGATCACGGGTGCAAAGTGGCGTTCTCTAAAGACAACGTGTCTATATATGGCCCCTCCAAACAAGTCATACTCACCGGACAACGCGACCCCCTAAGGAACCTATACATGGTTCCCCTCCATCAGCCCGCCAAACATGGGACGACTCAATCTCCAAGGGTGACAGGCCCCCCGCAAAACAAAAACGAACAAAACGAACACAGCGCAACCAGCGCCGTCCACAACAACAACGAAACCGAATATCCGATTCACACGGGGGCAGGAGCATACCAGATTCAAGCCATCCCCAAACTAATACAATTCTACCAGGCAGCAGCAGGGTACCCCACTAAAGAGACGTGGGTCCGCGCCATCGAACGCGGCTCATATGCCACGTGGCCGGGTCTCACAGCACAACGTGTCAACCGACACCTCCCACTCACAGAAAAAACTACTATGGGACACCTACAAATGGTTCGACAAGGCATCCAAAGCACGCGCAAACCAAAGAAGGCGAAGAACAGGCCGACAGCCGATACAGAACCACCCCAAGTCGGCCGGAAGAAGATACATAATGTCTGCGTGGACATAGTTTTGGCGAATGAAATGCAACCAACCAACCACGCAGGGCCACGAACCAAAGACGAGCCAAAGGAACTCATTGCGTGGGACCTGCCGGGGAGATACCCAGGCACGTCACGTCGTGGACACCAGTACGTATTCCTCATGTACGACTACGATTCCAACTATATTGACGTGGAACCCATTCAGTCACGCAAGAGCGAAGACATCCTACAGGGATTCACGGCGTGCTACGCGCGGATGAAAGAGGACAATGTGAACGTAAAAATAGTACGCATGGACAACGAGACCTCCAAGAAACTAATCGCGTACATCACAAAGAACAACCTCGATTACCAACTAGCATTGCCCGGGGACCATCATCTCAACCACGCAGAAAGGGCCATACAGACATTCAAGAACCATTTTATAGCAGGATTGAATGGGGTGGATGACAAGTACCCGATAGATGATTGGGACCTACTGATCCCACAAGCCCTCATTACCCTCAACTTGTTACGTGCGTCACGTACCCAGCCCAAACTATTGGCATATGAGCTCAGACGCGGGGTATATGACTACAACAAACACCCCCTCGCCCCAATGGGTTGTCGGGTGATTATCCACGACAGGGCTCAGGAACGCGGCGCATGGCAGGACCATGGAACGAGGGGCTACTACATTGGACCGGCCTTAAAGCACTACAGAAATTACACATGTGTCGGGGAGGCCAGCCGCGCTACCAGAATCAGCAACACAGTAGCATTCTTCCCCAAGACTGAGATGCCGCGTACCTCCTCAACAGACCGGCTGCTCATGACACTCCAAGACCTAAAGGAAATTGCTAGTAAACCCCATCCGCCAATCCCTTATATGGAACAGGGAACACAAGTTAACGAGGCCCTTTGGAGTATACAAGACCTATTACATATAAATACGCAACAAAAACAAAATATGCTCAAAGATGCCAAGCATCGTGATACGACCCAGAAGGTATCAAACGGGCCCAATACAAAATCCAATGTGCCCGAGAATGCTCGCGAACCTCCAAGGGTGACACCTAATACAAAACCCAATGTACCCGAGAATGCGCGCGAACCTCCAAGGGTGTCACCTACGCAGCTACCCGAGAATGCGCGCGAACCTCCAAGGGTGAACCCTACGCAACAACGCAGTGCCCGCCGGGGACACCCCTGGGCAATAGGCACGATCATTAGAAAGAAGTTCAACTCAGGGTGGTATGAAGGTGAAGTCATAAGTTATGACCAAACCAATCAATACTATAGAGTAAGATTCACGGATGGGGACGTTGCGGACTACACACACGGTGAAGTGTCCAGGTACTATAAATCCGACCAATACTACTCAAAATCCAAGCTTAAGCCCAAGGCCCTAATGGGAGTTTACCTGCGTGACCCCGTCCAGTTCCCCGTACCAAAACAGGCCCTACGGATGAACGAGTTATCGTATGTGCCCCAACTAGCGTGTGGGGGATCCATATGGGATGAGGACTTGAACAAGTGGGCAGCGTACCGTGATCTAATCAGGCACCCCAAAGCACAGATCCAAGAATTATGGCTCAAGTCGGGCGAGGACGAGTTCGGCCGGTTATTCCAAGGCTTTCAACAGAATAACATAGAAGGGATGGACGTATTGGACTGGATCAGGAGAACTGACGTGCCCATACACAAAAGGGTCACATATCCCCGATATACAGTCGCCATACGCCCCGAGAAGGCCGACCCCTACAGGACTAGAATCACAGCAGGGGGAGACCAACTGGAGTACCATGGTAACGTGTCCACCCGGACGGCAAGCATGGAGACCATCAAAACCCACTGGAACAGCGTAGTGTCATCCCCTGGGGCCAAATACTGTACCGGCGACATTTCTAACATGTACTTATGCTCCACACTAGACGAACCCGAATACGTAAAGTTCCGGTGGGACATGATTCCCCCCCGAGTCCGGATAGCGTACCAACTGGAAGGACTCAAACAAGGAGAATATGTATATGCCCGGATCAAAAAGGCATGGTATGGGTTAAAACAGAGTGGAAAGATAGCCCACGACGACCTAGTTGACCACCTCCAGAAGTACGGGTACAGGAAAGCACCCCACACAGAGGGACTGTTCCTACATGATGAACGGGACATAAACTTTACCCTAGTGGTGGATGACTTTGGGATCAAGTACACCCGGCAGGAAGACGTAGATCACCTAGTAGCGGCCGTCGGAGCCAAGTATACATTCAAAGTGGACTGGTTGGGGAAACAGTACGTCGGGGTTCATCTACGTTGGGACTACGACAAACGTGAAGTACGATTGTCTATGGATGGGTACGTGGAACAAGCATTGAAAGAATTCAAACACGTGCGACTGACACACACGTTCGAGGGCCCTTCGCGCGCGGACATCCCAGCCTACGGCGAAAAAATCCAATACGCAAAGCTCGAGGACGTGACCACACTATCGGACGAAGAAATAAAATTCATCCAACAAGTCACAGGAAAATTCCTGTTTTATGCCCGAGCGGTCGACAACACGATGTTACATGCGCTCAACGACATTGCCTCTGCCAAGAATAACAAAACAACACTAGCGGCCACAAAATACTTCCTCAACTATGCGTCATGTAATCCTGACGCATCCATCATCTACAGGGCAAGTGACATGATACTACGAGTGGATAGCGATGCAGCGTACTTGGTATGTCCAGAGGCCAAGAGCCGAGCTGGGGGCTATCATTACCTAGGGGATACAGCCAATCACACATTCAACGGCGCTATTCTCGTACTGGCAAAAATAATCAAAAATGTTATGGCGTCAGCAGCCGAGGCCGAAGTGGCGTCATTATTCCTGAATGCACGGGAGGCCTTACCCATCCGACAATGTCTGCTTGAACTGGGTCACCCACAACCGGCCACTCCACTGAAGACCGACAATAATACAGCAGAGGGCATACTCAACGGCACTATCAAACAAAAGAGGTCCAAAGCAATTGATATGCGATACTATTGGTTAAAAGACCGGGCCCAACAAGGGCAATTCAATATTTTTTTTGGCAACCGGGAAAGCATAATCTGGCGGATCACCCTACCAAGCACCATCCAGGGAGCCACCATAAAAAGGTAAGACCGATATATCTATATGAGCCGGATAGTCCAAGGACCATCCAAGGGTGTATTGGAATACTGAATCAAGCGTGAATTTACGTATTCACGTACACACAAAATGCGTGATACGTAATAAGATACGTACGTAATTTACGTGATACGTAATACGTAACATACAATTTACGTATACGCGAACGATTTACGAATACGTATTGTTTTACGTAAACGTAAAACAAGACGTACGATTCCAAAGTGTTCATGATCTTTTATCAAGAAGAGAGCGCAATAAGTAAAATATACATAAGCGCCCAAGAGTATCAAGAGATACTTAAAACACTGAGTATCGAACACACGATACGAGTATCTATGAGTATCGAACTCTCGATACGCGTATTCCCACACAAAGAAAAGACAAATTAGTAAATGAGAGAACAATATGGTCCAGAAACAATCCGATCATAATCTTATCAAAAACTCTTTCCAACACCGTAAAATAAAAACCGAAATAACTAACTACATAACCCAACGACGTTTACGACCTTGGTCTTATTACCGATGCCGATGCCTAGTATCTCTCTCATTCTTACCTTTGCTTGTTCCGACGTTCTGACGTTCCGACAATCGTCCCGATGAAATGCCGTAGATTGACAAACTTCTTACTCCTATGTCACGAAAAACAGTATCTTGTTCCTGTTGATATAATTGCAAGGGACGAAGCCGGTTCGTTGCTTCTTTCAAGACGTATATGTAAGGCTGCAGTCCAAACAATAGTATCTATCCAGCAAATCCCCTTCTCGTCAAATGCTAACTACTTCTTTTGCAGTACAAGGCTGTTATTTCGGACTGAAATATTTGAGAACGGATCGTTGTGCTACTAACACGTCAAATGTGACGAAGAGGGTCAGATCCCACGTTCCCAGACGAAGTGTTGATTGCAAGAACCAACACTCTACTCAAATAAGTTGGATGTAAGAAGAAGGCAGATTATGAAGTGATGTTTTTTTTTTGCCGCGAGGTAAAAAAAGTGATTTTTTTTGTCGCGAGGTAGAAAAGAAAATTACTGTGTGTGTGTGTGAGAGAGACTTTTTTTTGCGAGGTAGAAAAAAAAACAATCAATACGACGAGGATACTTCAACTCCTGTCGAATTCTACACGTTTTTTGTACTAGATACGTACGTACGGAAAAAAAAATCAATCTCGTACGTACGTACGAAAAAAAAAATCTATCTCGTACGTACGGTACATACGAAGAAAAAAAAATCTATCTCGTACGTAAAATCAATCTCGTACGTACGTACATACGAAGAAAAAAAAATCAATCTCGTACGTACGTACATACGAAAAAAAGAATCAATCTCGTACGTACGTACGTACGGAAAAATAAAATCAATCTCGTACCGTACGTACGTACGAAAAAAAATTCAACTTATGTATTCGTTAGGGTTGGGGTTAGGGTTTAGGGTTAGAGTAGTGTATCCGTGTAGGTTCCTACGCGAGTATGGTGCAATTTCTGGGCAAAAACTAACTTATTGGGTAATGACTCAAAAAGTATCGGGTCCAAGCCATTAATACATTCATCATGACTCATCAAATGCATATTGGAAACAACTTTGTCACATAGAATGCCCAAAATCTTAAGGTTTGACTCTACAAATGGCAATCATGGGGGTATTTTTGGTGCAATTCCAGGGCACAAACTAACTTATTGGGTAAGGACTCCAAAAGTATCCGGTCCAAGCAATGAATACATTCATCATGACTCATCAAATGCATATTGGAAACAACTTTGTCACACAAAATGCCCAAAATCTTAAGGTTTGACTCTACAAATGGCAATCATGGGGGTATTTATGGTGCAATTCCAGGGCACAAACTAACTTATTGGGTAATGACTCAAAAAGTATCTGGTCCAAGCAATGAATACATTCCTCATGACTCATCAAATGGATATTGATAACAACATTGTCACACAGAATGCCCAAAATGTTGTGGTTTGACTCTACAAATGGCAATCATGGGGGTATTTTTGGTGCAATTCCAGGGCACAAACTAACTTATTGGATAAGGACTCAAAAAGTATCTGGTCCCAGCCATGAATACATTCATTATGACTCATCAAATGCATATTGATAACAACATTGTCACATAGAATGCCCAAAATCTTAAGGTTTGACTCTACAAATGGCAATCATGGGGGTATTTTTGGTGCAATTGCAGGGCACAAACTAACTTATTGGGTAATGACTCAAAAAGTATCCGGTCCAAGCAATGAATACATTCCTCATGACTCATCAAATACATATTGATAACAACATTGTCACACAGAATGCCCAAAATGTTGTGGTTTGACTCTACAAATGGCAAGCATGGGGGTATTTTTGGTGCAATTCCAGGGCACAAACTAACTTATTGGGTAAGGACTCAAAAAGTATCTGGTCCAAGCCATGAATACATTCATCATGACTCATCAAATGCATATTGGAAACAACTGTGTCACATAGAATGCCCAAAATGTTGTGGTTTGACTCTACAAATGGCAATCATGGGGGTATTTTTGGTGCAATTCCAGGGCACAAACTAACTTATTGGGTAAGGACTCAAAAAGTATCTGGTCCAAGCAATGAATACATTCATCATGACTCATCAAATGCATATTGGAAACAACTTTGTCACACAGAATGCCCAAAATCTTAAGGTTTGACTCTACAAATGGCAATCATGGGGGTATTTTTGGTGCAATTCCAGGGCATCACAAACTAACTTATTGGGTAATGACTCCAAAAGTATTGTGTCCAAGCCATGAATACATTCATCATGACTCATCAAATGCATATTGATAACAACATTGTCACACAGAATGCCCAAACTCTTAAGGTTTGACTCTACAATTGGCAATCATGGGGGTATTTTTGGTGCAATTCCAGGGCACAAACTAACTTATTGGGTAAGGACTCAAAAAGTATCTGGTCCCAGCCATTAATACATTCATCATGACTCATCAAATGCATATTGATAACAACTTTGTCACACAGAATGCCCAAAATTTTAATGTTGGACTCTCTAAATGGCAAACATGGGGGTATTTTTGTGGCAATTCCAGGGCATCACAAACTAACTTATTGGGTAATGACTCAAAAAGTATTGTGTCCAAGCCATGAATACATTCATCATGACTCATCAAATGCATATTGATAACAACATTGTCACACAGAATGCCCAAAATCTTAAGGTTTGACTCTACAAATGGCAATCATGGGGGTATTTTTGGTGCAATTCCAGGGCACAAACTAACATATTGGGTAAGGACTCAAAAAATATCAGGTGCAAGCCATGAATACATTCCTCATGACTCATCAAATGCATATTGGAAACAACTTTGTCACACAGAATGCCCAAAATGTTGTGGTTTGACTCTATAAATGGCAAAACATGGGGGTATTTTTGGTGCAATTCCAGGGCAGCACAAACTAACTTATTGGGTAAGGACTCAAAAAGTATCTGGTCCAAGCCATGAAATTACATTATGCTCATCATAATGCATATTGGAAACAACTTTGTCACACAGAATGCCCAAAATGTTGTGGTTTGACTCTATAAATGGCAAAACATGGGGGTATTTTTGGTGCAATTCCAGGGCAGCACAAACTAACTTATTGGGTAAGGACTCAAAAAGTATCTGGTCCAAGCCATGAATACATTCATCATGACTCATCAAATGCATATTGGAAACAACTTTGTCACACAGAATGCCCAAAATGTTGTGGTTTGACTCTACAAATGGCAAAACATGGGGGTATTTTTGGTGCAATTCCAGGGCAGCACAAACTAACTTATTGGGTAAGGACTCAAAAAGTATCTGGTCCAAGCCATGAATACATTCATCATGACTCATCAAATGCATATTGATAACAACATTGTCACACAGAATGCCCAAACTCTTAAGGTTTGACTCTACAAATGGCAATCATGGGGGTATTTTTGGTGCAATTCCAGGGCACAAACTAACTTATTGGGTAAGGACTCAAAAAGTATCTGGTCCCAGCCATTAATACATTCATCATGACTCATCAAATGCATATTGATAACAACTTTGTCACACAGAATGCCCAAAATCTTAATGTTGGACTCTACAAATGGCAAACATGGGGGTATTTTTGTGGCAATTCCAGGGCATCACAAACTAACTTATTGGGTAATGACTCCAAAAGTATTGTGTCCAAGCCATGAATACATTCATCATGACTCATCAAATGCATATTGATAACAACATTGTCACACAGAATGCCCAAAATCTTAAGGTTTGACTCTACAAATGGCAATCATGGGGGTATTTTTGGTGCAATTCCAGGGCAGAAACTAACATATTGGGTAAGGACTCAAAAAATATCAGGTGCAAGCCATGAATACATTCCTCATGACTCATCAAATGCATATTGGAAACAACTTTGTCACACAGAATGCCCAAAATGTTGTGGTTTGACTCTATAAATGGCAAAACATGGGGGTATTTTTGGTGCAATTCCAGGGCAGCACAAACTAACTTATTGGGTAAGGACTCAAAAAGTATCTGGTCCAAGCCATGAATACATTCATCATGACTCATCAAATGCATATTGGGAACAACTTTGTCACACAGAATGCCCAAAATGTTGTGGTTTGACTCTACAAATGGCAATCATGGGGGTATTTTTGGTGCAATTGCAGGGCACAAACTAACTTATTGGGTAATGACTCCAAAAGTATCCGGTCCAAGCCATGAATACATTCCTCATGACTCATCAAATGCATATTGATAACAACATTGTCACATAGAATGCCCAAAATCTTAAGGTTTGACTCTACAAATGGCAATCATGGGGGTATTTTTGGTGCAATTGCAGGGCACAAACTAACTTATTGGGTAATGACTCCAAAAGTATCCGGTCCAAGCCATGAATAAATTTATCAGGACTCATCAAATGCATATGGGGAACAACTTTGTCACACAGAATGCTGGAAATGTTGTGGTTTGACTATCCATATGGCAAACATGAGGGTATTTTTGGTGCAATTCCAGGGCACAAACAGTCTCATTTGGTAAGGACTACCAAAGTTTTTGTACGAGGCCATGAATGCATATCACATGACTTAAGAAATGCATGTTGGGAACAACTTTTAAATGCATATTGGGAACAACTTTGCCACACACAGTACAGACAATGTTGTGGTTTGTAGATACAAATGGCACACAAGACAGTACGGTATGTTAGGTGCAGTCTACAAGATTCTACATGTGACTAGAGGATTGAAATACATAACCTTAGTGTTATCAAAAGTTTCCCTTCTGAAAAAATTATGGCGCGGGAGGGCTGGCTGGCACAGGTACGTGATCTACTTCTACAAATATAACAGCGCGCCCAAGCCAGGGCAAACAACATAGTACAGAACCCACGGAAAAACTCTACACACAAAACATCGTACACATACTATACGAAACACCGTAGAAACACACACACACACGACACACGACACACGACACACGACACACGACACATGACACACGACACACGACACACAAAACACCGTACACAACCCGACAAAATTATTAGTACACACACAAAACCACACAAAAAGAAACACATGATTCTTGATCGACACCGTATTCAGAAAATAAAATAAAAAAATATGAATGCTATCGGAAAGACACGACGAAGCAAAAAATCTGAGGGGAAGACCCTTCGAAACAACAAAACCATCCGGCCCGGTGATCATCAAAATACAGGGGACAACAACGGTAAGAAAAAAAAAGTGAAAACAAACACCGCAATTACTAACAAAGTGAGTAACAGTAATACCACAACTATGAACGCATCAAAGGGCAACAGGAAAAAAATTGTACCGACAACACAATTTCTACTACTACAAACACGGAAGAACAAAACACCATCAACCAGAGTAACGAACCAGCACTGAGCATTACCAACACAACCACTCCTACAGAAACGAACCAACAGAAAGAAGGAACAAAAACCAATGTGGTAGAGAAAACATCTAACGGAGAATGCTGCGATTTAGAGGAGGTTGCGGAACTTGTCATGAAAAATATCCAATATGACAAATTGGCACAGGAAGTGGCAAAACACTTACGGCAACAAGAGAGGGAACCACATATAGGGGTGGGAAAGGTGGTAATGGTACCTAAACAAACGGAGGCAACCATGCAGGGAGAGGGGACTGATAATGCCGGCGACACAAGAGAACGAGCAGTAAGTACAATTACAGACAAATATGGGCTTATAACAGACAACGATATGCTTAAGGCTTTGAGTGATATGACTGAAACAGTGGACAAGCAGCTAAGGGATTACGTCAAAAAACATTGGTACCCCAACATGAAGTTCCCTATCAATGACAAGGTAACGGCGCATGTAATACAAAGGGCTGTTGAAGCAAGTGCGGTTATGAAGCCACCAAATATTCCACTTGCGTCATTCTGTTCCTTTTACAGGAAACGAGTAGGGACAGTACTGACCGCATTGAGGCACAACTCACAAACATTAGCGAGAAAAAACTGGATAGGTAAATACAGATGGGAGAATTGGTTGTTGAAATTAGGAATTTTGGAATCTATTTTTGGTCCGACAACACTAACATGCTGCCCGTTGATACTGATGATACTTCCGTACAGACGATTACAGAAAAGGTCGAGTCCCTGTCACATTCCCTGGTACTGTTGCAGTTATTGAAGACACAGAATATGAGGACACAGGTATTTTAAACCCTAAATACAGAACATACAAAGACGCGGAAGATGAAGATTTTTATTATTTTGTGACAAGAATCATGTCGGCAATCAATCCGACAAATTCCAATTTCAAACAATGGAAGGAGAGGCACTTGCTGAGTGATATATTTACTATAGCAGATGAAGCATTTGCATTGGTACTGATCTACAATGAGCATCATGTATGGGTGAACCAGCAGCGGCGAAAGGCTGATGCCACAATTCCGCAACAAAAAACAAATTCTGCAATTCAGACAGTGGAAGCAGAAATGGATGGATGGAGGAAGGACAAGAGTTGTTCAGTGACTTGTGCGACAAAATTGGCAAGATGCGAAAACACCCAGAAACAGGAAGGAAATTGGAAGAAATGATGAGGGACAGATTAAGGAACGAAAGTTCAACAGATTACACCAAGAAAAATAAGCATGGCGATGCAAATATTACTAGTAGCAGCTCCACTAATTGTAGTGGACCAAAAAAGAAAAAGAAAAGAAACGTCTATATTGATCCGGAAATAACAGCATCGATGAATGAAAGTTTACCTATTGGTGAACTAATGTAGAAAATAACAGTACATACATAATACAAAACTACTAATAATCTTGAACTTAATTTGGAGAATATTAGAAATTATGGAGGATTCGTAATACGTTGCAATAGGAATAAATAAAGCATAATAGAATCTACATTTTAAAAAGGGAATGTTGTAGTCGAGAAATAGAATTCACAATTAGGAGAGCAGAATCGAATTGTTGTTTGGAAGATTAATATTTTGGAATTAATACTGAGTAAAGATTTCTTTTTTATTCGTGAAAAGAAGTAAGTGTTGTTCGTACAGAATAATAATTGGGTTCTGCTAGAGACTGAAATAAATTATTTTTATTCAAGAGTAGAGTGATGTGCACCACGCGCACAGAAATAGTGCTCTGTTAATTTATAGCCCGCCACTTGCCCGCAAATTTCATGGTGTCCAGAAATAGTACCGTGTTAAAATCACGCACAAAATTTGTGCGCGAGAAGTAAATTTGAACCCCGCGAAACAGTTCTCGGACGTTGTATGGCGATGATTGTAATATTTCTAAGAAGGAATTGGGGTCTGCCATGCAAAGACATAGATCATCGACATATGTGCATATGAGTTCATATACACGTTCACCATGCTTGTTCATTCCAGGCTTGAGGAAGATTTCCGGCTCCGCGCGGGATCTTTCGAAGCCGAGTTCAATAAGGCAAGCTGCTAGTAAATCACCAAAACACTTGCCCGAAGATCTGAGGCCATATAGGGCCTTGTAGATGATCAATAGATGACCTTCCAGCGATCCGAATTCGGGACCTGCCTTGATGCATACTTTCTCGCAGGTAACTGCTTCTAGGTAGGCATTACCTATGTCGGTACCCCATGCTTCTAAGCTGTTCAGCTCAGCTAGGAATAGACACATACGTAGGCCACGGAGAGATACGACACCGGCATAAACACTATGGATGGGGGCCTCAGTGAGATTACCGTTTGCAACAAGACGAGCTTTGTGTCTACCGTCGTGCTTGACAGCATATATCATGTGCACCTTGATCTGTTGGAACCCAGGTGGGATGGAGCTTGTCTTGTACACGCCTTTATCAATGAATGTATTGTATTCATTTAGCTGTTCCATTTCCAGAGTGGTGGCGTCTTCCCATTTGTGGTTTCCGTTGGCTTGATCAAATCGGAGGGCTTCTTCATGGTTACGAGGTACCTTGAATCCATATTGATACTGCGGAGTGGTACGGAAAGAACGTAGTTTCGCTTGATGCACAAGTCGATCGAGTTTCTTGATTCGTCATGCTAGATTGGTGATTCACTTGAGGCGTTTCCAACCCGGGAGGTCAAGCAAGTTGTTGTCTTTCCCACATTTTGCAATGGTAACAGGGTCATCAGCCGCAATGTTGGCTAATGGTTCATATGTCCGTTCCATGTTTTCCCATTCAATCCAAAGGTTATACTTGGAGCCTTTGTATTGGGGGTGCTTGTTATCCAATGGGCCTTGGTGTCCTAGGATTCAGCGAAACGACCAAAGTTTGCCGTCTTCTTGGGTTGAATCACGATGGATGTAATTCATGACATCATTGTATGCAATGATATCGTCAAGTTCGTCATCAGAGTGTTTGCACTTGAACTTGATGAAGTCTTTGTTACGTTCAAGACTGTCTTCTACATCGACGATGATAAGACGCTTCCGAGTGCCATCGGGGTTGGTTACAAGGAAGGATCTTCCTTGTAGATCGGCAATCGGGACCGTAGGAATGGTAATTGGTTTACCATCACCGTCAAATTGTGCGTTGCCTTCTTCGTCGGTAACAACTACCTGTGATGGGTCTACTGAAGGAGTAGCGGGGTTGGTGTGTGGAGTTGTGACGTCACTAACATCAAAGTATGCTAGCTCCGGTGGATCAAAATCATCTTCAGTAAGGAGAACGCCATCGGATGTCTTGCTGAAGATGTGTGTCGTAGGAGGACCATCAAAACTCTCCCCATAGTTGTTAGGGAGTGGAGAAGGGGACCAGCTTGGGCTGTCATCGACATTCTTATAGAGAAAGCTTGGTAACGAGGGGTGGGCGGGTGGTTGAAGAATAGCTTGATTACCAGATGTGGGAGTTGTTGTATCTGGTTGCTCGGTAGGTACAGATGGCGTTGTGTCGTCATGTTCCGCAGGAGTGGCGAGGTTCAGAGTGGTGTCGGAATCAGTAGTTGAGACTCCAGGAGGGGGAGTAACTGAGACGCCCTGTGGTGTAGAATCTTCAGTGGGGCTACTCGTAGTGATATGCTCCCCATGTTGTGTGAATGTAGGAGCATCACCAGTGGCGTATAATCGGGGCAAGGAATCCTTGGCCTTACGCCATTTGATGAAACCATCATCAGTAAAGAGGCCCGCGCGTTTGTTGCGTGACTCAGGCGTAAGAGCAGAGCGTACACCAGACCGGTCAAGCAATTTGTTGGTGACTGGATCCCAGATTCGGAAACAAAGTCCATTGCCAACATGTTTGGCAATGCCTACGAAATGACCGAGACGTTCAGTAGACTGTGTACCGAAAGGGGAGTCATTGGTCTTGAAATAAACAGGTTCAAACCAGAAGAAACTGGTGTATGCGCTGATGTCGCCAAGTGTACCGGTAGCAATGAAGACCGGTTGTTTGTCCAACAGAGTAGGATCAGAAATAACATTGAGGAGTCCGGCAACGTATGTCATGCATAACAGCCAGAGATGAGGTGGTTCGCCTGTACGATCCATGATGCGATTGACAATGCGTTTAAACGTTTGATATCGCCGTTCAAATTGATTCTGGTGTTGGTGGTAAGGTTCACTTTGCCAGAGTCCAATCCATAACATTTTGAGATAGTCAGTGACTTTCTTACTATGTTGGTATTTCCCATGATCGCATAGGAGGCGAAGGGGCCTGCCCCATTTTCAAACGAAGTTCTGAAAGCATGATAGAAAGTCGCCGATGGTACGCATTTCCTCAACATGTATGATATGGGACTTTCGGCCGAAGAAGATATTAGCAAGTTTGGAGCCGCCATCAATTGCTGGGACATCTGAATAGACAGCATCAGACAGGACGTTGTCCTTGAAAGGTCGAACGTTCATTGCCGGTTGAGGGGAATGGAAACGTTTGAAAATGTTTCCATCAGGGCTAATCGCTAACGAGCCATATTGCGTTGAGTTTTCAAAAGTAGCTTTGATGCAATCTGTGGAAACCCAACAAAAGAAAGGTTTCAGAGATAAGTAATCATGTTTGTTGGGATATCGTTCACGGAGTGTAGTTGCGATACATGTAATATCACTAGCAGTACAATCCGTGGGAAACGCAGTGACTGTCCCAGAGATTGGAGGGGAAGTACAGCATGCGAGGCGTTCCTTGTAGTCGGTAGGAGTGAGCCAGAACGAGCAATCGCTGGTTCCATGATCATCAATAGGGAGGAAGGGAGACCGAGTGGAGTGGCTGGAGTACAAACTGAGAGACGTGACCGTGGAAGAGCCAAGAGACACGGAGATATCTAACCCTTATAGGCAACGTGGGTTTCCGTATTCGTCGTATTCGGGATATGGAAGTTGTTGCGACTGAGGAGGATATTTCTGGAGAAATTGTTCATCTTTAGCACTGATTGTGGTATCGAGGACAGATGGGTCCCAGTGCTTATCGGATGTCATGATAACATGTGGGAGCGTGTCAAATTCAATAGTCGTGTACTTTTGCATGGCAAGGTATGATAAACCATGCCGGATGCTAAGAGGCAGTGCATATCCATCGGAGGTGGTGATTACCTGTCCACCGCCCGCTTTGATGGATGTGTCATCGACAGTGGAGAAATATGCTTCCATCTGGCCGGAGGACAATATAGAAGGGTGTCGGCCAGTATATGCACATTCATTGAAAATGAGGATGACGGGACCTCTATTTGAGATAGAATAAGCACCGCATGTAGCAATGGGAATATTTTGTACCTGGTGATTGTTAATGCCTGTGACATTGACATATCGTGGTGGGATATCTTTGGAGATGAGGCATGCATCATTGCTGATGATGCAACCATTTGCACCGCGATCGACCATGGCGAAGCTGGGATTGGTGATTGTAGCTTTGTGAGCACGATAGGTGTACGATGTTACCTGACTATCGTGTGAGAAAGTCAGATCATCGTCGGGGTTATACCATTGGTGAAAATTGGCGGAATAAGAGGATGTTCCCACAGGTATTTGGATATCACCATCCTTTTTGTACCGAATGTCAGGGTTTTCGGAGAGAAATGGAGCGGGATGCGCGGGTGACACGGAAGACTTGAGGGGTCTTTGGTCCTTGGAGGAAGAAGTCTGAGACTTGTATACACCAAGTGATGCATGGAAAACGCCTCTACGGTCATTTTCTGCAGCGGGATGTAGGTCTGCTGAGGGATTGACATGTTCATCTTTGTACGAGGTATCATCTTCTAGGAATGAGACAGAATGTCCATGTTGGTATGCTTTCCGGGTGATGGGTTTGACATTATTAGGGTCTGGCTAATCATTTGGGAGCAATTTGCGTCGTAATGATGCGACCACTATTTTCTTGTCTTCCGGAGAAAAAATCAGCCAACTCTTCATGTCTTGACGTGATAGGGCCTTCCATATGCCTGTGGGCAGGCGTGTGGTAGGGTCAGGTGAACGTCCAGCCTTGAATACCGCATAGTCTTGATAGTCACCTTTGAATTCGATAGGAAGAGCATAGTCGTCATGGTTTTGGCCTTGTCCAGATGAGAAGTTGTGAACATTTGCACGTACCGTTGACTTAGGAGCCGACATCGCGGACTGGGAATTGAGTCGGGTCGCTTCGAGTAGGAGCGTGATTTTGAGTTAGTGAATAGCAGCTGCTTCAGCCACTGCATCTGTCACGGTGCTATTTGTGCCACCTCGATCCTTGACTTTGGCAAACTGTTCACTTAGCTGAAAGTTGGAATAGCATGCCTGACATAATGCTGATTTTGCAGTATGGTATTCAAGGGGTTTGTTGGGAGGACGAAGCTTGTTGAGGTGATTCAATTCCTCAAACCAATGTGTGATGAATTTCACTTTGGATTCTTTCCAATTGCTGAGATTCAACTTTAGCAACGCTTGTAGTTGAGTCGAGTTGTCATATACCTTGGCTTTTGATTCGCTGTGAAGATTTACGAAATCAAAGTATGCTTGACGTCCATTCCGTGTGGTGGAATGGCTGTGTACGCATGACGCGGATAAGTCACTTTTGAAGACTTCCAACATTAGAACCCAGAAGGAGGCACATTGTTTGACGAAGAGGTCACATGTATAGCCTTGTAGTGCAGCTGGAGGCCAGGTCTCATCAAGGAATGTTTCGGTGTCAATGTTGTATGCCTCGAGTTTAGCCTTGAAACCCACGAGCCAATGTTCAAATCTTGAGTCATTTGTGAGGGGCATAAAGGACTTTTCATCCCGTGCTTTTCGACACCAAGATTCGTACTTCACCTGCTGAGGTGACTTCTTATTGGTTCCCGGTGGAGGAGCTGGAGGGTTCAGGGCAGATTCACTCTGAAGGCGTAGAGCGCGTTCCAAGCGAAAGGTTCTGAAGTCTTCATACGGATATGACATTACATCCTTCCAATTCTTCCCGTCTTTGCGCAGGTCGATTGAGAACTCCGCAAGTGCCTCTATTGTCCGTTGGATGGACCGATGAAGATGGGTCGGTAGCCCGCCTTGAGTGTAGGTAATCTTGCAGGCAAAATCAGGTTCAATAAGTGCGTCAAGAAAGGCCGGCCACTCGCATAATCCTCCCTCTCGGAGAGCTAAGCACAGGGTGTTATCTGCTTCCCTTGTTAGGCGAAATAGGGATAAAAGTATCAGCTTCATATCAGTATCAAAACTAGGGAAATTGTTGACAGCAGCGGCTTTGGCATCACCCGTGCTGTTCCTGCCTCCGAATAGATTGGCGGGCATGTTCAGCATCTGTGATGATCCTGATCCGTCGGAGGAATCACGTGGTGAAAGGGAACTGCTCCGTAGACGATGTGCGATTGGCATATGCCAGCGTAGGGATTGTGTTCAATTCCGTTCCTGTTCTTTGTGTGCAAGCCACCTTGGAGCTTGCAACTGTTAATCTATTATTTTCCTTCTGAATCTGGTCCGTTGAGAGTCGGATTCAAAGGCTTCTTAAGAACAGCAACGCTGTGTTAGTGTGTTAGTAGACAAACGATTGTACTCTAAGCGTGACAATTGTGGTTGGATACTTTTGGCAACGGATAATCGGACTACAGGCGAGACTATGGAAACGCCAGATCTCTTCTTACTGTGAACTTATTCAGATACAACGAGACAGACCTTAGTAATGTAGATTACAGGTAGTTGGTAGCAACTAGTGTGAATTTTGGGATATAAATCAGTTGAATGTTAAAAGTATGAGATAAAGTGAAATCTTGCCGAAATGCAAGATATCTCTTTTGTTGAGATGAATACGTTGCAACTGCTGTTGCGTAGTGATGAGATTACTCGCTGATTATTTCCGTACATGCATTGGTCGTTGACCGTAAATATCTGTATGTATATATATATATATATATATTGTTTGAGAATCACACACCAACGGTTTTCTTCTCTTGTTCCGTTAGGAAGACTTCATGATATATTTATCATTAAGATCAGGAATTGCTCCTGTAGCCCGTGTGATACTTTATGAAATCAGAGTTTGCTCACCAAAGAACAATGGCAATACTATAAAACAGAGATTGCTCACCGTCGATGCGCGATGGGAATCGATGCACCATGGGAATCGATATGCCGTGGGAATCGATTATTTTGGTTGATATGGGACTCATGGATTCGTACGAATAGGGTATCTACCATCTGGTAGCTTTGGTACTTCTGGGCACGAAAGGAATTTAATAAGATACCAGGATTTCCAAAGCAGCACCACTCCATTGGTTGGAACATTTCTTCTCCCAGCACAACCGAGCTTGTGCCAACAAGTATATCACAGCTGATCAAGGTGGCAAACTCTATCACAACCCTGATATCAGAAACCTCTTCTCTGCGTTTGGATACTCAATTTTCCCAACTGGTGCTGATGCTTCTCACCAAAATGGTACAGTTGAACAAGCACATTGAACTTTGGCTAATTCAATGCGAACCATGCTCTCTGGTGCAAATTTGCCCATCAAGTTTTGGCCTTTTGTTTTCTATCATCCCCTGAGGTTGTCAAATGCCTTCCCTGAAGGCAATCAACAGCATTCACCCTTAGAATTGGGAACCGGCCATAAGGAAAATCTTGCTGACTTCAGGACCTTTGGATGCAGAGTTTGGGTTAGACCTCCAGGCAAACGCTCAATCAAGCTCAAACCGAATGCGCGCAAAGGCATATTCCTGGGTTTTGTCCCATACACTACCAGAAACATCCTTTGGTATGATACTGAGACACAAAAAGTCAACCTTCCTCTCCCACCGGTGCCACATGATATGTCATCCAGTGAATTCCTTTTCTCCATCTCACCTATTATTTTCCTTCTGAATCCGTTCCGTTGAAGGTCTGATTCAAAGGCTTCTGGAGAACAGCAACGCTGCGTTAGTGTGTTAGTAGACGAACATTTGTACTCTACGCGTGACAATTGTGGTTGGATACTTTCGGCAACGGATAATCGGACTACAGGCGAGACTATGGAAACGCCAGATCTCCTCTTGCTGTGACTTGTTCAGATTGCAGCAAGACAGACCTTAGTATGTAGATTACAAGTAGTTGGTAGCAACTAGTGTGAATTTTGGGATATAAATCAGTTGAATGTTAAAAGTATGAGATAAAGTGAAATCTTGCCGAAATGCAAGATATCTCTTTTATTGAGATGAATACGTTGCAACTGCTGTTGCGTAGTGCTGAGATTACTCGCTGATTATTTCCGTACATGTATTGGTCGTTGACCATATATATCTGTATGCATGTATATATGCTGTGTGAGAATCACACGCCAACGGTTTTCTTCTCTTGTTCCGTTAGGAAGACTCCATGAATTGTTTATCATTAAGGTCAGGAATTGCTCCCGTAGCTCGTGTGATATTTTATGAAATCAGAGTTTGCTCACCAAAGAACAATGGCAATACTATAAAACAGGGATTGCTCACCGTTGATGCGCGATGGGAATCGATGCGCCGTGGGAATCAATATGCCGTGGGAATCGATTATTTTGGTTGATACGGGATTCATGGATTCGTACGAATAGGGTATCTACCATCTGGTAGCTTTGGTACTTCTGGTCACGAAAGGAATTTAATACTCCCCATGTCTCCTTGTGAAAGGTCATCACGCTCTACATGATGCTTCCATCGTCTTGGAGGAGGTCGCCGGTATTCACGCAAATGTGGAAGATGGGCTTGAGCAGTGGATACACAACTGAGTGTCCCGAATGCTTGGTGAGAATATCTGCACAGTTATCCTTACCTGGGATGTGCATCATTAAAATGAAACCTCTCGCTATCATGCTTTGTACGTAGTGAAACGATAGAATGTTATGACGCTTGTGCAACCTTGCGTAAGGGAAGGTCGACGTTTGGATCATCTTTTCGTTGTCACCCCAAGAGTATGAGATATCATGGACTCGTGTTCCGAGGTATCGGAATGAGTGGCGTAAATCGACGATCTGTTCGATGCAAGTTCTTCCTGCAACAAATTCAGCTCCAAAGGTGGCTGTTTCCGTAGTAGACTGTTTCTTCGAGAACCACATCATGGGAGTTTTGTTCGCGAAATGAAGAATGCCGGTTACAGCCTTACCACTAAGAATATCATGCATGAGGTTGGCGTCATAGAAATGTGTCAACACTACTGTCTTCCCAAGTGGTGCAGGAGCGTCGTCGGGTAGCTCTTCAGAATGCTCCCCATAGTTGGTGTTGGACCAGTCGATGGTGTCCGGTTTAGTCAATATAAAATCTGGGGGTTCCACGCGGAATCTGATTTTAAAATGTCTAAACTTGGAGATATATCCATAGATACGTTTAGCACGTTCGAGATGCCCATCTCGTGGTTGAGCTCTGAAACTCGAGAGTGTCATCACGGCTGTTTGTACACCGAAACGGCCAATAGCAATGATCCATTGGAGTGAACCAATCATACTTTGGTATTTCTGTATACCAGTTTCTTCGAGAAAGGCTGAGTGATTGGAACCTAGTGCTAGGTTTGCATCCGAACATTTGTTCGTAAGACGCTTCCATCTTTTCAATGAACTTGATGGGATTCATACAGAGAACACCATGCGCGTCGCGCTCAAATCCGCAACCTAGGTGAAAGTTCATAGGTCCGGATCCCTTCAGTTTGAAGTTATATGGTGACGACTGCAATATCTTCAAGAAGGAATTGGGATCTGCCATGCAGAGATATAGGTCATCGACATATGTGCATATAAGTTCATATACACGTTCACCATGCTTGTTTGTTCCAGGCTTGAGGAATATTTCCGGTTCTGCGCGGGATCTTTCAAAGCCGAGTTCAATGAGACAAGCCGCGAGTAAATCACCAAAACACTTGCCCGAGGATCTGAGGCCATATAGGGCTTTGTAAATGATCAATAGGTGACCTTCCAGCGATCCGAATTCGGGACCTGCCTTGATGCATACTTTCTCGCAGGTAACTGCTTCTAGGTAGGCATTACCTATGTCGGTACCCCATGCTTCCAGGTCGTTCAGTTCAGCTAGGAATAGGCACATACGTAGACCGCGGATAGATACGACACCTGCGTAAACACTGTGGATAGGGGCCTCAGTGAGATTACCGTTAGCAACGAGACGAGCCTTGTGTCTACCGTCGTGCTTGACAGCGTATATCATGTGTACCTTGATCTGTTGGAATCCGGGGGGAATGGAGCTTGTCTTGTACACGCCTTTATCAATGAATGTATTGTACTCATTGAGTTGTGCCATTTCCAGAGTGGTGGCATCTTCCCATTTGGTGTTTCCGTTGGCTTGATCAAATCGGAGGGCGTCTTCGTGGTTACGAGGTACCTTGAATCCGTATTGGTACTGTGGAGTTGTACGGAAAGAATGAAGTTTGGCTTGGTGCACGAGTCGGTCAAGTTTCTTGGTTCGTCATGCTAGATTGGTGATTCACTTGAGGCGTTTCCAACCCGGGAGGTCAAGCAAGTTGTTGTCTTTCCCATATTTCGCAAGGGTGACAGGGTCATCAGCCGCAATGTTGGCCAGAGGTTCATCTGTTCTTTCCATATTTTCCCATTCAATCCAAAGGTTATACTTGGAGCCTTTGTATTGGGGGTGCTTGTTATCCAATGGACCTTGGTGTCCTAGGATTCAGCGAAACGACCAAAGTTTGCCATCTTCTTGGGTTGAATCACGATGGATGTAATTCATGACATCATTGTATGCAATGATATCGTCAAGTTCGTCATCAGAGTGTTTGCACTTGAACTTGATGAAGTCTTTGTTGCGTTCAAGACTGTCTTCTACATCGATGATGGTAAGACGCTTCCGAGTGCCATCGGGGTTGGTTACAAGGAAGGATCTTCCTTGTAGATCGGCAATCGGGACCGTAGGAATGGTAATTGGTTTACCATCATCGTCAAATTGTGCGTTGCCTTCTTCGTCGGTAACAACTACCTGTGATGGGTCTACTGAAGGAGTAGCGGGGTTGGTGTGTGGAGTTGTGACGTCACTAACATCAAAATATGCTAATTCCGGTGGATCAAAATCATCTTCAGTAAGGAGAACGCCATCGGATGTCTTGCTGAAGATGTGTGTCGTAGGAGGACCATCAAAACTCTCCCCATAGTTGTTAGGGAGTGGAGAAGGGGACCAGCTTGGGCTGTCATTGACCTGCTTATAAAGAAAGCTCGGTAACGAGGGGTGGGCGGGTGGTTGAAGAATAGCTTGATTACCAGATGCAGGAGGTGTGGTATCTGGTTGTTTGTTGGGTACAGATGGTATGGTGTCATCGGCGGTGTCAGAATCAGCGGGTGAAACGCCAGGAGGAACCGAGTTGCCTTGTTTCGTAGAATCGTCAATGGGGTTATTCTGAGTGGTATGCTCCCCATGTTTGAATGCTGGAGCGTCTCCAGTGGCGTATAAACGGGACAAGGAATCCTTGGTGTTACGCCATTTTATGAAACCATCATCAGTGAATAGGCCCGCGCGTTTGTTGCGTGACTCAGGCGTAAGAGCAGAGCGGACACCGGGCCGGTCAAGTAACTTGTTGGTAAAGGGATCCCAGATTCGGAAGCAGAGTCCATTGCCAACATGTTCGGCGATGCTGACGAAGTGACCTAAACGTTCGGTAGACTGGGTACCAAAAGGGGAGTCGTTGGTCTTGAAATAAACAGGTTCAAACCAGAAGAAACTGGTGTATGCGCTGATGTCGCCAAGTGTACCGGTAGCAATGAAGACCGGTTGTTTGTCTGACAGCGTAGGGTCAGAAATAACATTGAGGAGTCCGGCAACGTATGTCATGCACAGTAGCCATAGATGTGGTGGTGTGCCTGTACGATCCATGACGCGATTGACAATGCGTTTGAACGTTTGATATCGACGTTCGAATTGATTCTGGTGTTGGTGATAAGGTTCACTTTGCCAGAGTCCAATATAAAAAGTGCGTCGTAACAGTAATAAAACAAATGCAATCGGTCTTACGATCGATTGGTTTAGTGAGTAGAAGTAAGAGTAATCGTCTTCTTAATATCGGTATCGTCGATCATCTCTGATGGTCGACAGGTTAATTACTCATCGTATCGTCGTGTCGATTTACGGCATATTACCACGTAATTCTTAGCATACAAAGCACACGTAAAATAAGACACGAAACACACGCAAACCATCTTCGATCGGTCTTTCTTTGTATTGTATTACCGTGTAATTCACCGTGATATTCTCATTGGAATATCACAGTATTTGTACCTTATTACGTAGAATTAGTACTAGGTTGTACATAGATTTTAGGGCATGATAGTGTTTAGAGTTGTTAATTCTTCGAAGAGTGAGCTGATGGGGAAATCCGGTAAAGAGACAAACCACATGTGAACGCCGACGATTATTCACTCAAGTTAAATAACCTTACGAATAAGGTTATTTGCCCTTATGACTTTTCGTACAGTACGCGTTACACGGTGAATTCTTTTCAGTCCCCTTCAGTCATAAATCCTCCAACCGTTAAGCGGCTGGATTCTATGGCTTAATATGTTCATCGTGAGTTGAATACCAAACTGTATCCAGTCTACCATCAGAGGCCCTATCAAAAGAAATGGGGCGGCGTTTTGCCTTTCATTCTGGCTCGCATCATGGCATTTTGCCCTGATCCTTGCCAGTTTGATATATTGTATTCATGGATTAAATTATCCATTTTCGAAATGCTCATTGCAGATCGAACATAAAATCAACTTGTTACTTCGATCGAACGATCGATCGAACATTCCATCAAACAATTGATTTTCCTTTTATTAAATCTCTTACCACATGCAACGAGAACAATGTTCCCAGAAAACAGCGCCACTCATTAGCTTTGTAAACAAATCAGCAATATTTGTTGTTACTCTAAAAATCGACCGGATAGGTATAACGAATTGTTTAAATTTAAAGAGATGTGAGCTCAAAAAGAGGCTCTTATTTTTACTGGGTATTTTCACTGTATCGGGGCTCTCTGCTGTATTTTACATGGTAGAGATCTTGCCCGGTTATTTGTTACCATTCTCGTACCGATACTGTCGTTGCTGTTGCTGTATTAGCGTCGTGTCGGTCTTACTGTATTGGTCATTTGGCGGTATCGGTCATTCATGTTGTTAAGTAATCTGTTCGATGGGGCGTATGCTTGTTCGTGGTATATATGCTAGATATGAGGCCCATCTGGAATCGGTATTGATTTTCTTGATTGCAATAAGTAATTTCCTCACGGGATATCAAGTATATTCTTTTGAATGTACTTATGGATTCCAAGTGTTCACTTATTGGTCAGGTCTTTGGATATGTCTTGTTTCTAACCGATTATTGTCTTTTGTTTGTAGTCCTAAGTGATATCGTTTTTACCACTTAGGGATTTCCAAGTAGTGGAGGTGCATTTGATTCTAACGCTTGATTGTTCTCGTATTCCGCACCTCGGTCGTCGTTTCGTTCATTTTGTCGGCTTTTTCGATCGAATTTGATGCCGACAAAGTCCGTATTTTTTTCGCCGACAACACACCCCTTGATCCAACATGTATTTTCATTCAATGTTGGATTACTGTCGGAGTATATTAGAGTCGGTTATGTAGCCAGGAATTGTATCGACGTGTTATTGATTGATAGATCAAACATTTTGATCGGATCGGATCGGATCGAATCGTCGTCCTATCCATTGATCGATCGGACGTTTAAGCTGAATCGGTTGGGTGACTGATTTAACCTGGGTAGTGCCCCATGATGTATCTTGCATGACGGGCGTGCAAGATCCATCCCAATGGTTTGGTTAGGTCATCAGCCGGGTTGATAACTCCAGGAATATGAATCATATTGATTTCACCATTTTCTTTCCATGCTTGAATGGCAAAGAACCTGATTTCAATATGCCTGGTCCTTTCAGTTGGCTTCTGGGCATTGATGATTTCGATTGCTGATGCATTGTCTTCATAGATCGGAGTTGGGCCAACTTGGATGAATCCTAATTCCCTGAGTATGGATCTGAGATATCTGGCTGTTTTGGCTGCTGTCACTGCAGCAATGAACTCGGCTTCGGTAGAACTCTGTGCAGTAAGTGACTGAGCTTTGGATCTGTAAACAATTGCTCCACCAGCATAAGTGAAGACGTATCCTGTGGTGGACCTCCGGTGTTTTGGATCATTTCCATATGCGGCGTCCACAAAACACATCAGTTTGGCTTGCTTGATGTCTTCCGGGAATGTTGGGAGTGATGGATCTTGGACTGCATCGTTGTATGGTTCCCCTGGTGACAAAGTTGGCTCGGCATTTGGTCTGTAGAATCTAATACCCCAGGACCTGGTTGTTCTGAGATATCGAGCGATGTTCTTCAGACTTGAATAGTGGAAGGCGGTGGGATTGGAACTGTATTTTGACATTAGAGTCACTGCGTAGCCAATGTCTGGCCGGCAACTCACATATGCAAACATCATTTCACCTAAGAGTGTCCTGTAGGAGAAGCCAGATGTGGATTGCAATTCAGCATGTTCCTTGGTGCCTTCTAATGGTCCATTCGTGTGTGATTGAAGTTGACTCAATACTTCCGTTGATAATGGTGCTGAAGGCTTGGAGTGAGGTTTCATTTTTGAGTCAGTCTCCCAACCATGGGATGTCATGATTCTGTCAATGTAGTTCGCACAGGACAGTTCAATGTAGTCAGCTGTCTGTTTGACATCAATTCCATTGAAGTCTTCAAGCAATCCCATTTTGGTGAAGGGGACAGTATCTTCTCTAGGAAGCTTCAGCTTTGCGCCAATTATGTCATAGATCTTGTCAGATATGGATTCTGATGTGCAAGCCAGTGCAAAATCGTCAACTTGTCTCAGCATGTAAACCGTTTCACCTTCAAAAACTGTCGTGTAGATCGTCCTGTCATGTGTGGTGGTTTTGAAGTTGAGATCGGGACCTTTCAAGATCTTGTTGATGTGGGTTTCCCAGAGTCTTCCAGATTCTGGGTGGCCTTGAAGTGCTCGAAGGACTGGAAGCACCAATCATCTGTCTATGTCTCTGCCATGCTTGTGTCTGTACCATTCTGCATATGCATCGTCAATAGTCATGTATGTAGGGATGTTGGGCCCTGGAGAATGGGCATATGCGTCAGCCGCGTCCCCCCCATAAACTTTGAGATTGAGACTTGCTGCAATGGCAAAGAACAGTCTTTGGATGGGGTGTTCAACACATGATGAGTATGACATTGCTATGGCATGCAGGGTTGGCGCTGCATATTTGCTGCCATTGCAACATTGTCTGGCTCTTCTGACACCATTTCGTTTCACACTGTATTGCCAGTGAGGTCTGAGAATGATAGCGTCGGGGTCCTTAGGGTATTGAATTGGTGATCCAAACATTTCCAAATCTTCAAACTGATCAAGCTGTTTTCGCTCCCCAGCTTGCCATTCAGGCCATGTAGATAAAGGCTTGAGATTCCTTCGAGTGAAGTGCCCTAGCGCTTGTTCTTCAGGTGTAGTTGCCTTGGAATTGATGGCCTTGATGAAAAGTTCAATTTCTTCAGTGGACAGTGAATCTGCATCTAGTGGTAATGCTTGATTTCCTGGTTTATGAAGCTTGGTGATAGCTCTGAGAGATGCAATATCAATAGTAGGAATGACAACATCCATGTCGTCTTCAATTGGCGCCAAGTGTTTTTTGATGGAGGCATGGAGTGCTTCAGTGCTATCGACCTGGTTGATTCTTGATTGTATCAGCTGCTTGTATTTTGTGCCAATGCGCTGGATAGCTTTGATGGAGGAAATCCGGTCCAAGAATGGTGGATCTTCTTCAGCAGTGGGTTCCTTCCAGGAGGTATTGGGAGCAAATAAACCATATTCATTTGAGTGTTTCCTGACCTCCTTCATAGACAATTTCTCTTCAAGTGCAAAGGTAATTGGTGTATCTATTGAAGAATCCCTCACCCCTCGATCGTGGCAGGCCTGTAAAGCTGTAGTTACATCAGCAGCAGTAAAGACACGATTGTGATTGATAGAGACAATATAAGCACCTCGTAGCTTGGAGAGAGATTTCTTGTGTGAGGAGAAAAGCTTTGAGGCAGGACTGTTTGGGATGATATCTGTGATGTAAGCTCTGCCAAGCAGTGGATCATTGGCATACCGGAGGCCAAATGTTGGATCAGTACAAGATGGGGAGACAGTGAGCCTGAGATTTGTGAGATCGGCAAAGGGGGAGATAGAGAATTGAAAATCACTGGATGACACCTCAGTGGGTTCCGCAGGAAGTGGAATGTTGTCATCTGTCCTGAGCAGGTGTTTGACATTAGTGGGGAGGTCTGCAAGTGGGAGATCATTCATGCCTTCATCAAACCTGACATGCGTGGCTATCTTGACTCTGTGTGTCTCAGTATCATACCACAGAATGTTTCGGGTAGTGTAGGGTACAAAACCTAGAAATATGCCTTTTCTTGCATTGGGTTTGAGCTTGATTGATCTCTTGCCTGGAGGTCTAACCCAAACTCTGCAACCAAAGGTTCGGAAATCAGCAAGGTTTTCCTTACGGCCAGTTGCCAATTCCAATGGTGAATGTAGTTGGGTGCCTTCAGGGAATGCATTGGACAACCGGAGTGCATGGTAGAAAGCAAAGGGCCAGAACTTGATGGGCAAATTAGCACCAGACAGCATTGTCCTCATGGAGTTAGCAAGAGTTCGGTGTGCTCTTTCAACTGTGCCATTCTGGTGTGAAGCGTCCGCGCCAGTGGGGAAAATGGAATATCCAAACGCAGAGAATAGGTTTCGGATGTCAGGATTGTGATAGAGTTCTCCACCTTGATCAACTGAAACATACTTGTCGGCACAAGTTGGGTTGTGCTGGGCGAAGAAATGCTCTAACCAGTGTAGTGGCGCTGCTTTAGAGATTCGCGTGTCTCCATATTTCATACCAGTATAGTGATCTGTGATGAGAATCCAAGCAGTTTCTCCATGAATGCCTTCATAATCGCGCTTGCGTTTGCTGTTGGAGGATTTGGTACCTGAGAATGCAAAATCAATAGATAAACCCTGAAAGGGTTGTGTGGCCTTGCGTGTGGAATGTGAGCCAGCAGGTGTTTTGGTGTGCTTACATTGTATGCAAGTTGGACATTGGTCAAGAATACTGGTTTGCCGTTTGAACTTTGGGACTCCAATGATGTGCTTATGAGCTTGATACAGAAAATCATCGCATGGGTGTCCCAACCTTTGGTGCCACAGGAGTTTCGATGTCTTGGTTTTGATGGCTTGGATAGGGATATTTTTGTCCACAATTTTGGTGAAAAACAGTTTGGCATCAAACCTTGGTATGACACTGGTATCAGACTGAGCTTTTGCTGCTTCAGTGCATGTCTGCAGATTGACAAGGTTTGTGTATATATCATACCTGTAGTTGCTAATTGCTTCTTTGGAGGCCAGTTCACAAGCTTCCTTGAACTGCATGTCAGTCGCTAAGGCATAGGCGGACGATGTTGCACAATTTGCATATGGAGAGGCAATATCAACATCTGGGATCAGTACTGGGTGTGTATAGCATTGACCATCAATGATGCTCCCATGGAGGACAATGCTGCAGGCAGTGTTCTGCTTGTGATGACAAATAATGGTGAGGTTGCCATTTTGTGGAGCAGATGAGTCAAGGTTCTCAGTGAATGATTTATGGATGGACTGTCCGCTGAACTGACATCGCGTACGGGATGTCATTCCACAGATATCGTTCTCACTCAGTAATGTTGTTGACAGGGAGGGAGAATAGTAGAAGAAAACTTTGATATATCCAATGTGATTCGGTGCTGGGATATGCAAATATCCTGAGCCTTCAGGGATGCAGGTGGCTGCTGTGCCTCCTATTGCTGCTGTAAGCCTGACGGGACATTTTCTTATCTTGGTGTAAGGTTTGTAACCGTGCAGGATGTGTTTGAGGTTTGTGCAGGATACCTTTGCACCGGTGTCAATCTGAGCCCGGACACCCTGTTGGAAGTAGGCTGTAGCTGCAATAGGGTCCGGTGGGACGAGGGATTGCACATTGTATGTATCAACTGGCGTAGGGTTGTCCCTATCGAAATTGGGATCCTCATTGGTCTTCAGGTGTGATTCCAATGTAGGGGATGTAGCCCTGAGTGATTCCATGTCACAGTAGACATCAATTGGTATAGATGACTGGAGGCTGTCTTTTGGAAGGAGGTCGACGGCACCAATTATGACAGATTCATAGGAGCTGACACTGCTGGAGTCCAAGGAGGGGCATAAGCTGTTCACTTGGGGCGCTGTGGCGTTGTCAAATCCTTGAGGATCATCTTGAGGTGATGTCATAGTATGGCTCCAAGAAAGACTTTCTATTCTTGGCCATTGCAAAAATTTTGGTTTTCTACTGTAGCATCAGGTGAAACCTCATCTTGATCTTCATTGCCAATGTTGATCTGAGAGATTTGTTGGTTGGAATCTAAGAGTTGTTGGGTCTGTTTATTGGATTTGTTCAGAAAAACAGCCGCAGCAATCCTATGTTTCTTCAGGGACTCAATATCTTGCAATGCAGGACAATTATCAAAATTGTGACCAGACATGTGGCAAACAATACATTTTCTGGATGTGTCAAAAAGACTAGGTTGTTTATCGAATGCCGTGATGGCATTGCAATATGCTTGGTGGAGGAAGGGATCGTCAGATTCTTCATCCATCTCCGGGTAGCCAAGTGATTCAATCAGGCTGATTGAGTGAGATGTCAAAGTAGAAGGTGTTCTAACAGTACTGTTGCTAGCACGCTTTTGAAACCGATCGTTCCGACGGGGTCCTGGTCTGGTTCCTGAGACGTTCAATTGCTTGGGCTGGATTGGTTTGGAGTTGTTCCTCTTGTACTTTTGCTCAGCCTTGATCTCTTGTTCATATGTTTGGAGGGTTTGTAGGAGCCTACCTGCCTTGTATTTGTCTCGCTTGAATTGGTCATCAGAGTCGCGTTCATCTTCTGTTTTTTTGAAGAGCTCTTCTGAGAGGGTGGTTCCTGCAATAAGGTTGCTAACTTCTTCTGTTGAACCGATAGTGCCAGGTTGGTTTTGGAGGAACACTCTGAGTCTCAAGTAATCCTTGTACCGGAAGTAGTATTCTTCAAGGGATTCACTTGCGTTTTGGTTTGGAGGATTTCGGACCATTCTGCTGGCATTGGATGGTCTTTTTGAGTTGGGATGTGTCTGAGAAATAACTGTGTATAGCGCTTCATAACCTTGTCCTCCTTCAAAGCTCTGGATGGTTGCCTTCATGCTTGCACATGAATCAGGGATGATTTTGTCGCTTCTGAGTGCGGTGTAAATCAGATTTCCCCATTCATTGATGGCCAATTCATATCTTAAAGGTAAATCATGTGGAAAGTTATCGCCAATGGTGAATCCTCTTAGGTGATCAGCTTCGCGCCTGAAGAGATAGTATGGGTGGACATAAATATGGTGTTGCTGTGAGTGAGCTGTGATTTCTCTGTACCATTTCCTAACCTGAGGGTCCGTTGCATCCTGTAGTTGTGGAAAGCCTGAGAGGAATAGTTTGTCTCTAGCAGCTTCCTTGGACTTGTCATAGGCTCTGGTGAGATCAAAACAGTCACCACTTCTGGTGATCAGGCGCTGGTCATTTCTGCCACTGCCTAGATTGTGTAGGTAGTAGTTTTGCCTGACAATTGTTTCATTTCCCGATGAGTCGGTGTAGGTGATTGGGAAGTCCTTCATATCATCTTTGGTGAGGAATTCATCTCGCCTGTAATATCGCTCTTTCACAGGTGGTGGTAATGTTGCTGGATTCCATGGAAGGTCAAGAGCTTGGTAATTGGCGCCGGCACTGTTATTGTTATTGTTATTGGTGTTGCTGTTGTCGACCAGTTGCTGGAGTAGAGTGGTCAATTGCTGCATGTCGGTGCCTGTTGCCGTCGCTGGAGTTGGCGCAGTGGCATTTTCATCGTTGGCGTCTCCTTCAGGGAAGTTGTAGATTTTTGTGTCATAGACTTCGTCAAAATGTACTGCGTCCCAGTTTGATTTGAAGCCCCAGTGGGTTGCTCTGATCTCTATGAGGAGAGTTTCTTGTCCTTGCGCAACGGCTAGTGTTCCTGCCTTGTCCATTGAGTGTTTGTTTCGGATTCTCTTCGGTGTTTTGTCTGGAGCAACATACCATAGACAAGCGTCCGCAAAAAGGGTGGATATGTGTCCCTTATTGATCTCAGTTTGTTCCTTGGGGGGAATGATATCCATGATTGCGTTTACAATAATTTCCTTGAGCATGGTTACTGGATCTGGAGCAAGCGTCTTGGGTCCTTCGCTGTCAGCATCATCTGTGAGGAATAAGCCAGCAGTGTCTTCTAGAGCATGGTAGAATGAGGCGTTGAGGGCCTCATGTTTGTGGGCATTGCCTTTGGTGTTGAATGTCCCAAATCGGATTGCAATGTCCTGGATTTGATTCCAGTCAAATGGAGGTGCTGGCGGCATGATGAATTATCGAATCGGTGTTTCGTCGTTGTCGTCGTCGTCGTTGCCGTCAATCGTTGTTGTTACAATCGTTTGATGTGGTAATAATGTCGATCGATAATGGCGTTTTCGAACGGTCGTGGAAACGTAAAATAAGGATTGTTCGATCGATCGCAGATGAATAACGAATAATCGATGTCGTTGCCGTGGTAATCGATCGTGGAGGAGATTCTCGTAGAACAATCGTCGGTGGAACAATCGTCGGAGCGTCGGCCTTGAATGTGTATTACAGAAGGAGATTCTTGGTAGAATGTTCTGTAGATACACCCCTTGATACGTATGCTTGGTCGTGTATTACAGAAGAAGAGTCTTGGTAGAAGGATCTGTATACACCCCTTGATACGCGAGTAAGGAGGAGAAAGAAAGAAAAGAAGAGAGGCGGGGAGGTCTATTGATACAGCCCGGCGAAGCGAGTCCCGTACCAAGTATACTCTGGCTGTGACCGACAGTGGAGGTGCTGTACGGGGCGGAGATAGGTAGCTTAAGGTATCCACTTGTTAGTGGAAGGTATAAGGGCTCTATAACCTGTTGTTACTCTAAAAATCGACCGGATAGGTATAACGAATTGTTTAAATTTAAAGAGATGTGAGCTCAAAAAGAGGCTCTTATTTTTACTGGGTATTTTCACTGTATCGGGGCTCTCTGCTGTATTTTACATGGTAGAGATCTTGCCCGGTTATTTGTTACCATTCTCGTACCGATACTGTCGTTGCTGTTGCTGTATTAGCGTCGTGTCGGTCTTACTGTATTGGTCATTTGGCGGTATCGGTCATTCATGTTGTTAAGTAATCTGTTCGATGGGGCGTATGCTTGTTCGTGGTATATATGCTAGATATGAGGCCCATCTGGAATCGGTATTGATTTTCTTGATTGCAATAAGTAATTTCCTCACGGGATATCAAGTATATTCTTTTGAATGTACTTATGGATTCCAAGTGTTCACTTATTGGTCAGGTCTTTGGATATGTCTTGTTTCTAACCGATTACTGTCTTTTGTTTGTAGTCCTAAGTGATATCGTTTTTACCACTTAGGGATTTCCAAGTAGTGGAGGTGCATTTGATTCTAACGCTTGATTGTTCTCGTATTCCGCACCTCGGTCGTCGTTTCGTTCGTTTTGTCGGCTTTTTCGATCGAATTTGATGCCAACAAAGTCCGTATTTTTTTCGCCGACAACAATATTTGTTGAACCTGGTTCCTTTGCAACTCTGATAATTCCTGCTGCAATAGATTCACGCGCTTTGTGGTATGCAATGCTGTTGTGCTTCTTCTTACATGGGCTTTCGGGTCGTGTAACATTTGTGACAACAGAATCATTATCACAATACACATTTGTGCTCCCATCAATTGGAACACCCATCATTCTCAACTTGTACCTTAGACCTTCAACCAATTCGATTGCAATTTTCAAAGCAATGATTTCAGATCCAAAAGTTGATGTCTCAACTGTTGTTTGTCTTTTGGAAAACCAAATGATCGGTGCATTATTAATGAAGATAATAACACCAGTATGAGATCGTCTTGTTGCCTTGCATCCGGCATGGTCGGCGTCAACAAAACAGCTCATTGTTACATGCTTTCCCAAAGCTTCAGGCATATCTGCTGGTATGACTTCAGCGGCACCAGGATAAAATTCAGACCAGTCACATTTTTGAAATTTGCTCTCGTCAACATTTGGTACAGTATCATCAAAAACCAATTTTGACCTGTTGTACTTTTTCAAATATGCAAATATATGAAATAACTGATTCAAATGCCCGATCCTTGCCTGTGCCAAATACCTTGACATCAGCGAGACTGGCATTACAATGTCAAGCCTTCCTAATTCACAAATCCACCTGAGGACTCCAATTAAACCTTGATAGTAATTTTGCAATTCAGGGTTCAATTCTTCTGATATATCAATTTCCGGTCGGTAATCATGTGACAGTGGACTTGACGCTGATTTTGGTAGATACTTGTAACCATATTTTTCAGTTCCTAACTCTTGTTCGACTGCTGCAACAGCTTTCGCCGTATACTTAGTGCTTGATAATGACCATCTTGGCTTTGAATCACCTTCAAAGTAGAACTTTCCAATATCAGCTCCCAAATACAGAGTTGGCTCTTCAATCGTATCATCCTTCAATTTGAACTTTCGTTCAATGTTTTCAAGCTGGAACTTTGGATCTTCACCAGAACATAAGATATCGTCTACATAGGCAATGAGCATTGCCCAGTATCTGGATCCATCTTTCCTGGTTTCAATTCTTAAGTGCACATCCGGATCTGCCTTGCAAGGTGAATATCCAAGATCTCTCAAATGCTGGGTGAGGTATGACCTGAAAGATGCACCAGCAACCGGCAGTCCATACAATGCGCGGACAATCTTGCAAGGCCTTCCTGCAAGGTGAGGTGGAAAACCATCTTCAGCTCTCGCTTTTAGAAAGTATTTCTCTTTAATCGGGGCTGTCAAATATGCATTTTGGATATCAGCTGATAGAACCTTCAAATCATTCAGCGCTGCCAGCAGAAAGAATATTCTTACTGAGTCTCGACTGGGAACCGATGAATAAGTATTTTCTTTGGCCACGGCAGGGACTTTATGACCGTCCCCTACCAACCTAGCCTTCCTTGTTAGAGATCCAAGCTTGATGTCAAAGATCATGTGGGTTGTTATTTGCTTATGGCCAACTGGAATAACATCATCATCGGAAAATTCGAACGCTGCCATATTATTTGTCATTTCTTTGTGAATTGCCCTTTCCCAGTGATCAGTGCCTGTTTTCTTATCAATAGCCAGCGCTTGTTTGATTGAATGTGGCAACTCAACTCCATATTTGTGAGTCTTTAACCAGTACTTGGCTGTTTTGGCTGCTTTAAGGATTCGATCCTTCCTTCTGAAAATTTTGTGCACCCACCATCGGAATGCTGGTGTCTTTTCAAGATTATTGTTGATAGCATATTCAGCTAATTGCACTGGAAATGACTCTTTCACATCACTTAGCTTACACCAAGATTCAGTGCCATCTTTCCAACTGGCTAAAATCCTCCAACCCCTAGTTGTAGGTTTATGGGTTTTCCTGCCATTTTTTGCTATAGTTGTTGCTTCCTCGTCACTTAAAGCAGTGTTGTCTTTTTCATGGTCAATGAGCTCATCCAGTAAAGTGAACATCCGCCCGTCATCATCAACAGAACTATACAGACTTTCTGCAACAATATTTGCCGTGTATTCCTCCATTGTACCATCGGGTAGTTGCAATTTATACAGCCTCGTGTCTAGTATGGGATTCTCATTTCTGATTCCTATCGGTCTGTTTTGCAAGTCGCGAACCCTGTCCTTGACAACGCACCTGAGTCTTTCATCACCTCTTTCAATGATTACTTCATTTCCCAGATATTCATCTGGTTCATCAACATCTTCTACCGATGCTTCTGGCTCAGCCATTTCAAGTTTCAGATCCGGTGTTTCTACTGGTTGATTCTCAAATAGCTCCATTTGGGGCTCTGGGTAGTTTTCCTGGAAGAATGATGCGCTATCCTTCACTTCATCACCAATCTTGGATTCAATTGATTTGTCAATTGCTTCCATTCTTCTGAGGATATCTCTATCTCTCCATTCGAATTCTTTGACAGGTCTTATTGAATTTGTAGATATTGGTATTGCCGATTCAGGCAGGAGCCAAAAACAATCCCCCCCACCTACCTTATTGCCACAGGGACCCAACCATCGCGCCAGCCTTTCAACACCTCGGGTGGAAGAATCACCTTTTTCATAATAAAACACAAAATCATACCATTCTGATGAAGTGTATAATGTAATATCCGGTCTATAGCCATGGACCAATTCAAATGGGGTTCTCCCCATTGAAGAAGGGTTGTTTGAGGCTGTTCGCTGCCTGATATTAGCACATAGTTCACCACAAAATGACCATAATCTTCTCGTTGACTTCTTCTTTGCTGACTTGGTTGTGATTGCACTACCAAGATGACCAATTGCTTGTTCTGCTCGATTTTGGAATGGACAATGTGGTTGGATGAACGTCTGGTGAATATGGTTGCGCTTTACAATTGAATTCCAGTGTGTTTTGTAGGTTCTTGGGGATCCTTGTTCTGGCGCACCATCAGAAATCAAATGCTCTGGAATTCCAATCTCATGAATGAATGTCTTCAATCCTTGATGGGCTTGTGATTTGTCCTGTATTGGTATAAATACTTCAAACCCATTTCCATTTGTAAAGATCTGTTCACATTTTTCTTGCCTCATAATACTCGTGGTTCTTGCATGCCAGGTATCAGTGTACCAGGTTCCTTGTGCAACTCTCTTGTTCCTGAAGCGCTGAGTAGGCAGCCGCTTCATCAATGGTGATTGCAAATTCCTGAGTGCCTTCTGCGTCGTGACTTTCAATGTCTGCTCAGCTTTCTTAAAACTAATGTTCCAAGTTTTGGCTAGGCGTTCACAGTCAACTTTGTTTGGACCTTCAATTGTTATCACTGATGGCCCCCATTGATTTCTTCTGTCAAGAGACCTTCTTTCAAGTGTATTGTCAATTTCTTGCAAGCTAGGGGCCTGTTTTGATTCCGCTTCAGGAGCTTCCATAAAGTCAAATTCTGTATCATCAAACAAAAATTGGTCTACCCTTCGCGCACTTGAAATATTCCTTACTGAAGAAATTCGATGAGCTATATTCCCATCTGTTGCAATCTGGCATTCAGTGAGCATTCTCCATGTGGATACCTGTTCTTTTGACATTGTTTTATAAACACTTGTTGGGTAAGGCTTGCACTCAACTTTTCCTGTAAAAGTTCCAGTTGTCTTTTGCTTTTTGTTGCTTGAAGTGCCCATAGAATACAAACTTCTGGAACCTCTTTTACTCTTCCCGTTTGCAAGCTTTTTCAATCCAAGACGATTGGTGAATAGAATCAAACATTCATTGAAGTTGTCACGATAGTCTTTGCTCTCATCAATTGCATCTGCTTTTGCAGCATCAAGTCGCTCATCGCTGATTGAATTGATAAAATCCCAGACAAATCTCCTTTCATTATGATTCTTTTCAAATCTCAGGATCGTTCCATGAAAAGCAGTCCAGTTCCGTTTGTGCTTGTTCCAGTCATAATTCTTAGAATCTCCAGTGTAGTGTGAATCTTTCATATCCTGATATGTCTTATTCAGAACCATAGTGATATTGGTATCAGTGTAAGCATGTTGCATGAGAGAAATGAAAGCATTTCTGGCATTACCAGAATTCAGTGCAGTGTTTTGAAAATGTGCCACATATTCCCAACCAGGACCCTTTCTTGTTGCGTCACATAGCAACCTCCAGACAACATTGTTGTCCTCATTGTACTGGTGACCTGATAGGACGCCACATCTTTCATTGTAATCACTCCAAGTTGGATAAGTATCTGTTGTATTTTGCCCGACTGTTCCAGCCCTGGCTTCATCAGTAACTTCTTCCTTTTCTTGGGGTCTTATGACATACAAGATTGGAAATCCCTCAGAGTTGAATCTGTACCTCAGGTTTTGTCGGAATCCTTCCTCCCATTCCCTGAATTTTGTTAGATCCTTTAGCTCGGGTGGAGTTGCTTTTTCCTGTGATTTCACACTTGATTCCATCATCTTGATTCTGAATTGCTGCAGTTCCAGGTTGTTTGGGTTTGCGTTCCAGTCGATAGCCCTTGGCTTGACTCCAATCAATGGTTGATACCGGGCCCAATTTGCCCAAGTTAGGAGCCTCGATGATAGCCTGTTACCATAGTGGATACTTTTTGGATTAGGACAGTCCGGACTGATAGATTTCAATCCATGCATGAATGATTTAATGCTTTCCTTGTTGAGGTCTGTAATTTCGCGAATATTAGACATCCCTCCCCTCATAATTTCTTCGGCTGATTCATAGTTGATACCAAAATCCATTAGGCTGCTCCTGAAAGCGAGCTGTTCTGGGTTCAGAAATCTACCATTGTTGAATCCTCTGATTTTTATTCTGGGTTGGGACGACCTTCTACCCCGCCGATCTGCTCTTGCATCCTCGGCATTTTGGTTAGCATCGTTTCCCTCATCCTCATCATTGTCACTATCCGCGTCACCTGGGTTCTCACCCCTTCTTTCTGCATCTCTCATTGCCCTGACTCTCTTCTTTATCTCTTGGTCGATGATTCTCTTCATGGTTGAGTTTGTTTCTGGGTCCCCAAGGGCCCTTTCCATGACTTCGATGATTTTATCTTCCAAATCTTCCTCTTCTTGCATACCTCTTCCATTGTTTTCATTAGAATTCTGTGGATCTTCCTCGTCCACTTCCATTTTTGTTTCTTCTATGTCGGCGTCCGCTCTAGTTCTTACCATAGTGGAGAATTTCAAACGAAGTTATTTTGTGATGGAGTATGGATGGTCGATTTGTAGGGTGGTATCCGATGGAAGTTGGTATTTGGTGGAAGGGTGTAATCAAATCGAGGATTGGGTGTGAGAGATGGGTATTAATTTTGTGACTGTATTTATCCGGATCGAATTTTCGTTCTGGTTTGTATACTTTTGTTCGGATCGAGTTTTCGTTCCGGTTGTCTGTATTTGTAATTTGTGTGAGCTTTTGCTTTTGTTGCAAATCAAGATTGTGAGCTTTCCTATCCTTTCTTGGGATTTTGCTCATTCTGTATTTCTGTGGTGAATTTCAAAGATTGTTTCCTGAGAAGTGTTCTCTTTTTCGTATTGGATCTTTCGATCTTTCGCGTTTGGACTTTCGCGATTTGGTGTTCTCATGATTTGGTGTTCTCATATCTTTTGATTTTTCGGTCTCGTGCGGGCAGATGCTTCTTGCAATCTGTTCCTTCTGGGCAGATGCTCTTTGCAATCTGCTCCTTCCAATCTGTTTCACCACAGAATACTTTTGGCTCAATCTTTTCGCTCGCGTCATTCTTGTTTTCAGTGAAAGATCAGTGTTCTTGGGTATTGATTCCTTTCAACTGATGCCAACCTGGGCGGCCCTTTCGACTGAGCCGTCCAGCTTCTTTTCCCTTGCTTGTTTTGCTGGATCCCGAAACCCGGTGGAGCCACCACCTTGGTTCGGTTCTTTGGTCTCTTCTTTCAGGGAGACCGCCCTGGTGTTGGTCTATTCCAGGGCTCCACAGGCAACTGCCTCTTTTACATCCTTGAGGGTTGATGCCGGTAGCTGATCAGGCTAGTCCGGATTAGTCTTCGAGCTCAAACTGCGTTTCGGGAAAACGCGGTCTTCCACAGCTTGTAGAGTGCTGTGGGTCTGATAAACTATAAAAAGTGCGTCGTAACAGTAATAAAACAAATGCAATCGGTCTTACGATCGATTGGTTTAGTGAGTAGAAGTAAGAGTAATCGTCTTCTTAATATCGGTATCGTCGATCATCTCTGATGGTCGACAGGTTAATTACTCATCGTATCGTCGTGTCGATTTACGGCATATTACCACGTAATTCTTAGCATACAAAGCACACGTAAAATAAGACACGAAACACACGCAAACCATCTTCGATCGGTCTTTCTTTGTATTGTATTACCGTGTAATTCACCGTGATATTCTCATTGGAATATCACAGTATTTGTACCTTATTACGTAGAATTAGTACTAGGTTGTACATAGATTTTAGGGCATGATAGTGTTTAGAGTTGTTAATTCTTCGAAGAGTGAGCTGATGGGGAAATCCGGTTAAGAGACAAACCACATGTGAACGCCGACGATTATTCACTCAAGTTAAATAACCTTACGAATAAGGTTATTTGCCCTTATGACTTTTCGTACAGTACGCGTTACACGGTGAATTCTTTTCACCAATCCATAGCATTTTGAGATAATCAACGACCTTCTTACTAGATTGGTAGTTACCGTGGTCGCAAAGGATGTTTGGAGGGCTCTAAAATGGAGGTGGAACAGTCGGTATTTGGTTGTTTAACTTGTTGGTTATTACATGAAATTGTTACTTGAAATTGTGAGCAGAAAATTGCTCTTTTACTAAAATCACCATATTGGTGCATCGGCCCGCTAATACTCCAATGCACACACTAAATCACTAATAATCGCATCGGTCCGCTAATACTCCAATACGCTGCACGTGCCCTTGTACCAATGGGCTGTAGGGATCTACCTTGCGCCCAGTAGATTCGGTACATAAGGACCTATTTTTAGTAAGAAGGAGAACCGGATCGGTAAGTCGTAAAATCTCATTCCCACTTTCACTCCCGCCTTTCATTCATGTTGGTCCATTCCTGCAGAAGCAAGATGACTCGTATGATCGATCACGCGTCTCATTCACTCGTGTCTCATTTGTTCATTCGTGTCTCATTCATTCATTCACGTCTCATTTGTTCAGTCGCGCGCTATTTCGATCGACCTCAAACACACTCCCCTGCTTCAAAGGATAGACGGACTCGTCAATCAATGATACTGCTCCAGAACTCGCTGTAGGCCGCAAACGCTTCTTCTGTGTCTATAGTCGAGAAGCTCGTATCCTTGTTGCTTTTGGCCTTCGTGGTGTACTCATCTTTTCCGTAGAATTTGGAGCCATGCTTTTCAAATAGGACTCCAGTAAGATTCTTGGTAAAGATGTCACTTGTCATTTCATCGCCTGTCTTCCACATCACCTTGATGATGCCCATTTCCTTCAGCTCTCGTAGGAAATACTGTTTCACCTCAATATGCCTGGTGCAACCTGCTATGGACCAATTGTTGCAGAAATCAACTGCACCCTTGTTGTCCACATATATCACCATGGGTAGCTTGATTTGCAATCCGAGACACATCATGACTCTCAAAATGTACAGCATGTCTTGGACGCATAGCACAGCTGCATACAGCTCGGCTTCCATCACTGACAGTGTAATGATTGGCATCATTCTTGATCTTGCTGTAACATTGGCACCGTTCAGCCAAGTCGACCAGCCGTTGACACTGTGCCGAGACTCATCTTTGGCATACTCCGAGTCACTGAATCCAATCAGCTCAAAAACGAAATTCTTGGTACCATCCCACACTGCATTTGGGGCTAATGTGAGACCTCTCTTGGGTGTTCCAGCGCAATACTTCATCACTCGCTTCAGTGCCTTCATGTGGGACTTCCTTGCCTCAGTCATGAACCTGGACAGCTCCCGGACAGCATTCTGTGTTTCAGTTCGCGACCATCTCATCATGTGCAGTAGGATGGCTGTTCCGGACCTGTACTTGGTTTGGGCTTCCTTGGTGAGAACAGTATCCGTTGGTCCTTCACCTTCTTTCTTCAACACTGATCCTGGCTCTGCTGGAGTTGTGGGATTGCCTCTGCATTCATAAAGCTCGAACTCATCAACAAATCTTTTGATCTTGACTGGTTGGGTCATTCGGAGAGTCCTGTTCTTCTTGTCCCGCTCGATGTGGCATCCGACATATTCATCCATCTCTCCAACATCCTTGCATTCAAATAGGGACTTGAGTTGCTCCTTGTGCTTCAGAACTTCTGCTTCTTCACCTATGATGCAAAAACCATCAACCCATAGTAACATCAAAAGTAGCTTGTTGTTGATCCACTTGAAGAATAGGCATGGGTCGGCCTTGCATCTTTCCATCTGCATGGTATGCATTGCTCGTCGCGCTTCTCTCCAGAATTGTATGGCAGCTTGAATTGTTCCATAAAGTGTTTTCTGCCATTGGAGGAGCACATATGATGGGTAGAATTTCTGATATCCCTCTGGAATCTTGGTGAAAATCTTCTCTCCATTCTGAAATTTGCTGTTCAGAAAAGCTCCTTCCACATCCACAATGTAGGCCATAAAATTTGCCATGACCATCAGTATCATTGCAATTCGGATTGAGATATCACTGACAACAGGTGAAGACTTGTCTTGGCCATCATAGTGCTCACCATCTAGCTGCTTGAATCCTCGTATCGCGTTCCTACATCTTACTGTGCCATCAGGTTTCATCTTGTTGGCCCAAGTAGTATCCATGATTTTGGTGCCCGGTGGGATATTGGCTTCATCAATCTCTTCAAAAACGCCGTACTTGACCATCTTCTCATGTTCAGCATCAACACCCTCGGTAAACTTGTTGCGCATTGGACTGGCCATAGATTCCTTGTAGTTCATGGTCTTCAGTTCATTGGTGTTGCCAAAGGCACTCCCAGCTGCGCCAACTAGACTGAGTTCATTCATGGCGCCTTCCTGAGATGGGATAGAGACTGACAGAAGATTGAATTCTTTCAGCGCAGTCATTGCCGTGTGGAACTGGATTTCAGCATCGGTGAATTGAGCTGCATAGCTTGCCATATCTCCATACCGTATATCCGGATTGAGATGAGAGTTTCTCACAACACGGCCATACCTTGTGGTTGTTACAACATGTGGATCCTCTGCTTCAGTGTCGTCATTGCTGTCGTAGTCCTCATCGCTTTTGTATTCAATCTTGGTTTCTTCAATATCATCGGAGTAGTATTCATCGTGACTATCGAAGGCAGGCTCCTCTGTTGCGGGTTCAGGTTCAGATTCAGGTTGGAAGGGAATTGCTGGTGTTGTGGCTCCCCCACTTGCATCCTGAAACTGTACTCGGCGAGGTCTGGTTGTGGTGCGCAAGATGGAGACAGGCTGGGTACTAGGCGTGTTGTTGACTGGCAGATCCATGTGGCCACCTTCAAGAAAATCAGCATGAAAATTAATAGCTTCACCCGCTGGGGCAGTGGGTGGAAAATACATACGCTTCAACCAGTAGATGTCGCGTGTAGTTTTGAACGTGTTCTTCAATGGATCATACATCACATAGCAATCTCCAGGGCGATCAGTGCAATATCCAGCAAAGAAAGTTGGATTTCCTTGGTAATTGAGTTTGGGACTTGTGGAGCGTTTGACTCGCACTACTCCAGCCTCGCCAAAGGTTTGCAGATGGGCACTGAACGCAGGGACCCTGCCACAGAAATGTTGGATCTTGGGCATGGTATTGCCGTTTACCGTGACAGCCTCCAACCAATCCAACTGAACACCACATCTCATTGCTAATGGGAAGAATCTAAACCTGTATTCCCGGGGCACATTGGCTTGGGAGCAAAGCGCCATGGCGCGGCAAACTGATCGATAGATTGCTGTTTCGACCACACTGTTCTGCTGAGGAGTATCCACAGAGGTATACTCGAACTTGCAAGAAAATTTTTCAAGCTGCTGAGGCCAGGCGATCGTCGAGTGCGGTATTTTCGCCGTCTTTATCACAACGGATGTACTTCAGATGTTGGCCTTTGGATCTCCATTGGCTGAGCACGGCGCAAGTTGGTTCAACCATTCCATCCTTGGTGGCAAAGAAATTGACAAACCGGCATGAGGAGTACTCATCAACAATCATCCGAAAATGGGGCTTGGTAATGAATGGGGCTGTCATTTTCTTGCTTTTGGCAGCTTTGGGTGCCTTCACTGAGGACATATCCACAAAGAGTCTTTCTCCAGGCTTGGTGGCTGCGACGTGCTGGCTTTCAGTAGGAATCACTTTCCTTTTTGCTTTAGCTTTGGCACAATCTGCACATGGGAGCAGGGGACCCCGAGTAATGGTCCAGCCAAGCGATGCAGCGGTGCGGCGGGTCCTGTCCTCATCCATGTGTCCCAGGAGCCGGTGGGCTTTGTTGATGTTCATCTTGGTTCCTTCATCCGTAGTAGTAGTAGCAGTGGCTGCATTGATGTCAATGTTGTTGGTGGGATTGGCAATGCGATCAAAATAGCCGACCCAGACACAGCTTGTGTAGGTGGGGATCTGAATATCAAAATTCACTTGGAGATTCCCTTTCGTGAGCGACCATCCGGTCTTGTCGCTTCCTGTGGCTATCCAACCATTCTGTAACGCCAGATTGGCGGAAAACAGATTGAAGGCAAAATTTGGATTGAAATTCACACCCTGCAACAATGTCTGAAACTCCTTCTTCCCATCCTTGTCAATCTTCTGACATGGAATATCCCCAACTTGGCATCCTTTCAGTTCGTCGCCGCTTTGGGTGGTAATGGTGGCACCACTAGCTCTCAAATTGGTGGCACATCTCAGACTGTTGGAACTGTGGCTGGTTGCGCCTGTATCAAAAACAAAGACATTGTCATCATACAGCAGATCAAATCCTTCGGGCACACCATTGCCTTTGGTAGCTCGCTTCTGGGCATTGAGCAGTTGGAGTGAAGTGGTAGAGGTTTGCATCGCTGAGAGACAGAAATCATAGTCAATTGTTGCTCCTTGGTCATCCTTCAACTTGGATTTCCAAACATTCGGGCGTCTGGCAGCATTCTTCTCATCTTCAAAACAGACAGATGTTCCATCATTGCCACCACAAAGTCCACACTTGCGACGTCTGCCCCTGTGGCCATTCCTGCTGTTTCAATTGCCGTTGCCATTGCCATTGTTGTTCCGATTGTTGCCGTTGCTATTGCCGTTGTTGCCATTGTTGCCGTTGTTGTGGTTCCGATTGTTGCCGTTGCTGCTGCCGTTGTTGCCGTTGCTGCTGCCGTTGTTGCCATTGTTGCCGTTGTCGTCGGCACGTGGGTGTCCTGCTGCTCGTTTAGGACAGTTGAAAGCCTTGTGACCTTGTTCTTTGCACCAATAACAAACTGCATTGGTGGACCATTTGTCCCGCGGATCAGCAAAATTGGTCATTTCAGCACCAAACAGACTCATTTCCTTGGCTTTACCACCCCGGCTTTGGATACTTTGAGCTGAGTTGTACAAACTTTTGGCTCGGATGTTGAGAGCCTCCCAAAAATCCAATTCAGAGGTTCCATCGGCTTGCAGCGCGTCAATGAAGGGTGTAAGCTGCATCAGTAGGTAGGCCGGTAGGGCGGCTTTGAATGCCACAATGAGTTGTGTCAAAGTGGGCTTGACTGACTTGTAGTGGTATTTCCTTTGCAACTTGTAGATGTCCTCAATCAAATCCCGTGGAGGGGCGCCAATGGTCAACTTTAAACTTCTCAGATCAATATCCAATTGTTCTTGGTCGCGAGATTGGTTCATTTGCCTGTATTCCTTCATGAGCTCTTCAATCACGCGATGTACTCTACCTCGGGGCCGATTAATATCCAATTGTTTTTGGTCGCGAGATTGGTTCATTTGCCTGTATTCCTTCATGAGCTCTTCAATCACGCGATGTACTCTACCTCGGGGCCACTGTGACCGGAGCTCTGTATGCTTTTCAACTGTAGCCCCCCTATCAATCTTGGACTTCTCCATGATGGCTAGGCCTGTCCTGTTGTCGGCGAAGGCCTTGTACAGATCGTTCAGTGCTTTGTTGTGGTACCGGTACGCCTTTTTCTGAGCGGTACTCATATCCTCTCGAGGTGTAAGCTCTCCTGCGGGAGGTAGGTCTTTATGTGGCTTGGTAGACAACATATCCCGGTATTTCCGACTATCCGCGAATGCTTCAAACTGAGTGTACCAATTCTCAAACTTGCCCTCATCCCCCTTTGCCAGCTTGGGCACGTGGCTATCCACATACTCCACCATCTTGTATTTGTATTTCGTCTTCCTCGAGCCCTTTGTGCTTGCGCTGCTTGAACTTGCGCTTCCACTGCTTGTGCCGCTACTGCTCTCTGAACTTGACAGTACACTGCTCTCTTCCGACGTCGATTCTGCAGAAAAGGCGATCTCTATCTCTTGGTGCCGGGTTGGTTGATCCTCCTCCATCCGGTGGACTGCGAGTAAATTGTTGTATTCCAACGCGTATGTCCGTATTCGATGCGTATTTGATGCGTATTCCTATCTGAAATGTAAATTGTCGTATTGCAATGCGTATTCCTATCCAAACGTAAATTGTCGTATTTTGTACGACGTAGACTGCGAAAACGTAGATGGGTAAATTGCCGTATTTCGAAAATTGCGGATTCCGATGTGTATCCCGTAAATTGTCGTACTCCTATTCCGACAAAAAAATATGTAATTGGCCCAATCGATTCTTCGATACCAATTCTGCTGTTGAATGTTGCTGAGCTCCAATTGTTAGCCCGCCTGCAGTCCGATGTTTGACAAATAGTATTCCGCTGAAAACGCGCGGATGAAAAAGGGTAAATCGCTGACTCCAATTGTTAGCCAGCCTGCAGTCCAATCCTGGTGGACAAAAGAAATGAAAGTCGCTGACTCCGAATGCTAGCCAGCCTGCAGTCCAATTCTGGTGGACAAAAGAAATATTCCGCTGAAGACGCGCGGATGAAAAAGGTGAATCGCTGGCTCCGATTGTTTAGCCAGCCTGCTGTAGATGAATGTCGCTGGCCCCAATTGTTGGCCAGCCTGCAGTCCGTTCTTGGACAAGGTAATACTCCGCTGAAACACGCGGATGAAAAGGTAAATGAATCGCTGACTTCGATTGTTACCCAGCCTGCTGCAAAATAAGAAAATTATCTTTCTTCTTCGACCAAGTTCCAATCCTCGGGAGCGCTCCGTAATTCTTCGAAGAATGTTCGGAGGGTATTAAATTCCTTTTGTGTCTAAGTTGGTAGAGGTACGAGATCGAAAATAATGAGACCTCAAAAATTACCGGGCTCATTCTTACGATCGAGTTCAATACTTAACTCAAGGAGAAGAATCGATCGTCACTCCAATTCGATACTTAGTAATCCAAGAAAGAACACATGGCAGACGCTAGCATATGCTATCTTCTGTTAAGTGTCTTATTTTCAAGAAAAGACAGCAGAGGTTCGAAGCTCTGCTCACGAACTTGTTTATCTGCTGTGTAAAAATACGTGTTGTTTTAGCGGCAACACGATATTCACCGTAACACGGTAATTTACCGTACAAAATACTCGTAATTTCACCGTGCTGTATTAGCGGCAGCACGCTTTAAAGCGCTATCTTGCTCCCCAGCAAGCCAAAGCGCATACTTTTAGATTATTTGATTATTCAACCTTAAACCTTGCATCGGACGCCCCTTTGCGTCCTACTGTAGAACTACAAGCCTAAGATCTAACTGATTGCGTCGTTTGTTGATAATCAGGATAGATCTGATTGGATTAGCATCATCCAGTCGTAGTGGATATCAGAGAAATATTAGAACACAACAGACCGGCACCTCAACCGGCCTGCAGCCTCAGCTCCTGTTGCTCTTCTTTGCCTTTGGACTGAGTCAGCTCAACAGCCAGTTTCGAAAGGAAATTGACAGATTAACAGTCGCAAGCTTGTTGAAGCTTGCAAAAGAAGAAGCCAACAATCAATCTGACACAGATCATCGATCGACTCGACTACGGACGACGATCGATAGTTCTCTGCTCCGATTACATGGTAAAGACAGTAAATCGAACAATTCTCTGATTCGATCACACGACAAAGACGATACATTGGACACGCTAGTAGCATTCCAGTCAATCAAGACCCAACAGCTCACTGGGTCCATTCTCTCATGCCCGACATCCCTGTCGCCGCCAGAACGCAAAGCAGGTCGACAGGCCGAAGCAGGTCCACCGGGTTCCAAACACTCCAACCTGGGAGCGCTGCAACCACATCCCTACTGCCTGCGACGGACATGGTTGACCCACAGGACAGTCCAACCCGGCAGGATAATGAAGAAGAGAACACACCTATCGAAGACCTCTTCCCATCGTTTGACCGACCACTAGCCACCTTCTTGCATGAATCCTTCGATGTACCAAAGGAACAAAACGACACCCTGTGCGAGGCGCTCATTGCCGGTCGGTACAAGACATGGTTAGACTTCTTGTACATCGAGAACATTGGTGATCTAGCATTTCTTGAAAGGAGAGTAAGAACACCACTTTATCGGCATGTACAGATGGCCCTACAGAGAGTCATCGAATTTGGACAACTTCTCACAGCACAAGGACTAGACTGGGAGGATAGAACCCATTATACCAAGGACGCCTTTAAGAGCTACTGTCGTGGGATTGTCAGAGCCAGAAGAGAATCTGGAACCGATATTGAAACCACCACGCACAACGGCACCGGCACATCTCACCGACAACAGGAAAGATCCTCCAAACCCATCGAACAGCTTAGATATGAATCCTGGACCAAGAAATCAAGGGATGAAACCACATTTCCAACCCTGCAAAACGATGCACGGTTTGAGCGCTGGCTTGTCAAATTCAAAGCAAAGTCGGAAACATCTGATATAGATACCCATACATTTCTCCGATCCAAACTGGCCTGATATACCACTCATCGGGTATGCGAAGGCTCTCCATGACAAGCAGTGTGCTTTTTTCTGGACTCTTGTCCTACATGCCCTCCAGAGTGATCTCTCCTACTCCTGCGTGCTCAGCCATACCTCCTCAAGAGACGGCAGACAAGCCTTCTTTGATTTCGTCTCATTGCATGACAGATCCAAATCCAAAGTATATGACACTTCCATTGTGATGCAACACCTATTGGACATTGACTTGAGGACATGGAAGGATACCAAAGTCAAGTTCATCACCCAGTGGTTCGCCCAGTTGGAACATCTCAACACACTACGCGATCCACAGAGGCCACTTGATTTTGATACCGTCAAAACACACCTTTGCAAGGCCTGTAGTAGCAGCTTCCAACTCAGTGAACAGTTCTACAAAGTTGACGATCCCCCTGCAGCACAGGATTTGATTAAGTTTAGACAGCATGAAGCTGTTGCCATCAGTGAATTGAAAAATATCCTCCTCCTTGAAGCAACCAGACTGGATTCCCAGGCATCACTGTCCCAACCTCGAAATCGGACGTCTGTCAAGGCCAATACTCATGATTTATCTTCTATGACACAATCCACATATTCTGCTATCACCGACGACTCGGTCTCATATTTACCTCCTATTGATTTTGATGGTGACTACCAGGACTACGCTGTTTACAAGGCTGGAAGAACACCAGACCCAACCACAAGACTGCCATCTGCAGTTTGGAAAACTCTCTCCAAGCATGGTATGAAGCATTGGCTTGGCTTCACAGCTGATGACAGAAGCGCCTAGTTGCCTGCCTCAGGTCTGAGCTACTTGATGCTGCATTACTACCAGATCCCAATTCTAGCAAACCAATCACACGTCGGGCTTATGAACACCATACTGACGAGCAGGTCCCCTCACCTGCTGCTGAGCAGGTCCTCTCACCTGCTGAGGAAAGCTCAGCCAGATCTGCGTTCCATGCATCCCTTGGTGTATACAAGGCATCTTCTCAATCCGATAACAGGCCTCTCAAGTCTTCTGTTTCTCCCGCGCATCCAGCTCGTTTCCTTGCAGATAACCCTGATATACTTTACAAGAAAGAGGGCAATATCTATGTCCCTGTTGAACAGATCTCACGGTCTGTGAAATTCCACTATTGGGCATCACCGGATTGTGAATCTCTTGTTCCACCAGCAAACCCCGTCGCTACTTACCACTCTAGCAAAACTACTGTATCCACACCCGGTTATGCTATGGTTGACAGAGGTGCAAATGGATGTATCATAGGAAATGACGCATGTCTCATCTCTAAAGATATTCCCCCAAGATATGTCAATGTAGCTGGTATCAACAATCACCAAATCCAGAACATCCCTATTGCAACGTGTGGCGCCTACTCTGTTTCCAACAGGGGACCGGTCATTATCATCTTTCATGAGTGTGCCTACACTGGACAACACCCATCTATCCTGTCTTCTCCTCAGATGGAAGCATACCACTCGATCGTGGATGATACCTCTATCAAGACAGGTGGAACCCAAGTCATTACCACTACTGATGGCCATGTCTTTCCACTCAGTATATGCCATGGCTTACCTTATCTTGCCATGCGCAAGTATACCAGTGCAGAATTTGCTCGTCTTCCTCACGTTATCATGACAAGTGATCAGCATTGGGACCCATCTGTACTAGATAGCGCATATACCCCCCAGGATGATACCTTCATTCAGAAATACCCGCCTCTTGTCACATCACTTCCATATCCAGATTATGATGAATTTGGCGCACTTAGGGATATCAACATTGGCACATCTTCTACGATCACCTCATTCTTGTCCAACAGCACCACCTCATCCCTCCAGGCGTTGGATGCTTCTGATACTTCGTTTTGGCTGAGCCCCACTGATTATATCCATCAAGAAATCCTCAGTAGGTGCTCTAATCAGTCTCCTTCCACCTCCATTACTGCTGCAGCCCATGTTCAGTCACCCACTGATATCGATTACTTGTCGCTGAAGCCATTCTTTGGATGGATCTCCCTTGATCGTATCAAGGCCACCTTCACCAATTCCACCCAGTATGGCTCACTCTCCATTAGTCCAGATGGTAACATATTCAAAAGATTCCAATCACCACAGCCTGCCATGAATGTCCGATCTTTCAATGATGATGTCCTCTCTGATGTTGTATATTCAGATACCCCTGCCGTCAATGGTGGCTCCAAGATTGCTCAAGTTTTCTTTGGCCGGAAATCTCATATCATTCATGTTGAAGAAATGCGCACTACTGCTGATTTTCTCCCTTGTCTCCAAAATTTCGTTTGGCAATGGGGTAGACCACTCAGACTGCTCTGTGATCATGGGTCCTACCAGTCCAGCAAGTCTGTTCTTGACTACCTCAAGATGATGTGGATTGGTTTATGGCAAAGTGAACCATACCACCAACACCAAAATCTCTTCGAACGCCGGTACCAGACCTTCAAACGCATTGTCAATAGAATCATGGATTGCACGGGCACTCCACCACACCTCTGGCTTTTATGTATGACATACGTTGGTCGTCTCATGAATCATTTGTCTGATCCCACTCTATCTGACAAACAGCCTTTCTATATTGCTACTGGTATCATTGGTGACATCAGCCCCTACCTTAGTTTCTTTTGGTTTGAGCCCGTATACTACAAGACTCCAGATTTACAGTTTGGCTCTCAGACCACTGAATGCCTTGGCCACTTTGTTGGCATTGCCGAGCATGTTGGCAATAGTTTATGTTTCACCATCTGGGATCCCATCACCAATAAGCTCCTTGATCGCTCTGGTGTACGCACTGCCTTAACTCCCGAGCATCGCAACAAGCGCGCCGGCTTGTTCACTGATGATGGCTTTCTTGCATGGCGCAAGGCCAAAGATGCTTCCCTCACTCCTAAATCTTCTGGTGATAGTCCCTCCTTTCGACATCCTCCACCACCCAGTTCGGTCCCAGCATCACCTCCTCTGCATATCCCAAAACCCTCCTTGCCTACCTTTCTTTATTCCAAGGTTCCTAATACCCGCAGCTATGTACCTTCCCCAATCCCTAACAACTATGGGGAGATTCTTGATGGCCCTCCAACCCTTCACATCTTCAGCAAAACCCCTGACGGCATCCCTGTTACTGAAGATGATTTTGGTCCCCCTGAGCTAGCATATCTTGATGTTAGTGACGCCACACCTCCACTCATCAATCCTGCTACCCCATCTGTTGGCCCATCTGAAGTAGTTGTTACTGATGAAGAAGGCAATGCCCAATTCGACGATGCTGGCACACCCATCACCATCCCTACTATCCCTGTTGCTGAATTGCAAGGTTGGTCTTTTCTCATGGCCCTCCCTGATGGCACACAGAAAAGAATGACAGTTGTTGACATTGAAAACAGTCTTGAGCAAAACAAAGACTTCATCAAGTTCAAGTGCAAGCATACGGATGATGAACTGGAAGATATCATCGCCTACAATGATGTCATGAATTACATCCACAGGGATGTAACTCAAGAAGATGGCAAACTTTGGTCTTTTCGACGCATACTTGGTCATCAAGGTCCCCTTGACAACAAGCACCCACAATACAACGGTTCCAAATACAACCTATGGATTGAATGGGAAAATATGGAACGGACATACGAACCCCTATCCAATGTAGCTACCGATGACCCAGTCACTGTAGCCAAATATGCAAAAGACAACAACATGCTTGATAAACCAGGTTGGAAACATCTCAAACGTATTGTTTCTCTTGCCCGAAGAACCAAGAAGCTAAACCGGCTAATCCACCAAGCCAAGCTTCGCTCATTCCGCACTGCTCCCCAGTACCAGTATGGATTCAACAAAGGTACCTCGCAATCATGAAGAAGCCATCCAGTTTGACACAGCCAATGGCAACACCAAATGGCAGGATGCCATAGCGCTGGAAATGTCACAGCTTCAAGAATATGACACCTTTATTGACAAGGGTATCTACAAGGCTAACAATATACCCATTGGCTTCCAACAGATCAAGGTCCACATGATTTATGCAGTCAAGCATGATGGTCGACACAAAGCCCGGCTAGTTGCAAATGGCAATCTCACTGAAGCTCCCATTCACAGTGTGTATGCAGGAGTTGTTTCCCTTCGTGGCTTGCGCATGTGCCTATTCCTTGCTGAACTGAATAGCTTAGAAGCATGGGGAACCGACATTGGGAATGCATACCTCGAAGCTGTTACCTGTGAGAAAGTATGCATCAACAAGGCTGGTGCTGAATTTGGACCACTAGAGGGCCACCTACTAGTGATTTACAAGGCTCTATATGGACTTCGATCATCTGGCAAGTGCTTTGGTGATATGCTCGCTGCCTGCCTCATTGAACTAGGTTTTGAAAGATCCAAGGCAGAGCCTGAAATCTTTATCAAGCCTGGCAGCAACAAACATGGGGAGCCAGTATACGAGCTGATATGCACATATGTTGACGACTTTTGCTTATGTATGGCCAATCCTGAAACCTTTCTGGTAATCCTGCAGTCCGAACCTTACAATTTCAAATTAAAGGGCTCTGGTCCAATGAACTTCCATTTGGGATGTGGATTTGAAAGAGATGAACATGGTGTGCTCTGCATGAACCCCATCAAGTTCATCGAGAAAATGGAGGCCTCATATGAACAAATGTTTGGCTGTAAACCCACCACCAGGTTACATTCACCCCTTGCTGAGAATGACCACCCAGAGCTAGACTCATCAACATTCCTAAGTGATACTGATGTCCAAAAGTATCAAAGCATGGTTGGCTCACTCCAATTGGTCATTGCCATTGGACGTTTTGACGTGCAAACTGCTGTTATGACTTTATCAAGCTTTCGAGTGCAACCTAGGGAAGGACATCTTAATAGAGCCAAACGAATCTATGGATATATTTCCAAGTTTCGTCATTTCAAAATCAGATTCAGAGTGGGCATACCAGATTTTGTACTCACTGAAGGCACCAGTACAGACTGGTCCAATACCGTATATGGGGAGCACTCTGAAGACCTACCAAGCGATGCCCCTAAACCCCTGGGGAAGGTAGTTGTATTGTCTCATTTCTATGATGCAAACTTAATGCATGACATCCTAAGTGGTAAAGCTGTCACTGGTATCCTGCACTTTGCAACCAAGACCCCCATCATGTGGTTCTCCAAGAAGCAAGCAACATCTGAAACAGCCACCTTTGGCGCTGAGTTTGTATCTGCTAGAACCTGCATTGAGCAAATTGTTGACATTCGACAGTCATTCAGGTATCTTGGTACTAGAGTACACGACACATCCTACACGTGGGGAGACAATGAAAAGATGATCCAAACCTCTACATTCCCATATGCGAGGCTCCGCAAGAGGCATCACATTCTCTCATATCACTATGTTAGAAGCATGATCGCAAGAGGCTTCATCCTCATGCAACATCTTGCAGGCAAGGATAACTGTGCCGACATCCTCACCAAACATTGGGGACACTCAGTAGTGTATCCTTTACTCAAGCCCATCTTCCACTATTGTGGAAACACTGGTGATTTGCTACAGGATGACTGCATCGGATCTTAGAGGATGCTTTCGTGTGGACACATGGGGAGTATTAAATTCCTTTCGTGTCTAAGTTGGTAGAGGTACGAGATCGAAAATAATGAGACCTCGAAAATTACCGGGCTCATTCTTACGATTGAGTTTGATACTTAACTGAAGGAGAAGAATCGATCGTCACTCCAATTTGATACTTAGTAATCCAAGAAAGAACACATGGCAGACGCTAGCATATGCTATCTTCTGTTAAGTGTCTTATTTTCAAGAAAAGACAGCAGAGGTTCGAAGCTCTGCTCACGAACTTGTTTATCTGCTGTGTAAAAATACGTGTTGTTTTAGCGGCAACACGATATTCACCGTAACACGGTAATTTACCGTACAAAATACTCGTAATTTCACCGTGCTGTATTAGCGGCAGCACGCTTTAAAGCGCTATCTTGCTCCCCAGCAAGCCAAAGCGCATACTTTTAGATTATTTGATTATTCAACCTTAAACCTTGCATCGGACGCCCCTTTGCGTCCTACTGTAGAACTACAAGCCTAAGATCTAACTGATTGCGTCGTTTGTTGATAATCAGGATAGATCTGATTGGATTAGCATCATCCAGTCGTAGTGGATATCAGAGAAATATTAGAACACAACAGACCGGCACCTCAACCGGCCTGCAGCCTCAGCTCCTGTTGCTCTTCTTTGCCTTTGGACTGAGTCAGCTCAACAGCCAGTTTCGAAAGGAAATTGACAGAGGGCTCTAAAATGGAGGTGAAACAGTCGGTATTTGGTTGTTTAACTTATTGGTTATTACATGAAATTGTTACTTGAAATTGTGAGCAGAAAATTGCTCTTTTACTAAAATCACCATATTGGTGCATCGGCCCGCTAATACTCCAATGCACACACTAAATCACTAATAATCGTATAGGTCCGCTAATACTCCGATACGCTGCACGTGCCCTTGTACCAATGGGCTGTAGGGATCTACCTTGCGCCCAGTAGATTCGGTACATAAGGACCTATTTTTAGTAAGAAGGAGAACCGGATCGGTAAGTGGTAAAATCTCATTCCCACTTTCACTCCCGTCTTTCATTCATGTTGGTCCATTCCTGCAGAAGCAAGATGACTCGTACGATCGATCACGCGTCTCATTCACTTGTGTCTCATTCGTTCATTCGTGTCTCATTCATTCATTCACGTCTCATTCGTTCAGTCGCGCGCTATTTCAATCGACCTCAAACAAAGGAGGCGAATGGGCCTGCCCCATTTTCGAACAAAGTTCTGGAAGCAAGATAGAAAATCGCCGGTGGTACGCATTTCTTCAACGTGTATAATATGTGACTTTCGGCCGAAGAAGATCTGAGCAATCTTGGAGCCACCATCAATTGCTGGGACATCCGAATAGACAGCATCGGACATAACGTCGTCATTGAAGGGTCGAACGTTCATGGCCGGTTGTGGGGAATGGAAACGTTTGAAAATGTTTCCATCAGGGCTAACCGCTAATGAACCATATTGAGTTGAGTTTTCAAACGTGGCTTTGATGCGATCTGTGGAAACCCAACAAAAGAAAGGTTTCAGGGATAAGTAGTCATGTTCGTTGGGGTATCGCTCACGGGGCGTAGCTGCAATATGTGTAGTATCACTGGCAGTACAATCCGTCGGAAACGCAGTGACTGTCCCAGAGGCTTCAGGTAAAGTGCAGCATGCGAGGCGTTCCTGGTGAATGAAGTCGGTGGAAGTAAGCCAAAATGAGCGATCGTTGGTTCTATGATCATCAATAGGAAGGAAGGGAGATCGAGTGGATTGGCTGGAATATGAACTGAGAGACGTGACCGTGGAAGAGCCGGGGGATACAGAGATATCCAATTCTTCAAGGCAACGTGGGTTTCCATATTCGTCGTAATCGGCATATGGGAGTTGCTGTGGCTGAGGAGGATATTTCTGGAGAAATTGTTCATCTTTTGCACTGATTGTGGTATCAAGAACCGATGGGTCCCAATGCTTATCGGATGTCATGAGAACATGTGGGAGCGTGTCAAACTCAATAGTCGTGTACTTTTGCATCGCAAGGTATGGTAAACCGTGTCGTATGCTAAGAGGCAGTGCATATCCATCGGAGGTGGTGATTACCTGTCCACCGCCCGCTTTGATGGATGTGTCATCGACAGTGGAAAAATATGCTTCCATCTGGCCGGAGGACAATATAGAAGGGTGTCGTCCTGTATAGGCACATTCATTGAAAATGAGGATGACGGGACCTCTGTTCGATATGGAATAAGCTCCGCATGTAGCAATGGGAATATTTTGTACCTGGTGATTGTTAATGCCGGTGACATTGACATATCGTGGTGGGATATCCTTGGAGATGAGGCATGCATCATTGCTGATGATACAACCATTGGCACCACGGTCGACCATAGCGAATCCGGGGTTGGAAACAGTAGCTTTATGAGCACGATAGGTGTATGAAGATACTTGATGATCGTGTTGGAAGGTTAAGTTGTCTTCGGGGTTATACCATTGGTGAAAATTGACAGAATAGGAAGATTTTCCTACAGGTACCAGAGTGTCACCGTCCCTTTTATATCGAATGTCAGGGTTTTCGGAGAGAAATGGAGCGGGATGCGCGGGTGACACGGAAGACTTGAGAGGTCGTTGGTCCTTGGATGAAGAGGTTGTTGATTTGTATACACCTAATGATGCATGGAAAACACCTCTACGATCATTTTCTACAGCAGGATGTAGGTCTGCTGCGGAATTGGCATGTTCATCTTTGTTTGAAGTATCGTCTTCTCGGAATGATACAGAGTGTCCATGTTGATATGCCTTCCGGGTGATGGGCTTGACATTGTTGGGGTCAGGTTGATCCTTTGAGAGTAAGTCGTGTCGTAACGATGCGACCACGATTTTCTTGCCTTCCGGAGAAAAACTTAGCCAACTCTTCATGTCCTGACGTGACAGGGCCTTCCATATGTTTGTAGGCAGCCGCGTGGTAGGGTCAGGGGTACGTCCAGCCTTAAATACCGCATAGTCTTGATAGTCTCCTTCAAATTCGATAGGGAGAGCATAGTCATCATGGTTTTGACTTTGCCCAGATGACTTACGTGTATAACCCTGAAGCGCAGCTGGAGGCCAGGTTTCATCAAGGAATGTTTCGGTGTCAATGTCGTATGCCTCGAGTTTAGCCTTGAAACCTACGAGCCAATGTTCGAATCTTGAGTCATTCGTGAGGGGCGTAAAAGACTTTTCATCCCATGCTTTTCGGCACCAAGATTCGTATTTTACCTGCTGAGGTGACTCTTTGTTACTTCTTGGCGGAGGAGGTGGAGGGTTCAGAGCAGATTCGTTCTGCATGCGTAGGGCACGTTCCATGCGAAGTGGTTGGAATTCTTTATACGTATATGATTTTACTTCTTTCCATTCTTTCTCGTCTTCTTGTAGATCGATAGCGAACTCCGCAAGTGCCTCTATGATCCTTTGAATGGATTGAGGGATATGCGTTGGTAGTCCTCCCTCAGTATAGGTAAGCTCGCGTGCAAAGTCCGGTTCGATAAGTGCGTCGAGGAATGCATTCCACTCGCATAATCCGCCTTCCTTGAGAGCTAAACACAACTTATATTTGCCTCACTTGTTACAAGGAGTAGGGATACGAGTATCGTCTTCATATCAGTATCAAAACTGGGAAAGTGGTTGGCAGTAGTAACTTCGACATCACCTGTGGCATTACCGGTATGTTCGGCATTTGTGACAGTTCCGATCCTTCGAAGGAATTGCGCGGTGACTGAGAATGAGAACTGCTTCGTGTACGATGTGCAATTGGCATATGCCAGCGTAGGGATTGTATTCAATTCCGTTCCTGTTCCTTTTGTGTGCAAGCCACCTTAGAGCTTGCGACTGTTAATCTATTATTTTCCTTCTGAATCCGTTCCGTTGAAGGTCTGATTCAAAGGCTTCTGAAGAACAGCAACGCTGCGTTAGTGTGTTAGTAGACGAACAATTGTACTCTACGCGTGACAATTGTGGTTGGATACTTTCGGCAATGGATAATCGGACTACAGGCAAGACTATGGAAACGCCAAATCTCTTCTTGCTGTGACTTGTTCAGATTGCAGCGAGACAGACCTTAGTATGTAGATTACAGATAGTTGGTAGCAACTAGTGTGAATTTTGGGATTTAAATCAGTTGAATGTTAAAAGTATAAGATAAAGTGAAATCTTGCCGAAATGCAAGATATCTCTTTTATTGAGATGAATACGTTGCAACTGCTGTTGCGTAGTGCTGAGATTACTCGCTGATTATTTCCGTACATGTATTAGTCATTGACCATATATATCTGTATGCATGTATATATGCTGTGTGAGAATCACACGCCAACGGTTTTCTTCTCTTGTTCCGTTAGGAAGACTCCATGGATTGTTTATCATTAAGGTCAGGAATTGCTCCCGTAGCTCGTGTGATATTTTATGAAATCAGAGTTTGCTCACCGAAGAACGATGGCAATACTGTAAAACAGGGATTGCTCACCGTTGATGCGCGATGGGAATCGATGCACCGTGGGAATCGATATGCCGTGGGAATCAATTACTTTGATTGATATGGGACTCATGGATTCGTACGAATAGGGTATCTACCATCTGGTAGCTTTGGTACTTCTGGTCACAAAAGGAATTTAATATCACCATTTGCAGATCTCACAAATCTCAGGCTAACTGTTTCAACCTCTTGTGCCAATCCAGCATTTGGTCTCAAATATGCCAATGATTCACTACTTGGCCGAGCCTACGTCACGGATATCCTTCCCAAAAGTCCAGCCTCCAAGCTTTTCTCCTCTCATAAGAAATCTCTGTCCAAGCTCCACGGAGCTTATATTGTATCTATCAATCACAACCGTGTGTTTTCTGCTGCTGATGTTACCACAGCTTTGCATCAATCACACGCTCGAGGGGTGAGGGATTCAATAGATACACCTATTACCTTTGCAATTGAAACCAAATTATCTCTGAAAGATATCAGGAAACACTCGAATGAATATGGATTATTTGCTCCAAATACGTCTTGGAAAGAACCCACTGACGAAGAAGATCCACCTTTTTTGGACCGCATTTCCTCTATCAAGACTATGAAGACAATTAGTGCTTTGCAGGGGCCCTGTGGAGTTGTTGAGTACATAGTGTTTGTATGTATTTTAAGTATGTGTCAGTAAAGCTATGGTAAGAAATTCTACGATTAAAATATAACTCAGTCACGAACCCAAAAATCCACTAGGTTTGAGCACTGTGCAAATCCTGCAAGTCCACGACCAAAATAAAACTTAGTCATCAATACAAAAACCCACCCTATTTTCGCACAGTGCAAATCTGTCCAGTCCCTAACCAAAATATAACTCAGTCATCAACCAAAAATCACCATAATTAAGCACAGTCCAAATCCTGCCAATCCCCGACCAAAATATAACTAAGTAATAAACCCAAAAACCAACATGATTAAATCGTCAAGCCTAAAAACCCACAAGATTTAAACACAGTGCAAATCTTTCCAGTCCCTAACTAAAATATAACTCAGTCATCAATTCAAAAACCAACCAGAATTTAGCACAGCGCAAATCCTGCCAATTCCCGACTAAAATATAACTCAGTCATCAACCCAAAAACCAACCCGATTTGAACACAGTGCAAATCTTTTCAGTCCCTAACCAAAATATTATTAAATCGTCAACCCTAAAACCTACTTGATTTAGACACAATGCAAATCTTTCCAGTCCCTAACCAAAATATAACTCAGTCATCAACCCAAAAACCAACCAGATTTGAACACAGTGCAAATCTTTTCAGTCCCGAACCAAAATATAATTAAATCGTCAACCCTAAAACCCAACAGATTTAGACACAGTGCAAATCTTTCCAGTCCCTAACCAAAATTTAACTCAGTCATCAATTCAACAAAAACCAACCAGATTTTAGCACAGTGCAAATCCTGCCAATTCCCCACTAAAATATAACTCAGTCATCAACCCAAAAACCAACCAGATTTTAGCACAGTGCAAATCCTGCCAATTCTCCACTAAAATACAACTCAGTCATCAACCCAAAAACCAACCAGATTTTAGCACAGTGCAAATCCTGCCAATTCCCGACTAAAATATAACTCAGTCATCAACCCAAAAACCAACCTGATTTGAACACAGTGCAAATCTTTCCAGTCCCTAACTAAAATATAACTCAGTCATCAATTCAAAAACCAACCAGATTTTAGCACAGTGCAAATCCTGCCAATTCCCGACTAAAATATAACTCAGTCATCAACCCAAAAACCTACCAGATTTTAGCACTGTGCAAATCCTGCCAGTCCCCGACTAAAATATAACGCAGTCATCAACCCAAAAACCCACCATATTTTAGCACATTCCAAATCCTGCCAATCCCCGACTAAAATATAACTCAGTCATCAACCCAAAAACCAACCAGATTTGAACACAGTGCAAATCTTTCCAGTCCTTAACCAAAATATAATTAAATCGTCAACCCTAAAACCAACCAGATTTAGACACAGTGCAAATCTTTTCAGTCCCTAACCAAAATATAATTCAGTCATCAATTCAAAAACCAACCAGATTTTAGCACAGTGCAAATCCTGCCAATTCCCGACTAAAATATAACTCAGTCATCAACCCAAAAACCAACCTGATTTGAACACAGTGCAAATCTTTCAGTCCCTAACCAAAATATAATTCAGTCATCAATTCAAAAACCAACCAGATTTTAGCACAGTGCAAATCCTGCAAATCCCCGACTAAAATATAACTCAGTCATCAATCAAAAACCAACCAGATTTGAACACAATGCAAATCTTTTCAGTCCCTAACCAAAATATAATTCAGTCATCAATTCAAAAACCAACCAGATTTTAGCACAGTGCAAATCCTGCCAATTCCCGACTAAAATATAACTCATTCAATAACTCAAAAACCCACCAGATTTTAGCATTGTGCAAATCCTGCCAATCCCCGACTAAAATATAACTCAGTCATCAACCCAAAAACCAACCCGATTTGAACACAGTGCAAATCTTTTCAGTCCCTAAACAAAATATTATTAAATCGTCAACCCGAAAACCTACTTGATTTAGACACAATGCAAATCTTTCCAGTCCCTAACCAAAATATAACTCAGTCAATAACACAAAAACCCACCAGATTTTAGCATTGTTCAAATCCTGCCAATCCCTAACTAAAATATAACGCAGTCATCAACCCAAAAACAAACCAGATTTTAGCACAGTGCAAATCCTGCCAATTCCCCACTAAAATATAACTCAGTCATCAACCCAAAAACCTACCAGATTTTAGCACTGTGCAAATCCTGCCAGTCCCCAACTAAAATATAACGCAGTCATCAACCCAAAAACCCACCATATTTTAGCACATTCCAAATCCTACCAATCCCCGACTGAAATATAACTCAGTCATCAACCCAAAAACCAACCAGATTTGAACACAGTGCAAATCTTTCCAGTCCTTAACCAAAATATAATTAAATTGTCAACCCTAAAACCACCCAGATTTAGACACAGTGCAAATATTTCCAGTCCCTGACCAAAATTTAACTCAGTCATCAATTCAACAAAAACCAACCAGATTTTAGCACAGTGCAAATCCTGCCAATTCCCGACTAAAATATAACTCAGTCATCAACCCAAAAACCAACCTGATTTGAACACAGTGCAAATCTTTTCAGTCCCTAACCAAAATATAATTCAGTCATCAATTCAAAAACCAACCAGATTTTAGCACAGTGCAAATCCTGCCAATTCCCGACTAAAATATAACTCAGTCATCAACCCAAAAATCAACCTGATTTGAACACAGTGCAAATCTTTCAGTCCCTAACCAAAATATAATTCAGTCATCAATTCAAAAACCAACCAGATTTTAGCACAGTGCAAATCCTGCCAATCCCCGACTAAAATATAACTCAGTAATCAATCAAAAACCAACCAGATTTGAACACAATGCAAATCTTTTCAGTCCATAACCAAAATATAATTCAGTCATCAATTCAAAAACCAACCAGATTTTAGCACAGTGCAAATCCTGCCAATTCCCGACTAAAATATAACTCATTCAATAACTCAAAAACCCACCAGATTTTAGCATTGTGTAAATCCTGCCAATCCCCGACTAAAATATAACGCAGTCATCAACCCAAAAACCAACCAGATTTTAGCACGTTCCAAATCCTGCCAATCCCCTACTAAAATATAACTCAGTAATCAACCCGAATACCAACCAGATTTGAACACAGTGCAAATCTTTTCAGTCCCGAACCAAAATATAATTAAAAAACACACAAGATTTTAGCACACTGCAAATCCTGCCAATTCCCGACTAAAATATAACTCAGACATCAACCCAAAAACCAACCAGATTTTAGCACAGTGCAAATCCTGCCAATTCTCGACTAAAAGTCATCAATTCAAAAACCAACCAGATTTTAGCACAGTGCAAATCCTGCCAATTCCCGACTAAAATATAACTCAGTCATCAACCCAAAAACCAACCAGATGTTAGCATTGTGCAAGTCTTTCCAATCCCCGACTAAGATATAACTCAGTCATCAACCCAAAAACCAACCAGATTTGAACACAGTGCAAATCTTTTCAGTCCCTAACCAAAATATAATTCAGTCATCAATTCAAAAACCAACCAGATTTTAGCACAGTGCAAATCCTGCCAATTCCCGACTAAAATATAACTCAGTCATCAACCCAAAAACCAACCTGATTTGAACACAGTGCAAATCTTTCAGTCCCTAACCAAAATATAATTCAGTCATCAATTCAAAAACCAACCAGATTTTAGCACAGTGCAAATCCTGCCAATCCCCGACTAAAATATAACTCAGTCATCAACCTAAAAACCAACCAGATTTGAACACAATGCAAATCTTTTCAGTCCCTAACCAAAATATAATTCAGTCATCAATTCAAAAACCAACCAGATTTTAGCACAGTGCAAATCCTGCCAATTCCCGACTAAAATATAACTCAGTCAATAACTCAAAAACCCACCAGATTTTAGCACAGTGCAAATCCTGCCAATCCCCGACTAAAATATAACTCAGTCATCAACCCAAAAACCAACCCGATTTGAACACAGTGCAAATCTTTTCAGTCCCTAAACAAAATATTATTAAATCGTCAACCCTAAAACCTACTTGATTTAGACACAATGCAAATCTTTCCAGTCCCTAACCAAAATATAACTCAGTCAATAACACAAAAACCCACCAGATTTTAGCATTGTTCAAATCCTGCCAATCCCTAACTAAAATATAACGCAGTCATCAACCCAAAAACAAACCAGATTTTAGCACAGTGCAAATCCTGCCAATTCCCCACTAAAATATAACTCAGTCATCAACCCAAAAACCTACCAGATTTTAGCACTGTGCAAATCCTGCCAGTCCCCAACTAAAATATAACGCAGTCATCAACCCAAAAACCCACCATATTTTAGCACATTCCAAATCCTACCAATCCCCGACTGAAATATAACTCAGTCATCAACCCAAAAACCAACCAGATTTGAACACAGTGCAAATCTTTCCAGTCCTTAACCAAAATATAATTAAATTGTCAACCCTAAAACCACCCAGATTTAGACACAGTGCAAATATTTCCAGTCCCTGACCAAAATTTAACTCAGTCATCAATTCAACAAAAACCAACCAGATTTTAGCACAGTGCAAATCCTGCCAATTCCCGACTAAAATATAACTCAGTCATCAACCCAAAAACCAACCTGATTTGAACACAGTGCAAATCTTTTCAGTCCCTAACCAAAATATAATTCAGTCATCAATTCAAAAACCAACCAGATTTTAGCACAGTGCAAATCCTGCCAATTCCCGACTAAAATATAACTCAGTCATCAACCCAAAAATCAACCTGATTTGAACACAGTGCAAATCTTTCAGTCCCTAACCAAAATATAATTCAGTCATCAATTCAAAAACCAACCAGATTTTAGCACAGTGCAAATCCTGCCAATCCGCGACTAAAATATAACTCAGTAATCAATCAAAAACCAACCAGATTTGAACACAATGCAAATCTTTTCAGTCCATAACCAAAATATAATTCAGTCATCAATTCAAAAACCAACCAGATTTTAGCACAGTGCAAATCCTGCCAATTCCCGACTAAAATATAACTCATTCAATAACTCAAAAACCCACCAGATTTTAGCATTGTGTAAATCCTGCCAATCCCCGACTAAAATATAACGCAGTCATCAACCCAAAAACCAACCAGATTTTAGCACGTTCCAAATCCTGCCAATCCCCTACTAAAATATAACTCAGTAATCAACCCGAATACCAACCAGATTTGAACACAGTGCAAATCTTTTCAGTCCCGAACCGAAATATAATTAAAAAACACACAAGATTTTAGCACACTGCAAATCCTGCCAATTCCCGACTAAAATATAACTCAGACATCAACCCAAAAACCAACCAGATTTTAGCACAGTGCAAATCCTGCCAATTCTCGACTAAAAGTCATCAATTCAAAAACCAACCAGATTTTAGCACAGTGCAAATCCTGCCAATTCCCGACTAAAATATAACTCAGTCATCAACCCAAAAACCAACCAGATGTTAGCATTGTGCAAATCTTTCCAATCCCCGACTAAAATATAACTCAGTCATCAACCCAAAAACCAACCAGATTTGAACACAGTGCAAATCTTTTCAGTCCCTAACCAAAATATAATTCAGTCATCAATTCAAAAACCAACCAGATTTTAGCACAGTGCAAATCCTGCCAATTCCCGACTAAAATATAACTCAGTCATCAACCCAAAAACCAACCTGATTTGAACACAGTGCAAATCTTTCAGTCCCTAACCAAAATATAATTCAGTCATCAATTCAAAAACCAACCAGATTTTAGCACAGTGCAAATCCTGCCAATCCCCGACTAAAATATAACTCAGTCATCAACCTAAAAACCAACCAGATTTGAACACAATGCAAATCTTTTCAGTCCCTAACCAAAATATAATTCAGTCATCAATTCAAAAACCAACCAGATTTTAGCACAGTGCAAATCCTGCCAATTCCCGACTAAAATATAACTCAGTCAATAACTCAAAAACCCACCAGATTTTAGCACAGTGCAAATCCTGCCAATCCCCGACTAAAATATAACACAGTCATCAACCCAAAAACCAACCAGATTTGAACACAGTGCAAATCTTTTCAGTCCCTAACCAAAATATAATTCAGTCATCAATTCAAAAACCAACCAGATTTTAGCACAGTGCAAATCCTGCCAATCCCCGACTAAAATATAACTCAGTCATCAACCCAAAAACCAACCTGATTTGAACACAGTGCAAATCTTTCAGTCCCTAACCAAAATATAATTCAGTCATCAATTCAAAAACCAACCAGATTTTAGCACAGTGCAAATCCTGCCAATTCCCGACTAAAATATAACTCAGTCATCAACCCAAAAACCAACCTGATTTGAACACAGTGCAAATCTTTACAGTCCCTAACCAAAATATAATTCAGTCATCAATTCAAAAACCAACCAGATTTTAGCACAGTGCAAATCCTGCTAATCTCCCGACTAAAATATAACTCAGTCATCAACCTAAAAACCAACCAGATTTGAACACAATGCAAATCTTTTCAGTCCCTAACCAAAATATAATTCATGTCATCAATTCAAAAACCAACCAGATTTTAGCACAGTGCAAATCCTGCCAATTCCCGACTAAAATATAACTCAGTCAATAACTCAAAAACCCACCAGATTTTAGCATTGTACTAAAATATAACGCAGTCATTGAGTGATTCCCACCAATGATAAAGTAATAAAAGTTTTTGACCAAAGTAATAAATCTATTCACTTTCTACATAGATTTATTAACTATTGAATAGAATTTAGCAGTCGTGACTGTCACGACTGCTAGATTTTATTAACTAAATAAAAACAGAATAAACTCGAACGGAATCACTAAAATCAAATATTTCAGTCACCCAACACACAAATCAATCATGTGTACCTCTTATTTTGAAATCGTTAAGTGGTAAAAACAATTCTACTTAGGCCTTTAACAGAAACAGGTTGAACTATTTGAACCAAGGCATCATTAAAGACCAGATCAATAAGTAAACACTTGGAACCCATATGTGCATTCAAAAGAGTACATCTGAAATGGGCCTCATTTATTCCATATATCATGATCAAGCAAAAGGCCCATTGAATAAAATACTTAACCTCGCCGGCCAGCCTCCTCTTGCACCGTGATTGAACAGACAGTTACTGTTTCTTATTTAGAGATTCCGAATTCCAAATTTGCTCCGAGTAATAGTTAATAAAATCTATTCATCCGTTGGGTGCACCAAAAATCTATTCAATCTATTCACTCGCGAATATCTTTTTATTACTCTGGTCAAATCATTGGTGGGAATCACTCATTAACCCAAAAACCAACCAGATTTTAGCACATTCCAAATCCTGCCAATCCCCGACTAAAATATAACTCAGTAATCAACCCGAATACCAACCAGATTTGAACACAGTGCAAATCTTTTCAGTCCCGAACCAAAATATAATTAAAAAACACACAAGATTTTAGCACAGTGCAAATCCTGCCAATTCCCGACTAAAATATAACTCAGACATCAACCCAAAAACCAACCAGATTTTAGCACAGTGCAAATCCTGCCAATTCCCGACTAAAAGTCATCAATTCAAAAACCAACCAGATTTTAGCACAGTGCAAATCCTGCCAATTCCCGACTAAAATATAACACAGTCATCAACCCAAAAACCAACCAGATGTTAGCATTGTGCAAATCTTTCCAATCCCCGACTAAAATATAACACAGTCATCAACCCAAAAACCAACCAGATTTGAACACAGTGCAAATCCTGCCAATTCCCGACTAAAATATAACTCAGTCATCAACCCTAAAACCCACCAGATTTTAGCACAGTGCAAATCCTGCCAATCCCCGACTAAAATATAACTCAGTCATCAACCCAAAAACAAACCAGATTTTAGCACAGTGCAAATCCTGCCAATTCCCCACTAAAATACAACTCAGTCATCAACCCTAAAACCCACCAGATTTTAGCACAATGCAAATCCTGCCAATCCCCGACTAAAATATAACTCAGTCATCAACCCAAAAACCAACCCGATTTGAACACAGTGCAAATCTTTTCAGTCCCTAACCAAAATATAATTTAGTCATCAATTCAAAAACCAACCAGATTTTAGCACAGTGCAAATCCTGACAATTCCCGACTAAAATATAACACAGTCATCAACCCAAAAACCAACCTGATTTGAACACAGTGCAAATCTTTCAGTCCCTAACCAAAATATAATTCAGTCATCAATTCAAAAACCAACCAGATTTTAGCACAGTGCAAATCCTGCCAATCCCGGACTAAAATATAACTCAGTCAATAACTCAAAAACCCACCAGATTTTAGCATTGTACTAAAATATAACGCAGTCATCAACCCAAAAACCAACCAGATTTTAGCACAGTGCAAATCCTGCCAATCCCCGACTAAAATATAACTCAGTAATCAACCCGAATACCAACCAGATTTGAACACAGTGCAAATCTTTTCAGTCCCGAACCAAAATATAATTAAAAAACAAACAAGATTTTAGCACAGTGCAAATCCTGCCAATTCCCGACTAAAATATAACTCAGACATCAACCCAAAAACCAACCAGATTTTAGCACAGTGCAAATCCTGCCAATTCCCGACTAAAAGTCATCAATTCAAAAACCAACCAGATTTTAGCACAGTGCAAATCCTGCCAATTCCCGACTAAAATATAACTCAGTCATCAACCCAAAAACCAACCAGATGTTAGCATTGTGCAAATCTTTCCAATCCCCGACTAAAATATAACTCAGTCATCAACCCAAAAACCAACCAGATTTGAACACAGTGCAAATCCTGTCAATTCCCAACTAAAATATAACTCAGTCATCAACCCAAAAACCCACCAGATTTTAGCACAGTGCAAATCCTGCCAATCCCCGACTAAAATATAACTCAGTCATCAACCCAAAAACCAACCAGATTTGAACACAGTGCAAATCTTTTCAGTCCCTAACCAAAATATTATTAAATCGTCAACCCTAAAACCTACTTGATTTAGACACAATGCAAATCTTTCCAGTCCCTAACCAAAATATAACTCAGTCAATAACACAAAAACCCACCAGATTTTAGCATTGTTCAAATCCTGCCAATCCCCGACTAAAATATAACGCAGTCATCAACCAAAAAACCAACCAGATTTTAGCACAGTGCAAATCCTGCCAATTCCCCACTAAAATACAACTCAGTCATCAACCCTAAAACCCACCAGATTTTAGCACAGTGCAAATCCTGCCAATTCCCGACTAAAATATAACTCAGTCATCAACCCAAAAACCAACCTGATTTGAACACAGTGCAAATCTTTTCAGTCCCTAATCAAAATATAATTAAGTCGTCAACCCTAAAACCCACTAGATTTAGACACAGTGCAAATCTTTTAAGTCCCTAACCAAAATATAATTCAGTCATCAATTCAAAAACCAACCAGATTTTAGCACAGTGCAAATCCTGCTAATTCCCGACTAAAATATAACTCAGTCAATAACTCAAAAACCCACCAGATTTTAGCATTGTGTAAATCCTGCCAATCCCCGACTAAAATATAATTCAGTCATCAATTCAAAAACCCACCAGATTTTAGCATTGTTCAAATCCTGCCAATTCCCCACTAAAATACAACTCAGTCATCAACCCTAAAACCCACCAGATTTTAGCACAGTGCAAATCCTGCCAATTCCCGACTAAAATATAACTCAGTCATCAACCCAAAAACCAACCTGATTTGAACACAGTGCAAATCTTTTCAGTCCCTAACCAAAATATAATTCAGTCATCAATTCAAAAACCAACCAGATTTTAGCACAGTGCAAATCCTGACAATTCCCGACTAAAATATAACTCAGTCATCAACCCAAAAACCAACCAGATTTGAACACAATGCAAATCTTTTTAGTCCCTAACCAAAATATAATTCAGTCATCAATTCAAAAACCAACCAGATTTTAGCACAGTGCAAATCCTGCCAATTCCCGACTAAAATATAACTCAGTCAATAACTCAAAAACCCACCAGATTTTAGCATTGTGTAAATCCTGCCAATCCCCGACTAAAATATAACGCAGTCATCAACCCAAAAACCTAACCAGATTTTAGCACATTCCAAATCCTGCCAATCCCCTACTAAAATATAACTCAGATATCAACCCAAAAACCAACCAGATTTGAACACAGTGCAAATCTTTTCAGTCCCGAACCAAAATATAATTAAATCGTCAACCCTAAAACCCACCAAATTTAGACACAGTGCAAATCTTTCCAGTCCCTAACCAAAATATAACTCAGTCATCAATTCAAAAACCAACCAGATTTTAGCACAGTGCAAATTCTGCCAATTCCCGACCAAAATATAACTCAGTCAATAACCCAAAAACCCACCAGATTTTAGCATTGTGCAAATCTTTCCAATCCCCGACTAAAATATAACACAGTCATCAACCCAAAAACCAACCAGATTTGAACACAGTGCAAATCCTGCCAATTCCCGACTAAAATATAACTCAGTCATCAACCCAAAAACCCACCAGATTTTAGCACAGTGCAAATCCTGCCAATTCCCGACTAAAATATAACTCAGTCATCAACCCAAAAACCAACCCGATTTGAACACAGTGCAAATCTTTTCAGTCCCTAACCAAAATATTATTAAATCGTCAACCCTAAAACCTACTTGATTTAGACACAGTGCAAATCTTTTCAGTCCCTAACCAAAATATTATTAAATCGTCAACCCTAAAACCTACTTGATTTAGACACAATGCAAATCTTTCCAGTCCCTAACCAAAATATAACTCAGTCAATAACACAAAAACCCACCAGATTTTAGCATTGTTCAAATCCTGCCAATCCCCGACTAAAATATAACGCAGTCATCAACCAAAAAACAAACCAGATTTTAGCACAGTGCAAATCCTGCCAATTCCCCACTAAAATACAACTCAGTCATCAACCCTAAAACCCACCAGATTTTAGCACAGTGCAAATCCTGCCAATCCCCAACTAAAATATAACTCAGTCATCAACCCAAAAACCAACCTGATTTGAACACAGTGCAAATCTTTTCAGTCCCTAATCAAAATATAATTCAGTCATCAATTCAAAAACCAACCAGATTTTAGACAGTGCAAATCCTGCCAATTCCCGACTAAAATATAACTCAGTCATCAACCCAAAAACCAACCTGATTTGAACACAGTGCAAATCATTCAGTCCCTAACCAAAATATAATTCAGTCATCAATTCAAAAACCAACCAGATTTTAGCACAATGCAAATCCTGCCAATCCCCGACTAAAATATAACTCAGTCATCAACCCAAAAACCAACCAGATTTGAACACAATGCAAATCTTTTTAGTCCCTAACCAAAATATAATTCAGTCATCAATTCAAAAACCAACCAGATTTTAGCACAGTGCAAATCCTGCCAATTCGCGACTAAAATATAACTCAGTCAATAACTCAAAAACCCACCAGATTTTAGCATTGTGTAAATCCTGCCAATCCCCGACTAAAATATAACTCAGTCATCAACCCAAAAACCCACCATATTTTAGCACATTCCAAATCCTGCCAATCCCCTACTAAAATATAACTCAGTAATCAACCCAAAAACCAACCAGATTTGAACACAGTGCAAATCTTTTCAGTCCCGAACCAAAATATAATTAAATCGTCAACCCTAAAACCCACCAAATTTAGACACAGTGCAAATCTTTCCAGTCCCTAACCAAAATATAACTCAGTCATCAATTCAAAAACCAACCAGATTTTAGCACAGTGCAAATTCTGCCAATTCCCGACCAAAATATAACTCAGTCAATAACCCAAAAACCCACCAGATTTTAGCATTGTGCAAATCTTTCCAATCCCCGACTAAAATATAACACAGTCATCAACCCAAAAACCAACCAGATTTGAACACAGTGCAAATCCTGCCAATTCCCGACTAAAATATAACTCAGTCATCAACCCAAAAACCCACCAGATTTTAGCACAGTGCAAATCCTGCCAATTCCCGACTAAAATATAACTCAGTCATCAACCCAAAAACCAACCCGATTTGAACACAGTGCAAATCTTTTCAGTCCCTAAGCAAAATATTATTAAATCGTCAACCCTAAAACCTACTTGATTTAGACACAGTGCAAATCTTTCCAGTCCCTAACCAAAATATAACTCAGTCAATAACCCAAAAACCCACCAGATTTTAGCATTGTTCAAATCCTGCCAATCCCTGACTAAAATATAACGCAGTCATCAACCCAAAAACCAACCAGATTTTTGCACAGTGCAAATCCTGCCAATTCCCCACTAAAATACAACTCAGTCATCAACCCTAAAACCCACCAGATTTTAGCACAGTGCAAATCCTGCCAATTCCCGACTAAAATATAACTCAGTCATCAACCCAAAAACCAACCAGATTTGAACACAGTGCAAATCTTTTCAGTCCCTAACCAAAATATTATTAAATCGTCAACCCTAAAACCTACTTGATTTAGACACAGTGCAAATCTTTCCAGTCCCTAACCAAAATATAACTCAGTCAATAACCCAAAAACCCACCAGATTTTAGCATTGTTCAAATACTGCCAATCCCCGACTAAAATATAACGCAGTCATCAACCCAAAAACCAACCAGATTTTAGTACAGTGCAAATCCTGCCAATTCCCCACTAAAATACAATTTAGTCATCAATCCAAAAACCCACCAGATTTTAGCACAGTGCAAATCCTGCCAATACCCGACTAAAATATAACTCAATCATCAACCCAAGAACCAACCGGATTTGAACACAGTGCAAATCTTTTCAGTCCCTAACCAAAATATAATTCAGTCATCAATTCAAAAACCAACCAGATTTTAGACAGTGCAAATCCTGCCAATTCCCGACTAAAATATAACTCAGTCATCAACCCAAAAACCAACCTGATTTGAACACATTGCAAATCTTTTCAGTCCCTAATCAAAATATAATTCAGTCATCAATTCAAAAACCAACCAGATTTTAGCACAGTGCAAATCCTGCCAATTCCCGACTAAAATATAACTCAGTCATCAACCCAAAAACCAACCCGATTTGAACACAATGCAAATCTTTTCAGTCCCTAACCAAAATATAATTCAGTCATCAATTCAAAAACCAACCAGATTTTAGCACAGTGCAAATCCTGCCAATTCCCGACTAAAATATAACTCAGTCAATAACTCAAAAACCCACCAGATTTTAGCATTGTGTAAATCCTGCCAATCCCCGACTAAACTATAACTCAGTCATCAACCCAAAAACCCACCATATTTTAGCACATTCCAAATCCTGCCAATCCCCGACTAAAATATAACTCAGTAATCAACCCGAAAACCAACCAGATTTGAACACAGTGCAAATCTTTTCAGTCCCGAACCAAAATATAATTAAATCATCAACCCTAAAACCCACTAGATTTAGACACAGTGCAAATCTTTCCAGTCCCTAACCAAAATATAACTCAGTCATCAATTCAAAAACCAACCAGATTTTAGCACAGTGCAAATTCTGCCAATTCCCGACCAAAATATAACTCAGTCAATAACCCAAAAACCCACCAGATTTTAGCATTGTGCAAATCTTTCCAATCCCCGACTAAAATATAACACAGTCATCAACCCAAAAACCAACCAGATTTGAACACAGTGCAAATCCTACCAATTCCCGACTAAAATATAACTCAGTCATCAACCCAAAAACCAACCAGATTTTAGCACAGTGCAAATCCTGCCAATCCCCGTCTAAAATATAACTCAGTCATCAACCCAAAAACCAACCAGATTTGAACACAGTGCAAATCTTTTCAGTCCCTAACCAAAATATTATTAAATCGTCAACCCTAAAACCTACTTGATTTAGACACAGTGCAAATCTTTCCAGTCCCTAACCAAAATATAACTCAGTCAATAACCCAAAAACCCACCAGATTTTAGCATTGTTCAAATCCTGCCAATCCCTGACTAAAATATAACGCAGTCATCAACCCAAAAACCAACCAGATTTTTGCACAGTGCAAATCCTGCCAATTCCCCACTAAAATACAACTCAGTCATCAACCCAAAAACCCACCAGATTTTAGCACAGTGCAAATCCTGCCAATACCCGACTAAAATATAACTCAGTCATCAACACAGGAACCAACCAGATTTGAACACAGTGCTAATCTTTTCAGTCCCTAACCAAAATATAATTAAATCTTCAACCATAAAACCCACCAGATTTAGACACAGTGCAAATCTTTCCAGTCCCTATCCAAAATATAACTTAGTCATCAATTCAAAAACACACAAGATTTTAGCACAGTGCAAATCCTGCCAATTCCCGACTAAAATATAACTCAGACATCAACCCAAAAACCAACCAGATTTTAGCACAGTGCAAATCCTGCCAATTCCTGACTCAAAGTCATCAATTCAAAACTCACCAGATTTTAGCACAGTGCAAATCCTGCCAATTCCCGACTAAAATATAACTCAGTCATCGACTCAAAAACCCACCAGATTTTAGCATTGTGCAAATCTTTCCAATCCCCGACTAAAATATAACACAGTCATCAACCCAAAAACCAACCAGATTTGAACACATTGCAAATCCTGCTAATTCCCGACTAAAATATAACTCAGTCATCAACCCAAAAACCCACCAGATTTTAGCACAGTGTAAATCTTTCCAATCCCTGACTAAAATATAACACAGTCATCAACCCAAAAACCAACCAGATTTGAACACATTGCAAATCCTGCTAATTCCCGACTAAAATATAACTCAGTCATCAATTCAAAAACCAACCAGATTTTAGCACAGTGCAAATCCTGCCAATCCCCGACTAAAATATAACGCAGTCATCAACCCAAAAACCAACCTGATTTGAACACAGTGCAAATCTTTTCAGTCCCTAACCAAAATATAATTCAGTCATCAATTCAAAAACCAACCAGATTTTAGCACAGTGCAAATCCTGCCAATCCCCGACTAAGATATAACTCAGTCATCAACCCAAAAACCAACCAGATTTGAACACAGTGCTAATCTTTTCAGTCCCTAACCAAAATATAATTAAATCTTCAACCATAAAACCTACCAGATTTAGACACAGTGCAAATCTTTCCAGTCCCTATCCAAAATATAACTTAGTCATCAATTCAAAAACACACAAGATTTTAGCACAGTGCAAATCCTGCCAATTCCCGACTAAAATATAACTCAGACATCAACCCAAAAACCAACCAGATTTTAGCACAGTGCAAATCCTGCCAATTCCTGACTAAAAGTCATCAATTCAAAACTCACCAGATTTTAGCACAGTGCAAATCCTGCCAATTCCCGACTAAAATATAACTCAGTCATCAACCCAAAAACTCACCAGATTTTAGCATTGTGCAAATCTTTCCAATCCCTGACTAAAATATAACACAGTCATCAACCCAAAAACCAACCAGATTTGAACACATTGCAAATCCTGCTAATTCCCGACTAAAATATAACTCAGTCATCAACCCAAAAACCCACCAGATTTTAGCACAGTGCAAATCCTGCCAATTCCGGACTAAAATATAACTCAGTCATCAACCCAAAAACCAACCAGATTTGAACACAGTGCTAATCTTTTCAGTCCCTAACCAAAATATAATTCAGTCATCAATTCAAAAACCAACCAGATTTTAGCACAGTGCAAATCCTGCCAATCCCCGACTAAAATATAACGCAGTCATCAACCCAAAAACCAACCTGATTTGAACACAATGCATATCTTTTCAGTCCCTAACCAAAATATAATTCAGTCATCAATTCAAAAACCAACCAGATTTTAGCACAGTGCAAATCCTGCCAATCCCCGACTAAAATATAACTCAGTCATCAACCCAAAAACCAACCAGATTTGAACACAGTGCAAATCTTTTCAGTCCCTAATCAAAATATAATTCAGTCATCAATTCAAAAACCAACCAGATTTTAGCACAGTGCAAATCCTGCCAATCCCCGACTAAAATATAACGCAGTCATCAACCCAAAAACCTACCAGATTTTAGCACAGTGCAAATCCTGCCAATTCCCCACTTAAATACAACTCAGTCATCAACCCAAAAACCCACCAGATTTTAGCACAGTGCAAATCCTGCCAATACCCGACTAAAATATAACTCAGTCATCAACCCAAGAACCAACCCGATTTGAACACAGTGCAAATCTTTTCAGTCCCTAACCAAAATATAATTAAATCTTCAACCATAAAACCCACCAGATTTAGACACAGTGCAACTCTTTCCAGTCCCTATCCAAAATATAACTCAGTCATCAATTCAAAAACACACAAGATTTTAGCACAGTGCAAATCCTGCCAATTCCCGACTAAAATATAACTCAGACATCAACCCAAAAACCAACCAGATTTTAGCACAGTGCAAATATTTCCAGTCATTAACCAAAATATATTTCAATCGTGAACCCAAAAACCAACCGAATTTGAACACAGTGCAAATCCTGCCCATCCCCGACCAAAATATAACTCAGTTTCCAGTCCCTAACTAAAATATAATTTAGTCCCTGACCAAAATATAATTCAATCGTCAACCCAAAAACCAACCAGATTTGAACACAGTGCAAATCCTGCCAGTCCCAGACCAAAAAATAACTCAGTCATCAACCCAAAACCCCACCAGATTTGAACACAGTGCAAATATTTCCAGTCATTAACCAAAATATATTTCAATCGTGAACCCAAAAACCAACCGAATTTGAACACAGTGCAAATCCTGCCCATGTTTTCGTGTTTTTGTTTACTTTGGATCGAAAATATGAGCTTAGTGAGTTGAAATAGTGAGCGGCGCTTGATGCGTTGAATTGCAATCGGCAAAAAGAAATGAGCTAAGAAACCAAAGTGGAGTCTTACCGAGTGTCGCCAAAAAAAAGTGAAATAATGGGCCGGTACTCAAGGGTGTGGGTTGCACAAGTTGCGCACCTCGTGTTAAAATACAGCAATAAAAAGCAACTAAAAATGCAACCCTCTTAAGGTTGAATATGCAACCTGTACTGTCCGGTGCTAGTACAAAAACGTTACCGCAACTTTGTTTTTGGAGGGTGGGGAATGGGGTATCTTAGTCTACAGAACGTGCAGTACAAAGTTGCACGCAGCCAGGAAAATTCAACCCGGGTTGCATTTTATGTGTATCGTACCGGTACCGATGTTTTTCGCACCTCGGGTTTACGATCGTTCGTATCTTTCCTTCGCGTCTTTTTCGATCAAATAAATTTGATTCGTATGAGAGTAGATAGCTGTAAGTACATCAAGTCCGACTCATTCATGTACAAATTGTACCAAATCTAACAAGTCCGATATTATTTTTTCTCACCAACTCTCTCATCTGGCAAGGTTGACAACGAGGACGACCAACTTGATCTAAGACAGATTTTAATCGTATGATTTTTTTCTTTATTCAGGTTAAATCTTATGGCTACTTGCAACCATAAAAATGAGAGTTTGCTACCATAAAAATGAGCGCGCGCCACTAGATATTACTATTGCTTTTAGAAGAAGCATCTCATTTCCGTAAATAATTATTTGGGTCCTGTTTTTTACAATTTTTAGTCGTAGCGTTTGTACCAAGTCTACTTGTTAAAAACAGATTTTTTTAATATTTCTACGTATTTTCCCCCCCCCAAACCCCCCCCACATAAACTCCGTCTAGAAGGTTACGTTGTCAACTCTTAGGGTTAGTGTTAAACGTTCAACTAACAACTCCACCAATTGGCAACAAGTACAAGAATATCATCCAATCCAGACTCAACCAGGTCAATAGCACTGAAACACTCCACGTCACCATCCAAAAACACCTGGCACTAACCGAAGATGATATGGATGTGGTCATTCCTACTATTGACATTGCTTTGCTCAGAGCCATCACCAAGCTTCATAAACCAGGTAATCATGCGCTACCTCTAGATGCAGATTCATTACCAACTGAAGAAATTGAACTCTTAATCAAGGCCATCAATTCCAAAGCAACTACTCCTGAAGAACAAGCACTAGGGCACTTCACACAAAGGAATCTCAAGTCATTATCCACATGGTCTGAATGGGAGGCTGGAGAGCGAAAACAACTTGATCAGTTTGAAGACTTAGAAATGTTTGGATCACCCATTCAATACCCTAAGGATCCGGAAGCTATTATTCTCAGACCCCATTGGCAATACAGTGTCAAAAGGAATGGTGTCCGCCGCGCAAGACAGTGCTGCAATGGAAGCAAATATGCAGCGCCAACCCTGCATGCCATAGCAATGTCATACTCATCATGTGTTGAACACCCCATCCAAAGATTGTTCTTTGCCATTGCAGCCAGCCTCAATCTCAAAATCTATGGTGGAGATGCTGCTGACGCCTATGCCCATTCTCCAGGGCCCAACATCCCTACATACATGACTATTGATGATGCATATGCAGAATGGTACAGACACAAGCATGGCAAGGATATAGACAGAAGATTGGTGCTTCCTGTTCTTCGAGCACTCCAAGGCCATCCGGAATCAGGTAGATTATGGGAAACCCACATCAACAAGATTTTGAAAGGCCCTGATCTCAACTTCAAGACCACCACACATGACAGAACGATCTACACAACATTTTTTGAAGGTGAAACAGTATACATGCTGAGACAAGTTGACGATTTTGCACTGGCTTGCACATCAGAATCCATATCTGACAAGATCTATGACATCATTGGCGCAAAACTGAAGCTACCTAAAGAAGATGTAATCCCCTTCACAAAAATGGGGTTGCTTGAAGACTTCAATGGAATTGATGTCAAACAGACAGCTGATTACATTGAACTGTCCTGTGCAAACTACATTGACAGAATTATGACATCCCATGGTTGGGAAACTGATTCTAAGATGAAACCTCACTCCAAGCCGTCAGCGCCACTGTCAACTGAAGTGCTGAGCCAGCTACAATCACATACGGATGGACCATTAGAAGGCACCAAGGAACATGCTGAATTGCAATCCACATCTGGGTTCTCATACAGGACACTCTTAGGGGAAATGATGTTTGCATATGTGAGTTGCCGGCCAGACATTGGCTATGCAGTGACTCTGATGTCAAAGTACAGTTCCAATCCCACTGCTTTCCACTATTCCAGTCTGAAGAACATAGCTCGATACCTCAGAACAACCAGATCTTGGGGTATCAGATTCTACAGACCAAATGCTGAGCCATCTCTACCACCAGGAGAACCATACAACGATGTAGTCCAAGATGTGTCACTCCCAAAATTCCCTGAAGACATCAAGCAAGCCAAACTGATGTGTTTTGTTGACGCGGCATATGGAAATGATCCAAAACATCGCAGGTCCACCACAGGGTATGTTTTCACTTATACTGGTGGAGCGGTTGTTTACAGGTCCAAGGCTCAGTCACTTACTGCTCAAAGCTCTACGGAAGCAGAATTCATCGCTGCAGTAACAGCAGCCAAAACAGCCAGATACCTCAGGTCCATACTCAAGGAATTAGGATTTGTCCAAGTTGGTCCAACACCGATCTATGAAGACAATGCATCAGCAATTGAAATCATAAATGCCCAGAAGCCAACTGAAAGAACCAGGCATATTGAGATCAGGTTCTTTGCTATTCAAGCATGGAAAGAAAATGGCGAAATCAAGATGATCCATATTCCTGGAGTTATCAACCCTGCTGATGATCTAACCAAACCATTGGGATGGATCTTGCACGCCCGACACGCAAGATACATCATGGGACACTACCCAGGTTAGATCGCCTACCCAGGTTAAATCATTCCATTCGATTCCTTCGATCGACAACTGGACTAGACCATTCAATGACGCGATTGATCTTGATTCAATCTAAATTGCTCAAGTCGATTCTCTGATTTGATTTGATCCGAATGATACGATCCGAACGTTCAATCTGTCTATCGATACAATTCAAGATGATATACTCCGACAGTAATCCAATACAACACGAGGAGAGTATTGGATCAAGGGGTGTGTTGTCGGCAAAAAAATACGGACTTTGTTGGCATCAAATTCGATTGGAAAAAGCCGACAAAAGGAAACGATGACCAAGGTGCGGAATACGAGAATGATCAAGCGTTAGAATCAAACGGACCTCCACTACTTGGAATTCTTAAGTGGTAAAAACGATATCACCTAAGGCCACAAACAAAAAGGGATAATCGGTTAGAAACAAGAAATATCCAAAGACCTGAACAGAAAGTGAACACTTGGAACCCATAAGTACATTCAAAAGAATATACTTGATATCCCGTGAGGAAATTACTTATTGCAATCAAGAAAATCAGTACCGATTCCAGATGGGCCTCATATCTAGCATATATACCGCGAATAAGCATACGCCCCATCGAACAGAATACTTAACCCCGAAACTGACCGATACCATCAAATGACCGATACAGTAAGACCAACACGACGCTAATACAGCAACAGCAACAGAAGAATCGGTACGACGGTAAAGAAGACAGTAACAAATAACCGGGGAAGATCTCTACCACATAAAATACAGCAGAGAGCCCCGATACACAGTGAAAATACGTAGTAAAAATAAGAGCCTCTCTCTGAGCTCACATCTCTTTGAATTTTAACATCATATATCTTTGGTCGATTTTTAGAGTAACAACAGTGTTACTACTAACTAATCTTCGAATCGACAATCTACTCTACTGATCCTAATAATCCTAATCTTCCAATTGACGATCGAACCAACCATGGAGGGAATTTCCAAAAAAGAAAAGATGGTTCTGGATCTTCTAGCAGAAGTACAACAAGAACACCAAGCCGAACTCAAACAAGAACACTGGAAAATGATTGTTTATCACAAGCAAGAGATTGCTCAAACAAACAAAAGATTTGTAAGATTCTTGCACGAACCTGTAATCATCCAGTCGTTACCAATGGAATGGTCGATCCACCTAGCAATCATCCAGTTGTTCCAAATGTAACCATCAATCCACCTTTTGGGTTATTGAAGGACAATTGAGATTTTGGTGGCGATTCCAACAGTGTAGCTTCTGAAGTTACTATGGATCTACTTGCAACTAAACAGGAACCAAACCCTTAAGTGGAATAGCCCGCCTGGGGTAGATTCGACTTGGAGTTGGAGTTGGAGGATTTGGGACAGAGCCCGTTATATGGTGGCAACATGTTGAGAAGATGAAAATATAAAGAAACTGCGTCGTAACAGTAATAAAACAAAAGAAACTTGATTGGCCTTACGGTCGATTGATTTAGTGAGTAAGAAGGTTAATTATTCTCGTCATCGTCGTATCGATTATTGGCATATTACCGCGTAATTTGCCACAATAAGACACAAAACACACGAGAAACCGGCCATCTTTGGTTGGTCTTTTACCGTAATTCGCCGTGGTATTCTTATTGGAATATCACATGTAAAATTGTATCTTATCATGTAGAATTAGTACTAGATTGTACGTAAATTTAGGGCCTGATAGTGTTTTAGAGTTGTTAATTCTTCAAAGAGTGAGCTGATGGGGAAATCCCGCTAAGAGGCAATCCGCATGATCGAATTGCCAACGATTATTCACTCAGGTTAAATAACCTTACGAATAAGGTTATTTGCCTTCGTGACTCTTCGTACGTACGAGCACGCGTTTACACGGTGAATTCTTTTCAGTCCACTTCAGCCGTAAATCCTCCAACCGTTAAGCGGCTGGATTCTATGACTTAACCTATTCATCGTGAGTCATTGTCGTGTGTTGAATACCAAACTGTATCCAGTTACTATCAGAGGCCCTATCAAAAAATGGGGAGGCATTTTGCCATTCATTCTGGCTTGTACCATGGCATTTTGCCCTGATCCTTGCCGGTTTGATATATTGTATCCATGGATCAAATTATCCATTTTCGAAATGCTCATTGCAGATCGATTTTGTTTCCATGATCGAACATAAAATCAACTTGTTACTTCGATCGGACGATCGATCGAACATTCCATCGAACGATTGATTTTAACAAACTTACTTACTTACCACATGCAAAACAAAACAAGCTTACCACATGCATCGGGAACAATGTTCTCGGAACACAGCTCCACTCATAAGCTTGGTAAACAAATCAGCAATATTTGTTGAACCTGGTTCTTTTGCAACTCTGATAATCCCTGCTGCAATAGATTCTCTGGCCTTGTGGTATGCAATGCTGTTGTGTTTCTTCTTGCATGGGCTTTCAGGTTGTGTAACATTTGTGACAACTGAATCATTATCACAATACACATTGGTGCTCCCATCAATTGGAACACCCATCATTCTCAACTTGTATCTTAGACCTTCAACCAATTCGATTGCAATTTTCAATGCAATGATTTCAGATCCAAAAGTTGATGTTTCAACTGTTGTTTGTCTTTTGGAAAACCAAATAATTGGTGGAGTTGTTAGTTGAACGTTTAACACTAACCCTAAGAGTTGACAACGTAACCTTCTAGACGGAGTTTATGTGGGGGGGGTTTGGGGGGGGGGGAAATACGTAGAAATATTAAAAAAATCTGTTTTTAACAAGTAGACTTGGTACAAACGCTACGACTAAAAATCGTTAAAAACAGTACCCGAAATAATTATTTACGGAAATGAGATGCTTCTTCTAAAAGCAATAGTAATATCTAGTGGCGCGCGTTCATTTTTATGGTAGCAAACTCTCATTTTTTTGGTTGCAAGTAACCATAAGATTTAACCTGAACATATTGAAAACGATTAAAATCTGTCTTGGATGAAGTTAGTCCTTGTCGTCATCGTCATCTTTGCCAGATGAGAGAGTTGGTGAATATACAATCGGACTTTTTAGATTTGGTACAATTTGTACATGAATGAGTACTACGGTACATTCGAATTTTTCCGTTGTCGTCGTTCGCCCTTTCTTGTTCTTTCGCCCCTTCGACGGCGACGACGACAACGACGACAACGACGACAACCTGATGGACGATTGAATCAATAGATAGGTCGATAGGCATCTACAATGCATGTAGATGGGCGCTGGTACCTCTAGAATGTTCTAACTCCCTCTGGAAGCAAAGTTATGGCAGTAGCAAGATTTCTCTCACAATGTAAGATTTTGTTCTTGAAAACTCTTACATAATGTACACGAAACGGGGTAGCGAGCGCCCCCCTGCCGGTTCGCTGAATCGATAGATAGGTCGATAGGCATCTATAATGCATGTAGATGGGCGCTGATACCTCTAGAATGTTCTAACTCCCTCTGGAAGCAAAGTTATGGCAGTAGCAAGATTTCTCTCACTGTGTAAGATTTTGTTCTTGAAAATTCTTACATAATGTACACGAAACGGGGTAGCGAGCGCCCCCCTGCCGGTTCGCTAAATCGATTGATAGGTCGATCGGCATCTACAATGCATGTAGATGGGCGCTGATACCTGTAGAATGTTCTAACTCCCTCTGGAAGCAAAGTTATGGCAGTAGCAAGATTGATCTCCCCATGTAACCTTTTTGGTGTTGTAAATTCTTACTTAATTTACACGAATTTTGCTAGCGAGAGCCCCCCCTGCCAATCGTTTGAATCGATAGATAGCTCGATCGTCGTCTACGATGCATGTAGATGGGCGCTGGTACCTGTAGAATGTTCTAACTCCCTCTGGAAGCAAAGTTATGGCAGTAGCAAGATTGGTCTCCCCATGTCACCACATTGTAGTGTTGTTGAAAATTCTTACATAATTTACACGAATTTTTCTAGCGAGAGCCCCCCTGCCCATCGTTTGAATCGATAGATAGGTCGATCGGCGTCTACAATACATGTAGATGGGCGCTGATACCTCTACAATGTTCTAACTCCCTCTGGAAGCAAAGTTATGGCAGTAGCAAGATTGGTCTCCCCATGTCACATTGTAGTGTTGTTGACAATTCTTACATAATTCACACGAATTTTTCTAGCGAGAGCCCCCCTGCCCATCGTTTGAATCGATAGATAGGTCAATCGGCGTCTACAATGCATGTAGATGGGCGCTGATACCCCTGGAATGTTCTAACTCCCTCTGGAAGCAAAGTTATGGCAGTAGCAAGATTGGTCTCCCCATGTCACATTGTAGTGTTGTTGAAAATTCTTAGTACCCAAATGCACTTATTACGTGGTGACACACAAACTATGACAGACAACTCACTTCTGTTTCTTTCATGATTCAACTTATCCCTAACAGGAACAATATTCATCATTCAATCACACAAAATATTGGATTTTCTATTTTCTAATTGCAAATTAGTGTGTATTTTCCCTCCAAATCCAGTACTCAAATGCACTAATTAGGTGGTGACAGACAAACTATGACAGGTAACTCACTTCTGTTTCTTTCATGATTCAACATATCCATAATAGGAACAATATTCATGAACTAATCACACAAAATATCTGATTTTCTGATTTTTACTTGCAAATGAGTGCGTATTTTTCCTCCAAATCCAGGACCCAAATGCACTAATTAGGTGGTGACACACAAACTATCAAAGATAACTCACTTCTGTTTCTTTCATGATTCATCATATCCATAATAGGAACAATATTCATGGACTAATCACACAAAATATCAGATTTTCTATTTTCTAATTGCAAATTAGTGTGTATTTTTCCTCCAAATCCAGTACCCAACTGCACTTATTAGGTGGTGACACACAAACTATCAAAGATAACTCACTTCTGTGTCTCTCATCTTTCATCATATCCATAATAGGAACAACATTCATGAATTAATCACCAAAAATATCTGATTTTCTGATTTTTAATTGCAAATTAGTGTGTATTTTTCCTCCAAATCCAGTACCCAAATGCACTTATTAGGTGGTGACACACAAAGTATCAAAGATGACTCACTTCTGTTTCTTTCATGATTCATCATATTCATAATAGGAACAATATTCATGGACTAATCACACAAAATATCTGATTTTCTATTTTATAATTGCAAATTAGTGTGTATTTTTCCTCCAAATCCAGGACCCAAATGCACTTATTAGGTGGTGACACACAAACTATCAAAGATAACTCACTTCTGTTTCTTTCATGATTCATCATATCCATAACAGAAACAATATTCATGAACTAATCACACAAAATATCTGATTTTCTATTTTTTAATTGCAAATTAGTGTGTATTTTTCCTCCAAATCCAGTACCCAAATGCACTTATTAGGTGGTGACACACAAACTATCAAAGATAACTCACTTCTGTTTCTTTCATGATTCATCATATCCATAATAGGAACAATATTCATGAATTAATCACCAAAAATATCTAATTTTCTATTTTCTAATTGCAAATTAGTGTGTATTTTCCCTCCAAATCCAGGACCCCAATGCACTTACTAGGTGCTGACACAAAAACCATGACAGATAACTCACTTATGTTTCTTTCATGATTCATCATATCCATAACAGGAACAATATTCATGGACTAATCACACAAAATATCAGATTTTCTATTTTCTAATTGCAAATTAGTGTGTATTTTTCCTCCAAATCCAGTACCCAAATGCACTTATTAGGTGGTGACACACAAACTATCAAAGATAACTCACTTCTGTTTCTTTCATGATTCATCATATCCATAACAGGAACAATATTCATGGTTCAATCACACTAAATATCTGATTTTCTATTTTTCAATTGCAAATTAGTGTGTATTTGTCCTCCAAATCCAGTTCCTCAATGCACTAATTAGGTGGTGACACACAAACTATGACAGATAACTCACTTCTGTTTCTTTCATGATTCATCATATCCATAATAGGAACAATATTCATGGTTCAATCACACAAAATATCAGATTTTCTATTTTTTAATTGCAAATTAGTGCGTATTTTTCCTCCAAATCCAGTACCCAACTGCACTTATTAGGTGGTGACACACAAACTATCAAAGATAACTCACTTCTGTTTCTTTCATGATTCGTCATATCCATAATAGGAACAATATTCATGAACTAATCACCAAAAATATCTGATTTTCTGATTTTTAATTGCAAATTAGTGTGTATTTTTCCTCCAAATCCAGGACCCAACTGCACTTATTAGGTGGTGACACACAAACTGTCAAAGATAACTCACTTCTGTTTCTTTCATGATTCATCATATCCATAATAGGAACAATATTCATGAACTAATCACACTAAATGTCAGATTTTTAATTTTTTAATTGCAAATTAGTGTGTAGTGTTTATGTGGTACTGGTATTCATAGTAGTATGTAGTACTTGTACTACATGGCAGGTACTTTATGGTCTGTCCTTTTTCCGATTTTATGGTCTGTCCTTTTTCCGATTTTATGGTCTGTCCTTTTTCTGTTCGTATGGTCTGTCCTTTACCCCTTTTCTGTTTTTATGGTCCGCCCTTTATCCGGTACTGGCTTGCGCGCGCAAGCGCGCGCATGCAGAGCCGATTGCGCACGCTCGCGCGAACACATTTTAAGTAGGCATAAAAACAAATAGTTTTTTTGGTTCATTTACTTAAGGCTCTCAAAATCAAGTTCACTATCTAAGACAATGAGAAGTCCGTTGACAATGCCAAATAATAGGTGATCTAGATCACGATCTCAGCTAGATGCTGCATATTTTAACATTTTCAGGGGACATCTGGTTGCTGAGCATTGTGAACTTGATTTTTGACACGGGAAAAACAGCGAAATCTGCATGGAAAATTAACGACGGTAAAGTACCTTTCGGTCAATTTTTAGAGCAACAACGGTTTTTTCGTCTCGGAAATTTTTTCATTCGAAAGAGGTGCAGAATCAGTCATAATTCAAGGTTTTGCTTACAGTACAAATTCTATGTAGCCCTACTTTGTCTCTTCGTCATTCGCACCTATTTGTACGAGTACGAGTACGAGTACGGTAGATATGAACTCCGCCTGTAGATTCGTACACGCTTTTGTAATAGATAATTCCTAGTAGTGAATCCGCGTATGTTACATACTAGTATTGAATCCGAGTAGGTTTCTACGCCAGTAGATTACAACACGCTTGTTGTACTAGATACATACTAGCATGAGGGTCCAGTGCACAAACTAGCTATTTTGGTGGGGGATTGGCAAAATTTGCACTGTGTTCAAATCTGGTGGGTTTTTGGGTTGATGACTGAGTTATATTTTGGTGGGGGATTGGCAGGATTTGCACTGTGTTCAAATCTGGTGGGTTTTTGGATTGATGACTGAGTTATATTCCAGTTGGGGACTGGAAAGATTTGCACTGTGTTCAAATCTGGTGGGTTTTTGGGTTGATGACTGAGTTATATTTTGGTGGGGGACTGGAAAGATTTGCACTGTGTCCAAATATGGTGTGTTTTTGGGTTGATGACTGAGTTATATTTTGGTGGGGGATTGGCAAAATTTGCACTGTGTTCAAATCTGGTGGGGTTTTGGGTTTATGACTGAGTTATATTTTGGTGGAGGATTGGCAAAATTTGCACTGTGTTCAAATCTGGTGGGTTTTTGGGTTGATGACTGAGTTATTTTTTGGTGGGGGATTGGCAAAATTTGCACTGTGTTCAAATATAGTGGGTTTTTGGGTTGATGACTGAGTTATATTTTGGTGGGGGATCGGCAGGATTTGCACTGTGTTCAAATCTGGTGGGTTTTTGGGTTGATGACTGAGTTATATTTTGGTGGGGGATCGGCAGGATTTGCACTGTGTTCAAATCTGGTGGGTTTTTGGGTTGATGACTGAGTTATATTTTGGTGGAGGATTGGCAAAATTTGCACTGTGTTCAAATATAGTGGGTTTTTGGGTTGATGACTGAGTTATATTTTGGTGGGGAATTGGCAGGATTTGCACTGTGTTCAAATCTGGTGGGTTTTTGGGTTGATGACTGAGTTATATTTTGGTGGGGGATTGCCAAAATTTGCACTGTGTTCAAATCTGGTGGGTTTTTGGGTTGATGACTGAGTTATATTTTGGTGGGGGATTGACAGGATTTGCACTGTGTTCAAATCTGGTGGGTTTTTGGGTTGATGACTGAGTTATATTTTGGTTGGGGATTGGCAGAATTTGCACTGTGTTCAAATCTGGTCGATTTTTGGGTTTATGACTGAGTTATATTTTGGTGGGGGATTGGCAGGATTTGCACTGTGTTCAAATCTGGTGGGTTTTTGGGTTGATGACTGAGTTATATTTTGGTGGGGGATGGGCAAAATTTGCACTGTGTTCAAATCTGGTGGGTTTTTGGGTTGATGACTGAGTTATATTTTGGTGGGGGATTGACAGGATTTGCACTGTGTTCAAATCTGGTGGGTTTTTGGGTTGATGACTGAGTTATATTTAGGTGGGGGATTGGCAAAATTTGCACTGTGTTCAAATCTGGTGGGTTTTTGGGTTGATGACTGAGTTATATTTTGGTGGAGGATTGGCAAAATTTGCACTGTGTTCAAATCTGGTGGGTTTTTGGGTTGATGACTGAGTTATATTTTGGTGGGGGATTGCCAAAATTTGCACTGTGTTCAAATCTGGTGGGTTTTTGGGTTGATGACTGAGTTATATTTTGGTGGGGGATTGACAGGATTTGCACTGTGTTCAAATCTGGTGGGTTTTTGGGTTGATGACTGAGTTATATTTTGGTGGGGGATTGACAGGATTTGCACTGTGTTCAAATCTGGTGGGTTTTTGGGTTGATGACTGAGTTATATTTTGGTTGGGGATTGGCAGAATTTGCACTGTGTTCAAATCTGGTGGATTTTTGGGTTTATGACTGAGTTATATTTAGGTGGGGGATTGGCAAAATTTGCACTGTGTTCAAATCTGGTGGGTTTTTGGGTTGATGACTGAGTTATATTTTGGTGGGGGATTGGCAGGATTTGCACTGTGCTCAAATCTTGTGGGTTTTTGGGTTGATGACTGAGTTATATTTTGGTGGGGGATCGGCAGGATTTGCACTGTGCTAAAATCTGGTGGATTTTTGGGTTTATGACTGAGTTATATTTTGGTTGGGGATTGGCAGAATTTGCACTGTGTTCAAATCTGGTGGATTTTTGGGTTTATGACTGAGTTATATTTTGGTGGAGGATTGGCAAAATTTGCACTGTGGTCAAATCTGGTGGGTTTTTGGGTTCATGACTGAGTTATATTTTGGTGGGGGATCGGCAGGATTTGCACTGTGTTCAAATTTGGTGGGTTTTTGGGTTGATGACTGAGTTATATTTTGGTGGGGGATTGGCAGGATTTGCACTGTGTTCAAATCTGGTGGGTTTTTGGGTTGATGACTGAGTTATATTTTGGTGGGGGATTGCCAAAATTTGCACTGTGTTCAAATCTGGTGGGTTTTTGGGTTGATGACTGAGTTATATTTTGGTGGGGGATTGACAGGATTTGCACTGTGTTCAAATCTGGTGGGTTTTTGGGTTGATGACTGAGTTATATTTTGGTTGGGGATTGGCAGAATTTGCACTGTGTTCAAATCTGGTGGGTTTTTGGGTTTATGACTGAGTTATATTTTGGTGGGGGATTGGCAGGATTTGCACTGTGTTCAAATCTGGTGGGTTTTTGGGTTGATGACTGAGTTATATTTTGGTGGGGGATGGGCAAAATTTGCACTGTGTTCAAATCTGGTGGGTTTTTGGGTTGATGACTGAGTTATATTTTGGTGGGGGATTGACAGGATTTGCACTGTGTTCAAATCTGGTGGGTTTTTGGGTTGATGACTGAGTTATATTTAGGTGGGGGATTGGCAAAATTTGCACTGTGTTCAAATCTGGTGGGGTTTTGGGTTTATGACTGAGTTATATTTTGGTGGAGGATTGGCAAAATTTGCACTGAGGTCAAATCTGGTGGGTTTTTGGGTTCATGACTGAGTTATATTTTGGTGGGGGATCGGCAGGATTTGCACTGTGTTCAAATCTGGTGGGTTTTTGGGTTGATGACTGAGTTATATTTTGGTGGGGAATTGGCAGGATTTGCACTGTGTTCAAATCTGGTGGGTTTTTGGGTTGATGACTGAGTTATATTTTGGTGGGGGATTGCCAAAATTTGCACTGTGTTCAAATCTGGTGGGTTTTTGGGTTGATGACTGAGTTATATTTTGGTGGGGGATTGACAGGATTTGCACTGTGTTCAAATCTGGTGGGTTTTTGGGTTGATGACTGAGTTATATTTTGGTTGGGGATTGGCAGAATTTGCACTGTGTTCAAATCTGGTGGGTTTTTGGGTTTATGACTGAGTTATATTTTGGTGGGGGATTGGCAGGATTTGCACTGTGTTCAAATCTGGTGGGTTTTTGGGTTGATGACTGAGTTATATTTTGGTGGGGGATGGGCAAAATTTGCACTGTGTTCAAATCTGGTGGGTTTTTGGGTTGATGACTGAGTTATATTTTGGTGGGGGATTGACAGGATTTGCACTGTGTTCAAATCTGGTGGATTTTTGGGTTGATGACTGAGTTATATTTAGGTGGGGGATTGGCAAAATTTGCACTGTGTTCAAATCTGGTGGGGTTTTGGGTTTATGACTGAGTTATATTTTGGTGGAGGATTGGCAAAATTTGCACTGAGGTCAAATCTGGTGGGTTTTTGGGTTCATGACTGAGTTATATTTTGGTGGGGGATCGGCAGGATTTGCACTGTGTTCAAATCTGGTGGGTTTTTGGGTTTATGACTGAGTTATATTTTGGTGGGGGATTGGCAGGATTTGCACTGTGTTCAAATCTGGTGGGTTTTTTGGGTTGACGACTGAGTTATATTTTGGTGGGGGATTGACAGGATTTGCACTGTGTTCAAATCTGGTGGGTTTTTGGGTTGATGACTGAGTTATATTTTGGTTGGGGATTGGCAGAATTTGCACTGTGTTCAAATCTGGTGGATTTTTGGGTTTATGACTGAGTTATATTTAGGTGGGGGATTGGCAAAATTTGCACTGTGTTCAAATCTGGTGGGTTTTTGGGTTGATGACTGAGTTATATTTTGGTGGGGGATTGGCAGGATTTGCACTGTGCTCAAATCTGGTGGGTTTTTGGGTTGATGACTGAGTTATATTTTGGTGGGGGATCGGCAGGATTTGCACTGTGCTCAAATCTGGTGGATTTTTGGGTTTATGACTGAGTTATATTTTGGTTGGGGATCGGCAGGAATTTGCACTGTGTTCAAATCTGGTGGATTTTTGGGTTGATGACTGAGTTATATTTAGGTGGGGGATTGGCAAGATTTGCACTTGTGTTCAAATCTGGTGGGTTTTTGGGTTGATGACTGAGTTATATTTTGGTGGAGGATTGCCAAAATTTGCACTGTGGTCAAATCTGGTGGGTTTTTGGGTTCATGACTGAGTTATATTTTGGTGGGGGATCTGACAGGATTTGCACTGTGTTCAAATCTGGTGGGTTTTTGGGTTGATGACTGAGTTATATTTTGGTGGGGGATTGGCAGAATTTGCACTGTGTTCAAATCTGGTGGGTTTTTGGGTTTATGACTGAGTTATATTTTGGTGGGGGATTGGCAGGATTTGCACTGTGTTCAAATCTGGTGGGTTTTTGGGTTGATGACTGAGTTATATTTTGGTGGGGGACTGGGCAAAATTTGCACTGTGTTCAAATCTGGTGGGTTTTTGGGTTGATGACTGAGTTATATTTTGGTGGGGGATTGACAGGATTTGCACTGTGTTCAAATCTGGTGGGCTTTTATTAAATTCCTTTCGTGTCTAGGTTGGTAGAGGTACGAGATCGTAAATAATGAGACCTCGAAAATTACCGGGCTTATTCTTACGATCGAGTTCGATACTTCACTGGAAGAAAAAGGATCGATGACTAATTCTTACAATCGGCTTTGATACTTAATACTCAAAGAAAGAACGCACACTAGAGGTTCGCACATGCAATCTCTTGTTAAGTGTGCTGTTTTCAAGAAAAGACAGCAGAGGTTCGAAGCGCTGCTCACGAACTTGTTTATCTGCTGTGTAAAAATACGTGTTGTATTAGCGGCAACACGATATATTATCTCGTAACGCGGTATTTCACCGTATATCTGTAACAAAGTGCTGTATTAGCGGCAGCACGCTCTAAAGTGCTATCTTGCTCTCCAGCAAGCCAAAGCGCATACTTTTAGATTATTTGATTATTCAACCTTAAACCTTGCATCGGACGCCCCTTGCGTCCCACTGTAGAACTACAAGCCTAAGATCTATCTGATTGCGTCGGTGTCGATAGTCAGAATAGATCTGGTTGGATTAGCATCCAGTCGTAGTGGATATCAGAGAAATATTGGACACAACAGACCGGCACCTCAACCGGCCTGCAGTTAAAGCTCCTGTTGCTCTTCTTTGCCTTCGGACTGAGTCAGCTCAACAGCCAGTTTCAAAAGGAAATTAACAGATTAACAGTCGCAAGCTTGTTGAAGCTTGCAAAAGAAGACGACAGTAAAAGCACTCGACGACGACGAAAACAATCTGACAGCAGATCATCGAACGATCGACTACAGACGACGATTGATAGTTCTCTGATCCGATTACAGCATAACAAAGACACAAATCAAACAAGTCAAAGTCTTTAATAGAAGCCCATTGCATTGGACACGCCAATAGCAATCTCACCTTCCAAGGACCGCATTACAAGTTCTCCGGATCTCATTTTCCACGTCTACACTCCTTGTGACACCATCTCGTCAAGGACACATCGACGCCCATCGTTTGATAGTGCTAAGCACCATAAACCACCGACTGCAATTACCAATTGATAATTGACTTACCCCATTCGCGATATACGTCAATTGCACAAGGAAAAGCCAACTACGTACTAAACAATCATTCGCAATCGAATTTTTGCTACGAAAACAAAACAACGACACAAAGTCAACCAATTTTCGTTGCTTCGTCACGTCACCGGCACGTCGTATTTCATCGGAAACGGCTTCTCCTCAATATTGCGAACACGCTGGTACCAGTCTGGTCCTCCATCTCCCAATACTGACAGAGAGATCCAATTTTCTCGACACAAGAAGACTACGGCGTTTGTCGACTCCAGTAAACGAATTTTTGTTGTGTTTCACCCCATCTCATACAAGTCGATTTCGTTGCCTATCAACGTCACAGGCACGTCGTATCACATCGAAACAAAGAGAAAACGCAACAGCACTACATGTCCGACATCCCCATCGCCGGTCGAACACGTAGCAGGTCCACAGGATTCCAAACACTCCAACCTGGGAGTGCTGCAACCACGTCCCTCCTGCCCACAGCAGACATGTCACCTGATCAACAGAATAATCCAAGCCAAGAGGGTGAAGAGGACACGTCTATCATGGACCTCTTTCCGTCATTCGACCAACCACTAGCCACCTTCCTGCACGATTCCTTCGATGTCCCAAGGGAGTCCCACAGCACCTTATGTGAGGCGCTCATTGCTGGCCAGTACAAGACATGGTTGGACTTCCTGTGTATCAAGAATATCAGTGATCTCGCTTACCTCGAGAGAGGAACAAGAACACCACTTTATCGACACGTACAGATGACTCTACAGAGAGTCATAGATTTTGGGCAACATCTCACAGCACAAGGACTAGACTGGGAAGATAGAACCCATTATACCAAGGACGCCTTTAAGAGCTACTGTCGCGGGATTATCAGAGCCAGAAGAGAATCTGGGACTGATATTGAAACAATGCCACTTGATTTTGATACCATCAAAACACACCGATTTTGATACCATCAAAACACACCTTTGCAAGGCCTGTAGTAGCAGCTTCCAACTCAGTGAACAGTTCTGCAAGGTTGATGATCCCCCTGCAGCACAGGATTTGACCAAGTTTCGACAGCATGAAGCCGTTGCTATCAGTGAACTGAAAAATACCCTCCTCCTTGAAGCCACCAGACTGGACTCCCAAGCTTCACTGTCCCAACCTCGAAGTCGGATGTCTGTCAAGGCCAATACTCATGATTTGTTTTCTATGACGCAGTCCACATATTCTGCTATCACTGACGACTCGGCCTCATATTTACCTCCTATTGATTTTGATGGTGACTACCAGGACTACGCTGTTTACAAGGCTGGAAGAACACCAGACCCAACCACAAGACTACCATCTGCAGTTTGGAAAACTCTCTCTAAGCAAGGTATGAAGCATTGGCTTGGCTTCTCAGCTGATGACAAGAAGCGACTAGTTGCCTGCCTCAGGTCTGAGCTACTTGATGCTGCATTACCACCGGATCCCAACTCTAGCAAACCGATCACACGTCGGATTTATGAACACCATACTGACGAGCAGGTCCCCCCAACTGATACTGAACAGGTCCTCTCACCTGCTGAGGAAAGCTCAGCCAGATCTGCGTTCCATGCATCCCTTGGTGTATATAAGGCATCTTCTCAATCCGATAACAGGCCTCTCAAGTCTTCTGTTTCTCCCGCGCATCCAGCTCGTTTCCTTGCAGATAACCCTGATATACTTTACAAGAAAGAGGGCAATATCTATGTCCCTGTTGAACAGATCTCACGGTCTGTGAAATTCCACTATTGGGCATCACCGGATTGTGAATCTCTTGTTCCACCAGCAAACCCTGTCGCTACTTACCACTCTAGCAAATCTACTGTATCCACACCCGGTTATGCTATGGTTGACAGAGGTGCAAATGGATGTATCATAGGAAATGATGCATGTCTCATCTCTAAGGACATTCCCCCTAGATATGTCAATGTAACTGGTATCAACAATCACCAAATCCAGAACATCCCTATTGCAACGTGTGGCGCCTACTCTGTTTCCAACAGGGGACCGGTCATTATCATCTTTCATGAGTGTGCCTACACTGGACAACACCCATCTATCCTGTCTTCTCCTCAGATGGAAGCATACCACTCGATCGTGGATGATACCTCTATCAAGACAGGTGGAACCCAAGTCATTACCACTACTGATGGCCATGTCTTTCCCCTCAGTATATGCCATGGCTTACCCTATCTTGCCATGCGCAAGTATACCAGTGCAGAATTTGCCCATCTTCCTCACGTTGTCATGACAAGTGATCAGCATTGGGACCCATCTGTACTAGATAGCGCATATACCCCCCAGGATGATACCTTCCTTCAGAAATACCCGCCTCTTGCCACATCACTTCCATATTCAGATTATGATGAATTTGGCGCACTTAGGGATATCAACATTGGCACATCTTCTACGATCACCTCATTCTTGTCCAACAGCACCACCTCATCCCTCCAGGCGTTGGATGCTTCTGATACTTCGTTTTGGCTGAGCCCCACTGATTATATCCATCAAGAAATCCTCAGTAGGTGCTCTAATCAGTCTCCTTCCACCTCCATCACTGCTGCAGCACATGTTCAGTCACCCACTGATATCGATTACTTGTCGATGAAGCCATTCTTTGGATGGATCTCCCTTGATCGTATCAAGGCCACCTTCACCAATTCCACACAATATGGCTCACTCTCCATTAGTCCAGATGGTAACATATTCAAAAGATTCCAATCCCCGCAGCCTGCCACGAATGTCAGGCCTTTCAATGACGATGTCCTCTCTGATGTTGTATATTCCGATACCCCTGCCGTCAATGGTGGCTCCAAGATTGCTCAAGTTTTCTTTGGCCGGAAATCTCATATCATTCATGTTGAAGAAATGTGCACTACTGCTGATTTTCTCCCTTGTCTCCAAAATTTCGTTCGGCAATGGGGTAGACCACTCAGACTGCTCTGCGATCATGGGTCCTACCAGTCCAGCAAGTCTGTCCTTGACTACCTCAAGATGATGTGGATTGGTTTATGGCAAAGTGAACCATATCATCAACACCAAAATCTCTTCGAACGCCGGTACCAGACCTTCAAACGCATTGTCAATAGAATCATGGATCGCACAGGGACTCCACCACACCTATGGCTTTTATGTATGACATACCTTGGTCGTCTCATGAATCATTTGTCTGATCCCACTCTCTCTGACAAACAGCCTTTCTATATTGCCACTGGTATCATTGGTGACATCAGCCCCTGCCTCAGTTTCTTTTGGTTTGAGCCTGTATACTACAAGACTCCTGACACACAGTTTGGCTCTCCGACCACTGAATGCCTTGGTCACTTTGTTGGCATTGCCGAGCATGTTGGCAATAGTTTATGTTTCACCATCTGGGATCCCATCACCAATAAGCTCCTTGATCGCTCTGGTGTACGCACTGCCTTAACTCCCGAGCATCGCAACAAGCGCGCCGGCTTGTTCACTGATGATGGCTTTCTTGCATGGCGCAAGGCCAAAGATGCTTCCATCACTCCTAAGTCTTCTGGTGATAGTCCCTCCTTTCGACATCCTTCACCACCCAGTTCGGTCCCAGCATCACCTCCTCTGCGCATCCCAAAACCCTCCTTGCCTACCTTTCTTTATTCCAAGGTTCCTAATACCCGAAGCTTTGTCCCTTCCCCAATCCCTAACAACTATGGGGAGATCCTTGATGGCCCTCCAACCCCTCACATCTTCAGCAAAACCCCTGACGGCGTCCCTGTTACTGAAGATGATTTTGGCCCCCCTGAGCTAGCATATTTTGATGTCAGTGACGCCACACCTCCACCTATCAATCCTGCTACCCCATCTGTTGGCCCATCTAAAGTAGTTGTTACTGATGAAGAAGGCAATGCCCCATTTGACGATGATGGCACACCCATCACCATCCCTGCTATCCCTGTTGCTGAATTGCAAGGTTGGTCTTTTCTCATGGCCCTCCCTGATGGCACACAGAAAAGAATGACAGTTGTTGACATTGAAAACAGTCTTGAGCAAAACAACGACTTCATCAAGTTCAAGTGCAAGCATACAGATGATGAACTGGAAGATATCATCGCCTACAATGATGTCATGAATTATATCCACAGGGATGTAACTCAAGAAGATGGCAAACTTTGGTCTTTTCGACGCATACTTGGTCATCAAGGTCCCCTTGACAACAAGCACCCACAATACAACGGTTCCAAATACAACCTATGGATTGAATGGGAAAATATGGAACGGACATACGAACCCCTATCCAATGTAGCTACCGATGACCCAGTCACTGTAGCCAAATATGCAAAAGACAACAACATGCTTGATAAACCTGGTTGGAAACATCTCAAACGCATTGTTTCTCTTGCCCGAAGAACCAAGAAGCTAAACCGGCTAATCCACCAAGCCAAGCTTTGCTCCTTCCGCACTGCTCCCCAGTACCAGTATGGATTCAAGGTACCTCGCAATCATGAAGAAGCCATCCAGTTTGATACAGCCAATGGCAACACCAAATGGCAGGATGCCATAGCGCTGGAAATGTCCCAGCTTCAAGAGTATGACACTTTCATTGACAAGGGTATCTACAAGGCTAGCAATATACCCATTGGCTTCCAACAGATCAAGGTTCACATGATTTATGCCGTCAAGCATGATGGTCAACACAAAGCCCGGCTAGTTGCAAATGGCAATCTCACTGAAGCTCCCATTCACAGTGTATATGCAGGAGTTGTTTCTCTTCGTGGCTTGCGCATGTGCCTATTCCTTACTGAACTGAATAGCTTAGAAGCATGGGGAACCGACATTGGGAATGCATACCTCGAAGCTGTTACCTGTGAGAAAGTATGCATCAAGGCTGGTGCTGAATTTGGACCACTAGAGGGCCACCTACTAGTGATTTACAAGGCTCTATATGGACTTCGATCATCTGGCAAGTGCTTTGGTGATATGCTCGCTGCCTGCCTCATTGAACTAGGTTTTGAAAGATCCAAGGCAGAGCCTGAAATCTTTATCAAGCCTGGCAGCAACAAACATGGGGAGCCAGTATACGAGCTGATATGCACATATGTTGACGACCTTTGCTTATGTATGGCCAATCCTGAAACCTTTCTGGTAATCCTGCAGTCCGAACCTTACAATTTCAAATTAAAGGGCTCTGGTCCAATGAACTTCCATTTGGGATGTGGATTCGAAAGAGATGAACATGGTGTGCTCTGCATGAACCCCATCAAGTTCATCGAGAAAATGGAGGCCTCATATGAACAAATGTTCGGCTGTAAACCCACCACCAGGTTCCATTCACCCCTTGCTGAGAATGACCACCCAGAGCTAGACTCATCATCATTCCTAAATGATACTGATATCCAAAAGTATCAAAGCATGGTGGGCTCACTCCAGTGGGTCATTGATGTGCAGACTGCTGTTATGACCTTATCATGCTTTCGAGTGCAACCTAGGGAAGGCCATCTTAATAGAGCCAAACGAATCTATGGATATATTTCCAAGTTTCGTCATTTCAAAATCAGATTCAGAGTGGGCATACCAGATTTTGTACTCACTGAAGGCACCAGTACAGACTGGTCCAATACCGTATATGGGGAGCACTCTGAAGACCTACCAAGCGATGCCCCTAAACCCCTGGGGAAGGTAGTTGTATTGTCTCATTTCTATGATGCAAACTTAATGAATGACATCCTAAGTGGTAAAGCTGTCACTGGTATCCTGCACTTTGCAAACAAGACCCCCATCATGTGGTTCTCCAAGAAGCAAGCAACATCTGAAACAGCCACCTTTGGCGCTGAGTTTGTATCTGCTAGAACCTGCATTGAGCAAATTGTTGACATTCGACAGTCATTCAGGTATCTTGGTACTAGAGTACACGACACATCCTACACGTGGGGAGACAATGAAAAGATGATCCAAACCTCTACATTCCCATATGCGAGGCTCCACAAGAGGCATCACATTCTCTCATATCACTATGTTAGAAGCATGATCGCAAGAGGCTTCATCCTCATGCAACATCTTGCAGGTAAGGATAACTGTGCCAACATCCTCACCAAACATTGGGGACACTCAGTAGTGTATCCTTTACTCAAGCCCATCTTTCACTACTGTGGAAACACCGGTGATTTGTTGCAGGATGACTGCACCAGATACTAGAAGATGCTTTCATGTGGATACATGGGGAGTATTAAATTCCTTTCGTGTCTAGGTTGGTAGAGGTACGAGATCGTAAATAATGAGACCTCGAAAATTACCGGGCTTATTCTTACGATCAAGTTCGATACTTCACTGGAAGAAAAAGGATCGATGACTCATTCTTACGATCGGCTTTGATACTTAATACTCAAAGAAAGAACGCACACTAGAGGTTCGCACATGCAATCTCTTGTTAAGTGTGCTGTTTTCAAGAAAAGACAGCAGAGGTTCGAAGCGCTGCTCACGAACTTGTTTATCTGCTGTGTAAAAATACGTGTTGTATTAGCGGCAACACGATATATTATCTCGTAACGCGGTATTTCACCGTATATCTGTAACAAAGTGCTGTATTAGCGGCAGCACGCTCTAAAGTGCTATCTTGCTCTCCAGCGAGCCAAAGCGCATACTTTTAGATTATTTGATTATTCAACCTTAAACCTTGCATCAGACGCCCCTTGCGTCCCACTGTAGAACTACAAGCCTAAGAACTATCTGATTGCGTCGTTTGTCGATAATCAGGATAGATCTGATTGGATTAGCATCATCCAGTCGTAGTGGATGTCAGAGAAATATTGGACACAACAGACCGGCACCTCAACCGGCCTGCAGCCTCAGCTCCTGTTGCTCTTCTTTGCCTTCGGACTGAGTCAGCTCAACAGCCAGTTTCAAAAGGAAATTAACATCTTTTGGGTTGATGACTGAGTTATATTTTGATGGGGGATTGGCAAAATTTGCACTGTGTTCAAATCTGGTGGGTTTTTGGGTTGATGACTGAGTTATATTTTGGTGGGGGATTGGCAGGATTTGCACTGTGTTCAAATCTGGTGGGTTTTTGGGTTCATGACTGAGTTATATTTTGGTGGGGGATGGGCAAAATTTGCACTGTGTTCAAATCTGGTGGGTTTTTGGGTTTATGACTGAGTTATATTTTGGTGGGGGATTGGCAGGATTTGCACTGTGTTCAAATCTGGTGGGTTTTTGGGTTGATGACTGAGTTATATTTTGGTGGGGGACTGGAAAGATTTGCACTTTGTTGAAATCGGGTGGGCTTTTGGGTTGATGACTGAGTTATATTTTGGTGGGGGATTGGCAGGATTTGCACTGTGTTCAAATCTGGTGGGTTTTTGGGTTTATGACTGAGTTATATTTTGGTGGGGGATTGCAATATTTGCACTTTGTTCAAATCTGGTGGGTTTTTGGGTTGATGACTGAGTTATATTTTGGTTGGGGACTGGAAAGATCTGCACTTTGTTCAAATCTGGTTGGTTTTTGGGTTTATGACTGTGTTATATTTTGTTGGGGGATGGGCAAAATTTGCACTGTGTTCAAATCTGGTGGGTTTTTGGGTTGATGACTGAGTTATATTTTGGTTGGGGACTGGAAAGATTTGCACTGTGTTCAAATCTGGTTAGTTTTTGGGTTTATGACTGAGTTATATTTCGGTTGGGGATTGGAAAGATTTACACTTTGTTCAAATCTGGTTGGTTTTTGGGTTGATGACTGAGTTATATTTTGTTGGGGGATGGGCAAAATTTGCACTGTGTTCAAATCTGGTGGGTTTTGGGGTTTATGACTGAGTTATATTTTGGTGGGGGATGGGCAAAATTTGCACTGTGTTCAAATCTGGTGGGTTTTTGGGTTGATGACTGAGTTATATTTTGGTGGGGGATCGGCAGGATTTGCACTGTGCTAAAATCTGGTGGGTTTTTGGGTTGATGACTGTGTTATATTTTGGTGGGGGATTGGCAAGATTTGCACTGTGTCCAAATATGGTGGGTTTTTGGGTTGATGACTGAGTTATATTTTGGTGGGGGATTGCCAAAATTTGCACTGTGTTCAAATCTGGTGGGTTTTTTTTGGGTGTATGACTGAGTTATATTTTGGTGGGGGATCGGCAGGATTTGCACTGTGCTAAAATCTGGTGGGTTTTTGGGTTTATGACTGAGTTATATTTTGGTGGGGGATTGGCAAAATTTGCACTGTGTCCAAATATGTTGGGTTTTTGGGTGTATGACTGAGTTATATTTTGGTGGGGGATGGGCAAAATTTGCACTGTGTTCAAATCTGGTGGGTTTTTTGGGTTTATGACTGAGTTATATTTTGGTGGGGGATCGGCAGGATTTGCACTGTGCTAAAATTTGGTGGGTTTTTGGGTTGATGACTGAGTTATATTTCGGTTGGGGACCGGAAAGATTTGCCCTTTGTTCAAATCTGGTTGGTTTTTGGGTTTATGACTGAGTTATATTTCGGTGGGGGATCGGCAGGATTTGCACTGTGCTAAAATCTGGTGGGTTTTGGGGTTGATGACTGAGTTATATTTTGGTTGGTAATTGGCAGGATTTGCACTGTGTTCAAATCTGGTGGGTTTTTGGGTTTATGACTGAGTTATATTTTGGTTTGGAATTGGCAGGATTTGCACGGTCAATTGGTATGATCAATATGAAGGTAGATAGCTTGCTTGTAGATCTGGTACCTCGTTATTACTGTTAGCTGGTACATCTTGCTTGCTCCAATTTAAAATAAAACTCACGTGAATGACGTCACTTGATTGGTAGTATAGATCAATTAGTTTGATCAATATGAAGGTAGGTAGCTTGCTTGTAGATCTGGTAACTCGTAACTATCGGTAGCTCGTAAAGCTTGCTTGTTCAAATCTAACCCCAACCTTATGAATGTAGAGACCTTGCTGATAGCTTACACATGAATTTGGTTGGTTGGCTAATGGTAGAATTGGTACTGGTAAGAATTGGTACAGATCATAACACCTTTGGTAATTCTGATCTGACTTGATGCATACTAGTACTAGTAGAAATTGTACGCATTATTGTATGAGTACTTCTTACCATAACTTTACTGACACATACTTACAATACATACAATAACTACGTAATCAACAACTCCACAGGGCCCCTGCAAAGCACTAATTGGCGCATTATTGATGAAGATAATAACACCAGTATGTGATCTTCTTGTTGCTTTACATCCAGCATAATCCGCGTCAACAATACAACTCATTGTTACATGTTTTCCCAAAGCTTCAGGCATATCTGCTAGTAAAACTTCGGTGGCGCCAGGATAAAATTCAGACCAGTCGCATTTTTGAAATTTACTCTGATCAGCGCTTGGTACTGAATCGTCAAAAACCAATTTTGACCTGTTATACTTCTTCAAATATGCAAATATATGAAATAACTGGTTCAAATTAATAAGACCAAAGCTGTACAGCAACGTTGGTTAATTTGGTTACTTTTAGTTATTTATTAAATTCCTTTCGTGACCAGAAGTACCAAAGCTACCAGAGGGTAGATTTCCTATTCGTACAAATCAATGAGTCCCGTATCCATCTAAGTAATCGATTCCCACGGCATATCGATTCCCACGGCACATCGATTCCCATCGCGCATCAACAGTGAGCAATCCCTGTTTTACAATATTGCCATTGTTCTTCAGTGAGCAAACTCTGATTTCATAAAATATCACACGAGCTACGGGAGCAATTCCTGACCTTAATGATAAACATATCATGAAGTCTTCCTAACGGAACAAGAGAAGAAAACCATTGGCCTGTGATTCTCACACAATACATATACATGCATACAGATATATATGGTCAACGACTAATACATGTACGGAAATAATCAGCGAGTAATCTCAGCACTACGCAACAGCAGTTGCAACGTATTCATCTCAATAAAAGAGATATCTTGCATTTCAGCAAGATTTCACTTTATCTCATACTTTTAACATTCAACTGATTTATATCCCAAAATTCACACTAGTTGCTACCAACTACTTGTAATCTACATACTAAGGTCTGTCTTGCTGCAATCTGAATAAGTCACAGCAAGAGGAGATCTGGCGTTTCCCTAGTCTCGCCTGTAGTCCGATTATCCGTTGCAGAAAGTATCCAAACACAATTGTCACGCGTAGAGTACAATCGTTTGTCTACTAACACACTAACGCAGCGTTGCTGTTCTTCAGAAGCCTCTGAATCAGACTCTCAACGGAACGGATTCAGAAGGAAAATAATAGATTAACAGTCACAAGCTCTAAGGCGGCTTGCACACAAAAAAAGGAACAGGAACGGAATTGAATACAATCCCTACGCTGGCATATGCACATCGCACATCGTACACAAAGCAGTTCCCATTCTCAGTCACCGCGCAATTCCTTCGAAGGCTCGGAACCACCACAGATGCCGAACATACCGATGATGCCCGGCAATGCACTCGGAGGCGAAGAGAAGAATGACGCCGAAGTCGCCACTATCAACCGTTTTCCCAGCTTCGATACTGATATGAAAAAGATACTCGTATCCCTACTCAACGTAACAAGTGAGACTACTAGCAAGTTGTGTCTAGCTCTCAAGGAAGGCGGATTATGCGAGTGGAAGTCGTTCCTCGACGCACTTATTGAACCGGATTTTGCACGCGAACTTACCTATACGGAGGGAGGACTGCCAACGCATATCCCTCGATCCATTCAAAGGAGCATAGAAGCACTTGCTCGCTATCGACCTACAAGAAGTCGATGTCGTTCTAGAAGAAGACGAGAGGAACTGGAAAGATGTAAAGTCATATACATACAGTGAATTCCAGTCATTCCGCGAAGAACGTGCCCAACGCTTGCGTAACGAATCTGCTCTGAACCCACCGCCTCCTCCGGCGGGAAGTAACAAAAAGTCACCTCAGCAGGTAAAGTACGAATCATGGTGCCGAAAAGCACGAGATGAAAAGTCCTTTACACCCCTCACGAATGACTCGAGATTCAAACACTGGCTCGTCAGTTTCAAAGCTAAACTTGAGGCATACGACATCGACACAGAGACATTCCTCGATGAAACTTGGCCTCCAGCTACGCTTCTGGGTTATACCCGTGATCTCTTTGTCAAACAGTGTGCCTTCTTCTGGGTACTAATGTTGGAAGTCTTCAAAAGTGACCTTTCTGCATCATGTGTACACAGTCATTCTACCACTCGTGATGGACGCAAAGCCTACTTCGATTTCGTAAACCTTCACAGCATATCAAAAGCAAAGGTATACGACAACTCGACTCAGCTACAAGCGTTGCTCAAGTTGAATCTCAACAATTGGAAGGAATCCAAAGTGAAATTCATTACACATTGGTTTGATGAATTAAATCACCTCAATAAGCTTCGTCCTCCCAACAAGCCTCTTGAGTACCATACTGTTAAATCAGCATTGTGTCAGGCATGCTATTCCAGCTTCCAGCTAAGCAAACAGTTTGCCAAAGTCAAGGATCCAGGTGGGACGAACAGCACCGTGACGGATGCGGTCGCCGAAGCCGCTGCTATCCACGATCTTAAAATCACGCTTTTACTCGAAGCAACTCGACTCGATTCCCAGTCCGCGATGTCTGCTCCTCGGTCGACCGTACGTGCACACGTTCATGATTTTTCTTCTGAACAAAGCCAAAACCATGATGACTATGCTCTCCCTATCGAATTTGAAGGAGACTATCAAGATTATGCTGTATTCAAGGCTGGACGTACCCCTGACCCTACCACAAGGTTGCCTACAAACATATGGAAGGCCCTGTCACGTCAGAACATGAAGAGTTGGCTCAGTTTTTCTCCGGAAGGCAAGAAAATCGTGGTCGCCTCATTGCGACACGACTTACTTAACACGGACCAACCTGACCCCAACAGTGTCAAACCCATTACCCGGAAGGCATACCAACATGGACATTCGGTATCATTTCGAGAAGACGATACTTCGACCAAAGATGAGCATGCCAATTCTGCAGCAGACCTTCATCCTGCTGTAGAAAATGATCGTAGAGGTGTTTTCCATGCATCCCTAGGTGTATACAAATCAACAACCTCTCCGTCTAAGGACCAGCGACCTCTCAAGTCTTCCGTGTCACCCGCGCATCCCGCTCGATTCCTTTCCGACAACCCTGACATTCAGTACAAAAAGGACGGTGACACCCAAATACCTGTAGGAACATCATCATATTCCGCCAATTTTCACCAGTGGTATACTCCTGAAGAAGATCTCACCTTTCCTAACGGTAGTCCAGTAACGTCATACACATACCGCATACACAAAACTACGGTCACTAGCCCTGGTTTTGCCATGGTCGATCGCGGCGCAAATGGTTGTATCATCAGCAATGATGCATGCCTCATCTCCAAGGATATCCCACCACGATATGTCAATGTCACCGGCATTAACAATCACCAGGTACAAAATATCCCCATTGCTACATGCGGAGCATATTCCATGTCGAACAGAGGCCCCGTCATCCTCATTTTCAATGAATGTGCCTATACAGGACGACACCCTTCTATATTGTCCTCCGGCCAGATGGAAGCCTATTTTTCCACTGTCGACGACACATCCATCAAAGCAGGCGGCGGACAGGTCATCACCACCTCCGATGGATATGCACTGCCTCTCAGCATACGACACGGTTTACCATACCTTGCGATGCAAAAGTATACGACTGTTGAGTTTGACACGCTCCCACATGTTATCATGACATCCGATAAGCATTGGGACCCATCTGTTCTCGATACCACGATCAGTGCAAAGGATGAACAATTTCTCCAGAAATATCCTCCTCAGCCACAGCAACTCCCTTATGCCGATTACGACGAATAAGGGAACCCACGTTGTCTTGAAGGATTAGATATCTCTGTTTCCCCCGGCTCCTCCACGGTCACATCCCTCAGTTCGTATTCCAGCCATTCCACTCAATCTCCCTTCCTTCCTATTGATGATCATAGGGCCAACGATCGCTCTTTTTGGCTTACTTCCACCGACTACGCTCATCAAGAACGTCTCGCATGCTGCGCGTTACCTGCAGCCTCTGGGACAGTCACTGAGTTTCCGACGGATTGTACTGCCAGTGATACTACACGTATTGCAGCTACGCCCCGTGAGAGATACCCCAACGAACATGACTACTTATCCCTGAAACCTTTCTTTTGTTGGGTTTCCACGGATTGCATCAAGGCTACGTTTGAAAACTCAACCAAATATGGTTCATTAGCGGTTAGCCCTGATGGAAACATTTTCAAATGCTTTCATTCCCCTCAACCGGCCATGAACGTTCGACCCTTCAATGACGATGTCATGTCCGATGCTGTCTATTCAGATGTCCCAGCAATTGATGGTGGCTCCAAGATTGCTCAGATCTTCTTCGGCCGCAAATCACACATATTATACACGTTGAGGAAATGCGTACCACCGGCGACTTCCTATCTTGCTTCCAGAACTTTGTTCGAAAATGGGGCAGGCCCATTCGACTCCTTTGCAACCACGGTAACTATCAATCCAGTAAGAAGGTCGTCGATTACCTCAAAATGTTATGGATTGGACTCTGGCAAAGTGAACCGTATCACCAACACCAGAATCAATTGGAACGACGATACCAAACGTTCAAGCGCATTGTCAATCGCGTCATGGATTGTACAGGCACACCACCACACCTATGGCTAATGTGCATGACATACGTCGCGGGTCTCCTCAATGTTATTTCTGATCCTACGCTGTCCGATAAACAGCCGATCTTCATTGCCACCAGTACACTTGGCGACATCAGCGCATACACAAGTTTCTTCTGGTTTGAACCTGTGTATTTCAAAACCAACGACTCTCCTTTCGGTACCCAGTCTACCGAACGCCTAGGTCACTTCGTCGGCATCGCCGAACATGTTGGCAATGGACTCTGCTTCCGAATCTGGAATCTGGGATCCCGTTACCAACAAGTTACTTGACCGTTCTGGTGTCCGCTCGGCTCTTACACCTAAGTCCCGTAACAAACGCGCAGGCCTATTCACTGATGATGGCTTCATCAAATGGCGTAACGCCAAGGATTCCTTGCCTCGTTTATACGCCACTGGAGAAGCTCCAGCATTCAAACATGGGGAGCATACCAATCAGAGTAAACCCATTGACGGGTCTACGAAACCAAACAACTCAGTTCCCCCTAGCGTTTCACCCGCTGATTCTGACACTGCCGATGACACCGTCCCATCTGTACCCAACAAACAACCAGATACTACGCCCCACACATCTGGCACTCAACCAATTCTCAAACCACCCGCCCACCCCTCGTTACCGAGCTTTCTATATAAGAAGGTCGATGACAGCCCAAGCTGGTCACCTTCTCCACTCCCTAACAACTATGGGGAGAGTCTTGATGGTCCTCCTACGACACACATCTTCAGCAAGACATCTGATGGCATTCTCCTTACTGAAGATGATTTTGACCCACCGGAATTAGCATACTTTGATGTTAGTGACGTCACAACTCCACACACCAACCCCGCTACTCCTTCCGTAGACCCATCACAGGTAGTTGTTACCGACGAAGAAGGTAATGCACAATTTGACGATGACGGTAAACCCATTACCATTCCTACGATCCCGATTGCCGATCTACAAGGACGATTCTTCCTTGTAACCAATCCAGATGGCACCCGGAAGCGTCTTACCATCGTCGATGTTGAAGACAGTCTTGAACGCAACAACGACTTCATCAAGTTCAAGTGCAAACACTCCGATGATGAACTCAATGATATCATTGCATACAATGATGTCATGAATTACATCCATCGTGATTCAACACAAGAAGACGGCAAACTCTGGTCGTTTCGCCGCATCCTAGGACACCAAGGTCCATTGGATAACAAGCATCCTCAATACAAAGGTTCCAAGTATAACCTTTGGATTGAATGGGAAAATATGGAACACACATATGAACCTCTGGCCAACATTGCAGCTGATGACCTTGTCACCGTTGCAAAATATGGGAAAGACAACAACTTGCTTGACCTCCCGGGTTGGAAACGCCTCAAGCGAATCACCAACCTAGCGTGACGAACCAAGAAACTTGATCGACTCGTGCACCAAGCCAAACTACGTTCTTTCCGTACCACTCCGCAGTATCAATATGGATTCAAAGTGCCTCGTAACCACGAAGAAGCCCTCCGATTTGATCAAGCCAACGGAAACACCAAATGGGAAGATGCCACCACTCTGGAAATGGCACAACTCAATGAGTACAATACATTCATTGATAAAGATGTGTACAAGACAAGCTCCATTCCCCCCGGATTCCAACAGATCAAGGTACACATGATATACGCTGTCAAGCACGACGGTAGACACAAAGCTCGTCTCATTGCTAACGGTAATCTCACTGAGGCCCCTATCCACAGTGTCTACGCAGGTGTCGTATCTCTCTGTGGCCTACGTATGTGCCTATTCCTAGCTGAACTCAACGACCTTGGAAGCATGGGGTACCGACATAGGTAACGCCTACTTAGAAGCAGTCACCTGCGAGAAAGTATGCATCAAGGCAGGTCCCGAATTCGGATCGCTGGAAGATCACCTGTTGATCATTTACAAAGCCCTATACGGTCTCAGGTCTTCAGGCAAGTGCTTTGGAGACTTACTTGCGGCTTGTCTCATTGAACTCGGCTTCGAAAGATCCCGCGCAGAACCGGAAATATTCCTCAAACCTGGAACGAACAAGCATGGTGAACGTGTATATGAACTTATATGCACATATGTCGATGACCTATATCTCTGCATGGCAGATCCCAATTCCTTCTTGAAGATATTGCAGTCGTCACCATATAACTTCAAACTGAAGGGATCCGGACCTATGAACTTTCACTTAGGTTGTGGATTTGAGCGCGACGAACATGGTGTTCTATGCATGAATCCCATAAAGTTCATCGAAAAGATGGAAGCATCTTACGAACAAATGTTCGGATGCAAACCTAGCACTAGGTTCCAATCACCCATTGCGGAGAACGATCATCCCGAATTGGACTCCTCAGCCTTTCTCGAAGAAACCGGTATACAGAAATACCAAAGTATGATTGGTTCACTCCAATGGATCATCGCTATTGGCCGTTTCGATGTACAAACAGCCGTGATGACGCTCTCAAGTTTCAGAGCTCAGCCACGAGATGGGCATCTCGAACGTGCAAAACGTATCTATGGATATATCTCCAAGTTTAGACATTTTAAAATCAGATTCCGCGTGGAACCACCCGATTTTATATTGACTAAACCCGACACCATCGACTGGTCCAACACCGTCTATGGAGAGCATTCTGAAGAGCTACCCGACGACGCTCCTACACCGCTTGGAAAGACAGTAGTGTTGACACATTTCTATGATGCTAACCTCATGCATGATATTCTCAGTGGTAAGGCTGTAACCGGCATTCTTCATTTCGCGAACAAGACCCCCATGATGTGGTTCTCGACGAAGCAGTCTACTACGGAAACAGCCACCTTTGGAGCTGAATTTGTTGCAGGAAGGACTTGCATTGAACAGATCGTTGATTTACGCCACTCATTCCGATACCTAGGAACACGAGTCCATGATATCTCATACTCTTGGGGTGACAACGAAAAGATGATCCAAAGGTCAACCTTTCCTTACGCAAGGTTGCACAAGCGTCATAATATTCTGTCGTTTCACTACGTACGAAGCATGATAGCGAGAGGTTTCATTTTAATGATGCACATCCCAGGTAAGGATAACTGTGCAGACATTCTCACCAAGCATTGGGGACACTCAGTTGTGTATCCACTGCTCAGGCCCATCTTCCACTTCTGTGGTAATACCGGCGACCTTCTTCAGGATGATGGAAGCATCATGTAGAGCGTGATGACCCTTCACAAGGAGACATGGGGAGTATTAAATTCCTTTCGTGACCAGAAGTACCAAAGCTACCAGAGGGTAGATTTCCTATTCGTACAAATCAATGAGTCCCGTATCCATCTAAGTAATCGATTCCCACGGCATATCGATTCCCACGGCACATCGATTCCCATCGCGCATCAACAGTGAGCAATCCCTGTTTTACAATATTGCCATTGTTCTTCAGTGAGCAAACTCTGATTTCATAAAATATCACACGAGCTACGGGAGCAATTCCTGACCTTAATGATAAACATATCATGAAGTCTTCCTAACGGAACAAGAGAAGAAAACCATTGGCCTGTGATTCTCACACAATACATATACATGCATACAGATATATATGGTCAACGACTAATACATGTACAGAAATAATCAGCGAGTAATCTCAGCACTACGCAACAGCAGTTGCAACGTATTCATCTCAATAAAAGAGATATCTTGCATTTCAGCAAGATTTCACTTTATCTCATACTTTTAACATTCAACTGATTTATATCCCAAAATTCACACTAGTTGCTACCAACTACTTGTAATCTACATACTAAGGTCTGTCTTGCTGCAATCTGAATAAGTCACAGCAAGAGGAGATCTGGCGTTTCCCTAGTCTCGCCTGTAGTCCGATTATCCGTTGCCGAAAGTATCCAAACACAATTGTCACGCGTAGAGTACAATCGTTTGTCTACTAACACACTAACGCAGCGTTGCTGTTCTTCAGAAGCCTTTGAATCAGACTCTCAACGGAACGGATTCAGAAGGAAAATAATATTATTTTACTTTATTTTGCTCTTTTTACGGTGTTGGTAAGAGTTATCAATAAGATTATGATCGGATTGTTTCTGGACCATATTGATCTCTCATTTACTAATTTGTCTTTCTTTCGTGTGGAGATACGGGAGTTCGATCCTCATATCGCGTACCTCTGTTCAGTGCTTTAAGTATCTTTTTGATACTCACCAGCGCTTATGTATTATTTACTTATTGCGCTCAGCTTGTGATAGAAGCTTGCGCGACTTTTACGTATTCGTAAAAGTCACGTATTACGTTTTACGTAAAACGTTTTACGTAAAACGTTTTACGTAATACGTAAAGGTTGTGTATTTACGTATTACGTATACGTAAAACGTAGAACATAATCACGATTGATTTAGTAATCCAATACAAATGCCCCATTCTTGCTTGAGCCAGATATCTTGACATGAGAGAAACTGGCATTACAATGTCAAGCCTTCCAAGTTCACAAATCCATCTGAGAACTCCAATCAAACCTTGATAGTAGTTTTGCAATTCAGGATTTAGTTCCTCTGATATATCAATCTCCGGTCTGTAATCATGTGACAGTGGACTGGGTGCGGACTTTGGTAAATATTTATAACCATACTTCTCAGTTCCAAGCTCTTGTTCAACAGCCGCGACAGCTTTTGCAGTATATTTGGTGCTTGATAATGACCACCTTGGTTTTGAATCACCTTCAAAGTAAAACTTTCCAATATCAGCTCCCAAATACAGAGTTGGTTCTTCAATGGTATCATCTTTCAACTTGAACTTTCGTTCAATATTTTCTAGCTGGAACTTAGGATCTTCACCAGAACATAAGATATTGTCAACATAAGCAATCAACATTGCCCAGAATCTTGATCCATCTTTCCTGGTTTCAATTCTTAAGTGCACATCCGGGTCCGCTTTACAAGGGGTATAGCCTAGATCTCTTGTTTGAAGTCGATCGAACGAGCGCGCGCGACTGAACAAATGAGACGTGACTGAACGAATGAGACGTGAATGAATGAATGAGACACGAGTGAATGAGACGCGTGATCGATCGTACGACGAGTCTTGCTTCTGCAGGAATGGACCAACAGGAATGGAGATGGGAATGGAAGTGGGAATGAGAATTACCGCTTACCGGTTCCGGTTCTCCTTCTTACTAAAAATAGGTCCTTATGTACCGAATCTACTGGGCGCAAGGTAGATCCCTACAGCCCATTGGTACAGGGACACGTGCATCACATCGGAGTATTAGCAGGTCGATGTGATTATTAGTGATTTAGTGTGTGCATTGGAGTATTAGCGGGCCGATGCACCAATATGGTGATTTTAGTAAAAGAGCAATTTCTGCTCACAATTTCAAGTAACGATTTCATGTAATAACCAAACAAGTTAGAAAACCAACTACATACCGACTGTTTCACCCCATTTTCAGAGCCCTCCAAACATTCTTCGAAGAATTACGGAGCGCTCCCGAGGTTGGAACTTGGTCGAAGAAGAGACATTCTTATTTTGCAGCAGGCTGGCTAACAATTGGAGTCAGTGATTCATTCACCTTTTCATCCGCGCTTTACTTCAGCGGAGTATTACCTTGTCCAAGAACGGACGGGCTAACAATTGGAGCTCAGCAACATTCAACAGCAGGATTGGTATCGAAGAATCGATTGGGCCAATTACATATACTCAACAGCAGGATTGGTATCGAAGAATCGATTGGGCCAATTACATATACTCAACAGCAGGATTGGTATCGAAGAATCGATTGGGCCAATTGGTGGAGTTGTTAGTTGAACGTTAAACACTAACCCTAATCCTAAGAGTTGACAACGTAACCTTGTAGACGGAGTTTATGTGGGGGGGGTTTGGGGGGGGGGGAAATACGTAGAAATATTTAAAAAATCTGTTTTTAACAAGTAGACTTGGTACAAACGCTACGACTAAAAATTGCTAAAAAGCTTAGCCAAACATTTATTTACGGAAATGAGATGCTTCTTCTAAAAGCAATAGTAATATCTAGTGGCGCGCGCTCATTTTTATGGTAGCAAACTCTCATATTTAACCTGAATAAAGAAAAAAATCATACGATTAAAATCTGTCTTAGATCAAGTTGGTCGTCACGTCACGTCATTGTCATCGTCGTCAACCTTGCGATGACGGCGGCGAAATTAATTTTCGTTTCTCCCCTAAGCTACGAACGCAAAGCCGTTCAACAAAATCGATACCGCCTCCTCATTGCGGACATTTTGGTACCAGTTTGGTCTCCTAGCTCCCAATATTCAGGGAGATATCAATTTTTTACTGTCACCATTCTTGGTTTCATTGACGATGAGGAGGGCAATGACAACGACTGAAATTAATTTTCGTTGCTCCCCTAAGCTACGAACGCAAAGCCGTTTGACATAATCGATACCACCTTGTCATTGCAGACATTTTGGTACCAGTTTGGTCCCCTATCTCCCAATATTCAGGGAGATATCAAGTTTTTACTGTCACCATTGTTCTTGTTCTTGGTCTCATTGTTGTTGATTCTTTGTTTGCTTGCTTCTTTTTCCATTACCGGTACGAAAACAAAAAGTGGAAAAAGAAGCAAGCAAGAGATCTAATCGTGAGATGGAGACTCAAATAATATTACTTTTGTTTTTAGGGTGGCCTTATGTAATCCGGTGAAGGTGCAAACTGTCATTTCTACTGTCTTAGTACCGAGCTCAATTGATTACGAAATTGGATTACTTGTTTTAGCGAGCTCTTAAGTAGATTAGAAGCTTTGACTTCTACTGTCTTAGTACCGAGCTCCGTGGATTACAACATTGGATTACTAATCCTGTGAGGTGCTAATGAATTGATTAAAAATTAACTTATGTTTCTTACCTCAATTTCACTTAGGTTCCCTCCGTTTCGGGAATGCCAATTTTTGCAGGAGTTGATCTCAAGAACCAGACATCGCCTGGTAATTCTGAAAATATCCCCAAACAGCTGAAAGTCTCTATTGTTACGAGTTTGCTTCAGAATGACCATGCAATGTCTGGTTCTCCAGATCAACTCCTGCAAAAAAAAGAGGCTTATCTAAACACCCCAAAAAAACTTTGGAGAACCAAATGTTTTTAATGAAATTAAAATAACAGCTTTTTACCTGATTCTTCTGGCTATTCCTGCGCGCGCATGCGCGCGCATGCCAGCCGCGGATAAGGGACAGATAATAGAAACAAAAATAGGGGTAAAGGACGGACCAAAAAACGGAAAAAGGACAGACCATAAAAAAGGAAAAAGCACAGACCATAAAAAAGGAAAAAGGACAGACCATAAAAACGGAAAAAGGACAGACCATAAAAAAGGAAAAAGGACAGACCATCAAGTACATGCCAAGCAGTACAAGTACTACTACAGGTACGGTACTACTACCAGTAGTAATGCAAGTACCACATAAACAGTACACACTAATTTGCAATTAAAAAATAGAAATTCAGATATTTTGTGTGATTGAACCATGAATATTGTTCCTGTTATGGATGAGATGAATCATGAAAGAAACAGAAGTGAGTTATCTGTCATAGTTTGTGTGTCACCACCTAATTAGTGCATTGAGGAACTGGATTTGGAGGAAAAATACACACTAATTTGCAATTAGAAAATAGAAATTCAGATATTTTGTGTGATTGAACCATGAATATTGTTCCTGTTATGGATGAGATAAATCATGAAAGAAACAGAAGTGAGTTATCTGTCATAGTTTGTCTGTCACCACCTAATTAGTGCATTGAGGAACTGGATTTGGAGGAAAAATACACACTAATTTGCAATTAAAAAATAGAAAATCAGATATTTAGTGTGATTGAACCATGAATATTGTTCCTGTTATGGATGAGATGAATCATGAAAGAAACAGAAGTGAGTTATCTGTCATAGTTTGTCTGTCACCACCTAATTAGTGCATTGAGGAACTGGATTTGGAGGAAAAATACACACTAATTTGCAATTAGAAAATAGAAAATCAGATATTTAGTGTGATTGAACCATGAATATTGTTCCTGTTATGGATGAGATGAATCATGAAAGAAACAGAAGTGAGTTATCTGTCATAGTTTGTCTGTCACCACCTAATTAGTGCATTGGGGTACTGGATTTGGAGGAAAAATACACACTAATTTGCAATTAAAAAATAGAAAATCAGATATTTTGTGTGATTGAACCATGAATATTGTTCCTGTTATGGATGAGATGAATCATGAAAGAAACAGAAGTGAGTTATCTGTCATAGTTTGTGTGTCACCACCTAATTAGTGCATTGGGGTACTGGATTTGGAGGAAAAATACACACTAATTTGCAATTAGAAAATAGAAAATCAGATATTTTGTGTGATTGAACCATGAATATTTTTCCTGTTATGGATGAGATGAATCATGAAAGAAACAGAAGTGAGTTATCTGTCATAGTTTGTCTGTCACCACCTAATTAGTGCATTGGGGTACTGGATTTGGAGAAAAAATACACACTAATTTGCAATTAAAAAATAGAAAATCAGATATTTAGTGTGATTGAACCATGAATATTGTTCCTGTTATGGATGAGATGAATCATGAAAGAAACAGAAGTGAGTTATCTTTGATAGTTTGTCTGTCACCACCTAATTAGTGCATTGGGGTACTGGATTTGGAGGAAAAATACACACTAGTTTGCAATTAGAAAATAGAAAATCAGATATTTTGTGTGATTGAACCATGAATATAGTTCCTGTTATGGATGAGATGAATCATGAAAGAAACAGAAGTGAGTTATCTGTCATAGTTTGTCTGTCACCACCTAATTAGTGCATTGGGGTACTGGATTTGGAGGAAAAATACACACTAATTTGCAATTAAAAAATAGAAAATCAGATATTTAGTGTGATTGAACCATGAATATTGTTCCTGTTATGGATGAGATGAATCATGAAAGAAACAGAAGTGAGTTATCTTTGATAGTTTGTCTGTCACCACCTAATTAGTGCATTGGGGTACTGGATTTGGAGGAAAAATACACACTAGTTTGCAATTAGAAAATAGAAAATCAGATATTTTGTGTGATTGAACCATGAATATAGTTCCTGTTATGGATGAGATGAATCATGAAAGAAACAGAAGTGAGTTATCTGTCATAGTTTGTCTGTCACCACCTAATTAGTGCATTGAGGAACTGGATTTGGAGGAAAAATACACACTAATTTGCAATTAAAAAATAGAAAATCAGATATTTTGTGTGATTGAACCATGAATATTGTTCCTGTTATGGATGAGATGAATCATGAAAGAAACAGAAGTGAGTTATCTGTCATAGTTTGTCTGTCACCACCTAATTAGTGCATTGAGGAACTGGATTTGGAGGAAAAATACACACTAATTTGCAATTAGAAAATAGAAAATCAGATATTTTGTGTGATTGAACCATGAATATTGTTCCTGTTATGGATGAGATGAATCATGAAAGAAACAGAAGTGAGTTATCTTTGATAGTTTGTCTGTCACCACCTAATTAGTGCATTGGGGTACTGGATTTGGAGGAAAAATACACACTAGTTTGCAATTAAAAAATAGAAAATCAGATATTTAGTGTGATTGAACCATGAATATTGTTCCTGTTATGGATGAGATGAATCATGAAAGAAACAGAAGTGAGTTATCTTTGATAGTTTGTGTGTCACCACCTAATTAGTGCATTGAGGAACTGGATTTGGAGGGAAAGTACACACTAATTTGCAATTAAAAAATAGAAAATCAGATATTTTGTGTGATTGAACCATGAATATTGTTCCTGTTATGGATGAGATGAATCATGAAAGAAACAGAAGTGAGTTATCTGTCATAGTTTGTGTGTCACCACCTAATTAGTGCATTGGGGTACTGGATTTGGAGGAAAAATACACACTAGTTTGCAATTAAAAAATAGAAAATCAGATATTTTGTGTGATTGAACCATGAATATTGTTCCTGTTATGGATGAGATGAATCATGAAAGAAACAGAAGTGAGTAGTCTGTCATAGTTTGTGTGTCACCACCTAATTAGTGCATTGAGGAACTGGATTTGGAGGGAAAATACACACTAATTTGCAATTAAAAAATAGAAAATCGGATATTTTGTGTGATTGAACCATGAATATTGTTCCTGTTATGGATGAGATGAATCATGAAAGAAACAGAAGTGAGTTATCTGTCATAGTTTGTGTGTCACCACCTAATTAGTGCATTGAGGAACTGGATTTGGAGGGAAAATACACACTAATTTGCAATTAAAAAATAGAAAATCGGATATTTTGTGTGATTGAACCATGAATATTGTTCCTGTTATGGATGAGATAAATCATGAAAGAAACAGAAGTGAGTTATCTGTCATAGTTAGTGTGTCAGCACCTAGTAAGTGCATTTGGGTCCTGGATTTGGAGGAAAAATACACACCAGTTTGCAATTAGAAAATAGAAAATTAGATATTTTGGGTGATTGAACCATGAATATTTTTCCTAATTTTTATACGTTGAATTTTGCCTCTGCTTTTGCAAGGATGAGATCTCCAGCATCTTCTGCATCTTCATGTAACTCGATCTCTCCTTTATCATAGCAATCAATGTCAATTTTTCGAACTCCACGACCCTCATGTTGGCCCCGTGGAAGATGTCTTCTTCCCAACCTATCGCCAATACCATCAATGGCAATACCTCCCGCCTCTGCAACCTCTAGAAATGAACGAAGAACTTTATTGATATCCTTGACAATGGTTTCCGACTTGGGATGAAGTGTCCAAACACGGCGATAGGTTCTTGAAACTGCAGTAGGTGTTGCAAGTGAAAATTTCTTGTTTTCGTCAATGAAACCTTGTGTTAACACGACATGCTGATCAACTGCACGATTCAGCTGACTAAACAGACTTGTGTCAAGTGGATTCGCTTCAGGCCGGTTTCCAACAGGCCTATTGCGATAGAGTTTGAGAGATCCACCCACGCCACCTTGCTCACCCATTAGATCAAGCTCGGGCAAAATCCAGTGCTTGTAGTAGCCCTTTTCCTTCATGTAAGAAACACTGTCTGCACAGGTCATGAGCACCAAAGCGTCATGATATACAAAGCCCTCGTCCCCAAAAATTCTCTTTGTTTGGTCGAATATGTAGTCAATCATTTCCGTAACACAAACCTTACCAACCATACAAACTTTTATATTTTGGTTAGGGACTGGCAGCATTTGCACTGTGTTCAAATCTGGTGGGTTTTTGGGTTGATGACTGAGTTAAAGTTTGGTCGAGAATTGGCAAGATCTGCACTGTCCTTAAATCTGGTGGGTTTTTGGGTTGATGACAGTGTTCAAATCTGGTGGGTTTTTGGGTTGACTGAATTATATTTTGGTTAGAGACTGGAATGATTTGCACTGTGTTCAAATCTGGTGGGTTTTTGGGTTGATGACTGAGTTATATTTTGGTCGAAGACTGGCAGGATTTGCACTCTGTTCAAATCTGGTGGGTTTTTTGGTTGATGACTGAATTATACTTTGGTTAGGGACTGGAAAGATTTGCACTGTGTTCAAATCTGGTGGGTTTTTGTGTTGTTGACTGAATTATACTTTGGTTAGAGACTGGAAAGATTTGCACTTTGTTCCAATCTGGTGGGTTTTTGGGTTGATGACTGAGTTATATTTTGGTCGGGGACTGGCAGGATTTGCAGTGTGTTCAAATCTGGTGTGTTTTTGGGTTGATGACTGAATTATATTTTGGTTAGGGACTGGAAAGATTTGCACTGTGTTCAAATCTGGTGGGTTTTTGGGTTGATGACTGAGTTATATTTTGGTCGGGGACTGGCAGGATTTGCACTGTGTTCAAATCTGGTGGGTTTTTGGGTTGATGACTGAGTTATATTTTGGTCGGGGACTGGCAAGATTTGTACTGTCTTCAAATCTGGTGTCTTCAAATCTGGTGAGTTTTTGGGTTGGCACTTTGTTCCAATCTGGTGGGTTTTTGGGTTGATGACTGAGTTGTATTTTGGTCAGGGACTGGAAAGATTTGCACTGTGTTCCAATCTGGTGGGTTTTTGGGTTGATGACTGAGTTATATTTTGGTCCAAGACTGGCAGGATTTGCACTTTGTTCAAATCTGGTGTGTTTTTGGGTTGATGACTGAATTATATTTTGGTTAGGGACTGGAAAGATTTGCACTGTGTTCTAATCTGTTGGATTTTTGGGTTGATGACTGAGTTATATTTTGGTCGGAGACTTGCAGGATTTGCACTGTGTTCAAATCTGGTGGGTTTTTGGGTTGATGACTGAGTTAAAGTTTGGTCGGGGATTGGCAAGATTTGCACTGTCGTTAAATCTGGTGGGTTTTTGGGTTGATGACTGAGATATATTTGGTCGGGGACTGGCAGGATTTGCACTGTGTTCAAATCTGGTGAGTTTTTGGGTTGATGATTGAGTAATATTTTGGTGGGGGATTGGCAACTTTTGCTCAGTGTTCAAATCTGGTGGGTTTTTGTGTTGATGATTGAATTATATTTTGGTTAGGGACTGGAAAGATTTGCACTGTGTTCCAATCTGGTGGGTTTTTGGGTTGACGACTGAGTTATATTTTGGTTGGGGACTGGCAGGATTTGCACTGTGTTCAATTCTGGTGGGTTTTTGGGTTGAAGATTGAGTTATATTTTGGTCGGGGACTGGCAGGATTTGCACTGTGCTCAAATCTGGTGTGTTTTTGGGTTTTGACTGAGTTATATTTTGGTTGGGGATTGGCAGGATTTGCACTGTGTTCAAATCTGATGGGTTGGATTTAAACAGACAAACAAAAATTAGAGACACTGAAAACACTTCATCATTGTTTTTCACCATTCAGATTCCAAAGAGTTGGCTTGAGGAAGACAATGCTTGAGTGTAGCTCATATTATTCCAATGACATCAAGAATACATAATTGCTGACAGAGGATGTGTCTTACCCACAAGACTATAGTCAAGTGTGCACACCATGTATTTTTCAGCAAATTGTAATTAATGCCACTTGTATTGCAACAAGTTTCAAGTTCAAGATTGAATTCATCATTGTAATACAACAGTACCATTTCAGATTCTACTTATGGAGAAAGCCTCAGCACCTTAAAGTACACCACTGTGAAATGATCTGCAAAGCAGATTTTTGCACGCACAATGTACAAGTGGGCTTTGTCTCCGTAAAGCGACAATTCTATCCCCCCCTAGAAGTTGAAGGATGGACATAACATCGTACTATGGCTGTTGAGTTGTCTGCAAATTTGAAGACTTCAAGTATATGACTAGTTCCATGCTACAGATGTAAACTTTTGCCATACACTTTTCAACTACAACAATACCAAGGAAAGGTAGGCGCATACGTACAATTTGATCCTGTGACTTCATTTGCTCAGCCACTAACCCACCCACACTATGGAATCATTGACTTGAGTCATGAAAATGAATGATATAATTGAATCAAAATTGAATCACAGAATTGAACCATAGACTTGTATCATGGAACTGAATCATGGATTGGAATCATGGATTGGAAGCATGGATTTGAATTATGGATTTGAATTATGGATTAGAATCATAGACTTGGATTGATGAATTGATTCATAGATTTGAGGCATGGAATGGAATCATTTACTTGAGTCATGAAAATGAATCATATATTTGACTCATAGACCTGACTCATAGACTTAAATCAAAATTGAGTAGTAGAATTAAATAATATAATTGTATTACGTATATTGTATTACTATATCATAGACTTGTATGATGGAATTGAATCATGGAATTAAATCGTGGATTGGAATCATAGACTCAGGTTTTTTTGTAAACACGTGAACTTAGGAATCAGGGAATTTTGAAAATGAGGTAGGGAGTTCTGAACGTACCGCGCCATATCCTGCAGGGGGTAGAGAAACAGTTCTCAGATGTAGACTTGATTGAAAATTGAATCAGAGAATTGAATCATAGACTTGTATCATGGAATTGAGTCAAAGAATTGAATCACCAATAAATTGAATCATGGAATTGAATCACAAACTTCAATCATGGAGTTGAAGCATAGACACTTAAAGTACTGCTTTGAAGCATAGAGTTTAATCTTAGACTTGAGTCATAGTCTTGAATCATAGATTTGAATCATAGAATTGAATCATAGAATGAAATCATAGAATGAAATCATAATATTAAATGTTAGAGTTGAATCATAGAATTGAATCTCTGTCTTGTTGAATCATAGAACTGTATCTTAATTTTGAATCACAGACTAGAATCATTTATTCAATTCATAGTTTTGAACCATAGGATGGAATAATAGAATGAAATCATAAGATTGAATTATAGGGATGAATCATAGACTAGAATTTTAGAATTGGATCACAGATCATAGAATTACATCTTAGAATAGATAAGAATCTTAGACTTGAATTATAGACTTGAATCATAGATTAGAATCATTGATTTGAGTTGCAGAATTGAATTATAGAATTGAATCATTGACTTGAATCATTGACTAAAATCATTGATTCGATTCATAGATTTCAATCGTGGAATTGAATCATAGGATGGAATCAAAGAATGAGATCATAGAATGGAATAATAGAATACTACAAATATGTAAGAAAAATACGTACACAACAACTCCACAGGGCCCCTGCAAAGCACTAATTACATATTTTTTCTTTTTGTCGGAATAGGAGTACGACAATTTACGGGATACACATCAGAATCCACAATTTACGGAATATGTACCGTATCGGAATACGCATCAATTTTACGGTTTACGTCGAACGGAATACGACAATTTACTTACGTATCGGAATACGCATCGAATACAGAAATACGCATCAATTTACGGAATACGCATCGAATACGGAATACGTCGAACGAAATACGCATCAATCGACAATTTACTTTGGATCGACATACGGCAATTTACTTACGCGGCTGAATGGAGGAGGATCAACCAACCCGGCACCAAGAGATAGAGATCGCCTTTTCTGCAGAATCGACGTCGGAAGAGAGCAGTGTACTGTCAAGTTCAGATAGCAGTAGCGGCACAAGCAGTGGAAGCGCAAGCAGCGCAAGCACAAAGGGCTCGAGGAAGACGAAATACAAATACAAGATGGTGGAGTATGTGGATAGCCAAGTGCCCAAGTTGGCCAAGGGGGATGAGAGCAAGTTTGAGAATTGGTACACTCAGTTTGAAGCATTCGCGGATAGTCGGAAATACCGGGATATGTTGTCTACCAAGCCACATAAGGACCTACCTCCAGAAGGAGAGCTTACACCTCGAGAGGACATGAGTACCGCTCAAAAAAAGGCCTACCGGTACCACAACAAAGCACTGAACGATCTGTACAAGGCCTTTGCCGACAACAGGACAGGCCTAGCCATCATGGAGAAGTCCAAGATTGATAGGGGGGCTACAGTTGAAAAGAATGCAGAGCTCGGGTCACAGTGGCCCCGAGGTAGAGTACATCGCGTGATTGAAGAGCTCATGAAGGAATACAGGCAAATAAACCAATCTCGCGACCAAGAACAATTGGATACTGATCTGAGAAGTCTAAAGTTGACCATTGGCGCCCCTCCACGGGATTTGATTGAGGACATCTACGAGTTGCAAAGGAAATACCACTACAAGTCAGTCAAGCCCACTTTGACACAACTCATTGTGGCATTCAAAGCCGCCCTACCGGCCTACCTACTGATGCAGCTTACACCCTTCATTGACGCGCTGCAAGCCGATGGAACCTCTGAATTGGATTTTTGGGAGGCTCTCAACATCCGAGCCAAAAGTTTGTACGACTCAGCTCGAAGTATCCAAAGCCGGGGTGGTAAAGCCAAGGAAATGTGTTTGTTTGGTGCTGAAATGACCGATTTTGCTGATCCAAGGGACAAGTGGTCCACCAATGCAGTTTGTTATTGGTGCAAAGAACAAGGCCACAAAGCTTTCAACTGTCCTAAACGCGCAGCAGGACACCCACGTGCCGACGACAATGGCAACAACGGCAACAGCAATGGCAACAACGGCAACGGCATCAATCGGAACCACACCAACGGCAACAATAGCAACAAACGGAACCACAACAACGGCAACAACGGCAACAACAGCAATAGCAACGGCAATGGCAACGGCAATGGCAACGGCAATTGAAACAACAGGAATGGCCACAGATGCAGGCGTCGCAAGTGTGGACTTTGTGGTGGCAATCATGGAACATCTGTCTGTTTTGAAGATGAGAAGAATGCCGCCAGACGCCCGAATGTTTGGAAATCCAAGTTGAAGGATGTCCAAGGAGCAACAATTGACTATGATTTCTGTCTCTCAGCGATGCAAACCTCTACCACTTCACTCCAACTGCTCAATGCCCAGAAGCGAGCTACCAAAGGCGATGGTGTGCCCGAAGGATTTGATCTGCTGTATGATGACAATGTCTTTGTTTTTGATACAGGCGCAACCAGCCACAGTTCCAACAGTCTGCGATGTGCCACCAATTTGAGAGCTAGTGGTGCCACCATTACCACCCAAAGTGGAGACGAACTGAAAGGATGTCAGGTCGGGGATATTCCATGTCAGAAGATTGACAAGGATGGAAACAAGGCGTTTCAGACGTTGTTGCAGGGTGTGAATTTCAATCCAAATTTTGCATTCAATCTGTTCTCAGCCAACTTGGCTTTACAGAATGGTTGGATAGCCACAGGAAGCGACAACACCGGATGGTCGCTCCAGAAAGGGAATCTCCAAGTGAATTTTGATATTCAGATCCCCACCTACACGAGCTGTGTGTGGGTTGGCTATTTTGATCGCATTGCCCATCCCACCAACAACATTGACATCAATGCAGCCACTGCTACTACCACTATGGATGAAGGAACCAAGATGAACATCAACAAAGCCCACCGGCTCCTGGGACACATGGATGAGATCAGGACGCGTCGGACGGCCGAAACGCTTGGCTGGACCATTACTCGAGGTCCACTGCTCCCATGTGAAGATTGTGCCAAAGCCAAAGCCAAACGGAAAGTGATTCCTACCGAAAGTGAGCATGTTGCAGCCACCAAGCCGGGAGAAAGACTCTTTGTTGACATGTCCTCCGTTAAAGCGCCCAAAGCCGCCAAAAGTAACAAGCTGACCGTCCCATTTATTACCAAGCCCCATTTTCGCATGATTGTTGATGAGTACTCCTCATGCCGGTTTGTCAATTTCTTTGCCACCAAGGATGGAATGGTTGAACCAACTTGCGCATTGTTCAACCAATGGAGATCCAAAGGACAACATCTGAAGCAAATTTGATGTGATAAGGCCGGTGAAAATACAGCACTTGAAGCTCGGCTGGCCTCAGCAGATTGGAAATTTTCTTGCAAGTTCGAGTATACCTCTGTGGATACTCCACAGCAGAATAGCGTGGTGGAAACAGCAATCTATTGGTCAGTGTGTCGAGCGATGGCTCTCTGCTCTCAAGCCAATGTGCCTAGGGAATACAGGTTTAGATTCTTTCCCCTGGCCATGAGGTGTGGTGTTCAGTTGGATTGGTTGGAGGCTGTCACGGTAAACGGCAGCACGTTGCCCAAGATCCAGCATTTCTCTGGCAAGGTCCCCGCTTTCAGCGCCCATCTCAGAACTTTTGGTGAGGCTGGGGTAGTTCGTGTCAAACGGACCACCAGTCCAAAACTCAATTATCGCGGCAATCCAGCTTTCTTTGCCGGATATTGCACTGACCGGCCTGGAGATTGCTTTGTGATGTATGATCCATTGAAGAACACGTTTACAACTACCCGTGATATCTATTGGTTGAAGAGAATGTATTTCCCTCCCACGTCACCAAAAGGTGAAGATATTGATTTTCATGCTGATTTTCTTGAGGGTGGCCACATGGATCTGCCAGTCAACAACACGCCTACCCAACCTGTTTCCATCTTGCGCACCACCACCAGACCTCGACAAGTGCAGTTTCAGGATGCAAGTGGGGGAGCCACAGCACCAGCAATTCCCTTTCAACCCGAATCTGAATCTGAACCCGCACCAGAAGACACAGCTTTCGATAGTCACGATGAATACTACTCTGATGATATTGAAGAAACCAAGATCGAATACGAAAGTGACAACTATGACAGCAATGAAGATACCGACGAAGAAGATCCCCATGTCGTAACCACTACCCGATATGGCCGAGTAGTAAGGAACTCTCATCTCAACCCGGATGTACAGTACGGAGATATGGCAAGCTATGCAGCTCAATTCACTGATGCCGAAATCCAGTTCCACAAGGCAATGACTGCGCTGAAAGAATTCAATCTTCTGTCAGTCTCTATTCCATCTCAGGAAGGCGCTATGAGTGAACTCAGTCTAGTTGGCGCGGCTGGGAGTGCCTTTGACAACACCAATGAACTGAAGACCATGAACTACAAGGCATCTATGGCCAGTCCAATGCGAGACAAGTTTACAGAGGGTGTCGATGCTGAACATGAGAAGATGGTCAAATATGGAGTTTTTGAAGAGATTGATGAAGCCAATATCCCACCGGGCACCAAAATCATGGATACCACTTGGGCCAACAAGATGAAACCTGATGGTACTGTAAGATGCAGGAACGCGATACGAGGATTCAAGCAGCTAGATGGTGAGCACTACGACGGGCAAGACAAGTCTTCACCGGTGGTTAGTGATATCTCAATTCGAATTGCAATGATACTGATGGTCATGGCAAATTTTATGGCTTACATTGTGGATGTGGAAGGAGCTTTTCTGAATGGCAAATTCCAGAATGGGGAGAAGATATTCACCAAGATTCCAGAGGGATATCAGAAATTCTACCCATCATATGTACTCCTCCAATTGCAGAAAACGCTTTATGGCACAATTCAAGCCGCCGTACAATTCTGGAGACAAGCCTGCCGAGCAATGCATACCATGCAGATGGAGAGGTGCAAGGCTGACCCATGTCTATTTTTCAGGTGGATCAACAACAAGCTACTCTTGATGTTGCTATGGGTCGATGATTTTTGCATCATAGGTGAAGAAGCAGAAGTTCTGAAGCACAAGGAGCAACTCAAGTCCCTATTTGAATGCAAGGATGTTGGAGAGATGGACGAGTATGTCGGATGCCACATCGAGCGAGACAAGAAGAACAGGACTCTCGGAATGACTCAACCAGTCAAGATCAAAAGATTTGTTGATGAGTTTGAGCTTGATGAATGCAGAGGCAATCCCACAGCTCCAGCAGAGCCAGGATCAGTGTTGAAGAAAGAAGGTGAAGGACCAACGGATACTGTTCTCACCAAGGAAGCCCAAACCAAGTACAGGTCCGGAACAGCCATCCTACTGCACATGATGAGATGGTTGCGAATTGAAACACAGAATGCTGTCCGGGAGCTGTCCAGGTTCATGACTGAAGCAAGGAAGTCCCACATGAAGGCACTGAAGCGAGTGATGAAGTATTGTGCTGGAACACCCAAGAGAGGTCTCACATTAGCCCCAAATGCAGTGTGGGATGGCACCAAGGATTTCGTTTTTGAGCTGATTGGATTCAGTGACTCAGAGTACGCCAAAGATGAGTCACGTCACAGCGTCAATGGCTGGTCGACTTGGCTGAATGGTGCCAATGTCACAGCAAGATCAAGGATGATGCCAATCATTGCACTATCAGTGATGGAAGCCGAACTGTATGCAGCTGTGCTATGCGTCCAAGACATGCTGTACATTTTGAGAGTCATGATGTGTCTCGGATTGCAAATCAAGCTACCCATGGTGATATATGTGGACAACAAGGGTGCAGTTGATTTCTGCAACAATTGGTCCATAGCAGGCCGCACCAGGCATATTGAAGTAAAACAGTATTTCCTGCAAGAGCTGAAGGAAATGGGCATCATCAAGGTGATGTGGAAGACAGGCGATGAAATGACAAGTGACCTCTTCACCAAGAATCTTACCAGAGTCCTATTTGAAAAGCATGGCACTAAATTCTATGGAAAAGATGAGTACTCCACGAAGGCCAAAAGCAACAAGGATACGAGCTTCTCTACTGTAGACACAGAGGAAGCATTTTTGGCCTACAGCGAGTTCTGGAGCAGTATCATTGATTGACGAGTCCAATATCCTTTGAAGCAGGGGAGTGTGTTTGAAGTCGATCGAACGAGCGCGCGCGACTGAACAAATGAGACGTGACTGAACGAATGAGACGTGAATGAATGAATGAGACACGAGTGAATGAGACGCGTGATCGATCGTACGACGAGTCTTGCTTCTTCAGGAATGGACCAACAGGAATGGAGATGGGAATGGAAGTGGGAATGAGAATTACCGCTTACCGGTTCCGGTTCTCCTTCTTACTAAAAATAGGTCCTTATGTACCGAATCTACTGGGCGCAAGGTAGATCCCTACAGCCCATTGGTACAGGGACACGTGCATCACATCGGAGTATTAGCGGGTCGATGTGATTATTAGTGATTTAGTGTGTGCATTGGAGTATTAGCGGGCCGATGCACCAATATGGTGATTTTAGTAAAAGAGCAATTTCTGCTCACAATTTCAAGTAACGATTTCATGTAATAACCAAACAAGTTAGAAAACCAACTACATACCGACTGTTTCACCTCCATTTTCAGAGCCCTCCAAACATCTCTCAAGTGTTTTGTGAGATATGATCTGAATGATGCACCCGCGACTGGTAATCCATATAGTGCCCGAACTATCTTGCAAGGGCGACCTGCAAGGTGTGGAGGGAAGCCATCTTCAGCTCTTGCCCGTAGAAAGTATTTCTCCTTTATTGGAGCCGTCAAATATGCATTTTGAATATCTGCTGAGAGAACCTTCAAATCATTCAGCGCTGCCAGCAAGAAGAATTTTCTCACTGAGTCACAACTGGGAACAGATGACTAAGTATTTTCCTTTGCTACAGCAGGAACCTTGTGACCGTCCCCTACCAACCTAGCCTTCCTTGTTAGGGATCCAAGCTTGATATCAAATATCATGTGCGTTGTGATCTCCTTATGACCAACTGGGATAACATCATCATCAGAAAATTCAAAAGCTGCCATGTTGTTTGTCATTTCCTTATGAATTGCGTGTTCACAGTGGTCAGTACCTGTTTTCTTATCAATTGCCAGTGCTTGTGTAATTGAATGTGGGAATTCAACACCATATTTGTGACTTTTGAACCAATACTTGGCTGATTTCGCGGCCTTAAGGATGCGTTCCTTTCTTCTCAAAATTTTATGCACCCACCATCTGAAGGCTGGTAGCTTTTCAAGCTTGTTGTTGACCGCATACTCTGCTAGCTGTACTGGGAATGATTCTTTGACATCACTTAGCTTACACCAAGATGTTGTTACTCTAAAAATCGACCGAAAGGTATAGGATAATTGAAATTTAAAGAGATGTGAGCTCAGAGAGACGCTCTTATTTTTACTGTGTATTTCGTACTGTATCGGGGCTCTCTGCTGTATTTTTACATGGTAGAGATCTTCCCCGGTTATTTGTTACCATTCTCATACCAATACTTTCGCTGCTGTTTCTGTGTTAGTGATCGTGTCGGTCTTACTGTATCGGTCATTTGATGGTATCGGTCATTGTGGGGTTAAGTATTCTTTTTGATGGGGCGTATGCTTATTCGTGGTATATATGCTGGGTATGAGGCCCATCTGGAATCGGTATTGGTTTTCATGATTGCAATAAGTAATTTCCTCACGGAATATCAAGTATATTCTTTTGAATGTACTTATGGATTCCAAGTGTTCACTTATTGGTCAGGTCTTTGGGTATGTCTTATTAAATTCCTTTCGTGACCACAAGTACCAAAGCTACCAGAGGGTAGATTTCCTATTCGTACGAATCAATGAGTTCCGTATCCATCTAAGTAATCGATTCCCACGGCATATCGATTCCCACGGCGCATCGATTCCCATCGCGCATCAACGGTGAGCAATCCCTGTTTTACAGTATTGCCATTGTTCTTCGGTGAGCAAACTCTGATTTCATAAAATATCACACGAGCTACGGGAGCAATTCCTGACCTTAATGATAAACATATCATGGAGTCTTCCTAACGGAACAAGAGAAGAAAACCATTGGCGTGTGATTCTCACACAATACATATACATGCATACAGATATATATGGTCAACGACTAATACATGTACGGAAATAATCAGCGAGTAATCTCAGCACTACGCAACAGCAGTTGCAACGTATTCATCTCAATAAAAGAGATATCTTGCATTTCAGCAAGATTTCACTTTATCTCATACTTTTAACATTCAACTGATTTATATCCCAAAATTCACACTAGTTGCTACCAACTACTTGTAATCTACATACTAAGGTCTGTCTTGCTGCAATCTGAATAAGTCACAGCGAGAAGAGATCTGGCGTTTCCCTAGTCTCGCCTGTAGTCCGATTATCCGTTGCAGAAAGTATCCAAACACAATTGTCACGCGTAGAGTACAATCGTTTGTCTACTAACACACTAACGCAGCGTTTGCTGTCCTTCAGAAGCCTTTGAATCAGTCTCTCAACGGACCAGATTCAGAAGGAAAATAATAGATTAACAGTCGCAAGCTCTAAGAAGGCTTGCACACAAAAAGGAACAGGAACGGTATTGAATACAATCCCTACGCTGGCATATGCACATCGCACATCGTACACGAAGCAGTTCCCATTCTCAGTCACCGCGCAATTCTTTCCAAGGCTCGGAACCACCACAGATGCCGAACATACCGTTGATGCCCGGCAATGCACTCGGAGGCGAAGAGAAGAATGACGCCGAAGTCGCCACTATCAACCGCTTTCCCAGCTTCGATACTGATATGAAAAAGATACTCGTATCCCTACTCAACGTAACAAGTGAGACTACTAGCAAGTTGTGTCTAGCTCTCAAGGAAGGCGGATTATGCGAGTGGAAGTCGTTCCTCGACGCACTTATTGAACCGAATTTTGCACGCGAACTTACCTATACGGAGGGAGGACTGCCAACGCATATCCCTCGATCCATTCAAAGGAGCATAGAAGCACTTGCCGATTTCGCTATCGACCTACAAGAAGTTGATGTCGTTCTAGAAGAAGACGAGAGGAACTGGAAAGATGTAAAGTCATATACATACAGTGAATTCCAGTCATTCCGCGAAGAACGTGCCCAACGCTTGCGTAACGAATCTGCTCTGAACCCACCGCCTCCTCCGGCGGGAAGTAACAAAAAGTCACCTCAGCAGGTAAAGTACGAATCATGGTGCCAAAAAGCACGAGATGAAAAGTCCTTTACACCCCTCACGAATGACTCGAGATTCGAACACTGGCTCGTCGGTTTCAAAGCTAAACTTGAGGCATACGACATCGATACAGAGACATTCCTCGATGAAACTTGGCCTCCAGCTACGCTTCTGGGTTATACCCGTGATCTCTTCGTCAAGCAGTGTGCCTTCTTCTGGGTACTAATGTTGGAAGTCTTCAAGAGTGACCTTTCTGCATCATGTGTACACCGTCATTCTACCACTCGTGATGGACGCAAGGCCTACTTCGATTTCGTAAACCTTCACAGCAAATCAAAAGCAAAGGTATACGACAACTCGACTCAGCTACAAGCGTTGCTCAAGTTGAATCTCAACAATTGGAAGGAATCCAAAGTGAAATTCATCACACATTGGTTTGATGAATTAAATCACCTCAACAAGCTCCGTCCTCCCAACAAGCCCCTTGAGTACCATACTGTTAAATCAGCATTGTGTCAGGCATGCTATTCCAGCTTCCAGCTAAGCGAACAGTTTGCCAAAGTCAAGGATCCAGGTGGGACGAATAGCACCGTGACGGATGCGGTTGCCGAGGCCACTGCTATCCACGATCTTAAAATCACGCTTTTACTCGAAGCAACTCGACTTGATTCCCAGTCCGCGATGTCTGCTCCTCGGTCGACTGTACGTGCACACGTTCATGATTTTTCTTCTGAACTGAGCCAAAACCATGATGACTATGCTCTCCCCATCGAATTTGAAGGAGACTATCAAGATTATGCTGTGTTTAAGGCTGGACGTACCCCTGACCCTACCACAAGGTTGCCTACAAACATATGGAAGGCCTTGTCACGTCAGGACATGAAGAGTTGGCTCAGTTTTTCTCCGGAAGGCAAGAAAATCGTGGTTGCCTCATTGCGACACGACTTACTTAACACGGACCAACCTGACCCCAACAGTGTCAAACCCATTACCCGGAAGGCATACCAACATGGACATTCGGTATCATTCCGAGAAGACGATACTTCGACCAAAGATGAGCATGCCAATTCTGCAGCAGACCTTCATCCTGCTGTAGAAAATGATCGTAGAGGTGTTTTCCATGCATCCCTAGGTGTATACAAATCAACAACCTCTCCGTCTAAGGACCAGCGACCTCTCAAGTCTTCCGTGTCACCCGCGCATCCCGCTCGATTCCTTTCCGACAACCCTGACATTCAGTACAAAAAGGACGGTGACACCCAAATACCTGTGGGAACACCCTCATATTCCGCCAATTTTCACCAGTGGTATATTCCCGAGGATGATCTCACCTTTCCTAACGGTAGTCCAGTAACGTCATACACATACCGTATACACAAAACTACGATTACTAGCCCTGGTTTTGCCATGGTCGATCGCGGCGCAAATGGTTGCATCATCGGCAATGATGCGTGTCTCATCTCCAAGGATATCCCACCGCGATATGTTAACGTCACCGGCATTAACAATCATCAGGTACAAAATATTCCCATTGCTACATGCGGAGCATATTCCATGTCGAACAGATGCCCCGTCATCCTCATTTTCAATGAATGTGCCTATACAGGACGACACCCTTCTATATTGTCCTCCGGCCAGATGGAAGCATATTTTTCCACTGTCGACGACACATCCATCAAAGCGGGCGGCGGACAGGTCATCACCACCTCCGATGGCTATGCACTGCCTCTTAGCATACGACACGGTTTACCATACCTTGCAATGCAAAAAGTATACGACTGTTGAGTTTGACACGCTCCCACATGTTATCATGACATCCGATAAGCATTGGGACCCATCTGTTCTCGATACCACGATCAGTGCTAACGATGAACAATTTCTCCAGAAATATCCTCCCCAACCACAGCAACTCCCATATGCCGATTACGACGAATATGGGAACCCACGCTGTCTTGAAGGATTAGATATCTCTGTTTCCCCCGGCTCCTCCACGGTCACATCCCTCAGTTCGTATTCCAGCCATTCCACTCAATCTCCCTTCCTTCCTATTGATGATCATAGGGCCAACGATCGCTCTTTTTGGCTTACTTCCACCAACTACGCTCATCAAGAACGTCTCGCATGCTGCGCGTTACCCGCAGCCTCTGGAACAGTCACTGCGTTTCCGACGGATTGTACTGCCAGTGACACTACACGTATTGCAGCTACGCCCCGCGAAAGATACCCCAACGGACATGACTACTTATCCCTGAAACCTTTCTTTTGCTGGGTTTCCACCGATCGCATCAAAGCTACGTTTGAAAACTCAACCCAATATGGTTCGTTAGCGGTTAGCCCTGATGGAAACATTTTCAAACGTTTTCATTCCCCTCAACCGGCCATGAACGTTCGCCCCTTCAATGACGATGTTATGTCCGATGCTGTCTATTCAGATGTCCCAGCAATTGATGGTGGCTCCAAAATTGCTCAGATCTTCTTTGGCCGCAAATCACATATTATACACGTTGAGGAAATGCGTACCACTGGCGATTTCCTATCCTGCTTCCAGAACTTTGTTCGAAAATGGGGCAGACCCATTCGCCTCCTTTGCGACCACGGTAACTATCAATCCAGTAAGAAGGTCGTCGATTACCTCAAAATGTTATGGATTGGACTCTGGCAAAGTGAACCGTATCACCAACACCAGAATCAATTCGAACGCCGATACCAAACGTTCAAGCGCATTGTCAATCGCGTCATGGATCGTACAGGCACACCACCACACCTATGGCTACTGTGCATGACATACGTCGCGGGTCTCCTCAATGTTATTTCTGATCCTACGCTGTCCGATAAACAGCCGATCTTCATTGCCACCAGTACACTTGGCGACATCAGCGCATACACCAGTTTCTTCTGGTTTGAACCTGTGTATTTCAAAACCAATGACTCTCCTTTCGGTACCCAGTCTACCGAACGCCTAGGTCATTTTGTTGGCATCGCCGAACATGTTGGCAATGGACTCTGCTTCCGAATCTGGGATCCCATTACCAACAAGTTACTTGACCGGTCCGGTGTCCGATCTGCTCTTACGCCTGAGTCCCGTAACAAACGCACGGGCCTATTTACTGATGATGGTTTCATCAAATGGCGTAACGCCAAGGATTCCTTGCCCCGTTTGTACGCCACTGGAGAAGCTCCAGCATTCAAACATGGGGAGCATACCAATCAAAGTAAACCCATTGACGAGTCTACGAAACCAAACAACTCAGTTCCCCCTAGCGTTTCACCCGCTGATTCTGACACTGCCGATGACACCGTCCCATCTGTACCCAACAAACAACCAGATACTACGCCTCCCGCATCTGGCACTCAACCAATTCTCAAACCACCCGCCCACCCCTCGTTACCGAGCTTTCTTTATACGAAGGTCGATGACAGCCCTAGCTGGTCACCTTCTCCACTCCCTAACAACTATGGGGAGAGTTTTGATGGTCCTCCTACGACACACATCTTCAGCAAGACATCCGATGGCGTTCTCCTGACTGAAGATGATTTTGACCCACCGGAATTAGCATACTTTGATGTTAGTGACGTCACAACTCCACACACCAACCCCGCTACTCCTTCCATAGACCCATCACAGGTAGTTGTTACCAACGCAGAAGGTAACGCACAATTTGACGATGACGGTAAACCCATTACCATTCCTACGATCCCGATTGCCGATCTACAAGGACGATCCTTTCTTGTAACCAATCCGGATGGCACCCGGAAACGTCTTACCATCGTCGATGTTGAAGACAGTCTTGAACGCAACAACGACTTCATCAAGTTCAAGTGCAAACACTCCAATGACGAACTCAATGATATCATTGCATACAATGATGTCATGAATTACATCCATTGTGATTCAACACAAGAAGACAGCAAACTCTGGTCGTTTCGCCGCATCCTAGGACACCAAGGTCCATTGGATAACAAGCATCCTCAATACAAAGGTTCCAAGTATAACCTTTGGATTGAATGGGAAAATATGGAACACACATATGAACCTCTGGCCAACATTGCGGCTGATGACCCTGTCACCGTTGCAAAATATGGGAAAGACAACAACTTGCTTGACCTCCCGGGATGGAAACGCCTCAAGCGAATCACCAACCTAGCGTGACGAACCAAGAAACTTGATCGACTCGTGCACCAAGCCAAACTACGTTCTTTCCGTACCACTCCGCAGTATCAATATGGATTCAAAGTGCCTCGTAACCACGAAGAAGCCCTCCGATTTGATCAAGCCAACGGAAACACCAAATGGGAAGATGCCACCACTCTGGAAATGGCACAACTCAATGAGTACAATACATTCATTGATAAAGGCGTGTGCAAGACGAGCTCCATTCCCCCGGGATTCCAACAGATCAAGGTACACATGATATACGCTGTCAAGCACGACGGTAGACACAAGGCTCGTCTCGTTGCTAACGGTAATCTCACTGAGGCCCCTATCCACAGTGTCTACGCAGGTGTCGTATCTCTCTGTGGCCTACGTATGTGCCTATTCCTAGCTGAACTCAACGACCTAGAAGCATGGGGCACCGACATAGGTAACGCCTACCTAGAAGCAGTTACCTGCGAGAAAGTATGCATCAAGGCAGGTCCCGAATTCGGATCGCTGGAAGATCACCTGTTGATCATTTACAAAGCCCTATACGGTCTCAGGTCTTCAGGCAAGTGCTTTGGAGACTTACTCGCGGCTTGTCTCATTGAACTCGGCTTCGAAAGATCCCGCGCAGAACCGGAAATATTCCTCAAACCCGGAACGAACAAGCATGGTGAACGTGTATATGAGCTTATATGCACATATGTCGATGACCTATGTCTCTGCATGGCAGATCCCAATTCCTTCTTGAAGATATTGCAGTCGTCACCATATAACTTCAAACTGAAGGGATCCGGACCTATGAACTTTCACCTAGGTTGTGGATTTGAGCGCGACGAACATGGTGTTCTATGCATGAATCCCATAAAGTTCATCGAAAAGATGGAAGCATCTTACGAACAAATGTTCGGATGCAAACCTAACACTAGGTTCCAATCACCCATTGCGGAGAACGATCATCCCGAATTGGACTCCTCAGCCTTTCTCGAAGAAACTGGTATACAGAAGTACCAGAGTATGATCGGTTCACTCCAATGGATCATCGCTATTGGCCGTTTCGATGTACAAACAGCCGTGATGACGCTCTCAAGTTTCAGAGCTCAGCCACGAGATGGGCATCTTGAACGTGCAAAACGTATCTATGGATATATCTCCAAGTTTAGACATTTTAAAATCAGATTCCGCGTGGAACCACCCGATTTTATATTGACTAAACCCGACATCATCGATTGGTCCAACACCGTCTATGGAGAGCATTTGAAAAGAATTCACCGTGTAACGCGTATTCATACGTACGAAGAGTCACGAAGGCAAATAACCTTATTCGTAAGGTTATTTAACCTGAGTGAATAATCGTCGGTGATTATCCATGTGGATTGTCTCTTAGCGGGAATTTTCCCAACAGCTCACTCTTCGAAGAATTAACAACTCTAAAACACTATCATGCCCTAAAATCTGTGTACAACCTAGTACTAATCCTACACAACAAGGTACAATACGGTGATATTCCAATGAGAATATCACGGTGAATTATACGGTAATACGATACAACGAAATACCGATCAAAGGTGGTTTTACATGTGTTTTGTGTCTCTTTACGTGTGCTTTGTATGCTAAGAATTACGCGGTAATATGCCGTAAATCGACACGACGATATGATGAGTAATTAACCTGTCGACAACGACAAGGCCGAATGAACAGTAACAACCACACTCTTGCTCACTAAATCAATCGATCGTAAGACCGTTTGCGTTTGTTTGTTACGACACACTTTCTTTAGTTTATCAGACCCACAGCACTCTACGAGCTGTGGAGGACCGATTGGCGTTTCCCACCGAGAAACGCAGTTTGAGCTCGAAGACTAATCCGGACTAGCCTGATCAGCTACCGGCATCAACCCTCAAGGATGTAAAAGGGGCAGTTGCTTGTGGAGCCCTGGAACAGACCAACACCAGGGCGGTCTCCCTGAAAGAAGAGACCAAAGAATCGAACCAAGGTGGTGGCTCCACCGGGTTTCGAGATCCAGCAAAACAAGCAAGGGAAAAGATGCTGGACGGCTCAGTCGAAAGAGCCGCCCAGGTTGGCATCAGTTGAAAGGAATCAATATCCGAGAACACTGATCTTTCACTGAAAACAAGAATGAGTGAGCCAGAAGATTGAGCCTGAAGTATTCTGTGGTGAAACAGATTGGAAGGAACAGATTGCAAAGAGCATCTGCCCGAAAGAACAGATTGCGAAAGAACATCTGCTCTAGAATCGAGAACACCAAATCTCGAAGAACGAAAGATCGCAAAGATCCAAAAAAAGGGAAAGAGAACACTAAATTCTCAGGAAACAATCTTTCAACCTTTCACCACAGAAATAAAGAATGAGCAAAATCCTGAGAAAGGATAGGAAAGCTCACAATCTTGATTTGTAACAAAAGCAAAAGCTCACACAAAAGTATAACAAAACCGGAACGAAAATTCGATCCGGATAAATACAGAACGACAGTCACCAACGATTGATATCCATATCTCACATCTAATCCCTCGATTCGATTACACTCTCCCACCACATACCACCATCGATTGAATATTCAATATTCCATCGAATATCATCTATCGAATACTCCAAATAATCCGAAAACTCTCTTCAAAGTGACCATCCGACCATTAGAATACACAATTCTACTCCAAATAATCCGAAAACTCTCTTCAAAGTGACCATCAGACCATTAGAATACACAATTCATCACCATGGTACGAACTAGAGCGGACAACGACATGGAAGAAACAAAAATGGAAGTGGATGACGATGACGATTCAGACGATGACGATTCACAGAATTCTAATGAAAACAATGGAAGAGGTATGCAAGAAAAGGAAGATTTGGAAGATAAAATCATGGAAGTCATGGAAAGGGCCTTTGAAGACCCAGAATCAAACTCAACCATGAAGAGAATCATCGACCAAGAAATAAAGAAAAGAGTCAGGGCAATGAGAGATGCAGAAAGAAAGGGTGTGAATCCAGATGACGCGGATAGCGAAAATCATGAGGATGAAGGAAACGATGCTGACCAAAATGCAGAGAACGCAAGAGCTGAACGGCTGGGAAGAAGGTCATCCCAACCCAGGATAAAAATCAGGGGATTCAACAATGGTAGATTTCTGAACCCAGAACAGCTTGCTTTCAGGAGCAGCCTAATGGATTTTGGTATCAACTATGAATCAGCTGAAGAAATTATGAGGGGAGGGATGTCTAATATCCGCGAAATCACAGACCTCAATAAGGAAAGCATTAAATCGTTCATGCACGGATTGAAATCTATCAGTCCGGACTGTCCTAATCCAAAAAGTATCCACTATGGTAACAGGCTATCATCGAGGCTCCTAACTTGGGCAAATTGGGCCCGGTATCAACCATTGATTGGAGTCAAGCCAAGGGCTATCGACTGGAACGCAAACCCAAACAACCTGGAACTGCAGCAATTCAGAATCAAGATGATGGAATCAAGTGTGAAATCACAGGAAAAGGCAACTCCACCCGAGCTGAAGGATCTCACAAAATTCAGGGAATGGGAGGAAGGCTTCCGACAAAACCTGAGATACAGATTCAACTCTGAGGGATTCCCAATCTTGTATGTCATAAGACCCCAAGAAAAGGAAGAAGTTACGGATGAAGCCAGGGCTGGAACAGTTGGGCAAAGTACAACAGATACTTATCCAACTTGGAGTGATTACAATGAAAGATGTGGCGTCCTGTCAGGTCCCCAGTATGATGAGGACAACAATGTTGTCTGGAGGTTGCTGTGTGATGCAACAAGAAAGGGTCCTGGGTGGGAATATGTGGCACATTTCCAAAACACTGCACTGAATTCTGGTAATGCCAGAAACGCTTTCATTTCTCTCATGCAACATGCTTACACTGATACCAATATCACTATGGTTCTGAATAAGACATATCAGGATATGAAAGATTCACACTACACTGGAGATTCCAAGGGTTATGACTGGAACAAGCACAAGCGAAATTGGACTGCCTTTCATGGAACAATTCTGAGATTTGAAAAGAATCATAATGAAAGAAGATTTGTCTGGGATTTTATCAATTCAATCAGTGATGAGCGACTTGATGCTGCAAAAGCAGATGCAATTGATGAGAGCAAAGACTATCGTGACAACTTCAATGAATGTTTGATTCTATTCACCAATCGCCTTGGATTGAAAAAGCTTGCAACAGGGAAGAGTAAAAGAGGTTCCAGAAGTTTGTATTCTATGGGCACAACCAGCAACAAAAAGCAAAAGACAACTGGAACTTTTACAGGAAAAGTTGAGTGCAAGCCTTACCCAACAAGTGTTTATAAAACAATGTCAAAAGAACAGCGCCAGGAGCTATACCAGATGAGACAGGCTAAAAAGAAAAGAAATCTCAAGGCTGCTGAGACTAAAAAGAAAGAAACTGAAAATGAAGGCGCTGGTGACAGTTTTGGATCAAAATCTAAGAAATGACATAATAACCGGACACTATCACTAGAACACAAATTGTTTAAAATGGTGAGCCGGTCATTATACCAGATGAATGTCCCTGTAGGTTTTGATGATGGGGAAAATGAAGAAGGATATTGTGAGTTAGACTCACATGCAGATACTACTGCAGCAGGAAGCAATATGGTATTGCTGAATCCTGACCAAATCACAACACACATTGATGTTGCACCTTTTTCTGAAGAATACAAGCCCATCAAGAAAATCCCCATTGGAAGCTGTGCGACTGCATGGACGAATCCAACATCAGGCCAAGTATATATCATAGTGTTCCATCAAGCACTGTACTTTGGGGACAAATTGAAAAACAGCTTGATATGCCCAAATCAAGTGAGGGACTGCAATTTCAACTCTGTTGAAGAGACACCTCGCCAATTTGATCCAAGATCCAAGCATGGAATTACAATTCAAACTCCACTGGAGGATGATGATCCAAAGAAAGTTTTTATCAAACTGAGTATGAGGAATGTGATCTCATATTTCCCCACAAGAAAGCCCACAAGAATGGAACTTGATGAATGTCAACATTTGATAGCAACAAATGATACCCCCTGGGATCCACATTCACTGAAGTTCAGGATGGCCGAGCTAGCCATTGACAATGGAGATCCAATTTCAGGGGACCAATTCAGCCTTCAAGCTATGTCAACCGAAGAGGACCAAGCAATGGAGGAAAGTTCTGTTGTAACAGAACCTGCTAGTAACGTTACAAATAAACTTCCCAAGACCAGCTTAGGAAAAGATCGGCATCCAAGTATCATGCAGCAATGCAAACTGATGAGGGTCCATCAGGTATCCACAAGGAGAATGCTAACTGAATGCCAGATTGCAACAGATGGAAATATTGCTCATCGGATTTCTTCAGTAAGGAATATTTCAAGCGCGCGAAGGGTAGACCAATTTTTGTTTGATGATACAGAATTTGACTTTATGGAAGCTCCTGAAGCAGAATCAAAACAGGCCCCTAGCTTGCAAGAAATTGACAATACACTTGAGAGAAGGTCTCTTGATAGAAGAAATCAATGGGGGCCATCAGTGATAACAATTGAAGGTCCAAACAAAGTTGACTGTGAACGCCTAGCCAAAACTTGGAACATTAGTTTTAAGAAAGCTGAGCAGACATTGAAAGTCACAACACAGAAGGCACTCAGGAATTTGCAATCACCATTGATGAGGCGGCTGCCTACTCAGCGCTTCAGAAACAAGAGAGTCGCACAAGGAACCTGGTACACTGATACATGGCATGCAAGAACCACGAGTATTATGAGGCAAGAAAAATGTGCACAGATCTTTACAAATGGAAATGGGTTTGAAGTATTTATACCAATACAGGACAAATCACAAGCCCACCAAGGACTGAAGACATTTATTCATGAAATTGGAATTCCAGAGCATTTGATTTCTGATGGTGCGCCGGAACAAGGATCCCCAAGAACCTACAAAACACACTGGAATTCAATTGTAAAGCGCAACCATATCCATCAGACATTTATCCAGCCACATTGCCCATTCCAAAATCGAGCAGAACAAGCAATTGGTCATCTTGGTAGTGCAATCACAACCAAGTCTGCAAAGAAGAAGTCACCGAGAAGATTATGGTCATTTTGTGGTGAACTATGTGCAAACATAAGGCAGAGAACAGCATCAAACAACCCTTCTTCAATGGGGCGAACTCCATTTGAATTGGTCCATGGCTATAGGCCCGATATTACATTATATACTTCATCAGAATGGTATGATTTTGTGTTTTATTATGAAAAAGGTGATTCTTCCACCCGAGGTGTTGAAAGGCTGGCGCGATGGTTGGGTCCCTGTGGAAATAGGGTAGGTGGGGGGGATTGTTTTTGGCTCCTGCCTGAATCGGCAATACCAATATCTACAAATTCAATAAGACCCGTCAAGGAATTTGAATGGCGGGACAGAGATATCCTCAGAAGAATGGAAGCCATTGACAAATCAATTGAATCCAAGATTGGAGATGAAGTCAAGGACAGCGCATCATTCTTCCAGGAAAACTACCCAGAGCCCCAAATAGAGCTATTTGAGAACCAACCAGTAAAAATACCGGATATGAAACTTGACATGGCTGAGCCAGAAGCATCGGTAGAAGATGTTGATGAAACAGATGAATATCTGGGAAATGAAGTGATCATTGAAAGAGGTGATGAAAGACTCAGGTGCGTTGTCAAGGACAGGGTTCGCGACTTGAAAAACAGACCAATAGGAATCAGAAATGAGAATCCCATACTAGACACGAGGCTGTATAAATTGCAACTACCTGATGGCACCATGGAGGAATACACGGCAAATATTGTTGCAGAGAGCCTATACAGCTCTGTTGATGATGACGGGAGGATGTTCACTCTACTAGATGAGCTCATTGACCATGAATGTGACAACACTGCACTAACTGATGATGAAGCCACGACCATAGGAAAAAATGGCAGGAAAACTCATAAGCCGACAACTAGGGGTTGGAGAATTCTTGCCAGTTGGAAAGATGGCACTGAATCGTGGTGTAAGTTAAGTGATGTGAAAGAATCATTTCCAGTGCAATTAGCCGAATATGCAGTTAACAATAACCTTGAAAAATCACCAGCTTTCAGATGGTGGGTGCACAAAATTTTGAGGAGGAAGGACCGAATCCTTAAAGCGGCCAAAACAGCAAAGTATTGGTTGAAGACTCACAAATATGGAGTTGAATTGCCACATTCAATCAAACAAGCGCTGGCTATTGATAAGAAAACGGGGACCGACCACTGGGAAAGAGCAATTCATAAAGAAATGACAAATAATATGGCAGCGTTTGAATTTTCTGATGATGATGTTATTCCAGTTGGTCATAAACAGATAACAACCCACATGATTTTTGACATCAAGCTTGGGTCCCTAACAAGGAAGGCCAGGTTGGTAGGGGACGGTCACAAAGTCCCTGCAGTGGCCAAAGAAAATACTTATTCATCGGTCCCCAGTCGAGCCTCAGTAAGAATATTCTTTCTGCTGGCAGCGCTGAATGATTTGAAGGTTCTCTCAGCTGATATTCAAAATGCATATTTGACAGCCCCGATTAAAGAGAAATACTTCCTAAAAGCGAGAGAAGAAGATGGTTTTCCACCTCACCTTGCAGGAAGACCTTGTAAGATTGTCCGCGCATTGTATGGACTGCCGGTTGCTGGTGCATCTTTCAGGTCATACCTCACCCAGCATTTGAGAGATCTTGGATATTCACCGTGCAAGGCAGATCCGGATGTGCACTTAAGAATTGAAACCAGGAAAGATGGATCCAGATACTGGGCAATGCTCATTGCATATGTAGATGATATCCTATGTTCTGGCGAAGACCCAAAGTTCCAGCTTGAAAACATTGAACGAAAGTTCAAATTGAAGGATGATACGATTGAAGAGCCAACTCTATATTTGGGAGCTGATATTGGGAAATTCTACTTTGAAGGTGATTCAAAGCCAAGATGGTCATTATCAAGCACTAAGTACACAGCGAAAGCTGTTGCAGCAGTCGAACAAGAGTTAGGAACTGAAAAATATGGCTACAAGTATCTACCAAAATCAGCATCTAGTCCACTGTCACATGATTACCGACCAGAAATTGATATATCAGAAGAATTGAACCCTGAATTGCAAAATTACTATCAAGGTTTAATTGGGGTTCTCAGGTGGATTTGTGAACTAGGAAGACTTGACATAGTAATGCCAGTATCACTGATGTCAAGATATTTGGCACAGGCAAGGATCGGGCATTTGAATCAGTTGTTTCATATATTTGCATATTTGAAAAAGTACAACAGGTCAAAGTTGGTTTTTGACGACACTGTACCAAGCGTTGATGAGAGTAAATTTCAAAAATGTGACTGGTCTGAATTTTATCCTGGTGCCGTGGAAGTCATACCAGCAGATATGCCTGAAGCTTTGGGAAAACATGTGACGATGAGTTGTTTTGTTGATGCTGACCATGCCGGATGCAAGGCAGCAAGAAGGTCTCATACCGGCGTTATTATCTTCATTAATAATGCACCGATCATTTGGTTTTCCAAAAGACAAACAACAGTTGAGACATCAACTTTTGGATCTGAAATCATTGCTTTGAAGATTGCAATAGAATTGGTTGAAGGTCTAAGGTACAAGTTGAGGATGATGGGTGTTCCAATTGATGGGAGCACAAATGTGTATTGTGATAATGATTCAGTTGTCACAAATGTTACACGACCTGAAAGCCCATGTAAGAAGAAGCACAACAGCATTGCATACCACAAAGCACGCGAATCTATTGCAGCAGGAATTATCAGAGTTGCAAAGGAACCAGGTTCAACAAATATTGCTGATTTGTTTACAAAGCTAATGAGTGGCGCTGTTTTCAGAGAACATTGTTCTCGTTGCATGTGGTAAGAAATTTGTTAAAATCAATCATTCAGTGGAATGTTCGATCGATCGTTCGACCGAAGCGACAAGTTGATTTTCTAAGTTCGATCATGGAAACGTTCAATCTGCAACGAGCATTTCGAAAAAATGAATAATGAACAAATCGTCCTGCAATGAGCATTTCGAAAATGGATAATTTGATCCATGAATACAATATATCAAACCGGCAAGGATCAGGGCAAAATGCCATGATACGAGCCAGAATGAATGGCAAAATGCCTTCCCCCATTTTCTTTTGATAGGGCCTCTGATGGTAGACTGGATACAGTTTGGTATTCAACATACGAATGACTCACAATGAATAGGTTAAGTCATAGAATCCAGCCGCTTAACGGTTGGAGGATTTATGACTGAAGGGGACTGAAAAGAATTCACCGTGTAACGCGTATTCATACGTACGAAGAGTCACGAAGGCAAATAACCTTATTCGTAAGGTTATTTAACCTGAGTGAATAATCGTCGGTGATTATCCATGTGGATTGTCTCTTAGCGGGAATTTTCCCAACAGCTCACTCTTCGAAGAATTAACAACTCTAAAACACTATCATGCCCTAAAATCTGTGTACAACCTAGTACTAATCCTACACAACAAGGTACAATACGGTGATATTCCAATGAGAATATCACGGTGAATTATACGGTAATACGATACAACGAAAGACCGATCAAAGGTGGTTTTACATGTGTTTTGTGTCTCTTTACGTGTGCTTTGTATGCTAAGAATTACGCGGTAATATGCCGTAAATCGACACGACGATATGATGAGTAATTAACCTGTCGACAACGACAAGGCCGAATGAACAGTAACAACCACACTCTTGCTCACTAAATCAATCGATCGTAAGACCGTTTGCGTTTGTTTGTTACGACACACTTTCTTTACATTCTGAAGAGCTACCCGACGACGCTCCTACACAGCTTGGAAAGACAGTAGTGTTGACACATTTCTATGATGCTAACCTCATGCATGATATTCTCAGTGGTAAGGCTGTAACCGGCATTCTTCATTTCGCGAACAAGACCCCCATGATGTGGTTCTCGAAGAAGCAGTCTACTACGGAAACAGCCACCTTTGGAGCTGAATTTGTTGCAGGAAGGACTTGCATTGAACAGATCGTTGATTTACGCCACTCATTCCGATACCTAGGAACACGAGTCCATGATGTCTCATACTCTTGGGGTGACAACGAAAAGATGATCCAAACGTCAACCTTCCCTTACGCAAGATTGCACAAGCGTCATAAAATTCTGTCGTTTCACTACGTACGGAGCATGATAGCGAGAGGTTTCATTTTAATGATGCACATCCCAGGTAAGGATAACTGTGCAGACATTCTCACCAAGCATTGGGGACACTCAGTTGTGTATCCACTGCTCAGGCCCATCTTCCACTTCTGTGGTAATACCGGCGACCTTCTTCAGGGTGATGGAAGCATCATGTAGAGCGTGATGACCCTTCACAAGGAGACATGGGGAGTATTAAATTCCTTTCGTGACCAGAAGTACCAAAGCTACCAGAGGGTAGATTTCCTATTCGTACAAATCAATGAGTCCCGTATCCATCTAAGTAATCGATTCCCACGACATATCGATTCCCACGGCGCATCGATTCCCATCGCGCATCAACGGTGAGCAATCCCTGTTTTACAGTATTGCCATTGTTCTTCGGTGAGCAAACTCTGATTTCATAAAATATCACACGAGCTACGGGAGCAATTCCTGACCTTAATGATAAACATATCATGGAGTCTTCCTAACGGAACAAGAGAAGAAAACCATTGGCGTGTGATTCTCACACAATACATATACATGCATACAGATATATATGGTCAACGACCAATACATGTACGGAAATAATCAGCAAGTAATCTCATCACTACGCAACAGCAGTTGCAACGTATTCATCTCAATAAAAGAGATATCTTGCATTTCAGCAAGATTTCACTTTATCTCATACTTTTAACATTCAACTGATTTATATCCCAAAATTCACACTAGTTGCTACCAACTACTTGTAATCTACATACTAAGGTCTGTCTCGCTGCAATCTGAATAAGTCACAGCAAGAAGAGATCCGGCGTTTCCCTAGCTTTGCCTGTAGTCCGATTATCCGTTGCCGAAAGTATCCAAACACAATTGTCACGCGTAGAGTACAATCGTTTGTCTACTAACACACTAACGCAGCGTTGCTGTTCTTCAGAAGCCTCTGAATCAGACTCTCAACGAATCGGATTCAGAAGGAAAATAATAATGACCTACCACTTGCAGACCTCCCAACTAATGTCAAGCACCTGCTTAGGACTGATGACAACCTTCCTCTCCCACCGGAACCCAATGAGGTGTCATCCCGTGATTTTCAATTCTCCATCTCCCCGTTTGCAGACCTCACCAATCTCAGGCTCACCATCTCAAGTTCTTGTACTGATCAAGCATTTGGTCTTCGCTATGCAAATGATTCCTTACTTGGCAGAGCGTATGTCACAGACATCATCCCAAAAAGCCCTGCCTCCAAGCTTTTCTCCTCTCATAAGAAATCTCTCTCCAGGCTCAGAGGCGCTTATATTGTATCTATCAATCACGACCGTGTGTTTTCTGCCGCTGATGTTACCATAGCCTTGCATGCCTCCCACGATCGAGGGGTGAGGGATTCAACAGATACAGCAAGTAATCTCAGCACTACGCAACAGCAGTTGCAACGTATTCATCTCAATAAAAGAGATATCTTGCATTTCAGCAAGATTTCACTTTATCTCATACTTTTAACATTCAACTGATTTATATCCCAAAATTCACACTAGTTGCTACCAACTACTTGTAATCTACATACTAAGGTCTGTCTTGCTGCAATCTGAATAAGTCACAGCGAGAAGAGATCTGGCGTTTCCCTAGTCTCGCCTGTAGTCCGATTATCCGTTGCCGAAAGTATCCAACCACAATTGTCACGCGTAGAGTACAATCGTTTGTCTACTAACACACTAACGCAGCGTTTGCTGTCCTTCAGAAGCCTTTGAATCAGTCTCTCAACGAATCGGATTCAGAAGGAAAATAATATGTCTTGTTTCTAACCGATTACTCTCTTTTGTTTGTAGTCCTAAGTGATATCGTTTTTACCACTTAGGGATTTCCAAGTAGTGGAGGTGCGTTTGATTCTAACGTTTGATCGTTCTCGTATTCCGCACCTCGGTCGTTTTGTTCGTTTTGTCGGCTTTTCTGATCGAATTTGATGCCGACAACAGTCCGTATTTTTTTTGCCGACAACACACCCCTTGATCCAATACTCTACTTGTGATGTATTGGATTACTGTCGGAGTATATCATGTTGAATCGTATTGATAGACAAATCGAACGTTCGGATCAAATCAAATTGAAGAATCCAGTGGAATGAATTAACCTGGGTAGTGTCCCATGATGTATCTTGCATGACGAATGGAACTGTTTGACGCTTAATTGATTGATAGATCGAACGTTCAGATCGAATCGTAACGCGCAAGCGATTTAACTTTGGTAGTGTCCCATGATAAATCTTGCGTGTTGGGCGTGCAAGATCCATCCCAATGGTTTGGTCAGATCATCAGCAGGGTTGATAACTCCAGGAATATGAATCATCTTGATTTCACCATTTTCTTTCCAAGCTTGAATCGCAAAGAACCTGATTTCAATATGTCTGGTTCTTTCAGTTGGCTTCTGGGCATTGATGATTTTGATTGCTGATGCATTGTCCTCATAGATCGGAGTCGGACCAACTTGGGCGAATCCTAATTCCTTGAGTATAGACCTGAGATATCTGGCTGTTTTGGCTGCTGTGACAGCAGCAATGAACTCAGCTTCCGTAGAACTCTGTGCAGTAAGTGACTGAGCTTTGGATCGGTAAACAATGGCTCCACCAGCATAAGTGAAAACATATCCTGTGGTGGACCTACGATGTTTTGGATCATTGCCATACGCGGCATCAACAAAACACATCAGTTTGGCTTGCTTGATATCTTCAGGGTATTTGGGAAGCGATGCATCTTGGACTGCATCGTCGTATGGTTCCCCATGAGGCAGAGATGGCTCAGCATTTGGTCTGTAGAACCTAATCCCCCAAGATTGGGTTGTTCTGAGATAGCGGGCTATGTTCTTCAGACTGGAATAGTGGAAAGCAGTGGGATTGGAACTGTATTTTGACATTAGAGTCACTGCATAGCCTATGTCTGGCCGGCAACTCACATATGCGAACATCATTTCACCTAAGAGCGTCCTGTAGGAGAAACCAGACTTGGATTGTAATTCAGCATGTTCCTTGGTGCCTTCTAATGGTCCATCAGTATGTGATTGTAGTTGGCTCAGCACTTCCGTTGATAATGGTGCTGAAGGCTTGGAGTGAGGTTTCATCTTAGAGTCAGTTTCCCAACCATGGGACGTCATAATTCTGTCAATGTAATTTGCACAGGACAGTTCAATGTAATCAGCTGTCTGTTTGACATCAATCCCATTGAAATCTTCAAGCAATCCCATTTTTGTGAAGGGGATTACGTCTTCTTTAGGTAGCTTCAGTTTCGCTCCAATAATGTCATAGATCTTGTCAGATATGGATTCTGATGTGCAAGCCAGTGCGAAATCATTGACTTGTCTCAGCATGTAGACTGTTTCACCTTCAAAAAATGTTGTGTAGATCGTTCTGTCATGTGTGGTGGTCTTGAAGTTGAGATCAGGGCCTTTCAAAATCTTGTTGATGTGGGTTTCCCAAAGTCTTCCGGATTCTGGATGGCCTTGAAGCGCTCGAAGGACAGGGAGCACCAATCTTCTGTCTATGACTTTGCCATGCTTGTGGCGGTACCATTCTGCAAATGCATCATCAATAGTCATGTATGTAGGGATGTTGGGCCCTGGAGAATGGGCGTAGGCGTCAGCAGCATCCCCTCCATAGATTTTGAGGTTGAGGCTAGCTGCAATGGCAAAGAACAATCTTTGGATGGGGTGTTCAACACATGATGAGTATGACATTGCTATTGCATGCAGGGTTGGAGGGGCATATTTGCTTCCATTGCAGCATTGTCTTGCGCGGCGGACACCATTTCTCTTGACACTGTATTGCCAGTGGGGTCAGAGAATAATCGCATTTGGGTCCTTAGGGTATTGAATTGGTGATCCAAACATTTCCAAGTCCTCAAACTGATCAAGCTGCTTTCGCTCCCCAGCTTCCCATTCTGCCCATGTCAATAATGACTTGAGATTCCTTCGAGTGAAGTGTCCTAGTGCTTGTTCTTCAGGTGTAGTGGCTTTGGAGTTGATGGCCTTGATTAGGAGTTCAATTTCTTCAGTCGGGAGTGAATCTGCATCGAGGGGTAATGCGTGATTGCCAGCCTTATGAAGCTTGGTGATGGCTCGAAGTGATGCAATATCAATAGTAGGAATGACGACATCCATGTCATCCTCAGTTGGTGCCAAGTGTCTTTGGATGGAGGCATGGAGCGCTTCAGTGTTGGCAACTTGGTTGATTTTGGATTGGATGATATGCTTGTATTTGTTGCCAATTTGCTTGATAGCCTTGATGGATGAAATCCGGTCCAAGAACGGTGGATCTTTGTCGTCGGTAGGTTCCTTCCAAGACGTATTTGGAGCAAATAGTCCATATTCATTCGAGTGCTTCCTGACCTCCTTCATAGACAGTTTGGTTTCAAGTGCAAAGGTAATGGGTGTATCTATTGAATCCCTCACCCCTCGAGCGTGTGATTGGTGCAAGGTTGTGGTAACATCAGCAGCAGTGATCACACGGTTGTGATTGATAGATACAATATAAGCGCCTCGGAGCTTTGAGAGGGATTTCTTGTGTGAGGAGAAAAGTTTTGAGGCAGGGCTATTTGGGAGGATATCGGTGACATATGCTCTGCCAAGTAGTGAGTCATTGGCATACCTGAGACCAAATGCCGGATCAGAACAGGAACTGAAACAGTAAGCCTGAGGTTGGTTAGGTCGGCAAACGGGGTGACGGAAAACTGGAAATCACTGGATGAGACGTCAGTAGGCTCTGGTGGCAGTCGAATGTTGTCATCAGTCCGGAGTAGGTGTTTGACATTAGTGGGGAGGTCTGCAAGTGGGAGATCATGCATGCCTTCGTCAAACCGGATATGGGTGGCGATTTTGACTCTGTGCGTCTCAGTATCATACCAAAGGATGTTTCTGGTAGTATATGGGACAAAACCCAGGAATATTCCCTTGCGTGCATTTGGTTTGAGCTTTATGGAGCGCTTGCCTGGAGGTCTCACCCAAACTCTGCAACCAAAGGTGCGGAAATCAGCGAGATTTTCCTTATGACCAGTTGCCAATTCCAATGGTGAATGTGGCTGGTTGCCTTCAGGGAAGGCGTTTGACAGTCTTAGGGCATGATAGAAGGCAAACGGCCAAAATTTGATGGGCAAATTCGCACCAGAGAGCATGGTTCGCATGGAATTAGCCAAAGTTCGATGTGCTCTTTCCACTGTACCATTCTGGTGAGAAGCGTCAGCGCCGGTGGGGAAGATTGAGTATCCAAATGCAGAAAAGAGGTTTCTGATATCAGGATTGTGATAGAGTTCTCCACCTTGATCGACTGAAACATACTTGTTTGCACAAGTTGGGTTGTGCTGAGAGAAGAAATGTTCTAGCCAATGAAGTGGTGCACCTTTTGACATTCTGGTACCACCATATTTCATACCAGTATAGTGGTATGTGATGAGAATCCATGCTGTTTCACCATGAATGCCTTCATAGTCACGCTTGCGTTTGCTAGTGGAGGATTTGGCGCCAGAGAATGCGAAATCAATTGATAATCCTTGAAAGGGTTGCGTAGCTTTCCTTGTGGAATGTGAGCCTGCAGGCGTCTTTGTTTGCTTACATTGAATGCAAGTTGGACATTGATCAGGGATACTGGTTTGTCGTTGGAACTTTGGTACGCCAAGAATGGACTTGTGTGCGTTGTAGAGGAATGCGTCACAAGGGTGCCCTTATCTCTGGTGCCACAGAAGTTTCGATGTCTTGGTTTTGATGGCTTGGATGGGGATACTTTTGTCCACAATCTTGGTGAAAAACAGTTTTGCATCAAACCTTGGTATGTCACTGGTATCAGACCGAGCTGGAGCTGCTTCTGCGCATTTTTGCAGTGTGACAAGATTGGTGTATACGTCATATCTGTAGGTGCTGATGGCTTCTTTGGAGGCCAGTTCACAAGCTTCTTTGAACTGCACGTCAGTCGCCAAAGCATAGGCTGACGATGTTGCACAATTGGCATATGGGGATGTAAGATCAATGTCTGGGATGAGTACTGGATGTGTGTAGCACTGACCATCAATGATACTTCCGTGCAGGACAATGCTTTTGGCAGTGTTCTGCTTGTGATGACAAATAATGGTGAGGTTTCCATTTTGTTGGGCAGATGAGTCAAGGTTGTCAGTGAAGGCTTTGTGTATGGACTGTCCAGTGAACTGGTGTCTCATTCGTGATGTTGTTCCACAGAGGTCATTCTCACTCAGTAGTGTGGTTGAAAGGGAGGGAGAATAATAGAAGAAGACTTTGAGATACCCTATGTGATTGGGTGCTGGAATATGCAAGTAGCCAGATCCTTCAGGAATGCAGGTTGCTGCCTTTCCTCCAATCGCTGCCGTGAGCCTGACAGGACATTTTCTCAGCTTTGTGTAAGGTTTGTAACCATGCAGGATATGTTTTAGGTTTGTGCAGGAAACTTTGGCACCTGTGTCAATCTGAGCTCTGACGCCATGTTGGAAATAGGCTGCAGCTGCAATAGGATCTGGTGGGACAAGGATTTGCACATTGTTGGTATTAGCTGAGATAGGATTGTCTCTGTCGAAGTTGGGATCTCCATTGATTTCCAGGTGTGATTCCAATGCAGGGGCTGTAACCTCAAGTGATTCCATCTCACAGTAGACATCAATTGGGATTGAAGATTGGAGGCTGTGCCCGGGTAGGAGGTTGACAGCACCAACGTGGACAGATTCATAGGAGCTGACACTGCTGGAGTCCAAGGAAGGGCATAAGCTGTTCACTTGGGGCGCTGTGGCATCGTCAAATCCTTGAGGATCATCTTGAGGTGATGTCATAGAATGGCTGCAAGAAAGACGTTCTATTCTTGGCCGTTGCAAAAATTTTGGTCTTCTACTGCATCATCGGTTGGATCCTCGTCTTGATCTTCATCGCCAATGTTGATCTGAGAGATTTGTTGAGTGGAATCTAAGAGCTGTTGGGTTTCCCTGTTGCATTTGCTTAGAAAAACAGCCGTGGCAATCCTATGTTTCTTGAGTGACTCTACATCTTGGAATGCAGGACAATTCTCAAAGCTTTGACCGGATGTATGACAAACAATGCATTTTCTGGTTGTGTCGAAGAGGCTGGGTTGCTTATCGAAGGCAGTGATAGCATTGCAGTACGCTTGATGGAGGAAGGGGTTGTCAGATTCTTCATTCATCTCCGGGTACCCAAGTGATTCAATCAGGCTGATTGAGTGGGAAGTCAAAGTAGAAGGTGTTCTAACAGTACTGTTGCTAGCGCGCTTTTGAAACCTATCATTGTGACGGGGACCTGGTCTGGTACCTGAGACAGGCAATTGCTTGGGCTGGATTGGTTTGGAGGTGTTCCTCTTGTACTTTTGTTCAGCCTTGATCTCTTGCTCATATGTTTGGAGGGTTTGTAGAAGCCTACCTGCCTTGTATTTGTCCCGTTTGAATTGGTCATCGGAGTCGCGTTCATCTTCTGTCTTTTTGAAGAGCTCTTCTGAGAGGGTGGTTCCTGCAATAAGGTTGCTGACTTCTTCTGTCGAACTGATAGTGCCAGGTTGGTTTTGGAGGAACACTCTAAGTCTCAAGTAATCCTTGTACCGGAAGTAGTATTCTTCAAGAGATTCACCTGCGTCCTGGTTTGGAGGGTTTCCGACCATTCTGCTGGCATTGGATGGCCTTTTGGAGTTGGGGTGTGTCTGAGCAATAACCGTGTATAGCGCTTCATATCCTTGTCCTCCTTCAAAGCTTTGAATGGTAGCCTTCATACTTGCACATGAATCAGGGATGATTTTGTCACTTCTGAGTGCGGTGTAAATGAGATTTCCCCATTCATTGATAGCCAATTCATATCTTGAAGGTAGGTCGTGTGGAAAGTCATCACCAATTGTGAATCCTCTGAGGTGATCAGCTTCACGCTGGAAGAGATAGTATGGATGGACATAAATATGGTGTTGCTGTGAGTGTGCTGTGATCTCTCTGTACCATTTCCTAACCTGAGGGTCCGTTGCATCCTTTAGTTGTGGAAAGCCTGAGAGGAATAGTTTGTCTCTAGCTGCTTCCTTGGACTTGTCAGAGGCTCTGGTCAGATCAAAACAGTCACCACTTCTGGTGATCAGGCGTTGGTCATTTCTCCCACTGCCTAGATTGTGCAGGTAGTAGTTTTGCCTGACGATTGTTTCATTTCCCGATGAGTCGGTGTAGGTGATTGGAAAGTCTTTCATGTCATCTCTGGTGAGGAATTCATCACGTCTGTAGTACCGATCCTTCACTGGTGGTGGTAATGTGGCTGGATTCCATGGAAGGTCAAGTGTTGCTTGATGGTTGGCACCAGCGTTGTTGTTGTTGTTGGTGTTGTTGTTGTTGTTGTTGTTGCCGTTGTTGACCAATTGTTGGAGTAGGGTGGTCAATTCTTGCATGTCGGTGCCCGTTGCGGTGGGTGCTGGGTTTGGAGGTGTGGCATCTTCGTCATCTGAATCGGCCTGTGTGGCACCTTCATAGACCTTGTCAAAGCGTTGGGCTTTCCAGGTGGGTTTAAACTTCCAAGTTGTGATTAGTAGTTCTATGGTGATGGATGGTTTGGAGGAGTCGTCTGCGTGGTTCGCGAGCGCTTCCTTAGCAGCCTTTTCTAAATCGACAGGACCTCTCACTTTCTTGGAGTCTCCATTTGGTGCAATGTAGTATACAGCACAACTAGATAGTAGTTGGGTGATGTGACCTTTCTGGAGCTCTGTTAAGTGAGGAAGAGGATAGGTGATAGCGTTGACAACACTGCCTCGTAGATTGGTCATCATAGCGGGGGCTAGCACCTTAGCGTCGGTTGTGGTGCTCTCCACAAATAAGTCTTCTGTGTCGGTATCGTCCATGATAGTGGAGTATAGGGTATTCAATTGTTCATCATATGGGCTGTTGCCCTTGAATTTGAATCGAATGCCTTCAATGGCATTCCAATCAAATAGGTCGGCCATGCTTGCTTGTGGATTAGCGAAGAACTGTGTGTAAAAACAGTGGATACACCCCCTGATGCACAAGCATGAGGGGAAGAAAAAAAATAGGCGGTGGCGGCCGAGGAGCAATCAAATCGAAGCGAAAGCGGTGATGACCGGAGGGAGAATGAACCGGTGGAACCAAATGAATGACCAAGGGATCGTTCGAGAACGGTAGCCGAAGAAATAACCGACGAGTGACAAAAAAAACAATCGAAGAAAGATCGAGGGATCGATGACCGGAGAAAACGGGAAGAAATAACCGGTGTCGGCGGTAGAAGCGTCAATGACCGGAGAATTAACCGAAGAAAGGACCAAAGGAACGTTCCGCGGAGAAAAAAATCGGAGTAAGAGGGAGATTGGAAGGAGTCGCTCAACAGCGGGCTCGCGTAACAATCTCTGCGCTGGGGGGAAGGCCTATCGCTCAACAGCAATGTCCTCTGGCTGTGACCGGTCAGTGGAGGTGCTGATCGGGCGGAGATAGGCTCTTAAAGTATACGCCAACGCGTGAGTTATAAGGGCTCTATAACCTGTTGTTACTCTAAAAATCGACCGAAAGGTATAGGATAATTGAAATTTAAAGAGATGTGAGCTCAGAGAGACGCTCTTATTTTTACTGTGTATTTCGTACTGTATCGGGGCTCTCTGCTGTATTTTTACATGGTAGAGATCTTCCCCGGTTATTTGTTACCATTCTCATACCAATACTTTCGCTGCTGTTTCTGTGTTAGTGATCGTGTCGGTCTTACTGTATCGGTCATTTGATGGTATTGGTCATTGTGGGGTTAAGTATTCTTTTTGATGGGGCGTATGCTTATTCGTGGTATATATGCTGGGTATGAGGCCCATCTGGAATCGGTATTGGTTTTCATGATTGCAATAAGTAATTTCCTCACGGGATATCAAGTATATTCTTTTGAATGTACTTATGGATTCCAAGTGTTCACTTATTGGTCAGGTCTTTGGGTATGTCTTGTTTCTAACCGATTACTCTCTTTTGTTTGTAGTCCTAAGTGATATCGTTTTTACCACTTAGGGATTTCCAAGTAGTGGAGGTGCGTTTGATTCTAACGTTTGATCGTTCTCGTATTCCGCACCTCGGTCGTTTTGTTCGTTTTGTCGGCTTTTCTGATTGAATTTGATGCCGACAACAGTCCGTATTTTTTTTGCCGACAACACAAGATTCGGTTCCATCTTTCCAACTGGCCAAAATTCTCCAGCCCCTAGTTGTCGGCTTATGGGTTGTTCTGCCTTTTTTGGCTATAGTTGTGGCCTCCCCGTCAGTTAAAGCAGTGTTGTTGCATTCATGATCAATAAGCTCATCCAGCAGGGTGAGCATTTGTCCATCATCATCAACAGAGCTGTAGAGACTTTCTGCAACAATGTTTGCCGTGTATTCCTCTATGGTGCCGTCAGGTAGTTGCAATTTGTATAACCTTGTGTCCAGAATTGGGTTCTTATTCCTTACTCCAATTGGTTGGTTTTGCAGATCGCGTACCCTATCCTTGACAATGCACCTGAGCCTTTCATCATTTCTTTCAATGATTACTTCATTTTCCAGATACTTGTCTGGTTCATCAATATCTTCAACTGATGCCTCTGGCTCTGCCATTTTAAGTTTCAGATCAGATGATCTCACTGGTTGTTCATCAAACAGCTCTTGTTGAGGTTCTGGGTAATTTTCCTGAAAAAAAGACGCGCTGTCTTTGACTTCATCACCAATCTTGGATTCAATTGATTTATCAATCGCTTCCATTCTTCTTAGGACATCTCGGTCCCTCCATTCAAATTCCTTGACAGGCCTTATTGAATTTGTAGAGATTGGTATTGCTGATTCAGTCAGGATCCAAAAACAATCACCTCCACCCACCTTGCTGCTGCAAGGTCCAAGCCATCGACCCAGTCTTTCAACTCCGCGAGTTGAAGAATCATCTTTATCAAAATAAAATATAAAATCATACCATTCTGATGATGTGTATAACGTTATATTGGGCCTGTAGCCATGCATCAATTCAAATGGGGTTCTTCCCATTGAAGAAGGGTTGCTTGATGCCGTCCTCTGCCTGATATTTGTGCATAGCTCACCACAAAATGACCATAGCCTTCTTGGTGACTTCTTCTTTGCTGTCTTGGTTATGATTGCATTACCAAGGTGGCCTATTGCTTGCTCTGCTCAATTTTGGAAAGGGCAATGTGGTTGGATGAATGTCTGATGTATATGGTTGCGTTTTACAATTGAATTCCAGTGCGTCTTGTATGTCCTTGGTGAGCCTTGTTCTGGGGTACCATCAGAAATCAAGTGTTCGGGGATTCCAACTTCGTGAATGAATATTTTCAATCCTTGGTGAGCTTGCGACTTGTTTTGTATTGGTATAAATACTTCAAACCCATTCCCATTTGTAAAGACCTGTGCACATTTTTCTTGTCTCATAAAGCTTGTGGTTTTGGCATGCCAAGTATCAGTATACCAGGTTCCCTGAGTGACTCTCTTGTTTCTAAAGCGCTGTGTTGGCAGATGCTTCATCAAAGGTAGTTGCAAATTCCTCAGGGCTTTCTGAGTCGTGACCTTCAATGTCTGTTCTGCCTTTTTGAAACTGATATTCCAAGTCTTGGCTAGGCGTTTGCAATCGACTTTGTTTGGACCTTCAATAGTTGTCACAGATGGTCCCCATTGATTTCTTCTATCAAGGGATCTTCTTTTCAAGTGTATTGTCAATTTCTTGCAAGCTAGGGATTTCTTTTGATTCACCCTCAGGGGCTTCTTCTGTGAAGTCAAAATCTGTGTCATCAAATAAAAACCGGTCTATCCTTCGCGCGCTTGAAATACTTGTTACTGAAGAAATCCGATGAGAAATATTGCCATCTGTTGCAATTTGACATTCAGTCAGCATTCTTCTGGTTGATACCTAGTGTAACCTCATCAGCTTGCAGCGTTCCATGAGACTTGTATGGTTGGTGGGCCCTCCACTAGTCTTGGAGGGCATGTCCGTAAAGTTGCCCGTTGGTTCTGTTACCACTGAACTTGCATCTTCAGTTGACATAACTTGAACGCTGAATTGGTCCCCTGAAATTGGATCACCATTGTCAATTGCTAACTCAGCCATCCTAAATTTCAGTGAGTGGGGATCCCATGGGGTGTCATTTGTCGCAATCAGATGTTGACATTCATCAAGCTCCAATCTTGTTGGCTTCCTTGTTGGAAAATATGAAATTACATTTCTCATACTCAGTTTTATGAAAACTTTCTTCGGATTGTCATCTTCAATTGGGGTTTGGATTGTAATTCCATGCTTGGACCTGGGGTCAAACTGACGGGGGGTTTCTTCAACAGAGTTGAAATTTCAATCCCTCACTTGATTTGGGCATATCAAGCTGTTCTTCAATTTGTTCCCAAAGTACAGCGCTTGGTGGAACACAATAATGTAGACTTGACCTGATGTTGGACTTGTCCAAGCAGTTGCGCAGCTTCCAATTGAGATTTTCTTGATTGGCTTGTATTCTTCAGAAAATGGGGCAACATCAACATGTGTTGTGATCTGATCAGGATTAAGCAATTTCATGTTGCTTCCAGCTGCCGTGGTGTCAGCATGTGTGTCTAACTCACAGTATCCATCTTCATTTTCACCATAATCAAAATCTAGTGGAATATTCATGTTATATAATGACCAGCTCACCATTGTTAAACATTTGTTTTCTAGTGCCCGGTTATGATGTCATTTCTTAGATTTTGAGCCAAAGCTGTCACCTGCACCTTCCTTTTCAACTTCCTTTGCCTTTTTGGTCTCAGCAGCCTTGAGAGCTCTCTTTTTCTTACTTGCCTGTCTCATCTGGTAAAGTTCCTGACGCTGTTCTTTTGACATTGTTTTATAAACGCTTGTTGAATAAGTCTTATTCTCAAGTTTTCCTGTGAATGGTCCAGTTGTTTTCTGCCTTTTATTGCTCGATGTGTCTACTGAATATACACTTCTGGAACATCCTTTGTGCTTCCCATTTGCAAGTTTCTTCAATCCAAGGCGATTGGTGAATAAAATCAAACATTCATTGAAGTTGTCTCGATAGTCTTTGCTCTCATCAATTGCATTGGCTTTGGCAGCATCAAGTCTCTCATCACTGATTGAATTGATAAAGTCCCAAACAAATCTCCTTTCATTGTGATTCTTTTCAAATCTCAGAATTGTTCCATGGAATGCAGTCCAATTCCTCTTGTGCTTGTTCCAATCATAATTTTTAGCATCACCAGTGTAATGTGATTCTTTCATTTCCTGGTAGGTTTTGTTCAGGACCATAGTGATATTGGTATCAGTGTAAGCATGTTGCATCAGTGCAATGAAAGCGTTTCTTGCATGCCCTGAGTTCAATTTGGTATTTTGGAAATGTGCCACATATTCCCAACCCGGCCCTTTCCTTGTTGCATCACACAACAACCTCCATACAACATTGTTGTCTTCATCATACTGATGACCCAACAAAACACCACACCTTTCATTGTAGTCACTCCAAGTTGGATAGGTATCTGTTGGACTTTGTCCGACTGTGCCAGACCTGGCTTCATCGGTAACATCTTCCTTTTCTTGGGGTCTTATGACATACAAGATAGGGAAACCTTCAGAGTTGAATCTGTATCTCAAGTTTTGGCGAAAACCTTCTTCCCATTCTTTGAATTTTGTAAGATCCTTTAATTCAGGTTGGGTTGACTTTTCCTGTGATTTCACACTTGACTCCATCATCTTGATTCTGAATTGTTGCAGTTCCAGATTGTTTGGGTTCGCGTTCCAGTCAATAGCTCTTGGTTTGACTCCAATCAATGGTTGATATCGAGCCCAGTTTGCCCATGTGAGGAGCCTGGACGATAGCCTGTTACCATAGTGGATACTTTTTGGATTAGGATAGTCTGGACTGATTGATTTCAATCCATGCATGAATGACTTTATGCTTTCCTTGTTGAGGTCTGTAATTTCACGAATATTAGACATTGCTCCCCTCATAATTTCTTCAGCTGATTCATAGTTGATACCAAAATCCATCAAGCTGCTTCTGAAGGCGAGCTGTTCTGGATTCAGAAACCTTCCATTGTTGAATCCCCTGATTCTTATTTTGGGTTGGGATGACCTCCTTTCGTATCGTTCAGCCCTTGGGTCGACATCTTGTGTTTGAGATCGATCGAACGAGGGTTTCGATCGTACTAGTCATCTTGCTTCTACAGGAATCTTCTCGTACGAATGAATGAATGAGACACGAATGAATGAATGAGATGTGAATGAATGAATGAGACACGAATGAATGAATGAGACACGAGTGAATGAGACGCGTGATCGATCATACGAGTCATCCTGTTTCTACAGGAATGGACCAACATGAATGGAGATGGGAATGGAAGTGGGAATGAGAATCTACCACTTACCGATTCCGGTTCTCCTTCTTACTAAAAATAGACCCTTATGTACCAATTCTACGGGGCGCAAGGTAGATGCCTACAGCCCATTGGTACAAGGGCACGTGCAACACATCGGAGTATTAGCGAGTCGATGTGATTATTAGTGATTTAGTGTGTGCATTGGAGTGTTAACAGACCGATGCACCAATTTTAGTGATCTTAGGAAAGAGTGGATTCATCCACTCACAATCTTAGTAACAGAATAATTCAATGTAATAAACAAACAACCAATTCAATAGCCAAAACGCCAATCTTCTCCTGCAAGTTTCAGACCCCTTCAAACATCTTGTTGACCTTCATCACCGTTATTGTCATCATCTGGATTCCTACCCCCTCTTTCAGCTTCCTGCAATGCTCTGATCCTTTCCTTTACTTCTTGGTCGATGATTCTCTTCATAGTTGAGTTCATTTCTGGGTCAGCGATAGCCCTTTCCATTACATGCATGATTCTTTCATCAAATTCATTGTTTTCTTCCATACCTCCTTCATTGCCTCCATCAGGATCTTGTGGATCCACTTCCATTTTTGTTTCCTCTATGGAGTCGTAGTTCGCTCTTGTTTGGGCCATGGTGGAGACAAGATTTCAAATGTTCGAAATTTCGAAATATTCGGAGGATGATATTTGATGAACGATCGTTATTTTGAAGGTGGTATGTGGAAAGAGGTGTAATCGAATCGAAGGATTGGATGTGAGAGATGGATATCAACGTTGTATGGCTGTCGAGTGTGATTTGCTTATCTGTTTGTGTATTTGTATATCCGGATCGAATTTTCCTTGAAACTTTGTGGTCACTGACGAAATCCTGTGAGAAATATTACCATCTGTTGCTATCTGGCATTCAGTCAGCACTCTTCTGGTTGATATCTGGTGCAACCTCATTAGCTTGCATTGCTGCATGAGATTTGGGTGCTTGGGCTCTATGCTAGTCTTGGAGAGCATGTCTGTAACGTTACTTGTAGGTTCTGTTACAACGGAGCTTGCATCTTCAGTTGACATGGCTTGAACGCTAAACTGGTCCCCTGAAATTGGATCACCATTGTCAATTGCTAACTCTGCCATCCTGAACTTCAGTGAATGTGGGTCCCATGGGGTGTCATTTGTCGCAATCAAATGTTGACATTCATCAAGCTCCATTCTTGTTGGCTTCCTTGTGGGAAAATATGAAATCATATTTCTCATACTCAGTTTTATGAAAACTTTCTTCGGATTGTCATCTTCAATTGTTGTTTGGATTGTGATTCCATGCTTGGATCTAGGGTCAAACTGACGAGGTGTCTCTTCAACAGAATTAAAATTGCAATCCCTCACTTGATTTGGGCATATCAAGCTGTTCTTCAATTTGTTCCCAAAGTACAGCGCTTGGTGGAACACAATAATGTAGACTTGACCTGACGTTGGGCTTGTCCAAGCAGTTGCGCAACTTCCAATTGGAATTTTCTTGATTGGCTTGTATTCTTCAGAAAAGGGCGCAACATCAACGTGTGTTGTGATCTGATCAGGATTGAACAATATCATGTTGCTTCCAGCTGCCGTGGTGTCAGCATGTGTGTCTAACTCACAGTATCCTTCTTCCTTTTCATCATCTTTTGCCTTTTTGGTTTCAGCAGCCTTGAGATTTCTCTTCTTCTTTGCCTGTCTCATCTGGTAAAGCTCCTGACGCTGTTCTTTTGACATTGTTTTATAAACACTTGTTGGATAG